>OZ010794.1:413276747-414619534 GCA_963932465.1 Maratus speciosus
GAAAAAATTACAATTTATCAAAAGTGAGTTTGCGTATCTATCTGTATATAAGACTTTAAAACTTTCACTATGTTTTCGTTTAGTATATATGTATTGTAACTTTCACTATGCTTTAGTTAAATAATTATAAATCTTTATGTTATCATCCTTCCCTCATTATATCCTATAATTATACACTTCGAAACGTTAAAAGCACTATATTAATAAGTTCCTCAGTTAAAAAAATTAAAAAAATTTTAAAAAATTAACTTAATAAAGTATTCAAAAATACTATAAGATAGTAAAAATTTGATATATGCATGCCAAAAAATAATAAATTTACCATGTCCGAACTGAGAAAAGAAACGTTTAACTTGTCGCATTACACATAGTGACGTAATCGACATTACGTGCCTCACCCCTTCATACCTTCTGGATGATCTATCTACAGTCAGGTTGTATTATCAGCCATGTGATCTAACTAATATGAGTTATTAACAAGACACTAATCCTTTTCATCTCACTCTGCGGATATTTTCTTCAAAGTCTATTATTTTGTAAAATCTTAAGTAACATGTTATTATATATTTGCAAGCAAAATCCTATTAAATAACTTTCTTACTCTAGTGAACAAAGATTGATTTTTATACTGCTAAAGTATGATCATTCATTGTTTAACTGGATAATAATATATTTAGAAGTAACTTAAATTTCCTATAAAAGCGAAGTTTTTTATTACATCATTCATAGAATTCAAGTATGAGTATTAACCAAGTTTTATATATTATTATAATACGCTATACCAACATTACAAAACTTTAAAAAACAACTATACTTAAACATTCATATAAAAAGCAACAAATTATATATTCATACAACATATTATTATTCGATATGTACATATCGAAAAATAGTGGGACTTACCGTACTTAGTCAGAAAAGAAATACCCAGTTTATCAGATTGCAGATCATGACGTAATCGATAAGATATCACGTGCTTCCATCATACCTTCTGGAATGTTCAATGTACAATCAGACTGTTATCAAGTCACGAGGTCTAACTGATATGAGTTGTTAACACGACGTCAGCCATTTTCAATTTAGTTCTTGAATATGTAGGTTGGGTATTTTCTTCAGTCTTATTCTGTGAAATCTTATGTGCCAGGATATCACGTATTTGCAAACAAAAATCCTATTAAAAATTTTCTCACAATTGTGAACAAAGATTGATTTTCATAGTATTAAAGTATAATCATTGATAATAATTGTTTGATTACTTAACCGTTATTAATATTATTATTAATATTAAATATAAAAGCGGAAGCTTTTATTGCATCATTCATAGAATTCAAGTTTGAATATTAACCAAGTTTTATATACTTATAAAAACTATTTATACTAGTATATACATAGTATAAATTATATAAGTATATAAAACTTGGTTAATATTCAAACTTGAATAATTCAAACATATCTCTCAAACCCTCTCGTACTATAGTACGATTTTCAGTTGCACCCACCACACTCCACCCTCCGCCGGAATCGAACACCCTTTTCCCCACTACTTTTATGTATATATATTTAGGTAGCTTTCATTACAAAAAGCTACCTATTGCAGCCGTTCGGAGGAAAGCGATTTCAAAAAATTTTGGTATATTTTCATCGATCATGACCCCCAGACCCCGAAACCACCCTCCGTTCAAAATTGATATATATATATATATATATATATATATATATATATATATATATATATATATATATATATACATATATATATATATATATATATATATATATATATATATATATATATATATATATCCATATATATATATATATATATATATATATATATATATATCCATATATATATATATATATATATATATATATATATATATATATATATCCATATATATATATATCCATATATATATATATATATATATATATCCATATATATATATATATATATATATATATATATATATATATCCATATATATATATATATATATATATCTGACATATGTCACACTGTAACTCTCCTATTTATGAACCGATTTCGATGTAATTCGGTGTGCATATAGTAAATACCAATGTCTCGACCGAGTTCGTTGGCCAGCTTCATCCGCCATTTTGTTTCAAAATGGCGGCCATTTAAAATTTTAAAAAAAAATTTAAAATTGGTACCAAAAAATTGAAAATTGAAAAATATTTTTTTCTTATGTATTTCACCTTTATACAAAGATTCCGGAGCAGTTTTTGTTTCGTCTATATCTTAAAAAATGGCTGAGTTATAGCATTTTGAATTTCTAGCGTAACTGATATTTTGAAACGTCCTGAATTTTGTCACGCGATAAAAGGCGTATTTATGAACCGATTTGGATGTAACTTCGTTTATACATAGTACATACCAATGTGTCGACCGAGTTCATTGGGCAGCTTCATCCGCCATCTTCTTTAAAAATGGCGGCCATTTAAATTTTTAAGAAAAATTTAAATTTGAAATGTGGTACCGAAAAATGGAAAATTGAAAACATATTTTTCCCTTATGTATTTGACCTTTATACAAAGATTCCGGAGCAGTTTTTGTTTCGTCTATATCTTAAAAAATGGCTGAGTTATAGCATTTTGAATTTCTAGCGTGGCTGACATTTTGAAACGTCCTAAATTTTGTCACGCAATAAAAGACGTATTTATCAACCGATTTGGATGTACCTTGGTGTGTACATAGTACATACAAATATCTCGACCGAGTTCGTTGGCCAGCTTCATCCGCCATCTTGTTTCAAAATGGCGGCCATTTCAAAAAATTTAAAAAATTTAAAATTTAAAATGAGATACCAAAAAATTGGAAAATGAAAAAGATTTTTTCGTATGTGTTTGACCTTAATACAAAGATTCCGGAACAGTTTTTGTTTCGTCTATATCTAAAAAAAATGGCTGAGTTATAGCATTTTGAATTTCTATTGTGGCTGACATTTTAAAACGACCTGATTTTTGTCATGCGATAACAGGCGTATTTATGAACCGATTTGGATGTAACTTGGTCTGTACATAGTACATACTAATGTCTCGACCGAGTTCGTTGGCCAGCTTCATTCGCCATCTTGTTTCAAAAGGTTTGCCATTAAAAAAATTAAATTTAAAATTTAAAATGAGGTATTAAAAAATTGGAAAATTAAAAAGATTTTTTTTATGTGTTTGGCCTTGATACAAAGATTACGGAGCAGTTTTTGTTTCTGAAAATTTGTTCTATTGTTTATATCTTAAAAAATGGTTGAATTATAGCACTTTGAATTTCTAGCATGGCTAACATTTTGAAACGATCTTGTATTTGTCACGCGATAACACACGCATTCGCCTATTTCGATGTAAGAAGGCATGTGGATAGTATACATCAATATCTCGACCAAGTTCGCTGGCCAGCTTCATCAGCCATCTTGTTTCAAAATGGCGGACATTAAATTAAAAAAATATATATATTTAAAGTGAGGTGCAAAAAAATTAGAAAATGAAAAAGATTTCTTTCTTAAGTATTTCACCTTGATATAAGGATTCAGGAGCATTTTTTGTTTGTCTTTATCTTAAAAAATGGCTCAGATATAGCAGTTTCAATTTCTAATGTGGGTGACATTTTGAAAAATCTGATTTTTTGCCTGCGACAGCACTTGTATATATCAACCGATTCCGATGTGAGTGAGCATGTGCACAGCAATTACTAAGGTCTCGACCAAGTTCACTGGTTAGCCTCATCCACCATGTTGTCTTAAAATGTCAGGAACTTTAAGAAATCGCCGAATTTGGCAGCCAAATATAAGTTACTTTAAATAAAAGCAGCTTGGATAAAGCTGACTAATTTCGCGAAATTCTCATTCATAATGATTTAGTATTGATAAAAATTAGTACTGAATCTCCTATATTCGGTTTCCACTAAATTGAGCTTCGTGTGTTTGAATAACATCAGCTAGCTTTTTTAAAATAAGGAATATGAAAGCTACCTCTTCCTCCCGGCACTGGCCGGAAGGACTTTTTTTAAAAAGTGTTTCATAAAAGTACCTTTCATAACAAATTAATTTTTCATACAATAGATCAGTTTGAACCACATAATCACAACTTTTCAGTTTGCCCATATTTTAGATGTATGTTTATTTTACATATTGAATTTGGCTTGTATGCACAATATAAAATAGATAATTTAAGTTATTGCGAAAATTGAAAGAACTATTTCAAAATATTTATATTTTGTGTTGTATACATACATGCTGAAATCAAACTTTTTATCCAACTTTACATATTTATGCCAATACCATGCAAAATTATTTTTGCATATTTTTCTTGATTGTATCTAATTTTTGTGCACGGGGAACATAAAAAAAAAGTTGTTTAATGAAGTGTACGTGAACTCAACTGAGCCACTCTTTGGAATAATATTTGTAGCATTGGTAAGTTTCCGGGGACGTCGAATTTGGAAACTCTTCTCGAATGAAAGGGGGCCCCCGAGATGATACTGTGCTTCCCATAGCTTCAGAGGTTAATCGGGGCCTGTTAATGACATTACGCTATTTTAAATGTATTGCAACTGATATAAATCACTGAATATTTCACTACAAGATGATTACGATAGAATAGGGCATTCATAGCATTTCTCGTTCATTTACAGGATAAAATAAATCTGCTACAGTACTGTCTTTGAGTAATAATTGCTGGAAGTGAGTTTTCAATTTCGGCATGCGCTTTTAAATTTAACTATAACTTGAATTTTCAATTTCGGCATGCGCTTTTAAATGTAACTATTTTTTTTTGCATTTTACTAGTTGTATATAAATTCTATACCCTATATACAGGGCTGCACAAAAGAATTCACGTGCTATTCTCCTTATTAGCGGAAATTGCTGAAGGGGAAACTTCAACTAAAGTATATATGTATTTCTTAACTGAACTAAATTTTGGCGTGCATGTAGTTAATAGATACAAATATATATATATATATCCTATACAGGGCTGCTCAAAGAATTAGGATTATTTTCCGATTGTAGATGGGAACAGCTGAAATTGGTTTTTCAAGTGTGTTATGCGTTTCCATATGGTTGAATTAGACATAACATTTTAACTTATTAAACGGTGCAGTTTTGTATTAATATTTGGAAATTTTTCCAGAGATAAACATTCGCCTTGCATACAATATTTCAAATGAAAATCAAATTTCAAATTATTTTTGCTTAAAAGGCGCAAAGACCAACCCAGTGAAAAAGATTCCATGCCGGGACTCGAACCCGGGCCATCAGTATAGCGCACTGACGTTCTACCGACTAAACCACTTTTTCACTGGGTTGGTCTTTGCGCCTTTTAAGCAAAAATAATTTGAAATTTGATTTTCATTTGAAATATTGTATGCAAGGCGAATGTTTATCTCTGGAAAAATTTCCAAATATTAATATAGATTCAATCGATGCTGGATTTAATTAAGTGTCTGTGTTTGCCCCATGTTGGTGGCTCACGGAAAAATATTCCATCTTGTGCTCCGTTTGTAGCCTTGCCAACCTGAAATAGTGAGAAGTTCCAGGCTGGGTATCGTTCCATGTGGTTTAGTCGGTAGAACGTCAGTGCGCTATACTGATGGCCCGGGTTCGAGTCCCGGCATGGAATCTTTTTCACTGGGTTGGTCTTTGCGCCTTTTAAGCAAAAATAATTTGAAATTTGATTTTCATTTGAAATATGGTGCAGTTTTGTTACATTATTCTGAATGTGTTGGAAAGTGTTTCATAATCTATGCTTGAAGCATGATTTTTTTTATTTGTTATTTAATTTTTTTTTTCTCAAATAGTTAAGAACGTTGTTTTTTGAAACTGATTGCGTCATTTAAGAAAAAGTACGTTCTTTCAGAACATGTTTTCCGTTTTTAACTGTTTTAAATAGTCTGGCCAGTCGAGGTTAAAAAAGAACAACAATAACCCCCTCCCATCCCAATCCCTCACAAAATTCCAGCATTCGATTCTTCATTTTCGGTAAGTTGTGTAAATCGGGTTCTGGGCATGCAATTTTTTCATGAGAGCGCGTTGTGATTTTTAATCAATATCTCAGCTAATTATCAAAAATTTTAAATTCTGAGTCTCAAGTGCATTCGGGCCTGTCTTGGAACTATCCTCATGCAAATTTTCAGCCTTGTACGTGTGGTAGATTTTCCTAGTAGGGAAATTATTTCGTTCAGATTTGGTAATCGTTGGTGATTATGGGATTGCAGAATTATTTTCTTAATTCACTTTTAAGGTCTCTAATCGAATAATGAAAAAATAAAAGTAGAAAAGCAACAAATAGATATTGAAATTAAAATAAAATTTATTTCATAAATTAGTGAAGAAACTACTTGATCTGTTTTGGTGCATAAATGAAAATAATTTTTTATTTATTTATTTTTGTAGGTGAGTGGCGAGGGATGTCTTTTGAACTGGAAAACTAGTTGCGTTAATTTTTTTTTTTATATGCACTAAATTTTTGTGTATAGCAACAGCATATCCAAATTTCATGGCATATGAAATTAATAATTTAAAGTTAGAAATGAAAATTAAATAAAAGTTAAACCACAGGAGAAACAAGTAAGTGGGCAGACAGAAAAACGTACCATTTTTTTATCACAATAAAATTCAGGGGGTCGCCCAGGGCGGGGACATCCCTCCCCTCTCTCGGAGCAATGAGATGTCCCACCGGAAGGTTTGAGATTTTGTGTTTTCAATGGTCAAAAAGTACAACTCCCTCCCCGAGAGCTACAGAAATCCCTTCCAGAGAAAAGTGTCTTGAATTCAATACTGAATACAAAGCACCTTTACAAACTTGAAAGAGACAAAAACCGATGCATTTTATGAAAAATTATGTGTGCCTTGAAAATGGCGAATAAATAACTTTTTTCTCCCTAAATCGGCTACGAAAAGAAAATTTGCCCTTATTGGAGAAAACTCATTTTTGACGGTTGTAAGCATATAGAATCCGTTATAAGACGGATGCTATCAGAGTATGAAAATTAAGAGATTCTTTGTTTTTAATCTGCCAGTTGGTAGCCCTCCTTATAACATAAACATTGCTGAAACAGCTGAATTCCACCTGTAATTCTAGACTCCTACGCAAATTTATCTACGGGCGTTGCGAGCGTCTCATTTTTTTACGATTTCGGCGAACAAAGGTGTGTTGAAACAGCTCGTGCCCTTGATCTTGGGCAGTTTGTGTCCGCTTTTGACTTCTTCCGTTGAGTGCTACGAAATGATAGGGTTAAACAAATGACATATCACATTTAAAAAGAATGGTCTGTCATTTAGGCGGGGCGTTGCATTTCTGGAGGTAGGCGAAAATGACGGTGATCGTATGAGAAGCCAAGCCGAAACAGGGTTAAATATACATAGGCTGGTTTGATTTTGTATTCTTTTAAATATTTTTTCGTTAAGTATTTAGTCGCAGACTAATGGTTTGTCTGAATTACGTGATAGTATAGAGAAGACAATTAGTCTGTGTCTGTAAGGCAATTGTCGTCCTTATATCACGAATGGTGGTCATATTGTCCAATATATAATGTCATGGCTATTTTTTTTTTATTTAGCTTATTGTTTGGAAACTTTTGAATTGTTACAATCTGGCATACTCATAATAAAATTTTAAACACTCCCCCCCCCCCCCCCCCCCCGTTGAATAACAGAGAAGATTTGTTTGTAGTTATTTATCTCGGTAGATTGTTAGCAGTTCTTGGGGGTAGGGGATTTTTATATGCAACGCTAGTTTAAATTTTTCCCTAAAGAATTTTTTTTTTTTAAATTACTATTTCTGTTCATATTTGCAGATATTCTCACGTGCAGATTTGCTGACTCCCACCCATTTAAAAAATATATTTTAATCGTTAATCGAGTATATTAATAGTTAAAATATTTCATGCGCTAATTAGAGGAAGTATAGTTTTAAAAAAAAATAACGTTATTTAAAATCAAGAAAACTGACATTTTGAGTATTTTAATTTTCGTTTTTCATTCATTGATAATAAATCTGACAGGTAAGAAAACGTAAAAGAAAAGTTTCTCGCGTTGACCGGTGATAAATGACAAATATCCTGATAAAGTAGACAGCAAATGACTTATCAGTGGCGTAATAAATGAGACTGGTCTTTATTCAGAAAACTGGTTGAGCATTAATTGCTTTTACTGTTCTATGACTTGAATGTATATCGTTTTTCTCATGTGCAATCCCGTGACATCTAGAAAAAATATCTTGCTTGGTTGACTCCTTTTTAGAAATTAATTTCATTCTATGTACGTAGTTAAAATTAATGTATATTTCTTTTCCGTTTTTTTTTTTGTTTTTTGTTTTTTGTTTTGTTTTTAGAGTCTAATATTGAAGGATGACTTCCTCCTTTTCGGGGAAAAAAATACTTCGCCGTTGTAATATGTTTATTAAATTTTTTATCACAAGATGGCTTTAATGCTCATTTATAGTTGAGCGAATGCATTTTAAGAGGTGTCCCTGTGTGTATAAAATTATTATTGCAGTAGTTAAATCTTCACCAACTCAGTGATTTAAAAGAAAATTCTGAATAGAAAAAAATATGGTTATATTTAACCGACGTTTGATGTATAGAACCGCACCAAGGGTAGTGCGGGAACTAGAACTGAACCGTGCCCCTGAACCAGGCGCCTTCAGTCTGGATAAGCGCTGATAGGCTTCATCGGTGCCGTCACCAGGGCTCTGTCCTGGCTTTTCTCTCAGGGTCTTGTTTTTGTGGAATTGTGAAAAGCTTTTTTACATTTTGTGAAAAATCTAGTTTTAATTTTGTGAATTTGAAATGAACGTTATATTCAGGTTCTTTTATATATATATATTTTAAGAAGGTGTAAGGAAGTTTTATTTCCAGTATGTAAAATACATATATTTTCTTTATACATGTAAAAGAAACAGGTCATATTTTACTTTTAAATGGTTAAATTTGTGAAAGGTTTAATTTAGAGGTGGGAAAACTTTGTAAAAGGCCTATTTTTAAGACAAAGAATTTGTGAATGGTCCTTTTTTATGATGAAAAGTTTTGTGGTCCTGTTTTGAGATGAAAGATTTTGTGAAGGGTCCTGTTTTGAAATGAAAAATTTTGTGAAGGGTCCTGTTTTGAAATGAAAAATTTTGTGGAGGGTCCTTTAAAGGACCTAATTTCGTTCCTAAACAGATCGCTGGTCACATACCATTACACCTGCACTACTACTATTGCACCGACGATCAAATGTAAAAAGAACAAGGTGTTTCGTACCAGGCGCCAAATAGAGTTCTTGTTGTCAGGGTTCGTTGACTTAAATCAACTTGATTTTTATCGTGATTAAAATATTGATTTAAATTAATTGATTTTTTTAAATCATTGATTTAAATCATATTTTTTAAAATTATTTTAAAATAAATTCAAGATGTAAATAAACGTATTAATGTACGTTAATGTAATTTAGTTTTATATAATAGTACAGATATCAATCAGTTCTTAGAAAGATAAAGCTTAATCTTTGTCAAAAAGTAAAGTACAATGTAAAGTTTCGAAAAAAAGGTTTCAAATTTCATTTGAATCAAATCGTAAAATAAACTTGCAACAGTAAGGAAATCTAAGCAGGAATATATTAAATATAAGAGTATTTCCTTGCCTTATTACTTAGTATTTAGGAAAACTTCTGCAAGTTTAAGTAAAATAAAATTGTATGATTTAGCTCGTTACAAACAAGCATTGAGCTCAACACATTTATTATCCTATATTTTGAATACCTATTATGCAGGAGAGAAATTAACAAGCTCCGAGAAAATATCAACGTTATTGTTTGCTAAAGAGAAATTCTCTACTTTTGCGTATTATATTAAAGTTTGAAGCAGGGTTGGCACGGTTTAAACCAATTGGTTTTTTTTTTAGAAAAAATTAATATACTTTTTGTAATTTAATTGTTTTAAATTATAGATAGAAGTAATTTCTACTTTTAACACTTCATCTCAGCAGTCAACATGAGACATAATGAGCCTAGGTCATGTTTCTATGCATGTAGAATGGAAATTAGCATGTGCTGATGAACATATGTGGTACCCTAAAGATTTTTCTTAAAACATGAGAAATTAGAAAAGATAAAATAGATAAATAATATTCAATATTTAGCATAAAATATTTTCATTTAAAAAATGCAGATTATTTACACAGTTAATAACAAAATACAATGTTCTTTAAGATTTTGGTTAAGTTGTAAAAGAAAATTTTCTGGATTGGGATTGGGGAAGATTATCCTTAAAGAATTTAAAAGAGTAACTTAAGATATCAAATTGAATAACTCAGCTTGCAAAAATTGAGTGCTACACTCTATTCCAACTCAACTTGGCAGCACTGTGAAAGGTAGAAACAGTAACATTCCACTTTGAAAAGTAGTTCTCCGTTATTTTTTAATCTTAAATGGCGAAAATGCATACAAATTTATATGATTATGTTTATAAATTACAAATTTCGGTATTTTGATGCATATATTTAATGTAATTTCTCTGTTAAAAGTATTTAATTTAAAAGTATTTTGTATTTAAAGCGAACGTATAAAGTAAAAATCTTGGCGCAAAAAACTCTCCTTTGGCGAGGAACAAATCTTCAAGGTTAAATATCTGGCGCGCTTTAGTGCTCTGCTACTCTGCGCATTCTTATTGTTCCTTTCGCTTTTACTTTTCTTTTTAACGTGTTCATAGTTTTTTATTTTTACTGTTAATTATTGTTATTATTTATTCGTTTATTAACTGAGTATTTCTAAAACTTTTTCCCCCTAAATCGTTACTAAACATATATTGGAACTGACATACTGCCATTTTTTTCTTTCAGAATTGAATACTAAATTATTAATCATCGTTTTAGTAATTAAAGCAAAAAACTGTATATTATGCTCCTAATTAGAGGATCAGTTGTTTAATAATTATTAAGAGCGGCTACTTCACTCATGAAAACACCCGCTCGCTATACGGAAGAAAGGTTTAAAAACATCTCATTCGCATTTCAATATTTTAAAATCATTCTTATTTTGTTTTGAGGCTTTTTTTACTAGGATAATTTCACTTTCGAAACCGGTTCTGAAAATCAAAGTCTAATATTGAAGGATGACTTCCTCCTTTTCGGGGAAAAAAATACTTCGCCGTTGTAATATGTTTATTAAATTTTTTATCACAAGATGGCTTTAATGCTCATTTATAGTTGAGCGAATGCATTTTAAGATGTGTCCCTGTGTGTATAAAATTATTATTGCAGTAGTTAAATCTTCACCAACTCAGTGATTTAAAAGAAAATTCTGAATAGAAAAAAATATGGTTATATTTAACCGACGTTTGATGTATAGAACCGCACCAAGGGTAGTGCGGGAACTAGAACTGAACCGTGCCCCTGAACCAGGCGCCTTCAGTCTGGATAAGCGCTGATAGGCTTCATCGGTGCCGTCACCAGGGCTCTGTCCTGGCTTTTCTCTCAGGGTCTTGTTTTTGTGGAATTGTGAAAAGCTTTTTTACATTTTGTGAAAAATCTAGTTTTAATTTTGTGAATTTGAAATGAACGTTATATTCAGGTTCTTTTATATATATATATTTTAAGAAGGTGTAAGGAAGTTTTATTTCCAGTATGTAAAATACATATATTTTCTTTATACATGTAAAAGAAACAGGTCATATTTTACTTTTAAATGGTTAAATTTGTGAAAGGTTTAATTTAGAGGTGGGAAAACTTTGTAAAAGGCCTATTTTTAAGACAAAGAATTTGTGAATGGTCCTTTTTTATGATGAAAAGTTTTGTGGTCCTGTTTTGAGATGAAAGATTTTGTGAAGGGTCCTGTTTTGAAATGAAAAATTTTGTGAAGGGTCCTGTTTTGAAATGAAAAATTTTGTGGAGGGTCCTTTAAAGGACCTAATTTCGTTCCTAAACAGATCGCTGGTCACATACCATTACACCTGCACTACTACTATTGCACCGACGATCAAATGTAAAAAGAACAAGGTGTTTCGTACCAGGCGCCAAATAGAGTTCTTGTTGTCAGGGTTCGTTGACTTAAATCAACTTGATTTTTATCGTGATTAAAATATTGATTTAAATTAATTGATTTTTTTAAATCATTGATTTAAATCATATTTTTTAAAATTATTTTAAAATAAATTCAAGATGTAAATAAACGCATTAATGTACGTTAATGTAATTTAGTTTTATATAATAGTACAGATATCAATCAGTTCTTAGAAAGATAAAGCTTAATCTTTTCGAAACCGGTTCTGATCTTTCTTAATCTTTCGAAACCGGTTCTGAAAATCAAAGCCCCCCCCCTCCCCCATACACACACACACAAAAAAAAGAAAAACTTGCAAACAAAATTGAAAAGGTAAAAAAGGTTATTTGTAGAGATCGACCTCAGCTATCCAACGCAAAAGAAAAAAATAATTTAAAAATACTGAAATGCAAACGAGATATTATTTTTTTTTCTCCATAGGATTAGAATTAGCAAGCGGGTGTTTTTGCGTGAGTGAAATAGTCCCTTAATTTTCAGCAGTGTTAACAATTTAATATTAAATGCAGTTTTTAACTATTTAAAAATCAGCTTATTTTGATTTTTAAAAATCATGATTTTTTTACACCCTAATATCTATAATTAAAAATGTACAGTAAAAATGGGACGGGCTCAGTGTGAGATCTAGCCTTTTCCGAATTTCTGCCAGAGGTTTTTGTATAAATAACTAATTTTTTGTTTTAAATAGATTTCCGAAAAATTTGGTTTTAATCTTTTAACCCAATATAGATAATATTGTTTTGTTTTCAGTAAATTTCATTCGGAATTAGTACAGCGATTTTTTAAATTTTTTCGATTTTTTAAATGTGCTTTTTAAATTTTTTTGTTTTTTGCGCAATTTTTTGACATTTGTAAGAGGAATTCTGTTTTAAACTTGGAGCTTAAATATAGAAAATTTTGCCCTTCGCGATTTTAAATTTCTTAGACAATTTTCGATGCGTTTTTTTCCCTTCCGATATGATTTTCTTAGCATTAGTACATGGAATTCGACTTCAAATTTTTAGCTTAAAACAGTAAATTTTGACATTTTTTCAATAAAGTTTTTTCACAATTCGTGCACTTTTTTTTTTAAGTTTTCGCTATTTAAAAAAAAAAAAAAAAAAAAAAAAAAAAAAAAAAAAAAAAAAAATCGCATTTTGCGGGCCAGGCAACGTCGGGCGGATCAGCTAATATAATATAAGATAGTGCTAAAATCAGTCTAAAAAAATGTAAAAATAAGAAAAGAATAATAATGCAATTCGTTATTTTAATAGATTATATCATTAATTTCATAGGAACTTCAAAACGTACAGATTTTTGCACACGCATTATACTTTTCCGCCAAAATGGCGCTTTTCCTTGGTTACTAGTGATCCTTTGCTCTTCAAGCAAACCCTGGTTGCTACGGCAACGGCTGCGATTCGGCATTCGTAGCATAACCAACGCTGCCAACTTGAGGTGGAATCAAGTATAGTTATAGCATTTCAATAATACCAATCAATCTTTACTGTTAGTTGCTGAATCTAATGGACAAAAATGCTGACTTGTGCACTTGGAGTTATCACTCAGAAATCAAAATAACCAGAAGTATTTGGGTATTAAAATAATAATAACAACCACAGAATAATATAATATATTCATGAAACTGCATCAAATGTTTATTGATTGATTATTATATTATTAATCAAAGGATTCTTCATACGATTTTCAAGGTATCAATGTTTCACTGTGTAGAGCAGTTTACTTTGAACATAAGACATAGCTGTTACTAATAATGTTTAAATTAGAAATGATTTTAATTTTCTATATAATTGACTGTAATTATTTAATTTAAATATTTTCAAAAGTTATATTACTTATATAATATCCAAAAATGTTTATTTTATCAACAGATATGCATCTGTATGCAATAGGAAATTATATTTTTAAAAAACCCGGTTTAAACGAAAAAAACCTGGTTTAAACCAAATAAACCGTTTTTTTTTTTGTTGTTGTTTTTGTTTGTTTTTTTTAACAAAAAAACCCGGTTTTTTTTCCAACATTGGTTTGAAGTGAAATTTGAACCATTCAGTGAATTTTTGTCTCAATCTAATATAGTGAAAGAACTCTCTCTGTCCTTTAGAATGATGGAAGACACATGTTACAGTTATCGAAAAGGATAATACTAAAAAACTTAAAAGCCTTTTACTGCAATAGCTTCATCTGTTTCAGTAGAACGATTGCTTTCTGTTCAGTACATTCGAAAATAGGAACTCATAAAGCTTCTAAACTCGTTTTTCTGTTCCAGCACTTAACCTTCCATCTTATGCTTCCAAAATTATTTAAAAATTTTATGTGCTGCAGTTATTTTAACTAAAATATGCAGGGTTGGTAAAAAACCCGGTTTTTTTTTTTAAAAAAAACCAAAAAATCCGGTTTTTTGGTTTAAACCAGGTTTTTTTTGGTTTAAACCGGGTTTTTAAAAATATATTTTCCTATTACATATACATGCGTATTTATTAATAAAAATAAACATTGTTGGATATATAAGTAATATAACTTCATTTAAAAATAATTTAAATTAAATAATTACAGTAATTATATAGAAAATTGAAATAATTTAAACATTTTTAGTAAAAGCTATGTTTTATGTTCCATGAATAAAATGCTCTATCTACATAGTGAAACATTGATACCTTGAAAATCTTAATAAACAATCTTTTGATTACTATAGTACTATAAATAAATATATAGTGTAGTTTCATAAATACAATATACTTTCCCATGGCTATTCAAAATAATTTCTTTGAAATATTTGCAATCTGAGATATCTGATTTTTCTGTTAGAACAATACATGAACAATTATCTTTTATTGAAAGTAAAGCTTTTTATAAAGTATTCCTGGAATGATTTGGATTTAGCAGTAAAGTCTTTACACGTTTCAAGAAGTATTGCATATTGTCATTTGACACTTCTCGGAAACTGCTAGGTAAAAAAAAAAAAAAAAGCGACAGGAAAATAATAAATAGAAATACCTATTTACCAGCTTTTTAGACTACTGAAAACATTGATCTTAAAAGGGAAAGTAGATTTATAAAAGTTGTCATCCACTAAAACATTTAAATAGCCATCATACTTAAAACACAAGCTTTTTTTCTAAGCTATTTTATAATACATATTACTTTTAAATGTCTAAACTAAAAATTAATAATATACCTTTTTAAGCACTTTTATGAGACTTTTTTCTACTATGTCTCAAACCTTATCTCGATTTTCTCCTTTTTTTTTTTTTGGCAAATCTAAATAGTGGATTCGATTATGCAATAGACGATTTAAATATATCTTCTTGCACATTTTAGTTAAAAGTAAATAGGTGCTTCGCTAGCACCCAATTTTTCAATGTCCTCTTATGACTTCATATTTTGAGTTTCTTTTTTATTCTTAAGGCTATTCTCAAATCCGAAAGGGCAACTTTATGACATAAGTTTTAATTTATTTTTGTTCGGAAATACATGAAACTAGTAGATGCTGTTGTTCAGATACTGTGTAGTGGAACTGTGTTTTCCGTATTTTTGGAAATGCAATACTTTCAGAAAATATTGTCAAAGTGGGCGTTTTGAACCGAATTTCCACATGAAAGAAGAATAATCACTCAAGGAAGGTTAAAAATATCTTTGACACGTGATCAAAATTGTCTAATCTTTGACACGTGATCAAAATTGTCTATAACTCAATAGGTAATTTACTTATCAAAAATGGAAAAAAACAGTTCGATTCCAAATCGCTCCCATAGCCAGGCCTTCCAATTTTATATTTTTTATTGTTAAAAAATTAATTTGCAAATGTGTCAAAGCGTTTTGCGCTTGTTAAGTAGAGCAGTTGAGAACAGTCTTAAAAGGTAATCTCCCCAATCAAGAAAATTTCTTTTATAGCTTGACTGAAATCTTAAAGGTCATTTTATGTTATTAATTGTAAATAATCTGCGTTTTCTCAAAGGAAAATATTTTATTCAGGCGTCGATCCAGACAAAATTTAGGGCCTATTTAGGGCCCCTTCACAAAAATAAATTTTAATTAAATGGGCCCCTTCACAAAAATAAATTTAATTAAATGGGCCCCTTCACAAAAATAAATTTAATAAAATGGGCCCCTTCACAAAAATAAACTTAATAAAACAGGCCCCTTCACAAAATTCCTTTTAATAAAATAGACCCCCTACATAACATTCTTTTTCATAAAAACTGTTTTAAAATGTGTAATTTGTAAATAAAACCAGGTCACGAAAAACAAAAACTTTAGCAAAGGGATTTAAAGAATGTTTTTGTTCATAAATTCTTGGTTCGAATTTTTGTAACTAGATTTCAACTTTCGTTTCAAAATGTTATTTTTCACAAAAATATAATAAAATTTACAAAAATAACTTCTACTTTTCACAAAATGGGCCCCAAGAATAAAAACCTGCATCGACCCCTGTTATTCAAAATATTGGATAGGATACGTTTAGTCTATTTTTTTCTTTTCTAAATTCACATGTTTTAAATTTTATCTTTAGAGCTTCAGATATGTTCGTCAACACATGCATTCAGTTTGCATTCTACATGCATACAAATTAACCTAGACTCACTATGTCTCACGGTGACTGCTGGGATAAGACTGTTGTTAAAAGTAGAAATTTTTTATATCCAATAATTTGAAACACTTAAATTGCAAAAATAAGAAAATATTATATTAGATTTTTTCCTAAAAAACCAGTTGGTTACCCAATTGATTTAAACCATGCCAACCCTGCTGGTAACAGAATAAAATCATAATGCAAAACCCCAATCCCAATGTAGGAAAGCAAGAAAAACAAAGGCTTACTACTTACTAAACCCAATAGCCATGATACAACAAAGAAAACTCATAGCCAATCACTCATCAGCATACAGAACAAAGAGTAACCAATGGAGAGAATTACTTATGATTATGTCATCATTGAGGCATAATGTAATCCTTAGTAAATCTTAACTAATCAAGCAATCTAAGTAGTAAAAGTGTATTTTTAGCTCAAATCTTCCATTTTGGCTATTTTTTAAAATAAAAGGCTTGAAAAAGAAGAAGAAAGAAAACTACTTTTTTTTTTTTTCTCCAGCTAATTTTAGAAAAATTAGTTAGATTTAAAGCTTATAAGAAAAGTTTGACTAAAAATGTTTGTCACTTTACAAATTTATTTATTCATCATTTTTCAAAAGCTTTGCTTGTAGCTTCTGCATAACTTGGATTTTGCATTTTTCAATAATGTGTAAAATAAATGAAAACATTAGGGAAAAAGAGAAAAAAACCAGATGAAAAAAAACCATTTGGTTTAAACCATGGTTTAAACCAGCGTGGTTTAAACCAAACAACCCTGAAAGTATGTAAGGTGGAATTGATTTTTGATATCTGATTTGTAGTTTTTCATCCATTCTGTATATTAAATATTTTGATAGCCTAAAATGTTACAATTTTAATCATTTATGTAAATTGTGTAATAATATTAATACATATTGGTAATACTTATATAGCATGCACATGTGTCTGTCTGTGTATAATTTTTATTTTATAAATTAAAAATCGTATAAAATAATAATATTGTGTGATGTTTAAAAAAAAAAAACTGATTTAAAAAAAAAAAAAAAAATCTGATTTTTTTCCTCTTTTTTATAAAATTACGAACCCTGCCTGTTGTTTATAACAACTAACTTGACAATTTTTTGCTTTATCAGGAACCTTCCATTTTCCCTTAATTGGCGTTGTGAAATTTTTGTGCAAACTGGTGCCATTTCGACTCAAGCTAGTATTATAACTTTTTTTTTTTTAAATAATGATAAATAAATAAATGAAATTAATTTTTATAGAAACAGTTGTAATTTTACATGACTGCTTTCGTCAGTTGAAAAAATCAGTAAGTATATAACTTATATACTTTATTATTTATCTTACTGATTGATGAAGAAGTTACACGGCACCACAACACCAGTTAAAGGTTAAACCTTTCCGACGCGGAGTAATTCTGTTTATAAACTGATGAAATGATGGACTGACACCAGAATTTATAAACGAATTTCGTAGAAAACATAAACTTGCCTGTTTTAAAGTACGTTGTAAAAGGAAAATTTTAATTAAATATTCTTGTTGCCAGTAAAATAAAAATTAGGTGTCATTTTTTAAGGACACCGCCCGCGAAAGGGTTAAAAGGATGGTAGACTTTGAAATGAGTAAAAGTCAACTAAAAATGCTATTTAAAAAGATGTCTGCGCGCGTGTATATGTAACTTATTAAAATTTTGTTATTAACTTATTTAAAAAAATGCTTCTTTCTCAAAAATCTTTCACTTTCTGTACATCTTTAAAATGCTCCAGTTCTGGGTTTTAATTTATGTTCAGACTTTTCAATATATCTAAGACACTTGATACAAACATACTGTAAGTCCTATTAAGGGATCCCAGGACTCTTAAAGCTTCAAAATTTTAATTTTTTAGATGTTAAACTCCTATCTTTTCTCCACATTTTGATATAATTGCTTCTTTGAAATTCTCATCAGAACAGAAGTTATGGCTTTTAGAATTATACCCGCTCAATAGCTGGAGCGGCGTTTCCGAAACTTTGAAGTTATTTTTCTCCAAGTGCCGTTTTTGGACATAACGCGTACGATAGCTCAAACTTCTGAATATTTTTTCATGAAATTTTCAAAACATATGTTTCATTTTAGTCTGTATAAACTGAATGTAACATTTTCTTTTTATTGTTAAAAAAAAAAAATTTTTTTTAGGCGATTATACTGTTGTGTTGAAATTTTCAAAAATTTGCATTAGCCAAGTACAACTTTGTATTAAAAATATAAAAATGTTTTAGATACAAATTTATTTAGGTTCAGGGTAATTATTACTATCTGAAGTATAAGTATTCGCCAAAATTTTTATTCTAGTTGCAAAATGTATTTTGTAATTCTGCGCGTAATCTGTTATACCA
This sequence comes from Maratus speciosus, assembly GCA_963932465.1. Classification (NCBI taxonomy): domain Eukaryota; kingdom Metazoa; phylum Arthropoda; class Arachnida; order Araneae; family Salticidae; genus Maratus; species Maratus speciosus. Next base: position 413,295,742 of record OZ010794.1, read on the forward strand.
ATTTCCTTCTCGTCAAATGTGTGACAGTTTGGGGCCCCCAGTAAATGCTATTTCTGCATCTTGCAATTTTTTAAATACATGAAATGAAAGAACATACTTATAACTTTCATCCCAATAAAAATTGTTTTAAAATTATATACATTTTGAGATATTAAATGTTGAATATGGGTCCTTTTTTTTTTTTTTTTTTTTTTCTCCCATTTTTTTCCAATTTTAAGAGTTTTGAGAACCCTTAAGGCTTTTCTCAAATCCAAAAAAGCTACTTTCGGACATAATTTTGAATTAAATTTTGTTCGGAAAATCATGGAACTGGCAGGTGTTCATATTCAGAAACTATGAAATCGAATGGCGTTTTCAATTTTTTGGTAAAGACAGAAGATCTTTCAGAAAATACCAGGGTTGCAAAAAAGCCGGCTAAAATTAAAAAAAGCCACGCCGGTGGCTTTTATTGGTTTTAACCGGCTTTTTTTGGCCATTATTGGCTTTTATAAAGTGAAGCATTATAATTATAAACTACACATTTTAAAGTGTTTTTAATTAGTTTTAATGACATTTAATTGATCTAGAGTTTAATAAATAACCCAATTTCTGAATAATTAAGACATTAATACTGGAATAAAGCTTAGATAGTTTTGCTAGTGATTTGTAGTCAGAATTGCAAATATGATAGCTAAATTTTAAAAGGGCCATACCTACTGCTTTATCTGGTTTACACTGACCTTTAACTCCCCCCCCCCCCACTCCCATTTTTTCAGTTTTACTGCTTTATAAAATTGAAGAGGACAATGGTTACTTAGTTACATGTTTTATTACTTAATTTTAAGAGCTATTAATATACAAGTCTTATTTTAGAAATCGATGTGAGCTAAGTAAGTGAATGAAGTAATAAAATTTCTTTCTTTAACTTTAAACTTTCGCGTGAGTGAAGTAATAAAACCCTTAAGTAATAAAAAGAAAAAGGGAGAAAATATTTTGATAATTGAAATGCAAGAAACATTTTAAATAACTTTAGTTTCACATTTTCCGTGAATTGATTATATATGTATAGTGATTTTATATATACTATTATATTTATTGAATTCATAGTACGGAACACTTCTTTGAATAATTTCTTGCTTAAATAATATGAATAAAAAATAATTTTGAAAGGCTACTGTCTCCTTAGTGGGAGACGGTACCTTTTAAACTATTTTTTCAATTTTGAATAATACTATAATATCTGTGGTGGCATTATACTTAATACTATAAAGCAAATATAATTTTAAAAAATCTTTTAGAAAACTAATTAACTAAAATTAAAACAATTTAACTTAAAAAAAATCCCTACTACTTTTTTTAAAAAAAATATGGATATTTTTAAAGAAAATAAGTTAACTGGTGTGAATCAATAAGAACTAAAAGATCTTCCTAAAACACTATCAAAAACGTTTAAATGCTTTAGGCCTTTTGAAAGATCTGACAAGGAGAGGGCCAACCTTGTTAATCACCGATTTTGATTATTTTAGTATATGTTGTAGGGCAGAGACACCTTAGTTCTTGAGAAACTGGGGGGTCTAACATTAGTATACAACTTAAATACTTACTTTGCAACCAAAATGATAGGCTAGTCTTAGCTCAGTTGGTATGGTGTTTGCCGGCTGATCCATTGGCCCGGGTTCGATACCTGAATGCGCTACATTTGTTTTTCTCCTTTTTTGTTTTAAAAATATACTTGTAATTATAATTTAATAATTTCAATTAAAAATTTTAATATCATACATTAATTATAATGTTAACAAACTTAAATTTATCATTTCTTATTTGTAAACTATTATTTCTCATCCTTTAAAGAAGTTTAAAAAGAAATTGGATGTATTATTGAATGATAAAAATTCCAAAATCGTGACAAAATCTGTTGTGTCGCCATCTAGTTTTGAAAAAATAAAAGAATATTCAAATAAAATGAAAATAAAAGCAGAATGAAGATAAAGGGGAAAGCAAAATAATTGAAAGAGCAAGCATACTTATTACAAATTTAAAAATCTTTAATATGCAAAAAATCGGTTGTAATTTAATTCTGATGCTAATTTTTAATATAATTATGCTTGTTACTTTAAAAACAGTATAATAGTATTATCGCATTGACTTCCTTTGTTAAAGCAATGCGTAAATGATGTTTCTTTAAAATCACGAATTGACACAATTGCTCAATATCATTGCATCGATAAAGAATATATGAAAAACATTTTAAAAGGGATTTTTTTAAAAAAAATAAGTTTTATGATGTTTTATTACAACTATTTAGTTAAAAGTAAAAAATTAAATAGGTTAAAATTATAATTGATATACAATATTAAAAATTTTAATTGACAATGAAATTATTAAATTATACTTACAAGTATATTTATGAAACAAAAAATGAGAAAAACAAATGTAGCGCATTCAGGTATCGAACCCGGGCCCGCGGATCAGCCGGCAAACGCCATACCAACTGAACTACGACTAACCCAGCATTTTGGTTGCAAAGTAAGTATTTAAGTTGTATACTAATATTAGACCCCCGGTTTCTCAAGAACTAAGGAGCGTTGGATAAAATCCGTTGAACCTGACACTAAGGGGTTTCTACCCTACAACATATATTAAAATATAATCAAAATCTGTGATTAACAAGGTTGGCCCTCTCCTTGTGAGTCTTTCTTCGTCAGGCGCAAAGAAGAAGTGCTTCTACTATGAAAGCAGCAGCAAGATAAGTCTTATGAAAAACATTTAAAAGTTTTTTATGGTATTTTAAGATCTTTTGTTTTTATGGATATTTTTGCTTCAAATTTTCTTCCCACATACCTTACAATAATATACTACATAAAATTGTGCATGGAATTAACAGTCAAGTTTATAGTTATTATTTTTTAAATATTTAAATTATGAGTTTGTTGAAAATCCTATTAAGTGTAATATCTCATATCTAAATTCCATGCACAGTTTTATGTAGTATATTCTAAGGAATGTGGAAAAAATTTTTGAAGCAAAAACATTGATATTTAAAACAGTAATAGGGATTTTTAAAAAAAGTTAATTTAAAAAAATTAAATTTAAGTTAAATAGGCTGTTCTACATGATTTTTTTTAATTATATGAAATTGCTGATAGAGGGCGCTTCAGACTTTGGAGTAACGAACAACTATTTTTTACCGTTATTTTTTTTATCTCATTAAATGCTTTCAAAACTTAGACTTAAACTTTAATTTTGAGCTCAAAATCTGAATCGTTGCGAGTGGTAAAGTCTGAACACAGTTCAGTTTGCGTTACTTAACCACTCCCAACAATTCAGATTTTGAGCTCAAAATTTAAGTCTAAGCTTTTGAAAGCATTTAATTAGATGCAAAAAATAACGGTAAAAAATAATTATTCGTTACTCCAAAGTCTAAAGCGCCCTCTATCGGCATTTTTTGAAATTTATCTTTAAAATTTACTTTCAAGAAAATACTGACATAAAGAATAGTTTTAGCGAAGACCGCAAACGAATCTACCAATTTTTCGGCTTTTTGTAATCATTTGAAATTTTGGACCCTAAACTTGAATGGCGCCTGTCTCCTTCGGAAGACGTTTGGGACCCTTAGTTTCCTATTTAATATTGTTTGTCTTGATGTGTACTATCACCCGTTAAAGTTTTGCCCAAGAGTTTAGATTCACCCTGTATTTGCTTCATAGTAATAAATATAATTCTTCTACAGATATTACCGTATTATTCAAAATTAAAAAATAGTTTAAAAGGTACTGTGTCCCCCTTAAAAGAGAAATTCCAATTCTTCCCAATTCCGTGAACTGGACCACATCTTTCTTTTCGTTGTTCTAAATATTTAGCATTAGTTGTAGTTGTGCATATTTTCCCAGAGTGTTCACTTTTCTTATCGGGGCACGCAGTTTATTTAGTATCACGTTTCTAAATCAGATGACTTGCTTTGAGAATAAATGAGCCCTAATTTTCTTCACATCTTTACGAAATCCATTTTTCTTTTTTACTTTTTCTTTTTAAACTTCGTGCTATCTTGTATTCTCCGTTATCGCGATGTGTAAGACGTCAGAAATATGACGCAAGTTATTGATATCTTTTTGGACGATTTTAATAAGATATAAGCAAATATTTAACTTAATTTTGGTTCGATAATCATAATCAAAGGATACAGACAGACAGTGTTGGATGATGTGTACCTTGATACAAAACGTAATTAAATTATTGTCGAGGTTTCCCTTACCTCAAAGTATTATTACAGGAGAGGCGAACCTTTTTACGTACGCGTGTGAAAATTTCCCAAACAATATCTATCAACCAGGAAACGTGCCAGTCGTTTACATAATTTTTCAGGTACGATACTAATACTACGAGTGTTTGAAATACGAGTGCTGATTTTATACCAATATTTTTTAAAACAGTGGTAATCAGTTGCTTTCATGCATTAAAAAATAATAAAAATCAAGTGGCAATTTTTCTGAATAATGGAAGCAGCCCTTAAATGAATGAAGTTTTAAAAAAAATTCGGAAATGTGATTAGCTTATGCGGTATGCACTGTAATAATAATAAAAAAATGCGAATTTTATTTTAGTAATTTAATGTTTTTACTTAGTATAAATGGACCATATCGGTTATAATTATACAAGTTGCAATAAACAATGTATTGATAATGCGTTGATGAGCTTTTTAACCGACTTCAAAAAGAAGGAGGTTATCAATTCGACCTGTATGTATGTTTTGGCCATGTTCACGTATAACTTTCTTAAATATGAACCTATTTTGATAATTTTTTTTTTTTGTTTGAAAGTGTAAGTCCCCCATTTCGTCCCATTCCAATTTCATCAAAATCTGACGATTAGAAATTTTTTTTTTAATAAAAACTTTAAAATCCAAATCTTTTTTGAAGCAGTCGCCCTATTATAAGCGCTCATCTTTGTTACTGTTACTCTTACAAAGATACGAGATCTTTCAAAGTGCGAAAACTTAGTGGACAAAGGCCGAGATCCAGATAGGTTTTTCGCTGGTAGTGAAACGAGATTGACCAATCAGAAACCTGCAGTTTTGCGAACTTTTCGCTAGTTGCAAAAATGCAGGCTTCTGATTGGTCGATCTCGTTTCGCTAGGAGCGAAAAATCTATCTGTATACCGGCCATTCTGTCATCCACCAAACCGGAAAGCCCACATAGACACAAACCGATATCGGAAGTCGGTGTCGAAAAGTTGAAAACCAACCTTTAAAGTTCCTTATGTATCAGAGCACAAGTACAACGCTTAGAATAAACAGTGTGAAAATCTGCTATCCAAACAGCACTAAAAAAAATTGTATCCCTTAAATGTGCAATGATGCTGTAATCCATTGAGCCGATCGCAGCGACATCTGCGTTATGTTTTCAAATTTCAATGTAAACATTGTACTATAACAGCGTCTAGACCAAGTTGTCTTGGAGTTTTAGAAAATATCCTCAGATGTCGCTCCGATCGACTTTTTGGATTTCAGCATCGTTTTACATTTAAGGGATACAATATTTTAGCACTTTTTTAAGTACTACTGCTACAGTATAGCAACTAGAATACATAGTGTGGAAATCGGCTGTCTCTGTAATACTTAAAAAAGTGCTAAAATATTGTATCCCTTAAATATGCAGCAATGCTGTTGCAATATGCAGATCGCAGCGGCATCTGGAGGATACTTTCTACAACTGCAAGGTATTACTAGTCTATACAATCCAATACTAGTTATACGAAAATCCCGCAGATGTCGCTGCGATCGACACTTGGCATTTTAGCACTATCGTCGCACATTTAAGGGATAAAATTTTTTAGCACTGTTTGGATAGCATATTTCCACATTAGGTATTCTAGACGCTGTAGCAACAGAGTCCAGAATATATAGTGTGGAAATCGGCTATCCCAGTAATACTTAGAAAAGTGCTAAAATATTAGATCCCTTAAATGTCAAACGATGCTGAAATCCAATGAGTCGATCACAGCGACATCTGCAGGATATTTTCTATAACTCTAAGACGATTTGGGCTAGACGTTGTAATAATAAGATGTGTTTACTTTGAAATTTGAAAATATATCGCAGATGTCGCTGAGATCGGCTCCCTGGATTTCAGCATCATTGCACATTTAAGGGGTATAACTTTTTAGCGCTGTATGAATAGCAGATTTCCACACTATGTATTCTAGACGCTGTACTACTGCGATAGTAAGTCAGTATGTTCTGGATATTTGAATCTGGGAAACAATGAGAACGGTTCAGGATCTGAACCCAGTAGGCATTGTGAACATGCTTACAGCATCTAGAGCTGAACCAAATTACAGCGTCTAGAATACATAGTGTGGAAATCTGCTATCCAAGCAGCGCAAAAAAGTTGTATTCCTTAAATGTGCAATGGCGCTGAAATCAAGGGTGCCGATCGCAGCGACATCTGCGATATATTTTCAGATTTCAAAGTAAACATCGTATTATTACAGCGTCTAGACCAAATCGTCTTGGAGTTTTAGAAAATATCCTGCAGATATCGCTTTAGTCAACTCATTGGATTTCAGCATCGTTTGACAGTTAAGAAATCCAATATTTTAGCACTTTTTTAAGTATTACGGGGATAGCCGATTTCCACACTATATATTCTAGACGCTGTAACCAAATCGTCTTGGAGTTTAAAAAAATATCCTGCAGATGTCGCTGTGATCGACTCATTGGTTTTTATCATCGTTTGACATTTAAGGGATCCAATATTTTAGTACTTTTTTAAGCATTAATGGGATAGCCGATTTCCACACTATACATTCTAGACGCTATAGTTATATAATAGAAAATGCCTAAGTTTGCTATAGTTTGGACATAAGTTTCCCTCAAAGCACTTTGCCGCGCACTGATGTGTAAACTTTATTGATGGATTGTCAGCTTTTCCTCACCCAATGGAGGATATTCCATCTCCGTTTTGATCACGTGGTCAAGGTAAAAACTTCTAGCGTAAAGAAGGGAAGGCTCCGTAGACGTGTAATGTAAATCCCCGCTAGCCAATGAAACAGTGCATGAGGCAAAGCAGTAGTATCTTCCCTTAATATCAGTTAGAAGTTCCTTGGGTAAATTACCGGTATCACGTGGCCTCGAACCCATATCTGGAATATCCTCCATTCCGTTGTCCGTAGGTATCGATGCGAACATTATAGTTTACTGGATTCGGTAACTTTCCGAAGTGCGAGATCTTGTCTAGAAAAGATGCCGCATTCAGAAAAACCCAAATATCTAAAACTATGCTAACCGTCATCGAAAGTGCACTGTTAAATATATCGTGAAAAATTACCCCTGCTTTTCAAGGCTATCTATTTTCTGACTAATGAGAACGCTTTATAGGTGTTAATCTAACGTTCTTATTGGTCAGAAAATAGAGAGCCTTTAAAAACAGAGGCAATTTTTCACGATATTTTTAACAGTGTGGGGATCAAAAAGCTTACAATGGAGGATATTCCATCTACATTTTGATCACGTGGTCAAGGTGAAAACTTCTAGCGTAAAGAAGGGAAGGCTCCGTAGACGTGTAATGTAAATCCCCGCTAGCCAATGAAACAGTTCATGAGGCAAAGTAGTAGTATCTTCCCTTCTTATCAGTTAGCAGTTCCTTGGGCAAATTACCGGTATCACGTGACTTTTTTCAGCCTCGAACCCATATTTGGAATATCCTCCATTCAATAGCAAAGTGACCTTATACATCACAGTTTAGCAAAGTGTTTCTATTAGTCGGTACACTGCAAAGTGCCTCCATATACAGTACACATAAAAGTGCCTTATGTTTAGCAGCACTGTCTTCGGTTATCAGATTCAGACTAAACACCTAATCATTGACGCTCATTTCTGATGTCTTTACTGCCTAAAGATGGGGAGTATCGGTATGAGAATGGTGGCATACGAAAAAAAAAAATTGATTGTTAGATTCTAGACAAAAGCTATCGCCATGAATCTTGATGAGTTTGCCATTATTGCCAAACTAATGCTTGTTAAATTGTCCTCCACTCGTATAATCAAACTTGTCCAAGCGAAAATCGCCAAGTTCTGGGATAGAAAATGTCTAGTTTTGTCGTAGTGTAGGCAAACACGTATGTATAAACAGAGTCTGAGCATTGTATGTCACCACTCTCAAATAGAGGCATCTTACATGAGGAAACAATTGATGGAGATTATCGGAAAAGAATAATGTAGAATTATGGACCACATAATTGGTTTATTGAATAGATCTGACCTGTGTGCTTGGCGTCAAGCGCCCGCTTATAAGTCATCGTCAATATACAGGAACGAGATAGCACAAAGAAATTTACAGCACCAGAGAATTACATCCAGGAGCTCCACAAAGAGTGTGCAATGGAGCCAGCGGGATTCGAACCCGCAGTCACCTACGCTCTCAAGCGATTAGCAGTGTGACGCCTTGACCATTTAGCCACGGTGGGCCCTGGACCGCATTTTCAAACCTGACAAGTTTACAGCTTTTTGGATGCCAGTATTTTAGTACAGAAAATTTTGTTTTATTTGACAGAAGAATTTTTGAAATTTAAAAGGACACACTCTATAAAAATTACAAGTTCGCAAAAAGGCATGCTTCTGATTGGTCAATCTCATTTCGCTAACAGCGAAAAATATATCTGGGTCCTGGTCAATATACTTGAAGAGTCAATACAAATATTACTACATAGTCTGCATTTTTCTTCTTGACAACGGAGTCCTACAAAAAATAATTCTTGAATGTAGACCGTGGCTGAATGGTTAAGACACCACACCGCTAATCGCTTGAGAGCGTAGTTGGGTTGCGGTTTCAAATCCCGTTGGCTCCGTTGCACACTCTTTGTGGATCTCCCAGATGTAATTCTGTGGTGTTCTAAATTTCCTTGTGCTATCTAGAACCCCCCCCCCCCCTTTTATAGTCGTAGTTGGATTGATGTGGCTGTATAGGACTGATTCTAGTTAATGGTGGCTTGTTCGGCGTAGTGCTGGTTTATTAGGTTTCCGACGTATCTTTATCTGGTAGTTTATCTAGGAAGTGGATTAAGACAGCTATATAGTAATAGAAAGCTGCTCACTGGGCCCAATAGGGTCAATACAACAACAACAACAAGACAGCCCCCCCCCCCCCCCCTTTCAAAGCTCAAAGTCCTTGTGCTATTACGTCCTTGTATATTAACGATGACTTATAAGCGGGCCCCTTATGTCAAGCACACAAGTCAGGTGTATGTGATTAATAAATAAATGATTGTAGACTGCTGTGAATATAATGTACTTGTTTTAAAAAATATCAGAAGTATTAAATGCTAATAAAGTCAATACTTAATGAAATTATAAAGAATTTATTAAAAACTATTTGTTTAATAAATAGTTTTTGTAAATTATAATTTCTTTGACAAAGTATTTAGTTATTCAGCAGATGTTGAAATCCGGATAATTATGTGTTACGGTATGAATAACTAAAAAGTAGGAAATAAAATAATCTTTTCAAAAAAAAAAAAAAAAAAAAAAAAAAAAAAAAATATTAACCGACTTCAAAAAAAGCACCAAAAAGAATTAAATAATTCTTTAAACTTCTCTAATGACGAAGCGTTATCCAACAACCACACATCGGATATCATGTATTGGCATAAAAACGTTAAATTTAATGTATAGAATTTAATATCTACCAAACATGGATTTTCTAGAGAATATTTTTTACAAAAGATTAATTTACATGTTTATGATTTAATTTACGAATATATACATATAAAAAGTAATCAATTACTTTTTGAAGTTGGTGCCAAACATTTACAACCGATAATGATTAAACAAATAATTTGCTGAAGAAATAGAGCATTTTTTAAATTTTGCATCATATTTTCCATCACCGTTTTATTCATGGTAATAGCTACAATATATTCACAATTTTACTATACTTAAGATAGGTTGGCACCAACTTCCAAAAGTAATTGATTACTTTTTATATGTATATATTCGTAAATTAAATCATAAATATGTAAATTACTCTTTTGTAAAAAATATTCTCTAGAAAATCCATGTTTGGTAGATATTAAATTCTATACATTAAATTTAACGTTTTTATGCCAATACATGATATGATATCCGATGTGTGGTTGTTGGATAACGCTTCGTCATTAGAGAAGTTTAAAGAATTATTTAATTCTTTTTGGTGCTTTTTTTGAAGTCGGTTAATATATATATATATATATTTTTTTTTTTTTTTTTTTTTTTTAAGATTATTTTATTGCTGTTGTAAGTTCGATGGAGAACTTACTGGAGATTCTTTACACCTGGTTCATAATTTGTTATTTTAATAAATATACACAGCTAAATTGGGCCCCTTTTCTATTTTATTGCAGTAACTGTGTAACGAATTCATTTGAAAAATAACCTTTTTATTGTTTTGATGTTTTAATTCATGTAAAAATAATCGCATTATTTGTGATAGTATGTACGTGTAAAACAAAATTTATGCATTATAACAAAAAGTAACATAAATTTTATCTCGATAATGATTATCAAATTTAAATCTTTTGCGTGCCAGAGAAATTGCTGTACGTGCCAACTCTGGCACGCGTACCATAGGTTCGCCAACCCAGTATTATTACATATTCTTAAAGTACAACTCAAAAAGTTTTTTAATAACACAAAGTTATATATGCGTAAAGTTGCAATTCAAAACGCTATTAATCAAATAAAGTTTATATTCAAATAATAAGTAATATTAAAATTTTATCAAACACGGATGATGGAAACTATAATGAGAAACTAACTTTGCACTCATAATTCATTACCAACTTTTTTATAAAGTTGATAAAATTTTAATATAAACGAGGTGGAACTTGTCGAATTTCGATGAAAGAAAATGTTTAAAAAAGAACTGCTACATTGATTTATAATAAACATAAAAAAAAAAAAAAAAAAAAAAAAAAATAAGTACAATAATAATTTATGTAATAAAAATTCAATCTTGCATTGGTTTGTCTAACTTTTGAAATGAATATTATTTTAATCTGAAATCACTAAAATACTATTTCCAATTCAACTGTTCCAATTATTGACAAAATATGTTATCAGTAACATGTAATCAAGAAAAATAATTATAGTGTAGTTATCATCCGAGACTCTTATGCTTGGTATTAACGGAATGAAAAACCAGCAAAAATGATTTTCCTTTGAAACAATCCTAGAAATTTTTCCCCCGTGAAATCTAAACCTAACATCAATCTCAGTATCGCTGAGTAAAAATTCCAGAAATTTTTGTCTTTTATATACATTCGTGATAAAATATTTAGTTTTATCAAAGAAAAGCATAGATGCCAACATCTCCGGAAATTCCGGAGTTTCTCCGGAAATGTTGGTTAAAATACGGTAGTACGGTAATAAGGTAGAAAATACGGAAATTCGCGGCAAAAAAATGGTGAATTTTTTCGATCAACCGCGGCAAAAATTCGTGAATTTCTTCAATCGGTCATTGAAATATATCGCAAAAATTGTCTATTAGTCGATAAAACCACGAATTTCGGCAATTGCTCGCGGCAGAAAATCGCGAATTTCTTTAACCAATCCGTGAAAAAAGTTGCAAATTTTGTCAATCAGTAGTCGCTGCAAATAATCGGGAAATTCATCAATCGGTCGTTGATAAAAATCGTGCTGTGCAAAAACGTGCTTTTCCGCTGTCAGCCGTGGCAGAAGATCGCGAATTTCGTTAATCAGTTGAGGAAAAATATCCTGGAATTCGGCAATCAGCCGTTGATAAACATCGCGAATTTTGTCAATCATTCACTGCGTTGCAAAAAACGTGAAATCGTCAGTTGCGCCAAAAAACGCGAATTTCGTCCCTCATTCGCGGCAAAAGATCGCGATTTTCGTCAGCCATTCGTGGCAGAAAATTGCGATTTTCGTCAGTAGCGGCAAAAGATCGCGATTTTCGTCAGTCATTCGCGGCAAAAAAACGCGATTTTCGTCAGTCATTCGCTTCAAAAAACCGCGATTTTCGTCAGCCATTCGCGGCAAAAAACTGCGATTTTTGCCAGTCATTCGCGGCTAAAGACCTCGATTTTTGTCCGTAGGTCGCAGCTTAGCTGGCCGCAATTTTCGTCAGTCGTTCGCGGCAAAAGATCGCGATTTTCGTCAGTCCTTCGCGGCAAAAGATCGCGATTTTATGTCTGTTAGTCGCGACAAAAGATCGCGATTTTCGTCAGTCCTTTGTGGCAAAAGATCGCGATTTTTGTGTGTCAGTCGCGGCAAAAGATCGCGATTTTCCTCAGTTAGTCGCGGCAAAAGATCGCGATTTTCCTCAGTCAGTCGCGGCAAAAGATCGCGATTTTCCTCAGTCAGTCGCGGCGAAAAATCGTGAATTTTGTCAATTGTCTGTGGAAAGAAGTCTCTTTATTACAAAAAATATTAATTACATGAAAAGTAAAAGTAAATTAGTATTTAAATTATGTCTATATGGATGAATACAAAAGCTGTCAGGGGGTGAGGATTCATAAAGTACCTAAAAAATATTTTAAAATACAGCTCGAAAAAAATTATGAGCAACTCCTGAAATGACTCCTGAAACGTGACTATTTTACTCCTGATGAGTGTCCAAAACTCCTGAAATTTTACTGGTTTACTCCTGATACAGTATTTACAATGTTGGCATCTATGGAAAAGGATTGTTTTCTTTTAAATATGACGTCATTTTTTCAAAAAATATTGAAATATAAGAGTTTTATGAAAGAAAAAGGCGTTTTTTTTCTAATCGCGTGTCATTTTCTGTTCAAACTTTTTTTACAAGTTATTTTTAATATTGTAATGAGAAAATGGCATCAATAAGGATAAATAAACCACATTAATTTTCTTTTCTTTACAACAGTTGAAGTCATCTGATTGCCAGCATTTTGAAGAAATTTTATAAAAAACTTTTTAAATTAAATTTAAAACAAGTAATATAAAAATTTTGTTTTTAAAGTCAATTCCTATTTAGGTCATCAAAGAAAAATTAATATAATCCCTTAAGATAATATTAGTTTTTGTTGCATTAAAATATCTCAATTTGTTGATTTTCTATAAGCAAGTAGGTTTACAATTGGAAGTCTATGGGAATTTGGCGAAATTTAGAGATATCGCCAAGTTGGCGTCACTTCTGGCGACCCCTTTTGGTCGCCAAATTTGGCGATATATCGCCAAGTTGACGACAAACTTAGCGGTATTTGGCGACAGAACAGGGTCCTCCCTATGGTAACCCCCTTATAGATATGAAGATGCATTAAATGCTGTTCAATAACCAATGGCCGCCATTTTGTCTCCCATATAAAACTAAAATTAATTAAAATTTAATTAATGAATATTTGAAAAATCTGTATTAACATCAATTGTCATCCAGTACAAGTTTTAAAAAAATTATTTCAACTTGATAGGATGAATAATAAGTACTTTATTAACGATTGAAAATTTGAACAAGATATATAAATAAATATAGGGAGAGTGTGAACTAATAGTAGGAATTGAACTTAAAAAAATGCAAATATTTTGAAAAATAGCTAGTGAGGGCACATCTACAAATGAATATCTTTCATTAAATAAAAAATAATAATAATACTAATTAGTAAAATTGGCTCAGTACATAGTAAATTCAGGCTAGATGACTAAGAGCCATGTTTTTTAAATATATAGATTATTCGATTATAACCCTTATTTTATTAATAACGTGTTGAGTTTCAATTTTAGTTATATTATATGCGAATTTGTGTCTCTCTATTCTAAAAAAAAAAAAAAGAAAAAAAGAAAAAGAAACTAACGCTGTCGCCGTTAATGAATTTTTTGTGACCGGTGGGTCTTTCATATAAGTATAAAACATTGGATTATATTAGATTAAAGCGTTAATGTTCGTCTCAAAAGACACGGCTTTCTACGGCACGAAAGAAACAAATTCTTTACTCAACCGGCATTTGTGTTGATGTGGAGAAAAAAAAATCATGACTACGGAGTGGCTGTTCCATTGCTTTCTGAATTTTTGATCTGAAGAAGGGATTTGCTCTGAAAGTCTTTTCCGATGTCGCGGAAAATGTGCATTTCTTAATATTTGAAATGACAGGGCAATCCATCCGTGGCCCGCGAGACACGGGTTGAAGACCTCTATAATAAAACCTCTAATATAGTTGCTTTTAGTACGACTAACAAAGTAAAGTATCGAATAAACACTTACTTATTTTTATTGCACGTACGATATCAATGTCTGTTTTTACTGCTGAAATGTTACTCGCTCTGGTATAAACTGTGATGTCTTTAAGATAGCGTTAATGTCGCAGCTTATTTCACTTAAGTAGAGGGACAACAATGGCACCACAAGTTAATTTGTTTCAGAAGACCAATTTTCGTAGGTCAAGTACAAAAGTATGACCGTTATTTTTCAAACACAGTTCAGTTCCGTTTGTCATTAATAGGAATTAAGTATTTCATGATTGACATCGGAGAAACGCATTTTGATATTTGTCTCCACTTTTGAGGCCTTGATAGACTAGCTACAATCGAAATTAACAATCGGACATTTAAAAAACTATTGTCTTTTATTCTTAATAACTTTTGTGCGACAAAATGAGTTTCAAATTTTGCGCTTTGATGAGTTCGTGCATCTCTTAATGGGAAATGCCTATTTATCAAAGTATGTATAAAAAAATATTTAAAGTATTGCAAAACATTTTACTACCTAATTGGACGAAATAAAATGCCAGAAAAATTACAAATAGATTATCATTTGAAAACACTAAAATTTTGTTTATATGCAGATTGTTATTTATTCATTTATTTATTTATTGCGCACTTGCGGGGCATAAAATTCGTCAACAAGGTAGTTTTTTAAAGGCATATTTTTCTTTTCTTTTTGAATAATGTCACTCCTCTCTTATTAAAATTATAAAGACTATACTTTTTGTAAAAATAAATTGGCCTAATTCTAGGAGAATTTTAGACTAAAATGTGATAATTTTCCAGGGCTGCAGAAACGATTCCGGCTTGAGAACATTGGTTGCGAAGATTATATCAAGCCCTACCTGCCAAATTATAGTAAGCAGCAAAATATGGTATTCCAGTAGAATTTTTTTTTATAAACCTTATTTACTGTTGCTGTGCACTTAACGTTTAAATATTTTTTTCTTTATTATTTCCCAGCCACAAAAAATAACTGCCTTAAAATATGTGTTATATTCCGCTTATATTTGCATTATATTTCGTTCAATCATTCTTTTTAATGTTATTATCTTTATTTTTTTTGTGTACCAAATTATAAATCAGGTATTGTTCCACCTCTTTTTTAATGTGTTAAGATATAAACTATATATAAAAATCACTTCAAAACATCTAAGTACCTATTAATTGCTATGTAAGAGATAAACATAAATTTTAAAACGGCAAAATACCTTTATTTATTTACATTTCGACATGTTTCATTGCATCAGACGGCAACATTCTCAAGAAAATAAAATGATAAAAATATTTAAGCAAAAATTCAAATTGAAAAACTAGTAAACAAAAACAAAAACCACGCGAACACAAGCATAAGATAATTAACTGCAATATTAAAAATGGAAATTTGTGTACGTGAATTATTTTATATTATTATTTCATTATCCTGAACAGCATTTCTTTCCAATTTTTAGGGACCTCCTTGGATCTTATTTGCCATCCATCATCAGAAATCAGTAGAGATCTTCTTACGCAATGGAAATATTTGCAATGATTCAGCCTCCATGGAGGTCCCTAAAATTTGGAAAGAAATGCTATTCAGGATAATGAAATAATAATATAAAACAAGTAATATAAAAAAAAAAAAATGTCAATTCCTACTTAGGTCATCAAAGAAAAATTTAACATAATCCCTTAAGTTGATATCAGTTTTTGTTGCATTAAAATATCTCAATTTGTTGATTTTCTATAAACAAGTAAACCCTATTGGTTTACAATGGAAGTCTATGGGAATTTGGCGAAATATTAGAGATATCGCCAAGTTGGCGTCACTTTTGGCGACTCATTTTGGTCGCCAAATTTGGCGATATATCGCCAAGTTGGTGATAAATTTGGCTGTCTTTGACGACAGAACAGGCTTTCCTATGGTAACCCTCCTTATATTGTATGAAGATGCATTAAATGCTGTTCAATAACCAATGGCCGCCATGTTTTCTCCCATATAAAACTAAATTAATTAAAATTTAATTAATGAATTAATATTTAAAAAAACTGGGAACATATGTTATATATTCCCGCAGCCGCCATCTTGGATTTTTTCTTGGCGTGAAAACCCTTTTCCGCCTAGTAAATTTCGACAAGCAGATTTATGCGCATGTTAGGCTTATCGGGGTTCCCAGAACACGTCACTCGTCGGGGTTGCCTTATCGATCGGCGCCAACAAAACATCGCCGAGAAATCCAAGATCCGGGAATATATAACGTCTTAGCGAAAAACTGTATTAGCATCAAATGTCATCCACTACAAGTTTAAAAAAATGTATTTGAATAAGAAAAACTTGGACTTACGCTGTCAAAATTTAATAATTAAAAATCTTACGATACTCATCAGCGTACATGTAAATAAAAACTCTATTATAGTTACCGTAATGTTTTCAGTTGTGATGTCGTGAAAGTGCATGTGCTGTTGGAAACTTCGCTCCGAGGAGATCAAGGACTCTCTCCCCTGAAGATGGCTCGTTAGAAAGAGCACGAAACGTTGGGAATAATTTGTAATGTATTTTTAATATAGTTTTTATTTACATGTACGCTGATGAGTATCGTAAGATTTTTAATTATTAAATGTAATTGAACTTGAGTGGATGAATAATAAGTATGTTATTGACCACTGAAAAATTGAACAAGATCGGGACAAGTGTGAACTAATAGTAAGAATTGAATAAGAATTGAATAAAGCACGTTCACAAATTTTCATTTTTAATATTGCAGATAACCCCTTGAGGGGCGGTGGGATAAAATATATCCCACCTAATTTAAACAAGATACTCACCAGAAAATTTTAACTAAATTTTATATTTTTAACTTTGGAGGGAAATCGTTGAAAAATTGCTTTTCCTTATTTAAAAATAAAATTTTTCGAGTATTCCGGTGAGAATTCCATATTTAGAGGCATTTTAACTTGCCCCTCGAGGGGTTAATTTCATTATGCTTGTGTTCGCGTGATTTTTGCTTTTGTTTATTAGTTTTTTCAATTTGAATTTTTGCGAAAATATTTGTATCATTTTATTTCCTTGAGCTATCTGATGCAATGAAACAAGTCGAAATGTAAATAAATAAAGGTATTTTGCCATTTTTAAATTTATGTTTATCACTTATAGCAATTAATGAATAAGTACTTTGGTGTCAAGATATTTTTAAAAAAAATTATATAATAATAATTTAAAATTTAGATAATTTCTTTCATCAAAATTTATTTAATAAATCATTAGTTATAACTTTTTTTTGCAAAACTAGGGGGCTCGGCCCTCTACGAGCTACGCTCGCCAACCCCCGTCCAGAGACCGCAGGCTCTAAATGCACGCTAATGTGAGCGGCTTTAAAAAGATTTCGAACGATTGAATTATAATTTAAAAAACAGTGGCGATCTCCCTATAAACGGATTTCTATTCATTTCTCTTTGATTGGGGAATTTTAACGCCAAATCCGCTGCGGTACTACTTGATTATCCCGTCGACCAATTTCGCTAAATTATACAAATTGACATAATTTTTATTTTAAATAACGAAAGAACAAATAAATTAGTACAACATTAATAAAAATACAAATAAAACGTCGAAATAAAAATAACTTGATGACGTAGACATGTTTAACAACATTTCAAAATAAGCTAATATAAAAGGAATTAAGTAAACAGAATCTTTGTCTCCCGGTATTTTTTAACAAAGCGAAAAGAAAGTTCTTTTAAATGAGACATTTTAAATTAATCGTTTTTAATCTGACGTAATTTTGACCAAACTATTCTTTCTCTTTTTAATATTCACGTGAAAATACTTGTGTTAGAAATGAAATATTATTTGCGCTTTCCTAAGAAAAATAGTTGAAAAGTATCCTCTCAAAATATCAAGTAAATGTCTAGCGCAATTTCTAAATTTAAACCGTTTTGCAATATTGTTTTGTGTTCATTTTATGTAATAACTGTAATGTGACGTAAATGTGACGTAATTTCTCCTATTTAAGACTTCTAACGCATGATGATAAATTTATTATTTTACAAATTCCTCTCTCTTAAAATTCATGTGTAATTATAGTTTTTATGACGTAGTTTTTAATAAGTTCCTGCTTTTTGTACATAATTATTTAATTCTAATTCCAAATGTTTTATAATAGTCACGTGTAAATAATTTTTTAATTTATTACACGTATAAATATATATATATATTTTTTAAGCAAACATTGTTTCCGCTGTTTATACAGTTGGCAACAGTTTAAATTAATATCACTTTCTAAATCTCTCTATTCTAAAAAAAGTAACTACCGCTGTCACTGCCGCCGCCGGTTTTGAATTTTTTGTGACAGGAGGCCTTTCTTCGTTAATATTAAGAAAAATATTGCGTACAAAAATATGAAAATCGGTGGTATTATAGAGAAATGTTTGATAAACACGCTGATGCAGACAGTTTTCAAATCGAAGAATTATTTTAAGAGACATTTAATGCTAAAGTTGGACAAAATCGTTCCATTAAAAAAGTTTTATAGTAGCAAAAACTATACATGGGAATGTAATCATTTTTAGATCATTTTATGCGTTAGAATTTGCCGATGTGCAGATTGCATTAGTTTTTTTAATTTGACTAATTTTTGAAGGTTTTATTTCTATTTTAAATTCAATTTTTCAGCATTTCTAGAGATATTTTTTACATTATTTTAGAAAATGGTATTAATTTATACTGTTGCCAAATGTATAAACAGCGCAAACAGTAATGTTTGCTTCAAATAAAAAATTTATTTACACGTGACAATTATAAACAGAAAAAATCATTTGGAATTAGAATTAAATAATTATGTACAAAAAGCAGGAACTTATTAAAAATTACGTCATAAAAAGTATACACGTGAATTTTAACAGAGAATGGATATTGTAAAATAATAAATTCATTAACATGCGTTAGAAGTCTTAAATAGGAAAAATTACGTCATATGTACGTCACATTACAGTTATTACATAAAATGAACACAAAATAATATTGAAAAACAGTTTAAATTTAGAAATTGCGCTAGACATTTATTTAATACTTTGTGAGGATCTTTTCAACTATTTTTGTTAAGAAAGCGCAAATAATATTTCATTTCTAACAAAAGTATTTTCACGTGAATATTTAAAAGAGAAAGAATAGCTTGGTCAAAATTACGTCAGATTAAAAACGATTAATTTAAAATGTCTCATTTAAAAGAACTTTCTTTTCACTTTGTTAAAAAATACCAGGAGACAAAGACTCTGTTTACTTAATTCCTTTTATATTAGCTTATTTTGAAATGTTGTTACACGTGTCTACGCCATCAAGTTATTTTTATTTCGACGTTTTATTTGTATTTTTATTAATGTTGTACTAATTTATTTGTTCTTTCGTTATTTAAAATAAAAATTATGTCAATTTGTATAATTTGGCGAAATTGGTCGACGGGATAATCAAGTAGTACCGCAGCGGATTTGGCGTTAAAATTCCCCAATCAAAGAGAAATGAATAGAAATCCGTTTATAGGGAGATCGCCACTGTTTTTTAAATTATAATTCAATCTTTCGGAATCTTTTTAAAGCCGATCAAATTAGCGTGCATTTAGAGTCTGCGGTGTCTGGACGGGGGTTGGCGAGCGTAGCTCGTAGGGGGCCGAGCCCCCTAGTTCTGTAAAAAATATCTCTAGAAATGCTGATAATTTGAATTTAAAATAGAAATAAAATCTCAAAAAATTAGCCAAATTAAAAAAAGAAATACAATCTGCACACCGGGAACTTCAAACGTATAAAATGATCTAAAAATGATTAAATTCCCATGAATAGTTTTTGCTCCTATAAAACTTTTTTAGTGGAACGATTTTGTCCAACTTTAGCATTAAATATTTCTTAAAATAATTCTTCGATTTGAAAACTGTCTGCATCAGCGTGTTTATTAAACCTTTCTGTATAATACTACCGATTTTCATATTTTTGTATGCATTATTTTTCTTAATATTAACGAAGAAAGACCTCCGGTCGCAAAAAATTCAAAACCGGCGGCGGTGACAGCGGTAGTTACTTTTTTTTTTTTTTTAGAATAGAATGATTAGATTAATTAACAAAAAATAACTATTATGGAAATCACACAATTCTTATAAAAACAATGTAAATAAATGTATTGTGATCATATCTGTTAAAGTTTTTGTAGTTCCAAATTTTTCACATATTTTTTAATAAGAGAAAAGCTTTACCTATCTATGAAAAGTAAAATTTATTTTTATTACTAGACGGAGTAAATAAATTTTATAGTAATTTTCTTTAATGGTACTTAAAAGTACCGTTGGTGCATAAAGGGTTTAAAAAATTGTCGTTGCTGATATTTTCACCAAGAAATTAAAGAGGCATAATAAAAGTCTGTAAATCCATTTTTCTAGTTGTAAGAGCATCATTGCTGGAAAAACAAGTTGACATTTTGTCACTCTCTGTATCCTTACAAGATCTTTTCTTAGACTGAATAAAATGATTCACTTTTTACCAACACATATTCATGTAATTATTTAACCGACCTCCATCTAAGAAGTCTGTAGGGGAAGGTGGTGTACCTTGGAGGTATGTGTACCTTGGAGGCACATTGATTGTGCAGCCATCTTGAGTAATAAATTTAAACTTAAATATTAGCTGCATATATTTGTTACTAGAGGCTCATAGGAAGTTGTTCTGCTATTGATCAACACACTTGTTGCTGCTGTAAAAACCAAAGTTTGTTTTCAGTATCAAAAAGTTACTTTTCAAGGACATATTCTTTTTCTTCCATAACTGTAAGTATCAACCTTTGTTTTAAACTGATTATCACTAGTTGAAAAGCATGTTTTCATCTTCATTTATGTATGCTTGAAAATGGCTGACTTTTAACATATGAAGATATGGAAGCCATTTTGTAAAACACTTGCTTGTAGTGTACCTTGGAGGTACTTCAAAGGTACACACTTGCTAAATTTATTAATAATTAAGAGTAAAAGTTGTTAGAAAGTATTTCCTTACTTAATAACCAATGTACTGGGCAAATAGGCCTAAATCTAAACGTTAGGCTATTAAATTGCTGAAATTGTAGGCCTAAATAAAAATTCAAAAGTTCCTGAAGATATTCGTCCGTATCCGAAAGCTCAACCACGAAAACAAACTAGACGGAGTCGCCCCAAGAAAAAATCATGCATTCTATCTTCTATACCCACGAAACTTCAAATCGAGAAAGATAAAGCTGAGAAGAAAAATAAGAGTCCTAAGAAAGAAAAGAAAACTTATAAGGAAGTGTCCTTAATAAAATAACAATAAAAAAACTATACATTGACATATTCAGAAGTCCTATTCCTAAGTCAAAATTGGAGGAAAATGTAGATGAACCCTCTTACGAAGAGTAGTCAGTCAGAAGAAGAATTTGATGATTTGGAAGATCCAGATTTTGAAACCATTAAAGCTGGAGTTTTTATTTTGGTACAACTTAGAGGTAAAACTACTGTGAAACACTTTGTAGCAGAGGTATTAGAAGTCTCTGACACATTTTTAAAAATTCAGTATTTAAAAAGGACACAAACTCACAAAGCTTCACGAGGGAAAATGAAAATGTTTACGAGTTGGATAAATCAGATGTTGTTTTTAAGGTGCCACATTCCATTGCCACAAGAGGTTCTACAAGACAGCTTGAAAAATTATCATTTGGTATCAATTTAGATCACCTGAATGTGGAATAGAACTAAAAGTGTTAGATATAAAGAGGGTGTATTAAACAGTGGTTGTTTGTATTTGACTGAACTTTATTTTATGGCTAAACTGTTCAAACTTTATTATTTCAGTTACATGAACGATTTTGTGTTTTTAAAATTGTAAATTTAAACTAATTACTTATATTAGCCTAAAGTAAGCCTATAATAAATCCTATTGCTGTAAACAAATAACAAACCAACTTTCCTTCATGCTCTGTTGTTCTTAATCTGTTAAAAACTAATGCCTCCAAGGTACACCACCGGTGGTGTACCTTGGCTGTATTGTAAGCTATTTTTAAAAAAATTAAAAAGGAGTAAAGAACTATATTTGGACATTTCATAAAAAAATATGTAACAGCCAAGATCCTTAAATTTTTGAAAAAAAAAATGTTTTACAGATATTTTCCAAACACTTTTTTTGTAAAAAATCAAAGTTTGAAATTACCTCCGAGGTACACCACCTTCCCCTACATTTTGTATTTACCTAAATTTTAAGAGTACATTTTCCCGTTTTGGGTTATTTTCGCCATATGATGTGCACTCTCTTCTTTGCAAAGAAACCTTCATGAGATTTGTAGCAAAAATAAATAAAATAAAATAAAGAACATTTAAAAACTCAACAGTATTTTTCATGCATTCTGATAGCAAGTATTGTTATTAATCTTCCAAGAGCACACCGGGTCATTTTGACCCGTAGATTTTCATTTACTTTTTTTAGTATCTTTTCACATTTTTTATCATTGCCTTAGCATTCACCATTCGGCCTTTTTAGCAGTTTTTTAGTACCTTAATGGAATTTAAAAATTCTGTTTGAGATTTTATTTTATGAAAAAAATATATATATATAATAATTTAGTACACCTTTTATAGAAAAGACGACATTTTTGAAAACATAGTCCTGTTTAAATGAATTTTTCTCTATTAAAATTAATTCTTGGATTAAAATTAATGAAATTATTTTAAATTACAGTTCAAAAGGTATAAAAACTAAAATAAAATCTAAACATTTGGTGTAAACTGGCGGAGATATAGTTTGAAAATTACCTTGAGTCAAATTGACCCGGTGTGCTAGAGATGATCGAAAAATGAGGTGTGCCACTGAAGGATTAAGCTCATAATATATGCAACTTTATGTTAATAGCATTTATTTAATGTAGAAATTTCAACTCTTGTGATCATCTTTTTTTTCTTAAATTTTAATAGATTTCAACTTTTTTTTAGAGGGGGGGGGGGGATTAAAAAAAAACGCGTTTATACACCGGAATATGCGGTATATTTTTAAATGTACGTCCACACTTAACTGTTGCTCCTCTCTTCGGATGCTCCGATTTTATTTATTTTTCTTTTTTTTCCCCTCTTTTATTAAGGACCTGAAGATTATATGAAGATAGGATGAAGGATTCCGAAGATCTCGTTTTTGCCAAGAAATTTAAACACTTATAATAAAAGCCTGTAAATCCACTTTTCCAGCTATAGGAGCATCGTTGCTAGAAAAGCAGTTCTGACGTTTCGTCATCTTATTCAACAAAACATTTTTTTTTTTAAGGATGAATGAAATATCCCTTTTTAGCATACGTACTAGAGTCCTACATCGGGTCGGGTAACCCGATTTTACGCGGTTCGGTTCATGACGGGTTGGTGTTAATTTTTCTCGTTGCAGGTCGGGTTGACATTTCCCCCCTTTGTTGCGGGTCGTATTCGGGTTGACCTGATATTTCCAAACAAAATCAGAAATATTGCTTCCTGTGAAAAACTACATATCTGATTACGAATAAATATATACACATGTTCATTTTCCCACAAGAACTTGATGTTCAAGATACTGTTGTATTGTATAGTTAGGGGAAATTAAAAGACATTCACTGATAAATAAGACCTAATATGTCTTTTGGGGCAAAAGTTAGTATGAAACCTGGTCTTATTTTCCTGGAAACATCGTATTATAATTATTAGTACATTCTACGAAATTCTTATGATATGGTATTTATTATGGCATCATAATTGATTTCATTTGTTAAAATGGTTTATTATTACAAAAAGTTTGACTATCTATCTATATATATATATATGCCATGTTGTGTATATAAATTTTATAGATCATATACAGAAATCCCGAAAAGAATTCCAATTAAATTTTATAGGTGGGAATTTCCAAAAGTACTAATTCCTAAAAAAGTTTTTTTTTCTGCTAAATTAAATTCATATAGAGAGATGCACAAAAGCTTATGGACACAATTCCATTATGTTTAGAGGGTAACTGCCGGAAAAGGTGTTTCTAAGTTGTGTTATGCCTTTTCCAGCTGAATTAAAATTTAATACTTGATGCGGTGTGTATAAAATCTATAAATCATACACAAGCTACACAAGATTTTGAATATATTATCGTCTATGGGCTTAAATTGTAGAAAATGTTTTTTCAACTGTGTTTACAAGTATTTTCTGGCACATTATTTTATGGTAAAGGGGGGGGGGGAGGGAGAGAGAAGTTTCGTAATATTTTGATAGTATTGGAAAGTGTTTCATAATCTATGTGATATACATGCTGTGTCTGTCGTGTTACAAAGAGTAATGATTGTATGTGGGGACACATCGTCTCTCGGCGGGCCAATTGCAGGCTACAGGTTGAGTATGGCAGCATTATACAAAACATCGATAAAACTAGGTTTGTATTTGAGTAATACGGCATGACAACGGTTTTATGCAATTTTACTATCCATTATTAATAAGACCAAGCTTACTTTATTAATTCCATCCTGTACCTACCGTGCCTTGTACATTGACCTTTTTCTTTTATCGTTTGAATACGTTAATGAGCTTCACCTTATGAGGTGTTTTTTAGAAGACGTTAGTAGTGATTTTTTTTTTCTTTTTAACACACCCTTTCGTGCTTGAACTCTTGATCCTTCCAACTGTTGCACTGTAAACGAGGGTGGCATACTGAGTTGAGCATCGTTTAGGAGGAATTTGCAGCAATTATTCGTCGTTAAAATGTATTTAAATGTAATGCTATGTTTCAGAAGTTGTTGGAATGTATAGTCTCAATATGAAAGTTCAACGAATCTGAAACGAATGTTTCCACCTGTATGTTAACGAGCCTTAAGTAATTTACAGTATTACCTCGGCTAATGAATACCGCAGCCGCAGTGGCATAGGAATTCAAAAAATATGCGACGGAATCAAGTAGTGATTCTCAAATAAATGGCACAATTAGGATTATCAGTACTCAATTAAAATTATTATGACAATAGTCATATGTTCGAACTTCATAATAATTATTTATGTCACAAAATCAACATCTCAGTTAATTTAGATATAGTAATCATTCTCAAATAAATCTAAATTATTATCAATACTAAATGAAATTATTATGACAATAGTCATATATTCGAACTTCATACTAAATTATTTATATCACAAAATCAACGTTTCAGTTAATTTAGATATAGTGGTCATTCTCAAATCTAAATTATTATCAATCCTCAATAAAATTATTATGACAATAGTTATTCATTCAAACTTGAAACTAATTATTAATGTCACAAAATCAATGTTTCAATTAGTTTAGATAGAATATTTAAGATACTGAGTTATAGACTTAATGTTAGAAATTAATAAATTAACGAGGTAAAGGGAAAATTATTATGACAATAGTTATTCGTCCAAACTTCAAACTAATTATTAATGTGACTATCTCAAAATCAACGTTTCAGCTAATTAGTATAGAAAATTTAAGATACCGAGTTATAGAGTTACTTTTATAAATTAATGAGTCAACGACAGGAGAGGGTGGCAGAGCCCATCCTTATTTAACCCCTTGGGGACGAGCGACCGATATACGTGCAACTTAAGGTGCTCAATGTCCTTCATTATTCCCACCAGTTATTTTTTTATTGTAAAGTTTACCTTATTTAATCAGAACATTTTCGCGATTCAATTACAGAAAATTTTCTGTTTTGAAAAAACCTGTGGGAAAAGATTAAAAATTAAACAAAGGGCTCTCGTCGCAAAGTGGTTAAAAAGATTTCACATAAAATAAAGTCAGAGTAATAAACACATAAAGTAAACAGTAATGATTTTCCTGTTAAAAAAATAACTCGAAACTGTGAATCTTAATTGCAGTAATATTAATATGAAGAAAATGGAATTATGATTGAAAAGTTTTAAAATATTAAGTATAATGAATTCAAAGTATAATTGAGGCTTGCAGAGCTGTCGTTAAGGTATTTGATCTGCACATTTACTAATTAGAAATGTTATCGATATTTACAGTGCTTCTTTGCGCACAGAGTTATTTTTTCAGAAGTAAATTATCAAATATTGAAGACAGAAAATGATTGTTTTTGGAATGGCTCACCTGATTTAAATAATTGTCTAAATTTGAATGGGGGGGGGGGGGGCTTCAACCCCTCCCTTTCTTATACCCCTGCTCTGCTAACAAAGATTTCCTTATTTTTGGGACTCTGTTAACACTTTGAGGTCTGAGCTATTTCAACCGTATATATCTCCGCTCTGGACTGAGGTTATTTGGTATTTTTCATGATTTTTTTTAAATACTTGGAAGCTATGTATTTATATATATATATAATATAAGGATAAGGCCGTAGTTAATGAAAAAAGGAGTTTAATGGTTCTGGATTATAGTTTTACATATTAAGTCGACATTATATTTACAAGTACGGGAGGGTAAGGGGGTTTTCTGCGGCATACGCGCTCGCAGCATCGGAGAATCCATACCAGCCTCTTGCTCTCGTCTAGAGCGAGAAAGATACGTCTAACATCAGCCGCGTCGGAATGAAATCTGCTTTTGGTTGTTACTTGTTCCCAAGCGAAGAGAATGCAAAGCTGCATATCAGCAAATTCAATAACATCTGCTGTTCTGCGGTTACAAGTTCTCATGGAAAATGCTGATCATATCCTGTTGCTAGGAGTAGAGTTTTATGGGTATCTAAAACCACAACTCACACTCGGCCATTTTGTCCGCTTGTCGCCCTCGACAGCGTGTTAAATAAGCAACAAGATATGTCAAAAAACAAAAAAAAAACTATCTAAAAATAATTAAAATCCAAAGGAAAAAAACTGTCATTAAATAATTAAGAAAATTGAGCTAAAAAAAAAAAAAAAAATTAATTCTAAATTTTATGTAAATTAATGCTGAGCTGCCGTGGGATATCTCCAAAAAAAAAGAAGCAAAAGAATAAAAAAAAAAAATCTCAGGATAACATCAATTTGCGTCATGAGACCGTCTTTCTCATGAGCCACCACCAGGGATGAAAAATATAATCTGAAAGGCCGTCTACCCATTATATTATCATCAAGAAAACATACTAAAATCTGCCTCATCTTAGGTAGAATTTCGTAAAAAAAACCATCTTTATCCCAACGTCATTCGGGAATAAAAAATAAAAAAAGTTTGCCTCGTCTAAGCAAAAGCAAAAAAGGATTTCCCACCAAAAGGTTTTTTTTTTTCGACAGCCAGCTCTTACTTCTGTAAAAGAAAATATGCGAGGGGGGGGTAGGGGGTAAAACACATACATATATATAGCAATTCAATAAAAATTTACACATAAAATACAGTTTTAAAAATATAAATACAACAATATTCTTTTTCTTCTTGTCAAAAGTGAGTGTTAAAAAAAAAAATAATAATAAAGTCCTGTGTAGATAGTCATTTTAAATAAAGTTGTTGTTTACGCAACATAAAAAAAAGGACGTGTTGCGAACAGGCAAATGAAAAAAATAAGACACCATTTGCAGTCCGAGAGCGAGAGAAAGATAACTTGCCTTGCGAAAAAAAAAAAAAAATCACCGCATGGGTTCAATAAAAAAGAAGTTTTGAGCGTATGTTATATCGCTCAGAGCTATTGTAAAAAATGTTGAACAAAACTTCGAAAAAAAAGAAGGCACATAAATTCTGTTAATATAAGCTGAAAAAATAAAGAATCTGTTGCATATCTCACAAACAAATAATAAAAAAAAAACACTGTTGATAAAAATGCTTGGTTCGCGATAACTTCTTTAAAAAAGAAGCACTTGAAGTTTATCGCACTGTAGAATGGCATAACACACAAAAACACGAAGAAAAAAAAAACGTTCTGTGTTGAAGATTTTCATCCATGATTGCACTCTTAGCTGGGACATAGTTAGTCACACTTGTAAATACCTCATTTTAATGTTTCGTCCGGAAAAAAAATAGTCGTGGATGCTTGTTGTAATCGTTAAAAAGAAAACGAAGATATTGAAATAAAGTTACTAAGAAAGTCACAGATAGTAGCAGTCTAATAGTCTGTACGATATAAATGTTCTCATGAATAAGCAGATATATGGATGTCAAACACAGAATATATAAACACACTTAAAAAAAATAGTAGTAATAATAAAAAAAAAACACATTTATGATACGTTCGGTGGTTGCACTAGTGACCCATATACGTTAAGCATATTTCTTTTTGGAAATTTAAGTCTACGTTTTCTCTTTGACTTCATGAATGTCGGCGTATAAAAAATAAGAAAGAAATGATAAGGATCTGACGAATTTCGTTCCAATTAGTAACGTCACTCAAATCTCGAGATGGTTGGGACTTATGGAGTGCAGAATGATGACAACTGAGTCCGTCGGAAGAGTTAAACAGTGATAAACAGATGGTCAATAAGACGAACACAGTCATGAACTTGTAGGAAAAGAGAGTTAAATCGAAGGAAAAACAGTCTGGCGATACTGTTGCGAGATGTTTCAGATATGCTGAGTCATTCACTGGGTCAATTTTGATGTCAGTAGGAATATTTTCATTCGAAAAATCTTTATTTACTTTCGGTGTTTTCAGATCTTGGAGGAAAGAGTTTTTGAAACAAATGTTTTTGTCGTACATCTTGCATCAGGAAATGGATGTACATCGGATTTATCTTGAGATTTCGTTGCAGATGCATTATCAGAGACAGTAATGCAGCTTATAAAAACGCTCGGGGCTGGAGATTTAGTTAAAGTAGCGCCGTTTTTGTCGCATGTGAGAGTACCCTGAAATATGACATCTGTCCCTGTGATAAGTGGCATGGGCATCTGAGAAGACTTAACTACGTAAACAGAAGTATAAAAAGTGTTATCATCTACCTCTATATCGGTAAAAAACGATCCTATAGGTTTAATAACACGGTTACCGATGCCCGACAATTGTACAAGTGCTCCGGTGAGGGGGGGGGGGACCCAATTTGTTCATAAATGTCTTCTCTGAGTATCGTCAGTGAGCTTCCAGTGTCCAAGATTGAAGTTATTTGTAAATTGAAAATTTTTACAGGTTTCTGCATGCCCGGATGAGAATGACACATTTCTACTACGTGGACTTGTTCGTCTCGGCTTGGCGACGTCTTGCGTGAAGGGGAGGTGCCTTGAGTCGAACGCCAACGCTCCGGAGTTTGTTCCGTACATTGATTGGAAACATGACCAAAACGTGCACATTTCATACACCTTTTTCCTTTATTCAAATGCACACACTGGGTAGATCGGTGACCTGGGGCTAAATAATTCCAGCAGGTTAATTTTGCAGTTTTCTCCGTCTGGTTAATCTTAGGAGTGTTGGGTGTAGTCGGTGACTTTGTTTGGTAAAATTTAGAACTCTGTTCACAAATTCGTTCGAAAATTTGGAGCTTGTTTTTAAATTCGGCAAGCGTGGTGCACCCGAATAATATAGCTTTATTATGTGGTGTATCGTTAATCCCATTAATTATATAGTGAATTAAATTTTTATCATCGATGTTTCCTCTTTGTGCTATTTCTTTCATTTTCAAAAAATATTCCAATAGTTTTTCCTTTGCGCGACAGCCTCTGGCGGCTAATAATTGATGAATATGGGCGGACGAAGCTGACTGTCCAAATTCGGGAAACAATGCTTCTTTTAAGGATGTATATGAAGAAATGTTATTTTCACTGCGTACATACAATAACGCTAAACTTTTTAATGCCCGCTCAGCAAACACAAATTTCTGTATGTCAGACAGCTGAAATGACTGGGCTAAAGATTCAAATCTCAAAAACCACGTTTGAACGTTTTCAGTTTTATCGCCACTAAACGGTGTAATTAAATGATCAATATCATGGAAAGAAATTGTCTCTTTGGACGCGGAGTGTGTACAGTGTGCAACCGCCTGGTCTGGCTGTACTTCCAAAGGGAAGATAAACCAGTGCTTCCACTATTATTGTGGCTATCGTCAAATTCTGTATCCGATTCGGAAACTGCCGTAAACGTGTCTTTAAAAGCCGAAATATCAACTAGTGCGCTTAAAATACGCTGTCCGATATCTTCTTTTGATCCATGGATATCAATGGATAAGATATTAGCGATAGTAATCAATTGTATCTGATCGTAATCATCCAAAATTTCTTTGAGTTTATTTTGATACTCATCGCTTTTGTCGTTAAAAGAAAACCCTTTAAACTTCTTTAAATTCGCTCTATTTTGGCGATTTTTATCGCAACCAAATATAAATTCGTGCAGTAGCTTGATCTTATCAGTCTTAGCCGATTTCAACTGGCTTTTAATAAATTCTATTTGTTGTAATTCCATATCAAAAGCAAGGAAGGAAAGATAGAAAAAAAAACTTACTTCAAAATTGTTATTCAATTGAAAAAAAATTCTTCGCCACGATACATATGTCGATCCACTTAATGATCCGTAGAAAAAAAAATATACTTGCAGCCGGAGATTCATTTCTTGAAATACGGTGACTATCTTGTAAAAATAAAAATAAACGGAAGATTGAGCTTCAAAACAGATGGCTAAGTAGATGAATCACGTCTGCTGAAATGCGAAGGTTGATAACGGGACGAAAAAGTTCTCCGATTCTGATCGGTAAGAAAGCCTAGGGGATTTTATTTTTTTAATTCGTGTGGGATTCAAATACGCCTAGAGCCCCCATGTAATATAAGGATGATATAAGGATAAGGCCGTAGTTAATGAAAAAATGAGTTTAATGGTTCTGGATTATAGTTTTACATATTAAGCCGACATTATATTTACAAGTATGGTAGGGTAAGAGGGTTTTCTGCGGCATACGCGCTCGCAGCATCGGAGAATCCATACCAGCCTCTTGCTCTCGTCCATAGCGAGAAAGATACGTCTAACATCAGCCGCGTCGGAATGAAATCTGCTTTTGGTTGTTACTTGTTCCCAAGCGAAGAGAATGCAAAGCTGCATATCAGCAAATTCAATAACATCTGCGGTTACAAGTTCTCATTGCTGATCACATCCTGTTGCTAGGAGTAGAGTTTTATGGGAATCTAAAACCACAACTCACACACACACACACACACACACACACACACACACACACACACACACACACACACACACACACACATATATATATATATATATATATATATATATATATATATAATGTAATATATAATCATGGAAGACGGTAGTATTTCGAGTGACGCAGCCTTAAGCCTAAAATCGTATCGTATCGTATCGTTAAAATCGTATCGTATCATAGAATTCGTAGATGGCGGAACTCATATATACAGCTAACTCGACATCAAAGAAAACGCGAAAAGCCGCCTTTTAATAACTCAGCAGATATATGTCTTATTGTTCTGAATTTTGTAGAACAGTCTTATATCTGCAGTCTAATCGTATACTGAAATTTTTGCATTTCTACGTGCAGTATATTTTGAGATCTAAATAGCCATTTTTAAAGTGAAAACGTTGGTATAATATCGAGGAAGTTCCTAATTTGAAAATCTCGAAAACGGTTCTAACGATTATTTTTAAATTGATACATAATATAAATGTGATTAAGGCGAGGTGAATAACACTTTTCTTTTTTCTGAGAAAACTCTCGTTCGTTAAATAATTCGATTTTTTTTTCTCTCGAAAATGACACGGGCGATTTTTTAAAAATCAAATAAATATGTTTCAGATGAACCAAATAACAATTTACTTGTTTCCAGCAAGACTCTTGTTCGTTTTATAATGCGCATGAAAAATCGGACTATATTTCTTCGCCATTCTATGGAAATTTCACCGAAAATGCATGACACTGTATTCATACACATGCTTTCTTCTTAACCACTTTTGGGGAGAAAAATTTTGTCTTCCCACTGGCTGAGTGGCTAAGGGCCATCGTTTGCTGACCTTAAGATAGGCAGTTCGATACTCTGTGGTACGTGTTTTCACATGTGAATGTTTTTTTTTAAGTCTGCTAGTTGACCATTATTCTCAGTTCCTTTGTAATTTTTTTAATTGCTATTAAGTTAAATAAAATTACAATTATAATGACGCCAATTTGATGATGATTATTTCTTGGCAATTTTTCAACAATAAAAATATTACCATAAATTTTATAAATATATTTAATTTCAATCACTTTACAAAAAATATACATTAATAATTATTATTTGAATATAAATCACACGATCAGAAACGTAAAAAAATAATTCATTTCAGCTCTTCTTTTTATAATATCATTTTTTATTATTATGACGGTCAATCAATATATAATCACTGACATCCATAATATTATTATTATTATAATTATTATTTTCCTTGCATAAAAGCTATTGTGATGTAATAATTCTTTTATAATAAATAATTTAGTTGAAATGTTTTATTTATAAATATCAATGAAGTTTGATAACCCCGAGACAATTCTTTTTATTTAACTTTGCAATATTTACAGTTTACATAATAAGCATATCAGAATTCTGGTATCGCCATCTTTTGACGCAATTGCGTAGTATTATAGAGAAATGTTTGATAAAAACGTTGAAGCAGACAGTTTTTAAATCGAAGAATTATTTTAAGAGATATTTAATGTTAAATCTGGATAAAATTGTCTCATTAAAAAAGTCTCATAGGAAAAAAAAATATACATGGGAATTCAATCATTTTCATTCAATTTAATCATTCAATAGAAACTCGAAGTTTGCAGAGTGCATTTATTATTCTTAACTTGCCTAATTTTTTGACGGTTTATTTCAATTTTAAATTAAAATTTTCAGAATTTCCAGAGATATTTTTTGCATATTTTAGAAAAGGTTATTTTAAATTGTTGCCAAATGTTAAAACAGCGCAAAGAATAATATATCCTTTAAATTAAAAATTTATTCACACGTGACTATTATAAACAGAAAAAAATCTTTTTAAATTAGAATTAAATGATAACGTGTTAAAAGCAGGAAAATATTAAACATTACGTCATAAAAATATTTTTTACACATGCTTACTTAAAATGAAAGAAAATTATAAAATAATCAATTATTTTCAAATTAGAATTAAATGATTACGCATTAAAAGAAGGAAAACATTGAAAATTACGTCATAAAAATTATATTTACACGTGAATATTAAAAGAAAAAGAAAATTTTTAAATAATAAATTCATTGATATGTGTTAAAAGTCGTAAATGGAGGAAATTACGTCATATTGGCCAAAGTGGCCAAAACAGTTTACAAAACACATTGCAAAACAGTGTAAATTAAAAAATATATTTATATGAGAGATTTATTTCAAATTTCGAGATGATATTTTTAACTATAGTTGCTAATTTTAAGGTAGCGCAAATAATAATATTATCTTTCTAATAATAAAAATATTTTCAATTGAATGTTACAAAGAGAAAGGAAAGTTTGGTGAAAATTATGTCAGATTTAAAACGTTACATTTAAAATCTCTTATTTAAAATCATTTTCTTATAGCGTTGTTAAAAAATACCATAAAGCAAAGACTCTGTTGACTTAGTTCCTTTTATATTTGGTAATTTTCAAATGTTTAACTAATCTTATTTAATCAAGCAGGGAAACAGCAACTAACATCAGCTGATTCGGTTTTGAAATCCCTCAGTAAAAGGGAAACCCGTTTACAGTAAGATCGCCATTGATTTTTTAATTATACAGAGCAGCCTCGATTATCCGAGCTAATTGGGACTGTTAGTAAATCGGAATCGGAAATCTCGGTTAATAGAAACTGCGTGTAAAAACTCGCCGTGCTTGCGAATTTAACATCTCTTTTAAAAAAATATATAGGACGTTTTTTAAATAATAAAAGTAAATATATGTAAAGTTCTGTTTCACAGCTTAACAAATTTAAAAAGAAAATCAACTACCAGTAGTAAATTTTAAAATGCAAATTGAAAAATTTACGAAGGTTCACACAGCCACTGGAAACAAAGCATTGTTCGCTATTGACTTCTCAGGGTCCAATGTTTCTTTGGAGTTGAGGGCTTTTGGGGGCAGAAGGGCCTGTATAGCACGGACAGTGAGCTAAAGAGTGTGGTTATTTTTAAGGCTCATTCAAAAGGAAAAAAAAAATCACACATTGTTATCGGCTCGGTTAACAGAAACCTCGATTAATCGAAGCTCGGTTAATCCAGGTTCTACTATAATTCAATCTTCCGTAATCTTTTTGAAGCAGATCAAATTAATGGACTTTAGCACAAAGTCACATAGCTGATAACTGCATTCTTGTTGGCTACCTTTTTTTCAAAAAGTTTGCTTCACCTTATTCAATTAATGAGATATCTCCGATAAAATAAGTCACATTTTCCCGTTCTAAAATACTGGTATCCAAAAATCGTAGCATGTAACTGACACTACAAGTACTCATGGAACTAGACTATTTTAAGTCTGATTTTTATTATAGACTATATAAAATTATTAAAAATATATATTATGATAGGAACTAGCGGGCTTCGTCCGCTATTTACGTTACGGATATAAAAATCATGTTTTTTTTTAGGGAAAAAGAAATAAAAACCTATTTGACGATAGGTTTATAAAGACACATTTTGCATTTGCTATATTTCCGGGGATGAGGAGGGGGGGGGGGGGGGCTATTTTGATTAAATATCGCAATTAGTCTACATGGCAGATATAATTATGATAGACACTAGCGGGCTTCGCCCCTCTATGGCGCCTTATTTGTCCAGCTTCCATAACTCAGAAACTACCTTTCGGACAACAATGCAACAGATTCCAAACGTTATAATTAACTTAATAATCACCCTATATAGCATTAAAGTAAATTTATGAGTACTGCATACTATTTTTTTATCGTAATTTCTGAAGAGAAAAAATTATTTCGGTTCCATTCTTAGGTACTGGTCTGAAAAATTTTGAAAAAGGGGGGAAGGAGGGGACATGAGACTGCTGTTTGTCAAACAACACAACGGGCTCTGGCTTATTCAACTTGGTTTTTGATGACTTCAATTGAAAGGTGGTTTGTTTAAAAGAGTGCGTTCCCTGCCCCATGAAAATTGGAACTATTGGTGCTACATCTATGTAAGGATTTAATAATTATAAATTAACATTTTGGATTTATTAATTTAAGGATAAAGTGTTTTTAAAGGAATATCAAATGAAACCCTCTATGCGATCTGCGATTATACTTACCCAGTTGTTTTTATATACAAACTGCTATAAGGAAAATTGTAATAAAATAGTAAAAATTAAATCTGCATTAAATTCCATAAGTAGCTTTTTTTTAATCATTTTATCACTAACCTCAAAAAAGTAATGATATCAATGCAAAAACCCTTGACGGGTTAAAAGTTTCTGACGCAGCACTTTATCTTATGCTCTAAGAATTTTAAATATGGAACTTAAAAATACTGATATCAAATTTTGAGTGACGTTATGCTATTTCTTAAAAAATATATTTGTATTTATTTCACCATTTTATTTTTGTTTTATTTATAATCGCATGTGCAAAAGTTATGTTCAACATGAAAAGCTGCATAAAATTTTATTCGCTGTTGCTTTATCATTTACATCTCTCATAAATTCAAAATATGTGTTTTAAAAGATATGATATAAAATTTAAATGACGCCTTGATGTGACTTTAAAAGGTTTGTTTTTTAAAATTCAATTTAAATTATTTTTGACTTGGTTAAAATATTTTTTTTACATCTACACAATACTTTTAATTTTCCAATTCACTGTTAAATATATCACTTTCATTGAATCTATACTATGCATTGAAATGTATTTATTTCAATAAATTGATTTATCTTTTGTGTCACGCTATTCAAAATTGTGAGTAAGATTTATGTAAATGGTTTCTTTGCGTCATTGTGTCCAAACTACATGAAATGTATGAAAAAGGATAGTTTGACGCAAATAAACCATTTACATAAATCTTACTCACAATTTTGAATAGCGTGACACAAAAGATAAATCAATTTGTTGAAATAAATACATTTCAATGCATAGTATAGATTCAATGAAAGTGATATATTTAACAGTGAATTGGAAAATTAAAAGTATTGTGTAGATGTAAAAAAAATATTTTAACCAAGTCAAAAATAATTTAAATTGAATTTTAAAAAACAAACCTTTTAAAGTCACATCAAGGCGTCACTTAAATTTTATATTATATCTTTTAAAACTCATATTTTGAATTTATGAGAGATGTAAATGATAAAGCAACAGCGAATAAAATTTTATGCAGCTTTTCATGTTGAACATAACTTTTGCACATGCGATTATAAATAAAACAAAAATAAAATGGTGAAATAAATACAAATATATTTTTTAAGAAATAGCATAACGTCACTCAAAATTTGATATCAGTATTTTTAAGTTCCATATTTAAAATTCTTAGAGCATAAGATAAAGTGCTGCGTCAGAAACTTTTAACCCGTCAAGGGTTTTTGCATTGATATAATATAATGTAGTATATAATATAATATAATATATTATTTAAATGTACTAAAAATTAATATTTAATGAAAAATTATTCAAAAAAGCATGTTTTATATATTTTTTAAAAGTTCCGCATAAGAAAACGCCTTTTTTTAAAAAATAAAACTTAGCCAAATGTTATACAAATATCTGAAAATAGATTTTATTTGTAAATAATCATTATTTAGTAAAATTTGCTTTTGTATGGTACATTTCAAAGCACGTATTTGCACTAAGAGCAACATCACAAGGTTCACAATAAGTTCAAGTGAAGCTCTGTTCCTAGTTTTTTTTTTTCTTATACTTACTTCTGTTTAGTGCTGTCATCTATATATTTTTTTTCAAAATGAAAGGTTCGTAAATAATATCTGAAAAGACCGCGAACGTATATAATCAGTATTTTTATAGCTCGGAGAATTAAAAGTTGACCCCAAGAGACTGTCGGGCTTAGTTCGCTTCACCTAAAGCGGCAACCCGAGTGACACTCGGGCTTAAACCTCAAAGTGTTATGTCGAATAAAGATTCAACTGATGAAAGTTCTGTTGGATGAGCGTGCTAATATAATACATCGTCGTTGCATTTAAATTGGACTGGTAATCATGTTTCGTTTAACGGAGATTTCGGCTAACGAATGTGTTTCCGAAAAGAATTCTTTGTTAGCCGAGGTATCACTGTATTTATTAGAATCTGTATCATTATTATTATTATTTTTTTAGCGACAGAGTTGTTTAAGTCGCTGGAAAAGCGCCATGTCTGTAATGATAAAAATATCCCGATCGTGGAAAAAAAATGTTGTTGTGGGGCTTTTTATATTGCGGAAGAAAACCTATTACCGAATCTTATGTTTACTGTTGATCTAAACAATTAATTGTTGCCACTTTATTCATAAACTTAATAAATAAAGTTTTAGTTAAATGAGGGATTATGTGAGATTCCTTATGAATCACTATCACTTGTCGAAAAAGATTTATTATATCTACTGTATGTATTGAAAATAGTATATAAGCATACGAGATGTTACTTAACTATATCAGATGGACGTAAGTATTTAAGATGGATGCGTGTAAGTATAAAAGTAAAAAAAAAAAAATAATAATAATAATAACTCTTTTATAAGTATTTAATGTTTATCTTTAAAAAATCCCGTTATCAATACATTATTTTGGCGTAGTTCGTGATTATCGAAAATTCACCGCTTTCATTTACGCTTGGTAGAAAGAGTGAACTAGTGAATTTATTATAAAAACACACAATTTTTTATAGATATAGCACCGACTAAAATAATTAATAAAAACAGGGGGGGGGGTAGGGGGAGAGCATTACTACTTCTAAGAACATGTGGAACTGTACAATGTAAGAACGTTATAATATGAAAACGCCATTTAGTGGAGAGCGGTACCTTGTTAATGACAATTACCTCTAGAGGTTAACGAAATGTTTTTTGCTGTGTCTAAACTTCAAAAATGTACATTCATTTATTTAAAATAACTATATAGAGGAATGAAATATAAACAGATGGATCATTTTGAAAATTCGCTTGCGTATGCTGTCAAAAAGGAAAAAGAAGAAAATTCAAACATACATTATGCAGAGTTGCCAAGCCTCCGGCTTTTTGCACACCACTATTATTTTAAAGAAAACGTTGTTTTTTTTTTTAATCGCGCAATTGTTCCAATTAAATAAAACAACTTTTCTGTATTAAAATACTGGTATCCAAAAAGCCGGAGCTCTGATTCATATATAAAGTTTAATTTGAGCTATGAATTATATGAAAAAGACTAAAAAAAAAATCAATAAAAATTTTTGAGATATGATTCAGTATAAATGGATTAGAGTCGAATCCGTTACCAAATGTCAAGCCTGTTACCACACATTTTTTTTATTGTATTTTAATATGAATATCCTTTTTTTCACCATTCTATTGTCATTTTTTTTCAAATAAGAAATAGAGATATGATTTTCTTAAAATTCAATAATTTACATACATATATATTGTTCAATCACTAAAAATCAACGAATTTGTTTATTAGTGATTTAGTTTTCCACACAAGTTTTTATTCACAATATATATTGTTATTATGAAAAGCTTCTTGTATAAATTTCTATGTGGTCAAAAACTTATGGCTATAAATGTCTCTCATTTCAATTTAATTTAAGTATTATTGATAAGTATCATATTCTAAAAAAATTCCTCATTTTCAATAATTAATTCGATACAGAGGAATAACTATTGGATTCCTCTGGAGTATTTTTTGTTTTCTGCTGCCATCTACAGGCAATTTTTTGAAATAATATACTTCTCATGGATATTTTTCTTTCAAGTTATCTATATGCATTATTGAGAAATTAAATGGGTTTTTTCTTTTTTATTTCGAATTTTAATATGTTAACATTCTTTTTTGGCCCCATCGAGTGAGTTTTTAAAAAGTGAAAGAATTAATGTGGATTTTTTATGAATTATTTCAGCATATTAAATATGTTTTAAACAATTTTTTGCTTTTAAAAATATTTTTTATTTATACCTCCGCTAAATTTTTGAAATTGATGAATTAAAAAATATTCGGATTTTTTAATTTTATTTAAATGATTTTACTTGAATATTTTTAATTTGATTAAAATATATATTTTTAATTATTTTAAAACTAAATGTAATGGTGCTGCCATTTAGGTAAGAATTTAATAATTATAAATTAACAATTTTGATGCATTAATTTAAGGTTAAAGTGTTTTAAAAGACATACAAAATCTCTGTATCTGCGATCACATTTACCCACTTGTTAAACTAGTGTTTTTAAACTTACTTCGACAAAATAATAATAATAAATAAATAAATGAAATAAGTAAATTTAAAAATAAATGCAGCGGTAGAATTGATAAAAAAAAGTCTGTGGTCCAAAG
The DNA here is from genome assembly GCA_963932465.1 of Maratus speciosus. NCBI lineage: Eukaryota > Metazoa > Arthropoda > Arachnida > Araneae > Salticidae > Maratus > Maratus speciosus. The sequence goes on from OZ010794.1 coordinate 413,335,228, forward strand.
GACCAGTAAGCATGAGAATTTACTGGTCCGCAGTCATCATCACTGGCCTGCTACATAAAATTCTATTAAGTCCCTTTAACCATTGAGTGACACCCCCCCCCCCCCCTCTTAGAATATAAACCAAACTTCCTTTACAGTTATCCAAAATTTTCAGCATAGTAAAAGGTAAAATTATAATTTACTAAAAATTAAATAAACATTATACATAAAGAAAAACTATAAAATTATTAATTAGATATTTTATTTATCTGATTATTTATTTCAACTGACTAAGGTTTAATGCAATTTTTATTTATTATTTTGTGATTTGTGTTTGGTTGCGGTTTTCTAGGGGACGGGAAAATTTAAGTTTACCTGTGAGAGAGGGGAAAAAAGTTACTGGTCCTGCGGACCACTAAAATTTTCAAATTAGTGGTCCGATTGCATTTTCTCGGTCCGATTGCATTGTCTCGGACCAGCGGACCACCAAGGATTTCGAACGCTGAATGCATGGTTGTCTTTGTTTAGCCAAACACATAGAATTTACCATTATCTGAGAATGACCCTCAAGTAGTTAAAAAAAGGCTCAATAAGAGATAACTGCCGAAACGTCAGTTAGCCCTTAACCGCTGTCAGCGGTCTCACACACCGCTGCGTTTTTCACTTTTCACAGTTTAACATGTAATTTTTAGTTTAACTATAGGTACTGGTTAAATTTTGTTTCATTTGGAGCCCTATTACTCAGACTTTTGAATAGCTGAATTTTAATTATAAAAGTCCTGTATATAAAGTTTAGTACAGAAATAGTATTTTGAGAGTTAAAGTAGCATTTTATTCGTCTTTAGGTTAAGCGGTCTGACGGGCCGCTCACAGTAGTTATGCAACAATTTTTGTCACACCAGCTAAGGGTTAAATCTCTGTGGAAACTCCACCGTATATCCATGTTATTCCCACGAATGTGTGATTTATCCTCCGATAAAGATCTCGGAAATTATCCAATTAGTTTAATATTAGCTGGATACCTTTCCAGATATTTGGAATTAGCTGAACACTTTTTGATAAGATTTAGTTAATCCGTTTGAAAATATGGAATATTTTGCTTTCACACTTTCATTTTTACTTAATTTCGAATTTGAAATAGACAATGTTGCTGTTTCAATCGTATTTAAAGTTAAATAAAAAGAATAAAGAATAACTAAAATATCATTTTTTTTTTCATTTTAGTAATTTCTATAAATAATTTCGGATTTGATATATAATCTAATAGATTAATACCGTTAAAATCTAATATATAAATTTAAAAATCATAAATATTATCTAACACTTTAAAAATATTGATGTATTATTCCTTTACTTTCAGGATTGATTTACTCTTTTGTGCCGCAGAGAACTACAGCCCGAATTGTTGGTGAGTTTGCAATATTTATCTATTATACTAGCATACCTGCAATGTGTTGCTTGCGTTAACTATGAAGGGCATACAGTAAAATAAACAAAAATGTAATATCCTAAAAATACGGTGATCACAATGACTGAGGTCAATGCATTCTCGCCCGTAAATTGTTAAAACGACAATTAGAAGAAAAAAAAAAAACACATGATTTTACCTTTACGCATTCATAATAAAATCCCTTAGCTTTTTAAATTAGTATGCACATTTTCTTTGACAACAACAACAACAATATATATATATATATATATATATTTACGATTTTTCTGACAATACCGAAAAAAAAAATGCAATCCTATATGCTTCCAATAGCGAAATATTTTCTGAAGTTCCATTTCATATGGCTTGAAAATTAAGCCTTTGTGTTATCGATTATGAACTTTCAGGCGAACAAGATGCCTCTACTGATAAAAAAAGATCATTTTTTATTAAATCTACAATTATTACATGATAATGTCATCATTTGTTTATTATTTTTCCTAGTTATTGCTGATCCTAAGTTGAATACGTATTATTTTTTTTTTCACTGAAATTAAAATGTCTTTATTATAGTAGATGTTTTAGTTTCAAATACATTTAAATGAAGGTACTACTCCTTTTAACGCACTTATAGTAAACAATTTTAATGTTATATATGAAAAACACGTATATCTTCTCAGAATGACCAATTTCGGGTGCGAAAATATATCAAGTGAGCCTGAATTTTTATTGGCTTATAAAAATATTGTCTAAATGCTGTTTCTCTTTGTGATAACAGGGGGAAAAATCTATTATGAAATTTTGTGGGGGAAAAACAATGAAAGACAGAAAGAAAATAATGATAACAGAAAGATATGTATAAATTATGGCAGATATTTGTCAAAAAGCGTGAAATTTGTCATTTAGCCAGTGATTTTGTCCGGATTCTTAAACGTATGTATATTAAGTTTCGTGCAAATCAGTCAAAAATTGTAGATTTGTATAAGGAGCATATACACACTCTTTGATGTTTATATATGAGGGGTTAACAACCATAGTAGACCAAATCCATTTTGAAAAAAAAAAAAAAAAAAAAATGAGATAGTCTATTTAGAAGGTTCATAAAATCTGTTTGATCCACTCCCACAGTGAACCAAGTCTGTTTTCACATACTTTTGGATATATGTTGTTTTCGCATACTTTCTCATATACAGTGAAACCTCTCTGTAAGGGTCATCTGCCGTTTCACTGAAAGTTGGCCCTTGAATAGGGGTGATTTAAAAAAAAAAAAAAAACTAAAATAAGGAAATTAAAACCTATATAGGTGAAAAAACTGTTTATTAACATTTTCAAACTCTATACATGATTAAAAAAATTTTCTATTGAAGTTTGTTTACTTTTCATAATCTTTTGGAGACAATTTTGGTTTCTAATGATACTTTTACTTTATGGAGAAAAAAAATACTTAAATTTGCATCATTTATTAATGCCTGAGAATGAGATATTAGTTTATTTATTTCTGTTAGCGTTTTCTCATAGGTGTAAAAATTGTGCTTCAATATGCATTCACAGTTTTAGTAAATGTGGATTCAGTTTTTCTAGATGACCCTTTGTTGCGGGCACACAAAGGATAACAGGTTAAGTTTTCCTTCCAACCCAACCCTACAGGTTAAAAGGTCAAACAAAGTGTGAAGGACACATGTTTGTCTCACTTGTGGAATAGTTTGTGATCCTTCATTATGTTACTAAATCCTCTCCATCTGCCCCTGCTTTCTTTGTTGCAAGTGCAGTTGTTTGCTGAACTCTTATCTTTTAGTTCAGGAATTAAATACACCTGTTTAGGATTTAAGGCACATGTGAAAAAAATGGCCTTTATGAGGGGTAGGTGCGGCCCCTCATAGCAGTAAATTTAACACTATGTCTATGGGAAAATTTTTCGTTCCTAAAAATATTGGCGTTTAATAGAGGTGGCCCTTGAATAATGGTAGCCTTTAAAAGAAGTTTCACTGTATGTCATCTGTTTACAGACTGTTTACAGGTTTACTGTGGAAGTGGATAAAACAGATTTTATTCACTTTCTAAATGGACTATTTCAATTTTTTTTTTCTTTTTTCAAAAATGAACTTGGTCTACTGTAATTGTGAGCCCCTCATATATAGATTTAAGAATGCCAAGTTCTAAACACAATGGCATCTTCATTTGTCGTTTTGTAGCAATCGAAGAAATAAATTGTATCGAGGAACTCCAAATTGTGGATAAATATAAAGGAACAAAAACGTGACACTTTCTGTTGCGACAACTCCCGTTAGAGAATAATTTGAAGACGTGAAATATTGTTTTAAGATTGTTGAAAAATAAATAAATAAATAAAGAGTTACTAATCAAAGTTTGACCAAAACGAGAATGTAATAGCAAAATGTCTACTGTGCCCAATAAAGACGAGTTCGGGCTTTATTTCTGGAGCCCGAGCCCGACGATTTGAAATCCCCGAGCCCGAAAAATTTGTGTCGCTAGCTGAACCCGAGAATGATACCGAAAGGACACAATAGAAAGTTATTAATAGTAATATAAAATTGTTTCAAGATTAATTTTCTCATTTAAAAAATTTCTTCTTGCTTAGAAATAAGTATTAATCCCAAATATTCCCTCATGACAACGTTTCGTGATTTTCATCTCCTTGAAAATCCGTTTGAAATAGCAAATTTGTTATTTATACCCATCCAACAGTAGAAATCTCCAACGATAACAATCCTTGTACTTTAAAAATATTGTTGTACAACTGTGGCAGAAAAACATGAGTTCTGGTTTCCAGTCATTTTGAAAAAATACTTAAAACAAAAAGCGAGAGTAGATAACAAGGTATATTCCACGGTTTCTTTATGCTTCTAACACTGGCTGTATAAAGTACTTTATAGTCGGATAGAAAGATAGAATATTTCTCCTTATATCTCCTTATCCCTTCAATAACAATTCAATTTTCTTTCAAACTGAATTTTAAAGGATTGTGAAACTTAGACTACGTTTTTCTTTCTCAAATAGCAAGTGTTTTTAATTTGCGAATATATATATATTACCTTTGAATCAAAATTTATCTTAAAAGTTCAAATAACAATATTAACCAAAACTCTAAATGAAGATGGCATATAATATTATACATTAATCTTTACACTAAAACATGTTGAAGTAAAGCTAATTGGCATATAGAACCCACTAGGAAATCTCAAAATATTGACAATCCTAAACATTTTAATATATGGGTGATACGAAATAAAATTGACATAAAAAGGAAATAATCAGAAATGGAACAAAGTGCAGTAGAAAAGTATAATGAAGCAGGAATGAGATTCTTCCGACTTTTATCGGAATTTCCGATTTTTCGTAAATTTTTGAGAAATTTTTTTTATTTTTCTCTGTAAAAAAAAAAAAAAAAACGAATTTTGCCGTTTTTTTTTCTTTCTGGCAGCGGAAAAATGTGCGAAACGAGACATGTCGCGCCAGAATTGCATCGCATTTTCTCCGCGATTCTTTGACAAAATTCGCGTTTTTTTCCGTTATCTTTTGACAAAATTCGCGTTTTTTCCGCTATCTTTTGACAAAATTCGCGTTTTCCCGCGATCTTTTGACGGAATTAGCTTTTTTCCAGCGACCATTTGACGAAATACACATTTTTTTCGAGCCCTTTGACAAAATTGCCTGTTTTGTGCAAAATATGACTTCGCGCAGTCTCTTAGTTTTTTTTTTATCAAATTTTAGCTTACGCGTATTTTCAGACTTCCTGTTCTTTACCCACTCTCATGCCTGATGAAGGGAAATAAAGATGGTATTATACCATTATATTTAGTGGCACGTATTGCTAAAAATGCATTATTTCATATAATAGGGGAGGCCGGGGCTAGTACGCGCAGTTTTTAGTTATTGATTTTTATTAATTTTTTGTTTAAGTTTTTTATGAAACTTTAACTGTACTTTTAAAGAACAGACATTGGGCTATAAATACCCGGAGCTTTGAGTTTGTAGCTTTTGTAGTTTATGTTTAGCCTAAAGTAAAAGGAAAATTGTGCGCCAACTTACCCCGTCACGGGGCAAGTTGCCTATACCTATGGGGTAAGTTGGCACACGCTTTATAAAAATTTAAATAAGACACGCAGTTAAGAGAAATCAATTTCCTTATTACCAGTAGGTTTAATCAAAGGCGTTATCGCCGTATAATGTAAATTCTAAATTATACAGACATAAAAATAATGAATAAAACATTAACATTGAGTAACTTCTATCCTACTCGATAACATCATCAGAGTTACAGTTGTCACAAATAAAAAATCGAGTGTCACCGTTTGGGCAAGCCCCGTGTGCCCAAAATCTTGCATTGCAACCACTTTTTTCGGTGTTTGCTGTTTTTCAAGCTACCAGCATACACCAGACACCGAGCCAACTTGCCCCGTGTTCAATGCGCCTACTAGCCCCATAATAAATTTCTTCACAAAAGCGACACGTAGCCATCTAAGCATAAATAATCCAAGTAAATCACATATGGGGTAGGTACAGTTAATCATACACTAAGAAAAATTGCACAAGTTAAATCGCAATTATTAAGATAAGTATTAGAAATTAGAAAAAGAATGAAGCAACAAAAAATTACTTATGAGCGCAAAAAACAGAAAACTCGTAATAAATGTCCGCTACACGTAGGCAGAGTTGGGCAAAATACATCGAAAAACCATTTTCGATACAAAATACAAAATACATTGGTTTTACAACTGAAAATACAAAATACTTTTCCAATTTCAAAAATTCAAAATACAAAATACATGTATTTTGAAAATACATTTAAAATACAAAATACATTTAAAAAAAATTTAAATTATTATGCATTACGCAAATGCAAAGTTCGTTTACAAAACGGATTAAATTTTTAGAAATTATAAATTTCCAAATAAAGAAGCAAAATCAATCAAAACTTAACGAAAAATAACAAAAGCAAAACTGAAAGATTGCTGAAGTTTAAAAAGAAGAAACTGAAAGTTTAAAAATGTATGAGAGTTACTAGAATAACTAATAATGAATAAACTACCCTTTAAAGGTAGTTAGTTATTCGCTAGAAATAAATAACATGGCAAACCACGCTCCCTAAACTGCACCAATTGATTATGGATCCGATAAAGAAGTTCTTTCAAGAGGCATAGGATAGCAGCGCCCGCTATTGAGTATTCAAAACCAAAATTGAGGTAGTATTGATTTTCAGAAAAGCAGAAAAAGTTTTGTGCAATTCTATTTAATAGGTGCAGAGATATAAAAATCTCGGAAATTCTAAGAAACACAGCATAGAAAAAAATTATCTGTAGGATGATATACACCAAAATATCATCCACAATACTGAATATGATGAAGTTTGATGAAATTCCGTGCTTTAGTTCTTGAGATATAGTTCTTACGGCACACCTGCCAACTTGAGATATTTTTTTAATCAAATAAATGTATTGTGAAACAGAAAATTAATTCTAAGAAAGTTCCTTTCATCGACGTGATATTTATTTCATTTCAATTTGATTTACAAATATGATTATTATGACTTGGAGGTGCGGAGGGGGGGGGGGGGGGGTAACGAGCGTTTTACATACATGTTACGATAGTCATAAAAACACAGCATAACAACAACACCTGTTGAGCGATGGATGCACCCCAAATTTTATCGTCATTAATTTATTTGAAGATCTAAAATAATGTGAAATTGGATTAAATTTTGTCCATTAGTTTTTTATATATAGTTATCGCAGAAATCATGAAAAACACAGCATAGCAACGCCACTTGTTGAGCGATATACACTAAAAGCTAATCGGCAACTATTTTTGTTCAGGTCTATGTGCAGGTTGATAAAATTCTGTATATTCTTTCTCACAATATAACTATCATAGAATAAAATAATGAAGCATAACAGCGCCACTTGTTGGGCAACACAAACCCAAAGATAAGTTATTCCTAGGTCTAACTTAATCTGAAGTTAGATTATTATTAAACTCCATACATGAGAGTTCTTGAGATAGAGTGGCCACAAAAATTGTGTAACACACAAACTAACAGATAAACATACATTTACCAAAAATAGTTAAATTGCATTCAAGACATCACAAAACATGTAAATCAATCAAAAAACGAAAGTAAAAAATTTTCACGATTCCAATAATTTATTCTTGTGTTAGAAGTATGTAAAAATAAATCAGTATTAGTCTTTTCATTGAGTCTTTTTTAATATTTGTCTACAAAAAACCTTTTATAGTAATCTGACAATGACACGGAATAAAATTGTTATTTAAATGTACAGTCGTGGGGGGAAAAAAGTAAACACACCTACTAACTATAATAGAAAAAAATTACACGTACCAAACGATTGGCAATAAAGTCTACTTTTAAATAATTTATATAAAATTTGCTTAGGGGCCATCTACAAATCATAACCAGACCAAACTTTGTTTTTTTTTTCAATGACAACACACTTCTGGCACTATATTTTAAATCTTCGGTTCAAACTATGCCTAGAAATCAAATTTAAGTCATTTGAGTTATAAATATTCAAAATTTAGAGGCTCTAATGTTAAATTACATTTTCATATTTTTATTAATATCTCCTGAAATTATAATCCTAATATAATTTTTTTGTTTAATTATAGTACTAAAAAACCCAAACATAAATACATTGAATTTCTAATTTTTAAAATCTTATGATATGAATTATGAAATTAATATTCGAAAAAAATATGAATTGCAACCTACGATTTTTTTAATAGATTTATATTTATTATGTCATGTGTGATGCAAATTCTCAATTTCAAACTTTTCTTCCGAGTGGTTTTCGAATTAAGAACAAAAAAGCGTCAAAATGACAGTTTAATGTTCTGATGTCCTGAAAAGCATAATTTGAAAAAAATATATTTTACTCATTTTAATGAAACATTTGGGATGGCAATAGTCGAAACATATTAAGCCAGTGAAATGGTCGCATTGGCCAGAAATAATGCATTAATAGAAGTGAGACTGCCATTCTGTAGCATTTCAACAATCGAGTACCGAACTTCAATTTGGATACAGCCCCTAAAATATCCTCATTTTTAAATAATTAATTTCTCGGTAACTAATTGTACGAATTTCATTAAAATTTGGATTTAGGCTAATTTAAGGGTTTAGAATCTATTTATGGAGTGAAAGTTGGGTATTGCTATTGAAAAAACAAAGTTTGGGTTCGTTTTGAAATGTAGATGGCCACCAGGCAAATTTCATATAGATCATTTAAAAGTAGACTTTATTTCCAATTGTTTAGTACCAGTAACTTTCTTCTACAATAATTTGTTGCAGAGTTAATAGGAGGTGTTTTTTCCACGGCTGTACTTTTTATTTATTTATTTATTTATTTATTTATTTTAAAATATATAATGCATGCGTGTTTAATAAGACCACCCACCTATGAAAAATTTTTTAGGCCTTCCACTTATAAAATATTTGGGGCAATATTTTTCGATTATGGTGCTTTTAGGAAATAATGTATACAAAATTTAAAATATGTATTACTGATTAGAAAAATATAAATGAAAACTTAGATAATTGTACACAAATTGAATAATTATTTATCATAAAAATACGAATTTTTCGTATATAGCAGTTTTAAAATTAAAACACTCGTAAAATATCATGCCATATATAAACACAAAGAAATAAGAAACCATGTGAACGTATGAAAATCTTGAAACTTTTAACATACAGCAGAAAAAGTGTGAAAGTTCTTACATTCGTAAAAAGAAAGCATTTATAACATAGGGTAACTCCGGGAGAGTCGCCGCATACGGGATAAATGCCGCACCCCTTGTATTTCTTCTAATTATCGATAGATGTTCGTCAAACGAAAAGTATAGGATTATTTTAACCAGTGTCTAGCGTGAATCCCATTTCGATATTTACTTGTAGAAGTACAATCCTTAATTTGACGTAAGTGCATGATTTCACTGTCCAAACTTTTAAACACGTTATGTTTAAATACTTTTCATACACTAATTACTAAATGCATGCATGATTTCGAAGCCAAAACTAAGTGTATCGTTTGTATAGAGTACTGTGTGTATGGTTACGCCATTCACCTTAGCGATGGCAGGTAACTGTGACGGCCGACATCTGCACCATGCAAAATGGGATACCTGCCGCACTGCTATTCAGGTATACATGCCGCAGTTTCTATTGTACGGGATGATTAAGTGTTATTAACTTCTCCTTTTCTTTTTGCTCACACTAATCCTGTTAGGCATGTTATCAAGTTTACTAAAAACCAAAGGAGAAAAAGGGGAAAATAAAAAGTAAGAAGGGCAAGAAAGATGCAAGTCAAGATGATAATAATGAAAAATTGGATTAAGCGTAACGCAGACGTTCTTTGCAAACTACTCCAAAACAGAGGAAGTGTAATTGGCTTCGTTGCATCATGTGTTTAAATGTAATTACATAAAGACTGTACTTTTTCGACACTTTTTCTGTAGATTGTAGTCGAAAAAACAGGTCTTTTAACCCATTCGGTACCATAGGTGCATATAAGCACCTTCATAAAGAGCTTACAAAATTTTTTTCTGGCACCAGTAAAAAGAAAAGTAATATTTGCTTTGTTTAATTAGAGCATTTTCATGATTATTTAAGTAAAAGTAACTTCTTTTAAAATAGTGGTACCAACCGAATAAAATTTGTGTAAAAGCCACCGGTCCCGAAAGGGTTTACAAATAAATTATATAAAAGTAATTTTGCTTTTTTTCTTGTCCCTTTCTAATACATTTATGTTACGTTCTTTCTGAAGTAACAATTAAAATTTAATGTAAAAAAAAAAATAAGTGGATAATTTTATTAGTGAAAGTAGGCAATACTTATTAATTTGAATCTACTAATACGTTTCATTGTACTCATTTAGTTTCATTTTGTTATTGCATCGTTAATTATAGTCCAGATATGAATATTTTTTTTAATATTTTTATTTATAACTTCATTCTGTTCTTATTACAAGTGCGGCATCATAACTACTGCACGAGTGCGGCGTCTCAGCCTTAGTGTACGGGTGACGCGCCGCAGTGTAATGTTTTAGAAAAAAAAATAGTTAAAAAATATTAATAATTTATTTTGGATTTTTTTGTTGCAGTACACTCGTTGTATATTTAACATTAAATAGCACAGCATGATTTTTTTTTTATTTTTTTTTTAATGTCCACCATGGGACTTTATAGACACATTCAAAAAAATGTGCGGCATATATCCCGGAATTACCCTATTTATAATAAGTAGGAATAATTCTAATGCGAAATTTGCAAAGTCATAAATTTCGTTTTTTCATAGTCAGATCGTTCCTTTAAAAGTTCAATGTAGCGATGTTCTTACGGTTACTGTCTATTGTATTCGTTATAAAATTCATATAATTAATCAAACAGACGAATTAAAAAAAAAATCTTATTTCGGTATTTTTAAATAAAACTACTAGACCAGACAAAAAATTGAGCTCCTTATATCTGTGATCAATGGGCAAGTGCCAGTAATAGAGCGCTGCACCTACTATGCAGCTCAGAAAGATCCTTCCGATCTATCACAATACGTGTTGTTTTTTTCCTTGTAATTTCCATAGCAACATTAAAATACTAATATTAATTACATTAAAATACTAATATAAAAGTTATGTTTGCAACCAATCAGCAAGAATACGTTTGCTAAAGCTAAACAACATATTCATCAGCCTCCTTATTCTACCGATAGTCGAGAACGTGAAAACTGGTAGTCAAAACAGACAGGCATGTAATTCCTTTTAGTGAATCGCAGCTTTTCTCTGCAGTTTAAAAATGGCAGTTTGAAATCTGGAAGAAAATGTATTTTGAGTATTTTCAAAATACAAAATACTTTGTAAAACCATCAGAAAATACATTATAAAAATACTTTAATGTATCGGTTTAAAATACAAAATACAAGATACAAATGTATTTTGAAAATGTATTTCAAATACATGTATTTTCGATACTGCCCAACTCTGCACGTAGGTAACAACGCTGCAAAACTTCAATGAGGATTGTAAAACGCAAGAAGAAATGTACTCTATGACTGGTTGCACAATCTATCCACAAACAGGCGATTTATGGGGACTGCGCCTACTTACCCCTGTAGCTAACTAGCCCCGGTCTCCCCTATAACAGGGAGTTAAAAAGCAAAACATAACTTGTTACTTGTTAATATAATGCATTGGATCTCGTAATAAAGGAGAAGACAAAAGAAGAAAATAAATCATTGATATAGAGGAGGAAAAAAAAAAACAAAACAGAATTGTACTCGCATTATTTCATAACATGCCAATACACCATCCAACATCCATGAATATCCAATTCAGTTACAATGATAGGAGACAAACAAAATTACTTACAGTTAATTTATTTTTTATTGAAAAAAAAAATTACATAGAGGAGACTGGGGCACAGTGGACCACTATTGCAGTTTACATTTCTTTTCTCTTTCTCTTTAATGGAAAGTCCAATCTGCCTGAAAATAGTTTTGATCACTTCTTAAACATTTTTACATGCTCAGAATTTTTCCACAACATAGTTTCAAATACATTAAAAAATAAATAATTAATAATAATAATAATAATAATAATAATAATAATAATAACATTTGTATACATTCATAAAATGGACCAGTGGGGCATAGTAGTCCACTATTAAATATTATTTGAAATGCAATATATATATATATATATATATATATATATATATATATATGTGTGTGTGTGTGTGTGTGTTTGTTAATCTTCGTCTTTATTTCCCCTTTAATTCCAAAATAACATAATAATGAAAATTTGCAAGTAACATTTTCAAACAAAACACATACAAAACAAAAATTATTAATATATATATAGATATATATATATTTTTTAAATAACAGGTTAAGATGCAGGAACAATTGCAAATAAGGGGCAGTTATTAAGTAAAATCGTTGCACATTAAAATTTGCAAATAAAACAAAATACTTATGACGCCTGAAAAGTTCCTGAAATACTTTTAGGTCTGAAGGCGACATTACGATAACACTGATATAAACAACAGATTAATAACTATAAAGTTTTGTTTTCAAATTTGTTTTATGTTATATCTAAAATGAGTAATAAAATTTCAGAACCTGCCAGGAATTCTTTTAGTAATAGCAGACTACAGTCAATAGGCTGCTTTTATATTTTTCAAATGCAGTAAATACAAACCAAAATATTTCTTACTGTGTTAAATAAATTGCCATTTTTATTTGTTTACTTTATTTTACAGTTAAATAATTAGTTTAAAACAATATTCCTTCATGAAGAATAAGCAATTATTAAATATTTTAAAAATTCTGCATTACAGGAGCAGAGTGGATTATGGACCACTTTACCCTAGCACCACTCTACCCCATGTTAAAGTTCAATACATTCTCATAAAAATATTATTTAAACCTTTCTTTTAAGCATATTAACTTTTAAATTAAATAAAAACAGGTATCTTACCTTTACAAAAAAGCTGTTTTATCTTATTTATCTATAATCTTTAATTACTAAATAAAGAAAAGTATGATGATGAAAAATTTTACTTTTAGAAGCTCGAAACAATCAGTCGGGATAAAACTGTTCATCCTGAGCTAACAATGTGTTCTGAAGGCTATAAGTAATCAATCCAGATCTGTAATCAATTAAACTAAAAGAAAAGCTTTAAAAAATTAAAAATAAATAAAATATTATGGGTTGGTCCACTGTACCTCGCCCTCCTCTATTTATTATTTAAAACTACGTAAAATATAAAAAGAAAACTAAATTTATTTTCTTCTATAATTTATACACATTTATTCCAAAATAATTATCTATAATAACTGCATAACATTTATAATTAAACTACATATACAGGGGTTTGCCCAGACTTTTTTCAGAGGATCCTTTTTTTTATATGAAATTGTGAAGTTTTCTTATATTTGTGAAAATTCTAGTCATAATTTTGTGAATTATGTGATATCGTTATATAATTAACGTATCTATACGTTACTATAACGTGATATCGTTATATTAAAGTTCTATCCTTCATATGTAAAAAAACAATATAATATGTTATTTCATGAGCTCAGCTGTTATTTTACAAGTCAGATTTTACTTTTAAAAGAATAAATCTGTGAAAGGTTCAATTTGAAGGTGGGGAAATTTTGTAAAAGGTCTATTTATAAGACAAAGAATTTTGTGAAGGGTCCTGTTTTGAAATAAAAAGCTTTGTGAAGGGTCCTGTTTTGGGATGAAAAGTTTTGTGAAGGATCCTGTTTTAAGATGAAGAGTTTTGTGAAGAGTCCTTTAAAGGACCTGGAATTTTCCTAAACAGATCCCTGATTACATTACTTCGAGCCCGAGCCTAAAGACTGGTAAAAAAAAATCGAGCCTAGACTCGGGCTGAACCGTAACCTTCGAAATACAGTATCTCGAAAGTTACGGTTGAACCCGTCTCATCTCTTGTTCATATAGCTGTAGGGCATGCGCTGACGATAGCGATAAAAAGATTTCAGTGATATTTATTTGTTTTATTTGATTTTTGATGCCGCATACTACTGTATACTTTTTGGTTCAATTTGTTTTGTCGTCGGTATATATAGTCTATATAAAAATTAAAATATTTTCATATTTTCTAATACTTTTTTTGATAAAACACAGCATTATTTTAAAACGAATTAAATGTTTATAATCATCAAAATTTCCCTAATAGAGTAAAATCTGCTCAAACTGAATCGCAATGAACCGCAGAAAACTTTTGTTTTAAACACGTTTCCATCTTTAATACTTACATCATCTATTTTAATTATATTGAGTTGATTTTTCCTGAAGTATGAAATTTTCTCGTTTCTGATTTTTATTTTTAAGTTAACCCCATTTTCATGTAATTTTTAACCAGGTAAATAAATAACGTTATAAATATATCATATTCTGGTTTTAGTTAGTTAAACATAATAACAGCGGAAAGCCGGACTAAGTAAACTACCCAGTTTTCTTTTTATAGTGAAATATTTATGATTTTTTGCGTTTGAACCGCGTTTCTCTGTTCCATATAACATTTTTAAATTACCTCTTGTGACCCGAGTTTTCAAAACATTTGCTACTCCATTCGGCGAACAGCTGTTTGAACTTTTTAACTATTCCTGCGGTAGCACGCGTTCGTGCTTTGTGTCTGTTCTACTTTTACATCACGATTTACAAAGTGCAATTGCATATATTGGAGAAGGGTTGGAAAATGACATCGGTGTAACTTCTAAACGTTATCAATATATGACAAGTATGATTATTAGGATGACCTGGTTATTTTTGTTTCATTTAATCGCTGTATTTTTTAGTCATTTTCAAGAAGTATTTCTTCACTAATTTGACATAAAATAACGAAATGTCAGAAATAACTTTCCCCAGAGTCCGATTGAGGCGTTTTGAGATCCTATGCCAGGATATGAAATTTTAAGTCCAAAGGCAGTCGTCAGACTTAAAATACTGGCCACCACAATTTTAAACGAACCCATTGAAAATCCTTTAGTTACTGTCTGAAGATGTAATCCGGATATTTTTTATTTCGTTTAATATAATATTGCAGTTCATATTAACGATTGACCGAAGCAGGAATTTCGCCGAATACCGAATATTATTTGGTCAAAGTGTATATCGAATACTTAAAAATCTTTAATAAACATTTTAGCATATTTGTTAGCTTTTTTAATAAACTTTAATTAAAATTAAATTCTTAATTTAATTCCGTTACATTTTTATTATTAAATCTAATTGCACAAAAAATTTAATGACTTCTTTCCACTCACAAATTCACTAATCCATTACTTATTTTTTATTAGGATGAGCGAAGCGAATCCTCTACTAGGCTACACAAATTACATTTTGTCGTACACTTTACAAAAAATCTATTCAGTATTTTAACTTGAAATTAAACATAAAAATAAATTGTGATCTGTAGATTTGCATAATATTATTTTTTTTTACAAAATAACCTTAAAAAATTTATTATTTTAATTAATTTATCTACATGTTTTTTCATTACGGACGCATTTTTGCAAATAAGAAATGAAACACGCATATTTTCAGAAGAAAAAATAAATCATGGAGTAAAATCATGGAGATAATTTAAAATACCTTCTTTATGAAAATTATAGCATATTTTTAATGAATTAAAATTTGTGAAAATTAAATTATTTACATTCAATTATAAAAGTACTTTTCAGTTTTAAGAATTCAAATGCACAATTTATTCTAATTATGTGAAATCATTTACGCAGACGATACTTACGCATTTTAAAAGAATTATATTATGATTTTTTTTTTTGTAAACTGACAACAAAAGAATTGTAAACAAATAAAATTAATTGTTAAATTCGTTACTTAAATATTTTGTAAAATTTTGCTTCGAAAATATTTTTATTTATACCAGTCTTATATCATAAATAAAATAATCCTAGGAAATGTTTAGTTATTTGGCTGCATTTACATTTCTAAAATTAAAATGCGCCAAAACATAAAATAACGTTTTTGCTTAATAAAGATGCAAGAATAATATAAAAAAAATATTGTTACTGTCAAATATTTATCTTATTAAATAATGCTTCTCGAATCCAAACAAAGCATGGCTTTTGCTAGTTTTATTACTAGTCAATATCGAAAATAAATTATGAAAATATTAAATTTTATAGACTATTATTAAGGATAAGGATTGTCAGAAAAACAAAAGTTCATTCAAATAAAAAGTAACTGTGTGGTGATGAAGATAAAAAATTTGAGCGATTTTAATTTAATGGATATAAAAGTTATAGGTATGCTTACTTGATGTGTATATTAAAGAAAATACATTAAATAAATAAATAAAGAAAATGTAAAAATAATTAAAATTGAATGATACGGGAAGGATGCTTACCATTTTCTTTTTCAATAATTGCAGACAGTTATTTTGATTTTACGCTTATGTACACTATTTTAGGAAGGAAAAAGTTGACTTTTTTTTTTTTTTTTTTTTTTTTTTTCAAAAAATTAAAAATGGCCTTTGATTTGTTTTTTGTAGTGCAACTGAACTCTTAATCTTATTTACATAATATTGAAACTCATCACTTAGCCTATTCTACTTCTAAGAAAATACTTATCTCCACCTGGTGGCAGTGTTTGTAGCGAACATTTATTTTTTGAAGCTGGACAGATTTATGAGCAGAAAAGAAGCAGATTACAACCAGATAATACCGAAAAAGTCTTATTTTTACACTGTAATTTGCCCATGTTAAATTTTGATTGCAAATAATGATGTATCTGCTTTTATAAATGATCACTTATCGTTACAGCATACATCAAATGAGCATTGATCTTCATGTATTTTTACAATTAGTAATAATTTACCTATTGTTTTTAAAAAAATTAATTATTTGGAAAATTTGGCCGAATACTTAAAAGTATCAAGCCCTTCCCCCTTCCTATGTTATCGTAAGAAATTAAAACATTTTCGATACCTTGCATAAAATATACCTATGAACATATAAATACATATTTAGATAAATATATATTTTGTCTTTAAACTTAGCCCATTTTAAAAGTATAAATTATTGACTATAATTAATAAATTTGGTTCAATTCTATGCATAACTTCATACACTTTTTGATAGTACAATGGCGACAGACATACAGAGAGACATTTTCTATAAACATGTTTTTGGGGATCTCTGACCCCTAAAACGTGTAAATCCGTCGAAAACCGGAAGTCGAAAAAATTTCTATTACAATACTTTCTTCTATTGAAGATAGAAGAAAGTAAAAAAATAAGTGTTGAAATTATTCATTCTTTCTAAGAGTAGTTCACAGCTTAGTGGCTATTTAAATCTTTGACTTTTTCTCAAAACTTTGATTTTTCATGTTTATGTTCCTTTTTTTTTTTCAATATCTTTTAAACTTTAGAGCTCAGATTTTTTTTAATACTTATGTTATATTGTATACTTTAACACAGGGATTTAATGATTTGTTGAGAATTATTTATTTTAAGCAGTGATATCTTACAAAAAATGCTAATTAAAAAATGACTTTCAATAAATAATTAATTTTGAGTTTCACTTAGAAAGAAAATGGTCTGTTAAAATACGTAAATCCTGTTATTCTAACTACTCTAAAAAATCTAGACCTCTATCTTTCACCATTTCTGAGAAAAAGATACATAAAGTTGGTGAATTTAACATGGCGGAGATAGGGCTTTCCCGGTCCCCTTAATTGGTATTGATGCCAATGCAGTATGATAAGTAAACGTAAATGTGTGTTAATATACGGCTGCCTTTATCATTTGAAAGCTTTACTATATGTTGATTTACATTTGAAGCACACAGAAGAAAATGTTCTCCACACAGGTAAGAAATAAAAAATATAGGGGATCATTGTTTTGAAAGAATCCATTATTAAGATTTCATTAAAAACAGTAGAATAAAACAGGCTATTTACTTTTTAGGTGCGTTCGTAATTATATAAATACGTAGCACCTATAGTCGTCGTTCAGTCCGTCCGTCTGTCTGTCCGCATACAACAGATCCAAAACTACCCAACCGAATGGTCTGAGATTTTAAATATATGATTGTTGCAAAATTTTGTAGAGCCATTTCAAATTTTATGAAAATCGGATGTATAGTTTAATTACAGGGACAGTCAAAAGTTTTTCTTTACATTACGGCCAATGGGAAAAATTATTGCAAATGCATTTTAATGATGTTGCAGTCTTCCGAATGGTCTGAAATTTTAAATACATAATTGTTGCAATATTTTGTCGAGCCATTTCAAATTTTATGAAAATAGGATGTATAGTTTAATTACAGGGACAGTCAAAAGTGTTTCGCTACATTACGGGGAATAGGAAAAGAATTATTGCAAGTGCATTTTAATGATGTTACAGACTATGCGCTTATGAAGTGCAAAAAAATATACATTCAGTACAATATGGGGTGCAAAAAATAATTTTAAAACTAGTTATATTACGAACGCACCTCATTTGCCACGTTTGACGAGCAATTTCCAACTTGTTTATGAATGCTTAGATGGTCTCAATACTTAGTTTTAAAAACGATGATTTATAACAAAATACATGTGAACCATTCTCCGTCCGATAATTTTAACTTTCATGAAAAAAAAACATGTGAAATTTAACTTAAAACAGCATTTTTAAACTTCCAGTTTTAAACTTTAATGTTCTGGTACAAAATGTTCTTATTCAGGATTAATGTTTAATATTGTACTATCCTAGTAAAACCCTTGCCATCCATTTAATAGTGAACTAGAACGGATATGGTAAGGATGGGACGGTAAGGAAAATTACCACCTATTTTTAGGCAAATTATATTAAGACTAAGTGATAGCCACAATTTGCCACAAATTTTTAGCAGCTGTTATATTTACATTGGATTAAAAAAAAAAAAAAAATTAGTTTACCTCGAAAAGTGGAGGAATAAATCTTGGGGACGGTAAGACTACCAATAAAGCCACAATGCTTGAAATTGATATTTAAATTCTGCAGTAAATTTCCTGTCAAAGAATTGCAGCCTTTTTTTCTCTATCATGAGAAAAAGTTAAAAAAAAATTCTGTGTCTACATCTGGAGTGTTTTTCTGTATAGTTTTAGCAAGAGGAACGGTAAGGAATCTAAAATTCAGGAACAGAGTTAAAATAATAACCGTAAAAATGTGTGCAGTTTAATTTTTTGCTACATATTTATTAAAACAACAGTCCCAGCTTCGGAAAAAAATTCCATCGAATTACTTTTATTGAAACAATTTTATACAGGCAGCTCCAAATTTAAAAATGATAATCTCGATTTAACTATGCTTTTCAAGGGAACTTTTGCGATCATTAAATCGAGGTTCGTCAGTACTATCCCTCAGAAAATTGAAATTAGCCGAAGTATAACTTAGATCCAGCGATTTTTAGATTATTATTATTATTATTATTATTTTCGTATTTTTGTTTTCATTCTTTATAAAAGAAAGAAGGATTCGAGGTAAATTGTAAGTAAATGTGACGTTTAGAAACTATTAATTTCTAAAATTTCTCTTAATGCATCTTCGCCTGTCTATATTAGAATTAATTTTACTACCTTTGGGTACGAAGGTTGTTGCTTTTATGATTGCCTTCGTGATCGTGGCTATTGATTCAGCTTGCCCTTGAATTAGAGGTCTGCACGGGCCCGGGCTTGGACCGAGGCCCGTACCCGGCCCGGCCCGCGGGCCGGGCCGGGCCGGCGAAATGAAGGAGAATTTTCAAACGGGCCGGGCCGGGCCGGCAGAATTAGGACAATTTTTTCAACGGGCCGGGCCGGGCCGGGCCGGGCCGGGTCGGCGAAAAGATTGAACGGGCTTGCAGGGCCGGGCCGATAAAAAAATTAATCGGGCCTATCGGCCCGATATAAGAATTCAAGCGAAGCAAATAAAATACGAGCCATTTTCAATGAATATGATTTTCACGAGACGTATAAACGAGCGTGACGAGCCGATGTGAGTTTAACAACATCAATATAGAAATGTAACATGTCCGTCGAAGAGATCGGCATCGTACAGTTACAAGATGTCTGATTCCGAGTTTAATTTTTTTTCAGCAGACTCGTGCAGGACGGAACTGGTCTTAATCGATCTCAGGATGTGTAGGACAGTCATTATGTTTTCTAGTATTAGTCGTGATAATGAACTTCTCTTAACAGTATCTTTGGAAATATACCTGAAGGTGGTTCTCATATTCACTGCTCAACAATGCGAAACTTTGAGACACATTTTCTGACTGATTTTTAATTATAAAAGCATAAAATTGACAGGCCTGACTATTGAAGGCATTTGGAAACGAATAGCTTTTTCCATATTTTATAAATTACTTACAGAGATAACAGAGATTCTTGTCACGTGACTGTACGTTCTTCTCCTTTCCTGTGCTATCGCTTCCGGAAATTCGATTCAAAACGCTAACTTTGGCCGTATTTTCAGAAAGATATATTGCTTTTAACTATGAAAAAAAAATGACATTTACATAGCTTCTGAATAAGAATACCTGCCAATCTTGCGCGTTTCCGAAAAGAAATAAATTCATAAGTGTGTCGAAATGCAGCTCCTTTGGATTTGAGAAAAGCCTTAAAAATGAGAAAAATATTTTCACAAATCTACTTTTTATTATACAGCTTCAAAAGTTATCATGTATTTAATCTTTTATTCTGAACTATATTAATCTTTTAATGAATCGTTATTTGAATTTTGAAATGTCTGTAGACACGATGACTAAAACACTGTAAGTAATCGTTAATGTTTACTATTGTGTGTTTTCTGTTTTGCGAACATCATAGTAATCTAAAATATACTGTAAAATGTTCCCATAAATATGTATGTAGTATTCATTAAAAGAATCTTAATTGTATGTTGAAAAAAAAACGGATTTTTTTTTGTAGAAATTGTGTCGCCCGGGCCGGGCCGGGCCTGTTTGCAGTGATTTTTGTACGGGCCGGGCCGGGCCGAGAACTGTAAATTGCAAACGGGCCGGGCCGGGCTCGGGTCGAGAACTGTAAATTGCAAACGGGCCGGGCCGGGCTCGGGCCGAACTTTCAATTTTTACACCGGGCCGGGCCGGGCCAAGATAGCTTTCGTTCGGGCCGGGCCGGGCCCGGGCCTGGAAATTCCGGCCCGTGCAGACCTCTACCTTGAATTATGATCCATTCATCTGCGTGGTCTCGCAACGTTGATGGTATTACCGAATGCATTACTCATACTATACGGTATTGTCTGCGGCTCCGCTAAAATATAAAAGGCATGTTTTCATGCAGTAAGACACCACCAGTTCGCAAAACCACAGATAACTCAGTCATGAAATAATTCACTTGAGTTAGTTAATACTACATTAGCTGTATTTTTTCTTTGCTGCATATTTTCACATCTACTACCTATTCTTTATTTAATCTCGTATTCAACGCCGGATTTATTTTCATTTGGCGCGGTATTTACGTTAATCTTGAATAAGGTTGTGGGCATTTTTATCTTTCCCTTTTTTAATTACTGATAAGAGTTTTAATAATAGTACTACATGCTACATAAGAGAGTGAAAGTATGTTTTTATTACACATTGCATCACATTTTTCAACTCATATACATTTGAATTAGAATCCTTAAATGTATCGAAAAATCATTCTTTAATAGCCCTGATTTACTTTCTAATGTTAGAATAAATATAAGTATTATATTACAAATAATTTGATTTAACACCAAATTTTATTAAAAATATTTCCTCGGTTTTTTTCGAAGTGAAAGACAGAGTTCTGCACTATTTTGAGAAAAATCGCTGAATGAATTTTAGCTTTCCATTTATTTTTAACTTAAACAAACCGTGAACTGAAATATAATATTGTTTCTGAAGCTAAAATTATCATATCGTTTGTCTGTTTTCAGGAAATACAAGACATCTGATTCTCAGAATACCAGATCACTTTCATTCCTTGTTCAACGATCTGAGACTCGATCTCGTGAGATAAATGAGAAAAATCTCACGACAAACGCATTCTCTTCTTCAAATCTCCGTGATTGTCTTGTTTCTGTATCAGAATTCATAGTCTACTCCCGATTATCCCAACTCATTTTCGCGATACACGGAAGCTGGTTATTTGAAGAAAGCAGCGAGGCATTTATTATTTGTCAATGGGCGGATGAATTTCTGATAAGTGAAATGGTCAAAAGAAGATGTCATTCGATATTTCTGGTTTAATTATGTCGTTTTTATCATCAATGTTTTTCGTTTCTCATTTGTAATAGCTTAAGAAGAATAAAATGTTGAATAATGGAATGTAATAAAATAATGGTGGTGGCTGAATAGCCATCGTTTACAACGCATTTAAAATGAATGAGAACTTAAATTAAATCAGAAAAATCTTAGGTTGAACGTATTCATTTTCCGAACGTCCATTGTTATTTTGCTTCTGTATCAGAATTCATCGTCAGCTCTGCTCCTAATTATCTACATTCATTTTCACGATTCATGGAAGCTATACTTATTTGAAAAAGGAATGAAGCATTTTCTAATTGCCAATGGGCGGATAAATCTTTGATAAGAAGGAAAATTGCCACAAAAAGATGTCTATTGATATTTCGGGAATAATTATGATACTTTTATATGTAATGAGATATTTTTTATTTCTGTTTTATGGTTGCTTAAAAAGGAAGAAAATGTTGAATAAAGATCCGTAGTAAAATAATGTGGTGGTTGAATAGTCGTCATTCATTATTCATATTAACATATTTAGAATAAACGGGAATTTAAATTAAATGAGAAATAATTCAGGGCAAGCTTATTTTCTTCTTCAAACCTCCATAGTTGTATTGTTTCAGTATATCAGTATCAGAATTTATCGTCTGCCGATTATCCCAATTTATTTTCACGAATCACGGAATCTGGTTTTTAATCTGAAGAAATCAGTGAAGCATTTAATATTTGTCAATGAGCGGATGAACCTTTTGATAAGTGAAAAATCGCCACAATAAGATGCCGTTTGATACTTCTGTTTAATTATGATGTTTTTATCACTACCGAGTTATTTTTCGTTTCTCCTTTGTAGTTACTACTTAAGAAGGAGTGAAATGTTGAATAGCGGGATGTATGTAATAATGCTGTGGTTGAATTGAATAATCATTATTCATATTAACTAATTTGGAATATATTTAAAATTAAAAATAACTACGAAGTATCCGTTATAAACGAGCAAACTCCCAGGACAAACGTATTTTCTTTTTCAAATTTTCGTAGTTTTCTTGTTCTTGGGTCCGAATTCATCGCGTAATTTTCATGATATGCGATACTTTATCTCTTCTCTCTATTCTAAAAAAAAAGTAACTAACGCTGCCACCGCTGCCGTAAATGAATTTTTTGTGACTGCAGGTTTTTCTTAGCTAATATTAAAAAAACAACTGCATGCAAAAATATGTAAATTGATAGTATTATAGAGAAATGTTTAATAAACACGCTGAAGCGGATAGTTTATAAATCGAAGAATTATTTTTAGAGATATGTAATGTTAAAGTTGGTCAAAATCGTTCCATTAAAAAAGCTTTATAGGAGAAAATCTATACATAGGAATTTAAACATTTTTTCTAAGGGAATTTTTTCTCATTAGAAGTTCGCGGTGTTGAAACTGCATTTATTTATTTAACTAATCCGCCCCCACCTCAAAAAAAAAAAAAAAAAAAAAAAAAAAAAAAAAAAATCAGCATTTTGAGAGATATTTTTTACATATTTTAGAAAAGGTTATTACTTTAAATTATTGCCAATTGTAAAAACAGCACAAAGAAAAATGTTTCCTTTAAATTCAAAATTTATTTACACGTGACTATTATAAACCGAAAAAAACTTTCAAATGAGATTTAAATTATTACATGTTAAATGCAGAAAAATATTGAAAGTTACATGATAAAAATTGTATTTACACGTGAATATGGAAGAAAACTTAAAAATAATGAATTCATTAATATGTGTTAAAAGCAGTAAATGGGGGAAAATACGTCCTTTAAAATGGCCAAATAATAACATTGCCAAACAGTTTAAATTTAAAAATATATTTACACACTTATTTCATATTACTTCAAAATGATCTTTTTTACTATTATTGCCAATTCTAAGACAGCGCAAATTATAATATTTCTTTTCTAACAATAAAAATATTTTTACGTGAATGTTAAAAAGAGAAAGAAAACTTTGGTGAAGGTTACGTCAGTTTTAAAACGATACATTTAAAGTGTCTAATTTAAAACAATTTTCTTATAGCGTTGTTCAAAAATACCGGGAAGCAAAGACTCTGTTGACTTATTTATTTTTATATTAGATGCTTTTCAAATCTTTAACTAATCTTATTTAATCAAACACAAAAACAACCATTAACAGCAGCTGATTCGACCTTAAAATCACTCAGTAAAAGGGAAATGAATGGAAACCCGTTTATAGGGAGATCGACACTGTTTTTTCCCATTGTAATTCAATCTTCCGTAATCTTTTAAAAACCAATCAAATTAGCGTGATTTTAGAGTCTGAACGGGAGTTGGCGAGCGTAGCTCTTAGGCGACAGTGTCCCCTAGTTTTTTTTTAAAAAAATTGATGAATAATTTATTACTTGTCGATGATTGATAAATGAAATCTCTAAGGTGTATGTGAAAATAGCTACAACAAAATGTCGCAATTATTTTGAATTAATTATGGTGTTTTCATCGGTAAAGAAGTATTTTTCTCGCAAAGCCTGACGGCACAAATTTCATTTAAATGTGACTATTCAAATAATAAACTGTATGCCTGTTTTTTTTTTTTTTTTTTTTTTTTTTTTTTCTCTCTCCTGGTAAGCATTGATTTACACGTAAAATATGAATAGAACGCGATCTTCAATTAGGTATATAAACTGAAAGTTCAATTAGGTATATCAACTGAAAATCCGGTGTTGTCGACATTGTTGCCTATTGAAACACAAATATCGTCGACATTGCTGTCTCTTAAAGGTACAAGTGTCATCGACATAGAAAATTTCTTACACAAGTACTTTTATTTTATTTCATTTTATTTTTCGCTGTAATGCACTTACCACCCCCTAAAACATGAGAAAAAAATGCTACGGGCCTGATATCAGCCTAGCATTTTCTGTCTGTCACCAGTGGGAGTTTTAAGAGGGGAATTCAGGGAGACTGAAACCTCTTAGGGGCCCCTCGAAATTGTGTGTTCCGGATGCGATGCGATATAAGATGAAGCATGCACATGTTGTTTTTTGTCAGGTACAGGAAGGATTCTTCTTTTGGTCTCTTGATGTCGCTAAACTGTCCCCTATTCCCTTTCGTAATTGGCCAGATGGTTTTTCGAGCTGTTCGTCAGATGTTTTCATTTTTATTTCGTGGAATACAGTTAAAGCATCATGTAAGTTTGTATATACTGTTTTTGTGTGTAACATTTCATATGTGCCTGTAAGAAAAACAAGACTCCTGTTCTATTTTTCCTTCCATTTTTGAAAATTAAGGTAATTTTTTTCTTTTTCTAAATATATTGTCTTATACATTTTTCGTTAGTTTTAAGACACCCGTTTTCCTATCTTTTAGTTAAAAGCAATAAACTTCTTAACTTTCATTCGTTTGCTATTTACCTGAATATAATTGTTTCTAGGGAAAAAAATATAATTAATTGTCTGAGCGAAGCGAAGGCTAATACTCAGCGAAATATTACTGTCCGGACACTTTACTACTACGATGGATATTAACGCCATGTCCTACTAAAAAGAAAGCCTAATAAAAACCTTTCGTCAAGCATAACTCAAAAAATATTTGTCGGATTTCGTTTCTGATTGCACCAGAAGGTACCTATGAGGGTCGCCTACTGAATGCACCTACTATGAAAAATAAGTTCCAAACCATTTAAAAATTATATAGAAAAAACTCTTTAAAAAGCACAATTTATCTGCATACGTCACAGAAATTTGGTGTGCGTCACTTTCACCGGTTGATGTTTTCGTAGACAACTGGTTTGAACACATGGAGCAAATAAAAAAAAATACGCACGCAGTAATATTGAATAGATCAGTTTCAACCACGTGATCACAAACCTTGCAACAACCCGTGGCAACCAGTTTTGGTGGGCAAACAAATAATAATACGGTATTCCGTACCACGGTGACCGTTTTTAGCCTGTTGTATAAAATCTGGCATGTTGTATGACATACAATTGTGGATGATTAAAACAAAAGACATGAGTGTTTATTGATCCGAGAGGTTATCTTTCTCTGGATGTCTGTCTTTCTATCATACAGCATGCAATTTTCTTGTAAAGGATGATATTATTATGCAGTAAAACCTCCATAACGGACACACCCGATTAGTGGACACCTCTATTTAGCGGACATTTTTTCGATTACCAACCCTTAAATAACTGTACATTTTTTTCTCTCAGTAGCGGACACCTCCAAATAGAGGACAAATTCTGCCCTCCCGAGGTGTTCGCTATTCAGAAGTTTTACTGGTAAAACCTCCATAGCGGACACACCCGATTAGCGGATACCTCTATTTAGCGGAAATTTTTCGATTACCAACTCTTAAATAACTGTACATGTTTTACTCTCAGTAGCGGTCACCTCTAAATAGAGGACAAATTCTGCATTCTCGGGGTGTCCGCTATTCAGAGGTTTTACTGTATATAATATTGATAATTATTTTACAGGGCCGCACAAAAGAATAAGAATATATGAAACGAATATAAACTAAATTCGGGATTGGTAGATCGCTGATGGTAATATAATTTTAGGATGTTGTTACAATCATCCGCAGCATGTTTTTAGAGTTTCGTTCATCTAACGAAACCCTACCTGTCTCACTCCTTTGTCTGTCTATTTGTCCGTCTGTCACAGAGCCCGTTCTCAGAAACTATATATGTCGGAGACATGAAAATTTGCATACTTATAGCTGAACACCACACATCAAACGACAAATAATAAAATTTTGAAAAAGGCTTAATATTTAACCCTCCGGTCTCTAACTTCTGTATTTTAAGCAATTTTTCTAACTCAGCCCATAATTAAGTTGGAGACATGACATTTTGCATACTTATAGCTGAATACCTCACATCAAACGACAAATAGTAAAATTTTTTAAAAAGTCTAATATTTAACCCTCTGGGCTCTAACTTATGTATTTTAAACAATTTTTCTAACTCAGCCCCTAATTAAGTTGGAGACATGAAATTTCGCATACTTATAGCTGAAATCCTCACATCAAACGACGAATAATAAAATTTTGAAAAATGTCTGATATTTAACCCTCTGGGCTCTAACTTATGTATTATAAGCAATTTTTCTAACTCATCCCCTAACTAAGTTGAAGACTTGAAAGTTTGCATACTTATAGCTGAACACTTGCGATAACACGATAAATCATAAAATTTTGAAAAAGTCATATTTAACCCTCCGGTCTCTAACTTCTGTATTTTAAGCAATTTTTCTAACTCAGCCCGTAATTAAGTTGGAGACATGACATTTTGCATACTTATAGCTGAACACCTCACATCAAACGACAAATAATAAAATTTTGAAAAAGTCTATTATTTAACCCTCTGGGCTCTAACTTGTGTATTTTAAGCAATTTTTCTAACTCAGCCCCTAATTAAGTTGGAGACATGACATTTTGTATACTTATAGCTGAACACCTCACATCAAACGACGAATAATAAAATTTTGAAAAAGTCTATTATTTAACCCTCTGGGCTCTAACTTGTGTGTTTAAAGTAATTTTTCTAACTCAGCCCCTAATTATATTGGAAACATAAAAATTTGCATACTTATAGCTGAACACCTCACATCAAACGACAAATAATAAAATTTTGAAAAAATCTAATATTTAACCTCTAATATTTTGTCTCGCGCAATTTTTAAATTTAAACTGCTTTGCAATACTATTTTTTGTTCATTTTGCATAATAAGTGTAATGTGACGTGATTTGTTCTATTTTTGATTTCTAACGCATGCTAATGAATTTATTTTACAATATCCTTTCTCTTTTAAAATTCACATGTAAATATAGTTTTTATGGCGTAATTTCCAATAAGTGCCTGCTTTTTATACCTAATTATTTAATTCTAATTTGAAGGTTTTTTTCTGTTTATAATAGTAAAGTGTAAGTATTTTTTTTATTTGAGGCAAACATTATTGTTTGCGCTGTTTATACAGTTGGCAACAGTTTAAATTAATACCATTTTCTAAAATATGTAAAAAATATCTGTCAAAATGCTGAATATTTGAATTTAAAATAGAAATAAAATCTCACAAAATGATTCAAATTAAAAAAATTAATGAAATCTGCAGACCGGGATCTTCTATTGAATAAAATTTTCTAAAAATGATTAAATTCCCATGTATAGCTTTTTCTCTTATAAATTTTTTTTAATGGAACGATTTTGTCCAACTTTAGCATTAAATATCTCTTAAAATAATTCTTCGATT
This sequence comes from Maratus speciosus, assembly GCA_963932465.1. Taxonomy (NCBI): domain Eukaryota; kingdom Metazoa; phylum Arthropoda; class Arachnida; order Araneae; family Salticidae; genus Maratus; species Maratus speciosus. The sequence continues at coordinate 413,363,635 of OZ010794.1, forward strand.
TGAAAACTGTATGCATTAGTGAGTTGATCAAACATTTCGCTCTAATACCACCGATTTTCATATATTTGTATGCAACAGTTTTCTTAATATTAACGAAGAAAGACCTCCGGTCACCAAAAATTCAAAACCGGCGGCGGCGGTGACAGCGTTAGTTACTTTTTATAGAATAGAGAGATATATAAAAATGAAAACTTGTCTATCTGTCTGTTTGTAATTCTATAAAAAATCCACAATTTGGAAGCCAAAATTGCGAAGAGAAACGTACATGTGTATTAAAACATGGCCGAGACAACTAAAGTAATCCGGAATCGAAATAACTTATAGTTAATTTTTAATTAATAAAAACCCACCAATTTACCAGCAATTTCTTATCAAATTTAAACATTTTTCGTTATAGCAGTTGCCAACAATTAAAAAACATAATAAAATCATTACTACAACAATTAATTTTCTACTGCAAGATTTCCACGTGAAAAATGAAAATGAAATAAATAGTTTGCCCGAATAAAAAAAAAAGGTAAATATTACGTCATAACTTTTCTATTGTAAGATGTTCACGTGAAATATGAAAAGGAAATAAATGGTTTGACGAATTTAAATGAAAGTGAATATAACTTCATAACTTTTCTATTTCAAGGTTTCCACGTGAAAGAGGAAAATATTACGACTTTTTGGAAATATAAAGGGCATGGTGGAGATAGTATAAGCCATATGAGTGTGAAAAATGTATTGAAGCATGATCAAAACCCGATTAGGGAAATATTGGCGTATTTTAACATTATTGCTCCAATTATAAATTGAAATAAGTTCATTTATAGCTGTATTCTTTTGCGTCTGTTATATGCATTTATACATTTTTATATAGCGTTTTCATATGATTCATTCAACAACATTTCGACTGCTTTTTTTAATGTTTGTTTTGTGTTGTATGTTAAATTTTGAAATTGATTTTTCAGAACAAACATCCTTCAAATTCTGGGCAACGCCGGCACTTTAGTTTGTAACAGATAAATGGTTTTTGAATCTGTACATCTAATGCTATTATTATAAAGCGTTATAATGTTATAAAGTATATAATATTATTAATGCTTGTACGTTTGTGAGGTGTTATCTCTGAAACTACATAGCCAACTTAGAAAAATGTTGGTGGCCATCTCTGCTCCGAAAAAAAGACTATTTTATGTCAGTGCAAGAACCTACATCGCTGCAGGAGCAAAAAATTTCTAAAATTGTGATTTCTGCGATATTGATTGGGTTAGAAACTTTAAATTTGGTGTGGTAGTTACTTTTAAGATGTAAATACTCGTAATGAACGCTCTCTAAAAGGTTGAATTTGACGGATAAACGTAAAAATTTTTAGAAAGGTTCTAAACTATAATTTATTTGGAATACTGAAATTTTTGGATACTGTCGGGGTTAGAAACTAGAACTTTGGCATGGTAGTAATTAATAAGATGTAAATGCTCGTTGTAGAACGAATTCTAAAAAATAGAAAGACTAAACAAAGCGGAAAAAGATCTAAAGATGATCTAAGTAACGAAGAACATGGAACTGTTAGGAGTATAAACATGAAAATTGACATGGCTGTATTTATCATGACGTAAATTCTCACAATAGAACAATTTCTAAAAATGTCGCTATATAAAATAGTGCAGAAACAAAAAAATTTCAAAAAATTTCTGTTTCTCTGTTACTGCTGAGCCCAAAATCTTGAAATTTTGCTTCGGGTTAGTTTTAAAATATACAATTGTCTCTATGAATGGTTTCTAACAAATTTAAAATTTAAAAAGATGAAATTAACGGAAAGCGATCTCAATTACCATTAATTTGGAATTATTAGGTACAGCAACTTTGAATATTTCACAATGCTGCATTTCCTCCGCAAAACATGCTATTTAAATGCAACAAAACTGATAGATACCCACCTAGCATTGAATAAATTGTGTAAATATTGAATAAAGACCTGTATGGAACAGTGAGTAGGTTGCCCGAAAGTACTTGTTAAAGTGTTCCTTCTCTAGGCTTTTCTCTCTCTCGCCAAGGCCACTAACAGAGGGAAGTGCCGTTTTGAATGTGATATGAATTTTTTATCCGATTCATTTTTCTAGACATTTTATCGTAAGTTCATATTCTCAATTATCATTAGTAGATTTTTTATATATTAACTTATTCTGGTGGAATTTTGTAATCGGGTTCATATTGACGTATGTTAGCTTGCATGATTTGCTGAATAAATATGTATGGATTTGTAAATTACTTCAAATGACACTTTGACAGCTCAAAAGTTATGCAGATGATATATTCAGATCTTGTGTCATACTTTATGTTGTAATCATTGCCGATTTCTTTTATTTAATACATGCTAAATACAGCTCAACTTGTGCAGAATATGTTTGAAAACAAAACAATACAGCGTATGTAGTGGCCAGCATACCCTCATCATTTAAATCCGATCGAGCATATCTAAAACACACTCTAACGAAGCATTGCATGCCACTTTTGATGTATTCGGTACTTTGATACTATATTAGATTTTGAGAAGAGAATTCCTTAAATGTTATCGACAACCTCATTGCATCCGTGGAAAACAGATATTGTACAATATTAACTATTCCGGGGGAGCACACACCATATAAAGTATAGTCCATTCTTTTTAAACATCATATATTTGTCATTTAAAGTTACTCAAATTGGTGCGGAGCGTCTGATTATGCTCTTGACATCATTTTATACAGTTAAAATTCCGATATAAGTAAATTAGTGTTTCATTTTTTATTTTACTTTTAATAGATTGCGTACTTTCAATTTTATATCCATGCATGGCTGTCTTGAATGATTTGATTTCCCATTTTTTAAACAGTGTATACGAATTTATATATAAGATTTTGTAATTCTACAATTCGTTTATTTTCATCATTTCAATTTTTCGCAGTATATGGACAATTAAAGATAACATCTCATTTTCTTTTCTTCCACATGTTATTATTAAATCTGTTTTCTCAGTAATATCGCTCAGACTAATCCCTCTGAGGGAAGTCCTAGTTAAAGAAGGGGATTGTTTAAGTAAAATGAATCATCCAATCCCCCCTCATGGGTTAAATTTATGGATGGATACGGTGCGTATACATGGATTAAATTTATCCGTTTGCCATGAAATTCCTAAATGTTATTGAGAATCACTATTGTATATGTTCGCAGTATTAAAAATGAAGTGTTTTTTACGGTTCATTTACAGGCACTCAAGAGAGACACTCAAAAGAATGCCGTTACATTACTGTCTATGGAAAAAAATCATTTCTGGTTTATTTTAATGATATTACACTATTTTAAACATACTGAAATTTCTATATATCACTTAGGTGTACTACATGGTTCTAACTGTAGAATAGGGTGTGCATAGAATTTATCGTTTATTTACAAGGGACACACAAAAGAATTTGGATACGGTACTGCCTATGAACAATAATTGCTGGGAGTGCGTTTTTAGTTAGGGTAGGCGTTTTAAATTTAATTATTTTTTTGCATATTACTTGGTGTGCATAATTTCTATAGATCGTATACAGGGCTGCACAAAAGATCTAAGTATATTTCCGTTTATTGACGGAAATTTCTTAAGGAGAATTTTCAACTGTGATATGCGTTTAACTGAACTAACTTTTAGCATGCTATGTAGTATACATAGAAATCTATAGATTAAGGGCTGCACACACACAAAAAAAGTATATTTTCCCGACTATTCATTGTAATAGTAGAAATTGCGTTTTCAAATGTGTTATGAGTTTTCAAATTGTTTATTTAGACATTATATTTCACCTAAATAAACTGCGAAGTTTTGTTACTATATTCTGAATGTGTTGGAAACTGTTACATAATCTATGCTGGATGCATGATTTTTCGTTCTTGTTGTTTATTCAAGGACGTATATTCCACTTCCTGTCTTGTTTGGAATTACTTTCGTTTTACATTTGATATTTTCAGTTCTCTATACCTTTTACAACAAAATTAATTTAAAATATTTTAAATCAAGGTTAAATAATAAATTCTCTTTGCCACAAAGTTTATATTGCGTCCGATTTCCGTATCGTTTGTTTAACCCTTTGTTTCATCAGTTTTTTAAAGTTCAACGGTTCTACCGCTTACTTTCGTTTTTTAAAGTAATTTTGGGTTCCAAAATATTTTAAACAATTTAAATTTTGTCCTAAAGTATATAATATATTTAAGTGACTCATTTTAAATGATTTAGCGCGCAATGTATTTCTTGGGTACATTTTACCACCCAACCCTTGGAATGGAAGGTCAATGATCACAAAATAGTACTTTACATTGTGTTTACCATTCAGCGAAAAAAAAAATAAATAATAACGCAGTTTATTTTAATTTTATTTATTTTTTTATTTTATTTATTTATTTATTTTTAATTTTTGTACGAGCGTATAATTAAGATTCCGCAATTTTTTAATAAACAAGTATACTCACATGTGAAAAACATTCCTAATTTTTTTCACATTTTTTTGGATATACGCTTATAGAGACCACCTTTTGTAAGACAATTCACAAAGGGCCTAAAAAAATATCCATAAAATTTATCAGTTGGTGAGGTTTTTGTTGGCAATATATTTTGTCTTCAAAGGATATCGTGAGATGTTTAACATTTTCCATGATTTTTCTAGAAAGCAAAGTAGACATGGGGCAGGGTTGCTAGATTTTTAACTTTGTGAAATTGGAAATTTATCGTCTGGAAAATAAATAAAATCGTGATTTGGGCACAAAAAGGAAACAAATTTAAACGAGCATTTAAAATTTTAAAATACTTATTTCTGTGATATTATTTCCTGTGATTTATCATGTAATGATAGAACGAAAATTAGCTACCAAAATATTGAACAAGCAAGAATTGCTCAGTCAGAAAAGAAACAAAGAAACTAATTGTATTTTGGTGGAGATTTTATTTCTTGTAGAACCTATTTCTTGTTAATAAATTTATAAAAATATCACCATTTAAAAGAGGTAGTGTTTTCCAAAAAATTAAAATTTGCTTTTTTGCAGGCTTATATTAGAGGTCTGCACGGGCCGGAATTTCCGGGCCCGGCCCGGTCCGATCGGGCCCGATTCGATTTCTACAAAAAATGCAGATTTTTCTTAACGTATAATTACGATTCCTTTAAAGAATACTGCATACATATTTATGGGGAAAATTTACAGTCTATTTTAAAATTACGATGTCTTTGCATGACAGAAAATACACAATAGTAACAGTAATGATTAGTACTTAGATTCTTAGACATTTTAACATTCAAATAAGGATTCATTAAAAAATTAATGTAGTTTAGAATAAAAGAAAAATAGGAGAGTTAAAAACATCATAACTTTTGAAGCTATATAATAAAAAGTAGATTTGTGAAAATATTCCTCTGTCATTTATTCAGGCTTTTCTCGAATCTAAAGGAGCTACTTTCTGACACATTTCTGAATTCATTTCTTTTCGGAAACTCAAAAGATTAACAGGTGTTATTCAGGTCTTATTCAGAAACTGTGTAATCGAATGTCGCTATCCACTTTTTAATAAAGACAATATATTTTTGAGAAAATGCTGTCAAAGTTAGCGTTTTGAATCGAATTTCCGGAAGCGACAGAGCGGGAAAGGAGAAAAACATGCAGCCAAGTGACAAGAATCTCTTATATCTCGACAAGTAATTTATTTATTAAAAATGGAAAACATCAATTGATTCCAAATCCCTTCAATAGCCAAGCTTGTCAATTTTATGCTTTAAACAGATAAAAATTAGTCGGAACATGTATCAAAGTTTCGCGTTGTCGAGCAGTGAATTTGAGAACCACCTTAAGGTATATTTCAAAAGATTACAGAAGTTCATTATCGCTATTAATATTTTTACAAAACATATTGCCTGCTCTACACATCCTGAGAACATTTAAGTCCAGTTCCGGCCCGGCTCGACTATGTAGAAAAAAATAATGCAAGCCTGATCTCGGCACGGCACGAGTCTGCTGAAAAAAAACTAAGCCCGTCAGACACCATGTAACTCTCAGATTCCGATCTCTGTGCTGGACATGTTACATTTCTGTACTGATGTTATCAAACTAGCATCGACTCGTGACGCACATTTATATTTATTCTCGCGAAAGTCACATTCATTGAAAATAGCTCATATTTTATCGGCTTCGTTTAAATTTTAGGCCCGCTAATTTTTTTTTATCAGTCCGGTCCGGCTGGCCCGTTCAGTTTTTTTGCCAGCCCGGTCCGGCCCGTTTATTTTGTTTATCGGCCCGGCCCGTTGAAAAAATTGTCCTAATTCTGCCGTCTCGGCCCGTTTGAAAATTCGCCTTCATTCTGCCGGCCCGGGTACGGGCCTCGGGCCAAGCCTTGGCCCGTGCAGACCTCTAGCTTATATATCTTCAGTATATTTTCTGAGAATGTCTTAAATCCATTTCTGTGCGGTTAAATCTGTTGAATTATTGCCCTATTACAATAACAGATGATTTGAAGTTTAAAATTTCATAAAACTCCTCAATTTTTAGGTACTAAAAATAAATCTTGTACTAATGCAAATGAGCCTAAGCGACTGACAGGAAAAATCGAGAAATCAGGTATCCCGCACGGGACATTTAAATTTAGTTCTAAAAATCGGGGCATTTGACAATCCAACACGAAGACTGTATGAAATTTTTGATGCAGGGAATCCTTCCATTTTATAGGGTTCCCAGCGTCATGGAAAGTCAAGGAATTTCAAAGTGGTCAGGGAAAATCAGGGAATTTGCCAGTCATGTTTTTCTGGGAACCCTGTAAGCTGATCTTCCTGCAAGTTCCTGTAAGTTACTAAACTATCATTAATAAGCGAACTAATTGAATTTTGTTTTAAATTTCTTTCTGTCTCATTAAACAATTTATCTAGCCTGGTGGTTTGTATATGCTGACAGTGAATGATTAAAGGCAGATGTATTTGAAACTCTTTAAAACAAATGACTTGTTGTTGTTGTTGTAAAACTAACAGGTGAAACCATGACATGTTCAATTAATTTTCAATAATTGTTTTTTAGCTGTTGAAATTCATGTTTAAAGGCATAACGAGACAATTGAAAAATGCTTTTTTACGACCGTAGTTACCAAATATTTAACAATAAGACATTTCAAGCGTGAAATTGCATTATTACCCTTTGTTCAAATTCTATTCGTGTTTCTTGCATGCCACACGTTGCGACTGAATTAAAAAATTCTTTTTGTCTCCAGTGAGTAAGCATATACTTCAAATATTTGAACAGTGTAATAGAGAGTTTTATCTGAATATAAAGTTTAAATAGTACGTCAAAGATGCATGATGAAGTATTGATTTTATTTTGCTGTTTTTCTTTTGTGGCGAATTATTAGCTTGAGGAATATGCAACGTGCGTATTTTCGGTCTATCTAATTTAATTTTTTCGTGACCTATCTCACACATGCTCGATATTATAAAGCACCAGCACGACATTGTACTCCACATTGTTCCAAAGTTTGCTATAATAGATCGTTACTTGCCTTTGATCTTTCTTTCTTTTTATGTTATACTTTTTTCCTTTGTATATATTAATTCTGTATTGCTTCAACATAATAACTGTATCTATACATTTTATGCAATTTAGAAACAACATTTTTCAGAACTTTCAAAGTTTAAATCTTATTTTTGTGTAAAATAGCAATGAAAAAAAAAAAAAATACATTGCTCAAAACTATAAATTTATAAATGTATTCCGATTTAAAATGGTCTATTTTCAAATTCATGGTTGATATAAGTCAAGAAGACGATCCATGTTAAGATGTAACGCGCCATACGCAATACCTCTGTCTAATTATATTCAATTTGCTTGTATTGTTCATAAAATACAGTTACTTGTGCATGTTATTGTCAAAAAAGCATTTTGCATTGAAATTACAAATATAGTACATATTTATTCTTTAATTTAATAACCAATCAAGTGCGAGTATTACTCGCTCACAGAGGCTTCCGTACGATAAATATATGAATTAGTAACTGGGCATTGCATTAATATATCATTAAAAGTTATTATCTAAGCTTTAATAGTCGATGTCGCATTCAGTACGCCGCCGGTGTCTTTATAGTATGTCCAAACCGTCCGTGTCTTTAAGGTTTAATATTTCGGCTTATTAGAGACACCCCCCCCCCCACCCGAAAATCATTATCAACAATCATTTTATAATTGCGACGATAGGTACCTCCAGCGCCCCTCAACTTCTTTGCTGTAGATCGATACACACAAATCGAAATTTTTGTGTAACGGGAACATGCAATTTTCTCAAACTATGTGACCTACTCCTAATTTTTTCATAATTTTAATTTCAGTAGATTCGGTAGTAGATGGAGGGGGGGGGGGGCATTTTTGCATTACATTTTCGACGATATATCTGAAAATACAATACTTAAAATTAAAAGAAATGTATTATTGAGTTCGGCGGTACGAAAGCTTTCACATGATACGGCATACAAAGGATTTTTTTTTTCAAGTAACTTAATTAACTACTCTACATTTTTCCTAAATATATTTGTGAATGGTTAATAATCTATAAATATGTGGGTCAATAGCCTTTATTACGTCAGCCAATTTGAACTTTCCACGTTCCATAGTTTTCGAGTAAAATGGCTGTGACAAATGGACAGACAGACACACGAGAGATCTTATTGTCCGTTTTTACTTTTTGAGTACGGAACCCTAAAAATTAAAATTAATTTAAAAATAACATTTAACAAACCGTATTAATGTCTTTATCCCCCCCCCCCCCACACACACACACACACACTTATATGTGGATATTTAAATAGGGTGACCCTAGGAAATTTTATCCATGAGGTCCAAATTGGCTCCCCTGCGCCTCTGTTGTCTACATTAAATAATATAAAGTATTTTTCCCATAAAAAACACTTTATGTTCTTGTATCATTTCTTTCCTTTTCTATTATATGTATATATTATTATTTTTCTAATCTATATAATCATTACTCTCGAAGACAAAAACAAGCATTAAGCATTTTCTGCCTATATTACAACCGAGACCAAACAAATATATACATTCGATTCCCTTTTCTATGTCCTAAGATAAGCCAAATGAATTCAATACACGCACTTGCCACATTATTTTAATGCTACAATTGGATATCTTTCATTTAAGTAGTGCTTGCATGTTGAATGATTGACGAACTGCATTTCATGTTATTAGTTCACAAGTCAAGGTCGACTATTTTAAAATCCAATAATAATATGTTTCAGTTGCCCCTTTCCCTTATTCACTGGTTTTAACTGTATTCTAGGTGAAATGTTCATTTTTTTTCTTTTCCGATCCTATTTCTGTTGATAATTACTTGTATAGTTTTTCCTTTATATCATTTCGTCACAGTTTTACGTAAATATTTATTGTGCGATTTTAACATGTGGGCTAATAAATTTTAGCCGATGACGTATTTTTGAAAGATCTCTTCAATATATGGATAATTTTTGGGTTAAAAACGTCGTTATGCCATATTTATGGAAAAGTGCTGTCTTCAAATATTAAATTTTAAAAGCAATTTGTCATATTTTATATATAATAGAATTACTTAGGTCAGGGTCGGCGAACCTTTTCAGATACACGTGCCAGTTCTTTCTAAAAATATATTTTATGTGATCATGACGTGCCAATAATTAAAATAATAACAATAATAATAATGAATCAACATTACTTAAAATTTTGTTTTTAGCATTAAAAAGCAATATGGTTGCTATTTGATGTTATATTTTAGAAATTTTATTCTTCAAATATTATTTCTGTTGCCTTATCTTACAAGGAGAGGGCCAACCTTGTTAATCACAGATTTTGATTATTTTAATATATGTTGTAAGGTAGACACCCCTTAGTGTCAGGTTCAACGGATTTTATCCAATGCCCCTTAGTTCTTGAAAAACCGGGGGGAGGGGTCTAATATTAGTACACAACTTAAATACTTACTTTGCAACCAAAACTATAGGTTAGTCGTAGCTCAGTTGGCATGGCCAGTTGGCATTATTTGCCGACTGATCCGAGGGCCCGGGATCGATACCTGAATGCGCTAAATTTGTTTTTCTCATTTTTTGTTTTATAAATATAGTTGTAATTATAATTTAATAATTTCAATTAAAAATTTTAACATCATACATTAATTATAATGTTAACAAACTTAAATTTATCGTTTCTTATTTGTAAGCTATTATTTCTCATCCATTACAGAGGTTTAAAAAGAAATTGGATCTATTATTGAATGATAAAAATTCCAAAATCGTGACAAATTCTGTTGTGGTGCCATCTACTTATGATAAAAAAAAAAAAAAAAGAATATTCAAGTAAAATAAAAATAAAAGCAGAAAGAAGATAAAGGGAAAAGCAAAATAATTGAAAGCGCAAGCATACTTATTACAAATTTAAAAATCTTTAATATGCAAAAAATCGGTTGTAATTTAATTCTGATGCTAATTTTTAATATAATTATGCTTGTTACTTTAAAAACAGAATAATAGTATTATCGCATTGACTTCCTTTGTTAAAGCAATGCGTAAATGATGTTTCTTTAAAATCACGAATTGACACAATTGTTCAATATCATTGCATCGATAAAGAATATATGAAATACATTTTAAAAGTGATTTTTTTTTTAAAATAACAGTTTTATGATGTTTTATTACAACTATTTAGTTAAAAGTAAAAAATTAAATTGGTTAAAATTATAATTGATGTACAATATTAAAAATTTTAATTGACAATGAGATTATTAAGTTATACTTACAAGTAAATTTATAAAACAAAAAATGAGAAAAACAAACGTAGCGCATTCAGGTATAGAACGCGGGCCCGCGAATCAGCCGTTAAACACCTTACCAACTGAGCTACGACTAACCTATCATTGTTGTTGCAAAGTAAGTATTTAAGTTGTGTACTAATATTAGACCCCCCGGTTTCTCAAGAACTACGGAGCATTGGATAAAATCCGTTGAACCTGACACTAAGGGACCTCTACCCTACAACATATATTAAAATAATCAAAATCTGTGATTAACAAGGTTGGCCCTCTCCTTGTTAGATGCTAAATAATTTAATTCAGCTTCGTACTTGGTTATTTTTTAAATGAATGCAAGTTGAATTGGACTCATTTGACAAGATGTTTTTAAGTGAGTTTTTCATATTATTTATTTCTGAAAAGAAAGTCTCCCAGAAAAAAATGTCAAAGTAGCAAGTGCCATTATCTACACATAGCTTTTAGTGTCTGGAATTGAATTCTAAGTTGTTATAATTTTACCATCGGCATTTTTGCTTAAAATGCCTTTTAATCTTTCTTTTGAACAGAATAATCTCTTAATTCTGTCTTATTCTTAAAATTTTGTGAGCCAATATTGAGCTAGATTGGGGAATATTAAATTATATTTCAGTTTCTTCAATCTGTATGACAATGACAACCAACCAAATTAATCGAATTCGGATAAACAGAGACAACATCTAGATTAATTAATGCGTTTTTTTTTTAAATTATTCTATATTTTGGATGCAGAACCTGAATCTGTGCTGTGCCAAAAATAACCTGCAGCGTGCCACTTATGGCACGCGTGCCATGGGTTCGCCGTCCCTGACTTAGGTCATTCCATATGTACCACACCATTTTGGAGCCAAATAACACATTTACACGCAATCTTTTCTTTCTTTCTTCCTTTCTTTCTTTTTACTTTCTGCTATCTTTCCAAGAAGCAAGTATTGGATTCGTGGGGAATTTCTGTTTTCGACGGATTTTTAAGTTTTAGAAGGTTTTGGACACAATTTGATTGATTTTAGAAAATGTCTGTTTATGCACGGAATTTAATAAAACTTTTGATTAAGTTAGACCTTTATGTGAATTGATGCTGATTAGTTTTTGGTGTAAATCTCCCAACAGGTGGCGCTTCTATGCTACATTTTTCACGATTTCCGCAAAGTTAGACCTTGGCATAAGTTAGTGCTGATTAGGTTTTCGTGTAAATCGTATAACAGGTGGCGCTTGTATACTGCATTTTTCACGATTTTCGCGATAGAGTTGTAGATCTGTTGAAATCCGTTTTTATCTTTTAAATTTTTACATATTAACATGTATGAGATAGAAAAAATTATTATATTGATATTATTGATTGAAATTATTATTGATGGAAGAAATTATTTGGGATTGGCACATCCGACTAGTTTTATTTTCGAAAAAGGAATCATTTATTCATTTTTCTTGTTAATTGGTGTTATTAATGTTAATAATTTACGAAGATTCGAGACCATAATTCAAATGATACGGACACTCTTTAAATTTAAAAGAAGGTCTTCTTTCACGAACGAATAATTTATATTCTTCTTTATCGTATTGTCATATTAATAGTACGCAAAATAACCATATTATTGCAGTAAATGACATATTCGTTACATTTCAATAAACCTTAACTTTTATGTTTTGGCTAGCTACTTTTAATTTTTTGTAATGCAAAACTAATTTTTCCCTTAAAGAAAAAGAAGAGAAAAAAACTAATACGAAAGCGTTGATTCCATAAGTCACCTTTCCTCCTTCTCTTGCTGTATAAGTTGAGTATCACATATTAATGTTTATATCTTATGAGAAAGCAAATAATTCTCTTGTCCTTCTAAAACCAAATGACTGTTTTAAATCCATCAAAGGTCTTTTTTCTTTAATTTAAAAACAGAAAAATTTCTTGTGGAACAGGTTTCTTCAATCGCAGAAAATTTTTATTTTTCCCGCTACACGTCGGTTTTCCACGGAAGTGAGAAATAATTCTTGCTGAATGAATCTTGTTTTACAACAATGCGAAATCAAACGGGAAAGTAAACACATTTCTCTCTGCCCACTGCCACCTTGAAAAACATAGGATGGTTCTTAAAATCATGTTTTATTTTCTTTATTTTTCGTAAGTAAAAAACTTTTCCCTCTTGTATTTTTATGCTTCCTTTGATCTTTCTGTGATTTTTTTTTTTTTTTTTCCTCAAGATGAAAAGTAAGTATTAGAATCGTATGTTTTTGCTTATTACTTTCTTCTATCTTTACAAGATGAGTGTTGGATTCGTGAAAAATTGCGACTTCTGGTTGTCGACGGATTTATACGTTTTAAGAAGGTGCTGAACACGATTTGACTTTTTTTTAGAAAATGTCTGTCTGTATATGAGATAAATTTTGTGGCGCTCTATCTCAAGAACAGATGCACGGAATTTTATAAAACTTTAGATTCAGTTAGGCTTTGATGTGACTTGGTGTAGATTGGTTTTTAGTGTAAATCGCCCAACAGGTGGCGCTGCTATACATTTTTTTCACGATTTCCGCAATAGCTCTATCTCAAGAACCAGTGCACGGATTTTCGTCGAACTTCAGATTCAGTTAGACGTTGACATAAGTTGTTGCTGATTAGGTTTTGGTGCAAATCGCGCTACAGGTGGCATTGCTATGCTGCATTTTGTATGCTGCCAAATGAATCCTATGTCTAGGGGCCTCAAAGTGCATTAATCGGGCACTGGGTGAAATATCCATTTAACGAACGATGACGATTATTATTCTTAAAAAACTTACGTTATTGCTGTCGTCGTATCTGTGATATACATGATGTAATATACTTTATGCACAACATTAGATTGATATTTAACCCACAAAATCGCTGTGTCTATTACAGTTACAGATACAAGACGGTTTGACGGCCTGAGTCGAGCAAGATCACCTGATCAGAGATCCAGCTTAAACTTATTTACGCCCCTCCCCCTCACCCGACACACAGGGGCTCGCAGGCAGAAACCCAGCCCAGCCAGAAGGGGAAGGCACCTATCTTTTACAAAACATATAATAATAATAATAATAAACTTAAAATTAATATACAAACTGTGGCCGAAGCAGAGCTGCCAATAGTCCGACAAGGGTCAGCATAATCAGTAGTTCTGGAAAGTTGCAAAAAATTTTAGGGTACCAATCGAAAATTACAATTATATTCTGAGTTCAACGGTAACAAGTTAAATTCAGTTGCTTACAATTAATATTATCTGTATCAAAATAATTTACAATTATACAAGACGGTTGGTAATCGCGTGTTTTCTATTATCTGTATTTGTGGAGAAGGAAGATGGGATACGAGTTCATTGTACTTTTGAATTTATATATCTCGCTACTGCTTTCTCTTTTTTTTTTAAAGACAGTTGTGACGTTTTTAGCAAGCTAAACTTAACCCGATCTTGTAATGAATAAAGGTTTTCGTTACATGCGGTCAAACTATCACTTCCTTCAACTTGAATGATGAAACTCAAAACTCTTAAGAAATGCGATAGTCGTATGTTTGAATCCGTGCACTTTAAAATAAATCAGCTTCCCTCTTCTTTTTTTTTCTGCTTTTTGAAGAACCACTTGAATTTTTTCAATGGATTTGAAATAGATCCGATATTTTCTTTTTATCCGTCTGCCTCTAGTGAATTTATTACTATTTTTGCCTTTATTACTATCCTTATCTTTTTAATATCAATTGATGCATCGCCGAGTAGAAAAGATAAATAAATCTTGGGAATTAACAAAGCTGTAATGGAATTACACTTAATGTTTAATTAATTTTTTTTTAATTTACTAGGGGGCTCTGCCCCCTGCGGGCCACGCTCGTCAACCCCCGTTCCGACACCCCAGATTCTAAAAGTAGGCTAATTTCATCGGCTTTAAAAAAAATTAATTATAATTATATATATATAAAAAAATAAAAAAAAAAAATAAAAAAAAAAAAAAAAAACAGTGGCGATCTACCTGTAAACGGGTTTTCATTCACATTCCTTTGATTGATTTTTAAGGCGAAATCAGCGTTTGTTAAGGGATACAATGGCTATTTTCGTCTTTGATTTAAAAAAAATTAGTTAAAAATTTGAAAATAAACTAATGTAAAATGAATTAAGTAAACAGTCTTTGTCACTCTGTTTTTTAAAAGCTCTATAAGAAAGTTCTTTTAAATAACACATTTGAAATGTATCGTTTTATATCTGACGTAATTTTCACCAAAGTTGTCTTTCTCTTTTTAACATTCACATGAAAATACTTTTGTTGTTAGAAAGGAAATATTATTTGCGCTGTCTTAGAATTCACGATAATAGTTGAAACGATTATCTCAAAATATGAAATAAATGTCTCGCCCAAATATATTTTTTAATTTAAACTGTTTTGCCAACTTTCAATTATTTGGCTTTTTTAAATATAACGTAAATTTCCTCCATTTGGGACTTTTAACGCATAATAATGAATTTATTATTTCAAAGTGTTCTTTCTCTTTTAAAATTATTGTGTAACTATAGTTTTTATGACGTAATTTTCCATATTTTCCTGATTTTTAACACGTAATCACTTAATTCTCATTTGAAAGTTTTTTTCTGATTATAATAGCCACGTGTAAATAAATTTTTAATTTGAAGGAAATATTATTCTTTGCGCTGTTTTCAAAATTGGCAACAGTTTAAAATAATATCCTTTTCTAAAATATCTCTCGAAATGCTTAAAATTTGAATTTAAAATGGAAGATAAATCCTCAAAAAATGAGTCAAATTAAAAAAAATAAATGCAGTCTGCACACCGGGAACTTCTAATGTATTAAATGGTATAAAAATGTTTAAATTCCTATGTATAGTTTTTGCTCATATATATATTTTTAATGAAACGATTTTGACCAACTTTAACGTTAAATATATCTTAAAATAATTATTCGATTTAAAAACTGTCTGCATCAGCGTGTTTACCAAACATTTCTCTATAATAGCACCAATTTTCATATTTTTGTATGAAACAGTTTTCTTAATATTAACGAAGAAAGACCCCCGGTCACAAGAAATATGGATGCCGATTAGGAGTATACTGTGAAGATCTACGCAGATTTTTATTGGTCCATTTCCAAATCGTTACTTATTTTTATATATAGAATGATTATACTTATTTATTCAGATATCGGCGTTCGCAGGGGGTGCAAAAGAGCATCCTCTAAATCCTTGAAAGTACTAAGCTAAACTGAGAGACATGGGTGCCAGCAAAAAGAAATCTAACGAGGGGCAAGATTTTTGAATAGATGTACCTGTTGCCCACAGCCTAGTCTGCATTTATAAAATGTAGAATAGAAACATCAGCTAAACTAGGGATTTTTTCCGGAACTCCTCATGCAGGATAATTTTTACTTTCTTCTATCTTTACAAGAAGAAAGTATTGGATTCATGAAAATTTTCGAATTCCAGTTTTCGACGGATTTACACGTTTTAGGGGTCAGAGATTCCAAAAAACATGTTTTTACAAAATGTCTGTCTGTGACTCTGTGAGTCTGTCTGTCTGTCTGTCTGTCTGTCTGTGTGTATGTGACACAAATTTTGTGGGCGCTCTATCTCAAGAACTAATGCACGGAATTTAATAAAAATTCATATTTAGTGAGTCCCTAATACAAATTGATGCTGATTAGTTTTTGGTGTAAATCTCTCAACAGGTGGCGCTGCTATGCTGCATTTTTCACGATTTTCGCAATACCTCTATCTCAAGAACTAATGCACGGATTTTGATCAAACTTCAGATTTAGTTAGTCCTTGATATGAATTGATGCTGATTACGTTTTGGTGTAAATCTCCCAACAGGTGGCGCTGTTATGATGAATTTTGTAGGATTTACATAATTTCCCCAATAGCTCTATCTTAAGAACTAACGCACGGATTTTCATCAAACTTCCGATTCAGTTAGTCCTTGATATGACTTGCTACTGATTATGTGTTGGTGTAAATCGCCCAGCAGGTGGCGCTTCTGTGCTGCCTTTTTCACGATTGCCTCAATAGCTCTATCTATAGAACTAATGGACGAATTTTCATCTAACTTCAGATTTAGTTGTATGTTGACACAAGTTGTTGTTAATTAGGTTTTGGTGTTAATCACCCAATAGGTGGCGCTGCTATGCAGGAATTTTGACGCTTTTCGCTATAGCTCTATCTCAAAAACTAATGCACGGATTTTCTCCAAACTTCAGATTCAGTCAGACGCTGACATAAATTGTTGCTGATTAGGATTTGGTATAAATCATCTAATAGATGGCGCTGCTAGGCAGCATTTTGCTGGATTTAGACGATTTCAGCGATAGTCATATCTCAAGAACTAATGCACGGAATTTCATATCTTTAGAATCCTCATGAGATGCATAGATTGCCATTTAATTTTGGCAGTGTGATAGCGAATTTTGAAGTATTAACATGTATGAGATAGAAGAAAGTTTTGGGATTGGTACATCCGACTAGTTTAAACATGTCAACTTAAAAATTAATATAAACATTTAACAATTAAGAAATATTCAAAAATAAGTTTCTACCAACTTTTTTCAAAATGCAAGAAACGGGTCATTCTTCATTTCGTCGTCGAAGGTGTGTGTAGGAAATTTACCACTGAACCTCACGTTTAAGATAAATTTGAAATGTAAGAACGTTATTAATACATGGAAATTATTCCAGAGAGAAACATTCGCCTTGCATACAATATTTCAAATGAAAATCAAATTTCAAAGTAATTGCTTAAGAGGTGCAAAGCCCAGAAAAAACCGGTTATCAGTCCACACATCTTCCAATCTTTATATACATTAGGGTGGAGCGAAAAAAATAAATTTTTAAAAATCAAAAACGGGTAGGTGCCAAAAGTTGCCTTTGTACTAGTACATCATCTGCGTGCAATATTACCGCTGAAAAAAAAATGGCTTGAGTCTGCGCTTTTGGTCCAAAAGTCGAAATTTTGGGTAAAATTTGACATTTTTTCAAAAAATTAAAAAGAATTCTATAGATATGGTTATTATTTTAAAGTGTTATTTAACCTTTATTATTAATGACTTAACATATTTAAACGATAAAATGATATCTTTGTTCTGTGTAGCTGGAACAAAACTGACAACTTTTGGGGAAAAAAGACGTTGCAACTCTGTTGTGTCACACAAATAATTGTTGTTTAGAATACAGCTCTTACCTGTTGCTTTCAAAATTACCCAGAACGTACCACGTGGAGGTGACTGCATTTCATGTCACAACATTGCACAGCTCGACCACCCTATACCATCTGAACTCAATGTTTTATTTATACATTGAATTGTGATTTTTTATCAAAGACCGGCCTAAGTTTTCAATGTATCAACCTAGTACATCTCATCTTTGGATCCACAGACTTTGGATGCTGCTGCTGTGATCTCCTTTACGTAATTTTCTACTGTTTGTGTAAGAGAAGACAAACAGTGTAATGCAGTTCGGATGATATTAATGTAATCTATTCAGCCGTCTACTATCTTCACCAAGATTGCACCCGATAAATGCATATTGATTAGAGGTTCTGTTCCCACAACACTTTTCCAATGAATTAGATTTATATAATTATCCGCTTCAAAGTTGATTGTCGAGATTTCAGATTTGAGTATGCCATCATTTACTCTCATCTTTCAACTATTATGTGCTGAGCAGCTAGCTGTTTAATGTGATGGAAATCGTCAGAGAACATTGAATTAAAAAATTTCCTCTGCTATGCAAAGCAACCATCGTCCTAAATTTAAGTATTGCGCGGCAGCGCAATACTTATTTATTTCCAGTGTCACTTATCAATGTTAATTTAACATGGAAAAGCCTATGGAGATCATAACTTTTTTATTTTTTCTTCCCACCTTTTTGTCCCTGATGCCACTCATTTTTTATTCTTTACGAATTTTAATGATATTATAAATTTAAAGTGTAAAAACGATTGCCTGACGTCAGGGTCAAAACGAATGGTAAATTGCCTTTGCATATGGGTGAATTATAACCCAGAGAGAAACATGGCCCAATTTATTTTTACATTATTCAAATATTTTTCTTAATAATTCCAATTTTCGCCTTTTTCATTGAAAATCAATGGGCATTTTTCATAGAAAATGTAACATTTTTACTTCATTGTTGCAAAAATTTCAAAAGCCGTAATAATAATTTATTTCTTTTTAGTTGAAAGATTTTCGCGTGAAATATTAAATTGAGCTATTTTTTTTTTTTTTTTTTTTTTTTCAAAAATTAAAAAGGTGAATATGGCGTTATAGTGGAAATAAAAAGGATATTTTCAGAATAAGTTTTTGCTTTGGTCAAGTTTATATTTTAGTAAAAAGTTTCTAAAGGACAGCTATTTTTACGCAAGGTAGCGAACTTAGTGGGGAATTACATAACTTAAAATTTAAAATGTATTTTTTTTTCCGAGATCAGAACAATTTTACCCCGAGTTAAACTTATGTAATAATTTTCTGATGTGTTTACATTAACCCTTGGGAGAGAATAGGGTTTAAAAATTTAAGTAAAACTTTTATTTTTTACTGTATCACAGCTATAATATTGTTAAATATTAGCAGTAAGGATTCAACACAATTTACATTTACATTCATAGCGTTCCTGGGTGGGAAATAGGGTATCTAAATTTAAATTAAGTTAATTTTTTATGTTTTGATTATAGATTTTTTACGATCAGATTGGAAGTTTTTGTCCAAACTACCGCAACCTGTATTACTACAATAGTGAAATATTTTTAATTACACATTGGTAAACTGCATCCTACATTGTAATGCAATACCGCATACATCTATGCTTGATGATGATACTCGCCATTAATTTTGAAATGCGTTCGTTTGAGTGCAGTAGTTATTAAAAAACTTGACATATTAAACAAAAACATAATTTGAAGAACAAATTTAAAAAAAAAAAAAAAAAAAAAAAAATTATTTCCTACATTGTTTAAGCCCGAGAAGGGACAGATATTAAGATATTTCATTCAATTAGTTCTACATTTAATGTTAAATTTTCGTAACAAATTAGTTAAGTCAATTGAAGATTAAAAAATAAAAATAAAATTCATACAATATTATACTTAAAACACCCTAAAAAATTAGATTCCGTTCAAATGAAATCGAAATAAATCTTAGACTTTTTTTTAAAGTTTTGTATTTTGCATGCATCTTATCATTTTATGCACAATTCTCAGAAACATAATGCAAAATCTGCAATACAAATATTTTCAATTAAAAATGGAAGAAGTCTAAGATTTATTTCGATTTCATTTGAACGGAATCTAATTTTTTAGGGTGTTTTAAGTATCATATTGTATGAATTTTATTTTTATTTTTTAATCTTCAATTGACTTAACTAATTTGTTACAAAAATTTAACATTAAATGTAAAACTAATTGAATGAAATATCTTAATATCTGTCCCTTCTCGGGCTTAAACAATATAGGAAATAAATCTTGTTTTTTTTTTTTTTTTTTTTTTAATTTGTTCTTCAAATTATGTTTTTGTTTAATAACCTTTTTTTAGTAGTTGTTTTATTCCGTTTTGTGTGTTGTTTAGTAGCCGAGTAATTTCCCATGTGTTTTTAGATCCGTTCTTTAGCTGTGGTTTAAATTTGATTGTAAACTATCCTGGGACCAAACTTGGGTAACATAGTACTTTTTGAGGGAACGTAGAGACTGATGGGCAGTGAGTACTCATTTGAAGGCGGATAATTCTGTTTGTCGTTGTCATCCATTCCGCAAGGGACATGTTTAGAATGAACTATTACATTTGATCATATGCCACCTCCAAGTCCTGTGAATTTTCTCTATCATTTATTAAAAAGATCGTTGGCAAAAATTAGACTCTAACCCACAGGGATTCACCTTGACCAATAGGAAAATCTTTATCCACGTGCTTATCCCCTTCTTATTTCAATTTTTGAAGCCATAGAGAGTAATTTTCAAACATTATTTCATAAAATCGAGAAAAAGAGTTCTCAGAACATACCAGAAATACCTGCTAGACATTTGCAAAGTTATTTCATCAAGAGATGGCTCAGGAGAACTAGCGAATAGGAATCCAAGAAACTTCTCCTACGCAAGATGGCTCACAAAGGCGCATAAAATTATTCGCCTTTATATAAGCACTGATTGACCATCAGAGTCTGGTTCACTCACAAAGTATGTAATCCAAGTTTATGCCGCAGGATGGTTTACACCAAATATAATCCACATCTAAAAAATTGATCTAAAAACTTATGGGAAATTACTCGGCTACTAAACATCACACATAACGGCAAAAAACATATGCTAAAAAATTTTATTTAGGACATCGAGAGCAAATTTTTCACATCGAGAGCAAATTCTTATTACAATTTTGATGACGATCGCCATCACATTAAACAACATGCTTATCAACGTATGAAAAATGCAAGAGGTATAGTAAAGGATGGCATACTCAAAGACGAAGTACCTAAATGTTGTAGGAACAGAACTCCCAATCACTTTGCAGTAACTGGAAGCAAATTTTGGTGAAGATACTAGAGAGCTGAATAGTTTCCATTAATTCCACTGCATTACTCTTCTTACATAATCATACACCAGTAGTAGAAATATATGTGAAGGAGTGTCACAGCAGCATCACCCAACATCTGTGGATATAAAGAAGAAATGGACTAGGTTGACACATAGAAAACTTATGCCAGTCTTTGATAAAAATCACAATCGATATATAAATAAAACATTGTGCTCAGATGGAAGGGTGGTTGGGCTATGCACTGTTGTGTCATGAAATGCAGCCACCTCCACGTGATACCTCCTGGATAGGTTTGAAAGCAACTTCGTAAGAGCTGTATTCTAAACAACAATTAGTTGTATGACACAACAGACCTGGCAACGCATTTTTTTCACCAAAAGTTGTCAGTTTTGTTCCAGTTATAGAGGACAAAGATATCGTTTTATTGTTTAAATATGTTAAGTAATTAATAATAAAGGTTTAAATAACACTTTTAAATAATAACCATCTCTATAGAATTTTTTTTCATTTTTTGAAAAAATGTCAAATTTTACCCAAAATTTCGACTTTTGAACCAAAAGCCCAGACTCAAGCCATTTTTTTTCAGCGGTAATATTGCACGCAGATGATGTACTAGTATAAAGGCAACTTTTGGCACCTACAAGTTTTTGGATTAAAAAAAAAATTTTTTTTTCGCTCCACCCTAATATACATGTATTTTTTTTTTAATTTCCGACCTATGTCGAAGTGATTAAAACAATTTCTAGCTTTCCCCAGATTTATTTCGGATTTGGCCTTTTTTTTTCATCCCCTGCCACTGGGCTCGTAATCAAGAAATTAAACTGTGTAATTCTCAAATTATCCAAAATAATGAGCTAAAATAATTACAAAAACATCGTAAATGCCTCAATAAATTAAAAAAATATATACATGTATATAAAAACTAGAAGCAGGGTGGACTGACAACCGGGTCTGTTCTGGCTTCAAGCTCTTGATTAGTGATTTAGTCTAAACTTTGAAGTAGAATTGTGAGCCTAATGTTCAACAAAAATGTTGAGTGTGGATACTCATTTTATTCAGAATTTTAAGCTCTGCAACATTTGTATTGACATGTTTTTGATAGAGTTAGTTTTTTTTTTTAGATATTGTTATGGTAATTAAAAAAACCTGTTTTTCGATTATAAATCTGTACATACTTTCTAACGTTCACCTACTACAAGGGGGAAAGTTAGTATATTCATTCTAGACCTAAACTAAATGGATTAAAACAAATTCCAGTTTTTCCCTAATTCCGAATTCAGCCCTTTTTTTGCTCCCCTACCACTGGGCTAGAGTGGGAGATGGGCAAAATAATTTTTACTTCCTTTTTCTCTCATTATTTAATTATTTTAAACTCACTAGGGAAGAATAAACTTGATTTTTTAAAATTAAATAATCGAATATAAAGAAAATAATTTAGCTAATTAAATTTCAAAATCCAAGTTCTGCTTGTTTTCCTTGCATCTAAGGAAAATCCAGTTTTTCTTTCCATGCCGATCAACTATCATTTCCTTCAACTTGTATGATGAAACTCGAAACCCTTAAGAAATGCGATAGTCGGGTGTTTGAATTTGTGCACTTTAATAAATCAGCTTCCTCCTCCTTTTTTGTTTGCTTTTTGAAAAACCACTTGAATTTTATCAATGAACTTGAAATAGCTCTAGCATTTTCTTTCTCCTTTCATCTATCTCCCTCTTGTGAATTTATTACTTTCCTTGCTGCTTATCTTTTTAATATCAGCTGATACATCGCCGAGTAAAGGAGATAGATAAATCATTGTGAATAACCGAATATATTTTTAAATATTTTTACATAGACATAATTTTCCATGACGGAGTATTTCTACATTTCTACAGGGACACACAAAAGAATGCGGATGCATTACTATATATAAATGATAGTTTTTTGAAGTGCGTCTGATTTTTTGTTATACTATACCAGGCATAACAATGTTGATGTGCGTTATTGAAATGAACTATGAGACATTCTCTATAAGCGTTTCTAGTTCATTTACGGGGCCACTCAAGTGAATTCGAGTACATTACCACCTATGAATAGCACTTTTTGGCATTATTTTTTACTTCCCAATACTGTAGGAAGTGTTTGACTTCGGTTCGTCTGTCTGTCCGCGTTCTAACTTTCGTAAATATTATGGGTGATCATATTTAAAGCTTCTCTTTGAAACGCCTATGAAAAAATTGAACTATTAGACCAAAAGTTATTATACTTGGAAATAATCATGGGATTTTATATCTTGGGGTTGGGGGCTCAAAAAGTCACCAGGGAGGTAATAGCGTTATACTATTTCAGATACTTTGTCGGTGAACGATAATTGCTGGAAGAACGCTTTAGTTGTGCTATGTGTTTCTTCCTTAATTAAATTTTAGTATGTTATATTGTGTATCAGGGACGCCGACTTTTTAAAATTTCAGGAAGAGAGGTTGGGGGAGGGGGCTCTTAGTCTATCATGAATAACGCAGAAGTCAACGAGTCAATCGAAGAGATGAAACGGCGGCCCTCCCATTATTTATTTTATATTTTCAGGAAAGACAATGCCCCTTCTGCAAATTTCCAGAGGGGGCGCTGCCCCCCCCCCCCTCTCCAGTAATTGTCGTAACAACATTGAGCTAAGCCTAACTACCACCACTTTCCCCCACCTCAGAAAAAATATCATAAAAAATTGAAATAATAAAATAATTCTTACCTTGATGCATGAATCTGTTTTTAAGAAGTTCTTCTACTGAAATGTATCAAAATATACTAATTTTTTCAAGTGAGAAAGGATCAAGAACAAAGTTTATCAATACCATGTGTTAAGAACAAACTGCACATATATGTAAAGAAGAAGATAAACAACAGTAAACTTGTTGCCAGATTTACAAATCTTAATAGAAATATTTGTCACAAACTCCAATTATGTATTAATTGAAAAAAAAAAGTAAAAATATGTACATTTATTGTGAAAAAAGTGCATTTTTTTAGATTACCACCACTTTCCCCCACCTGACCCTACTTTTTTATGCCTGAATTTTTGGGATGATGGCCGATTTTTTTAAATTTTCGGAACCGAATGCCTTAAATTTTCGGAAAATTCGGAACAGAATCACCCCTGCAAATAATAAATAAATCGTATATAAAATTGGAGAATATTTTTATTTTTTTTTTTGTTATTTAAAAAAAAAAGTTACAAGAACAAAAATTACTTTTTTTTTTCAAAAAAATTTTCCGCAAAGTTCCGAATTTTGCGGAAAATTTTCCGCGCACGGCGTGCGCGTGTGCGTCTATATTATACAACTCTGCCTGTATCATTAAAAAACTGTAAAGATAGTATTCATATTTGAAACAACTTGATGTGTGATCGTTCTGTGATTTAATAATTTTCTGGTAAATGGAGAAAAAACAGTTGTTAAAATTATGCAATAGTAAAATATATAGGAGCAAGAATCGAGTTTGATGTAGATAAGTATTGCAATAATTCAGAAATCTTCGATGCCCTTGTAGCGCAATTGGATAGCGCATATGGCTGTTAACCATGGGGTTGGAGGTTCGAATCCGTCCAAGGGCGAATTATTATTATTATTATTATTTTTACTTAGTAAGATTGGAGGTTTCAAGAATTCATTTGTTTTTCATTTTGAGGGAAAGTTACGCACTAAGAAATTATTTAATAACTTTTTTGTTTGTTTATGTTTAACTTTTAATGTGCTGCTAATTCGTCTCGTTTCACCCAAAGTTATAAAATTATAGGAGGTGCTCTTGTTTTTTAACTCATAGGATTGGTTTAAAAAGTGAAAAATCGGTGAATTTCGTTAAATCTGAAAGTACTGGATTTGATTAAATAATGCTTTGTGTATAAAAAATTAAGCTTGAATGTAGAAAAATTTAGTTAAATGTGATAAAAATAAGGATATTAGTTTGTAAACTCGTATTTTTATGCACAATCATGAAAATATTTTAAAAATGCGAAATTTTCAGTTATTGATTAGATTAAAATTAATTTATTTTGTTTAGTAATGAGTATTTGTTGAAGTGTGTCTCGTAAAACGGTTAAAATTCTACATAGGTAGCATCTAAAAGGATGATAAAATCTCAAACTAGTGTAAAAGTTAATCGTTTAAATTTGTCTTTTATCATTAAAAATATTTTCTTCTTTAGTTATTTGTTCAATTATTAAAATTCATTAAGGTAATGGATTTTCAAAAACTGAAATAAATGTTTAAATTTCCCTTTTAAGTTGAAATTCTGATTTGGATTCTGATTTGGATATTCTGATTTTTTTCCTTAAAAATTGATATTTTCCATTGTTTTACTTAATTATTAATATTCATTAAGATGTTGTTCATTCAAAATTCGGATATATGTTCAAAATCTGGAATGTGTCAATGATCAAATGAACTCATAAAACAACTTTATTCATTTCCAGTTCCCAACTAGTGTAAAAGTTAATCAAATTCGTTTAAGTTTGTCTTTTTTCATTAAAATATAATATTTTCCCCTTTGTTATTTTTTCAATTATTAAAATTCATTAGGGTTATGGTTGTTCAAAATAAATGTTTATATCTTTCATGTAACAGTTGTAAAGAATTGAGTCTCTTTTAACCTAAAAATGGATATTTTTCTTGAATAGAAACATTTTCTGTTATGCTTTGTAGTTTACCATGTGCAGTAAACACGAACTAAAAATTGGTTCGAATATGACGTCAGAGAAGGTTTGTGATCCCTTCCCAAGTTTGAAGAATGCTAGGGGTAGCGTGCAGTGAATGGGATCTGGAATTATCTTATACTAGCCCTATCGAAAAAATTCTGTTGAATCTGCTAAAATTAAGGAAATTAGATTGAATATATCTTGGGGTATACGTATAGTCATCTAACGAATTAAATATTACATAACTAACTTCTAAAAAGCACGATAAAATCTCAAAGTAGTGTAAAAGTTAACCGAATTCGTTTAAATGCGTCTTTTTCATTAAAAAGCAATATTTTCCATTGTTCTGCTTAATTATTAATAATCATTAAGGTAATGATTGCTCAAAACTAAAATATAAGCTTATATCTTTCATGTAACAGTTGAAAAGACGCATAAAAATTGATATTTTTCTTGGATGTAAACATTTTTCCGATATGCTTTTGTGACGTCAAAACTCTATTGTTGCGTTTCCCCAAGCTTAGGGAATGTGAGCGGTTGACGATAGTGAATAGGGGTTGGAATTATTTTTTCTTATACTAGTCTCATCGAAAAAATCCTATTCAATCTGCTAAAAATTAGTGAAATTAGTTTGTAAACTCTTATTTTTATATGTACAATCATGAAAATATTTTTAAAAATATTTCCCGTTATTGATTAAGCTGAAAATTGAATTTATTTTGATTAATTAATATATATCTTAGGACGTAGTTGTCTAAGGTTTTAAATCTGGAAAAATCTAGTCGAATGTGATAAAATTATTAAAATTAGATTGAAAACTCGTATTTTTATATGTACATTCGTGAAAATATTTTTTAAACTGTAAAATTTCCTGTTAATGATTAGACTAAAAATTAATTTATTTTGTTTAGTAATGAGTATTTCTTGAGGCTTAGGTCGTCTAAGGGTTAGAATTCTGCATTACTAGTATCTAAAGGTATGATAAGAAATCCCAATCTAGTGTAAAAGTTAATCAAATTCGTTTAAATTCATCTTTTTCTTAAAGAAAATCAATATTTTCCATTGCTTTGTTTAATTATTAATATTCATTAAGGTGTTGTTCATTCAAAAATTAAAATATATGTTTAACTTTCCACTTTATGTTGATATTCCGATCTTGTCGTTGAGTAAAATCTAAAGAAATCTGCTTTTTTGACTAAAAATTGATATTTTGCTTAATTAATAATATTCATTAAGGCGTTGATTTTTCGAAATTCAAATAAAAATTTAATCATCGCCCTATAGTTGAAAAAAAAAATCTAAGAAATCGGTTCTTTTTCCATAAAAATATTATTTTCTATTGTTTTGCTTAATTAATAATACTCATTAAGATGTTAATCATTCAAAATTCAAATATATGTTTCTTTCCTCATTTAAGTTGATATTACAATCTTGTAGTTCAGAAAAATCTACAGAAATTAGCTTTTTTCCTTAAAAATTGATATTTTCCTTTGTTTTGCCTAATTAATAATACTCACTAAGGTAAAGGTTGTTCAAAATTAAATATATATGATTTAAGTTGATATTCTGATCTTATAGTAGAAAAAATCCTAAGAAATCTTCTTTCTTCCATTAAAATTTGACATTTTTGCTATTTTGCTTAATTAATAATGCTCATTAAGATGTCAATCATCCAAAATTCAAATATATGTTTACTTTCTCCTTTTAAGTTGATATTCTGATTTTACAGTTGAATGAAAATCTACAGAAATCAGCTTTTTCCCTTAAAAATTGTTATTTTCCATTGTTTTGCTTAATTAATAATACTCATTAAGGTAAAGGTTGTTCAAAATTCAAATATAAATTTAATCTTCATCTTATAGTATGAATATCTATCTAGTCGATCTAACGTTCAACTCTCATGTTATAGCAGAAAAATACTCTAAAAACGCCATTTTTCCCGCTAGTGGGCGGCGGCGGAGGGGGGACCAGAGGTGGTGTCGCAGGGGTGTGGGACCGGAGGAGGGATGGTCTCCCCGTCCCCCCCTCCTGTCCCAGAACTGTCGTTTTCCTACTATTTACGCAAAATAACCTATGAAAGTATTAAACTATACTACAGGCTATTATTAAAGATAATAATTGTCAGAAAAACAAAAGTTCATTCAAATAAAAAGAAACAATTTTATACAAAGGGTATCATGTCAATTTATATATTTAACTATTTTTGTCAAATAACTGATATTTATATGTTGATTAATGATTTAACTTTGTGATGATGAAGATAAATAATTTGAGCGATTTTAACTTAATGGTTATAAAAGTTATAGGATAGGCATAGGGATATTTGATGTGTATATTAAAGAAAATACATATGAAATAAATTTAAATTAAAAATAACTAATGTAGAAATAATTAAAATTAAATGATAAAGGAAAAATGCCCCATCTTAATGACCTTTCCCCCCCTGTATTTTAGAGAGTTGTTTTGATTTCGCCCCTATGTAAACTATTTTAGGTAGGAAAAAGTTTATTATTATTATTATTTTAAAAATGGCCTTTGACTTGTTTGTTGTAGTGCAGCTGAATTCTGAACCCATGCACATAATATTGAAACTCATCGTTTAGCCTATTCTACATCTAAGTAAAAGGGAATTCTTCTATTTCTAAGAAAATGCTTATCTGCAATTATTCGGCCGAATATTCGGTTTACATGCCGAATCACCGAATACCGAATCGACTATTCGGTATTCGGCCAATTTCTATGCGCTACCATAGTTGATGAGATATAAAGTATTTTTACGATTGAATATGTCGCAAAACATATTTGCATAATAGTTCATTCCTCTGAAAAGCATGCTGTCAGAATACGAATGTACCATGTAATGTTATTCAGAACTAAAGAATAAAAGTTGTTTTTCATTTTATTGGTTTCACTTTAACATAACTTGTAACTGATTGCCTGGAGTGAAAATGTTCCCTTTCATTGCGATATGTGAATTACCTTTCAAAGATAGATGAGGACTGAGGAGTTCTTTTAGATTGGTTTGCGTTAGCGGAGTTGCAACATTTCTTGCGCATGAAAGAATTAAACAGGCTGGGACATGCACCTTTAACCCTAGAATGCATAGTGTAGCCATTTGCCACACTTCAAATTAAAATTTATATGTTGTTCAGATTATAATGTAGTCATTTGGCACGCTTTAGTTTTCGCTTAAATTATGACGCGTGATTTTTTTAAAATATTTTTCTTGTTCAATTTAGAGTTATTACGTAATTTTTTGAGGGAGGAGAGGAAGGGGGTGAAATAAAAATCGTGCATTATAGGGTTAAATAACTTTTCTTTGATGCAAATTTCTGTTCTCAGAGAGATTAAAGAAGAATCCCAATATTTCCGATAATTATTCTCACACTGGCGCTACACCGTAATCTGTCAACAATAGCAAAAAAGAAACAGATTCCAATTATTGTTGTTATGTTATTGTAGATTAGTTGTGTTCATTATTGTACACTAGTATTCCTCTCCTGCAAAAAATAAAATAAAATAAATTAAAATAATAATAATAATTTCGCTTCCAAATAGTAAAAAAATATAATAAATAAAAAATGTTATTGAGGATAGCTGAATAATCATATAAAATCTTTCAATCAAATAGTAAAAAAATTGACTCAAATTAGTTTCCAATCCGTTTTGTATAATTACATTAATTTAGTCGCTAGAAAGGAAAGAAAGGTAATATTTGAAAATCGTTTTCATAATCATAACACTTTTACCTATTCAAAGCTGTTTTATTCGCCTCTTATTGTAAAACAAGTCAGTGTTCTATGAGCATCTGAGCTTATTCTTCGCAGTTTTGTTTCATGAACAAAACGAAACCGAGAGGATTGTACGAATAATTCTCTCATGTGTGTCTTTTTTTTTTTTTTTTTTGCATTGTTAACAACTGAGCTGTGTTGTGAAATATGTCAAAATGGTTTTATACGCAGCTGGAAAAAAGGGTCACGCCATTTAATCATAAACTTTCTTTTTTTGCTCACGTATGTGTGTCCAGTTGATGGAGTTATTTTTCTTTGATATTTACAAAATAGGATGCGCTTGAGTTACTGTTTTGAGTTGTTGCTGTTATAAAGTTCCTAATTCTTGAACTATTTTCTTTCTTCATCCGCAGCAATAAGATAAGCTGCTATTTAAATGGTACAATGTAAGTACCATTGTTTATTACAATGGTATTCGACAATTCGAACTTTTTTGTTTCGCCTCTTTTTGTTTATCTTTATAGAATGAAGCATCGAAAAATGTAGAGGTTCCATGATTTTAATAAAGTTTGGGGATAACATGCAAAATAAACTAATATATATTTTTAAATGTTACATCAAGTGTATTTTATAGAAACAGACCTGTATATATTACAGTGATTAAAATTGTATTTAAAATGTGTAATAATGTCTGAAATTGGTGTATAAATGGTTAATTGTAAAATAAACTTCTTAAACTATAGATGTCAATTTCTGTAGATTATTTTTTATTTTAACATGTTATTAAAGGATGGAAAGGGCGGTGGCTAACATTTTGTTATCCACACACATACTATAAAAGTATTTAAAACCTGCGCCGAAGAAATAATTTTTGTATTTTTTTCCAGTAGACAAGAAAAAAAGCAGTACATCCGAATGAGCGATATAACGGGGACTACTGTAATTGTAAAGTACAAAGAAGTAACTTTATTCTGTTTTACTGAGTGAAAACAATATACAGTTTTCGGCTAATGTAGAAGTTTAGAACATTTAATATTTTATTTAAATTTACTTTATCATAATAATATTAAAATAGATTTTATGAATTTAAGTGCATTCACACATTTTACATGATAATCGTAAAGTATTTTCAAGAACACTGACTCTGAAACTTTAATATTTTGTCGGCTTTTAATTTTACAATTAATCGTAGCACTATTTTATTGCTGTTCTAAGAAAAGGTTTGAAAATTTTCATCACAGTACATGATGAGTGAAAAACTAAAGAATTTTAAAGTATTACTGGTGTAATGTTTTCTTTTTGTTTCTTTTTTTTTTTTTTTGTTTTTTGTTTTAACATAGTCTATACTTCATTTATAATTACTTTCTAAGTTTTTCAATTTTCTAAAAGCGTTTTTCACAAAAGATCTATTTAACGATTTTGTTTTAATAAAATGCTTTAGCCTTTGCAAGAAGTGTATATAGGTCTCTTAATTCAGAATGTAGTAAATAAAATAAATTTATTTGAGCTAAACATGTTACAGTCGTATGACAATTTTTCAGTTTGCAGTGAAAAACTATCGTTTTCTAAATAAAGCCTTGGAGAAATTTTGATCCATAGCCACAAAATAAATTTTGTTATTACATAAACTAGCTATCTGTAATTACATCGGGTTTTCGAATTTATTCGAACCTCGAAAGTAAAAATTAATCTCTGTTTGGAGTCCCTGCTGCCAACAGAAGCGTACACCGGGCGTGTTCCTCACGCGCCGGAAAATATTTTAGTTCCACATTCCACCGCCAGAACGCCCATTCTATTCTCCACAGATAAATATTATATTCTATTGTTATCTGTGCTATTTTTTCCTAACGAACTTACGGCACGTGTCCCCGCTGCCTACGGCACCTAATAGCAGACGTCCGACGCATGTGCTGGAAAATCTTTTAGTCTCACCTTCCACCGCCAGGGGGCTCATTCTGCTCTAAACAAACCTCTTTCTGAACGAACCTCTGGGATTCGTTGAATGAAGCAATAGATCAGTTTCAACCACGTGATCACCAACCCCCCAAGTTTCATCGAACCAATCATAATCAACTATTTGTAGCCTGAATTATGAGCCAACCAATCACAACCGGCCAAATTGGGGGGTCAAACAAAAAACACGTCTGGTTGCTAAGGTCGTTGCTAGGGTGTGACGTCAGTTGAAACTGATCTATTACCATTGAAATGGGGCTAGTAGAATCCGAGTAAAGGAATCGACGTTACTGTTCGAAAATTGTGGTAACTAAAGTCTATATTTCTATACACCTATGTAAAACATGTATTCACTTAGGTAAAATATTTTTCTACTCCTTCCTACTAATTATCAAATCTACTTCTTAGTTAGATTTTGAAAGAATGAGTCGATATTGTGATGCCGCCACCCCGAAACTCTACCCCGCCCCCTTCCTTCATGGAAATACTATTTATTATAAAAATTGTGTCCGACGGCTCGATAGAAAATCTGACTTAAAATAATGATGTTTAGTTCAGAAAACACAACGATTTTAATAATTTGCTCTTTCCCTCCCTTTTCCCCCCAAAATCTCCCCCCCCCCGCTTCTTCAAATTTATATATATTATAAAAAGTATCTAGGATACATAAAAAAATATATGACTTAAATAATGATATTCAGTGCAGAAAACGCAACCCTTTTAATAATTTGCTCTTGCTCTCCCCCCCTTCCTGAAATTCAACTGCCTGTTCTTTCAAATTTTTATATGTTATATATATATATATATAAAAGTGTATCCGAAGGTTACATACAAAATCAGGCTTAAATTGCTGATATTTAGTGCAGAAAATGCAACGGCTTCTAAAAAAGAAAAACAGGCACCATACTCAAGCTAAAAGTAGAAAAACCCGCTGAGGGGGAGGGGGGGGGGAGATAAATTTTGTTATTACATAAATATTTTAATTTAGGTTATATGTAATGTAATTGATCAGAGTTTCTGGTTTATTTGTAAAAGTAAAACCGTTCATTAGGGGGCCGTCCATTAATTTGGCGTCACACAGTTTTTTTTACCCCTCCCCACCACACACACCTGTTGTGACGTCACGTTTTTTAAAACTACTAATTAAAGCTTATTTTATGTTTAAAAAAATTATGCAGTCTATTATCAGTTATTGATATACAGTGAAACTTCTTTTAAAGGCCACCTCTATTAAGGGCCAATATTTTTAGGAACGAAAATTTTCCCTATAGACATAATGTTAAATTTACTCCTATTAGGGGCCGCACCTACCCCTCATAAATGCAATTTTTTCACACGTGCCTTAAATCCTAAACAGGTGCATTGAATTCTTGAACCAAAAGATAAGAGTTCAGCAAAGAGCTACACTTGCAACAAGGAAGGCAGGTGAGATGGAGAGGATTTAGTAACACAATGAAGAAGCACAAGTGAGACAAACAGGTGTTCCTCACACTTCGTTTGATCTTTCAACCTGTAGGAGTTGGGTTGGAGGGGAAACTTCACCCTTTGTTATGGACATACAAATGATAACAGGTTATCTAGGAAAAACTGATTCCACATTTACTAAAACGGTGAATGGATATTGAAGCACATTTTTTACACTGGAAATTTTACGATCAGGCTTATGTAAAATTAAAAATTTTGGCACCTAAATCAAGCTAAAGAGTACATTTGACCTTTGAATGGCAAAATCAAAGTTCTTAATTGTAGTGATCAGGGAACATCTGCAAGAAAACAGGCTTCACAGTTTAATTGCAGCAATAATCAAATAAACAATATTGTTAAAAACAAAGAGAACTTACTGAAAGAATATGCAGATTTTAAAAATCGCGGGATAAAAAAAAAAAAAAATTGGTCACCCCTCATAAGGGCCAATTTTCAATGGTATGGCAGGTGGTCCTTACAGAGAGGTTTCACTGTAAATATTAAACTGTTGCGATCTTATATGTTTTACTTGAAATTGTTCAAATTTAAGGGAAAATGGAAAACATGTTACCTTAGCAGAAGGACATATTTTTTGAAAACTTTATTATTCTAATTGCAAATAATGTCTATCTATTTTCATATTTTAATGTAATGTCACAACAAATTAATCCGCTCCCTCCCACTGTCACAGTTTATGAACCCCCTTCCCCCCCCCCCCCCCTTGAGGTGTAACGTCATTAAATGATGAGGCCTTATTACAGTTGATGTTACATTTTCTTCTTTTGTATCTCGCGAGGTTCGCCCCTAAATTTTGACTAAGTTTGTGATAGATATTTGACTTCTTAGTAAATATTTTTTCAGATCAAGTATTTGGAACCTCAATTAGAATAATGTCTGAAACTTTTATGGATGCAAAGAAGGAATGCAAATCCTTTCTTGATTTTGACTCAAATAACTGGTTTGCAATTAACAGAAAACGTTAATCATGTATTACTATTCCAAAAATTTGACTTTTGTGAAGCAAGGTTTATTGATTTAAATCAACTTGATTTTAATCATAATTTAAATCGTGATTTAAAACAACTGATTTAAAAAAAATCGATTTAAATCATTTTTTTTTAAAGATTTTTTTTTAATGTAGCTCAAGATATTTTGTAATAAATATTATGTTTTTCCAAAAATACATTGTAAATTTAAGAAGTGAGAGAGACTGAGAACTTAAAATACATGCTTTTTAAATTTTAATTAAATCAAAATACCGTATTTTAAAATAAAAATTGAAAATCTCAGCTGCAAAATGTTGAGCGATTAATGCATGTATTTACCTATTAAATATCTAAATCTTATGTGAATTTTTTTAATGCAAAAACATGGAGACTTTCTCTGGAGGATATAGAAAACTTTAGAATAAATAAATATAGTTCATTCATAAGTATTTTTATTGATATTTATGTAGAGATCTTATTTCACCCTTGTGCACATGTAAATTACAAATTGTTCAATTTCCAGTGTAGTTTATTATGAAAAGATTTAGAAAATAAAAATGATTTCATGGTTAGTAATCGTCTGAAATATGATTTTATATGTATTTTTAAATGTAATTTTAATTACTTATAAATGTAAGCTAGTTAATAACTACTAAAGTGTTTAAAGTCTTAAAAAAAACTGATAAAAAATTTATTTGAATCTAATAAATACAACTTTGATTCTTTCTCCAAACTCCGTAATTGCTTAGGAATTAGTGTTTCTGTTCAACATTTTAATAACAAAGAATTATTTTTTTCAGACCCATTGAAATTATAACATTTAATCATGATCGCCTTTATGTGCGTCTAATTTATGTTCAAATTCATTAAATAAATATTGTATATAATCCAGAATAGATATGTTTAAAAGAATACTGTATATAATCCAGATCCAGCATAGAATGTTTAAAAATTCATTTATAACTGTTTTCTTTTCTTTCTTTCCCCCCCCCCCCCCCTGAATAAAATGTTTGCATTAGCTTTTAGTAATGAAGGTTGCGTAAGATTTTTATTTTATCAAATGCGTAAGTTCAGGTAATATATAGGATATTTTATATAGTATAGGACATTTGTTAAATTGCAGGTAGTGTAGATAAGTGCTCATATAACGCTAGACAATTTGTTTCATTTATTTCATGTTTTCAAAAGTAAAAGAGAATTAACATTTTCAAATTAAATCTCTGTTTATATTGCTCTATTTTTTTAATATACATTTTTAATTTTTTTATATGATTAAAATATTTCAAATTAACCAAGTGAATGAGTTTATTATTATTTTTAAATTTCAAATAAATTTAAGTAAGCTTTTCTAATTATAAATTTTAATGATTTAGTTTATTTTAAAACATGTATTTTTAAAATTATATTTTGATTTAAAAAAAGAAAGAACGAAAAAATCTGATTAAAAAAAAAAAAAACTTTTTTTAAATAAAAAAAAATCCCAAACCCTGGATGTTTATTATTATGGCAACAGTTTAAAAATTATAAACAGTTATCAGGTAAACGAGTAAACAATTTTGAAATAAATGCATTTTTCGTAGAATTTTCCATTGCACACTTTGAGAGTAGTCACCACTTCCCGGATAACAAAG
This sequence comes from Maratus speciosus, assembly GCA_963932465.1. Lineage (NCBI taxonomy): Eukaryota > Metazoa > Arthropoda > Arachnida > Araneae > Salticidae > Maratus > Maratus speciosus. The sequence goes on from OZ010794.1 coordinate 413,399,413, forward strand.
GAAATTTATTCTCTGAACTATTCTAGTTCTTTAAAATGAATTTCAGGAAAAAGAAAATACTTATAGTTTTCTCCTGAAATGCATTATTGGAATACATTCTTATTCTATTCTAATGTCATTCGTATTATTACACTACTGTTTTCTCAGATTTTGCACTTTACTCTCTGGTGATGGCAGTGCAGTATTTTGCGGACATTTAAACAGTAAATGTTTTCAGTTTATTTTCTTAATTTTTGCAATGTTCAGTTCTGAAAATACTCCCTTTTGTTTCCTTATGAGTCATAAGCATGTAAGAAAAAAATTCGTCTCGGAATTAAAAATGGTGTAAAAATTGGTGAGAAGAAATAAAATAAACATCTTAAGTAAAGTATAAATATCATTGCATGACATTTCTCTAAAGGGAACAGTACACTTTTAAAGTATAAAAAAAAATTAATTTTCAATGTTTATATTAAACAAAAATAGGGATGCACCGAATATTCGGTATCTATTCGGTATTCGGCTTGGCCGAATAGAAAACTATTCGGTATGCCAAATATTCGGTTTGGCCGAATATCGAAATATTCGGCCGAAACAAAAAACTTTTAAAACATTTTTTAAACCCTTATACCTTTTAAACCCTTCTACGTTTAACAGTCAACTTATAATGATATTCAGAATAATTAGAAACATAATCATATTTAAATAAAAGAGAATGTTTTGGCACAGATGTCATATTGGCACAATTTGTTTCTGACGCCAAATAGGCAACAGGTACTTAACTGACGCCAAAATGTCGTTATTTTGCTTGATATGGTAACCCAGATATTGTTGTTTATGCTGTTGATGTTTTCGCCAAATTGGCGTCAGAAACAAATTGCGCCAATATGACATCAAGTTTCACTCCAGACACCAATCTAGGATGCATTTAAAAACTTCATTGCTTAATCAAAGGGAGTAAAACAGTTATTCTTGCTCAGTTGCCACCATATAAAATTTGAATAGATTGTATTATTTATTTACTTTTACTTTAGTCTCTTTCTGACAAACAAATAATATATGATCCTGTACAAAATTTCTTCCAATTTTTTTACAATTTCTCTTTGATTTTAAAATGTTTGTTTTAGAATTTAAGAAAATCTTATTCATTTGTTTTAATTCTCAGAAGAAGCCATGAAATTTAAAATTTTATTAATTAAAATTTTTTTATAACTATCCTCTTCTTAAATAACTCAAAGCAGATTTTTTTCAGCATAAAGTTTACTTGAAAAAAGGTCTTGTTTATTAGAATAAAAGTTTCTGTTTTAAATATTATGTAAAATTGTTTTAAAATTTAACATTTTAATGCCTTTAAACTTTGAAATATAAAAGTATTCGACAAGCTGAATATTTGGTATTCGGCCGAATAGTTACTATTCGGCAGACCGAGTATTCGATATTCAGCCTAGCCGTTACTATTCGGCTAGCCGAATATTCGGTATTCGGTTCGCCTGTTGGCCGAATATTCGGTGTTCGGCCAAAATCACTATTCGGTGCATTCCTAAACGAAAATCACTTTAGTTCTGGATATTTTTATATCAGATTTGTTTCATTACGTTTTTATGTGATTTATATTCATAATTTATTTCATTTATAGTCGTAATTTATTTAAAGAACACGTTTCTCAACGTTTACCTTTAAGGAGGCTGGTCACTCAGCTTCGGAATTCTCCGCCGTAATTTTAAGTCTATGGACTTTTGATACATCCGTATATTTAAAATATCTTCTCGGGAAATTCATATTTTTAAAGCTTTTTTCTGTGTACTCTTCTTAAAGGATGTCTCTTTTTTTTCCTTAGTTTAAAAAATATTTCTAAAATCTATGCTGAATTTAATATTTTAAGTGTTAAAAGCGAGCGAACTGTCAGGCCCTTATTATCGCATGGGCAAATCGGGGGGCCCCCAAATCCATATATTAAATTACAAAATATCCCCCCCCCCCCCCCCCCAATTCCAACTCTTCCATAAGTTGAAGTTATTAAATTCATCTTACAGTAATATAACAATTTGCTAAAGTTATATAAAAGAGTTTTGTTCTGTACTAAGGAAAAAAAAAGATTATTTTTATTAATTAAGGTACTTAATTTAGAATTGACGGAGCTAAGAATTTTCTTCTATTTAAAATCCAAGGAGCGAAAATATTGTTTATGCATTACACATACACATGTGACTGACCACCAGTTCTATTTGAATAATGTTGCAATGATTCGAATAGGGACCCCCAATTAGTCATGATTGGGGCCTGCGAACTGTGAGTAAGATTTTAACATTTTTTATAAAATTAAGCATATATTTTAGAAATATTTTAAGAACTAAGAAAAAAAGAGACATTTTTTAGGAATAGTACACACACACAAAAAAGTTAAAAATATTAATTTCCCGAAGAGATATTTTAAATATACGAATGCATCCAATGTCCATAGACTTTACATTAGTGAGGGGAAATCGGAAGCTGAGTGACCAGTCCCTTTAAGAGGAAATTCCACTTTTCTAAATCCAATAAATCGATTAAAAAAAAAAAAAAAAAAAAAAAAAAAAAATTACACCTCACATCTTCCGAAGTGTGTGTAGTATTTTTCTGAAATGATTTTGGGTTATGCAAATTAGTTACGAAGTAGCAGCTTTTTGAACGGTAACAGTATATGTCTGCTAAAATGCAGGTAGTTTATTTGCACGTTTTTCTTTGAACCATGTTTTACAAAAACGCGGTACAACATACGTTCACCGTTAATCAACTGATTAGCAAAAAAATAGTTGGCTTTAAAAGATAATCGTTAGTCGGATGCCATGAACTTATTTAATGTTAAAAAATTAACTGTTAAATTTTTTTTCCAAAATTTTAAAGTTGGGAGGGGGGGGGGGGTTACGAAATCCGTAGGTAGATTTTCAAACAAAAGCCATTTTGTTTTCTGTGGGTCGATTTCAATGAAAATTGGTTCATGGCTCAGCAAATTTAATTAGCTTGCATAACTCGTATCGTCTTTATGCTTCAGATAATTAATTCTATGAGGCACAATTCCGCATCTAACAAAACTGCTTTCATTGCGCACGCGCGTTTTAAAGTAAGGATGCCGTCACCAGTTTTTATATAAATTACACACAAAACATTGTCACAATAGTCACAAACATTGTCACAAAAATATACTTGTTTGGTGGTGGCTGTATGTGTGTGTGTGTGGGGGGGGGGGGGGGGAATCTGGTTTCGTTTTATTGACGCTTCATTGAGAATAAAAAAACTTAAAAATCACATACTTTTTGAAATTACAAATTGAAATTTTATTTCAAAAGGTTGAAATGCTTTTATCTCGTAATATAAATTATGTTATTGCGCGTAGTATAGTTTTGCAACCATTGAAAGTAAAGATCTGATTTTTTATAACTTATAAAAGTGATACTTACCTCTAAAATGAGCTAAAATCTTGGAGATACTTGAGAATATATAAAATTGTCGTATCTGAAAGTAATAATAGAAAAAGAAATATATAATTTAATATTCAGTTTTTTCATACTAATTTTAATATTTATTTTATTTAAAAGATTTTAGTTCAGTGTATGAGAAATCGTAATACCTATAACTTCCGAAAACTTCACTCATAAAGTGGCTGTAAAGAAATCCTGATCTCAATACCAAAATTAGTATTATAAGACAGCGCATTAAACTTTTGAATTAAAGGGAAATGTATAGAAATATTTTAATTAAAAACAAACATTTAAAATATTTTCAATTAAAGGGAAACATGTAGGGTATTTTGAATTAAAGAACGTATAAGATATTTTGAATTAAAGTAAAACATCTAGAATATTTTGAATTAGAAAACATCTAGGATATTTTGAATTAGAAAACATCTAGGCTATTTTGAATTAGAAAACATCTAGGATATTTTGAATTAGAAAACATCTAGGATATTTTAAATTATTTTTAAAAATAAAATGCTGAACATAAATTTGGTGTAAAAATGTTCTAAATTAAAATGGCTTTCACCCACTGTATATAAAGTGCAAATGGGAATTTCCTTCCGGCTGCTTACTACTTTAGTTCTTCTAAATGGATTTTGATTGTACTTGCATTGTTAGATATTTTTTCAAGGAAGTTTTTAGTATACTGCCATATCGTATGTACGTTACTTAGTTACAGAATTTGGGAGAAAGTTTTATAATTAGGTGAATCCGATTATGAAAAATTAGCCTTTTTAAAAAGTTCTACTGTGTGCATTTTAATGAGACTTACATTGCTATTTTTTCAGTAATGGTTTTATTATATTGCATACCGTTCTTTACGAAATCTACTGTAAATGATCAACTAAAAGAGTTGATCCTTAACAGCCCAAATTTTGTCTGACACTATGAAAATAATAATAGCGCAATGGCATTCGTATCTTTTACAGCAATGCAGAAGGACATTCCAAGTAAAAGTCCTTATAAGCTTTAAGACACAAGGTCAAATTCACCGATATATTTCGATGTTCGTTTGGAAAAACCGGCCGGCGTGGTCGAAGCCTGCTAGTTTAATATAAATATTGAAAAAGCGTTATTTTGATTCGTTAAAAGTACTTAAGTATCGATTTGCTTATAACGAAGTTAGTATTCTGGAGTAACTGTTAAAACTTTTAAACTAAAGGAAAACGCATAGAAAAATGTTCATTCTTTGTGTGATAATTTTGAAATACAGAATCTTGAAAGATAAATTTGGTATCAAAATGTTGTATATGCATCCCTATTAGGAAGTCTTGATTATTTGATTAACTTAATTTGTTTTATTGTTATATTTATTATGTCCGTTGAAAGAAAATAACGTTTAATTAAAATGTGTTCTTAAATGTACTTTTATTTGACTGAGAAAAACTATGAAATCATCTTTTTTTATTTCTGCATTTCAGGGTGATGTGAAGTACAAAGTAATCCGTTGAACGATATGTCACAACGTGAAGATGCCATCAAGTTTGAGACTGGTCGCATCAAGGCGCTCCAAGAGGAGCGCCTTCACATTCAAAAGAAAACTTTTACCAAATGGATGAATTCTTTCCTTCAAAAGGTAACATTCATTTTAAAAAAGTACATACCTTTGTAAACCATTCCTACGGTCCTGTATATGGGACTGTAAAATGTTTGCTATTATAGAGTAGGGCTGTCCAATCTTTAGTGATCGCGATCGCACCTCATCTAGTGGCAAACATTGAAGGGCGCTATTATTCACATAATTAAAAATATATAACGATATTGCCTGAACCTCTCTATAGTAAGGGGCAGTCAGTTTGTCCTCCTTTTTCCAATCCGAATTCATACCGGAAATTCCGAAAAAAGAATTTTTACTTTAACCCTAAAATGTCTGTAAAAATAAATGAAATAAAATTACTCTTCGAGTTTCTGGTATGAATTCGGAATAAAAAAGATGGCCATACGGACAAACCTGGTAGGGAGTAACGATATGCAGAAGTCTTATGAGATGCATAGACTTTTCACTATATGAACGATAAGGCCTCCAACTATGCAGAGCTGGATGTGAAAAATAATTGGCAGAAAAAAAACATAATCAAATTTAGAATTACATTTTCCTGAGAGAGGGGCTATCAAAATGTATTTTGTAGGGAAAAGAGCTGAAAATTTAGCGCCAACTGTATAATAAAAAAGTCGTGGGGAACACTAATGATTTTAAAGAAGCATCTTAAGATGGATTTCTGTTTAGAAACTCCTAGTTTAGTTGAGTCATTCGAAAGGGCGTCATGAAAAACTTCAGCGCCTCGTTGGACAGTCCTCTTATAGAGTAAGATCAATGGTACTCACTAAAACTTCTCTAAGAGCAAAAATATGAAAACAAGTAGTGCTCGAGGCCGCACTTACATTTTTGCAGTCGTTATAATCAGGTTTCGGTGATATCAATGGATATATATCCGATGTTTATTTTCAAAATATCATGATGTTTGATATTTTCATGTATTTGATATTTTAAAATATCATTGTGCATGATATGTTTGATTGTGTAGGGGAGAAGGGAGCACATGTGAACGAGGGGCAGATGGGAACATCACAATTTTTCAATAGTTATTATATGTTTCTTTATTTGAAAAAAAATTCCAAAGATGACAGGACCTGTATTGTATACATATGGTAAAAAAATTTTGAAGCTCTTTGATATTTTGTTTGTCCTCAGTAGCCAAAACACTGTTTAGAGATCTCAAAAGTAAAATCCCAGTTCCAACTTGATAAGCGAATAATTTTATTTATTTATTCATTTATTTGAATTTTAATGTTTTAACATATACTATGAATACTAATAAATATTTTTGATAAAGTTTTTTTATTCTTCTAAAATTGAGAAATGGTAATTATTTATCAATTTAACTCTAGCAACCATGTGGGGCATTTGTGAACAGACTATAGTTGGGGCAGATATGAACAGTTCATAAGTGCCCCAATAATCATTCTGTGATTCTGTTCCTTTCAATTAACTTCATAAGAAATAATGTCAGCTCAAATATTTATAATTTTCCTGAAATAGAAGACATTTCCGTCATACAAAGTTGATTTTGTATTGAAACTTCTACAAACGCATCTGTCAGCAAGTGCATAAAGAGCAACAGGCTCGTTTACGTTCAATTGTAATTTAAATAAATTTAATGTTTTCTAAAATGCAATAAGTGTTATGCATTATTTTACTAAACGATTTACAACCATATTTTTTATGCATTGTTAATACAAAAAGTATTGCGTTAAACAACTTTGCAATTTTTTCTGTTTTATTTGTTCCAAACTTGCAATGATGGCATACTTCCATCTCTAAAACTGCTTTGAATGCAGATAGATATCAGTAATATTTTAAGACAATAATTTTTTAAAACTGATAACTAGCGTAAAATTCCGATTGTAACCCCCCCCCTTCTTTTGAAAGCAAGAGTTTTTTTTTTTGGGGGGGGGGGGGGGGCTTATAATCGATATTTTGTTTTTAAAATTATAAAAAAAAAAACCCTTCTTTATCATTAATTTAGAAGTAAATAAGGCAAATAAAGGGATCAGAATCTTTCGTATTTCGGTAGATTTCCGATAAATATTATCTAAATGCCCCCTCCCTAAAATCTCCCTCAATCAAAACCCCCTAAGCAAAATTGTTTTTTTTTTTTTTTTTTTTTTTTTTTTTTCAGATATTCTTCTTTATTTTTTTTATTTTATTGCAACAATATTTAATCAATAACCTAAGTCCTCCCCCCCCCCCCTCAAATCTTATTATTTTCATTTTATAATCTTTTGATTAAACATATCACCCAGAAACTAGAGAAATATATATATTTTTTTCTTTATTGTGAATTTAACAGATGATTTAACTAATGATTATGATGATAAATGAATAACAGAATAAAAAGCATGTCGAAGGATATTTTTTCTTGTGTTCACAACTACGCCTCCGGTGTGGCACATGTGAACAATTTTTTGAATTTATTAAAAAAGTAAGAGGCACTATAAAGGTGATTTTAAAAGAATTACCATGCGTAAAAAAAGTTCTGTTTACTATATTGAGTAGTTTTCGTTTATAGAAATTAACCCAGTTATGAGAAAAAGCTATATTTATGTGAACTGTTCACATGTGCCCCCATCTCCCCTATAAAGAACTGAAGAAGTTTGACTGTGAAGACAAAGAACTTTTGATTCTCGCAGTAACTTTCTTAGCTAAAAAAAGAAAAATATATAATTTTTTTTCAAGCTTTACATTTGAAGCTGGATTTTTGAATGTATAGCCAATATTAACTTAGAATACATTGAAAGATAAACAGTCTAATTTAAATAACCAGCTATTTTCAGCTTCATTCGGAATTTTTTTAAAATTTTGATTTATTTCAGTTTAAACTGGGGGGGGGGGGGGGAAAGAAGGTTAAGGAATATTATGAAAATGTAAAAAGTTGCCTTCAGATTGAGAAATGAAAAAAGCAGGAAAGATTACATTTATGTTCAAATATTTCAATAAAAGGAAATATTTTATTTTTAAAATTTTGTTGGTTAAAACATAAAATTTTCTTCTTCCTTTTTTTGAATTCTATAATTTGTTTTTGTTTTTTTTATTATGAGTGCAAAAAGCAAATTGTTTAACTTTCAGAAAATTGTCTCTATTTTCAATTAGTTGATCTCAAGTTTTGTTTTGTTTGTAATTGGAAAAAGGAAGAAAGAAAAAGACATTTAGAATATTGTTTTATTAAGTTTTGAGGTTAAGTGCTATGTGTTATTGTTTCTAATTTAAATTAAGTCTGAAAATATTTATAATCAGCGGCAAGTTCACTAGTAGTTTGAAAATATCAGATCAGAAATATCGAATTATATATCTAAATCGGATAATTTTGATATTTTCGGAAATATATTTCATTTTGTTGGATAAAACCTAAAAATTTCTTCTTTCTTTTTTTGAATTCTATAATTTGATTTTTGATATATGTGCAAAAGTAAATTATTTGACTTTTCCGAAAATTGTTTCTACTTTCAATTAGTTGATCTCAAGTTTTGTTTGTAATTGAAAAACGAAAGAAAGAAAAAGATATTTAGAATATTGTTTTATTAAGTTTTGATGTTAAGTGCAATATGTTATTGTTTCTAATTTAATGATATTTTCTGAAATATGATATTTATGTGCTGCGGACAAATTGTAGATTTCAGAGTCTAAGTTTGAAAGTTCTATAAAAGGGGAGTCTGAGCAAGATAACTTCACAATTTTCTTTGAATGCAAACGAAAATTTGAGCCACTTAATTTTTTAAGTCGTGTTTTAAAATGCTTTCTCATGACAGTATGGAGAACCTGACTGGAGAATAATCCCGTTTGAATGAAACCTGGAATTTACAACTAATAACTGATTCATATTATATTTTGAGAGGTCTTGCATATTTTTTTTATGTTTTAAATTATTGTAACTTCAACTAGGAACATAGATTAGATAGGATCTATAAAATATAACAGATCTTTATATTTATTTCAAAATCAATTTGTTGAAATCAATTTGTGAAAATCAAATTGTTCAATGCGTAAAACATTATTCAACATTCAAGTAGATATATTTGGGGTTGAAAAAACATTTTGTAACTTATTAAAAGATTTTATGATGTTAAGGCATGAAATGACAACTTCTTTAAGTAAGAAAATAGATAAATAAATAAAGGCTATATTTACAGGGTTCCCAGCGTCATGGAAAGTCGGGGAATTTCAACGTAGTCAGGGAAATTTCAAAATATATAGGGAGAAGGGAATTTACAAATATTTTCTAAAAAGTCATGGAAAAGCCTTCGAGAAATGAAAAATGACGCGAAATTCATCAAATAGTCTCGGGAAAAAATCACGAAAATCATTAACGATCATAATTTTTTTTCTAGAAATTTGAAGAATAATCGCAGAAAAAAATCTCTAGTTTTGACAAAGGATTGGGAAAATAAGTAGCAACTTTCGTTGTACGCCCGTTTGGTCAAGGAATTTTTGAGATTTGGTCAGGGAATTTGCCAGTCGTGTTTTGCTGGGAACCCTGATTTAAGAATTTGTCAAGATTATAAACACTAATTTAATTGATAGGTGTCTATTCTAACTATATTTAAGTGTCTATTCTAACTATATTCAAGTGTCTATTCTAACTATATCCAAGTATATAAAAATGCAACAAAAGTGTGTGTGTGTTTTTAAACAATCGAGTCTAGAACAAAAATTTAAATTAATATGTCTGTTTGGTATCAACAAAAGAAATAATTGGTTTTCAAAACTGTTAAAAATATAAATAAGAATCCCATAACACTAACTAAATGTTAAGTGTAAATAAGTTTTGATGTTAAATGCAATATGTTATTCTTTCTAATTTAAATTAGGGCTGGAAATATCGGATCAGTAATATCAGTAATATGTATATCAAAATAGCGAATATTTAACACCTTCGCGACGAACATCTCGTATACTTATTTAACTTTTACACACACCTTTTTTAGAATAATAATTGTCGCTTTATTTAATTTCTAAAATTCTGCGATTGGATAAGATGAAAATTAATGCTGGAAAATATTGCTTTTCAAATTCAAGAATTTCGCACTCCTTACACGCTAGTATACGTGATGCTCGTCGCGAAGGGATTAACAAAAGTCTTATTTATTTCTTTAAGTAATTTTATAGAAATTTCGTAAAAATTTTCAAATTGTAAAAGTAATACTCTCTTTTTTTTTTTTTTTTTTTTTTTTAAGAGGAGTTAATATACATTAAGCAGTCAAATCCTGCACCATTAACATTGCTTCGCTACACACAGTGCTTAATTTGCTCAGCTCCGGTACTTCTTTGATTTAAGTGAATATTTAAATATGGGTCGGAATTCACGGAGGTTCATAAATACTGCCCTCCGGATCCCACCGGAACAGCGCTGCGGGTTGTTTAGCTAGTTGATACAAAGAAATTCTAAGCGAGTTCGAGTAGGATTTTTTGAAAATTACCCACCCCTGATTTTGCTCTGTTCATATATTAGATTGTATTATATATAAATGTTTATATATATAGTAAAAATGTTCTTTTGCTGAGGACGAAATTGCTTTACATTTTGCAAATAATGTATGAAAAACATATGAAGGCAGAGGAGATACGGGGGAGATACACTATGGTTGTTATTACTGCAGAATATTAGAACTCCAGAACATTTTTTTTTTTTTTTTTTTTTAGAAATTAAGCCCTGGTTACACATTGACATCAACTGTCATTTTAGAAAAAATAAAAAAAATCTTTTCAAAATCTTAGAGGTTGTTAACATTACTTAAATTGGCAATCATTGAGTGCTTTTATGTTTAAATGCTTCCGACAGCTTATCATTTATTTATTTATTTGAATTGATATCATCTTTAGGCAAGAATGGAAGTAGAGGATTTATTTACGGACCTTGCTGATGGTAAAAAATTACTCAAGCTTTTAGAAATAATTTCTGGAGAAAAACTTGGGAAACCAAACCATGGCAAAATGAGGGTTCACAAGATAGAAAATGTAAATAAAAGTTTAGCATTTCTTCATACAAAGGTGAGATTTTTTACATTTTGTTATTTTATTTTGTATCACAACTATGTTTTTTTTTTTTTTTTTTTTAACTTGTTAAAACCAGGATCTTAGAGTTGAATAACTATAAAATCGTCTGCAAATTGTAAGCATACGAAAATACTTTTTAATTTTGAATCCTGTAAAAAGGTATTACTAGCTAAATGTATTACTTTCCTTATGTTCCAGGCCCGTGATTAAAGTTAAAATTATCTTACCATTTCCTTTATTGCTTTAAATATATTATATTTTGCTATGCAAATTGGTTTTTCCAAACGAATCACTTTCAACGCACTAAATAATAATAACAATGATTTTTTTTTTAAGAAAGTTCTCGACTGCGAGATCACGTGTGTCATCATACCTGTCATTTTTTAAATAATTTTCCGGCATGTATTTTTTAAAATCTTTTGCCACATGAGATAACAATAAATAAACATTCATTTGCTAAAATAATGTAAACTACCATTTCAAGTAACAAAGATAAATATGCAAAACCAAGGGTAAAGTGGCAGTGTTAACACAATTAGCAGTTGATTGCCAACTCAACCTTGCCAAGGATTCTTTCTTCGCCTTCCTCAGTATTTTTGAATTACATAATGATTATAATAATGAATTATGAAATTTATTAGAAATAAAAAGTAGAAAATGTTTTTTTCTTCCCCCTCCCACTTTTTAAAAAGAAATTGAACTCTTATTTGTATACATAAAGTAGAAAATAACTTTCTTAACCCTGTCCATACCCTTAAAAAATCTGGAGGTTAAAACAAAAATTATGACATTGTGAAGGTTGAAAATAATTCATTGAGAAAATTAAACCACAATGAAAATCATAAAGAAAATTTCTGAAAATTCATTAAAATTTTAAATATTATAAATTTGATTAAAATTCCAATTTGCTTAGAGAACTTCTATAAACTATATTTGTTTTGACTTCCAGTCTAAGAAAGTTATTTTCTTCTTTTAAGTAAATTAATTAAATCATGTTCTTTAAAATATTTTTATTTTCTAAAATTGTATGGAACACATCTTTCAAGGAAAATAATATATGTATATGTATAATTTACATTTTCCCTAAATGTTACTAGAAATTTTACAGTTTCATTGAATTGTTTAATATTTCCTTGTGATTATTTATCTTTTTAGGTACGATTAGAAAGCATAGGTGCTGAAGATATTGTAGATGGAAATCCTCGTTTAATATTAGGTCTCATATGGACTATAATTCTGAGATTCCAAATTCAAGAAATCGAAATTGACGTTGTAAGTACATTATTTTATTGCCAAAGTTTGATATTAGTTTTTTTTCTTTTTTTACTTTACATTTGATATTATTTAATAGTTATCTGAAAGCACACATTATATTTTAGAATGAAGATGATGAAAGTAGTGAGAAAAAATCTGCAAAAGATGCATTACTATTATGGTGCCAAAGGAAAACTGCTGGGTGAGATTATATTAATGATTTTATGAGATTTATTTATCTGAAAACCCAGCTTCAACCCCCTCCCCCCCCCCCCCCCCCAATTCCAACACACGCACACACACACACAAAAAAAAGTTTGTTTTATTTTTGTTGAAAAAAATAAATAGAATAACCATAAAATTAACTCATTTATTTTGTTATGTTTTGTGAAAAAATATTTATTTAGGTATTTTTCATTAGATTTTTCATTTATTAAGTACAATTTTCTAAGATTTATTTTTTTTAAAGAACATAATATAATTTTTGTTTAAATTTCAACATGATTGCTGCCTCAACCCCCCCACCCCACCCAACCCCCAAAACAAATTCCCTGTTGAATTGAACCAGAACTGATCAAATGACTTTCTTCCATTGTAGAATATTTATTTGTATTATCTCTATTTCAGGTATAACGGAGTCAACATTCAAGATTTCCATGTTAGTTGGAGGAATGGCTTAGGTTTTAATGCTCTCATTCATTCTCATCGACCTGATCTCATCAATTTTCCATCCCTTCATAATAACAGCCATATACAAAATCTCAATAATGCATTTGATATTGCGCAGAAAGAACTTGGCATTCCTCGCTTATTGGATGCCGAAGGTAAATAATTAGTTGCATAATTCCAGATATATCAGAATGTATATTGCTGTTAATTGGACAATATTAAATTTATAATGACATTATAGATTTTAATTTTGGTGAACAATATTTACAAAGAAAAATATAATCAGCATTTTGTTTAGTTTGTTGAAAACAAGAAAGAAAAATTATCTGTATGTTGATTAGTATGGACATGTTACTATATATATGTCATCTAATATACAGTCGAAGTCTTTATAATCAATTCTATATAATACAATTCCCTATATAATGTATAACTTCTGAGATGTAAGAAGCATCATAAGAAGCTTGCCATTAAGAAGCATCTGCATTCAATATTGTTGGCAAAAATTGCTATTATTAAATTAAAGTACCTTGGCAATAAGTAATATAATGATTTGGTCAGGAATATTTGGATCAATTTTATAAGATAATTTAACAATGTGTGAAATGGTCTATATCATACAAAAATTTATAATCTGCACAACTTTTGGTCCCAGGGAATGCAATATAATCTTCTACTATATGTTCAGACATTCCCATATTTACTAGGTAAGTTTAATAATGTGTTGAATATGATCTCTAATGAGAAATTCTGCAATACACCCAAATTCTCATCTCATGTGCATTTTAAAGATCTTCTTATATATTCTTGCAGTCAAATATATAATATATGTCAAATATATACATATGTCAAATATATAATATATGTCAAATATATACATATGTCAAATATATAATATATGTCAAATATATACATATGTGATAACTGTTTTTCTAATGTAGCATGAACCATGTTTTTAGTACATGTTTTAATGACTGTAACATAAATAGCAATTTTTGTAAATGTACTCCAAGATCCGTAACATGGTTCACACTTCTCAGAAAAACCTGGAAATCAGGAAAAAGCCAGAATAATTGTTTTATTTTAAAAAGCTCAGGAATGATAGTCCACAATTTCTCCCAAAACCTGGAACATTGTTCAGCTACTATGGGGTATTTGAAGTTGACATTATTCCAGCAATCATTGCTGTTTGACTTGCTTCATCATTGATTGCTGATATGAAAAAATTTTTAATTCTAAAAACTTAATCCGGGAAATCTCAGAGAATTTTTTTGTGTGAAAATTAGTATGAACCTTGCACAATTAACATCTGAATGGGTTCAACATTCAACCTCATCCAATTCATTACAAACTAATGTGTAGTCCATATAGTCTCTTAAACACAAGAAATTTATATTACATAATGAAATTCATTTCAATAAAATTAAATCAGTAGAGATAGTAAAATTTAATTTGCAAAAATGAATAAGATTAAAATGGTATGTTTTATGGTTAATCTTCCATAATTCAGCCTATGTCCATAGTCAAATGGCATAACAAATATGGTTTGGCTCAAGAGTGTTTTTTAAAACATTTAGTTATATTTGCATTCACTTTAAAGAACATTGTAGTCCTGATGTTAATTCTTGGAGTGAACCCAATTTCATAAGATTATTGTAGAGAAAAAATATATTCTGGACAATTGTTTCAAGCCTGTCACCAACTGATTTACATTATTGTAGAAAGTAAATGTTCATTGTGGAGATAGATTTTTAAAAAGATTGTGTATGAGAAGGGGAAAAAAAAAATGTAAAAAGTCACTAAATTGTGCTACTGTTTTCAAACAAATTTCATTCAAATGTACATTTTTTTACCTATTCTAAAAAATTGCCTATTCGTAAAAATTAGGCAATATTTAGAAGTGATATATGGGCAATAAAAGTGAAAGCCATAACCCTAGTCATTTCTGCCTTTGTTTATAGTATTTATAAAAATAGGTGCTTGTTTTTGGAAATCATTCAAAAGGTATATATGATAGCATGCTAATAAAATAGAAAAATAAACCATGTTCAGTATACAGATTTTCTTCTTTAATCACCTGTTTTCAGATTTTAGTGATACTGAAGTGTTAGCTTCATAGTTAAAGATTATTTATAAAACAAAGTTTTTTAACCACTGATCAGGCTTCTTACTTGCTAGGCAAGATTTTCTAGTTTATAAAACGAAAAGTTAGTTTTTGACTAGAAAGTTATTTATGTGTATGTATCTCAAAGGGAACCTTTTTTGTCTTATTATGGTAAAATTATTGTTATTTTATGAGTAAAGATAAACTTTCCATGTAAGAAAAATCGTGGAAGCTCTTTGTATACATTTAAAATAAGTCTTTAAACTGCATTTTGTTAAATGAAATAAAGAAAACAAATAACTATAATTTTTTAATTTGTGTATTTTTTTAATTAATTTTTTTTCCATGAAATTTACTATTAAAACATTCTTTTACTATTCTTGTGTGAAGCATAGATACACATACTCTGTGTTGTGAATGTATTTACTCAATATTATATGTTTAATTATAAATTCATTTTACAAAACTTTTTGTAGTATTTATTAGGCATGGAAGCATTCCTCCAAAAGGTGGAATTCCACCTTTTAAAAAACCAATTTTTGACATTCTTTGAATTGATGAAAAAATGCAAAGAAAATATTAAAAGTATAATGTGTGTGGAGGAGCAGGGTGGGGGTTGTCTTGGAAAATTTAATCCTCAGCCATTTTGTCTATTCAAATGCTTAGTTTGTTTCTGAACTGCTATGCAGAAGAGCTATTAAGCCAAAAGTCAGCTTATGTTATGAGCATATGAAAAATCATGTAAATGAAGTTGTTTAAAGTAAAATATTTGTAGATTTCATGAGGAAAGATAAGTTTGCAAAGTGTTCATTTCAGAATAGAATATTATGTGCCCCATTTATAAAGTCTCTGGGTAATTTAAGTTATGTATTTCTGGAGCAAAGATCACTTTGATTTGCATACCATTACCACAGAGAAGAACAATTTTCCCTTCAGAAAAGAGGGGGAGATCTTAGACAACTAAGCAATCCAGAATAACTTTTCTTTTTTAAATTTAATCACATAAATTTATCAGAGATACAGTAGATCTTTGTAACACTTTTGCAATTCTCCATATGCAATGCAATTCTCCATATAATGAACAACTTCTCAGATGTAAACAATGAATTTTGCAGTTAAGAAGCACCTGGATCCCCACATTGTAAAAAAGTTGCTATTCTTGAGAGGACTAAATTTGATACATTAGTTCAATTTAGGGCTTTTTAATGAAATAATTACTATTACAGTGAAACCCGCTTAAGAAGTTTCCCAAGGGAGTGGAGGGGAAAAACTTCTTAAACGGGAAATTAGCATTTTTTGAAAAAAATCAATAGTTTAAATATTGATATTCAGAAGAGGGTTTATTTTACCTTAGTACAATAATACAAAGAGTACTTCCTATAAAATTGAGTTTTCTTAAGAAATTTAAATTAGTTTGCACACTTAAAAAATTAGCTAATAAAGTAAAAATACATAATTACCTTAGAAACTCTTTATTTAATCCAAGACAAGAAATTTCTCTTTAAGAGTGATTTGATATGTTTAAAAAAAAAAAAAAAAATCTGTTATAGTTTTTAGTTTCTGTTTTTTTTTTTCGGCAACCTTTAATCAATAACTTTTCTTCCATAACTTCATATTTTCCTCTTTTCACATTTTTAATTTTACGAAATTTTTCAGAACAGTTTAAAATGAGATCTCGTTTTGCTAGAATTCCATTCAGAGTAACCACTGGTATGTCCAACTTCTTTGCAATTTCAACTCTTGTTGTTTTGGCGTTACTATCAACTTCTTTCAAAATTTTGATTTTGTCTTCAATTGACAAGGCTTTCCTTGTAATTGCCTTGCCCGACATTTTTGGGGGAAAAAAACAGAATGTTTTCTCCGTGTATTTTCTAACGAGAAAGCTTTGATGTTATGCACTTTACACTGACTTAAAAACTGCGAAATGAATAAACCAAACGCAGATTTGGTACATTACACTTATGGAATATGGTGGTGGGAAAGAATCTGTTGTAACTATTGAACTGAAAGAACCACCCATCAGTGGGGCTGCACAATTCCCTTTTCTCTTATCAGTCACTATTGTTACAGTGACGAGAGGTCCATCCTCTACCCACATTCCATTTCCATCAAACACGTTAAACAGATTTTAAGGTGAAATAGAGGTGACCACATCTGCTATCAGTCCTAAACATTGACCATTTTGAATAGCGAAGAATAATAAAGAAAGAGATTTCAGCACAGAAAATAAAATAATAATCAAAAAGACAAAATAAACGAGCTTTGAAAGTAAAAATGGAAGGAAAAATAAAACTTTTTAAGCGGGAAAGAGTTTCGAGCAAAACTTCTTAAACGAGTTATTTTAGTGTTGTAAGAATAAGAGAAAAATGGGGATCGAAAATATAAACTTCTTAAACGGGAAAACTTCTTAAGCGGGAACTTCTTAAACGGGTTTTACTGTATTACAATACAAATTTTTGAAAATGAGTAATATAATAAATGATTTATTTGATCGAGGCATATTTGGACAATTTTTATAAAGTAAATTTAACAATGTGTGACGTGATTTATTTTATACAAAAATTTATAATCTGTACTACTCCTGGTAACAAGGAATGCAATATAAAAGATACTCTACTATATTTGATGTGTTTCAGACATATTTGGACATGTTTACGAGGTATGTGTGATGTTCTATACAATGCAAAATTGTATATAACCTACAACCGCACGTTTTTATGTTTGTGTTACTGTGTTTGGATTTGTATCTTTAGCAAATTGTCTTCTATTCTCTATTTTGATTCAGTGCTATCACATAAACAAATAGTCACTGTTGAGGAGGAAGCATATAGTGGCGTTATTACAGTCACATGTGCAAGGGCTAACCCGAAGTTCCACGTGCTTTGCGAAGTGTCCGTAACACAGGTTTTCTTTCGCTGTCGTTTTCATCGAAATAATCATCCTGCTATTGTCTTTCCACAAGAGAAGAAATATATAAAAAAGGCTTACCAGGAACGGTACTGATTTAAATACTTTTTCAAAACTTCAACCTGGATGTGCGCATGCTGCTGTAAAAGAAAGAGGGACAAAATAGATGACATTTATTCTTGTACAGGAAAACTTTTTTTTATTTTAAACTGCATTTTGTGGCTGAGGTTTGGAGTGCTGGTAGACGGCTCGGAAGTTTCCATTTTTCACAGAGTTCCCCGAAACAGGAGATCGAAAAGAAAACGTGGCATACGGCGGACCCATGTGGGATCCCCGTGCCAGGGCAATCTCGTCAAAACTTTTCCGCGATGCTACACTCTCTAAGTCACAGGCAATACTGACTGAAAAAATCTGCCTGGTGATCCTATAAGCCCAAACACACACCAGATTGGCGAGTCGACCAGCCACCATGGCCAATCAGAACGTGAAGCAGAAAATCAGCGTACGCCCAACGCCAAAGAGCAAGTCAGCACAGAACGCCAAAAGAGCGATAAACGAGAAGAAGCGGAACGCTCCGGACGGCACACGAGGAAGGAATGTTTCTCTCCCGCGGTGCGGCAGCAATGGCGCCCGATATGAATTAAAGTAGAAGCGACTTGGAAAAAAAAAAGATTGCCGATATAGCGGACAATAGATCGAACAATGAAGGAATCGCCGTAGGATTAAAAGGGATGTGCCAAATTAGAGGGAATAATAAATGCCGAATAATGGGAACATTAAGACAATAAAATACTAAAGGGAAATTACGAAAAAGGCAAAAATTAAGTTTAAAAATGGGAGATATTGCCACGTGCAAATGCCGATTCCCGGATGCGACAAAATGGCGCGTTCACAACGTGACAAGTGCACAATCATTTATTGTTAGTTTAAATTTGTTTTTAATATTTTTTAAGTTCCGAAAGTAAATAGCAATCATGCGTACAATTATTTCCTTTTATTGTATAAATATCTGTTAAAATGTGCCTAAAATATAAGAGTGTTTTGTCATTGTACCTCTTTTTCTATTTCCTGCTTTTATGCATGATTTATGCTGAGTTTTTTGTATTTTTCAGATGTTGATACAAATAAACCCGATGAAAAATCTGTGATAACATACGTTGCTTCATACTATCATACTTTTGCCAGAATGAAGAGTGAAATGAAAGGCGGGAAGCGAATTGCAAATGTAAGTAGCAAAGTTCTCTTATTTTCTTTATTATTCTTTTAGAGTGATAACTTCGTAAACTTATAAATGCATACATCACGCACAAGTGTCCCAAACTTTTATTCATCAGAATTTTAACCAAAATTTAGTTTTCAATAAGTTCATATTTTGTTGCTTTCAGGATCTCATATCTTTTAATGCAGCAGTACAAAGTGTAGTAAATTTGGTCTTATCAAAATTCTTTTAAGTAATATTTGCAAAATATTGAAAATGATTTTGTATTCTACTTCAGAAAATTTTCTTGGAAGATTGTTACATTTGATAGTTCTGTATATGTAGTGATGGTGTACGGAGTGTCTCTAAAGTCTTCATCAGATTTCAAAGTGCTTTATTGACTTGAAACAAACAAATTTATTACAAAATTCAAGATAATTGTAATTACTTTACATCAAGTTTTCAATGAATTGTTCACATATGGATTCTCCTCTGTCGGCATGTCATACATCAACTCTTCACATAACCTTACATAGCAAATCATCTACTTCCATCTTATTTACTGCTGCTTGTAAACAAGTTTCATACTAGGAAAAAATAAATAAAAGTTGTTTTCCGATCCTAACCAAATTTTTAACAGAGATTCTAAAAAATATTGTGCAATCTTGCATCATTCTAATACAAACAAGAATCCTTTGTGGATAAGGTTATACTTACACAAACACAAAAATTCTATTCCAAGCAGTCTGAACTTAAGACGCTTAAACTTGAACCCAAAATAGAAGAAAATGAATCCATATTGCAATATAATTACGGAAAAATAGTCTACAATTATATCTCTAGCTTCAATTTTATCTTTTTAAGTTGAAAGATGAACACATATATATATACAGTTGAGTCTCTCTATAACAAAACTCCATACATTGAATTTCTCTATATAACGAATTTTTAGTAGGAACGATGCCCTTTTCCGATGATCTCATTAAAAACAGTCTTTATATAGCGAAATATCTATCTCCATATAACGAATTTTTTCATAAAATGTTCTTTATTCACTTTTTAAAAAACTTCCAAATCACATGGAATCAATTTTCCATCACTGATTCCTAATTTATCGTTCAGTGCTGAGTTTTTTATCTTACTTTTCTACCTTGAATCTCTCCTTGTTCTTTACGTACAACAAATTAATCCCCCCCCCTCACATACCTTCCAACATCCTTCTTAAAACAGTGTCAATTGGATTGTTACACATATAAGAGTGGGATTGGAGAGGTAATTGAAGTTTAAGGGAATGAGGTCGAAGATCATTCAGAAGGTTAAAATAGAAAAAATAAACTCTCTTTTAATCAAGCACAACAAGTCAATATTCATAATATTCACTGCCAGAAAGCTCCCGAGATCCACTGGCATGACACGAGACCTGATGCGCTCTACAAAAAAGTGGGCGGGAAAAAAGGCACAAACATGCTATTGGTCGAATGGAAAATTCTCCCTCAACAGTTGCAGCCGTGAGAGCAGATCACTGTAACCATTTAGAACACGTTTTCATCTATCCGAACTAAAGCTCTCAACCCTTACAGTTAGAGTAGATGATTATTGTTTCTGGCTTTCTTTAGTGTGAAAGATTCACAAAACTTAATGTGTTCGAGTATGTTTTTTTACTGCTTCTGCAAAAAATGTCTCCTAAGAACTGCATAACTCTCTGTGATAAAGTGAAGATTTTGAAAGAAATCGATAAAGGATTGAAAAAAAAAAAAGATGTGGCGAAAAAGTTTGGGATTCCGGCAAGTACTCTCTCTGTCTACAATCATAAAAAATAGAGAGTCAATCACAGAGCAGAATTCGGATCTTGGTCCGGCGCGAAAAAGAAAGAGGACGTGCCAATACAAGGACTTAGATGAAGCAATGTTTAAGTGGATTAAAGAGATAAGGGACCGGAATCTACCACTTTCGGGACCAAGGTTTTTAGAAAAGGCTTTAGAATATGCTTCATCTCTTGGGGTGCTCTGACTTCCAAGCCAGCTTGGTTGGCTAGAAAAGTTCAAGAAGAAACATGGGTTATTCCAGAAAACTATCTGCGGTGAAAGTGCAGATGCTCCAGTGACAGCATGCGAGAACTGGAGTCTTAAAGTAGCAGAAATTCTAAAAGAACTTGCTCCTGAAAACATTTTCAATGCTGACGAAACAGGGCTCTTTTACGAGTGTCTCCCAAACACGACTCTGGCGTTTAACACGTTCATGCTGACGTGCATCACCGGTGGGTCATGTTCGATTGTCCCATCAGGCGGCGTGCATCACCAGTGGGTCACACTCGACTGCTCCAAAGAAGGCGTGCACTACAGATGGGTTACACTAGACTGTTTCATAGACGGCCTGTGCTACAGGTGAGTCACACTTGAATATTCGAAAATTCAGTAGTAAAAGCAATTCAATATTATAAACTTAACACATTCATGATGGGAAACGAGAATTCTCGTTTTCATTCAAAAAATATCATTAACTAAGGGCATGGCTCCTACCTTACAGAAAATGCAAAGAACCGCACAGCCAGATGAAGCAAAACATGAATTTGAGTGCTGTCTCACAGCGAAAAACATGAATATCAGCGCCGGCGTAAGCGTGTTAAAGAAGATAAATGTTTTGCCGGCAAACAAAGAATTACTATTCTATTATGTGCTAACAAGACAGAGAAAAAAAAATTTAAAGGTGCTAGTTATTGGGAATGGTAAATCTCCACAGTGTTTTAAAGGCATGAAGTCCTAAGAAGTGAACTATGATTTTAATAAAAAAGTCCTGGATGACCACTGAAATTGTTGAAAATGGTTAAAAGCACTTGACGATCAAATTAGAAAACAAGGCCAAAAAATTGCTTTGCTTATTGATAATAATTGTCCAGCTCACTCACAAAACTGTGGAGAAAAACTGCAAAATGTTGAAGTTATATTCTTACCACCCTGTTGCACATCAAAACTGCAGCCCTTGAACTTGGGAATAATAAAAAATCTGAAGGTGCATTATAAGAAAAGAATTCTTAAACAACTGATCATAGCTACTGAAAAAAATGATTCCACCCAAGACATCATTAGTCTTAGAAAGTGTATTGCAGAATTTTATAAAGCTTTGAGATTTGATGTAACTGAAAAAACAATTTACAATTGTTTCAAAAAGGTCGGCTTTTCTAAACTGGAAAATAATGCGGATTCTGAGGACGAAGAAGATGTGGCTTTACCAGACTTAAAAGAGAAATGGAAATTAATTAAAGAACACGGAAATGTCGAAGAAAATGTTACGCTCTCTGATTTTTTAGAAGTGGATGAGATGGTGAGAGTGACAATGAACATGAAAATGAAAACGTACAACTAGAGAAAAAAACATTGCATCATGTAGTGAAATGATGAGTTCTTTTGATCTTATAAGGAGAGGACTTCAAATGAAGGAAGATGTTCCTGATACAATTTTTCATTCCTTGCTAAAGTGTGAACATTTTTTCGAGAGTGTAACAATTTTGAAATCAAAACAGCAAAAAATTACAGGTTTCTTCGTCTAAAATTAATGTAAGTTTTCGTTATGTGATTTTTATTGTGCTTTCAAATAAATGTCTGTTCTCTTTTTTGAAACAGTTTAAATAATTAAGAAATACAATATTAGGTTAATATTTATAGTTAAACATTTCAAATTCTTAATTAAACACCTCAAAAATAATTTTTGTTCAAAATTTACACATTAAATAGGAATTTTTACACATTCTCTATATAACGATTTTTTTTACTGGAACAATGGATTTTAGTTATATAGAGACTCGACTGTATATATATATAATATATATATTCATTAATGTTCAAATATATAATTTTTTTCGTCTGCAAAAATATTCTACATTTTATTTATTTATTTATTTGAGAAATCAGGTCATCCTGACCCGCAAGAGTTAAATCCCAACCTGAAACAATTAAAGTCAACCCAATCCACAATGTAAAAAAAATTGGCTTCAAGTAAAATTGGGTGACCCAGTCCAATGGATGACTCTAGCATGAACACCAGCTGTATTGCATGTCTTCAACTCATGCAAAAAAATCAATAGAGAAGGACACTAATAACTTTTCATCTCAAATAACATTGATGGGTGTTGACAAATTGACTTGTGGTGGGGCCGATAAGAGTCACAATTATCTTCTGCCACACAAACAAATTTTGATCTCTCCCTCTGTTGTACTATAGGTGTTTCATCCAAATATGATTAGACATTTACAAGCTGTAGTGCTCCAAAATCAGATAAAGACTTTAGAAACATATTG
This sequence comes from Maratus speciosus, assembly GCA_963932465.1. NCBI lineage: Eukaryota > Metazoa > Arthropoda > Arachnida > Araneae > Salticidae > Maratus > Maratus speciosus. The sequence goes on from OZ010794.1 coordinate 413,422,865, forward strand.
TATGTATACAGCTTTCATCTTAAGTTTAAAACATTGAGCTCCATATATAACATGAGATCTGTCTTCCTATTGTCCAAGATGATTTCCAGCAGTCAGCACGGAAGGATATGGTGATGATAGTTTTAGTTTGCTGCATTCATGGCAAAACATGCTGTTTATCTCATTGCTTTGCATGATTAGAGAACCATTAATTATATAAGCATAGCTTAATAACAGAAGCATAAATCAGGATAATAGTAAATGAGAACACTAATGTCTAACATAGACAATGGAAAGTAATTTATCCTCCTGCTTAGCAAGCTTCTGATTGCTGACTTAGATCTCCTGTTATATATGGAGCTCGATGGTTTAAAATTGATCCAAACGATTAAAAAAAGTTCACCCAAAATTGATTTTTAAAATATTGTTTCAAATAAATTACAGTGTAGTAATATGTGTTAAGGAAATGATTCACTGTTCCTTGCTGATTGCAAAATCTCCTTTTTATCCACTGGGAAAAAGTTAATTATGTGATTTCTCATTACTTAATATAATTATCGAAATATGGTTTTCACCATGAGAAAGTAAACATTCGATGCTAATGTAGTGCATTTTTACTTTCTGAACACATAGTGTGAAGAAAATATTGTAATCATAATGTATGTATGTGTGGGTAAAATGGTAGCTTCCAAGAGGTTCTTACAATCGAGTTCGCATTTGGTGAATATGTTATGGATCACTGTTGCAAGAAATGTATAAATTTCCATACAAATTGGTTGGTGGATGATTAGATATTTAAACCATTTTGTGACCGATACTACACAGAAGTGTGGTATAACATAAGTGATAAATATTGTGATGATGCCGTCAGTAGTGTGATGATATAGTGTAGCATTAGTCAGTCAGAGGTAATGTCAAACGTGTCAAATGTCTGGAAAGTTGAGTGGAGTAACAAAAATTGTTTTCTTAAATTTTAAGTATTTTTAAGAAAACAACAGATCTTGAAATTTTCTGAAAGTTAAAATTTTAAAGTTTATAGGGTTGTTTAAAATATTTAAAATTATGAAAATAATTTTTAAAAGCACAAATGCAGGCATTAAACATGTTACATTAGATAATGAATAATCACCTAATTAATTTTTCCCACAGTTTAATATAGGATTTTCATGATTGGCAAAAGAGAAACCTGCAACAGAGAAGTATCCCCTTAAGTTTTATCCCTATATCTTTTCAAAAGTGTAAATGAAGAGCTTAGTGGAAGAACATGTTATGATACATTTTCTCAAAAATTGTTTTATTTTGTGGAGAAAGTGTTATGAGGTATTATATCATATGGTAAAACTAAAATACTAAAATTCTACTTAATATTGAAGATATGGGGCAGTATCTTTTAATATTTAATAATTTAAATGATGAAAATAATTTCTGATATTTAATAATTAAATGTTAATATTCTTTTTTCTCGAAGAGTTTGATATTACCTATTAACATTCAAATATGTGCTACTAAAAAGGAATTAAATAACTAACTTGCAACAAAAAACTTTCACCTCAATTTTCTCGAATTCTAATTTTTTTTTTTACATAACATCTTCTTCCACTCATTTCTTCAAATGTGAACCTTGTATCAAAAAGTTCAGATTAAAATGATTTGTCTTTGCATCATGTTTAATTATAAGTATTTCTTAATCTCTTATCTTATATTTCAGATTGTTGGTCAAATGATGGATGTTGATAAACTAAAGAATAATTATGAGCTTTTTACAACTAATTTATTAGAATGGATTAAAATCAAGGTCATTGAACTGGATAACAGAAATTTTCCCAATTCTTTGGAAGGCATACAGAGAGAGCTGCTGAAATTTAAAGAATACCGAACAGTTGAGAAGCCTCCAAAGTAAGTTAAATTAATTTCTGGGAATCATTCATACGACCAATTTATATAAAGACATAGTTGATGAACACATAATCCTTCTTGGCAAACAGTACTGGGGGGGAAAGTGTATGAAAACAAAAAAAGATACACTTCAATAAACCAAATAAGCTTTTTAATAGGTGCTTCGAAAATCTGATAGCTCAGTTCTTTAAGTATGTATGTCATTTCCTTTTCACCTTGAGAAAAATATATATTTTTTATGAAAAGTTGAAATAATGTAACTATGATTATTACAGGTTACATGCTGTATGACTTTTGTAGAATTATTGTTAAATTTAATGTGTCTTGTTTCATTAAAATACCTCATTGCAATCATTAAAAATAACTTTTTATGCATATTTATTGCTTTTTGATAACACAGTTTTGTGTTTTGTCGAATATTGCTTTTGTTTCTGTAAAAGTCATTACCATTTAAAAAGAATATACCAAGCTTCATTTCTGTCTGAAATTGACGTGTCTAATCCTATCTCATTGATACAGTTATTAATATTTTTTTCTGAACTCTCTCTATTAAAAGAAATAAATCATTTTTACAATTTTGAAACCTTCATATAACACATTAAAAAATATATTTTTAAGGTATTCAAATTTTTTAGTTATGAATGTTGCTTTTTTTATACCATTATAGAAAAATTCTTTTCTCTTGATAGGTATAAAGAAAGAAGTGAAATAGAAGCTCTTTTATTTTCAATTCAGACAAAAATGAAAGCTCTTGGCCAACCACTTTATGTTCCATCAGAAGGGCAACTTGTGCAAGATATAGAAAGAGCGTGGGATGAATTAGAAAAAGCTGAACATCGGCGAGAAGTAGCCCTTCGGGAAGAATTACTGAGGCAAGAAAAACTAGAGAATCTTGCTTACCGTTTTGAGCGTAAAGTATGTTGTGTTTGTTATTTTCTAATATTTTAAATTTCTAGTTATATTACATTAATGAAATTTCAACAAAAAAATGCTGATTTGAATAAGGAAGAGCATTATATTTTTTAAGAACATTATATATTTTTTTCTTTTGTTTTTGGTTATTGAATGTACCATATGCATGTTTATGCCTTTTTTCCTAAAGTATAAATAAAATGCATACATAAACTATACTTAAAAAAAAATAAAGTAAATAATGTTTACTTGTGTTTTCAAAAGTAATCTTGCTATGGTGAATGCTTTAAACTTTAAGAAAAGCATTTTTAGTAACCCAGATTAAATACAACACACTTGAGGAAAGAACTTTTCTTTCTACAGTAAAACATTCATAATGGACACTCCTGCATAACAGGCATCTCCATTTAGTGGTCACCTGCAATCTTGCACATCTATATATTTTTATGTTTTTACAGTTATATTTTAATAGCAGACAGATTCTGTGCCCCTAAGGTGTCTGTTATTAAGAGATTGTACTGTATTTCTGGAGAAATAAAGTTGAGTAGCCACCATTTTTCAATTCCTACTGTTAGTTCACACTCTCCCTATATTTATTTATTTATATATCTTGTTCAAATTTTCAATCGTTAATAAAATACTTATTATTCATCCTATCAAGTTGAAATAAATTTTTTTTAACTTGTACTGGATGACAATTGATGTTAATACAGATTTTTCATATATTAATTCATTAATTAAATTTTAATTAATTAATTTTATATGGGAGACAAAATGGCGGCCATTGGTTATTGAACAGTATTTAATGCATCTTCATATCTATAAGGGGGGTTACCATAGGGGGGGACCCTGTTCTGCCTCCAAATATCGCCAAATTTGGCAACCAAAATGAGTTACCAAAAGTGACGCCAACTTGGCGATATCTCTAATATTTCGCCAAATTCCCATAGACTTCCATTGTAAACATACTTGCTTATAGAAAATCAACAAATTGAGATATTTTAATGCAACAAAAACTAATATTAGCTTAAGGGATTATATTAAATTTTTCTTTGATGACCTAAGTAGGAATTGACTTTAAAAACCAAATTTTTATATTACTTGTTATATAGCTGTTAGTAAAATATTTTATTTCATTTGGAACTATGCCATCAATGATTCTCATGAATCGTTACTGAAATAATTTTTGTCAACACTGAAAACAGAGAAAAAATTACAAAGATATGATTAAAGATTATAAACTTTATGCTCCCAGATAAAAGTTAAGAATTAGCCACATCATGTGCATCACCTTCTAGTTATAATATGCAATGAGCTATTTTTTTTCATTAAAAGCATCCTGCATAAATTTTAATAGCAAATTTTGTAACAGAGGGAAGGAAATTCGACTTTATATTTACACTGGAATAAAAAGAATTTTCTGGCTAGGATCAGCATAAATGAACTACACAGATAGATATTTTGTTAATTATCATTATTTAGCTTTTAAAAAAGGCAGATATTAAAGTAATTAATATATCTTAAATTAATATGCAATTTTAAATTTAATATGCTGTTACCTATATTGCATTTGCCTTATTCATTGCTGTTGAAATTGTTTATTTGTTTAAAGTGACTTGAATGTTTCATTCATCAATATTAATAAAACTAATTTTAAATCTTCCTGATGTGTGTTGTATCTATCAGTGTTGTTTTTTATGTGATATATATATATATATATATACTAGGTTGAGCAAAAAGTTCTGGGAAATTTGTAAAAGCATTTTGTAGCCGAAATTCCTGAACTCCTATAGCTGTACCACTAGTACGGTACAAATTCTGGTAACTATTAGATTAAAAATTTCCCAGAACTTTTTGCTCAACCTGATATATATAACCATTATAAACCAATACAAATTCTCAACATGTATTGCACAATCAAAGCTTATTCAAAAATAATCACAGTTAAATATCAAGAATTTCCTGTTTTTTTTTTTTCATCTTTTCCCCATCTTTATTTTTTTTTAATTCTACAAAAATGAAAATTTGTTAGTCTTTAAATACAATTTTTAATGTAGCACAATTATAGTGTTAAGTGAAGCTACTACTTTTTTTCTTTTTGAAATCTATACTTCATCACTCTTTCTGTATGTATGTTCATGTATTTGCTTCTTCTATCTTTCTGACATCATATGTTGCCTTTTTAGATTTTAATAAATCTTAAACAAAAATAGTGTACCATCTTTAAATTTGGTTGATATAACTGTAGCCATGGATGAAAGAGAAAACAATGTTTAAACTTCAATATTTAAAAAGCAAAAATCAATGTTATGCCAATGTAAAGTATATATAGAAAGAAAATCTAACAGAATAAGATAAGTAAATCAAACATTAATTTAATTTTTAAAATGTATTTTGAGCTCTAATGCGAATTATGCTGTATACTTTCTGGGAGAAATGCATCAAATGGGAAGCAATTTGTAGCTGTTCTTCTAAAGTTATTGAAAAGTTGCATTTATATTTTGAGTTTTTATAAACTGTGGCTTAGCAAGAGCACTATTAAGCTGAACATTTGCTTGCCTTTAGCAGTTTATTTGCATTCCTTAATAAGACAAAGCATTGTTGATATTTTTTTCATTTTTGGCATCCTAGACAACTTATTTAAATGTCATTAATATATTGGGCCAAGCTTTTATTGTTGCTTATTATGTTATTACATTTCATATATCTGAAATGACTCAAAGTTTTTTTTCTTAATTCTGTACTGATTATAACTGCTCAAAGTTATATGGAATATCCCATAAACACAGACTATAGCAAAAGTGGTGCAGTCAGTGCTTTGGCATCATGTATGAAGCTTGATAGGTATTTCATTAACTTTGTCGATCGATAGAAAAATGAATTTTTTGCACCAAGCGCCAATTATAGGTGCTGCAAAACTGCATGAATGCATAAATTCTACTTGAGAGTCCATCAGAATACATTAAAAAGAACTCAAGAATCATACCCATGATGTGACCCATACTTTTCAAGAAAAAGTCATTACAATCATTATAACCGATCTAGAAAAAATTTAGCTTTATTGTAAGTATGGGAATGTAACTATAGATGACTAAACTGAATATATTTACACACATTTATTAGTCTTCAATTATATGGCTACTTTGTATACTAAAGCTCAGTAAGTATGGATAAGATTCAGTCCCTGTTTTCAAATTTCTTTTGAATTCCGTACTCCAATCTCTGTTGGGTTGTTTTTTTGCTAGCCGTTCCATCTATTTTGTTTGTGCAAACTTGTTTTGACTTGTGCAGAAATCTGCTAGCACTTACATACATAAAACTATATGTAAACATAAAATTCCAATATGCAAGTACAGTAGAACCTCGATTATCCGTAGTAATTAGGACCGGCCTTTTTTTCGAAAATCAAAATTTTCGGATAACTGAGAATGCTTCAATTTCAAGTTTAAGGAGAAATATATGCATTATTTCTTATTATGGTAACAAGTGCTTAATAAAAATAAAGCAATACCAAAATAAAAACAAGAATAAATTACCTGAATTTTATTGTTGAAATTAAGTACCTTTTACATATTTCACAGGGGTTTGAAACAATATTTTGTTTGTCGCAGTTTCGATTGCCTTTGCTTTAAAACTGTATCACAAAGTTTTTTAATATTATTAGTTTACCGGTATCACAGTTTTTCTGCTGCTCCAGCCATGCCAAATCTTTTGCAAAACATTCAAAAGCTTAAGAATTGCTAATTTGTTCATTCCATTCTGTAGCCTATGCCAATCGGGCCCGTCGGCCTAATCGTTCGGAGTTTTCATGGTTTTCTTCGAACCATGGATTTCCATGCGTAAATACGGGTTAGGTTCCCTTAGAAAGACCCTGGGCCTATATCCCTCGAGTAGATAATTGGCCATCAAAAATCAACCCAACCCGTAGCTTATGGTAACTCAAATTAAATTCAAAGCAATTTTAAGAAAGGAGATCAAAAATATTTATATACAGTCGTAGTTTGGAAAGGACCACTTGCACACAAGGAATATGATAATAATAATAATAAAGCTTTCAAAATGAATTTTGCACACAAGAAATGTGATAGTTAAAAAAAAAAAAGCTTTAAAATTGGATTTCGGTTAACCGAGAGTTTTGGTTAAAAAGAGTTTCGGATAAAAGAGGTTCTACTGTACTAATATTTATGTTTGCAAAAAGTCTTGACGGGATATCTTGTATAAATATATAAGATAAAAAAATATATGACAGTGTGTTTTCTTTATCAATGGATGTTTCTTATGTCAATGTATTAATATTTAAACTTTTTTCAGAGTGTTGTCCGAGAGGGTTACTTAAAAGAAATGATTCAAGTTCTTTCTGACCCAAGGTATGGTAGTAACCTGTCACAAGTTGAAGCAACTGTCAAAAAACATGAAGCTATTAGTGCAGACATTCTTGCTAGGGTTAGTAAAAAACAACTTTTTATTTAAATTTATTTTCTATATCTTTAATATTGATTTTTTAATCAAGTAACTTTTGTTGATATTTTATATAGGAAGAGCGATTTCAGAATTTAACTACTATGGCTGATGAACTTGTAATGGAAAATTACCATAGTAAAGACAGGATAAAATTAAGGTATTACCATGTTTTTATATCTTAATCATGTCATGTAGTAATATTTTTCTAGATCGTAATAACTGATAATTCATTACATCTCTTTGTAAATCATAAAGTTATTCACATTGGTCAAGGTGAATGGAACAATGTTTTGTTTTTTCATGGCATGGTTTTCCATATAACACTGGTCGGAAAAATTTTCGAAGCTGCAGACGATGTATTTTCTAAATGTTAAAAGTTTTTAAGCTAAACTAATAAGGAGCTTCGATATTCTGCAAAACAAATCCATATGGTATACACTTTGATCTTAAAGATTATATAATGTAGTTAAAGTTCTGTAATTGAAGTGTTATTGAACTTATTTATATTTTTTTGTTCCTTCAAATGGCATTCTTTTTAAAAATGAATTCCTCACTTTTTCTTGTATTATTGATATGAATAATTGCTAAATAATTCACAATATTAGAAATTCTTCTTTATATGAACAGTTTTATAATAATAAGTATTTACTTCTACTATAACTAAAAAAAGAAAAAAAAATGCAATTTTTTATAGACAAAAAAAAAAATTGTTTTATTATATTCTGTTATTTTGTAAATCTGTTTGGTGAAATTTTTTAAAACCGTTTTAGACATGAGTGCTATTTGAAAAATATTTAATTTTTTTTTTTAATGTAAGTTTTCAGACTGACCACTAGTGTTCAACGAAACAGAATTTTGGTATTCTTCCTAGTATCAAACGAAAACGTAACTGTCCCAAAAATTTTTTAAATAATTAATACATACATAAAAATATATAATTATTAATTAATTATACATATATAGAAACACATTTCTAACAAATACATATATATATATATGTGTGTGTATAAGTTTCAAACAAAAGCAAAACATAAAAAATAATGCAAACTGTTATATTTTATTACTTTATGACAACCAATAATAATAGGGATATATCAATAATTATTTAACAATATAATAAAAAATGGAGAACAAATTCAATAATGAATATTTAATTTTTAAATGTACACCTATTTTCAGTTCTTTAATATTTTTTTGCATTTAAATTAATTGAAATAAACTATTTGAAAGTTTGTTTTTAAGAAAGTAACTTTCAATATGCTTAAAATAATAATAGTAATTGTTTTATAATTTTAAATTATTATTAGTTTAGTAGAGATTTAAATATAGATATATGCTTAAATTTCAACATTCCCAAAGTGACATATTTAACAATACTGAGTACTTAAGCTAATTTTTTAAAAATATGTAAGAATATGAAAGTATCAGTTTTTTTCTCAGACGTGCGCAACAAGATCAAAATAAATATTTGCTCACACTCAACCAAAAAACTTTACCACCCCTGCCCCCTAAGAAAGTTTTGAAATGGGTTTCCTGTTTTGAAATTTTATTTCTAGGGGCTGTATTGGCTCTCTGTGCCTCTGACCAAAACTTTTTATTTTCATATAAAATAAAGTGCTATTAATTCATCAACAACACAGGATGATTTTCTAATTATACGAATTTTGTCTAATTTCAAAATGTTTTAGGTATACATACCTCGATGTATCTTTTATAATAATTTTTGTAAACAATCGTCATCTGTTGTACTACTTTCTAGAAAGCATTCAAAACACTTCTGCAGTTTCAAACAAAATTTCCTATTTCTGTTAAGTCTGCAGCTTTTAATAAACATGTGAAGAGTTTCTCCAAAGTTTTGCCATATATGCATTGTTTGCTTTATAATTTGCACTCATGTCTTGAGTCAGTGATGACTGAGAATTATAAATAGTGAAGTTCACAGCAATAAATAAAGAGTTTCTCAATAGATAATGTTGAAAATTTCCAAAGGAAGAAATGAGATTTTTGAAATATAGATAGTTTTGGTCCTGGCCGAAATTTTGGCAGTATTTTCGCCGAAAACAAATGCTCGGCAAAACTCAGATTTTGGGCTGAAACCAAATATTCAGTTGATCTCTACTTATCCCTAATAATGTAACTTTATCTAAGTAATATTAGTAATAATAAAGAATAGTTAGCATATTTATTATTATTGTTATTATAAAATGGGACCAAATTGTTATTTTATCAAAAAGAGTGTTTTTTGTTTCTTCCATGGAATTTTTAGAAGTATCTTGTTTTGACTTTAACCTTTGATTTATATTAATTTTTAACTTTGCAGAATGACATATTTTCAAAATTTTTATATAAATGTACTTTTGTTTAATATAAACTATTCATATTCTGTAGGGAGCAAGAAATAATGCAGCGATGGCACTACCTCTTAGAACTTCTGAAAAAACACAGATCTACTCTTACTAATTTGAGCAACTTGATGACTATGCTAAGAGAAATCGATACAATTACAACAGAAATAAAAGATATGGAGGTAAAGTGTTTCATCAATGAATAAAACATTTTTTATTTTTGATGAATAATTTTTCCTGTTCAGTTTTAAATACACTAGTTCAGCCGTACTCAACCTGCAGCCCGTAGACCTGTTATGTGTGGCCTGAGGCGCACAGTCATTAACCTGCATATTTATAAAATTAACTGAGATGCGCATAATATGTATTTAAGACCTTCACTTCTTTAAATATAGTTTCATGGGAAAACAAAATTTGTCTTCTTATTTATAATTAATTTGAAATTTTGTTAAAATATTTTAAATGTCGTTTTCTTAGTCAAAACTTCTTTTTATACTATCTCATTACATTCTGCTGTATTATTTGTTACATTATTTCGTTTTATACTTATTATATAGCTAATACTGCTTTTTAGGAATGAGCGTTTGTTGAGGTAAAATTGGCATAAAAAATTTTTTTACACCACTATTTCCGAACAATAAACTTTGTGGCTTTTTTCTACAACAATTACATTAAAGATCTACTTTAAAGTTTATTGTTTAAAAATAATTTTTAAAAAAAATTTGGCAACATTTTTCAGATACGACAATTATCTTTATTGATAACATTAACTATGTTAGATTGCTTTGTTATACTACTTATGTTATCTTACTATCTTAATTACCCCTTTTAAATGTGTTGCAGCCACGTCTAATGTCGCAAATGTATGTTTGCGGCCTGCAAGAAAAAAAAGGTTGAATATGGCTTCGCTTCACTAGTTGGTACCAAAATTCTCCCCATAAAAATTATAGTTGTATTAATAGATAATTTTCTAACAGATTTCTTATTACTAAATCAAAATATGGCGATCATGTACCATTTTTCAAATGGGAGGGCTTTCTTTCAAAATTAAGCTATTTTAGTCTCACTTAAGTATAAGTAGGTATTGCATAAATAATAAAATATATATAAATATAAAAACAACCTATAAATAAATGTATATAGAATGTTAGCTGAGATATGACGCTGAAAGCAACGAAATATGTTAGTGGATATTGCTGTACATGAAATGAGGGGAAGGGGGGTGGGTACCAAAAAACAATGCATGAGTCAAATGTCAATAAATGTAAAATATATCAAGAGTTTTCGTAATAAAAAATGTTTGTAAACTGTTTAGAAATAATTGGAGTGGTGATAGTATACAGTAAGATAAAGAAAATTTCCAGATAGCCTATGATCGCATTCCACTGAGAATGTAACAAAAGTGTAAAGTAAATTGTCCACATTGAAGTTTCAACAGTGAAAATATGTTGTACAATCCCATACAGATCAGCGAAAGACTCAAATGAGAATTCTCAAAGTGATGCTCAAGAGTTTTGTTGCACAGTTCACACTGATGAATGAAAGACTGGCACACCTTGTACACTCCTGGTATCGCATTGATCTTGCCTGCTGCAACAAGGAATTCTTTCAATGAGATCTTCCTCAGAATCTACAGGTGTCTGGTACACCAATGCTTTCATGTGTTTCTACAAGCAGTTCAGTGGATTTTGGCCCGCTGAGTGTGGAGACCACACCACTCATCTAACATGTCCAATTCACTTTTATCTACCTTGATCAACCAATCAGCTGCAACTATCGATGCCACTTCTTAACACTGGAAATTAGAAATTTCCATACATCAAATGCTTGATGGTGATATTTGGGAAAGTGCTGGTGCTTGTTGGGTGTGTTTCTAAATTTTGATTTGCTGATATTCTTTCGACTGTATAGGTTCCATTGTAAACGCTATTCGCCTTGATGGGTATATTATCAACCATCCAATTTTTTTCTAAACAGTTTATGAACAGCTGTATGTATACTCTGTTAATTTGTTATCAAAGAGAATGAAAATACTTTTTTCATGTTTTCAATTTTATTTAGCATTGAATGTGAATTAATATAACAATCCTTCATTGTTTTTTATTATTATAAAATTTGTTTTAATAAAAATGGTATTTACTGCAATTTGGATGTCATATTTATATTTAATAATGTCAGATCTATATAGTTCACCATAATTGTTTTGCAGTAAGGTAAATTTATTATTATTTATTTTTATGAATGCCGGATACTTTTATTTTATTTTTACCAACCAGTATTATTAATTTTTCAATCAATTTATTATTTACATAATTATACTTTTTTATGTACTTTAGAGTAGTTTCTATGCAGAAGATCTGGGTCGTCATTTATTAGCAGTAGAAGATTTGCTGCAGAAACATAGTCTGGTTGAAGCCCACATTGCATCTCAGGGAGATACTATTAAAAAATTAAACAATCAAGCACAAAGTTATATTGAAGATGGTCACAAAGAAGCTCCTATCTTACAAAAACGGCTGAACAAATTGAATGCTGAATATAGCAAGTATGTTTGTTATGAAAATGTAATATTAAAAAAAATAGTCTCTAAGATTTTGATAAATATTGCCTTTTTATTTTATTTTAATTAAAATGTTTTGGTATTTTTTCCTTTGCCAATTAGCATTTTTTTTTTTTTTTTTTTTGGTTTTGCTATTTCTTTGCCAAACAAGTGTTATCAGACTTGTTCACGATTATGTTAAGCAACTTGAGAATGTTTCCTTTTTTATGTTCCTGATTTTTCTATAGAAACTTTAATCTCTTCACCTCTACACTAATTTATTCATAGACATTTACAATTCCTAAAACTATTTTGATTTACAAGTCTTTAAGCCACTACCATAAACTAATTTAGAAATTGGACCTATTTGCCTGGAAATAAAACAAAAGTTCAGTTATGATTGATAATTGATGTATGGATAGTAGATCACTTAGAATATCACTTGGATAGTAGATCACTTAGAACCATAGAGGTATCGTTCACCATTATTTAGACTCATATTTAATTGTATTCATAATGTGTCACAATCAGTGCTGTAGTCATACAAAAATTAAATGGCATTACCGTAGAGCTTGTATAGGGTTTCTTTTGAAAAATCCAGAAAGTATACATGGTATACCATAATACACCCTCCATTGTACCCCTGATTACATATATTTCAAATAGTCTCTTGCATCAGTCATTAACCTAGTTTTACCTGAACCTGACCTGCATTTCAGGTTGGCACAAAACATTTTGGTACAAGTCTGTTTTGTGTTGGGTGTAGACTTTCATAAGCCAGGTTTGTGTCTCTGAATGTTGTTTCAGAATTAAAAGACCAGAATATCATTTCAGAAGAAAAACTATGTCTGGATATGTTCATTTTTGATTTACATAAAAGTTAAAATTTATATTAGGGACAAAAAATATTGATTATTTTTTCATAGTTGCATTAAAATGGTAGTTTCTCTTCAATTCAATTTTCTCTGAATTTGGTTTTTGGGTTGTATTCGGGTTAAGTATTTTGATTTTGGGATTGAAGGTTGTTGGTTTCAAATTGGTATAACCTGATCAGTGCAAGTTTCTAATTCCAAATAAGTACAGAGCTGCCAAGTCTCTGTCTTTTTGGATATCAGTATTTTAATACAGAAAATGTTCTTTTATTTAATTGGAACATTTCGGCGATTTAAAAGAACAACATTTTCTCTAAGATAATGGTGGTGTGCAAAAAAGCCGGAGGCTTGGCAACTCTGTAAGTAATATTTTCTGCTATGCTAAATGCCTTTTTAATTTTATACCTGATGTTTAACCTTATTTTATTCTTTCTTTTCTTTTTCTTTATTTTTTGTACGTTTATTAATTACTTCAATTTTTAAAGTTTCTCTCTCTCTTCCTTTTTAAAAAAAAAAAAAAAAAAAGCCATATAAGATGCAATAAATGTACAAATTTTTTCTGTATTTGTTTTTATTTCATGTTTCTTCATTTTGTGGAAAGAAGATAAAAGGTAAAACAAAACAATTGGGAAAAATATGGCTTATTTCGTGGTGTTTTGTTCTGAAATTGAGAAAACTTTCGTTTCTTATTTTTCATTTTATTAAAAACTTAAATATGTATATTTAAATAGAGAATAATTAATTTTTGAAATTTTTACTTCTTTGTTTATATTTTTTTCAGTTTTGGTATATATATTTTTTTTTCAGTCTGGTTAACCTTGCTGCTAATCGAAGAACAAAACTAGAAGAATCCCGTGCATATTACCAGTTTGTTCAAGATCAAGAAGAAGAAGATGCATGGGTTGTTGAAAAGCAGTATATTTGTAAAGCTGTTGTTCCTGGAAAAGATTTGCAAGGAGCTCTGTCCTTACAACAAAAACATAAGGTATATAAATAAGCATGGGCATTTGTTTTTGGCGCCAGTAATAAAAAAAAAGTAATATTTGCCTTATATAATTAGGGTCTTTTTGAAATTATGTAATTGAAAGTATCTTTAAAAAAAAAAGTGGTGCTCATTGAATAAAATTCTGGGAATGAGGAAAATTAATTTAGACTGCAAAAGGTTAAGAGATAATTTTTGGCAGTTAGTTTCACCCGTACAAAAGAAGGGCAATACCGCTCCCTGAATTTTTAAATTAAATTAATTTAATTAGTTAAATTTTCTTTTTCTCTAATTTTTTTTTCTTATCAAATGACTAGAGGTGGGGGGAGGGGGGCAAAATATATAGTTCTTATTATTATTTTTTTTTTTTTTAACCCATGTATTTAAAAAATATCTTAAGCAGGGGTTCAGAGGGCTCCATGATATCATAATAATGTTAGCAAATGACATGACAGTATTCAGCTTCTAAAATATCAATTAAAGCGAATAAATAAGTATACCATACCTGCCAATTTTTAAGAATGAACATCAGTAATACTTTTCATGGCATTTAATAAACTTAAGATTCTAACTAATAGAAAATATAATAATAAAATATCACAAAATACACAATATGAACTTTCAAACTTCACCGTTTTACTTAAAAGGTGACAAAAAATAATAAAATAGATTTTAAGAGTTAAAAATATACATTTTATTTAAAAACTTCTTAGTACTTTCGGCCTGCATTTCCTGTGGCCATCATCAAATAATATTTTTATAATTAATTGCTGTTCCTTCATATAAATACATCACTTCATTTCAAATGGGAGAGCCAATAATTATTAGGATAGTTGAAAGCAGAAGTAGCAGTCCCTTAGATTGAACTTAAGTAGAGAAAAAATATATATTAACTGCAGTTCCATTTATTTTATTACATCACCTTTTTTCTCATACGCCACTTTCATTTTTAAATGCATAGCTGGGCAGTAGAATTAGCAGTGTTTCAGATTAAATTTGCATAGGGGAAAATATTTAACTATTGTCCTATCAATTTTAATATATCACTTTGCTCTAGTTTTCAAGATTTATTTTCAGGATATTTAAACATGTATTGGGGATATTCTATGATAGGGCGTCATTACATACTTGATTGCTTTTACACAGGATCTTTATGGATCCTCTGATAGTAGATGTGTGCATATTAATTGGATGTTGGGTATATAATTTTAGCATGATCAGAATCTATTGTGATATTCTGATTAAAACTTATGTGACAGAGCTGTGGATTGACAACAAAATTTTATATCTGCTTTATGCTCTTTGATTCTTTCTTTCAGTTTTCTCTTTACCTTTCTACTTCCAACTACCCTAATAATTATTGGCTTTCCCATTTCAAACGAAGTGCCATATTTGTATGAATGAACAGCAATTAATTATTAAAATATTCTCAGATGATGGCTGTGGGAAATGCAGGCCGAAAGTACTAAAATGTTTTAAAATAAAATGTATATTTTGAACTTGTAAAATCTATTTTATTATTTTTGTCACCTTTTAAGTAAAACAGTGAGCTTTTAAAATTCATATTGGGTAATTTTGTGATTGAATCAAGGTGAAATATTCCATTTCGTCTTATGATGTTATGAAATATTATATTGTGTAATTGCAAGATTATAAAATAATATGCTGTATAATTGCAACATTATAATATAAAAGACATAGAAATTAATTGCCTTTAACCCTCTGAGCAGTTTGTTCAAATTTTTCAGTTTCCCAAAAACAACTTTAATCTGTTGTAGACAAAAATATTTTCAACAGAATTGTATTTCAAGATGTCTATCAAATAAAGGGGCTTGAAGTGTATTTTAGAAACAAATTTTAATTAAAATTATTTTTATAAGCATTTTTATGAAAATGCAGGAAAGCCCTCAAGACGCTTGGCGGGTTAAATTAGGAGTCTTTAGAAATATACTATATGTAGCAGCTAAGTTTGTATTAATCATGTATTGTTAATACTGTTTTGTAAACTTGGAATAAACCATTGCTTAAGTTAAATGGCTTATCCAGAATTCAAAAATGTAAGCCAGTTATATAAACCCCTAATGAAGAAGTTTCTAAATACACTACATTCAGCCTTAAACATTCCTAATTTTTTATTCTCTACCTTTTTTTAATGCCAAGCATCATAAATGAGAAGTTATGTTATTTTAAAACGATGGGGAAAATCCAGTCTTCAGAGTATTGCAAATTTATTGAGTTAAAACAGCAACAGATTCAGTGAGTTCAGTGATGAATTTTGTCCTTCAACTAACACTATAAATAAGAACATGATTAGTTTTATTTTATTATTTGTTTGGGATTTTTAATAAACTAAGGTATCATAAATGCTCTCACTCGTGGATAAAATTTTAAAAATGTATTTATTGTTGTGTCACTTGGCTTTAATTTATTGTTAAAGGTTTTTCTATACTTATGGAGAGGAAAATCCGAGACCAATTGATGAAATTCATAACATTTTGTAATTGTTTTGATTTTTCTGATTGAGAGAATTCTATGATAAAATTTTGAAATTATCCCTTTCATTTTGTGGCATACCAAAAGCCTGTAAAACTGATGTCTCTCAGTAAATCTGTAAAATTAAATTAAAATACCCATTTTTTTTTTTTTTTAATAATCTATAAATGTTGGCATAAAGTTTCAAATTGAATTTTTATCTGCATAATGTATGTATAGAATTTTTATTGCTGGCATGGAGTGTGGAGGCGTTTGAATATAGAATAATACTGAATTACATATCTCTGCTTTTTTAAAAGTATCCATATTGTACTATTTTTTCTTTCTTTATTACTGTTATTTTTGATTCATTGCTGATAATGAAAATTGCTCATGTATATCGGAGTAGGATTTTTCCTGATTGAAGGAAAATGCTTTTTTTTTTTTTTTTCTATATTCGTTAAAGTATTTGATTTGTTAAAATTTTTGACTCCTAGTTTTTGATGTATTTATATGTTTTTGATTTCCCAAATAAAATTTGGTATTTCTGAAAAATGTCTGTGGCATCTGTTTGTGTATTACATAATTTTTGCAGTTACTCTCAATCAAGAACTGATGCACAGAATTTCATGAAAATTTACATTTAGTTAGTCCTTGAGATTAATTGGTTCTCATTAGATTTTGAGGTATATCATCCGGAGAGAATGGCAAACTGGTCAGTCACCCAGGGCCACTTACATTTTACAATGCGCTTAAAAAAAATTGATTTCTATCAATTTCCAACCTTTAAGAAACTACATTAAAATTATTGTCCTTCTTAAAATTAAGCGGTTTTTTCCATTCTATCCTTTATCTCTTCTTTGGACCATATTTGTGAAAATGCCCTTAGGCCCTTAAAACCTTTAGATAATTACTGCCCATTCTTATGTGCATATTGTATTTGGCATTTTCTGTTTGGTTGCTGTTCATTCCAATAGCAAAGTAATTTTCATGTAGTACCCATGTCAACAATTGCATTTTTACATGTTTTTACAAATTATCAGTATAAACTGGCTGTGCTTGAATTTTTATTTTTCATTTTTGTAGGTTTATTTTGAGTTATTCATAGAGATTGTTGAAATTGAACAGAATAAGGTATCAGTGTATCAGTAAAGGCATCTGTTTTATTGTATTTTATGTTTGGTTGAATATTAACTGAAACCTCTACAATTTTTTTTTTTTTTTTTTTTTTTTTTTTTGTTATGGTGGATCTTCAGAGAAGGCTGCTCCTTTATAGAAGGATGGCCTAGGGCTGCAAGAATCTTTTGCTCAGGGATGCTAATGGTGTTGTTTGTATATCATTCTAATGGTGGTGTCTGCTACACTGTGTTTTTAAATATTTCCACTTTAGCTATATAGTGGAATCTAGGGTTGAAATTACACTAAATTTAATATGTAAGATGCTTATTTGTTATGAAACTGCTATCTAGTGCTTGAGGGAACTTTCATAATCAGGTTCACAGCTAAGGTTCGCATCAACCATAAGTGGTTCTGACAATATTGCAAGTGTTAATTTGTGTTTCTGGAGAAAATCTTTTTAAATATTAAACAGAAATTTCATTATTTTAGGCTTTAGAAGTAGAGATTAATGCCAGGTGGCCTCAAATAAAGAAAGTGATTGAATCTGGAAATTTGCTAAAGTCCCAGAAACATTCAGAAAGTACAGATGTTTCTATTAGAATAGATGCTTTAAAGAAAAACTGGGACAAACTTCATGAATTGTGGGCTGTGAAATCTAAACAACTAGAAGATGCCTCTGCAGCTTATCAGGTTTGTATAACTTGCATTTTTTTCCCTTTTATATTAAGGGCATAAGTATAAAAAGCCATTGAAACGTGAACAGTATTGTATTTTTGGATAGTATTGCTCCTTTAACATAAATTTTAAACATTTGTTGCAATTTTCCTATTGTAAATACCAGAATAATTTATTTCATTATAGCCTCAAATAGTAACTACCATTTTTTTCTTCAAAATTGTCAAGTGCCTTTGACAAGATATGTCATTTTCATGTTGAAAAAAATATTCTTTAACAGTTAAATAAGATATATCTCATCAATGATAGTCAGTGTTAAATATCAGAAAATCTTGAAAAAAATTGTGTGTTTTTTCTCTCATAATTTAAACTTGAATATTTTCAAAATTGTCTTTTTATTTTTGACATTAAAAATGTAGATTATTAATATTGTATACTTTTATGATATGATCATTAATATTATGATTTATAACTATGATTCTTTCATGTTTTTTCCCTTTTATTCATTTTATGATTGAAATTCAATTATGGGTTTTTTTCTATCATTTATTGACCTAGATAAGTAACCATATTACAACCATAAGTGGAATATAATTTTATAATTACTTGACAGTAAGAAGGCATCTCTATTTAACCATATACAGGTTTATTTTACATTTACAAACACTGCAAAAGCTTCTTCAAACAGACAATCTTTTGGCACTACTGACTTGCATGCAAAAGTCTTACAAATGCCATGTAGGGCACAATCTATGGTTATTAAGAGTTATTATTCATTGGGATGTAACATCTTTCCCCTCATATTTTAAATGAACCAGTGGTTTACTATGCCGACTATTTCTTCAAGCTGGTTGACAGTCGTGTAGAGTCTTTCCTGTATTTTTTTTTTTTTTTTTTTTTTTTTTAACTTAAATCATTATGCTTTTTCAGTTGGCTGAGGTGAGAAATGTTTTTTAGCATTCTTTAAATTTTATTCTTTTCCTCATACTGATTGCTTTTAAAGTACTTGGAACAGTTATCTCTTAATATTGCAAATATCATAGTTCTAATGGAACTTAGTAATATATTTTCCTTTTTTGACATCATGTTTTTTTTTTTTTTGCCAAAAAATAAATATCCATTTTCTTGATGTAACGATTCCATACAACGTGATATTCTTCCAATCTACCCAAAGAAATTCTTGTTACTGAGACGTTCAAATTTTTAAAAAATAAATAAATATTTCATAGTATTTTTTTTTTTTAGAAATTCTGTCAAAACTACTTCGTTGTGATTAATATAACTTTGCAATTACTTGACAGCGAGGAAGCATCTCTATTTAACTGTATAAGGATTTATTTTACATTTATAAATGTGGTAAAAGCTTACTCAAATGACAGACTTCTTTACAATAATAATATCTTTTGGCACTACTGACTTGCATGCATGTCTTGGAAATACACGTGTAGTGGTGTCGTCTATGGCTATTAGGAGTTATTATTTATTGGGTTGCAGCAAAGTGAAAAAGTATTTTTTCCTGCTTTTATTATATGCAATGTATTTTGTCCTTTTTTCTGAAAAATACTCATTTTATAAATAACATACTTGAATGCATAATTTAAGTACTAATTAAAAATATTGCAATTATTGTTTTCTAATTTATACTTAAATTTTTTCTCTTGTTGTGATTAATATATGCTAGAAAAATGACTGAATTTATTAGTTAATTAAAATTAACCGTTTGTTTCTCAAAATTCTCGGCATTTACCTCCATTTTAAGCACATGTTCAATGTACTCTAAAAAAAGTGCTCTGAAATATTATTTTGACTGTTAGTATGTATATTGTTGTGTGTGTCTTATTATTTTATGTATTTTATTATTCATTAAAATTTAAAAAATGTTAAACATGAACAGTCATTTAGAATAAAATCATGGGACTGCAACTGCCAATATCCATTCCCCATAATACAATTTCATCATTATGGAATTTGTTATTTTGTACTTTTTTTTCACTTTGTAGGAATTAATGCAAAGTATTTGTAATTCAAAATGTAAAACAAATATGGTCCTTTACAAAGCTTAGATCCCTTTTATTAACTTGACACTAATCTTGTTCAATAAGTTTAGTTTTGTTATGCTTTTTCTAACTGTAGATTTCTCTGGGGATTGCAAAAAGTTTTATTCTAATGGATGTAATAAAACTCAATTCTAACATTTGCCCCTCCAAAATCTGATTTTCAGCACAGAGAATTTCACTGCACATTTTGCAAAAAGTTAAAAATAATATATTTCAGGTTATAGCCAAAATTGTAGTTTAAGGTTATTTATCTAATATACTCTAATAACAAAACTCTCGAAATCCCATATTTTTTTCTTTTCTCCTATGAATAATGATTTTAAAAATACATTTTAAATTCAACTTTTTATGTTGATATCTGTCTTTATTATTATTACCAAATAAATAAGGTAATGGTTAAAGCAGATATTCTATCAGTGAAAGTGTCAATGTGTAAAGTTTCATGTATCTTACTTGACAGTTGGTGCAGAAATAAAATCTTATTAGAGCATTATTTCAGCTCTTATATCGAATTTGCATTCAAGTGAAGAAAACAACCATATAATCCCTTAAAAACCAGACAAACAAATCTATAAATTTGGAACTATAAAATTCAACTAAGTCGGTATTGTTATCGAAATAGCTATTAAAATATATAACATCAGTATTGAAATAGCTATTAAAAACTAATTTTGTCTCATAATGATTAAAGATTAGATTGAATGTAATATGTTTGTAAATTTGGTAGACTCTGAACAAAATTTTTATTGAGAATTTTGCATATATGTCAAAATGTTACACATAAAATTAATTACAATTCAAACTGAATCAAAATAAATGAAAACAAAAATAAACACACACGCACACACACACACAAAAAAAAAAAAAAAAAAAAAAAAACCATACGCATTTCTGACTGCATAAAAAGGACACCTGGCTTAAATTAACATTTTAGTTTTTCTTGTTGTGTATTTTTCTGTAAGCAATTTTTATACAGTAGAATCTGTGAAATTAGAATTTGTCTTTAACCCTTTCAGAAGCAGAAAAAATATGATCGTGAAATGGTGAAATAATTGACTTACACCAGAATTTTCAAATGAATTTCTTAGAAAATAGAAACCTGCTCTTTCATTATAAAAGCAAAATTTTATTAAAATATTCTGGGTGCCGTTTGTTAGTTTTCAAATTAAAATTAGGTAGTCAAGCCATGTGACCATCGCCCTTGAAAGGGTTATGTAATAAATAAATTAATTAATTTAAAAAAGGTGTAAATGACAAATTTCATTGACTTTGTGAAAAGAATGATACTGTCAAAACAGTGACCTGCTGAGATGGAAACATTCATAAGATGGAATTCCTGATCCATTTTAGCAGGTTCTGACTCTTTATATATCTATTTCAATATTTCTGCCTTTTTATTATTTTTTTTTAATAATTAAGTAGCATTGTTATTTTGTAAATTTGTTAATTTGTAAATTTTGTAAAATTTGTTATTTGCAAGTATTACTTCTTAAAATTCTGTAAGATTTTTTCTATCTTTTCTAAATATTAAATTCAAATTTTTATTCATTTGTTGAAAAGCCAATACCTGTATAGTGATAAATAGATTATCTTAACTTTAGATGATTAAATTATGTTATTCAGGAATTTGGGCAGTTTTAAAGCTCTGTTATTACATGCTGTTGCTTTGTAATGTCTTGCATCGAGGAAAGAGGAGAGTTTTAAAAGCTATATTTAAAAGATAAAAGACAGTTATTTCCTAACAGGACAAATGTTGTTTATTTTGACTATCTATAAATATATATGAGGATGCATAATTTTAAAGAATGAAATAGTTCCAAATTTTAAATCATATTTCCTTTAATATTTTAGTATCAAACTGATGCCAATGAAGCAGAATCATGGATGAAAGAAAAACGTCAGCTTATGTCCAGTACTGACTATGGTAAAGATGAACCTAGCGCTCAAGTAAGTTCATAATCTTTTGTGACTACTTTTTCTAAAATAAATAAGTGAAATGCTAATTCACTCTTTCAAAATCTTTCATTTTTTATTTTAGAAATAGGTCGTTAAGAAAAACTGTTATTTATTCATAAAATACTTTTATTCATTATAATATTTAATTTATTATATTCAGTCTCAGGTTTAAACTACAGGCATCCCCCGACTTATGTATTACGCAACTTATGAAAATTTCCAGTTACGTAATAAATCTTGAAAATTACGTTTATGAACACACTAGCGCATTCGATACATATTTGCATGCTTTGCTAATTATTTTATAAATAAAATGTCCAGATAAAAACCTCAGCCATAATATAGTTTTATATATTACAGAGAGTTATATCTTTATTAAGATATACAATTAAATCATTACAAATCAAACCCTCAGCCTTCAATATCGAGAGTGATAGAAGTTGTTAGAGAATAGCATTTCTCTTCACAACCATTCACTTCAAGCGCTGACTCTACCACTACAGAACTAAATTAGCTGTTACAAGTATCAATTCATTTTTGATTTTGTGTACTATAAGTTGTATTGTCATAACTTATCTTTATTATTTGTTGTTCATAGCAATGCTCGATCTCTGCTAATCATCCCAGGTGTGTAATCCCTAGTTAATGTATAACTCCTTCTTTTAACACAGAAAAAAAAAATAGTTTATTTTACAAAGCACAAAAGGACGTTACATGACGACACAAATGATGACAGATATTAAATTTCAGGTTTAACATAGATGCATGACACCTTTATATTTCACTTCACAATCTCCACTTCACTATATTATTAAATCATTCACAAACTACTCCAATTATAATACTTTGGTGCTCATAGCACCTGACGCACTTCCGTTTTATAAATCAAAACTTTCGCCAGCCAAACATGCACGGCCTACCTCTACACTTCTCAAAAATCTCTGCCACTCTGAAAAAACAGTGTCCCCCCTTCCTCTCCGCGTGCCCACATATCATGTGTCAATGGCGCCAGAGAAATAAAAAGAAAAGTTCTCCAGACATCACACCCCCCACCCAAGATTGAAAATGGGGTAGGAGGTCTTTCATTTTCTATCTGAAATTTAGTCTGGAGAAGTCCTCATACTTCATTTATTTTTTTTAACAAATTTCCCAAATGAAAATACAAATTAATAAATAAATATAAAAATATACAAACTACATTCTTGAAATAGTCTGGACACGCCGCCTATACTCTTATCTACTAATATAGTAAAAGGAATTAATAACATACATTAATAAATACAATGACAAATAAAGCACATGTAAAATGTAACAAAAGCTGTAGTAGCACATTAAATAAATCTTGACTATCAATTTAAAGTCACTAAAAAAAAACATAGTCATTTATCAAATAGTTTATGAAAGTTTTTTTTTTTTAAATCCAGTAGTCTCAAGCTAATAATCATTAACTCTCTTTCTGCAGTTTCATTTTGACTCAATAAACATAAATTCTCATCATTCGTACTTTGTTGTTCCATTTCACTGCCCCCTGCTTTTCGATATTTAATTTCTTCCCTGCTTTCTGACTGCATCTCATCTGTAGACACATCACATAATCTATTTTCTTCCCCTCCACTCTAAGCTGATTGTAATAACTCATAAATCGTTGGTGTGGTAATACATGACCCATATAATTTATCTGTTGCTGCGAACAAAACATCTACATCTACGCTGTTAACTACATTATTTGACTCTCCGGAATCTAAAGCTATGGGTAAAGTTATAAGGTCAGCGGTTATTTTTTCTCCAAAAGCAGATATCAACTGAATTTTTGAATTTTCATTATTTTTAAATGAATCTGGTATTTGATTTGAATTAACTACCGGAATTTCGGCCGCATTATCGATTAATGTATTCAGGGGTGATTCTGTTCCGAATTTTCCGAAAAATTAAGGTAGTCGTTTCCGAAAATTAAAAAAAAAAATCGGTCATAAATCCGAAAATTCGGACATAAACTATGCCGCGAATTTCGACAAATGGTGGCCGAAAATAACCAATTTCGTCAATCGTTCGATGAAAAATCGCCAATTTTGTCAAAAGATAGCGAAAAAACAGCAAATTTCGTCAAAAGATCGCGAAAAACCGCAAATTTCGTCAAAGCATCGCGAAAAATCGTCAAAGGATCGCGAAAAAACGGCAAATTTCCCCAAAAGATCGCGAATAAACGGAAAATTTCGTCAAAAGATCGCGAAAAAACAGCAAAAATCATCAAAGGATCGCGAAAAAAACGAAAAATTTTGTCAAAAGATCGCGAAAAAACGGAAATTTCGTCAAAAGATCTCGAAAAAACAGCAAAAATCATCAAAGGATCGCGAAAAAAACGGAAAATTTTGTCAAAAGATCGCGAAAAAACCGCAAATTTCGTCAAAGCATCGCGAAAAAACAGCAAAAATCGCCAAAGGATCGCGAAAAAACGGTAAAATTTCTTCAAAGCATCGTGAAAAAGCGGCAAATTTCACCTACTAAATTTAGTAAAATTTCAACTTTTAACTCCTCCCCAACATTTTTCATTTCGAATGCTTTTTCGTGCAAACTGAAAAATAAATTGCATGCTTCCGGTGTAGTCAGGACAGGAATGCTCAGAGTTCTAACACTTTTAATTAGAGATTCTAAAGAATTAGTATGGGATTTTTGTCCATCCACCCCCGAATCAGAATTTTTATCATCAGATTGTATCTTTGCCATTTCTCATTGGGCTTTTACGACTTCTAATTTTGTTCGCTCTAACTCTAGTGCAACATTCTGTTCCGTTTTCACATTTTCTTTTCCAATTTTGAGTAACTCGGCTTCCCGTTTTTCTTTTTCTATTCTATCTGATACCGTAGTAATTAAAAATTCTTTTATAAATTCGGTATCCTTAGCATATTGGTCGCTTCCCTCAATGAGTGTTTTCAAATGTATAATTCTGCGCTCAGATTCTACTTTTAAGCCTAACTCAGTTGGGACTACAACTAAATCCTCTTTCCTCAGCCCTTTAATGCTAAACATTTTTTTTTTTTCAATTTCAAACACTTTTATAATAACTTCTACATGTAACAGATACTATCATCTTAAATAAATAAATCAAGCAATAAATGTCATACTATAAGTAGCATCTTTCCTCTGACATGCTTAAATCAATCATAATAATAAATTATATACTTTTCTCTGGTCTCCTTAGATCATTTATATAAATATACAAACTCATAATAATAAATTACATTCTATTTCTTTATCTACTTAAAATATCTTCAAACATTTCCTATTCAGATTAACTTCAATTAAAAATAAATAAATGTGCAGCTTACTTCTAATAACAGCTCTCGTTCTTGAAAATAGAGCATGTGATACGCTCGATCTCTGCTAATCATCCCAGGTGTGTAATCCTTGGTTAATGTATAACTTCTTCTTTTAACACAGAAAAAAAAATAGTTTATTTTACAAAGCACAAAAGGACGTTACATGATGACACAAATGATGACAGATATTAAATTTCAGGTTTAACATAGATGCACGACACCTTTATATTTCACTTCACAAGCTCCACTTCACTATATTATTAAATCATTCACAAACTACTCCAATTATAATACTTCGGTGCTCATAGCACCTGACGCACTTCCGTTTTATAAATCAAAACTTTCGCTGGCCAAACATGCATGGCCTACCTCTACACTTCTCAAAAATCTCTTCCACTCTGAAAAACAGTGTCCCCCCCCCTTCCTCTCCGCGCACCCGCATATCATGTGCCAATGGCGCCAGAGAAATAAATAGAAAAGTTATCCAGACGTCTCCAGACATCACAGCAGTCATCTAATTTCTAATAAATATTATGCTTATCATGAATTATTTTATTTTGTGAAAGCTATTTATTTATCTTGCCATCAGAAATTCGTGGAGAAGAGGTAATTTATTCCTCTTTAGTTATTTCTTATTTTTATAGTCCTTTGTAGATTCAAAATTGTTATAAATCAATTCATCAATGTTAAACTTCTAAATACCGTATTCCACAAGATATTTTTGATTTGAAAAGTGTTTTTTCAGTTTGTTTTCATATTTTTCATACTTTTATAATTTATATCAGAGTAAGTACTGTTGCATGATGTTTTATTTATAAAATAATACTGTATAAATTATATATATTTATATATATACATATATTTCAGTTTCTTACGAAATGCTACCTAAATAATTTACAAATTCGACTTACGTAAAATTCAAGTTACGTAATAGTTTACGGAATACATTCCTTACGTAAGTTGGGGCATGCCTGTATATACTATGAAGAAATTTTTTCATAGATTGTGCAATTTATTTTTTTCTTTATACTCTTTCTTCAAAATCAATGCTTTAATTAGAGCCCCTACAAATATTTTCTTTCACTAATTGTTGATACTTGTCAAAAAATTTTCATCTTTAATTTTAAATATCTATCCTAAAATATTGAAAAAATGTAGTCATTAATTGAAATTTGTTGAGTAATACATTTTTTATAAAAAATCATGTGATCACTCATAAATACCTTTTACTTCGGTAAGATGCACCCATGTGTCCACATTGTCATTTTGATTATCTGACCATTCATCTTGTTTTAACTGACTGTCCAGGCCTCTGGCACTTATATAGAATTTATTTTAACTCATCATCACCAATCTTGACAAACCTCATTGGGGAAACACCTCATGGGGCACTCTTTTCTTTTTTAAAACATACAGGATTTTATTTTGAAATTTAATTTATCTCTATCATTGGTTTGACATCACAGATTTTGCTTTACACTTTTATGACATCTGGATGGGAAGCCCCTTCCAGACTGCACTTTTTATAAGAATATTTTCCTTTTTTATTCTACTGCTTTTAGGATTTAAATTTTTTTTATTTTTCTGCACTTGTGTGACTGCATCTGGATTGGGTCAGATAGCTTTTCTCATTGCTCTTTTTAATTTACTTACATTTTTTCTGTGTCACTTTTTGGTTTTTAGTCATTATTTTGGTGCAGTATGTCCCTTAAGGGATTTGCGCCATAAAACCTCATACAACCAACCAACTAAAAAATCATGTGCAATAATGGCAGATTCAAGAAGTGGGCGATCACCCTTTCTTTGGGCGAAGATAAAGGGTCTCCAAGTCGACATATCTAAAGTATCCAAGCTAGTTTTAATGCTTTTTAACCTCTTAAGTGCTAAAATGGATAAACTCTTTTTTCTTAGTCTTTGTTGCATAAAATTCTAAAATCAGACTGTTAACAAAAAAGTTGTTTGAAAAATATGTACTATAATTACACTTTATGTAAAATATTTCTTTACAACTTTTCTGGTTACACAATGAATGAAAATTAGCAGCTGTGAGTGAGTCTGATGTTCAAAATTAACTCTTAAAATACCAAAAAATTAGTTTTCAGCCAGTTATCAAACTACCCTGTACTTATTTAATTAATTTCAAGGTAATTTTTTATTGAACTACTTTAGAAATAAAGAAACAAGCAGTTTTATCTGCAGTAAACCTTTTACAAATACCTAATGTATAAGTCTGATCACAGGATGTCTAACGACCAAAAAAAAAAAAAAGGGGGTACAACCAGCAATACTAAGTCTTTGTCATACTTTGCTCTTATGAATAAAGAAAAAATTGCTAATTTTTAAAAGGAAGTGCAATTGTTTTTTTTTTTTAAAGGCGTGTTTTTCAAAGACAACCTCGTGTTTTTCTAACTCTATCAAACAGCTAGTGTTAGAAAAACTGGAAAGGTTTGTTATATGCAAGTGTTTGATATAATTGGTTATTCTATTAGATACAAAAATAATGCTGTGTGAGTCATTACGTATATCAGACTTTTTTGATTGATAATTATATAATAAAGTTGCTGTAATAGACCATCTGTAACAACTATTGTTAGAGAAGCTGGAAAGGTTTTTTATATTGGAATGTTGAAGGTAATTTAAAGTTGATCTTTATTCAGGGAAATTGCAAATCCATCATTACTTGCAATCCTCAAGTGTGTATGTAAATACTCCCCTGCTTAAAAACCCTGTAGATCTGCCCTTGTGTGGCAGGTTGATTTAGGGGGGGGGGGGGGGAATCATGGAATAACTCAATAACTAGTTTGTGCCTGGATTTGTTAAAGATAAAGTAAAATAAATAAAAGTAAAATGTGTAGACTTAAGTTTCTTACTTTAAGATGATTAATTAAGAGGTTTTATAAACAGATATTCATGTAAAAATAATGAAAAATACACATATGTATATGCATTCGAATAGCTATTTTTTTCCTCTTTAAATCTCGTACTTTTTGATCATAATGAAATCTGATTAAATTTATTATTTATTATATATATAGAGAGAGAGAATGTCCACACATTTTTTAATAATTTGGAATTTCTCTGCGATTTAAATTAATTTTTTTTTTTTTTAAAAGACCCCTATATAGCATCAATTCAAAATAAGGTTTAACTATCATCTGTATCATTAAAAATATTCTTTACTTATAATGTTTTCAAAGTAAATTCAATCCTCCAAAAAACTGTCACAAAATCTTTAAACATCTCTATAGGAACTGTAAGCAAAATTATAAAATCTGATTTAAAACTAAAAAAAAAGTAGTTTCCCATGTGTACCTCTAAAACATGATGTGCTTTTAAATCTGTTGCTATATTTTTGATAAAATTAGAAATGAAACTGGAATTGAGGCTATTCCATTTAAATGCATCCTACCCAAGTCCACCAGCATGTCTCCTATGGATTACTGTATATGTGGACTTTTAAAGCAAGCTCTTTATAAGCAGCATACAAAAATATTGGATGGTCTCTGGAAGATTGCGGTCATGGAGTGGAACAAAATCAACCTTGATATTTTAAGAAAAGTTTTTTTTATCTTGGAAATAAAGATGTAATAAGATAGCTCAACAAAAAGGCTATCAGATTGAACATATTAAAAAATGAAATTCTTATGTTTGTTTACATATATCATTTTCCAAAACTGATACAAAAATGTGTTAACAACCTCTGTATATATATCTATACTATATCAGTGTGCTATTTACACTGAGATTTGTTGTCACATAAAGTCTTAAGTTTTTATAAATATTTATTATAGTGTTAACAGTGAATTTGCTAAATCTCTTTTAAAAGTAGGAAATAGAGTTTTAAAAAATATTGTTTAATTTATTTTTAGGCCTTGTTGCAGCGACATGCTCGGCTAGAGAGTGAAATAAAAGCTTATAGCTCTGACATCGAAAGATTAAACGAGCAAGCAGAAATGATGATCAAATCTGGCATGGCGACATATTTTGTATGTTTTTAGTTTTTAAGGCTTTTTTAATTATTTTTATGCTGCAACAAACTGTATAATTTGCTATTGTGTGTGTATGTGTGTGTGTGTGTGTGTGTGTGTGTGTGTGTGCATAGCCGACGTTACTATGGCCCGGAAGCGAAATCGAAACTAGAAGGTCACGTGACCCAGATAGACGAAGAAGTCGATGGTCGAAGCATTGCTTGCGTTGAAAATTAGCTCGGCGCCGCATGCGATATTTATTACAATATAAATACTTTCATAAACATAATTAAAGTAACTTCCGCCGGGGGGTGGCAGTCACTCCTTTTCGACGAAAACTTCTTAATTATATTTTCTGTTAGTGTGTAATAATTTTAAATCACTCAGAAATAATAAGATTTAATTTTTCTTTTTAAATCCCCAGAGAAAAAAAAAAAAAAAAAGTTTATTATTATTTTTTTTAATTTAGGGAGAGGCAATTTACTTTTTTCCCCCCAAAGGTTCCATTTGGGAGAAGTTACAGTTGGGGGGGGGGGGAGTTCTCCTCTAAGGAATCTGGTATTTCAAAATACATCTCATCACAAATCAGCCACAAAGGGGAAAAAAAAAAACTTTTCAGAACTTGGTTGCACAAAAGCTAAAATGTCTATCCAGGGTTGTTTTATTTAAATCAATTGTATTAAATCAAATAGATTTTTCAGTGGAGAGTTACTTCTCCTAAAGAATTCAGAAGTTTGTTTTATGTTTTGTTGCTTAGACCTGCAAATTATAGTTCCCATATGTTTATTGACAGAGGTATTGATTCAATAATATGATCAATATTTGGAGTATTTTTAACAAAATAAATATTTAGACTATTTATCTAACATAGAATTGCAGTTTCTTCTAACATGAAGAAGATAAATGAGGAACATTGGAATCATGACTCCAATGTTTTAACATCTTGATTGTTTTTAGAATTTTTTTAACATTTGTATTTTAGCACCTATTAAGTAAAAATATATATTGTGAATTTGATATTCATGTTTCTCATTTATTTTATTAAGGTGAATCTGTCGTTCAACTTGAAATATAGTTTTTATATACGTATTTATTATGAAGCAGATATCATTGAAATCATGGAAGAAGTGTTTTCACTGTCTTAGATATGAAATTGATAAAATATATCATGGAAATTTAATTTGTTGATATTTGTATAGTGTATTTTTCTTTTTATGTCCCCCCCCCCCTTTTGTGTCTGAATTTACTATTTGCTATCCACTAATATATTTTCATTCCTTATGCCGCTGTAACTTGGGTAATCATATTTATACATTTATTTACAGGTAATTTACATATTATTATCTACATTTTAAGGTTTAAAATTTCCACTTACATTTTTGCAAGATATAAAATACCTTAATTTTAAAAGCAAACCCTCCTACCAAAAAAATTGTTTGTGATACAGTAGTTTTGTTACTATATTTTTATTTACCAGAGTGAAATCTAGTAAGAATCAACTATTATTTTTACAGAGAGGATTTTGTTGCCAACCAGTGTAATCAAGTATGATTTCCCATTCACAATTAGCCTGTTTCTTCGCAAACAAACTAGGCTCTTTGCAAAAGTCGAATTTCTCAATCAGCCTATGACATGTATAATAAATATTATTTTGAAATATATCTTTCAGAAAATAGTAATCCACCTTATACATTTTGAAATTACAATATGTTTTGAATATTTGAACAATAGCAAATTTTGAGTATTCATAAAACATTTAAATGATCTGAATTATTTAAAATCCTCTTAATTTCAATTTTATATGATATAATATAAAAAAAATGTTTAAACAGCCTTAGATAGGATTGGACATTTTGTCTCATTTGCAGCATCCACTCTTGTCCCTACAAACTTGGGAAATGAAGGGAGGGGGGGGGGGGGGGTGGCAAGGAAGAAAAATAAAAATAAGAATATTTTCTTGCAGTCAAAATTCAATGAAAATCCATAAATATTTTTTTTTCTTATAAATATATAAACAACTTGTAACTATCAATTAAGTTGTGAAAAGTAATTCATTATGAAAATACATTTCATTTCAAAACATGAAAAGCAATAAAGAATTACTTAAATAATTTTTAACATGAAAATTAGCAGATAAAAACAAACAAGGCATTTTTTTTTAATTTAAAATTATTCAAAAGAAATCAGACTATTTTCAGCTATAGTTGTTTGAAGAAAAGGGTTAATAAAACGTGGACTCTTGATAATGATTGTAAAAATAAACTAAATATGTGCTAAACTGGGAGCTATTAATCTATGAATTGAAACAGTTTATAGGAAAAAATTAATTTCTTTTACATGAAAATATTAACTGAAAGTTGGTCTTTCAGCTAATATCTTTTTAAGTATATATTTAGAAGTAAAAAATTAAAACTTTGTCAATATTTAAATGAATTTTCCATGCTTTATACGTTTACTTTGATTTTAAAA
Organism: Maratus speciosus; assembly: GCA_963932465.1. Taxonomy (NCBI): domain Eukaryota; kingdom Metazoa; phylum Arthropoda; class Arachnida; order Araneae; family Salticidae; genus Maratus; species Maratus speciosus. The sequence goes on from OZ010794.1 coordinate 413,454,884, forward strand.
ATATTTATAAAATTCAATAAATCATCTTCCAATTAAAAATAACAAACATGAAATATCATATGGAAAAATATTGAACATATTTCAATATATTGTTATATGCACATAAAAAAAATGGATTAGAATTGTATTATCAATAAATATTGAAGTATTTAATTATTAACCGGTATTGTTAAAGTGGAAAATATTTAAAATAATTCAATCTAGATATTGTGTTATTGAGTAAAACTTGCCAAAGAAGCAATTCTTTTTCTAAAGCATACCTAGATTTAAAAAAGTAGGATACCTAATAATAAAAATACATAACTTAACCCTTTCAGGGGCAAGGTATTTGTATTCATAAAATGTTGAAATAGTTAAATGACACCAGTATTCACAAGAAAATTTATTTGTAAACAAGTATATTTTCGCATACTTCATTAAAGTGAAATTTTCATTGGGTTGATGCCATCACTGCTTTACCGCCCTTCAAGGGGTTAAAAACAGCAACAATACTAAAATTGATGTTTTCACTTGCTATAATAAAACATGAATGAGGATTAAAAAAAAGGGGGGGGGGCGAATCAATAAAACTTTTAATGTAGGGAGACTAACTTCATACATAAAATTTGCTATTTAGCAATAGTTAGAAAAGATTTAAAAAAAAAAAAAAACTTTCTTATGGTATTCACAACATGTGCTTTGTTTCTTTATTAAACATTGAAAATATTTAACTCATATGAATCACTTCATTTTAATTTAGTTGCTACAAATTTTAGAATTCTTATTGCATTTGTAATAAAAATACACTAAATAAAAATAAAGAACTTTTTAATAGAACTGTTATCCAAAAGTGCACAGGTAAAGTAACTTTCAAACCCCAAATGAACATAATATTAACAAACTGTAATTGAAACCAGATCATCAGCCAGCGTAGTGTGGTAAACAAGTACGACTTTGACAACAAGTTCGAAATATATTCTTGTGGGAACATCCAGTATAAACTGACTAGCAAGTTGCACTCACAGACAGAAAATTTAAAAAAATCCTGCCTCGCAAGTGCACCCAGCTGTCATAAAAATTCAAAATGATCCTTCTTGACTCAGTCCCTTGACCGCAGAAAGATGACATCTTCAATAATTGCATTGGTTTATACATTAAGTTAATATTTGAAATTCATTTGGGATTTGGAAAGTTATTTTAATTGTACATTTTTGGATAATAACAATATTAAAATGTTCTGTTTTTCAATAAATATTTTCATTTATACCAGTATCTGAAAGTGTTTATACAAGAAATTATAAAATTAATCAGAGCAATCTATAATTGCTAAATTAAAATGAAGTTAATCAAATGTGTACTACAATTAAATAACCAGTACTGAGTATTATCATTTTCATTGTTTAAAACAAATGTACATACATTAAACTGAATAATTTTGCTGTTTAAAAATAAATACTTTTGTTTATATAAAAATTAAGAGCTACTCTCACAGAAAGACCACTTCATAACCTAGAGCTGGAAAGAGAGAGTATTTTCAAAAAATGAGATACTTGAAAAAGAGTACTTAAATTTTTAAAGAGGGGTGGGGGGGGAGAAGATATTGATCTTTGATTCACTGTTATTATATCTTACAAAATGAGTACTATTCTCCATAATACATAAAGAAGGGTTACACTTACTGATTATACACTGAGAGCAATACTAAACTTTTTTTTTGAGCACCTATTTCTAGATACCACAGTACTGTATTAATGAAAAATATATATACATCACACTTCAATTATAAGTGCTTATAAAAACACATTTTAAACATACATATAAAATAAAAAGAGAAATATAATTATATATGAACTCACATTACTTCCTCGGATAATGCAACAACAGTTAGGCCTAAACTGATGAGCTCTTTTTGGCAGTAAAATAATTACTGCGCTAAAAATTTCACCGTACACGATGTAATCCGTGATCAGCGGTTTAAGAGCACGTCTCAATAGCGTTTAAAATAAAAATTTTCAAAATTTTATCACATCTACACACAGATGTATAAACAGAGACAGCCGGCTATAGCACACAACAACATAGCGAGATACTAGCAATTACAGTCGGATTGCGCGCGTTCAACCGTCTATCTGGATCACGTGACTTTTTCGCTTCCAAGCCATTGTAAAGTCAGCTTTGGTGTGTGTGTGTGTGTTAAAAATGTTTCAGGAAAACATAGATTTTTCATTGATAATTTTTATTGATTAATATTTTTATGTAATTTTCCCTTTGACTTATTATTTCCAGTTACCACAAAAAGAGAATTATTTAGAAGAAAGTATTTATAATTGAAAGTTAAAAAAAATACATGATATCAATTTACATTAATATAAATTTTTGACTACATCCATTCATTGAGTAAGTTGTTTGAAGTACATTCTTATTAATTTGGTGGTAGTTCAGATTGAAATCTTTCAGCAGATTTAGAATGTTTTGCTGAAACTTAATACATCTTAGTTTATATATTTTAGAATAAAGACAGAATTTTAATAATTAAGTAATAAATGTTAAATTATTTTAATGATTAGTAAATTTCAAATAGTTCTTTTTTGTTTGAAACAATTATTTTCTTGATTCCTTTTTTTTTTATAAAAGCAATTAAAATATATTCTTTCCGTTTGTTTCTTATTTAAAAATGCCCTGTTATTTGCAATTGAGAAGAAGTAAATTTCAATCATGTGTAATTTTTTTTATAATATCATTTTTGCTTTTTAAAGGAGATTTCACATACACTGACAATTCTATTCAGGAAAATCCTAGGGAAATTTATTGTTCATTTTATTTTCCTTCAATTACATTCAAATTTAATGGGGGGGTTTTCTTTTGATTATATTCATAAGTTGTATAACTTCATGGTTTATCTTTATTATAAGAATTAGCAATTTTCAAACTTAAAATCTCAATGAGAAATGGGTTCATATACTCACATATAACCAGAGGAGTTTTATGAATTTCATATATAGATATTACTGATATAATAATAACTTTTTGCTAATCAATGAAGTTCTTTTTGTTGTTTGTTTGTTTGCTTATTTAAGAAATTTATTAGATTTCATTATTTCTAATTTCAATTTATGTCTTTAAAACACATTTCCTAGAAATATACCATTTAGTAAATTTCACGTATGTTTGTTTGTAATTATTCTTCTGAAAAGAACATGAACCCCCTCTATAAAAGGCAGTTTTGAGCTGCCTCTATAAATGGCAAATATATGCTTATAAAAATGTATAACAGCAACTTTATGAACAAATGCCATTATCATGTATTGAGCTTTTTATAGGGCATTTTAGCCTTTCACCAAACTATGAATAAAATATAGAAAACATAATTATTTTAACTAAATATATTTTGTTAACTCAAGTATTATTTTTTGAATTTGTGTTGGAACTAATAGATGTTATTGCAATTAAACACCTTTTAGTTTTAACGTGGTGATTGTATCTTGCCCAACCACGTTTATGCCCTATGAATCACTTTTTTTAGTTCTTTTCATAAATAGCTTTAAATGTCAGTATTTTGTTTGTTTTGAATGATGAAAAATATGCATATTTCTAGCTTTCAGAAACTATTGATGAACCAGATGCTGAAGAATGGGTTGAAGAAGTTGTTATAGCACCTGTAGATGAATGGGTTGAAGAAATTGTCGAGAAAGAAGTCGTTAAAGAAATTGTTGAAGATAGAAAAATTCCTCAAGTCCGTGCCATGTACAACTTTTCTGGTCAAGACATCGAAGTAGATAAAGGAGAGGTCTGCATCTTTAATTAAATTTCTTCCAGAATTTCTTTTGTAGTTTACGAACTTCATTTTGCATAGTTTATTTTGTCTTTCTGTTTTCTGATGGCCAGTATAAATGTATGTTTTATTTTTTCTCTAGAAATGTATTAAAATCTAATTATTTCTGATCTTTTAATTTCAATCTTTAGTCTTTATAGCATTACTGTGAGATTTTAAAAAAATATTCAGATTTTCTTGGATTATAGGTATTTATGTTTATTGCATTTCAATTCCTCTCTTATGATGTATTCTAAGACAAAGATATTTGACACATTTTTAATAAAAATTTACATTCAGGAAAAAAATAAGTAAATACAAACATCATCTAAGTTACCACCATTTTTGCTTCATTTAAATTCCAAAGGATCAAACACATTTTTCTTTTATGATGGAAATAGATCCTTCTCCATAAAATAAATATCTTTGACTTTTAAGACATGAAAACTACAAAAATTCTTTCATCAGGTAGTAATTGATTTTTTAAAAATACATTTTAGTTTTGAAGGGCTCGGGTGTAAACAAAAGTCACTAGAAGGTAACCAAGGTAACTAAAATGAAAGTTTCAAGATATTCAGTATTCACATTAAAAAAATTAAATAATACAAATCTACAACCAAAACCATTATTTCTTTCTCTAAAATCGCTCATTCACAAATGAGCGTGACAACCTTTGTCTTAAGTTGCTACATGACAACCTTAAGTTAACATGTGTACAACATTTTTTTGTCTGGTAGATTTGATTTTATTAGACTTTTTGAATTTTTATAAGAAAAACTCTTGCACTTACCAAACATTTATCTTTGAATATAATGGCATATGTAGACTAATAAATGAACCACATACTTTTTAAGGGACACCATAATGCAGTTATATAATTTTCCATGAAAATCAGATTTAAAAAAAAATGTCAGTTACCATGCTTTACGCCCGTTCATTTATGGGAAGACTTAAGTTATTCAATTCTTTGCATTCTTTATAAAATACAGCCCACTCCCTCTAATCCGCAAATGCCTGTAATCCACACTGGATTTATCCGCAAGTGCCTATAATCTGCACTAGATTTTAGATGTAAACAAACAGTTAAAATCTTTTTTTAAGCAAGATATTTTACACTTTAACCAAAATAAAAGTTGACAGATCTGATGAATTTATTAAGAAATTTTAATGAATTTCTGCATTAATTAGAAGGAAATGTTTTTGTTTATCTTATCCTTGTAAATATCTATTAGACTGATATATTCTGAACACATTTGCTGGCTATATAAAAGATAAAATTGCTTTCAAAGAAGGGTTTAGCTCTTGAGGATAAATATCCTAATTTTTTAGAAAACAAACTTCTGTTACTGATAAAAATATTCTGACTCTTAAAAAGCTGCAAGATTAAATTGTAGGGTATAAATTAAAAGCTATAAAGCAAACCACTATCACTGCGATGTTTGATAGATTTAAAAATAAGTAGAAATATTTTCTATTAATTTTTTATTATATCACTTAAATGTACTTCTAATATAGAAAATAGTTTTTTTTATATAAAAAAGGCATTTCCTTTCATTTCTGTGTTATTTATTTACAGTGTGATTTCTATATTTGTTGATAAATTCAAATATTAGAATGCAAACAAAGAAATGCCCTATCATCCGCAAAATTCTATAATCTGCAAAACCCTTGGTCCCGTCCTGTGCGGATTAAAGGGAGTGTATTGTATGACACCAAGTCTCCCTTTTAATAACAGTATTTCCCTTTCTCCATTACCTATGAATATTTTTCCTGTTTTCTTAAGCATTTAAAAATACACATGTCTTATATTTTTTTAACAAAACTAAATTTCATGAAAATTTCAATGAAGAATTTTTATTGAAAGCCAAATTTGTTGTTGCAGTATGTAATCAGATGCAAGTTTATTTTTCTAAAAAATAACATCACTTGGCTATGATTATAGTAATTATTTTTGTACCTAGGAGTTAAGTGATTAGTGCTAAAGAATAATACCTTTTTAGATTATTTCTTATGCTAAAATATCTGTATAAAATATTGTTTTTCTATTTAGAAGTTTTGTAGCGTAAATTGTTTATCTAGAAACCAGAAAATCACCTATCCAGAATCATATTTTATATCAACTGACTTGAATCTTTCCAGAAAAAAGTACCATATAAAGCCAGTTTAACTGCTTGATACATTACCACATGCATGGCATAACTTGAGGCAACATGTAGAATTTGAAATGGAATAATTTATTTACATGTAGGTGTTTTGGTTTCTATGCAGAATTAAGGGATTCTAATAAACAGCCCTCTTTCAAACTCTGATTAATTTTTAACACTTTCCAACATAGGTGAAAAGTGTTTGACTTTGGTTTGTCTGTCTCCCTGCCGTCTGTGCTCTAACACAAGGAAATATACTCGGATTGACATGCGATTGATAAATGTTATTGAGGTTTGCCATAGCATGTTTGGTATTCAAAAAGAAGTGTGTAGCATTCATGGTGCATTTACAGGGGCACTCAAAAGTATTCAGTTACAGTATGGTCTAAGGGGGGAAATGATTTATGGTGTATTTTAATTGTGTTACACAATCTTAAACATAGTGAAATTTATACACATTATTGAGGTGCACTGGAAGACGGTTAATATCGAATTGCTATGCTAAACACTTACAGGAAACTCAAAAATATTCCTTTATATTATTGTCTATGAAAAAAAAATTGTTTGCGGAATATTTTAATGATGTTACTCGGTTACAAACATAATGAAATTCATATGGTGTTATAAGTTTAATTAAATTTTTACACATTTCTGTATAAATTCTAAAGGCCAAATACAGGGCTACACAAAAGAATTCATAACCATTACTGAAACTATTACTATAACCATTGCTTAAAGGTGTTTTTAACACTTTCCAACAAAGTTCAAAACTGTTTATGAATTAAGTCTGTCTGTCTGTGCTCTAACTCGCGTAAATAAAGTTCTGTTGCTATGAAATCTCTAGATGTTATTGGGTATCACTATGGCATGTTTTGTATTGAAAATGAAGTATGTTACATTTATGGTTCATTTACAGTGACATTCAAAAGAATGCTGTTACATTACAGTTTTTGGAGAAAAATCACTTGTGGTACATTTTAATGATATTACACTATTTTAAACATGCTGAAATTTATATGTATCACTGACGTGTATTGCATGGAATTAACTGTAGAATAGGGTGTGCATAGAATTTATTGTTCATTTACAGGAACGCACAAAAAAAACAGAAGGAATTGAGCAGTTGCAGCCTACGAACAATAATTGATGGAAGTGCGTTTTCAGATGTCGCATAGTGCACGTTTTTAAACTGAACTTTTTAGAAATTGCTGAATGAAAAATTTCAATTGTTGTATTCATTTAACTGAACTATGAGTTTTTCAAATTGTTTATTTAGACATTGTTTCACCTTAACAAACTTGAAGTTTTGTTACTGTATTCTGAAAGTGTTGAAAAGTGTTACATAATCCATGCTGGATGCATGATTTTTCGTTCTTGCTTATCTTCATTGGATCTGATTCCTAATCTATATAATAATAAATTTGAAACCTGAAATAAATGCACAGTCATGTATATCTTTAAGTTTTATCAAACAGGTGTTGCTTCAATGCCCAACCATTTATCTAAGTATGTCTGATTGCGACCATTTTGATAAATGGTTCTGTACTGTACATACATATTTATTTAATAAAAACCTCTGTTTAACCCCTCTCTCCCTTTGTAACTTTTATATTTATATATATATATGTAAGAAAATTATAAAGATTGGACCTATTGATTAGTTTTTGTAATGAATCGTCCCTCAATTTGGATACGGGCCCAATGACTGATAATCACGGGTTTGGCGGGGTAGCCAACTAATCCATTTTATCGTTAAATTAATAGAAACACATGGCCCTTTTTAACTGGTAACCCTAGGAGATGAGCAATTTCAGAGATATACCTCTACGCCACTTGGTATCTGAAGTCTAACCTGTAAGCAGCTATGGAAATTGATTGCCACCTTTTTGATTATTTAAATAAAACTTAATAAAGTTAATTTCAGTGAATACTGTCATTTCGTTAAAATGTGACAGTATTATGAGTCGTCTGGATTATACTACCTGCTCAGCGGGAAAACATGAGAAGTAAAGAAAAGAAAGAAAAAAAGAATTCTTGGTGCTACACGATACGGATAAGCTCCGATTGAACATTCAAAGAGGCCCCAATTGGGTGCTGGGAAAGTGTTCACTATGCCCCTTCAAGTAGTGTAAATACAAGAAGTTCGCCTCATCAAAGAATCTGTCAGCAGTGATATGCTTTTAACTCTTCAATTCTATTATAGAAAGTGTCTTCCTATTTCTTCTACTATATTTTGAAGAATATCATCTTAATTAAAATCGATCAAAATGTAGATCATTTTCAACATATTCTGCGTTTTAAAAGTCAAGTATTGCAGCAGTGATATCCGCATTTTGTTTCAACGGTGCAGTGAAAGTTTCACAACATGAAAACTGCAATCTCTAAGTGGAATTCATCTTCTTCAGTTGTGTTGATGATTTTATAGTGATTTTCTTCAGAGCATCTCTTAAAGTAAATTTCATGCAGTGAAAGATAGCATCGTTGCTGTCATTGCTTTTTATTTCATGATAAGTGCGCACTACAGTTTCAATTGTTTATGGTATTGAAAATTTTAGTGGTATTATTCTTATTATTTGTATTATTTTTATTATTTTTAATATTTTTATTATTGTTGTGATATCACATGTTAACTATACGAAAGAAATAACTCATCTCCAGGCAGCTCGATTAAAAGTAAGTCACTTCCAAAATGTTAACATCCCTTTAATAAAGAATGCTTTATACTTTCCAGGCGACCCTCGTGTATGGAAGCCGGCCCATCCCCGGGGACTTGTCTGGAAAGGGGGGAAATTGTAAGAAAATTATAAAGATTGGACCTATTGATTAGTTTTTGTAATGAATCGTCCCTCAATTTGGATACGGGCCCAATGACTGATAATCACGGGTTTGGCGGGGTAGCCAACTAATCCATTTTATCGTTAAATTAATAGAAACACATGGCCCTTTTTAACTGGTAACCCTAGGAGATGAGCAATTTCAGAGATATACCTCTACGCCACTTGGTATCTGAAGTCTAACCTGTAAGCAGCTATGGAAATTGATTGCCACCTTTTTGATTATTTAAATAAAACTTAATAAAGTTAATTTCAGTGAATACTGTCATTTCGTTAAAATGTGACATATATATTTTTTACACTGTACACATACCTGAAAATGTCACCAGAAAAATCTCCCTTATTTTTTATCCTTCAAAATTGATAAGTACGAGAAAATGTTATCCGTGCCAGAATGAAAAGCATTTTGCAGTTGCATCAGATTCAATTGAAATGGAAAAGAAAATTTTGAAAGCAGTCTTTACAAAAGGTTCTTTTGCCATCATCTATTAGTCCCTTGGTGAGTACATTAATAACAAAAAGACTAAAAGGGGGATTGCAGGATTTTATAACCAACAATATTTTCAGGTAATTTAGTGTTATGAATGGGGGGTTTCATGCATTTAACATCATAAATTTTTCATAAATTTTCACATATTGGTACATATAACAAGGCTATATTTTACTATCTCAAAATAATCCTCATTATTTTAAATGTTATTTATGTACTCATTTTTTATTTTACAATATTTGTCTTTAAACTAGTTAATTTAATCAGTGCCCTTTTATTTATTTATTTTTATATATTTTCAGTATGGAACCATTTATCCAGAAACCAGTTATCCGGAATGATATTTCTGATAGACTGATTTCAGAATCTTTGCAGAAAAAGGTGTCATGCATTGTCAGTTTGACATAGACTTTGCTTGAAACAATTGTATAATTTGATGACAACATCTAGTATTTGAAATGAAAACATATTTAGTTGTATTTTAGATGTTTTAATTTTTATGCAGAGGAAACAGAAGAATTTTTGTTCCTAAGGGATTCCCATAAATTACCTTTTTTTAAACTCTGGTTAACTTTTGATCTTTCTTGCATTGATTTTTAATCCAAGTAATCTAATAATTTAAAATCAGAAATAATACCACAACCACACATATTCCACAAAACTTATCAAATGGATGCTGGTTTAATGCACAACCAGTTAACCGGAAAAACCAGTTATCCGGAATACATCTGACCCCAAGCATTGCAGATAAATGGTTCTGTACTGTATTTATTTTATTTTATATTTACTCAGTACTTATTAAGTTTATTCCTATTTTTTCATTCTACTTTAAATAAATGCTAATCTAAGTCCTTTCTTGATTTCTTCAATTATTTTCATTTCTTTTTTATGGGTATCGATGGCAGCACTAAACATTTTTGTTTAAAGCCAATAATGTTCTGCAGAAATAAAACATCTGCAGAAGATCTTTTTGCTGTTAGCTGTTGTGTGAATTTTCTTCCAATTCCCAAAAATGTAATTCATTTTTTAAATGAAAAGTCTCTTTTCAAGAAACCTTTGCTATTCTGCAACATTGCCACGATGTTGCTGCAGTTCTCTCGCACTGAAAATGTAGATATGTATCTTTTCCTGCTTTTTAATCATTCAATCCTCTTTTTATTATTTTCATAGGTGATGATTCTTTTGCAAAAAACAAATGCTGATTGGTGGAATGTTCGAAAATCGAATGGCCATGATGGATTTGTTCCTGCAAATTATGTAATTGATATTGAGCCAAAAGTAGTTCGAAAAAGAGGACAAAGAGTTCTAAAAGTTCCTGAAAAGCGGAAAGTAAAAAAGACTGTTATGAAAAAACAGATTGTGAAAAAGAAGAAACAAACACTGCCATACAGTACGTGTATATATTGATTTTTAAAATCTTGTACTTGAAATTGGCCATTTAAAATAGTTTATTCTCATAATATAAAAGGGAAAGGTAGCCTTCAGCTGTTCTCTAAGAAACTTTATGAATTTTATATTTACATAACCGAATTTCTTTATAATACAGAGAAACTTCAATTTTTTATTATTTATTAAAGTCTTGCCAAATTGTATATATATGTCTTAAAAAACCCTGTGTGTACATTTATCTCTGGATTTACTTTCATGAATCTTTAATGGAACTTAACATATTCATTTTCATGATACATTGTCACTTAAGTTTTACAATTTGCATGCCTGCAGCTAGTTTATATAAATTTTAATAAATGTATAGACTATAAAAGTTATACATTTATTTTCAATTATAAAAACTTGAATTATGTTTTTAGATTTGTTTTAAAAGTATTATTGTCTCTGCAGTTTAATTTTTTCTATATTTTCAAAATGTCTAAAGTTGCTACAAGCATGTTTATGTCTAAATTTTTATAATTTTACCCTTTATATATATATATATGTGTGTGTATATTTTTGTCATTTTAGAAAAAGTTCTCTCACGATCACCCAGTAAATCACAAGAATTTATTCAGAAACGTCAAAAGGCCATAAATGAATCGTATACTGAATTAATAGATCTTTCAAAGGTGAGCTTTTCCCTCTTTTTGTTTTTAAGTGTTATCATGATGAATGTTATACTGAAATAAGCCTTCTGAAAACTTCTTCTTTAAAAGGAGGTTCTACTTCATTGGCCTAAAATTCACGTTATTGTTACAATTTTTTTCGATCACAGAGAAATAAAATGACACCTCAGGACTTTTTGCTTTATATTTATTGACATTTCACTTATATATATATATCTAAATTTTTTTTTGGTAGAATATGATGAATAATAAGTGTTGTGCAATAGGGGTGTACTTGCAGGTATCAGTGGTGTAGTCGTAAAAAAACAGAGGGTATGCGCTCTAAGCAGAGGGTATACGCTCAAGGCAGAGCGTATACCCTACAGTGTATATTCTATAGCTTTCTTGAGAAATAGAGGGTATACGGTGTTCCTTAAAAAAATACAGAAGGTATACGGTGTATACCCCCGTATACCCTCCACCACATCCCTGGCAGGTATGTCTGCAAACTTCTAATTGGGTGACTGTTTAAAGTTGATTTTTTACAGAATAGTGGTTAGTTGAACAAAACAGAATATTTTTTCGCCTTTTTTTTTGTACCTTTGGCATTTTTGAAAAGATAATTGATCAATGAAAACTATACTTTTCATTGGTATAAGCTAAAAAAAAGACTACCTTTCATTAAAATAAAAAATGAAGAAAATTGGTCCACCCAGTTTGAAAAACAAGTTTAAAGTTTCACAATAGCATTATGTTTTATGAACAAACAAGATTGTAGGAATTTGAATATTAGAAAGCCACTTTAGGGCAACAATTTACACACTTAAGGAAGGCAAAAAAAATAAAAAATTCTGACCCAAAGAAGTAGAACATTCCCTTAATTTGTAAAATAAGAATAACTTTGTATGATCATGGTGCTCAGGTAAAACTTTATTACTTTATAAAAAGTAAAAAATGCGATCAACGAACCTGTATATGAATTTTAGAGGGCTCAGAAAAAGGTCCAATCATTGGACTTTTGATATCTCACCATGATTCTGTTTCAAAAAGTCAGATTGAAAGATATCATTTGACTCGCTTGTGTAATGGATTATTTATCTAACATAATGAAAAATTTCAACGCTTTCTATATTTGTCATAAGTTTTCTAAAATTTTATTTGATGTTTTGTTTTTAGCCAGTTTTGTAGATTTGTACCAAAGTAAAATTGTAATGCAGTATAGGACACATTATCTGGAATTCCGAATTTTGGGAGGACCCAAAATCCGGAAAACCTTCGGTCCCAAGGATTCTGGATAATAGGTCCTGTACTGTATTAACCTTCTCACCGCCCTAAACTGATATATCCGTTCACTAAGCTGTAGGTTTCACTACGATAGAAGCATTATTTAAATTAATGTAGCTCTACAGATATAATCCAGTTAAAAAAAGATAAGTTATGGTTAATACTGTCAAGGTTCATATGCCTGTACATATTTTAAAAAAAAATCATGTTGGAAAACACATCTTTTCTTAGCATTTAAAAAAAAAAAATTACAGAGAAAACAACATTACAATTCTGTTCTTTTGCTCGGTAGTCGGGAAGTTATCATTTCAGCAGATACCCTTTTCATGTATAAATTATAGTTTACTATCTGAATTATACTAGTTTTTTCTGTCTGTGCTACAAGTCACGAGTTTGATTTTCGTCTGGGCAAGGTTCACTCAAACCTTCATCCCTTCGGGATCGATAAAATAAGTACCAAACTTGCTTGGGTACTAAACACAAGGGTCTCACATTAGGCTGGCCACCTGAGCGGGGCATATGTTGTACAGCACCTCGTGGTCCAGGGCTAAGTAAACAGGATTGGGCACTGTAGACCCTGATCTTTCATGGATCGTATAGCCACTTTTTTAGGCTGTTTTAATATACTTTCATCAATCCATTTCTCAAATTTTTCACAGCAAGAAAAACGTAAGTGGGCCTATTTGCTGAGCATATATTTGGTGGTGTTCTGTAATTGTGACACCTGTGAACAGTTTTTATAAAATGTCTAATTGTTTAAATTATGACTAAAATGTTTTCTATTTCACAAAGGAAAAGCTGACTTGCATATTAAAATTTTATTTGATAAATTAGTAAAAGTTTATTATAGCTAATTGTTTGAAGGATTTAGATTAGATTAATATTTTCTTACTAGACATCTCATAAGTTCTTGTATTTTAAAGGACCTCCATTATTTGACTGTTATTATACTTATCTCCTGGTAAGTAATGCATGATATCTTTATCATGCTACTGCTGCATGTAATTTGAATATGTCATTATCTTTCCTTAACTTGAAAATATCCCACCCTAATAATAATAATAATAATACATAAAAAAATCTATGTTTTTAAAGGTGTCCTATGTTACTAATTATGGATTTTTATTTATTTTTTAATAACTTTACTTTGTTGCTTTTTAGGAAATATTGTGTGGATTGTATAGACTTATTTTTCTTGCTACACTTTTCATGTTTTTGTGGAAGGAAGAGTGATTGGATCAACTGTTTTTATTTTTATAAACAAAACGTTTAGTCTGATTATTTTTCAGTTTATATCTTAAAATATATATCGGATATTTGATCCCCTGTTGAGTATATGGCTTATGCTAAACTGCATGAAATCTATAAAACTATTTTATTTACATTTTAAAACATTTAGTAATCAATGCGGGAATGAGAATATTCTTGTCTCTTGACAGATTTCTTTTTCTTTTTTTAAATAATTTTATCTATATCCCCACTATATCCCCCTCCAAATTTCTACTTTATAGTTATGTGTTTTTTATTGATTTGTTATATTCCAACATAAAAATAATCATCTAAATTATCCCCTCCCCTTCCAGCACTCAGAACTTAATTTTTATTAAAATTTTCTGTCTTGTTCTTTATTTTCGTACTGGTAGACCCGCCCAGCTTTGCCCGCCATTGCCTACCTAGTCTGTTCCTTACAAACTTTTTTCCAAACGAACCTGTAACCTGGGTCTCCACTATCTAAGGCAGCATGTACCAGAAGTACTCTGCATGTACCGGAGACAATCGAAAACCAAGTTAAGTGAGCTAAACCTTGTAGTAATCAAGATCATAGAATCAAGAAAAAGAATGCATCATTAATGTCAGAAAATGTTGGTAACTGAAGTCTAAGATAAAATTTCATAATACAGAAAGTAGCTGAATTGTAATCTAAGTTGGATGAAATTGGGTCCTTAGAATCTGAGGAAAGCATGCGGCGCCAAGCGGTGGAAGATGCCTCTGCCTTTGTAAATTTCATGAATTAATTTTAACATTAACACAATATTTAATAAATGGATGAAATCCCTTATCTAAAGTTACCATTAAAGTAACACTATTTTTAATTTACAGCTGTAGTGAGTAAACATACGTTGATGCTGAAAAAGAAGATTAATGTTCGAAAAAAGTGGTAGCTGAGGTGTAAAGAAAGACCGATCACTGGGGACCAGGGTCTTAACTGGAATGTAGTTGGGTATAAGAAAATTTTTTAGTAGTTTTAAAGTAGCTAGAGGACACTGAAACTATGTTAACGAAAATTGTAATAGAATCGGATAGTTTTTAGAGAAGTTGCAACAAAGTCCCCAAGAAGTAGATTAATATTCAAAATTGGTGGTAACTGAAGTCTGAGTAATTTTTTTGTCTTCATGTAGTAGCAGGAGGACTTAAGAAGTTATTTAAAAAAAAGCTAGTGAATCAGACCGTTTTTAAGAGACCTTTAACAAAGGGCCCAAAGAGGGCCAACTGATAGTAAAGAGCAGGGCCCTAACATGAAAACTTGTTAAAAGATCTAAGTTCTTAGCACTTTAGATATTCAATTAGTCAAAATTAAGCGTAGGGTAAGAATTAATCATTAGAATAAAATTTTAAAGGAATGCACAAAAAAGGGGGGACGCTTAAAATAGGGCCCTAGAGTCCAGTAAAAATAAGGTGTTGGTCCAGGGGAGAAGAGTATAAGACTCAATTTTAAAATTTTGCATTGAGAATGCGAGAAAATTAGGTGGTCAAAAATGCATACTGCACAAAAAATTCAAGGGGCCCTGGATCGGGCCCTATGGAACCCTTGGATGCCCCAGGATTTTAACTGGAATTTAGAAACGGGAGAATAATTAAATGGAAAAAGGGTTATAAAATTAAAAATGCGTTAAGAGGAGCAATTTATTAACAATTTATAGTGCAAAACCTCAAGGGGAGCTGTACCGAGCCCCAAGTGGCCAAGGACTTAAGTGGCAACCAGTTGGGTATAAAGATACTTTTTAGTAGTTTTTTAAGTAATCAGAGGATGCTAGAACTATGTTAAAGAAAATTGCAAGCAATTCAGATCCATTTTAAAGAAGCTGCAGCAAGGGCCCCAAGAAGGTGATTAATATTCAAAATTGGTATTAGTCAAAATTGGTCTGAAATTATTTTTTTTGTCATTCATGTAGTAGCTGGAGAATCTAAGAAGTTGTTAGAAAAAAAAGCTAGTGAATCAGACTATTTGTAAGGGATCTATAATATGGAGCCCAAAAGGGGCCAACTAATAGTTGAGAGCAAGGCCCTAACATGAAAACATGTTAAAACGTTTTAGTACTTAGCGTTTTAGATCTTCGATTAGTCAAAATTAAGCATAGGGTATGAATTAATCATTAGAATATAATTTTAAAGAAATGCACAAAAAACTGGGGAAGTGCCTAAAAATGTGGGTGTTGGTCTAGGGAGATGAGTCCAAGACTCAACTTAAAAATTTACGTATTGAGAAGGTGAAAAAATTAGGGTGTGAAAAATGCATGACACACAAAAAGTTCAAGGGGCCCTTGACCTGGCCCTATGGGACCCTAAATGGGCCCAGAGTCTTTACTGGAATGTAGAAATGGGGGAATAACTAAATGGAAAAGGGATCCTAAAAATGAAGATCGGATTAAAAGGAAGCAATTTATGAACAATTTAGTGTACTAAACCTTCAAGGGACCCTGTACCCCAAGGGTGCAAGGGTCTTAACTGAAATGTAGAAATGGGGTAGAAACTGGATGGAGTATTCGCCCCAAAAAACGAAGAAGATCGGATAGAAAAGAGGCATGTTATTAATAATTTAGAACATAAAAAATTAAAGGGGCCCCAGTCCTTAAAAAAATTAAAAATCTGAGCCTCATGTGCATCAGGACCTGTCTTGGACTATTCACACCTAAATTTTCAGGCTTCTATGGGCAGTAGTTTTCGCCAGTTATCGCGCGTGCACACACACACAGAGCAATTTGTTCTTTTATTAGTATAGATTAACAGTAATTAAATAATCCGTTATCTAAATTATCTGTTCTCCCAAATCTCCCGCTCCCAATCACACAAAATTTAAAATCTTTAAAAGTCTTTCAATTTCTAAAATTTTGTATCCTATTTATTATTTTGCATTGACAATAGCATAAACTATTAACCCTTTAACCCCTCCCCCTCCCTTCCTAAGCAAAAAAAGGGATTTCTAGATATTTGGAGGAGGCAGGGCAAAGCAAAAGTTCTCTTCTTTTTTGCATTTTGGCATTTCTCAATCCTGCAGTAACAAGCACTTTAATTGATTGTTATTTTTATTATATTTAATTTAAATGTCAAACTTTGTCTTGATTGCATGTTATAACTAATGTATGCTTATAATTTTGAAAATTATAATTCCTTATCAATATTTTTCTGTAATTTTTCTTTTTTAATTTCATCATTCTTGTATGTCTACTGATTACTAATGGTTTTCTGTTAAAAAAAGGAAAAAAAAACAAAAACATTATCAATTGTTCATTGTTACTCTGGGTACTTTTGCTTATTTATTTTCACAGTGATTTTAAATAATTTGTCTTAAGCATTTCAGTTTAAGCCCAGCTTAATTATGTCTTTTTCTTTTTCCCTTTTACAAAAGGCTTTAAAACAGCCATTGATGTGCAACAACTTAGATGTTGTGATAGCTTTTATTATTTTAATAAAATCTATTTAGCAAAATATTAGCATTCAAGTGGTTATACATGCCCATGGAAAATAAAGCAAAAACCTAGATTTTATGCACTCCATATGCCTAGTGTATGAAAACTATTAAAAGTTTTATTTTATTTTTTATTAGCCCCCGGAATGCTATTTCTTTCTCCCAGCTTGTTTTGTCTCCAAACAATAACGTTACCTTACAGACGCTAGCCGTGAAACAAAGCATTACGATTAAATACTCTTTAGCAATTTTTAAAACTTCTAAGCATCGCACATTTTCAACTTTTATATGTATTGGAAAAAAAAAAAATTCTTTTAAATGCATTTTGTTTGAAAACTGTATCTCCATTGATTTTTGAGATATTAATTTTTTTGTAGTTTTTAGCGACATTTGTTTCATTTTGGCAACTCAAGTACTCCATTTCTGTAGAAAGTAAAAAAAAATAGTTGAAAAATAGCAATTATATCTTTTTGTTGCCACTTTCTCATAAAAACTGAAAAAAAGTAATTAAAATACGTGCTATTTTGAAAAAATATTAATGAATTGCTTTCTTTTTGCTGCATTTGTGTATTATTCTGAGATAGTGACGTCCTATCCATACTTTATTGTAGATGTTTATGATTGGATCGTAAATGAGGAATTCTTCAGCGGATTCTGATGACGTCAATTTATATAAAATAAAATCGCATGTTTTAAGTCTTAAAACTGAGCTACAGTAGAGTCCCGATTATCCGAGTTCCCCTTAATTGAGTGTCCGCTTTCACCGAGTTACTTTCTTTTGATGGACTGATGGCTTCTATTATTATTATGAAACAGCCATTATAAATGAAGTGTTAGGTGAAGATGAAAGAGCAGCCGTAAAAAGTTAGACCACTGATTTTCTGGTCAGAATGGGAAAAAAAATAGCCATAATTTTTTTTTTGAAAAAAAAAAAAAAAAAAAAAAAACTAAAGGAAGTAAAATTGTTACTAGTTGGTTTATGTAATTATAATCTGTAGTTTAAAAAAATTATTTTGCTTTCAGAAACTTTTAACTGTAATTTTTAAATAGTCCACTTGTTAGTATTAAATTTTCTTTTGTTATTAGACTTTATTATATTACTCCAACCCTCTCTTTCTCCTGTAGATGTTATATCTCTATAAGTTATGTTTTTCTGCTTTATAAATTAAAATCATTAGGATTGAACTTAGAGATTATTAAAAGCATTAAATTTTTCTCAAAAGTTTTCACTTTAATGTCAATTTCGTTCAAACTAATTCAAGACATTAACTGTTACACATCATTTACTTAGTATTGTTACTAACATGTCTAATTCTTAGGGATTAGTGTACATATAAACATACAATGAAACCTCCGTGTGCGACCACCTCCCTGAACGGTCATTTTTTCTTGGAATGGAATTTATACCCATAGGCTCAATACTAATTTTACCTCCATTCAGAGACCATCCCAGTTGAACTCCCTCCTTGAGCGACCAATTTTTTTGTAGAAAAGGAAACAAATTTCATTTTTTCCAGGTCGCTTGAAGAAGATTTTATTAGAAAAATAATTCTGGAGGGCGCATTTTTCATCAAACTTCTAAACTAAGTTTAGATTTTGTTTTATTCCAGTAACTTTTAAGTGTTTAAACCCCTTTATGCCTTTTTAGGCAATGAATTTAACTCTGATGACGAATTAAGAATGACGGTCAATAAACTCCCCTGCCCTATTCTGTTAGGAAACTCTCAAAGAAATAGATAAATTAATAAAATCGTCATTATTTGTTCTCGTCCCAAAAAAAAATGCATTTATTTACTGAACTTTGAAAGGACTTAGAAATAAAAGTTATGAAAGATAAAACCGTAAAATCAAAGCAACGTCAATATATTCATTTTTTAAACTCTGCAGTAATTAACTTTGTAATTAACTTTTGTTTTTATTCTTAAATTTTTATATTTTTTTCCTAATGTGAAAAATAAATTTTAGTAACGTTAATTGTTACCTTTTTTTAACAATTAAAATCTAGATTTAAACATGACATCCATTAAGAGATCACCTTTCGAAGCGACCAATTTTTATTAGAACGGAACATGGGTGCTTTAAGGAGGTTTTACTGTATATACCAATCTCTTAAGTATTAGTATACATATGTACTAATATCTGTATATTATGACAATTTTTCTTTTTTGCAAATCTTTGTTTTGCCTTTTATGATTTTGCATCCTTAAGATTCATAAACATGGAGAAATTTTTTCTGACTGCTCTTCGGTAGCTATGTTCATGTGTTAGTGCCTCTTGACTTTTCACTGTAAGTAATAAGTAATCGAAATAATTATAAGAGGTAACAAGATATCTGATATCTTCAGTTCTGAATGGCAAATGTTTGAAAAAAAGTCTTCATGATGTTCTGCATATAGAGACCTGCTGTTCTCCTTGGGTCTGGATGACCCCAAAATGAAATGTATTTGCTCATAATTTTTTACCAAAATATTGTTCTAGCTCAAAATTTGACGAATTTGTTGTTATATGAATTTTCTGCTCTTTTCTACTTCTTTTAAATACCCAATTTCATTGTTTTTATAGTTCTGTATTAATTTTACTTTAATGCCAACTAAACTACCTTTTTTAAATGTTAACTTTTTTTAAAAAGGTTAAACTACATTTTTTAAATGTTTACTTTTAAGTTAAATTCTATTCTTTTATTCTCCTCAATATGTAATTTTCTCTTACAACTTTCTTATTTACACTGCTGTGAATATCGAAATAAATACAGCTGACTGAACTCCACTTTCATGAAAATCCATAAAAAATGAAAATAGCTTTTTCAATATATATGTTGTCAAAATCTATGTTTACTTCATTTACATTCTCCAACACTGTTATTTATCTCAAATAGACCAGAAGAAAAAACTACCACCAGTCTTCAGAAATCAATGTAGCATTCAACATATTAATTTAACATTTAATTTTCTACAAGTATATCAATTCATTTTGCTTATAATTATTTTCTAATTTTGTTTTGTTTATGAAAGTGTAATTCTGCTTCTAATATCTAAATATCTTGCATTCATTAATTATACCCTTTTTCTGCAGGCACGTAGACATTTTCTTGAAGATGCTATTCATCTGTTCAGTTTTTATAGGGAATGTGATGATTTTGAAGCTTGGATGAAAGAAAAGGTAATTATGTTTAACTTACAAAGACTTTTAATTTTTTTACATAAATTTGATCCAAAATCTTTTTATCCAAAGTTGTATTTTAAAAAATCTCTTGTTATATTTATAGTTTCCTTAAATTGAAACTGTTGCAGAAAAGTTAAATGCGTTTTTTTAAACATATGATTTTTTGCATTGATTTTTAACCAATGGGGAACATTACAAATGAAGCATGAAACAGAACAAATCTGGTAATATCTGCAAGTTTTGAACTAGTACTGAAGTAATTTAATGATAAGAGAATAAAGCACTTGTGTCTCATTATATTCATTTCTACATTATTGGGGGGAGGAAGAGTGGGTCATGGTAAATAAAGTTATGAAAAAATTTATCAATAATAAAAAAAAAAAAAAACGAAAAAGGAATGGGGATTTTTAAAAATAAATTATAAAAAGAATAAATGAATTAAAAAAAAATCTCTTTTAGAATTTACTTGATAAAAAAATTAGCCTTTAAATTGTGCCTATAAAAATAAATAAAGTCCAACTTCATTTTCTTAAGGGATTAAAATAATTTTTCTGATATAAGGAAATCTTATTCAATATGTGAAATACTTAGTTTTTTCCCCATTTAATTGCATTTATTGAAATGTAAGTAAAATAGTTCCAGATATTAATTTTTCTTGTTATGTATGTTATATTTACAGGATCGAATCCTTACCACTCGGGATCCTAAAGAAGGAGTTGAAGTCATGAAAAAGAAATTTGAAGTATGTTTATAAGCTTTGATTCAGATTCATAGCTGCATATATATTTATTGCAACTAGGACTTTGTTTCATTTCTAAAGTCACTTTTAGATATTTTCCTGATATGACTATCCAACAGCTTGCATATTGTTTTATTTAAATTGTTAGTGTTATAGCCTATGCATAGTTTTTATATTGTACTTCTTGGATATTTATTGATTCTTTGTAAACTTTCATTTTGCTATAGTTCTATATAAGAACTATAGCAAAGTTCTATACTAGCAAAGTATTATAGTTCTATATAAGAACTATAATAACAATAAATTGACTCAATTTCACATGGTTGTATCTTCAGATCCTACACATTGTATGTGAGTGACGTAAATTGCATTTAATTATATTCACATTAATTAGGGTGTTGTTTTTTTTTTAAATTTAAATCTGATTTTTATTTTTTTCCCAGCGTTCAAATACTGAATAGCTACCAAGAGTTTTAGGTTTCCAAAACAATTAAACCACTAATTGCTAACATAATCTATGTTTTTACACTTTAATTAATAAAAATATAATTATTAGTTAGTAATTACAGAAATTATAAAACTGCAAATTAGTAGTTTCATTAGTTAGTATTATACAGTAATGTTATATACATTAATATTGTAATAATTATGTAAAACTTTATTAAATGCTAGTGATATTTAACATTTATTAAAATTATAAAATAACTGCATTTAATATTAAATAGTTAACACTACTTTAAATTAATAATTATTAAACAATTAACTCTCTAATTAGGAACATGTTATACATTTTTAAGTTTTAATTATAAAAATTATAATTAATAATGTAGTATTCATTTTAGAAAGAAAAGGGGGCAGGATGCTAGTTCCAAAAAAAGGCACTATTTCATGAGGAAATATATTAGTAATGATACAAGAAAAAAAAAAAAAAAGAAAGAAAGAAGAATTTTTAGTATAAGTAAAGTGTCCTTAGTTTGTAATAATTTTATGAGTCGCAAATTGAAAAATACAATTAAATAACAGCATGTTTTAATAATATTATGTTTTTTAAGAAATAAAGTTCTATTATTTTTGCAAGATCTTGGGCATATGAGTTTAGAAATACTGTTGAATGGGGAAGTTTTTTTACAAGAAATCTCTGGCTACAACTACAGGTGAATTTTTTTTAAAGGCAGGGTTCATTTTGCCAATTTCAAAAGGGGCAGGGTGCAGCACCCTTAAAAAAAATGGCCTAGTAGAAACAATTTAAGTAATTACTGAGTTAATAAAAACTGCAAATAAGTAAATTCATTAGTTATTAGCACAAGTAACAAAACTAACAAATATTATTTGCAGCTTGTTTTGCATTTGTAAACTAAGACACTGACTATTTATTCTTTTATTTGAAAAAATTTAATACACTTGCTATGTTAATATTTTATATAAAATAATGCATAAATTGATTACCTAAAAGAAATTATGACATTGCAAATAACATTAGATTTAAATATAATTTTTTACAGAAACTGTTTTATGTTGGATACAAACAATGTTTTTTACAAACTTAACTGTTTTTAATTTTCTTACAATACTCAGAAATTAAGCTTAGAAACAATTTTTTAAGTTCTTTTTTTGTTTATTCATAAGTCAAAATACCTGTAGAAACTTTCAAATTATGTTTATCTTAGATTTTAAAACTTTTGACATTTTAAACACTTAGAAAATTCTTGATTTTAATCAATGATTTTTTAAAAAAATTCAATTGATTAATTTCGTCAAAGAGTAGAGAACTAACGCAAACTTCGACAAAAGATCACACAAAAAAAAAAAAAAAAAAAAAAAAAAAAAAAAAAAAAAACGTGAATTTCTTCAAAGGATCGCAGGAAAAAAAGGGAATTTCTTCAAAGGATCGTAGAAAAACACGAATTTCGTGAAAAGATTGCGGAAAAAAAAGGAAAATTCGTCAAAGGATTGCATTAAAAAGCCAAAATTCATCAAAGGATTGCATAAAAAAGTCAGAATTCGTCAAATGATTGTGGATAAAAGGCAAATTTTGTCAAAGAATCGTGAAAATAATGCAAATTTCTTCAGAGGATCACGAAAATAACACAAATTTCTGCAGAGAATCGCAAAAAAAACCCCGCAAAATTCGTCAAAGGATCACTAAAAAAATGCAAATTTTATCAAATATCATGAAACAACACCAATTTCGTCATCAAAGGATCACGAAAAAATGCAAATTTTGTCAAATGATCACAAAAAAATGCAAATTTTATCAAATATCGCGAAACAACGCAAATTTCGTCATCAAAGGATCACGAAAAAAATGCGAATTTTGTCAAATGATCACGAAAAAAGTGTGAATTTTGTCAAAGGATCACGGGAAAAACGGAAATTTCATTGAAAGATTGCGAAAAAATGCAAATTTCTGTCAAAGGATCGCGTAAAAACTGCAAATTTCTGTCAAAACATCGCGGAATAAATGTGAATTTTGCCAAAGGGTCCTAGAAAAGGACTTTCATTCCCAACGTGAATTTCATGCCCAGAATCGCGAAAACCCCCCGCAAATTTCTGTCAATGGCTCACAGGAAAAATGTGAATTTTGTCAAAAGATTGCGGAAGAAATGTGAATATTGTCAAAGGATCCCAGAAAGAACGTGAATTTCGCCTAAGGATCGCGAAAAAAAACTCTAATCTCATCAAAGAATCACAAAAAAAATTCAAATTTTGTCGAAAGATTATGAAAAAAGACTAATTTTGTCAAAGGGCCACAATAAAAACTCATAACTAGCGCTGGGAGGGTATTTCCTTCCTCCCCTACCTGCTGTAATCTTTCAGAAAATTTACTGTGAATTTCAGAATTTTTTTTTCTTTTTTACTCAGAATCACCCTTGCAAATTTTGTCAATTATATGTTGAAAAAAATTAGAAATTTATTCAATCTGTCATTGAAAAAAAATTGCAAATATTATCAATCCGCCGGGAAAAATACCACAAAATTCTTCCATTGGCTACCAGTAAAAAAAATGCATATTTCGTCAATTTGTCGAAAAAATTGCAAATTTCATTAGTTTAAAGTGGATTACACATATTGCTTCCCCCCCCCCCTTCCAAAAAAACCCCTTCCTAATATAGTTAAACAGCCATAAAAGAAAAATTGTAAAATTTTGTTAATTGGTTGCAGAAAAAAATTGTGAAATTTGTCAATCGGTCATTTATAAAAATCGCGAATGTTGTCCATCAGTAAAAACTTCACACAGAATTATATCAATTCCAAATTTTTCACTGTGTAACTGATAATAAAATCTTTATTCCTTTTTATAAATCCATTTTTTTTTTTAATCTTTTGTATTTAAAAGATAAAAGTAAATTATCTAACCTTAATTTCTATTATTTTTGTATGGATAAGCGCACATGCTGTAAGGTTTGAGAATTCAGAGAATATTTATTAAAAATATTAGAAAGTATGAAAAAAAATTGTGCACAATTTCTGAAATGATAATATTTAACTCCTGATGAGTGTTCAGAATTCCTAAGATTTAATTAAATTACTCCTGTCTTCTATTTTTGTTATGATACCATACCTTTTATTTTTTTGCACTTAAGAAAACAGAACTTGATTTTTTTTCTTTAACTGTTTATTATATATGATGAAATTTCTTTCTTATTATATCTGATGAAATTTCTTTCGATGGTACCTTACTAAGTCAAAACATATTATTCTTTAAATTCTCTAATAATGTGGTGTCTTGAAAATGGCTTTTATAAAAATTAAAAGATCTGGTAACATTTCTTTGAAATAGATAATCAGTGTGATGGCTATTTTCCTTATGTGTTATTCTATGCCATTTTTATGAATGTATCTAAACGGTCCTTAAATAATGCTGGAATAGTGCTTGAATTTTTTTTGTTCTCGAGTGTATGAACCATGTTACACCACTTTCCTCCCAAAAAAAAACTTTCTTGTACATACATGTCTGCAACATTTGACTTTGAAATATACTACGAAGTTTATTGTTTCGAAATAGTGGTGTTTAAACTTTTTGGTAACATTTCTTTGACAACAAATGTTCAACCTTACTGATACTATTAACTTTGTTGTACTACTTATGTTATTTTACTATTTTAATTACTCTTTTTTTAAAACCCTTTTATACTTGTGTTGCAGCCCATGATTACAAAAGCTTGAGTATGGTTGTTTTAAGGAAGGTCATATTGCTTAAAGAAGTATTTTTTCACTATTGCAGTTTATTTCCATATGAAAAATGTGCTGATTTCTGGATTTCTTTTTTAGTCTGGGAAAGAGATACCCCTTCCCTTAGCCCTTGATTTAATGTGGCCCCCACAGTTACACAGATAGCATTTGCTTAATATATGAATTCTTTCCATACCCAGTGAAGAATGTTTTGTGACAATTGTTTCACTGTAACTATGATTCAGTCTTTTAAGATCATCTAAAGATTATACATAGCTGCTTCTTTTACTTCTTCACTTTTTCTGGACTCATCAGGGGTCGATGCAGGTTTTTATTCTTGGGGCCCATTTTGTGAAAAGTAGATTATTTTTGTGAATTTTATTATATTTTTGTGAAAAATAACGTTTTGTAGCGAAAGTTAAAATCCAATTACTCAAATTCGAATCAAGAATTTATGAACAAAAACATTCTTTAAATCCCCTTGCTAAAGTTTTTGTTTTTCATGACCTGGTTTTACTTACAAATTACACATTTTAAAGCAGTTTTTATGAAAAAGAATGTTACATAGGTGGCCTATTTTATTAAAAGGAATTTTGTGAAGGGGCCTGTTTTATTAAATTCATTTTTGAGTAGGGGCCCATTTTATTAAATTTATTTTTGAGTAGGGGCCCATTTTATTAAATTTATTTTTGTGTAGGGGCCCATTTTATTAAATTTATTTTTGTGTAGGGGCCCATTTTATTAAATTTATTTTTGTGAAGGGGTCTATTTTATTAAATAGAATTTTGTGAAAGGGCCCTAAATAAGCCCCAAATTTTGTCTGGATCGACCCCTGCTCATGCATGTAAAATATTGTGCTGCATACTAGCCATTTTGCTCACAATTGAAGCTTCTTTCCTGCAAGCAAGATTTAGGGATGCTCCAGTGGTAATATTTGAAACTTAAGGATATCCTTCAAATGATCTGTATTCTGTTCATAAGCAATGTATGTTCATCTGTATTCTGTTCATATGCAGCATATGTTCGAAGGGTGAAACCGTGTGAAATTGAGCCTCTTTACTGAATCTCTTTAAGCCCCTTTGTATTTGTAGATTTTTATTTTGTTTATGTAAATTTGCTGATCTCTCTATCTAAAGGTGATCTAAAGGAATTTTCCTTTAGTTATTGGTGTTATTTTTAATTTGATACTAAACAACCTTTGTAGTATTTTAACCATCTTTTTATGCTGAAATGTCTCTGAGTAAATTAAATATTTGTAGGTAATATAATCTATAGACTTTTAGCCCTTCTTTATAGACTTGTTTAAGCATTAATTCACATTTATTTTTTAAAACATTGTTTTTTTTTTTTTTTTATCAGTGCTGATATTTTTGTCATAATTTATGAGAATACAAGCACAAAGAATTTTTTTCTCCATTATTTCTTTTAGAATTTCTTGACTGATCTCTCTGCAAGCAGTCATAGGATTGAGGAAATAGATACATGTGTAGAAGAATTTGTGAAAACAAAACACAGTCAGCTTAGTGCAATCAGAGCAAAACAAAAGCAAATACATGACAGGTTGTAATAAAATTTAATAAGTAAACTTTTAGATTTCTGTGTTGTTTTATACTTAGAGAAAGTATCTTTTTTAACTTACTGTTTTCCATTTATAATTTTGTGTTTTGGTGATCCTTTTTATTTCATGAAAACTTAGCTGTTGATCGTGTATAAGTTAAAATCCATATTGTTTGTATACAATATCTTTCAAGGGACTGTTCTAAATTGATGCATAACTGAGAAAGACGTACAATCAAAATTGTAGTTGCCTAAGCTGTAAAATCTTTGACTGTAGAAATATAATGCTGCAGTCATACAAATTAAATTTTGCTACCGTTTTCGGTTGTTCAAGATGCACTACTTATTGAAAAAAAAAAAGTTAAAGCACAAAAATAAATAAATCAATCAAAATAATCATTTCTAAACTTGAAAAATAAAAGTGAGAATTATCTAAACTTATTGCACATCTTGAATTACACTTTTTTTATTCCACTACATACAGATTTTAATTAAACTAAGTTTTAATCGTCGTCTGATGTACCGATGTACTTTTAGACTTAAGCAAAGAATAATGTAACTTCTTGGAAAGTTTTCTCACTAGTATTGTGAGGAACAAAGAAGGTTCTAAGTGTGTCAATGTTAATGCTGTCCACCCACTGTACATTCTTTTCGCCCCCTCCCCTCACCGAACTTGAACCCCTGTAGCAGTCACACATGCTCATTGTCTTTTATTTTTCTCAAATATTACTAGCAGAAAAGAAAAAAAGAATGATGCTGGGAGTAGAAATTCTGTGAAAATGGGGTACGGCGTGAAAGCGGTGCGTCATATAAAATAAACGTTACAACATTAAAATGAATTAGGATGATGAATAATAGATGAATTAGGATCGCACTAAAACGAGGTATAAATGTAAAAGACTTATAAATGAGAAACATATGAACAGTGCTTTACTGTATATGTAATTTTCAGGGATCAGATTCTGCCTGGGATCTGGAATTTCTGCTTTTGTCTTTTTTTTTTTTTTATAATCAAAAGTTAGATTTAAAAAAATTAGCTATCTATATAAAAAAATAGAGATGTTTACATTTGCGAATTGTTTTGATTATGATGATTATATGGGAGGGAGGGGGTAGTGAAGTAATTGTGTACTTTGGCATTAAAATAATTATGTTTAAAAGTGAGTATTTTCTTTGATAAATATGATTATTATATTTATGTAATGAGTTTTCAATGTTATAAAAATGTTTTGTGATCGTTTTAATCTAAAAATTACAAATAAAATAATCCTAATTCAAAATCTTTTAAAAGATGTTATTTGGCACCAGTAGAAATAGTGTTAATAACATGTTTCTTTGTATGTAATATTTATTTGATTTCATTTATTAAGTAAAATTTGTGCCTCGAAATATGTTTATTTGACTTTTAAAAAAATTGGAAGGTTGACAGCTATGATATATAATGAAGAGCTGGAATCAAGATCATTTATACAATTAAGTTTTTATAGGAAGGTTACATGGTTATAACTGAAATAGATCTACAATAATAATAAAGGGCTATAGAAAAATGAACAACTTTTCCTTGGATCACTATCCCATCGTCATCTTGTTCAGCTTTGTTTGAATTAATTGTAAAGTTGTGCTTGGCATAGAAAGCATAAAATGTTTCTCTTCGTGTGAAGAATTTTCTAGATTACCTTTAGCCTGTCTTAATGCTCTTAAAAATAATTAAATGTAAATCACATTCGTAAAAGCCTTAGTTTAAGTAAAATTATCTTTGCAATAGGTGGAGTCGTCTCAATCATTTGAAAACTGAAATAGAAAAAAGTTTAGAAGGAGCTACAAGGTATATAAATTTTAAGTTTTCTTTTGCGTTATTATTTGATTCTAATTAAGTACAACATTTTTGAAATTTCTTTATTTTTTATTTTCAGTGTTGAACTTTTTGAACGAACTTGCGATGATGCTTATGAATGGATGCTAGAAAAGCTAGAGAAAATAGAAACTGATGACTTAGGAAGAGACTTGAAAACTGTACAAGCTTTACAAAGAAGACACCAGGTAATTTTTGTATATTAATACTTTTTTCTAATGTAAATCTAAATGTTTTCTTAAGTTCATGATCTCTGTATTTATTCTGTTTTGCATTATTACTACATAAAATATAATTTTCTTGGGACATTTCTTTCTTGCTTGCAAGTTTCAATTTCTCTATCATGAACATTTTTCTGTTCTTCTTTAGATTAAAAAAAAAAAAAAAAGTCTCAGTTTAAGCTATTTAAAAGTAGTTACATGAAAAACAATTTAATGAAGTACCTTTTAGTTCCGTTTACAATAGGTTAATTAAATAACTTATTTGTAAAGAGAATGCAATTCTTCATTATATTGTAATTCAGAACAGAGTTTGAGCCTACAATTATTATTTGAAGAATTAATAATTGCCCTCCCCCCCCCCCCCACCCCCCGAATGCCAAGAAAGCTGAAAAGATGCAAAGGCAAAAGAAATCACCCTTTAAAAAATATTTTTGTTTTGTGTAGCCAATAAGGCTTTTGGAACAAGATAAAGTAATGTATCTATAACTCATTCTAAACTGTATTACAACTAATCAATGTGTTAAATGAATTTTATAACAAGTTATTTTAATGGTGCAGTAGAATCTCGATTATCCAAAGTAATTGGGACCAACCAGCTTTCGGAAAATCGAAATTGTCGGATAATTGAGAATGCTTCAATTTTAAGATTAAGTAGACATATATGCACTATTTCTTATTATGGTAACAAGTGCTTAATAAAAATAAAACAATAGCAAAATAGAAACAAGAACCAATTATCTGAATTTTAATTTTGAAATTAAGTACCTTTTTACGTATTTTACAAGGGTTTGAAACAATGTTTTGTTCGTCGCAGTTTTGATTGCCTTTGCTTTGAAGCTCTATCAAAACATTTTTTAATATTATTAGTTTACAAGTATCACAGTCTTTCTGGTGCTCCAGCCATGCCAAAACTTTTGCAAAACATTCAAAAGCTTCAGAATTTCTAATTTATTCGTTTTCTTTGTTCTACTCTGCAACTTACAGGCGCTCAAGTTAAATTCAAAGGAACTCTAAGAAAGGGAATCGAAAATATTTGTATGTACTTGTAGTTCAGAAAGGACCGCAAAAAAAAAAGAAAAAAAAAAAGGTTTCAAAATGGATTTTGTGCACAAGGAATGCTATAGCGGGGAAAAAAAAAAAAAAAAAAAGCTTTAAAAATGGAATTCGGTTAACCGAGAGTTTCAGATAAAAGAGGCTCTACTGTACTTATAAGTAATGTCAGTAGATAAAGGATTCATGATCACGTCAGGATTTTGGCAAATTGTAAATTTCAAAGTTAAAAAGTAAAAAAAAATAGTGAAAATCTAATACTATAAAATATGTAGATGTAAACCATATTTTCTTAATAATTTATTCAATTTTTATTGGCTTATACTGGGTATTCTTACAGCTGAACAGTTCAGGGGTCTGATCTGGGGGGGGTTCATTGATCCTGTGGAGATATCTAATACAGTAGAGTCTCAAAAATCCACACAGCTTGGGACTGGAGGCTGTGCGGATTTTAGAGCTTTGCAGCTTCTGGATTAATTTTTTTTTTTTTTAAACTTACGTATCCATTTACAAGAAGAGCTTGTAATAATTCAATTTAAGCAAATCAAAACTTGAATCCCTTTTATTTACCTGTACATTATAATTTTAATACCCAAAGTTATTTTTTATTACAATTTTTAAACATTTCTTGTATCGTTCTTTGCTTGAGAACTTTCATTTTCTCTTGATGAAATTTCTTTCGAATTCTGCAAACAGTCGTTATTTGTTGTTGGTCTGTACAACTCAAAGCAAATGCAAAATAATAATGAAATGAGTGTTGCCAACCTCACATGAAATAAAAATAAATTAATTCGCCACTTTCTATAGTGGCCGATAGATTGTGCCATTATGAAAACCTTTGTGGGCTTGTTTACGCTTCACATCAATTTCTATTGTTTTACATTTTGTTGTGTGTAGGTTTCTGTGAAATAAAAGCATTTTATTTGCGTAATATCCAGTGTAATTACTATTTTCTCATAAATTTACATTAAAAATAATTTTATTTTCATTCGTTGATATTTGGAATAAAAATTGTAAAGAATACTTCTTAACTGTGAATTTCATCGTTTACGTTTTGAAATGCAAGCAGATTTCAGAAGATTGCAGATTTTAGAGACTCTACTGTATTCCACTTAGACGAAGCTGGCCTTTATGAGATTGTAGAGGTTATTCCATTAAATGACTGAGATGATGGCCGACTACTGCTGGATGTTAAACCGAAATGTACCTCATAGAGAACATTAAAGGAAAAGCGCGAAACAGAGCATGAGAGGTCCAAAGAAACTTCCACACATGGAATAAAATTGTAAGGATTTTGAATTCAAAATCTTTTACATGTTTAGCTATAAAAATGCATATTATAAGCCAAAGAAAAGAATGAATTATTATTAAAAAAAAGTTTTAGGTCTATTTTATAGTTTCAGATTTTTGCAATATTTCGACTTTTTAAAAATTTACAAATTTGCAATTTTCGAAAAATTCTGAAGTGATAGTAAAAAATGAAGATCATTTTCAAATTCAGTACTACAAAATACATAAAAATCAATTATCAAAAGTTAAAAAATACAATTATCACATCTGTTTTAAAGTATCAAATTTTCGCTATTTTTTTTTACTTTTTGACTTTGAAATTTACGATTTTTGAAAAATCCTGACTTGATGATTAAAAATGAAGGTCATTTCTGGATTCAGCACATGCACACCAAAATACATAAGAAAGCCAAAAAACATGACACAATGCAGATTTTGCTGGCTAGTGTAATTAATGTTAGTTTAATGTAAAAATTACTGAAATATGTATGCGCTATTCTCAGAAAAAGTGAAATATTCACTTTGAAAAAATGGTTAAATTCCATTATTTCAATTCCTGATTTTTAGCTCAAATTTTACCAGGTATTAAAATAATGGGATTTTTTGCTAAGGAATAGAAATGACTTCTTTAAAATGTCTGAAATTGTTATAGCTATGTCCCTGAAATCATAAATCCAATATGCCTTAATAATGACCACGGTAATGACATTTTTAACATTAAGCCTACTTTAAAGCCAAACTATAACAATTGAAGGCTTATGGAGTACTTATTCTGAAAGCAGTCCTAAACCTCCTGTATAATTGATTCTGCAACTTTAAATTATTCCATGGAACTTAATTAACTTAAATTATTCCATGGAATTCAGCAATATGGAACTTGGTAATGACACATACTAAATACACTGTCTGTAATTTTTGAACAAAAAGCACAGATAGAAGTAATTCTTGAATAGGTAATGGAAAATAGACATTACTTCTCACATGTTCATGCAAAACTGTACAATCTAAGAACGTTTCCATATCAAAATGACATCTAGTGGAGAAGAGATTAAAACATTGCTGAGGAGCGTGGTAATGACAACTAGTGACAAATTTTAAATAAGTATAATTAATGGAAATGTTTTTTGTTTTGTCTAAAATGTCAAATTTATAAAAAAAATAGAGACATGAAATTTACCCATATAATCATTGCATTTCTTCTAAAGCTTTTCAAATTTTAAAAATAATGATTTCAATTTGAAAATTAGAAGTTTGGGACAAGCCTTGGTAATGACGCTTTCAATTTTCAATTTTTTTTTTAAATGTATTTTTTCATATTTAAACTGATGCACAATGTAGTGCTTGAACAGAAATATTCATAAAAAATTTAAACATTCATAGTTGACTTTATTAATTCACATTTTATAGCTGAGGACATAAAATTTCCCTTTATCTGAGGATGACCCATATATATGGGCTGATTTTATTATTTTTATAAAATGTTTTGACTAATGATAGCTGAGGGTTACAATTTTTAGTCAGTTAAAAGCTATTTTTATTGTATATCTTCTTCTAACATTCCTGAAAGTGGAATTCTTCCCTATTTCCTGTGAAATTATTTTTTTGAGAGATTTTTAACTGTCCCATATTCTACTTTAATTTTGATTATTATTTCCATGAGAGTTTGATTTAGGAGATCCTTTTTAATTAATTTTTAAAATGAATGTAATTTATTTATTTACTGTTTTTAATATATTAATTTTGTTTACTTTTATTAACATTACTTTTATTACATTCATCTTATCAGAATTTTACTTTCATTCCTTTTTTTTTCTTTACAGAATTTAGAAAGGGAGTTAGCTCCTGTTGAAGAAAAATTTAATAGAGTCAATTTGCTTGCTGATTCGTACGTAACACTTACTGCTAGAAACTGTTAAAAATATGTATTTTAATATTCATATGGGTTATATTGTGTTTTAGTCTTTAATACTTTATTATTGACTTTCTTAAACATGCATTACAGGGTAAAAGTATCATATCCTAGTGAACGAGCAAATGTTACAGCTCGACAAGAAGAACTTAATACTCTGTGGGAGAAAGTTAAAGTAAGTTATATTTTAAGTGTAGCATTCTTGTTCAAAAGTTTTATATGTAAATATTAGGTAAATGTGCCACCTGAAAGATTTTTTAAAGAGAAAGTTCTGAATAGTTTTAAATATTCCTTTTAATAATTTGGTATTCACTATAACTAAGTTTGTTTTGTAAACAGATAGAATTCTGCCAAATTGGCTAAGTTAATAATAATAATAATGTTTATATTGACTACAAGTATTTGTTTCACATGTGATAAGTATATTCCAGCAATCAAACTTTCAAAAATTTTCATGGCTAGAATCAAAATAACAAAACTGATAAAAAATTAACTTTTTTTAGCATGTAATGCTGTTTGTGGAACATTATTTTGTTAACTTTTATTCATCAAATTTCAAAGTTACCAACTATTTTTTAGTACAAATCTAGAGTTGCCCTGTAATATTGTTATACATATTATAAGTACAATGAGTTATTGAAACTGTTTCGTGTTCATAAAGTAGCTAGTCTCACAATTAGAAAAACAACAATAGTCTATCCTGTTTAACTAGATATTTCATGATTTGGTACTTAAAATTGAATTTTTCATTAAAGTTTTTTACTGTGTAGAAAATGGGGAAAAATTGGATTTTATATTCCTGTTCTTTAAAGATATACTGTTACTTAATTGGTTTTTATTGATTAATTTTTTATGCGTTAAAATTAACTTAGTGTTTTGGATAATGAGTTTTGTTTTGTGTGTAATTTAAAATTTGGCTTTCTTAAAACTGTATTCTTTAGCTAATAAATTTAAAACTTGTAGCCAAAACTACAGTTAAAAATAAGAATTAAAAAATATACTTGAGGTTTTATTAAATACTTTTAAATATTTTTTTTTTTAATCTAAAAATGTGTGTTCTTAAGCATTTTTTATTGATTCATTTTCTCCTTTTTCTTTCAAAAATTTGACTTGACGCTGCTAGTCACTCAACTTCCAAATTCCCCTCACTAATGTTAAGTCTATGGGTGTGTTATGCATTCGTATATTTAAAATATCTCCTCAGGAAATCAGTGTTTTTAACTTCTTTTTTCTGTGTTCTCTTCTTAAAGAATGTCTCATTTTTCCTTAATTGTCAAAATATTTCTAAAATATTTACTTAATTTTATGTGAGGTGTTAGATTCTTACTCATATTTCATTAGCTTTTTACTCATAAAATATTAAATTAAGCCTATATTTTAGAAAAATTTTGAGAACTAAGAAAAAAAAATATATATATATATATATCTTTTAAAAAGAGTACTAAGAAAGAAGGAGTAAAAAATATTAATTTTCTGAGAAGATATTTTAAGTATATGAATGCATTCTACATCTATAGGCTTTAGCATTAGCGATGGGAATTTGGAAGTTGAGCGACTAGCAGATTTAAGGGGACTCTTCACTCACTTGAAAACACCCGTTTGCTAATGTTAAATGTATGGGCAGCTTGTTTTCGAATTTCTCATTTAAATTTGAATATTTTTAAATGAATTTTTTTGCATAGGATCTCTAATAGTGCCATTTTGTGCTTTTTCGAAATTTGGTTGCAGATTTTTTTAATAAAGGTACTTTCACGTTCGAAACAAATTTCGAATAATATAATTAAACTGTATTTTTTAAAAATAATTCATAAAAACATTCAAAATTAATGATGTTTTATTTATCATACTGAAAATTACATTTTATTTTAAAGTACAATAATACATTTTCTTTTGCCCATTTCTGCTCAACTAGTGCCTGTTTTCTGCTTCAGTAATCCATTTTTATAGACTAGTGCCTGCCCTTTTTCTTTCTATGAATTCTAAAATTAATGATATTTTTAAAAGCATTTTTAAAAAATCGTTAATTGATTATCATTAATCTAAAATTACTGATCACAATGCATATATTGTAATAATTCTTTTCTTTTGTAGGAAAAAGCAGCTCAAAGAAGAGCTCGCTTAGATGAATCTCTTGGTCTCCAGATTTTCAGGAATAGTGCCAAAAGCCTGGTAATTAAAAAAAATTTTATTATATATAGATATATTTGATTACAATGTTCCATTATATTACATTAAAATTCTGTGGTGTAGTGATATTTATATTGTTATGTTTTCATTTTAGCTAGCATGGGTGAGTGATGTAAAGCAAGCTTTAAATAGTGATGAGCCTGCTCGTGATGTTGCAACAGCAGAAAACCTGCTCAAAAAGCATCAAGATCTTGGAGATGATATTGCAGCTCACCAAGATGAGTAAGTTAAATATGAATAAATTAAGTTGTGTATATGTATACATTAAAAGAGTGATAATCAGCTTGCATTTCATGAAAAATCTGAAAATAAGAGTGGGCTTTTATAAATTAAAAGTTATATCTGTATTATAAAGAAAAAACATGTCTGAGAATAATGCTGACATCTATTGATGGTGGCAATGATCAGAACATTTTTCTTTCATTTCCCTTTCTTTTTTTTTTTCCCGCATGTTTATCATCTGTAAACATTACATAATTTCAATTTTTACACAGTCAAAATGGAGAAAAAAAATATTCTTTCAAATGCAGTTTGTTTGAAAACATATCTCAATTTACTAATTTTTTATTTATTTATTTATTTTTAATTCAAGCATGAATTTTTAAAAAATGTATTTCTATCATGTGCAGTTCAATTATGGACGATTAACCCATTTGCACTTAAAAAAAAGTAAAATACTTCTTCATTTGTTTCTGGCTATTATTCAATAACAAAATTAAAACTTCATCAGTAAATAAATAAATCAGTCAATAACAATTACGTAAATAAAATCCAAATTTAACAGAAATTTGATTGAAGTATGTGTTAAAACGTTGAAATAATCAGAATAAACAAAAAGCTATTAACCT
The DNA here is from genome assembly GCA_963932465.1 of Maratus speciosus. Classification (NCBI taxonomy): domain Eukaryota; kingdom Metazoa; phylum Arthropoda; class Arachnida; order Araneae; family Salticidae; genus Maratus; species Maratus speciosus. The sequence goes on from OZ010794.1 coordinate 413,491,137, forward strand.
CCGGCATTTAGCTAATATGAACATATCACTTTTAATAAATTTCAAAACTTTAATACAAAATATTTTTCATATAAAAATGCTTTTTGGTGTTGTTAGTTGTGTGATCTGTATACATTAAATGAAAAAAAATCTATAAAAAAAAAAAACGTTTTTCACCTGTGTTCTATACAATGATAGTATGTTCTGTAACTTGGAAGACCTGGTTTGGAACCTCTGGTATAAAGGCATAAATATGCATTAAGGATCATCCATTAACTGTATTAACTTCCAGAGGGAGGGGTGGGGAGAGACCACAAAGTGTGATAAAGGAAGGGGATTACCAAAATGTGAGATAGCATCTAAAATATGAAAACAGTTTAGGTATGTATTATTTACAAGCAGCATAATAAAGTTAATTTTAAAAACATGTAGTATTAGATATCTTTTTCCTTTGAATTAAACAGCTTGAAGTAAAAGCATATACAATCTTAACAGTTTTATAATATTTATATCAGTTGATAATATATTGAACATAACTCTTTTTTTTTTTATGACATTCTCGAGTGTGACAACCTGAGACGTAACAGGAGGTGACAACCTGTGATATAACATAACCCAAGACATGATTTTATTAATGGATGACCCTTGCTTTAAAATTGCAGTCAAACCTCAATATCTCAAACTTGAAAGGAGCTACAAATAAATTTGAAATATCAAAAGATCATGATATCAAATTGTAATATTTTTAGCACTTTTGTCATCATTTTGACTGTATTATTAATTTAAAGATTGATAGAATATTCTGGGAGCATACAATTATTCCAAAAACGGAGGACCTATAAGATTTAGTTATTTATTGTGGCAACTCCTTTCATTTAAGGAAATAATAATTTGCTTCTTGTTTTTCTGTTCTTCAAGATCAATTAGTTTCCAAATGTGACATATCTTTAAATGGTTAATGTGCTATGTGGGCCTGAGATTAAAAAAATAATAATCTGCGTACAATATTCGTTGCTGATTGTGCTTTTTTATTTCTAATTTTGCACTGAAATAATTTCAGGTGATAAGGTGTAGATAGAATTGCATTAGAACTTTTTCTAAATATATATCAACTGTATTTCTGCATGCTTATGTGGAAACAAGAAATTACTCATAAAATTGATCTAAGAAATGCCTGTAAGCACAAAATTTCTAGAAAATATTTGCAAATTAAGGAATTTAATTCTCTTGTTGATTAAATGTTTTGAGATATTGAGGGTTGGCAAGAAATAAATTTAGCTAAAAAAGTTTTTTTTTTTTTTTTTTTAATTATTTTTAGAATAGCAAATGTATAGGAAAATCAGTTTTTTTAAGATATTGAAATTTGACTGAACGAAGGTAGACTACTTGATAATAATTTCATTATCCACATATACTACTAATAAAATATTTTCCATAATAGTACTCACACTTTTTGTATTGCAATTTAGTAATGTGGAAAATTTCAAAGACAGTCGAACATGAAATCAATGAAGGAGGTGCTTGAATTCTTTTCTTGAAATATTTAATGAATATTTACAGATACATGATTCTATACATATTTACAACAAGTATTATCAAATACTTAATCTGGTTTTTCGAAAAAGGGAGGCTTAGCCTCATCAGCAAACTGTAAAAAAATTACAGCGATCATGCTTTTTAAAATCAAAACATCTCTTCCTATCGTTCCAGCAATAAAATACCGAAGTCGCATTCTAAGGTAGGATGCGCGCACATCGCGCGTCCTTCATTGCCATGGGGAGCAGAGAAAAAGTTTCTCTTCACACTCCCCACCTGAACTCTTAAAGAGTTCACAAATCAAAATTCCATCATAAAATCATAAAAATTCAATTTTTTGTATCAGTGGTTCAGTAATCTAATACAATTTTTAAAATTTGAATACAAAATACTAAATATAAGAATTCAAACAATATCTAATTAATCACTTAATTAGTCAAATTGAAAATATCAATAAATTCTAAATAAAACACTTTAAATTCAAACAAAGTAAAAATAATGACAGTTAAATAACACACACATTTTTTTTTTTTTTTTTTTTTTTTTTTTTCTGTTAAATCATATACTTACTTATACCAAAATTTAAAAAGATTCTATATATAAATAAGACTAAAAATTGAAAAAGAGAAAGAAAATATTTAGAGTCCTAAATGCAGAAAAAACAAACTAAATAAATGTCTATAAAAGTTTATGAATGTTTATAAAAAGTCTGCAAAAAGTCATTTGTTAGTTATTTTGTATTTCAAAGGGATACAAGTGCTAGATGGATCTTTTTAAGATTCCACTCGCTGTTTTTATTTCGTATGAACGAATATTGCCATCTCTTCCAGGAATGGCAGTCTGAATCTTACCAAGTTTCCAAAGAAACTTATTTTTTGCATCATCTTGAATTAAAACAACATCGCCCACTTTCAGTGGCGTATGGGCATTGGGATTTTTCAAGGAATGGGCTGTTTTCAAATCCATCAAATATTGTTTTTTCCGTTTGGTCCACAATTGTTTCAATATTAAAGATTGATATTTTTTTCTTTTCAGGAGTGCTGATCTCTTTGAACAATATTCAATTATTTCAAAAAAATTAATAGGAAATGAAAGTTCTTTTCAAAAATTTAAAAAGTGCATTGGAGTAAGAGGTTCTGGTTCATCGCTGTCGCTATATACATACGTCAGTGGTCGCGTGTTCAAAACTGCTTCCACTTGTGTCAACAGAGTCGCTAATTCATCATAACTTAAGAGTGCTCTACCAATTACTTTTCTCAAACAGTCTTTGACTGACTTTACTAGTCGCTTATAGAAGCCTCCCCACCATGCAGCTCTTTCTATAATATTCTTCCATATAATTCTCTCTTTTGTAATAAAATTTAAAAATACTTTGTCTGTCAGTATGTTGTATAAAATTTCGAGTTCACCTTTGTCCTTTTTGAAGGTTTTTGCGTTGTCAGAATAAATAATTTTGGGATTTCTTCGTCTAGCTGTGAATCTTCTGAATGCCATCAAAAAAGAATTTGTTGTCATATCAGACGCGAGTTCCAGGTGAATGGCTCTAGTCACACCGCAAGTAAACAGGACAATGTAAGATTTTTGCGTTTCTTTAAAATTTCTGATATAGATCGGACTGGCGAAGTCTAAACTGCAGATTGCGAATGGCAGTGCTTCACTAGCTCTGTCTTTTGGTAATGGTGCGGTGATCTGGTCTGCTGGTTTGGAGAAATATTTTTTACATATTATACAATTCTTGATAACTCTTGACCAACTGACGACCTTTAGGTATCCAAAAACGAGATCTAATTTTTGCCAAAGTACTGGCTGTCCCTCCATGCATAATTTTCTCGTGTTCTTGACGAACTATTAGAGTAGTTAACCAAGAATGTTTGGGGAGAATTATTGGGTTTTTCTCTTCTGCGGACAGGTTAGAAAATTCGAGCCTTCCGCCCAACCTCATCAACCCGTTTTTGTCAATAAAGGGCATGAAATTTGATAAGGATGACGTCTTATCCACTGATTTACTATTTTTTAGAGATTCTATTTCTTCCTTATAAAATTGTTTTTGTTCAGATTGTATCAAAAAATTTTCAGCTTCGAATAATTCTTCGGTTGTTACTACGTCTTGCACTTCAGTTGATTTTTTCAGCTTCATAATGAATTTCTTTACCCAAATGGTAATTCTCAAAAGTTTCTCTAACTTACTATATTTTGAAATGTTTATGGGATTTTTGAGTTTTTTGACTAAGCACTCGCTCTGAAAAACATCGTTAGGATTTCTTTTGTATTCTAATTCATCTGAGTAAGTGATTTCTTTGTTTTCTGATATTGGCCAACACTCAGGAGGTAAACTTGGCCATTCTGGTCCCTGTAACCAAGTTGTATCATTGATTGTCCTAGAGATTTTTGATCGTCGTGAAACTATATCAGCTGGATTGGCAGTACCAGGACAATGATATCAGTTATCAGGTGAGGTCAATTTATGGATATCTTCAATTCTGTTTCTGACAAAGGGCTTAAACTTTTTAGGGGATCCTTTTATCCAAAAATAGGATATTTTTTAATCTGTCCAGTAATAAGTCTGTACATTCAATTTTAGAGCTTTCAAAATGTTACTACTTAGCTTGGCCGACAACAATGCGGCCATCAATTCAAGCCTTGGTAAGGTAAGCGCTTTCAGTGGAGCAACCCTGTTTTTCGAAGCAACAAAAACTGTTCGAACATTTTTGGTGGTTGTTGCTACACGTAAATAAGCAACTGTACCATAAGCCTTCATGCTCAAATCGGCAAAAATATGCAATTGTAGGTCATAATCATGACAATTGGTGATGTCAGAAAAATAGTATCTAGGTACTGAAAAGTTTTTCAAATGAGGGAGTTCGTTATACCAGCTACTCCAAAGTATACGTAAATCTTTGGGTAAGGTGTCATCCCAATCTAGACCCAAATTCCAAATTTGTTGAATTATACATTTTAGTCTTAATGTAAATGGTCCTAGGAATTCAACTGGATCAAAAATCCTGCCTAAAACTTGTAGAATAAATCTTTTGGTGTCTATTCTTTATGAAACAAAATCAACTAAACCTCGAACATCAAAATAAAGTAAATCTTTGGAATTATTCCAAGCGATTCCTAAAACTTTATAAGGGAGATTTTGTTCTCCAAAAGCTTCAGAATTGACTTCTGAAGTTATGCCATTTTCTTTCCATAGTTCACTAAGTGGTAAAGAGTTCGTATACCATTTGTGTAAATGCATACTTGCATTTTCAAATATATCAATACATTGTAAACTTGTGGATAGGACTTGGCTTGATCAATATTTTCATGACTTCCTATAACGTCATCAACATAGATATTTTCATTTAAAAATTTTACTGTGTTTGGATATTTTTCGGTGTATTTTTTCAAGTGGTGTTTAATTGTTGCAGCCAATAAAAAGGGACTGCTACTAATTTCAAATAACACTGGTGAATCTATAAATTTCAAAGGGTTTAGAATTATCAAACAAATCTTGTGGAAATAAAAATCTTGTTACATCACGATCGTTTTCGTCTATAATTATTTGTAGAAAGGCTTGTTTTATATCAGTTGTAAAAGCTATGGGATTAAATCTAAACCATAACAAAACATCAAATATTTCAGTATACAAATTTGGACCTACATGCAGGCAATTATTCAAAGACAGTGAGCCTGTGTCATGAGCAGAGGCATCGAAAACGATGCATAATCTGCTCTTTGTCCTATCAGTTCTAATTATTTCTCGATGAAGTAAATAAAAAGTTACATTTTGTTTTTCTTCAGGATCTGTAACTAACTCAATCATACCTTGTTTCAAATAATCTGCTAACACCTCCTTATACTCAAAAAATAATTCAGGGTTTTTAATCAATCTTTGTTTGAGTTTAAAAAATCTATATTCTGCAATTTTCCGATTGTCATTTAAACATTCCCTTTCAAGCTTCCACGGAAATCGAACTATATATCGCTTATCATTGTATTTAATTTCTGACTCAAACTGCTTCATAATGTTGTTTTCTGAAAAATCTGAATCCTGTTTAGTATTAAAAAGGCCAGATGATTCAATATTCCAGAATTTTTCAATCTGTTCAGAAATAAAAATTTTTTCTACTATTACATTAAATGCTAAGGGCGTATAACTGTCAGTTTTTTTCCCTGTAGACACCAACCAAAAATGGTGTCGACAGCTACTAATTTTTTAATCAAATGTTTTATATTTCCGGTAACTATATCATAATAATAGTCAGCACCTATAAGTAATGTAATGGGTTCTTTGGATGTGGGTGTGTCCGCAAGGGTTAAATTTTCAAATTGTTTACTTTTCATCAAATCATTGATTTCAGGTGGGGGGATTTCAGTAGCTGATATTTGTTTGGTGACTAGCGCTTCTATATCTAATTTTGAATTAGGTGCATTTTTATTTTCAATAGTTAGTTTAACTACTTCAAAGGTTTTTTCAATGGGGTTCTTATTTCCAAATGTAAAAACCGACAATTTTTCTTTTCTTATTGCCTGTAAATTCAATTTATTTGCTATTTCTTCAGATATAAAGGTTTGCATGCTCCCACAATCTAAAAGTAACCTAATTAGAGATTGTTTTCCGTTTGATTTTATTTTTACACAACAAGTTTGTAGAAGAATTTTATTATTTTCTGTAGAGGAAATAGCCGAAATTACTTTTTCATTAGTTTCACTTTCATTATCTTTTAATTCGGGTGTGTTTACTTCTTTTATTAATTTAGATTTTAGGCATATCGTTTGATTATGTCTGCCTGAACACTTCTTGCAACTAGTTTTAGAGTTACAATTTTTGATAATGTGTTTCCTGCCTAAGAAAAGGAAACATCTTCCTTGAGATTTCAACAAATTTCTTTTAGTGTTTACATCAACAGCCTCACACAAATCAGATGAATGTTTACTATCGTTGCAAAAAATGCAATGAGCCAGCTGCCTATCTGAAGTCGATTTATCATTCGAAATGTTCATAAATTCACAAGTAGATTTAAATTCAGATTTTGTTGTTTGACTCTTGATTTTTGTTTTATTATTTTCAAATGCTTTCATTCTCGAAAAAAATGTGTGTTCTCTGCTTTTTATTTCAGTGTGCAGAAAATCTAATAATTTATGTATATCTGAATGTGTTAAATTATCTACATTTTGTCTATTATATTCCAAAGCTAATTCTGCCGGTATTAATTTTAAAATTACGGCGATAAGCATGGAGCCATAATTTGCTGGTTCGAGTCCTAATGTGGACAAACATCGAACATTTATTTCTATATCACTGTGCAATTTTTTCAATTTTTGAATTTCGTTAGCCTTATAAACAGGGGATAAATTAAGAAGCTTGTTCAGGTGATGATTAATTATCACGTCTTTTTGACCATAACACGTTTCTAAAACTTTCAATGCTGCGTCATAATTAGCTTCTGATATTTCAAAACCTTCTACAGCATTAGCCGCAGCTCCAGATAAATAACTCTTCAAATAATGAAATTTTTCAATTTTTGAAAGTGATTTATTTTCGTGAATTGTATTTTTAAAGGTATTAAAAAATGAAATAAATTGTGTACAGTCACCATAGAATTTTTGTATATTGAGTTTTGGCAATTTAACAACTGAGTTTTCATCATTAATCACATTCGATTTTAAATCTTGACTGTTATTTAAATCAATATTAACAATTTTTTTGTTTTCGGTTAATTTTTTCTTCACCCGGAATTTTGCAACTGATATTTTATCCGCGTAATCATAAACAGAATTGATTTCAGTTTCATAGTCGTCTAACCCTAAAAGGGGCTCAATTTTCTCGTCAACTGGCTTCAATAATTCTGCTTTAGTATCTAACTGAATAAATAATTCTTTTAAATTATCAAAATCTATTGGACTATCCTTCATAACATTTTCTATATTATTAATCAGCTTTGTTACTGCTGTTCTCAAAACTGTTCGGTTCTTTTTCAACTTTTCTAAATCAGACATTTCGAAATAAAATATGAAAAACTTATCTTACCTTTGCCATCTTCTTATTACTTACTATCCTCTATTTCCTTATTTGTGTTTTGAAGACATTAAAGAGGTAACAAATACTTTTTTTTTTCTTTCTTTTTCGGCGTGATGCACCATGTGGAAAATTTCAAAGACAGTCGAACATGAAATCAATGAAGGAGGTGCTTTTCAATTCTTTTCTTGAAATATTTAATGAATATTTACAGATACATGATTCTATACATATTTACAACAAGTATTATCAAATACTTAATCTGGTTTTTCGAAAAAGGGAGGCTTAGCCTCATCAACAAACTGTAAAAAAATTACAGCATGTTATGTTGTAAAAGCTTTACATAACATTCCCCTTCTTAAATTTACATAAATTTAATTTTGTATATTTTGTTAATTTTAATAATCTACTTCCATTCCTACTTCCTATTTTTCAATTTGACAGCAAATTTTTACTAAGTTTTAAATATTAAATCCTAAATCTTTATTCTTAATTATTTCATTTAAAATTACATTTATTGTATTCTATTATCTTTTTCCATTTCTCTGATAAACTTTCATAACAATTGCTGAAATCATTTGCCAGAGAAACGAAATTCTAACTCCTAGACTTTCTTTATTTTTAATTGCCTTGCATTCACTTGGTACCCCAAAAGAAGCAACTTTTAAGAAGGATTTGTCTCTTATCTCAAAACAGGCAGGAAATTCCTTTTGACGTCACAAGAACTTCCACGAAGTGAACATTCCTTCTTTCCCGCCGGTTAGAGTGTTGCCATTCCACGGTGATTATTCCGCCACTAAAAACATTTTCCATCGATTCATTATCGATATTCCGACCTTTGGAGTTTTCTGATTGGCTATTCTGCCGACATCGTTCTCCCGATTTTGGCAGGCGTTTCAAAAAAGAGAGTTCGTTAATTTTGTCAGAAGACTCCGGACCTATTTTCTAATCAGGAGTTTTTAACTTCTTTTTACCGTTGGGTGTAAGCCTCGGTGAGCACCATGGGAGGAGACTTAGATATTGCAAAGTAAATATCTGTATGAAACATTAATTATCAACCACCACCATAATTAAGTAAATCTTACCTCTGAAAATTTGAATGAAAAGAAGATGAATTTTTTCTTCCTGCTCTCATTGTCAAATTTTCACCGTCATCCGTTAGATGCTGGAGTATCTAAAACCAGAGAACCAGCGTCGCATCAAGTATTCAACCAATTGTGAATATACTTATACGTTTCTTTGTGCATCCTCCGTCATCAATATGTGTTTCTTTTTGTATTCTCCATCATCAATTAGAATTATATTCCGTTCATGTTGCATTTTTATGCATCTAAACTCAACCATCATCGTAGTGCCATAATGTTATTATATCATGTAAGCAACACTTCTTTTATCTACAGATCTCTTTGCCATCCAGTTGTTCAAACTTTGTCTTATAAACCTTCACAAACTGTATTCCGTTCAAGAACTGTTGTCATTTACAAAATTCAGTATTTATATAAAGAAGACTGTCCTAAAGCACTATTCAATACAATGCGAAATAACGTTTATCTTTATACAATATTTTATTCTCAACATAAAATGTAAACATACTCCGGATCCGGATACATTTCAATGTGTCTTCTATTTTACAATAAAATACTTGATTATGTAATTGATTTCATTCATTTTAATTATGAGTGTATTCTATATTTGATATTCAACAAGGGGTGAGTAATTATTTTGTATTTCCTTTTCAGATTTAGTTTAACTTAATTACATCACGCACTACTTTACCACTATACCTTTCGGCCATAGTGTGATTTTGGGGAATGTGAATTGAATTTCGTTCGATCAGATTTGAATATTTCTTTTCGAATTTTCGTTTCAATTTACATATCCTGGAATCTCACTTAACACAGCGATCATGCATTTTAAGATCAAAACATCTCTTCCTATCGTTCCAGCAATAAAATACCGAAGTCGCATTCTAAGGTAGGATGCGCGTGCATCGCACGTCCTTCGTTGCCATGGGGAGCAGAGAAAAAGTTTCTCTTCAGTAAGAAATTTCTGAAAAAAGGTAGGTGTTGAAATTGATATTGGGGTTAAAAGGCGTAAACTGAAAAGATTGTGAATCAACTTGAATCATTTATTTTACTTACAATGTCTGTTTAAAATGTTCTATTTTTTAAATTTTATATCATACAAATTATGAAATATGATGATTTAACTATATCAAAATTTTAATTTTCTTTAAATATAAAATCTAGTGGTATATATTTGCAACGAATTTATAAAAATTATGTTGTGTTCATATTATTTTAATATATTTTTCACATATTATATAAAAAAATCTGTATTAAATTGAAATGTAACAGTTGACAGAGCTTTTGAAGGTTAATTTATAATATTAGCCTGAATTTCCTACTGCAGTCCTTTAATTTAGAAAAAGAAAAAACTAGAAACTTAAAAGCTATGTCTAGTAGAAACCTTCTTTGAACTCCATATAAGCCGTAATAACATGACTATATTTTCAGAAGGAATTAAAGATCTCTTCATCATCCACCAATAAGGATAGCAGACTTGTTTCTATCATTGTTATGCTCCTGAAACAGCAGATGTGTTATTATTTATGTGAAGTTAAAAGAAGGGTTTTTTTTTTTTTCAATTACATAACATTTTGTAATTCTTCAGTGATTGACGCAAACAATATTTTCTCTGGTATAAGTAAAAGCTGATCTTTTTAAATGATGCACCATACTTTTTAAATATTTTCTGTGAAATTATGGTTTAAGTTATGGAACTTATTACTGATTTCTTGAACCATATAGGTTTTCTGACATTCAAGGGCTGGGAGTGAGCTTGCTTCAGAAAAACTCTGATTCTACAGAAATAAGGGATTCCTTAGTTCAGTTACAAGAAGAACAAGATGCTATTCATAGAGGTTGGCAAGAAAAAGGTGACTGGTTACGGCAGTGCATGGATCTTCAAGTTTTCAATAGGGAGGCTGATCAAATTGACAGCATAACAAACAGCCACAATGCTTTCTTGGAATTTGAAGATTTAGGGGTACTTATTATTTTTTTTCTAATAAAGTAAAAAATTTTTTTGTCTAGGAATTGCTTCGGATGCGGCAATTTTGCGTTTTGGAGATTCTGAAATGATTTAAATTCAAAGTAAAAATGATCCCACTTAAAATAAACAACATATGAAATGACTGAATTATTAAATGAACAAACTTGCAAAATGTATTGTCTTAAAGATTATTAGAAATTTTTTCTGCATTCAGACAAAAGGTTCTAAATCTAATGATAATCCTGTCATTTTTTCTCTAGTTACCATTATGACAGTGCAGTTTATCAATAATAAAAAATGAAAATGAAAATAAGGCCATTAAATGGAATTTTCTAGAAGCATTTTGGATTTTTGATTAAAATACTGCTGTACATATTTTTTGTGCTTATTACTTATATCTGATCATATATTTTTACTTTTCTGTTTTTTGGCAAGAAATAATTTTAGCATATTGCTTTGAACTTTTATAATGTAAAACTCAACTGTGATTCTATGTATTTTTAGCTTTGTTATTTACAATCAATAAAAATATGAACATAAAATCTCATTAGTGTAATGAGTTAATTAGTGTAATGAGATGTCACTAGTAATTTCATTAACCTCAAATACAGGGTGATTATAAAGAAAAACTTTGTTTTATATATGAGCCCCTTGTGAATATACCCCCCCTCAAAGGAAATGGGATGTCATTTGGGATATTGTTATTTTATGTCATGGGCTCGAAAATGAGGTAACAGTCGAGTTTTCACAGTTATAAAATGTAAAAAAATTCAAATTACAACGGCCCATTTTTGTTTGCTTCAAAATTATCTTTAAGGTGAAAAAGCATAAATAGTGTTAAAAACTGATTGTAGCTGCAGAAATGGGGACATAAAACAAACATAGAGAAGAATCATTTGGTGCTCCACACATTCTGGAAGAACAAATTGGTGGCAGTGTCATCTACTGCCATTTCATGCTCCTATGGTCGGCAGGATCACTTAAATACATTTAGTTAGTTTTTGTCTCTGAAGGTATTTACAATTCTAGGTATATACATCAAATCCGTTAAGTGAGTTTGACATGAAAAACACCATCAAATGTAAAATTCTGCATTGTCTTCTGCTGCTATTTATTATTGCTGCTAGTCTCTTGCATATGCTGGGTTGTGGTCTATGAATGTACACACTTAAAAATTAATCTATGTAAAATTGTTGCATTTCTTCTTACTGCTTTTCTTTACATGTATTTTATGTCATCATTTCCACTGCTAAGCTTATTTTTTATTTCCATTTATGTTTTTTATCATGAAAATTATTTTGTGATGAAAACAATTGAGTGTTGCCATATGAAAATTTCCAAATTTTGTCACTGTAATGTTAACTGTGAGAGCTCTATTATTGTAGTTTAGTAGATTACTATTAGTAGAAATGTAAGCAGAGAACCCTGTTTCGCATAATTGTTTCAAAGGGCACATGAACAAGTTTTATCTGATAAGTGTTTTATGATCATCTTTTTGTACACAGCAAAAATCTGGAAACTGATAGATTACTTTCTGCCTTTGCTTTTATCTTGGAATCTAATATCAAATCATACATTCATTTTGATATAGTGTCAGAAAGGCTACCTTTTTTTTAAATGCAGAATATAAATTTTCAAACAAAAAATTTTCTTTAGTGTTTTTTTGCATTTGTTTTGAAAAAGAGTTCACAGTTTAAACTTAACAAATAAACTTCATTTTAGAGTAGGATATCTGCAAGTATGTCTGATTTAAATTCTTCTCTAAACATTTTTATAATTGGAAAGTTAGCCAGGTTTCCACTTTTCTGTGGCTCTATACAAAACTTTAATGTATTTTTAAATCCTCTCAATTTATTGTTAGCATAAAAAAGTTAATTCTTTTGTTTCAATTGATAGGCATAAATAATTGTTTGAAAAGCATCTGTTACATACACCAATTTCAGTAACCAACAATTGTCCCCTAAGGTGAGATCATTTTTCGGTTAGGAAAATTCTGGTTTCATTCCTGAATTCAATGTGGTGCATAGGATTTACTGTTGTAAAGAGAGAGTCATATTACTTCTGTGTGAAGAAATAAGACTTATACAGACTTCTCATGTACTTCATACAAAGTTTTAAACAGCCTACTATTTTTAGGCCATGGTTTTATAAAAAATATGTATATTGTCTTTTGCATTGAATATCACATTTTCTTCATTGTAAGATCATGGTGGTTAAGTACACGATAACTGTTGCTGAACCTCTTGGCTTTTTCTTTTATTTTTGTGATTAATGTCTCTTAAATGTCATGGCTTTTGCTCCTTCATTGACACTGTTATCCCATGGGATGCTATTTCTTTCCAAAAAATGCATCTGTTTAAAAATTTCATTGCCAGTTTTGATGATTTAATGGTTTGCAGGGAAGCAGATCCTCTTGAAAAGTGTATATATATGAAAAGTGCTCATGTACCATTAATAATGCTAAATGAGCTACATTTGTTGATTCATCCATTTGAAGTTGCAATTAAATGTATTTTGTATGTGAAATTAAAGTATGTTTCATATCCTATCTCATGCAAGCCTTGATAAACTTCTCAAAGATACAGTATGGGCTTAGATGGCTTAAGCAACTCTTTACCATATAATAAATTGCCATCTATGCTGTTTTGATGAATGTTTTTGAGTAGTATCGTATACTTTTCTGGATTTCTATAAGTTCAGTGTACTTCCTTCTAAAAATCATTCTGTTAATCCTGCTTGTCAGGCATCTGAATGTATTGTCTGTATGTATTGTGACTTCTGATATTTTGGTTACCAGGAGCCAAAAACTGAACCAACTGAACCCAAAACACTGACTGTTTTTTTTTTATGGACACTTGTTATTTTATCGAATTGAATCACCATGAGAACTTGAAAAACTGAATGTTTACTAGTCTTTATAATATGTGTTTCATGTGAGAGGTGGTATTTACTACCATTCTCTATTCTACCCCATAATTTTCTATGTGCTGCTTTATTTTTTTTAATTAAAAGAAATCTTTACTTTTTTTTCAAAGCACTTAGAATTCTTTCACAGATAACAGTTAATTGCTGAGAATCTGTGCTCTCGAAGGCTGAGTTTTAGATTTTATTTTATCTTTATCTCCTTAATTCAAAGCTTTTTAATGGAAAAATTGCTATTATTACAGGAGAAATTTTTGGAAATGAGTAATATAATGATATGGTGCAGGCACATTTGGACCATGTTTATAAGGTAAATTTAAAAGTATATGAAGTGACCTATCTTTACTATGCAAGAATATATAATCTGCACAACTTCTAGTCCCAAAGAGTGCAATATAAAGATCTTCTACTGTATGTTGATGTTTTCCAGACTTAATTAGACATGTTTACTGGATAAGTTTAATGATGTGTGAAATAATCTATATGATGTAAAAATCTGTAATATGCACCTCTTGCCTCAAGTTGTGCATTAAAAAGATCTACAGTAATATAAAATTAGAAATATAGTAAAATTAGCCCTTTTCAGAAAAGTAAAGGAAGTAAAAAACAACAAATTCAAATAAAAAAAAATCAAAACATATCCAGACATTTTGAACATTTTGGGCACTTGTGTAAATTAATAATTCAAGAAATTGACTCTAAAAGTGGACAATATCTGATCTGTAGTTTCTTCAAACCTATGATCATATCAACTATGTGAGTAATTGAACTTGATATCCTAATTAATACAATTAAAAGTTAGATAATAAAATCTAATTACAATGTAAATTATTTATTGATTTGTTCCTATTGCATAATTTATTTTTGGCATTACTCCAAATGTAAAATAATCCCTTTTTTGTTGTTATTGTATATAGGGTTTTATCTATACCTTGGTTGCTCAGTTTATAAATTTTTAAAATTCCAGTTACTTAGATCCCCAGTTATTCTGGATTAACGTGGAGTAATTGCATATAAAAAACTTAAAGACATTATTGTTGCAACATTGCTTAGTATATTATTTAGGGCAGTCCCCTTCCCCCCACATACCTGTTAAAAAAAAAAAAAAAAAAAAAAAAAAAAAAAGATACATACTTACAAAAAAAAAAAAAAAAAAAAAAAATCCCACATTTTAATCACAAAATTGTTACAAAGAAAAACATAAATAACCAATAGATCGGGAATTATGTCTACTTTCAATTATTATTAAAAAAATAAGTTTGGGTCTTCAAATTGAAATAGTAAAAATAAATTTTGCGTACCATCTTTAGGTCATTGGATCCAAATGCATTTAATTTTAAGAAAAACATTATGTGAAAATTTATAGAAAAATTTGCTACTCAGTTATATGATTGTCTGCATAAACAAATAAGTACTTTTGTTATTAATATTTCTATTTTGTTGGTAATGTTTTTAATGATAATTTCATTGTTTTCTTTTTAAATTTTTCACTTTAGACAACTCTAGATGATGTTGAAACATTATTAAAGAGACATGAGAACTTCCTAAATACACTTTTAGCTCAAGACGAAAGACTAAGGACATTCAGCGAAATGGCAGACAAATTGATTGCTGCTAGGCATTATGAAAGTAAATAGTAAGTATGCAAAGTCATTCATTAATTTATTGCTCTTTTTTAGGTGTGTTCATAATTATATAAATACGTGGCACTTATTAGTCATCATCTGGTTCATCCATCTGCCCGCATATAACAGCGCAAAAACTACCCCCAAACGAATGGTTTGAAATTTAATATATAGAATTATTGCAGAATTTTGTCTCGTCATTTCAAATTTTATGAAAATTGAATCAAAACTTAAAAAGATATTAATAAAAGCTTGCTAGCCTAATCATTAATTCAATGATGTCCCATGATAGGTAATGATTCTAGGTTGCCATGGTGATTATGTCCTATTTAAGATGGGGTCACATTATTTCCGTAATACTGAATTTAGTATATATAATTGTAATAAATTTTGTATTCATGCATTTTTGCATAAAAGTTCAACTATTGCACCAAGATCTGAATATTTATAAAACTAGTTATAGTACTAGTTATAGCCTTTTGCCACGTTTGACATACAGTTTCCAACTGTTTTTAGATTACTTTTATATAGTGGATGAAAGGAATGTCTTTTTATAGGGGTATTGGCACAAGTTTATATTTTTCCTTGTATCTTTGTTTTTAGCATCGATCAAAGAAGAAAAACTGTTCTTGCTCAGAGACAAGCAGTAAAGTTAAAAGCTGAACAGAGAAAAGCTTTACTTCTGTCCTCTCATGCTTTCCAAGAGTTCCGTACAGATGTCAATGAAGTTAGTATATTTTTTTTATTTGTTTATAGTATATTTAATATTATTTTTTATGTACCTATAGTTTTTTTAAATGCTAAATTTAATGTGTCTAATATGCTGTGGTAGTTTAAAAATCCATTGATTACCTGGAAGGTGTTTTATTTTTACTAGTATAAATTATTTATATCTAAGTTTATTGATAATATTTTGGTACTTTTCCATTATACCAACACCATTGTCACCGTAATAGTTAGTGCAAAATGAAATTCACATGAAATGAAACATTAAAATATAAGTAACATTGTTCGTATGAAAATGAGCTTTTAAAAAATATAACATTTGAAAATAACACACTTTCATGAAATATTAAATCAGTACAAATCTATACTAATAAAAGAAAGTTTTGTTCTGTCTGTATGTCTGTGATGGCTAGCAAAATCTACCATACTTACAAGGCTGAAAACTTGTGTGAAGGTATTCCAAGGCCTCTCATGCACCTGAGACTCAAAATTTTAAATTTCTAATTATAAGCTGAGTTATTAATTAAAATTTGCAATGCACTTTCATTAAAAACTCATCCCTGTCCTGAGAGGGAAAATGTGCTGGCACATGCATAAAAACCCATTTTTGCGTCCAAAGCAAAGAACTGACTTTTCGATTTTATTATATATTTTTTAATAGTTTTGTCTTATGGTAAATCGACGAAACTGCTCAGTACAGTTAAAATTGGAAGGATTATTCGAAAAGATCATACTCTTACGCCTCAAATGCTGTAATACCGTTGGAAAAAATTCAATAAGGGTTGTTATGCCGAAAAGCGTTTTCTCTGGTTGTGGTAACGCCCCTGCAGGGCACAATTTTAGAGGTACCAACAAACCAAAAATATGCTCTTAAAGCTGAATCTTTCTTCTAATCCATGGTGCAATTTTTTTTTTTTTAAATATGAATTTTAACCCTTCAAATACATCGCTGAATGCAGGTCACTTCGTGCCTCACAGAGACTATATTTTTTCTACGCTAAAAGTAACTAAATGTCCATATTTTAACATAATCTTCTTAGAGCATCTCAATAGACCAGATTTATATCACCTACAAAAATTTAAAAACGTTCGGACGTGTAGAAATATTTTTTACAAAGTAAAATGTGTGAAAATTTCGATGAAAATCAAATACAGTCACCTCTCACTTATATGCGTTTGAAGGGATTGATTTAAAATCGCGCATAATTGAGAAAATGTTGTATGTAGTAATTCTTTATACATATTAAGAGGAAAACATTTTTAAATATAAGAATTATGATTAATAACATTTTATAAAATAAAAGATGTGTAGTATTAGTATAGTGTACTCAAAATCCTTACACTTTCCCTATAAAATTTAGTTAAAAAATACAATAAACGTAAAATTTCGTTTTACGTAGAAGAAGATATGCCAATTCTTTTGCCTCTTTTAAGAAGTCGTGGATGCTAGTTTGTTTTTGCTTAAACCGCGTTTGTACAACAATCTTTTCTAATGCATTAAAGTGCGTCATTGTACTTGATGCTACATCAGCATATTGAAGGCAACATCTCAAAGCATCCAGGGCTCCTAAAGCAGTAGCATTAGATGGGACAGTTACAATATCATTATCATTATCTTCTCCTTCTTTTTTCAGCTTTCATGCCACCAAAGACAGTTTCAATATCTCTTATTGCCGTTAATATCAACATTGACGAAATCGTGAAAAGAAAGAGAACCTTGGCTTATGCTATTCCATTCTTCTTCGTCTATTTCAAAATCATTGCTGTTGTTTTCATTTTCCTGTAATGGAATAGCTTCAGCATCATTAGAATGAACAAAATTCGCTTTTCTAAAGCAGTTAGAAGTTGTGGCTGTTACGTTATTGCAAGAGGAAACGAACATATGTATAGCATCCAGAATCCAAATTTTCTTGAATTCCTTTTTCTGCTTTGGGATATAAACAATCTTCACACCAAATCTTTACTATATTGTGCTTTAACTGACCTTATTATAAAAAGATCTAATGGCTGGAGTCTGCTAGTTCAATTTACAGGGGAAAATATAACTTGTGTATGTGTCAGCAATGGTTAAGGATTACAATCCCGAGACTAATTTCCAATCCCGGGATTTCAGGATTGCTTAGATTCAATCCCGGGATTAGGGAAATTAGAATTTCTGTAATATCATCAATTTTTACAATAGCTAAATATCATAATACTATAGAAAATACAAAGCAAAATTACAGTCTAATTTACATATGAAAATATACCAAATTAAAAAAAATTAACTTCAATTAATTATCAATACTTATAGGATAAATTAGAACAATTGAAAATGAAAAGAAATATGCTGTTGATGTTTGAAAATGCAACAAAAACATGAAATGTCTATGCATCATCTTCTAGATAATTTCTTTTACTTCCTGTTAAACAAGTTTTTGAATAGTTTAATATTTACAATATTAAAAACTAATTAATATCACGAATTAAATTGTGAATTATTCTCATACCCACGTAATTAAAGTTTATAATTCTAGGATATTGCAAATGCAAGGTTTTCCCTAACATGAAGATTTTTTTCATGAAGTAAAAGAACTTAGCACACACACACATAGAATAAAATAATACATAGATGTATAGTTTAAATTTCTAAATAGCAATAGCTGTTAAAATTCGAAAACGTTGCATAATATAAAAAATTATTACGTACCTCATGAAAAAAAAAAGATTATTTTGAATAGTTCACTGTTTCCTAACTAATCTGTATTCCTTTGAAAATATGCTCTAAGAAATATGACGGCATCTAAAGTTTCATCTCCAAGTCCCAGTTGTAACATTGTCTGTTTTTAGGGAAATATCATATTCGTTTAAGCACTCTGTTAGCATTTCAATGCACTTTTTTCCTGTAAAAGATCCATATATGCGCATAAGGCCTAAATTCCTGAATTTGCTCAAATTTAAATTTCTTGAATGGGCATTAATATTCATAAATCGCTTGCTTGCAGTAAATGTCCATTCGTCAAAAGTCAAACTAATTTTTTTTCCTGAATTTTTAAAAATTTGTATTTCACTTGTAATTAACTCTTTTATTATAATAGTTCACTACACGATTTCGAATTGATACTGCAGATTTTGACAAATCATTATAGCCTTTAGCTATCAGTAAGTTCCTTAAATCAGTTGAAGTTAAATGAAAAACAGTCTTTAGCTGTCATTCGCAATAAAATTAAATCCAGTGATTCCTTATCACTACTAAAATAATCATCTATTTTCCGCTTTTTAGAAAGCGATGCATGTTCTATGCAATCTTGACATGTGGAAGGAAGAGATGATGTATTAAATTCTTTCTAAACTTTAGTACCATGTTACGTCGATAAATGTGCATGCAACCCTTAGTCGATGCACCTAACGTTTTAAGCACTTGGCTACATCTTTTACGTTTAGCGATTGTTTCATCTTTTGACCTTAAATAGCAGTGCCATACTGAAGATGTATCATTATCTTTCCTATGAGCTACAAAATCCTTTTCATTAGACATCTTTAAAGCAAAATAGGTATAAACGCCCGAAAAGCAAAGAAGTTAGCACATAATAATGACTATGAAACTCAAATGCGACGCTTATCAGTAAACTCTAATTCAAAATTTTGTGATTCCCAGTTGCAGAAACGACTGGCTTTCTAAACGCGCCGAAATCGAAATAAACAAATGATTTCATTGTTCCCGAATAATAGCCGAGCGGGTTACATCTGTTTGCAAGTCAAAAGGTTTTCATGTTAAACGATTTAATCGCTTTGAAATATGTAAAAAATACTTGAAATATGTATATTTTTTCAAGGATATATAAATTTCATAAAAATTAATTCTTTTTCTTTCCAAAAGAGAAAGTCTATAAATATATTTTTTTTTATTTCAGCTGAATATTGTTCCATTTAAAAAAAAAAAGGACAATCCCGAAAATCCCGGGATTTGGCAGACAAGATCCTGGGATTTTCGGGTTTAAAAATGATGCGGGATCACGGGATTGTAATCCCTAGCAATAGTACATATGAAGGATGGGCGGGGCACTGATCCATAAATAGCAGAACTTTTCTTTCTTTTTTAAGCCATCTTCATATCAAATTCCTTCAAAAAGTCTAAAAATAGTCTCATTATTTCTGCATATAACTGAGAGAGACAATTCAAAGTGGCGCTTATAAGTGAGAAATGTGACACTATTATTTTCCTATTCCTCGTGACGGGACCTTACGAAAATCGCGTATAACTGAGAGACGTATATAAATGAGAGACGCATAAGTCAGAGGTGACTGTACCAAATAGTATACTTTAAATTCAATATTTTTGCTCGGTTTTTTTTTCATTTAAAAATATAAATTCAGACAAAATGGAGTTAGATATAAAATCATACAAATTTGAGGTTCATTTAAGGGTATTATCACAGGCCCAGGCAATGCCAAGCAGATCAGCTAGTATATACATAAAATAAAAGATTAAATAAATATGATTTGTCAAATTTTGTCAAATTTGTATTTTAAAGTAATAAAATTAAATTCATTTTAAACTGCAGACATGAAATTGTAAATGTCTATTAGCATTGCTGTAAACATTTCATTTTTTAAATGATGTTATTCAAAAACTTTTTTATGCATAATTCCAAAGTCCTGAAATCATTTTATTGCAGCTTCCTCATCACCAAGTAACTACGAAATAGTAAAATCCATCTCGGTGTCTGTAAGTTAGAACTTATTAATAAATATTTTTGATTAAAAATACACAAATTAACATGCTTTGTGAGGTTACAATGAAAAACATAATAAGAAAATGAGTCATATCCAATAAATAACAAATCCCAATGTTTGGCACAGTTTGCTATAAAAATCCTGTACACAATCAGGGTTCAAATAAATGGCACATTAGCATACATTTTGTCTTGGTGTTGGTATAACAGAAAAGTACCAATATTTTTTAGAGAATTCTTAATTGTATAAAACACAAATCCAAAATCATAAGAATTTGAATAATAAATGAGAGCAATTTTCTCTGAAACAAAATCATTACATTTGCATGCAGAATAAAATAATTTATCTTATTTCATATCTTAATAACAGAAATATAAAATCAAAATAAGACTCGGGTTATCCTGAATTTAAGGTGTCAGACCATTACAAAATTAATTTTTATATAAAAGAAAAAGATTTTACTCTCTTATGTGCATATATGTGCTTTTGACTTTGTGTATTAGTGCACAAGAGTGTATGTGAGAAAAATGGCTGAAATTTTGTTTTTAGACTCTTTTATTTAACTTAACTTGGAATTTTGTAATAGATTTTTAACCCACTTATTGATATTTTAGAATTAAAAAAAATTGCATTTACAGATATGTTTCTGATGACAATACATTTAATTTTTTTTAGAAATTAATTTTAAGGCACTTTTTTGTTAGCTTGCCACATGTGATAAATCATCAAATGTTCTTTGATGTGTGCAATTGTATGAGTGTGGAAATAACAGTAGATTTTATTATGTGGCCCTAAACAGTCGCCAAAATAGGCCAAATGTATGTGAAAGTGCAACAGTGAAACATTTTAAAGGCTAAAAAAATAGAAATTAAATTATAAATAAAAAGTGAAGAGTATAATATTTTTAAAAATATACACTTTTATCAATTAATAGTTTAATATAGATTAATTTATGATTATACATTGATAAGTCAGTCTAGAAATCCTAAAAGATTGTTTAAATGATGTTTTTTTTTTTTTTTCTTGTTGCTTTATCTTTAAAAAGAAACAGAATAAAAACTATATAGTGTTTAATAAATTCACTTGCTTGCATTTTCTACCAATCGTTAACCCCCCCCCCCCCCCCCCCCAAAAAAAAAAAAAAAAAAAAACATGAATTTTTAATAATAGTGTTTGGTGCCCACACCAAATGAATGTGTAACAGAAAATTTTGGAATAAAAACCATTAATTGCATTCAAAAATTAGTCATGATTCTCAAGAATTTGTAAAAAAAAAAAAAAAAAAAAAACTATTTTTACTTTTATATTTATTCCAATTGAATTTCTTATGAGTTGAAACAGGCAAAAGCTCTTATCAGTAAATGCATATGTTTTTTTCAATATGATTAATTCTTTCATTGCTTTTATTATTATTTAACTATCAAATAGCCATCTACTAGCAAACCTCCACCAAACCTCTTACAGAAAGCATACTAGAAATAAAATGTTTGAGTACTGATTGTCTAAACCTTCACAATTCATAGTACAAAATTGTTAAAAAGTAAATGGCTTATTTTATTTAATAGGAAACATCAGACAAATCCCCTTTTATTATTTTTTCAATCAGAAACTCTCCATTTTAAGCTATAACTATTTTTTATCCCTGTATGTTAAAATGAAATTACTTTAAATGTGTTACTTTACTTCCTTTTTTTTTTTTTTTTTTTTTTTTTTTTTTTTTTTTTTAATAGCTTTCAAGCTGGATTCAAGAAAAGTTAAAAACAGCTTCTGATGAATCTTATCGAGACTTAACTAACCTAGAACGTAAGCTACAAAAACATGAAGCTTTTGAAGCTGAGCTCAAAGCAAATGCTGAAAGATTAGATGCTATAAATAAAGTATGTACTATGAAATTGCCGTTTAATTAATGTGCTTTGCATTTAATTCCAATGTTGAAATTTTTAATTATTCATTTATATATATACATATATTTTTTTTTTTGGAAATGTTGATTTTGATTTTCAAGAATTTGGTGTAAGTGTAGAATCTTTACTGAGATATGTGAGCATACCTTAGAAGATCATAGAGAAAAAACTGTATGAATAAAGTAAAAACTCTTTGGCTATTTGTTTAAAAGTTACAGTATATATACTTATAAAATAAAATATGTTGTTGGATTTAAAGATTTTTTTATTTAATCTAAAATGTGCTGAAAGTGTTCGTTTTACACTGAAGTATTTTACAGAGTAATACCTACTTCTAAAGTACAGTGATTTAGGCATTTTCATGCCTAACAGTGTGTTTTCACTTAAGCCATAGATATTCTAAAACAAAAAAAAAAAAAATTATTGTAGGATATATTAAATCAGAATACTCTAGCTTTGTATTAAAAATTTCAAACAGTTCAAAAAGTTGTAGATATTCAAATATAGCAAATAAATTAATAACAATCTCAACACCACATTGAATGCATTATAAAAACCTAAAGAGAAGTAGAAAAAGAAAAAAGAAACACAATATCTAACATAGGTGAATAAAAATGAATGATATATTTTTAATAGTTTATTATTCACAGTTATGATAGTTAGAAATTAAACTTAAATGTCCAAAAAAGCAATCATAGTTAAAAATGGTAAATATTTTTCTTATTAAGATCAAAATACTAATGAAATTGCAAAAAGTATTAAAAGAGACTGTAAAATAAAATATGCATCTAAACCTTTTTTCTTTCAGCAAAACTACTGAAATTTAATTTCTCTTACCAAAAAAAAAAAAAAAAAAAAAAAAAAAAAAAAATAACTGTTCTTGTGTTTAAATTATAAATGTCTTGTTTATGTGCTAGCGTGAAAATCAAGCTTGAAGTTTAAATGCATGGAAAAATTATTTGAAATAAGGTTGAACTCATGTCAGTTTTGAGTTTTTGTAGCATATATTGAAAATGTGGTTGAAATGTACTTCATCATGTGATTAATTTAATTATTAGTATTTAGCCTGTTGTAATGCTTAAAAAAAAAAAAAAACTTTTATGACTTTTATTAAAAATTACTGTTAAAAATACTCACAAGGGAACCACTTTTGGTGCTGCTTACACACAGAGCATCGAGACCTCTGTTGCATTTTGTAGCCCTATACATAAAAGTTAGAGAACCGATTTTTATTTTTATTTGTTTATTTCACGCCAAAAGTAAGTTACGTCGGCTAAACATTTTTCGCCTGCTTTATCCCTCTAGTGTCTAGTATATGTATGGTACTTATTAAAATAAAATAAGATTGCAATTTGTTTGATAATAGCATAAGAAACAAGAATTAATTTTTATTTTCGATGCAGACAATAAATTTATAAATAAAAAGCTTTCAAGGTCATTGAAAACTATTTTTTTATTGTAATACAAAATAAGCAAACTATTTTCTTTTGAAGTCAGATAGAAGCTTCGAATGTTTAAAATGAAACGTTGTATTAAATGTTGTGTCTTTTGGTAAAAGTAATATTTTTATACAATTTATAAAATTTACCGTGCCTAATTAGGTTGGGCATTA
Organism: Maratus speciosus; assembly: GCA_963932465.1. Classification (NCBI taxonomy): domain Eukaryota; kingdom Metazoa; phylum Arthropoda; class Arachnida; order Araneae; family Salticidae; genus Maratus; species Maratus speciosus. The sequence goes on from OZ010794.1 coordinate 413,515,212, forward strand.
CAATTTCTAGCGAAGTCCAAACCACTGCTCACGCACACACGACAAGCAGCTATGACATTAGGGTAGGGTTGCCGGAAAGCTCTATTAAAAAAAAAAAATTAAAAAATGCCAACTTTTCTTCTGCCAAAAATGTGGATATAATGTAACTTTTCAAAATCAATTCCATAGGTTCTCGAAGGAATTTTTAAACTTTTTTCAATATTTTATACTTATTATTGACTAATTTGTATTTTTAAAGGCTTTTCTTCAAAAAAAAAATTCTATGTTAATAGTCTGAAACAAATCAAAAAATATGATTTTAACAGAAAAATTTTATCGATTCTCAAATTTCCTAATATAGGGCTTTAAAATGCACCAGGTCTTAATGATAGGTGCAAGCTGCACCAAAAGTGGTTCCCTTGTCAGTAAATAGTTTCACTAGAAATTTTACAGAATTTTAAATGTTATTTAGATAAATAAATAAGGCCAATGTCAGACGGACGTCTTTTTGCATGCTTTTTTACTTACGTATTATCCCTTCACAATGCTAGTGGCATTGTGTAGGGATAATACATAAGTAAAAAAGCATGCAAAAACACGTCCGTCTGACATTAGAGTAACCACCTGAAATCATAAAGTACTGTGTAATTAAAAAAGAAAAACGTCCAGAGAAATGCTTATTTAATAGTTAATTTAATATTTATTTTATTGTTAATTTAATACTTATTTAATTGATAAATGTTAATTTAACAAAATAAAAATTCTACTTTGTTTAAAAAGCTCTCGCATATGTTGCCTAGTTTATAAATTAAAGGTTAATTTCTGTTATTTTTAACAATCTCTTTTGAAATTTGCTTTGTTTCTTTCAGAATGGTGAATCACTTTTGACTGGTGGACATTATGCAGCTGATAAAATTGAAAACTTATTAAAGCAGTTGAATGAACAATGGGAAGAATTGTGTGCCAAAACACTTGAAAAAGGTCAAAAATTAAGAGAGGCTAATGCCCAGCGCACCTACAACAGAACACTGGAAGATGCAAAGACTAAACTTGATGAACTGGAAAATTCTTTAGCATCAGATGATTTAGGACATGATTTAAGAAGTGTGAAGAAACTTCTCAAACGTCACCAGGTATTTTTATTATTCAATTCATATAATTAGTAATGTAATTCCTTCATATGAGTGCATAGTGAATTTTATTATGAAACTGTGCTCACTGCTATGTATTTTTAAATTGCAAATCTATTAATAATTTCATAAATTATTCTCTGTGGTTTATTAGCCTCAATTAGAAATTATTGTTTGTGTGAAACTTTTATCGCTTGTTTATTAACTTATCCTTATTTTGGTTTCTTGGGCTTTAAAGGAAGAAGAGAATAATTTCATTTTTTCTACTTCTTTATAAATTGGAATACTTCTCAAAAAATTTTCAAAATTTCTCAGATATTTAAATGAAAGTGGGTCATCCAAGACTTTCACACTGCAGTCTTTGAAATTATTTGCTGATATGTTTTTCATTTAATTTTTAATGAATTGCAATTTTTAATCAAACAGCATGTTTTAACAAAATGGAAGTGTACTATGTCAAAGCCTGTTAAAAAAATCTTTCATACGATAACTCATTCATCATTGTGCATTTTGCATATGCATAGAACATGATATGTTAAAAAACATCAGAAATGGTCAAAAGTATGAGATATTATGTAATTAATCTGTTAATAAATTTTAGGGGGGATGAGGGGTTAATCGTATGCTATAACACATATTAAATTTTTATATTGCTTAAACTGTCTTAAAATATTATTCATTTCAACTTTTATAGCTGTTGAAAAATACTGGTTTTTCAATTTGTTTTTCTGTCATGCTGTTATATATATACTAGCCGCCTTTGGCGACCAGTTTGGTCTCTGTTAGATGTGTGCTAAGCATTGTACCATGTTATTTTTATTCAAAATTTAATTTACTTTCTTAATACTTCGCCAAATCAGAAGTTTCTAGTACAGAAATCAAGATCTCCGTATTTTTATGGGTACTACTTGGTTATCCCGTCGACCAAAAATATATCGCCAAACTATAAGATTAAATATCAATAATGGCTGATCGTGAATGTCATATTCGCTTGTTTTTAAGCAAGTTACACTTGTTTACGTCATCAAGTTATTTTTATTTCGACGTTTTATTTGTATTTTTATTAATGTTATACTAATTTATTTGTTCTTTCGCTATTTAAAATAAAAATTATGTCAATTTGTATAATTTGGCGAGTGGTTTGGCGATTTATATAATTTGGCGAAATTGGGCGACGGTATAACTAATATGCTAGCCAGGCACAAGTGATAAATCATCAAACATTGTCTTTCCAATCGCATTTTTTCATATTTCATTAAATTCATCTAAAATATAATAATTTCACTCATTTTATTTAAAATACATAATTTTAATTTGAAATTCATGACGGTCACTTTTTCTTTCCCTTTTTTAAGAAAAAGAAAAGAAAAATAATAAATAATACCAAAAACCATGACTTTTAATTTCAATATCAAAGCATTGTTTTAATTTACCATGTGAAAAATAAAAAATGTAAAAAATGGTCACCTGGCATATAAAGGGCTTCGCATTATCTGGCACGGGTCAACTACACAATAGAATTTTCTCCACCTCCAAACGGTCTGTCGGGGCTCAGATGAGAAGAAAATATTTTCTTCTTTGCACTGGCCTGCTATTGATGCATACAGAAATCCATTTTGTTGCCTAAGTGGAAGCATAGCTACTGAATGACTATAAAAATAAAAAAAAAAGATTTATGATTTATGCACGCGAGAGGAAAGGCGCGAATAAAACACTTAAGTGGAATATTTACGTAGCTTGTGCGTTCTTAAAATGCAGTTACATTTTTCTTTTTTCAATTTTAAGCCTTCGTGAATGTTTCAAAATGTATAATATCAATGATTTTTAACCCCTAAAATAGCGATTTTTAAATTTAAGAATTTCTTACGATACATATTTATGAATAAGATTATTAAGTTTTAACATCTATCATTGTTTTTCAGTTATACATAAATATTTTTCAATATCAAAGTTAATCAACGCAGTATTTAACTGAGATTTTAATTCCCATCAGCAATATTTGTTTTCTATTTAAAATAAAAGCTACGTTTTTTTTTAAATTTATTTATTTTATATATATATATATAAATGAATACTTTTCATTTTTTAAGGGGGGGTTGGGAGTATCTTTAAAAAATTTAATGTCATCTAATCCTCTACTCCCCTGCACAGAGTTTAAAATCATGAATTTTTCTTTCTTTTTTGACCATTGGCTTCTTTGTAATGACAATAAGTATCCGCGTAAAATTTTCCTTATTCACAAAACTTAAAACATTTAAAATATTTTTCTCTTTTCTTGTTTCTTTCAAATGTTAAGTTGTGCAAAAATAAATAAATGACTTACCCTTCTCCCAAATAAAAAAATAAATTAATAAATAAAATATAAAAATAATTTTAAAATTTTATAAGTCCCAAAATTTTTAGATTATTATACTGTATTTGTTATTCATTAGAATCGTTGATGTTAATTCTCTCCCATCCCCCCAGCAAATAGAGAATAATTAATAGCTGGTATTAATACAAAAAATTACTTTTTTCAGCTTTTGTAGTCTTAAACCCTGTAAAAGAAAGGGAACACATTTTCTTATTTCATTGTAAGTTTCACACCTTTGTTTAAAATAAGCTATCTAAATCTGCAAAAATATGTTACCAATTTTCCTTTATAAATGTGTGAAATTTAAATAGCAAGATTATTTTCCTTTATAATAATTAAAAAAAAAAAAAAAAAAAAAAAAACCTCCGCATTCGTAATGCTTATTCTTTAGATATTATTTTTTCCGTCATTACTCAGCAAATTTAGATAAAACATTAATTACTTTATCAAAGTCAATATTTTTAATAAATATTTCTTTATTAAACTGGGCTAACGACTAACGACTAATTATTGCCAAATGATAATTTAAAATACTTTTACTGCTTTAAAAATATATAAGTTTCGCATTTTTTCTTTAATCGTTTAAACAAACAAATCTTAAAACCCCTTTTTATGAAATTTTCATTATACTAATATTTTCAATAAACAGTATAGTGCAATACAAAAAGGACAAAATTTTAGTTTTATTTAACCTTTTGCTCTTCTTTGTGGAGTGTAACTTGCCATTTTTTTAAAATCTCTGCTACTATGTGTGTGAAGTGTTAATGTAACAATAGCTTGGCTTTTTTTTTTCACCCATCAGTACCCCCTCCCGCCCCAAAAAAAAGAGAGAGAGAGAATTTGGTTCAAAAATCAAGACAGTGTTCTTAAAGAAATTGTTATTCTTGTTCTAGGGATTGTTTTCCTTCTTTTATCTATAATATTTTACATGTTTTCTTATCATGTTTTAAATAATTTAAAGTTTTTTTTATTATTATTTTATGCCAGAATCCTCCCAGATTATCCCCCCCCCCCCCACACACACACAGAGAGAGACTAGACATTTTTTAAACCCTTGAATGCTTTCAATAAAACTCACATGCGGGCAGTGTTGAATTCAGACACTTTTCTCCGGGAGGGATTTCTGTGGCTCCGGGAAGGGGGGTTATAGAGTTCCGGGGGGAAAATTGCTTCCGGACCACCCCCGAATTCAACCAATTCAACACTGCATGCGGGTTTTTAACGTTTTTCAACTTAGTTGAAAGTTGATTATTAAATAGGCACGAAAAGCATGTGCTTCCCTTACAAAGTTTTGAAGGGTTCAAAATTGAGAAAACAGGGGGGACCCAAATTTTATATTGAATTAATTCGATTCCAAAATTTTATCTATTTTTTCTTTCAAATTAGTAACTCGTTTGTATGTGTTTTTTGTTTCGTAAAAATACCTTTACACATTAAGTTTTAGAGATTTAATTAAGATTGCAATTCACTTCTTATTTTTAATCAAAAATATAGAGTATGTCACTAAGCCGAAGTCTTATTTTTATTCCACATTTTAAAGCCTTATAGAAGAACAATTTTTAATCTTTTATTATCAATAACTTGAAATAGAAATAAATCTTCGCTTATTTTAAATGCATAAATTCTGCGGATTTCAATATTCAAAATTATTGAAAGAAAATTTAAAGATTGTACGCATTCTAAATGTCCCGTACTATACGCAACAACTGTTGTGACGTTGTTAATAATAATGTAGCTCTTGTAAAGATAATTTAAACAAACCTACTTTATTATATATGAACTATAATAACTCGAGAAGTACTAAAAATTTCTTTGGCTTACATCCAGGCAACACTGAGCTAGTTACTCCATACTTTGGACTCAAGAAAAAAAAAGTAGCTTGAATATTTTATTCATCTTTTAATTATACCTTTAATAGTTTCAATTCAAGAATAACATTTTCAATAATCAATTTTTCCTATGTTTTCCATATGTTATTCAAGTTATTAAAAAATGACTCATTATTTTTTCATTCAAGAAATTCCTTATATTTGTATAATTTTTTTTTTCTATTATAAGGAATTTTTTGAATGAAAAAAATAATGTCATGTTTTTAATAACTTGAAAGTTGTTTTGTCCTTTGAACTATAAAGGACAAAATATAAGTATAAAATACAGGCATTACAAAAGGCAGTTATTTCTGTCGATAAAAATTATCCAAAAAAATATCCATCAGTTAAATACAGCATTAATGTTATTAAACTCAAGAGAGAAAAACAAAGGCCGCGCGCTTGAATTTTATGTTTTATTTTTAAATATGCAAATTTTTTATCAGAGTTCTTGGCAAAGTCTTCAGGTAAGCAGTTTGAAGATTGTGAAATCTTTAGTGGATAAAAATAGATTTTTAAATTTAAGAGAAATTTCAAAAGTTTCTAAGATTTTAGATAAAGAGTATAATTCGAGACAAAAAAGATGTAGTTTTGCATCAAAATGGATGCTTTACTAACTCCGCAGTCAAACCTATTCAGACTATCTTCCTTTAATCTCCTTTTAAACCACCCATCTTGACCTTTGGGGAGGAAAACGCAGGAAAAGGTAATTAAAGCGTACGGAGCGCTGCTCCACGCATATAAAGAGAGAAGCGGTCAGCCCGGAACTATTGATGACAGTCACATGACTTAGGCTATTATTATAGAGATAAATTAGTTTCTTAATCAGAATTATTTTACTTTTGTTCAGGCAAGAATTGTGATTCTAATTTAGCAGCATTTGTAACACTAGATTCTTTAATTCTAAGCTTTTCTTAATCTTCTCTTTTTAATGTTATTTACACATGATTTGTTTCTTACTCTGACTAAGAGGTATTTTGCTCAGTTCTATTTTAGCTTTTACTATTATAAACTGCTGGAAGCAGAGTTATTTTATCAAAAGTTTTTGCCATGTCTTGTGTTTATTTTAAATTAAATTGCAAGGAGACATGCAAAATACTTGAATTAACCAAAATATGACTTAACAATAATTTGCATTTTTAAAGAAAATCATAACACTAAAAACGACGTAAATTAATTTGAATTTTACTTTTATTTTCAAGATTTTCATGTTTTATGTTATTGAAAAAAGGAGAAAAAAAATTATTTTGTAAAGTAAAAAGTAATAAACTTGCAATATTTTATTTTAGAAGCCTATTAACTTGTCTTTAATTTGTTAAAAAGAAGAATATATATATACTCCATTTTTTTTCCATTGATTAAACCCTTTTAGGAGAAAAGTATTTCTGTTGCTAAAATGTTAAAATGATTAAATGCCACCAGGATATGCAAACAAATTTATTTGAAAATATGTAAAAGTATTATAAAAGCGAAAAATTGCTTCTAAAATTCTCATTGTGGCATTTGGGTATTAAATAACTGAAAACAATAATTCGTAATTGCATTTTTCTAATTGCATTTTCTGCAGCACAAAAAATTTAGCACCACCTCTCAATGCATACAATAAATACATGAAGTACTGGAACTCAAGATATTTTCAAATAATTTGAACAAGCGGTTCTAAAATTTTATGTACATTAGATTTTTCAGCATTATTTTGAATACAAATTTCACAAGCGATAAACCTAAGTTTGAATTAACCCATATTTTAAAATATACAAGTCAAAATTGAGGAGAATCGCTCATGGATTTTTATAAGAGAAGAGCACTGATACATAGTTGGTACATTTTCTTAGCATGAGTGCTATAATGTGGGCAAATCAGGGCCATTATCCCCCTCTGGATTTTGAAATTTAATAACTCCCTTGAAACTCCTCTGGAAGACAATTGTTAATTGTTTTCTTTTTTATGATTACTTACTTCAAATTTATCTTTATTTCAAGGTGGCAGAGCTCTCACTAACGAAAAAAAGATTGAATTGTTTCAATTCTCCATTTTGAAAAATGTTGAATGAAAACTTATTTTTGATTATTTATTATTGTTAAATTTCTGTATTGTTTTTCATCATGATATGTTTAAAAATTGTCTTGCACAGACAAAAATTTCTTTGTTTAGCACATTTCATGTTTATATTCTGGGTTTAAGAAGAAACAAACAAACAACAACAAAATAAAAAGACTAGGCTGTAGATCCCCCATGGTGTCGACTGTATTATAAAATAAGTTCAATAAGTAGATTTTCATTTCAACTTATACTTTTTTGTTTACTTTAACTTTCTATTTCTCTTTATTTAGGTGTTAGAAAATGAATTGCTAACATGGGAAACTAAAGTCACAGAGCTTGTTTTTCTGGGTGAAGAAATGGCTAGTCAAGGTCATTTTGATGCTCAGAATATTCTTAAAGGCACTAAAGCAGTAACGGAAAGGTATTTGTTTCAATTTATGTTATTTTATATCTTAGACAGGGTTCATACTCCTCAGGGAAAAATCCATAATTTCTCCACTAACCTGAAAAACTGTTCAGTTATGCTGGAAAAAATATCCTTTATATATTTAAAGTTCACTTTAGCCAGTTATTATTGCTATTTGCCATACTTTGTCACTGATTGTTGATATGGAAAAAATTATTAATTTTAGAAGTTTTTCATGGAAAACTCAGAAAATATTTTTTGTGAAAATGATGAGTATGAATCCTGGCATAATTATTGAGATTATCGAAACTGCATGATTTTATTATTATTTTTTTATTTATTTATTCCATTAACTCATTTGCACCAGAACTTTTGCAAAATTGGGCACATTATATATGTTAGTTATCAAAATGTAATGTTTATTAAGCAGACAAATCTAATATATATATTTTTTAATCTTATTCATTTTATGAATTCTGTGTGGTGTCCCTTTAAAAAAAAAAGGTGTTGTTATGTAAAATATCAACTTAATAACTAATATAAAAACATAAATGCCTGTTTTTTCTTGTTTCAGCACAAGTATAACTATTAAAGAAACTAGTGTATAACCCATCAAAAATGACAGAATGTTGGTCTGCGTTAACAATTAGATAAAACAAACAGCAGTATTTATTGCAACAATAATAATAATTAGCAAATTGAAACACAATTTTTTAAGATTTCATAAAATATTAAAATTAAGTATTCAATGCATTAAAGTTTTTTTTTTTAAATATATTATTTTTTATAAAAATGAATGAATCTGAATAATGAATGTCCCACCCCTTCTCTTTAGGGGTGGATCAAGGCACGAAGTTAAGAGATAGAGATACTGTATTAGAACTCTGTGGGATCAAGCCAGCGGGTTTTACTCATCTATGGGGCTTTATGTTTCATTTCTAAGTATGGACTTAGCGTCATTTATTATCAATTAATATAAACTAAGGAACATTTGTTAAAATTTGTAGCTTTTTTTTTTTTTTTTTTTTTTTTTTTTTGTATAGAAAATATGCAGGACACATTGATTTAATTAAAGATAAATTTTTGAAATCTTCAGCTATATAACTTTAAAATTTCATTTGGTATAAATAAAATCAAAAGTTATTATTATTTCTTTTGTAAAATTTTAATTTAATTTTATCAATTTTTAAGGACTTAGCTTATATCCACTTGAAATTGACTTGCATTGTAAGTAAATTTTATATCAAATGTAATTAAAATGTAAGGAATACACAATACCATGTTATGTACTACATATATTAATTATATCAATGCGAATAAAATTTCGATTTTTAACATAATAACATTTGAACAAACAAAATTATAATTTAATAAGTGAAAAAATAATTTTCAGCCATACTAATGCAATCATAACATCTTATATTTCAGTTACATCTGGGAAAAAAAAAAAAAAACATTTATAATCCAAACAAAATTTTAAAAAAATAAGCAGATAAATGTTAAGCTAAATAAAACTAAATTAAAATTCTATCGAAGTCATCATCATAATAAAAATAATATTCCTTTTATTTATATTGAATGAAATAATTTTAAAATTATATAAATGAAGCTTTAAAAAATTGATCTCGAATTACATCATTACATCTGCATTTTTTTTTTTTTCTTATAAAAAACTCTAATTTTAATCGATATAGAAAGTTTTCATTTATATTGATTGCCGAAAGGTGGCGACAAAGCAAAGTGAAACTCATCTTGCACTCTAGTTATCCGTTGTTTACATGGAAATAGCTGGTTATCCGTTATTTTTAATTTAGAATTTAAAACATTATAATTTGATAGATTTTGAACGTTTTATTGAAAATAACGATGAATGGATGTGATATAAAGCAGATTATGTGTATATTTCCATAGGTTGAACAACCGGCAAATTTACACGGTCTCTGGAATATTTATGCCTAACGTGGCCGCGATAATTGCTTTTCTCGAGGATGGGTTCGTCCCGGACGTGTTACACTGTGTTTTATTATATAGAGATTATAATCTACAAGCATTGGGTATAATTACCTAAAGTTTTTATTATTATTATCTTCTTTTATTATTTGTTTTCTATTGTTTTATTCTTCATATGTTCATTTATTTAGTCACAAGCATTATGAGTGAATGCAAAATACATAGTGTGGTTGAAAAAAGTATGTTTCAAGCATTCAACAAAACAAAATGTCCTACTGAAATTTGACACAGGTTGAATGTACAATTCAGAAATGACACCCTATCGAAGTCCTCAGTATGCAAAATGGCACAAGTTGTGTACAAATGGACATGAAAAAAGTGAAACAAAGCGATTCATTATGGAATGGCACACAAAAGTAAAATTACCCCACGGACGAAAAAACTGACAAAGTTCTTTCTAATATATTTTGAGATTTATGAATTTATTATGCATGCCAATTTTCTTCGTGAATGATGTATAGTCGTGGAAAAAAAAGTAAATACCTCCTGCTAACTCTACAACAAATTATCGTAGAAGAAATATACAGGTAATGAATGATTGGAAATAAAGTCTACTCTTAAATGATGTATATAAAATTGTCTTAGGCAGCCATCTACAGATTAAAAAGAATCCAAACTTTGTTTTTTTCAGTAGCAATACCCGAGTTTGACTCAATATATAAATTCTACACCCTTTAATTAGCCTAAATCCAAATTTGTATGAAATTCGTACGATTAGTTTCCGAGAAATTATTTTAAAATGAGCCTATTTTAGGAGCTGTATCCAAATTGAAGTTCTGTACTCGATTGTTAAATGCTTCAGAATGACTTTAACACTTCCCCGGTAGCAGAAAGTTTGAGACAGATGATGAACGTCGCAGATTTCCTTTTTCCCTTTGCAGATTTTTCTTTCCATCAGACTTTTTTTCAGCTTTATATTATTGTTTAGCTCTTTAATACTTAATACAAATACTTAAGATTATTATTAATAAAAAGCATAAAACGTTAAAGGTAAGTGACTGTTTGATTAACTGATGATTCAGTTGTAACATATTTTACCTGCAGATTATTTTCTATCTCTAAAATATCTGTCGCAGATACTTGGAAAATTTTCTGCTACTGGGGTCACTTCTATTAATGTATTATTTCTTGACAATATTAACATTTCACATGCTTAATATGTTTTGACTATTGCCAGTCCAAACATTTAAGTAAAATATGTTTTTTCAAATTATGCTTTTCTCTACACTTCATAGACTGCTCCTTAAACCATCATTTTGATGTTTTTTTAATGATAATTCAAAAACTACTTGAAAAAAAATTTTTTAATTGAGAATCTGCATAAAACAGAACATCATAAATATAAATCTATCAAAAAAATTGCAGTGTGCAATTTATATATATTTTTAAAATTACAAATTTGATGTATTTACATTTGGGGTTTTTTTAGTATTATAACCACAAGCAAAATTATCACATTAGGATTATAATTACAGGAGATATTAATAGAAATACGAAAAAATAATTTAACATTGAGATTTCAAAATTTTGAATGTTTATAATTCATCATTCAAATGACTAGAAATTTCGTTTCTAGGCATAGTTTGAACCAAAGATTTAAAATATATTGTCAAAATTCGGTTTGCCATTTGAAAAAAACAAAGTTTGGTCCGGTTTTGATTTGTAGATGGCCCCCTAAGCAAATTTTATATACATAGTTTAAAATTAGGCTTTATTCCCAATCGATTGTTACCAGTAATTTTCTTCTATTAGAATTAATTGCAGAGTTAGTAGGGGGTATTTACTTTTTTTTTCTACGACTGTACATATAATGCAGTGTAGTACTATGAACTTTTGGAGAAGATTAAATCAGCACATTGATCCATAAATCATTCTATTTCGATCCTAGTGTTTTTCTATAGGACAATGCAAGATGTCACACAGCTGCTGTAACAAAGCAAGAATTATAAAAACTTCACTGGGCAACATTTGATTAAAGCTGAAAATAACTACTTACTAGTCACCAGTAGGTGATTAAACATTGAATTAGGATGATTAAAAAAATTTACTCAACTGACCAAATATTTTTTTTCAATTAATTTCATTTCAATTAAGCTAACTTACTGTAAAGAGAAAACGTTCCCATTTTCAAATAATATAAAAATTAACTAACTCTTCTCTCATTAAATAAATATAATAAGGAAAAGGCCTCTTAAATGATTGTTTATTTATATAAAGTTGTTTCTAAAATCAAGAAGAAAGAAAGAAACCAGATCTTATAAAAAGGAAACTCAAAAGTTTGTATACTTAAATCATTAACTGTCATAACATGTCCTTAAGTACAAAGTTTGTTCATAAAAATCAGCATTAATGGTTAAGTTGCATGTATATTAATAATTCTCTTTTACTAGTAGATTAAAAAATACATATATATATATGAAACTTCTATACATTGCTTTTTCAATTTTCAAATGCTACATGCAAATTTTGTCTATTTATGAAAATATTCACAAAGATTAGTAGAGGGCTACTGAGTAAAAAGTAATTACCAACCAGAATTGACTACTAAAAAAAATGCCATCTACTGGCCAGTGACTGCTAACCAAAATTTCTTATTTTCAGCTGTACACTTGACCATTCTCCTTATAGTTCAGACTTTTCTTTGGACTAGCATTTATTTGGATACCATTAACAAAGTGTTAGGAGTGAAATAGTCTCATCACATAAAGAAGCCAGTGGATTTTGTGCAGTATTCTTTATACATGTCCTAATTCTTTTTATTATTATACAAGAATTAAAAAAGCAATATGTTGAAGAAAGTGTATTTATGTTAAAGAAAACTATCTAGAAAAATAACTTTGGTGTAATTTTGGTAAATAATATTTAAAAAATAATCTATTAGAAAAGGTCTCCTTTATATTTGATTCATCTTCTAATATTAACTTATTCACCTTTTAGTAATAATAATAATTTATTAATTTATATTCATCTTACCAATTAAATTTATCCATACAGGTTTGCTAAAATGAAAGCTCCTGCTGCTGATAGACGATATACACTGGAAGAATCTCTAAAATTGCATGAATTCAACTTTGAAGTAGATACAGAGATACAATGGATTAAAGAGCATTTACCTGCTGCATCATCTCAAGTCCTTGGGCAAAATCTCATAGATGCTCAAAATATATACAAGAAACATCTAGTAAGTTTTTGAAAAGGAAATTAATTTCTTTCATTCTATTATTTATTGTAAATATATTAAATTAAATGATTACATGACAATCTTTGCTCCTATTTTTTAAAAAGTTTATAGGTCACCCACTGTTTGCAGAACCCCTAATAATATCAGGAAAACCTTATATTTCCATATGGTTTGCTAATCTACCATGTATGGTCTCTAAGAAAGAGGGTGAACTGTTATACAATTCTGTGTTATTTGTTAATTGTTTTTATATTAAACCCTTAAATGCTGGGTAAAATACTATTAGAATAATATTGAAACTATAATGCCTAATGTTGCCAATAAAATACATTCTGAAAACATTATTAAATCAATTTTTAACATGTAGATGGCAACACTTGTGCTGTTTAAGAATAAAGATAGATTTATTTTTTTCAATTGTTGCTATATGTTCTTTTTGTTTTGTACCCTATTTTGTTCTGCAGTGAGCAAGTAAAATTTATTTCTTATAGTTCCTAAAATTCTTTTGTGTTTAACATTATAGAATTTTATCAAGGAAAATTATTTTTTCAATTAAAGACCAGTATTGCCGATTAGTAACAAACTGTTTTTTAGCTGTAAACCATACTTAAAACAAAATATGATTTTTTTAAGTATTTTTCCCATGATTTATTTAAAAAATGAAAGCCGAAAAACATTATTACTATGATTTTTGAAAAATCAGGCATTTAAGGGTTAAATTAATTCTTGGTTTTTGTTAATTTTTAGTTTTCAAACTGTTAAATATACATGTATTTCATTTTATTTATTTATTTGTAAAAAGGTTACAAATTAAGTTCTGAAATCTTTGATAGTCCTTAGTCTTTTAATATTTATTTTCTGCAACTAAGATTTGTTTAATATAAAGTTTGATGCTAATCTTAGTTTACTCTAGTTTGTTATTTGTCATTTATAGAAAGATTTAAATTTAAGGAAATAACTTCTGCCTCATACTCCTAATAGAATTCTATATGGAACCAGTTATCCAGAATGATATTTCCAATTCATTGATTTCTGAATCTTTTCACAAAAAAAGTGCCATACAGTTCCAGTTTGACATGAGCATTGCTTGAAACACTGCAATATGCTACTATAACTTGATGCCAACATCTAGTATTTGAAATAAAGGCATTTAGTTAGATATTTGACATTTTGATTTTTATGTAAAGGAAACATAAGGATGTTTTTTTCCAAGATATTCCCATACATTGTCTTCTTTCAAAAGCTAATTAACTTTTGATTTTTTTTTTTTTTTTTTTTTTTTTTTAAATCTGAATCTTAATTTGTGTAATCTAGAAATTAGAATCAATGCCACAGCTACATATATTCCACCAATTTTATCAAATAAATGTTGCTTTAATGCCCAACCAGTTATCCGGAACACACATGAACCCAAGCATTCTGGATAAGTGGTTCTGTACTGTATTGCCCATTTCATTTATTAATTTTGAGCCTGATCCCTAAGCCAGTTTACATAATTTTACATTTTAAGAGGTTTGTTTTATTAAAACAATAGTAAAAGCTATTGTTATCAACATTACCTATTTGTTATTTGGTATCAAGTTCATTCTGGCAGAATATAAAGCTAGGTGCTGCACCTGGTCACACAATTTGTTTCACAATTTACATGATTACAAAAAATTAGAATGCCTCTTGCTATAATTATTCATTCTTCATGAAATTTAATTTAAAGTGCTTTACTTGATTAATCTATTAATGATATTATTTAAGTCCCCAGACATTAGAGATACATCTGTTTACACAAAAATATTGGTAAATAAATTAATGGTTTGACAAATCAAACTTTTTAAGATGTTATTGCATTAAAAATAACAGGGAAAGTCTTCTTTAAAAAGAGATCTCAGCAAAATAAAAATGAAATTGTTTTCTAGAAAGTTGTATTCAGCCCCAAACTGTTCGAGCTGCTTACATGTTTAATCGATTTGTGTGGTTCACATTTAAAAAATAAATGTATAATTCTATAAAATACTCACAATAAGTGTCTGTTTATGTGTGAAACATACATTCTTACATTAAAAAATATAATATTCTCCTTGCTTTAAAAATTCTCATGTTTGTTATGTTTTATGAAATTGTTGTTTTCACTACATGGTATCTTTTAAATAAAATGCCGGTGTTAAAAGCAGTAATGAGAGTGCGTGTGTTTTGGAGTATACAGAATTTAAAACATTAATTTTTTTTTTATTTACACATTTTTTTCTTATTTATTACTTTGTAGTAGTAGTTATAATAAATAATCAATCATATAAATTCTCCTAGCCCAAAATTTTCACTACTTACTTTTGTCCTTCCTCAACACACAAAGTACACAATTTTTAAAACTTCTGATAATATATATACTATATATATATATATATATATATATTCTGTCTTATTTGTTATTTTGCAGTAACAATCAATAAATTATTTCTCTCTCCTGAAATTTTCATTTCTCCAATTTCTGGGAAAAGGGCATTTAAAAAAAAGGGGGGGGGGGAGCAAAACTTTTAATCTCTTTTTCAGCTCTGCTGTTTTTACTTCCATAAAAAAAAGAGAAGGGGGGGGGGGGGAGATATAAAAGATCTTTTTTGAATGTCTAGCATTTACTAAGTTACTGGGAGGAAAAAATACAAATAAATACAGTAGAAGATATTTGTATCACATACCTCAAGACACAAAGTTGTGTTGGGATTTTTCCTTACAATATAGATCATTTCCTACTTTGTTAAACTTATCTTGTAATCATGGCCCAAATAAGTTAACATTTTAGGACAATTTGTAAACACAAGTGGGTTTAAAACAAAAAATATGCAGTAAACAAAATTTTGCTTATTGCTAATTTATTATTTACAGAAATAAATAATACTTAAATACAGGGTTCGTTGATATATATCAATGGATATATATCATGATATATATCCAATATTTATTTTTAAAATATCAAGATTTTTGATATTTTCGATATTTGCAAATTCTTTACATTTATTTTCAAAATATCACTGTGCAAGGTAATTTTGATATTTTTCACATTCAAACCAAGTGTAAATGAAATTTTCACCTGTTATTGACTGTGCCATTCTGTAGATAATGAACTTTTGCTTCTGGCAGTGACTTTTTTAGAAAAAGAAGAAAACAAATCTTTTCCAAGCTTTGTTTCAAACTTTTATTTTTAAATGTAGAACTAATAATTATATTAGACAGTCAATTCAGAACGGCCATTGAAAGATAAAATGTAATTTTGATAATCATTTATATACAGCCAGGGTTCGTTGATATATATCAATGGATATATATCTGATTTATTTTCGAAATATCAAGATCTTTAATATTTTCATATTACTTGATAT
Organism: Maratus speciosus; assembly: GCA_963932465.1. Classification (NCBI taxonomy): domain Eukaryota; kingdom Metazoa; phylum Arthropoda; class Arachnida; order Araneae; family Salticidae; genus Maratus; species Maratus speciosus. The sequence continues at coordinate 413,531,547 of OZ010794.1, forward strand.
TTATTTTCAATATATCAAGATGTTTCATATTTTCTGCATTTGATATTTATTTTCAAAATATGAATGTGTGCAAAATATTTTTGATATTTTCAGTCGTAATTTGTAATATTTCAGTGTAAATGAAATAAATTTTCAACTGTTATTGACTGTGAACCTGTAGATAAAGAACTTGTCTCTTCTGGATGTGACTTTTTTAGCCAAAAAAGAAAACAAATATATTTTTCAAACTTTAGATTTGAAGCATTTTTTTTTTTTTTAAATGTTGAACTAATAATTATGTGGGACATAATTCAGAACAACCATTGAAAGATAAACTGACTAATTTAAATAAGCAATTATATACAGCTTCATTAGAACAGAATCTTTTTTCAAGTTCTGGTTCAGTTGAGTTTGAACTATACAGCATGTTAGGAAATATGAAATAAAACATTTTATACTTACATGTATGTTAAAATTTTTCAATTAAAAAAACTTTTTGTTTTGAAAATATCTAATTTTTTTATACTTGGTCTTGATACTGAATCCTATTGTTAGTTTTTTTATAAGTGAATAAATCAAATTGTTACTGTTTTCAATTATTTCACCTTCAATTTTGTTCTAAGTGGGGGAAAAAAATAAAGAAGAAAAGAAAAATGCATTTTTATATTATTTTTTGATATTAAGTTTTCATGTTAAGTGCAATATATTTTAGTTTCTAATCTATATTATGCTCGAAAACATTTATTATCAGCGGTAAGTTGGCTGCTTTGAAAATATCCGATATATATCGAAAATATCGGATATATATCGAAATATCGGATATTTTTGATATTTTCGAAAACATCATGATATTTACGAACCCTGCTTAAATAAGTTAGCAATAAGCACAAACGCACTATACTTAAAAATGTTTCTTAAATAATTTCTTAATGATTTTGCTTCTGCTTTTTTAGGGGATGGGGTGGGGAATAATGATACTGATATTTTTATTAAAAAGTTTTGAATTAAGGAAATAAAGATGAGATAATGTTTCAAAATTAGTCCTCTTATGGGTACCAATATTTCTACAGTGTGGAATGTAGAATTTTCTTTATTAAGAAATTTGCATTTGAGAAATTAGTGCAGTTTATAGACAACTGCAGATTATAGATATGTGCATAAAGATCTTCTACTGTGCATGCTATTGTTTTTACTGTGTATTTATGATAACCTTAAATTTCTTTATTTATACAATTTATATATATATACTTTTTCTTTTTTGAAATAGAAACTTGAACGTGAAATTAATGGGCACCAGCCTATGATTGATAAAACTCTCAACAATGGCCAGTTGTTGGTTGATCAGAAACATTATGCCTCAGCATCTGTGCTAGCTAAGTGTAAAGAGTTGGAAGATGCGTGGAAAGAACTTCTTAATTGTGCTGCAGAAAGGAAAAAGAAATTGGAACTTAACCTGAAATCCCAATCTGTAAGTTTATTCAAAACGTTTTGTATTGTTATATGCAGGGCTTAATTTCTAACAAAATAAGTACCGGAGCCCTAATAATCTATGGTACCGGTACAACAACCGTACCGTTCCCCCCCCCCCCCCCCCCTGTCACTCCAATCTGCATATTTATATTTCGTACATTATTTGCAAAATTTAAAGCAGTTTTTTTTTCTTTTGCAAAATAAAAATTTTAAATATATTTATCAGCATGTACTTAGCTGTCAACTATATCCCTTTTTAGTTACCACTCCTTCTGAATAGTAATCTTTACCTAATTTTAAAGTTAATTAACTGCAGAATTCTGCAATTACATATTGTAAGGATTATGATTAGGAAATAGTATTAACACCAAAAAAGGATAGTTCGCAGCTATGCATTTTTAAGAAAAAATGAATGAAATTTACAGAAATTAATATTTATATGCTGAAGAATGGAACAATGTTTTACAATTTGCATATCTTAAACTATAATCGATTCTTCCACACAAAAATCTTTTGTGGGGAATCCCTGAAAATCAGATTAAATTAAAGATATTTGACACTGTTATCAGAAAGAACCGATGCTTTTACAGAAAAAGGGGAAAACGCTGCTCGATTGCCTTCTATCAGAATAACAATAATATGCCAATTACATCTACTTACAAATGAAAGTGACTTTGTAAATGTGCAGAGCAGAGCCTTAGCCTTTGTACCATTCATGATACAAAATAAATAGAAAAATGACTAACGTGATTTTTATACTCGTACGCAATAGCAGACAAAAAACCTTAAACAAACAAAACCTCAAGCTGATGCTCTTTGGCTAAAACAGAAAATATCCTTTTCAGGTTAAATATCTATAAAAAAAAATAAATAAATAAAAATAAAAGCAAATTCATTGTTCAGTCTCTTGAGTGGCGCTGTATCAACACGCCATCTCCAACATAAATTTGAAATGGAAAAACAAGATTTCTGTTTCCCTTTCATTTTGATCAAAATAGCATTAAAATGATTTGAAATAGATTATAATAAGTACTTTTAAGAAGCATTGTGAATGGATAATACTTAAGCAAAAAAGACGCCCGTCTGAAATTGGTCTAAAGGAGGAAAAGGTTTTTTTATTTATTCTTCTATACATGAATAAATAAAATTTTAGTTGTTATACAGATTGAGCTCGAGTCAGTCCAAGCCCAAAAACTGATATAAAAATTGAGTCCGTTTTATCTCCATTTTTTATGTGTGCGACACATTACGTCACATATAAGTGTTTTGATAAAAAAGATTGCAAAAGCTTGGAGATGGGAAGGAAAGGAAAAAGCAATTTAGACTTCGGTTTTTCGGAAGCGCTATTGCACTGGGCTCCAGAGCCCTGTATTTATGAGCTCCGGTGAATTCCGACCAATATTTGAATATTTACTAAAAACAGACAAGTACCGGAGACGGGCTCCGGTAGACTCCGGCGCAAATTAAGCCCTGGTTATATGTCAGTAGCATAGAAAAGGGAGGGACTCATGGTGGCTCAAGCCTGCATTCAAATGAAGACAGTTTTTTAAAGTTTACATAAGCTGTTCCAAAAGTTATATTCTGTCTTTAAAGTTTGATGCTTCATTTCTAGGGGGAAAAAACTGTGCAGGAAAAAGCAGTATAATTTTTCATTATATTTATAAAATGTGAATCTGCTGATCAGAACCCTCAATGTCAGCTCTGAATGACATATATATTTTTTTTTTTTTTTTAATATTTGAAAGTCTCAACCTGCAGTTTTATTTATTTCATATTACTAAATTGTTTTGGGATATTTAACTCTTGCATATTGCAATATATGCCTGATTCTCTAGAACTGTTTATGTTCCATGATTTTTTTTTTTTTTTTTTTTTATTATTATTATTATATCAGGACGTCTCTGCTTTCTTGAACTTCCCATACAATAATCATTATTCTTCCTATTTTAAATTTTTACCTAAAGTAATTGAATATATTAATTTTGTGATAGTAGCATTAACAATTAATTACTTTCAATTATTAATTATTCTCATAAATATTTTCTTATCTAATTCACTTGAAAATGACTACTGAGTGCCTCCCATAATTTTTGAATTGCTGTGCTGTTGGTTTATGTGTGATTATGTGCATTGCGATTACATAATCAGTATGTTTCTTCTGCAGTTCTTTTCTGAAGCCAATGAAGTAGAACTTTGGATGAATGAAAAGGCTGATATTCTAGAGAGTACAGATTATGGCAAAGATGAAGATGCTGCTGTGAAATTATTAACTAAACACAAAGTTAGTGAGCATTAATTTTTTTTCATTTGTGAAATGTTTGCTAGCTACATATATTAAATTAATTTTCACTTGGTTTTGATATACTTCCAGGCTTGTAAATCTTTTTTACAGGATTTTATTTAGCTTAACTTGGTTCATATATATAAAGATAGAATTTTGTAATTCATTTTTCACCCATTTTCTGATGTGCTACAGTTCTAAAAATTGTGTACAGTTCTGTTTTCTCAACAATATATTTTCATAATTTTGGAACTTATTTATCAATTAATATATTAATACTAATTAAATAATGATTAAACAATTCAGAAATCTTAAATAGATAGTTTAAATAATGGATTTTTTCTTTCCTTTTAAAAAGAAACTGAGAAAAAATAACTTTTTTTTAAAATTGGTAACCACGCAACTCAACAGAAAATATTTGTTTGTTACTATAATGTAACATTAGCAAAAATATAAACATTCTTTTTCTTTTATGCTACCATATATTTAAAAAAGAAACTGAACAAAACTAATTTTTCTTAATTGCTTTGGGACAACATGAATTGTAACCATAGAATTGGGCATGATTTTAAAGATAAACATTAAATATTTATGCTTATAAAAGTGTTTTATTTTTTTACTTATTACTATTTACTGTGAATGATTAAAGTTTCAGTAATTGGGAATTTTCTGTGCTTTGTCTATATTATAACATTATTATTTCATTTCACATTTTATGTGAAATAAATGCTGAAGAAAATAAGTTTTAAATAATAGATTATAGGATATTTACTCCTGATCAAGATGGTTCAAGTAAAATTGATCACTTCAAAGAAATGCATTTGTTATTTCAGCATTAAAGTTTGTGTATAGTTTACTCTGTGCCTCCTTTATTTCCAAAATTTGCACTATTCAAAATCATATAGCTACTAGTGTGCACTTTGCCTTAGTTCAAAAAAGTTCTTGAACCCTCTTTTGGTTATTTAATGATGTTAGTTTTTTCCCTTTATTGCTGTCTGCACATTTCCATCCTTATCTGTAATTCAAATAGCATTGTTTAATACTACCTTTAAAATGTTGTTCAGAACATAATACAATTAAATATGTTATGAAATCCTTCTATATGTGTCCTTTTTTTTTAAATTAATTTAACTTTAGTATAATTTTCTGTAGATATTTTCTAATGGGTAATATCATAAAATGTGTTTTTATATGTACTTAATTTATTACAGTTTTAAAAAAGGCAAAAAAAAAAAAAAAAACCTTATGGGCAAATATATTCAGTGTAATATTTTTTTAGCAAATATCTTGACAGAAAATTATTTCTATTATTTTTTTAAAATAGAACTTTACTTCAATTTATAATTTATTCCATTCTTAATTTCACAGGCTCTTGAGCTAGAAATCGATACTTATTGCAGTTTAATCACTGAAATGGGACATCAAGCTCAGCTTATGATTGACTCGAACCATCCAGATTCTAAAATCATTAGCAATAGGCTGGTATGTGTAATTTTTAAGTTTCTTTCTTTAAAATGTTTAATTAAAGTTTTTAAAGTGAATTAAAAGTGGTAGTTACAAGCATTCACAAACTCTACTTTGCAGCCGATGAATAATTATATTGTTTTGTGTACAGTAGGTCCTCCTTAAACACATATCAGTAGTTCTAACTAATGCTTCCTATTAAATGTTTATCTGTATATTTGTATATATGTTTTATAATGGGTACAGATTTGGATATGTATGGTATGACTAAGGCAGTTAGATAAATGTATTGTATGAAACTATACAGTACAGCGTATATACGGAGCTTACCTCAGCAGTTAAATGTTTTCGTTCATTGTGTGAAAAAAGCTTTTCTCGTGTTTATCTGCGGATCAAAGACATTGAGAAACACCCACTAGAATCCCGCATTCTCACAGTTTGTTGTGACCATCATAATTCCTTAATCAAATAACCACGATGATCCTGGGTTTACCTGCCTTACAGTTGTTGTGCAAATAGCAAGTACTTGCCGAAAAAAAAAAGATAATGCAATTTAACAAATTACAAAGACCATTTGGAAAATGATTTTTTCAAAGACTAAAATTTAAGACATAAAAAATCGAACAGAGTTGATCATACAATTAAGTACGCCATGGATTACAATTTTCGGTACTGTAAATTTTTAAACTTCTACGGAGCTGGTTATACATTACATACACCATGGATTAAACATTAATATTCCTGGACCAATTTTAAAGGTAATTTCATTCTTAAACTTCTAAACATCCCACAATATTACTTTTTACACCGTCGTATATAGAAAAAAAATGTACTTTTAAAGGCAATTTGTTTGAAAGCTGTATCTCCAATTTGTTTCTGAGTTATTATTATTATTATTATTTTTTTTTTTTTTTTTTTTTTTTTTTTTTTTGTAGTTTTTATTACTTTTTTGTCATAGTGGCAACAGAAGTATCCATCTGTGTTGAAAGTAAAGGGAAAATACAGATTACTGTATAGACCAATCAGAAAACAAATAAAATGTGGGATTCAACTAATAAAACGCTTCAAATATGTTTTTGATTTCCTACCCTGACCGAGGACAATAACCATTTTTCCAAATGGTTAAAAAAAGAAAATTGGAACATTTTTACTTCAGTTTTGTTTTCGGTTATTTTCCTTCAAAACTTAACTATTAATTATGAATTGTTTTACTGCGGGTGGCTTCAAAGCTACCCTTTGCAGGTCTGTAACACTCACACATTGGATTCTTTTTATTTATGGCCTGGACAGTTTGTGCAAAACATTATTTTTGTATGTGGCTGCAGAACACTGACTGGAACTTTACTAAAAATCTCTTACTGGTGGAATCTCTTGAGTTTATATTTTATAGTGACATTGACCAATGGAACGCAACTCCTAGAAAGTTTCATAATCATACTTTTATTGTTTTTACAAATATATTTTTTAAGGTAAAAAAAACAAACAGAAGACAAGTCATTTTAAAGATGTGTGATTTCGTTCTAAAACCTGCAATGACAATTATTTGTCAGGCTATAAGTAATCCAAATTTGTAGGTACTTTACTCAAAAAATGAAATTTGTCAAGATTAACAACAAATCTTAAATGCACTTAACCCATACACTTTGTATAAAAAATACAATGAGTGTCATGATTTAAAAAATGAACTTGTGTCATACCTTAACACAGAGTACACCGTTAAAATTTTTGTGCTGTGTCAACTTTGGTGCTGCAGCAGATGTAACCATAGAGTGGTGGAATATCTTTCCAACATTTGGAGCTTCTGGCTGGACTGTAGCTCCAAATGTTGGTATGAAATTTCACCATCTTATAGTCTCAGCTACTGTAGTACCAAAAGATGGTTTAACCCAGTACAAAAATTTTAGCAGTGTCGATAACATTAGCACCATGGATAAACAAACAAAGAATTTTTAAATAATTAAAAAGAAAAAAAAGCATTCTTAAAAAGGATTGGCAAAAAATGTAAACCATGTATACTCTCATTCTGTGTTCAAAATGTGTTTACTTTCGTATATACTTAGAATAAGCATATCATTTCCAGCGTATCGTCACACCCAGTTTTCTTGTTCATATTATATTACTACTCTTAATGTTGAATACTATGCCAACCATGTGAAAGCTATGCTGCTCTTGGATGTTCCTGCTTCATAATGAAATACTTTGCACTAGTGCAGTTATGTGCCATTATTGGACACCATCATTGGAGACGTCACAGTCAAATGGCACAATACCACACCTTGTTTATTTTTCAAGCAACCACTCTGAGAATTTATTAGAAAATTCATAATTGCAAATTTAAGAAATATAAAACAATTTAAACTGTTTTAGCAAATTTGTGTAACATTTTACCACTTATTTCAATTAAAATTAGAAGTAACATAAATGGGAAGAATAACAAGATCCTATGTATGAAACATATTATGACAATTGCTGCGATAACACCACTAATTTCCAGTTTGTTCTCAGTTCACTGATGTAAGATTGATCATATCCAGATGTCTATTGGTATAAAAAGTATATATGTATACTTAAACTATACATTTAACTGATATATGCTTATACTTATCCATTTATGTTTAAACATATTATTTAATGTATGCATATTTCATACTGACATTTTCTACATATGTATCTATATCAGTTAAGCATATAATTGAAATAAATATTGCATTGAGAGCACTAGTTCTTACATATAATGCTTGATTAAGCAGGGTATTTTTTTGTGCATGGAAAACTGTATTCACTATGTCACATTGTTAATGAATGTATTAAAATTTAATTAATACCAATTAATAGTAATAAAAGCAAAAGAACAATTATTCTAACTTTAAAAATATCTTACGAAATGTTCCAGGTATTTTATCATCAAAATAACATGAAAGTTATAATAACTTGAATTATAAAAGGTTTTTTTTCTCTCACTACATTGCAATTTATAAAAAAATTCATTAAAGTTAATTGCTTTTTCATTGTTTTTGTGAACATGTGTGCAGTTCCTTGTAAATATGAAACTAATAACATTATAATCACCACTGTTGAAGTCATGAACATTTTAAATCCTCTTATTTTCTGTAGCTGACTTTTGTTGAGTTTTGTAAATTCCAAAATATCTTCTTACATAATTTGAAGTTTATCTAAATCTTCTTGTTTACCATTGAAATTCTTTATGTTCATAAATTTGAGTTTCTGTATCTCAAGAATAATCTTCATAATGGTTTGACTTAAAAAACTTGCTTTTCAAAAAAAAAAAAATTAATCACTGTAGATAGAACAATAATGAATTATAATATGACAACATGAAACAAATTTTAATAAACAATCTTCTGACTACTATATACTTGTTTACAAAAACTTCAAATAATTTCCAAGCCTTTGTAAACAAGTGCATAGCAGTCAGAAGTTTGCCTTTTTAAATTTATTATCCTATCCACCATATTAGTAAGTGATCAGACAAAACTATATTGTATTATCCAAGGAAAGACTTCTGAAATTATTCTATTAAGTGGGAAACTTTAATATTGCATCTACGAGAGAGATTTTGGTTCTAGAAGGCTTTATTTCGAAGGTTGGGTATTTATTTATTCTTTACCTAATTAAATGAGATTGACTGTATATCTTTTGTATAACATTTTACTTTTAATGCATTAGAAAATTTTCTTTTTAATAGCAAGTAGTAAATCAACAGATGAAGAATATTCAAAAGTTAGCTAACACTAGACGACAAAAACTAATGGAATCTAAACACCTGCATGAGTACTATCGAGAAAGTGATGAATTGGAGAACTGGATCAATGAGCAGATGCTGATGGCTAATTCTGAAGATTATGGGCAAGATTATGAGCATCTTTTGGTAATTTTTCTTTCATTTGTTAACTATATTGCTAAAATAACTTTATATAGGATAAAAGTTTTCTTTCTTTCTTTCTTTTTTAACCAGTTTTATTTATTTATAGTATATGCATCATTAACTTAGTATTTTTGTATGCAGCATTTGGAAAAAAATTGGTGGATGGAAAATAGATGTCTGACACATGAAGGACTAAATTAATTTATTTTTCCAATTTCATGCTCATACATGAGCTGATTTTCTTTCTTAATAAAAAAAAAAAAACATCCACTTGTCTTTAATCATTAATTTATTAAACGTCATATACTTTCAAATCTGGAAATCTTATAATGTTTATAGGAGAAAATAAAAATTTTTTAAACACTTATCACTGTTACCAAAAGTAAGTTGTGCAAAACATGTTTTGCAAGAACTGGGTTTTGTTACACCAGGTGCAAACAAGATGTGTTACTACTTTAAAATACTGGAGGAAGCTTTTACTTTCAGAGTAGTAGCATGTCTTGTCTGTACTTAGTGAAGAAAGACCCAGTTCTTTTAAAACATGTTATGCATAACTTTTTTTATGTTGTTTTTAATAAGTTTTTATTTTTTTATTGTGAATTTAAAAGTGATTCAGTTAATAAATATTTCCTACCTTACCTTAACTTGTCTTTTTATTTATTTATTTAATTTTTGTTAAATTGATATTAATTGAAAAACCATAAAGGTGTAAATAACTGAACATGTAACAAAATAGAGTATTAATTAAAATTTGCTTAAGAATCATAAATAGTGCTTCTGATTTTCAAAATCATAGTAATAATGCATATTCTGAACAGATTGGCTAAATCGTTACTCTCAATGAATTATTGATTTCACTTGATGACCATTTATAAATGCTGAATCTAGAAATACAAGAATATTTTTGGAAGTGATTTTATATATAATTCAGGCATTATTGGTGGAAAAGGTATTAATACCTCATTTAATAGATTGGTGAAATTATTTCTTGCACCAGAAGTTTTGTACTGAGTAATATAATTTATTTCTATTTACATTAAATTGCGATAAAATACTCAACAGCTTTGTAACACAATCTTTACAATTTTAAAGAATCATGAAAATATTGAAGCGGCTTATGCTGTAAGTCAGTTCAAACCAGCAAGGAAATGAATGCATACAAGAAAGAATGAAGAAATTAAAACTGCTCTCTTGCAGTAGATAAGAGGTAAGAAGCCAGAGCATTGTTTTAACATGTAGTTTTGCAAAAGAAAGCAAAGTCTTTTGGTTAAGAGTGATTTCACATGTTCTGACAGATGGCTGACGATATTCAAAGAACATCATAGAATTGTCTGCAAAAAGATATGGGGTACTATAGATGAGAATTCTATGCAGCCCTTTTTCTTAGAAAAGTAATTAAATGTTAAAAACTTGTGCTCCCTGTGATATTATGGGACTATTTTTCAAAGCACAACCATCGTGAACACTTACTTTAAAGGAGAAAAATGTATTGGAAGAAAATACAGCAAAGAAAGAATTATCAGTATGATTGGCTGCAACATGGACAGAAGTGAAAAATTACTACTCTCCGTGATCAGTATGTCGGGTAAACCATGTTGTGTAAAAAACGTTTAAACTTTGCTTCTTTGCTACGCTTCCAGCAGGAATGCATGGATGTACAATGGTAATTTCATGAAATGGTTATTTGACCTGGACTTAAACTTCTACCGAGAAAAAAGAAAATCTGTTAATGCTGGAAAATTGCAGTGCTCATAAAGATGTTCCAATATTAAAAGCAATCAAATGTGTCTTCCTTCATCCGAACACTACTGCAAAACCTTGGTCTTGTGATCAAGGAATCATTTAATGCTTAAAAGTGCAATACAGAAAAGAAATTGTTCACAAAATGCTTCAATTCTTTGGCAGTGAAACTGAATTGTCTGTGAATTTACTAGAAGCTAAAACTTACCTAAGAAGTGCCTGAAACAGTATCACTACTAGAACTGTCAAAAATTGTTTCCAACAAACGGAATTTACCCATGAAATAAATGAAGAAGCTTATGAAACAGAGTCTAAATTCTGACTAATTTAATAAAAGATGCCAAAAAACAGGAAATTCAAGGAGGAAGAAACCGACACAGAACGGAAAAGTTTAGTGTCGTTAAATGAAGCTACAACAACACTGAAAACTGTACAAAGATTCCTTATGGAACAAGAAGATACTACCCAAGCTTTGGTCAAATTAGATGAGGTTCATACATTGCTAAAAAGAAGTAACTTACAAAAATTGAGCAAAAGTCAGTAAAGGACTGTTTTTTTTTTTTTTGATTAGCAGGTAAATAAATTTATTATTCCTTAGAATGATGACCAATTTGTTTTATTTCTTAATTAAGTTTTCTATTCCTTATCCATTTATTATTTTAACTACAGGGATATATTTGTAGGTTAATTTATTTAGTTTTTATACCTGACATAGATGGCACCACTGTTTTAAAAGTTAACATGAAATCCCGAGTAATACGAAAAAAAATTTCAGTCCCTTCAATTTTGTGTTAACAAGGTTTGACTGTAATAGTTTTTAATTTATAATGATTTCTTGTAGTTTTATTCAAGTGCATCTTTTAATATTAATTTTTTTTTTAATGATTTAATGATTTTATGATTCTGTATGTAGTTGCTTCAAAGCAAATTTGATGAATTTCAAGTTCGTGTAGAAGCAGGATCTGAAAGATTTAATCAGTGTGAAGAATTAGCAAAGAAACTGATTGCAAGTGACAGTTCCTACTCTGGAAAGATTGAACAAAGGCAGCAGCATTTAAGGTAGTTAATGTAAAGTTTTCTATTAAAAGAAATATTTTTGTATGCTTATGGGAGTCTGCAAGGGAGGCATAGAGAAATATTGATTTTCAAATTTAACAATGAAATGAATGAAATTTTCATTTTTTTCTGATTAAATAGTATATTCTTTTGAAGTGACACTAAGGAAAAAGGAACTAAGGCTTTTATGTCGGAGGGGAATCCTAAAGACTATTTGTAATTATGTTTTCTTTTTATGATCATGCATTCAGAAACTGTATAGGGTTCAGGCAGTAGAGCTCCTCCCCCTTCCCCCACATGATCAAAAGAGTAATAATAAACTGTTTCAATTCTTCATTTTGTAGAGAAAAAAAATTACTTTTAGATTTTTACTATTTTAGTTTTTACATTTCTATACTGTGTTGTGTTTTGTATGATTTGTTTCACTATGCTTCCCTGAACCCCCATGAAAGTGAAATTTTAGTTCTGTTTTCCCCTTGTGCTCATATGTTAAAAGAATAATCTTAAATGGGAGAGTTTAATACCTCCTAGATCGAAAAAGTCATAAACTGTTACAGTTCATTTTGAAAAATACTGGCAGAAGGTTATTTTTAGATTTTTAATGTCTTATTTATTGCATTTCCGTAATTTTTCCCATCTTGATCAGATATTGTCTTGCATATCAAAATTTATCAAAAATAAATAAAAGAATTTTTATTTTATTTTACTTCGTGTTTATATCTTTCATAAAAAAAAAAAAAAGTAACCTTGGCAAACTACTGACACATCTGTCAAAAAATCTTACTTTTCCCTGGATTTTGTTCTGTAGGGGCCCATGTATCCAATAAAAAATCTACAAGTACAATATTACTATATTTTAATTGTGATATATTTCTGTGTTATTTAAAATATTCTCAGATTATTCTAATACTTTCTGCTGCACATTTCTTTATTATGCAAGGTTTAAAATTATTTTGTTTCTAATGTAGGCAAACATGGTCAGTTTTATTGGACAACATTAAGGCTAGAGATCAAAAACTTCATGCAGCTGGAGAGATTCATCGCTTCAATCGAGATGTAGGTGATGCACTGTCGAGAATTCAGGAAAAGTATGCAAGTATACCCGATGATTTAGGACGAGATTTGAATAGTGTCCAGAATCTTATTAGGAAACATGAAGGCTTTGAGAATGACCTTGTTGCTCTAGAAGCACAGGTAATTATGATAATTTTGAATGAAGTAATAAAGAATTTCAGTGATGCGATAATCTGTAAAGCAGTAATCTGATTTCTTCATTATATTGGTGAATAAATATTTATAAAAATTTCTTTTGAAATACTCATCTAAACAGAGAAAATATAGTAATATTTAAAATAATTTATTCTATTAGAAAAAAAAAAGTTTTACCAAATCCTTTTTTCAATTTTTCTTATTTAAATTATTTTTAATTCGCACTGTAAAAATCATAATTTAGTTGTTCTGTTAATTAATTTTTTCTTCCCACAGCCTCTAATTTGCAAGTTGCATTAATGATTTCCTAGATTGTGTAATCCACAATAGAGTACATTGTATATTTAGTATTTGTTGCATTAAAAAAGAAAATAAAAGTCAAATTGGTGTGATTGTATTGTATGATTGCTAGTGTTCAAATAAACTGTTCACTGTGCTAAATCAGTCAAAGTTGCAATTTTTAATCTTAATGTACCTTTAAACTATTTTTATGTAGATTTTTCAGTCCATTTAATTCTAAAATAAAATGATTCACTAAGATATACTGGTGTAAAATAATTAGCAATTGGACAGTTTTTTTTTGTATTTGTAAGATGATTGAATAAGTGCAACAAGTGCATTATGATTGTAGTTGTCTATCATTAACATACTCAGAAATGCTGCAAAGACTCAGCAGTTTACTTATAATTGCAGCAAGATTTTAAATATCGGGATTTTGTTCCAAGTAATTTTGAAATCTGCTTCTTTTTGAAACATAAAATCTAAGTATTATTTATTGTAAGAAAAACAACAACAAAAAATGTATATATAAGTTGTGTTTTCTAGTAAGTCTTATATTTTACTCATTGGTAAATTGCCTTTAATTACAATCCATTTATTATTGATTGTGTAAAAATGTTATTTTTTACTCATATGGACAATTAAATGGAAAATATTTTAAATCGTTTCTTTTTCCTTTTTGTTATGCTATAAGAATGTATCATGATCGAATGTTGCATAACCGGAAGCTTATTTAATTTTATATTTTCAATTTCTTTATAAAACTTCAGAGTTTAAGTTTTGAAAAGTTGTTTCCTTGTATGAATGTTGATGTCTTTGTTATAATTATTTTTCTTCTTTAAAGAAATTATTAATATTAATTTATTTATTAAATTTTAGAAGAATCCATATAGCCCAGTGGTAGGAAAGTAAAAAAAGGCCGAATTCGGAATTAATTAGGGGATGCTGAAAATTATTTTAATTTATTTAGTTTAAGACTAGAATGAATATACTATGTTTTCCCCCCTCATACTAGGTGAGCGTTAGGAAATATGTATAGATTTATAGTCAAAAAACACATTTTTTTAAAAAAAATACCATAACAGTATCTCGAAAAAAAACTAACTCTGTCAAAAACATTGTCAGTACAAATGTTGTAGAGCTTAAAATTCTGAATAAAATGAGTACCCACACTTAACATTTTTGTTGAACATTAAGCTCATAATTCTACTTCGAAGTTTAGCCTAAATGGCTAATCAAGAGCTTGAAGCCAGAACAGACCCAGTTATCAGTCCTACCCTACTTCTAATTTTTATATGCATGTATTTTTTTTTTTTTTAATTTATTGAGGCATTTACAATGTAATTATTTTAGCTCATTATTTTGGATATTTTGAGAATTATGGTTTAACCTCTTGATTACGGGCCCAGTGGAAGGGATGAAAAAAAGGTTGAATGCAAAATTAATTTGGGGAAAGCTAAAAATTGTTTTAATCTCTTCGACATAGATCAGAAATTAACAAAAATACATGTAAAAATTGGAAGCAGTGTGGACTGATAACTTGATCTCTCCTGGCTTCAAACTGTTGATTAACAATTAAGGTAACATTTGAAATAGAATTGCGGCTTTAATATTGAACAAAAAATATTAATGTGGGTACTCATTTTATTAAGAATTTTCAGATCTACAATAGTTGTAGTGACAATTTTTTGATAGAGTTAGCTGTTTTGAGGCATTGTTAAGTTAACTTGGTCTCTCCTGGTTTCAAACTCTTGATTAGCGATTGAGGCAATATTTTCAAATAGAATTGAGGCCTTAATTTTCAACAAAAATGTTAATGTGGATACTCATTTTATTCAGAATTTTAAGTTCTACAACATTTGTATTGACAATGTTTTTTATAGAGTTAGCTGTTTTGAGATATTGTTAAGGTAATTTAAAAAAAAACATGTTTTTCGAAAATAAATATGTACATATTTTCTAACATTCACCAAGTACGAGGAAGAAAACATAATACGTTCATTTTAGACCTAAACTGAAGGGATTAAAACAATTTCCAGTTTTCCCCTAATTAATTCCGAGTCCAACACCCTGACCACAGGACTAAAACTTCGAAGTAGAATTGTGACCTTAATGTTCAACAAAAATATTAAGTGTAGGTACTCATTTTACTCAGAATTTTAAGTTCTACAGCATTTGCACCCACAATTTTTTTTATAAGAGTTGTTTTGCAATGTTGTTATGATATTTTAAAAATAGTGTTTTTTGACTATAATTCTATACATATTTCCTAACGCTCACCTAGTATGAGAGGAAAAACATAGCATATTCATTCTAGACCTAAACTGAAGTGATTAAAACAATTTCCAGCTTTCCCCTAATTAATTCTGAATTCAACCCCCCCAACCACTGGGCTAATATTGTTATGACATTTATGGAAGATTTTACTTATTCAAAAATTATGCTCCACAGAAAGTTCAAATAATATAATTGATCTTCATAGATTAAAAAAACAAAAATCATTAACTTGTTATATTTGAATTCCTAATTATTCTTGAGCAATTATAGTTTAGTGAGCAGTTAAATAGTGGTGGATATAACAACCAAACATTTCAGTTGATAAAGCATTTTTAATTTGATGTGTAATGTACATCAGATATTTAGAATTAGGCATATTAGTAGCAATATATAACATTTCAGTTTAAATACAATTTTGTTTGCTATTTAGGCTTGCCTTAAAAGTTCGACATTCTGCATTGAAAAATATTTTCTTTCATTGATATTGTTATTTTAACCTGGAATTGAGTTACTGGAATATATTGTGATCCATAATAGATTTGTTTTAAATGAATAAGTTATATTTTGTCAAAAGAAATTTTTATATACTAATTAAATGAATTCAAAGTTTTTTTTATTGAATCAAACTCTTTAATATAAAATATAAATCTAAGAATGGTCTGTATTAAACATATTTAAAATACTTTTTTGCATATTGACTTTTTTTTTTTTTTAAGTTTTGATGTCTATTTTTATAAAGTTTTATTATATTGAATAGAATCAGGTTAGGGTAGTGTAACATAATATTATTAGATAACTATGGAGGGTACATTGTAATCAGTTAACAATTCATGATTTTTGTTTTGTGTTAAATGGAAGCTTCTCTCTACCTAGTTATTCTGCTTATATTTTTGCTTATAACTCATTATTTGAACATCACTATTTTTCCTTTTTTCAGCTTCAAATTTTAGTAGATGACAGTGCTCGGCTTCAAGGTTGCTATCCTGGTGGTAATGCTGATCATATTCTGCATCAACAAAATATGGTTATTGAGAATTGGAACACCCTTCAAGAGAGGGCTGCACAAAGGAAAATAGAATTGCAGGCCTCTTATCAACTTCAAAGATTTTTAGCTTCAGTGAGTGCATTATTATTATTTTTATTTAAAAAAAAATCTAACATTAATCGAGCAATATAACACTAAAATGAATTTAGTGTTCAATTGGTAGATTACATTAATCAGTATTATATTAATACATTGTTTAATATGAATCATTTCTGTGGGGTACATGTTTACTTGTTTGTTTCCTTTCTGTAAAGATGGTTAAGAAAACCAGAATTTTTATTATATTAGTCATGCTACTAAATGTGTATAATTTATTCAAATTTTAAACACCATATTATTTATAATTTATGGTACTACTTGATTATCCCATCAACCAAAAAAACTATTGCCAGACCAAAAAACTATTGCCAAACTACAAGATTAAATGCCAATAATGGAAGATCATAAATGTCCCATTCACTTGATATTAAACACGATACATATGTTTACATCATCAAGGGATTTTGTATTTGATCTTTAATTTGTATTTTTAATAATGTTTTACTAATTTATTTATTCTGTTGTTATTTATAATAAAAGTTATGTCAATTTGTGTGTTTGGCGATTTGTATGACTTGGCGAGGCGAAATTGGTCGATGGGATAATCAAGTAGTACCCAATTTATTTTTAAACGTTAATTTTTTATTTTTGATGCTCATTTTTGCTTTTTTTATTTTTTAAACATTCAATCTTTCAAAATCAAAATTCAGAATATGATGTTGAATAACAACACTTCCTCATACTCAAAAAATAACTTTGTTCAAAACCAAATTCCTAATTAGTTTTTATTTTAATTAATTTTCATTTCACATATTTATATTTTTAAGATTAGCTAGTTTTGGATTTCGCCATAAAACTTTTGGACAAGAAGAACCCATAAATAAATATCTTATTCTATATTAAGTATATTGTGACAGTGTTTCCTTTTTTTTTCTTTTTCTTCTTGCTTTGAATAATTTATTTTATTATTATTATTATTTATTTATTTGGGGGGGGGGGGGGGGGTATCCATAATTTTTTTGAATGCTTGAGCCTTTATTGTCTCACACAGTTAGTGCCATTGATATAATATGAAAATTACAAATGTAGTGTATATTTATAACTTAAACAGCATTCTGGACTGTAATTTTTCCCAAGTTGTTTACTGTGATGATATATATTTGAATGTTAATTTATAACAGTGTGCCTATATTTTCATTATGCTATTTATAAAAAGTGCGCCTATATTTTCGTTATGCTTCTAGGAGTTGTGTAACATATTTTTAAGGCAAAAATTATATCTATAAAATTTAAGCATGTTAAAAGAAAATTAAATTTAATTAAAGCCATGGTAAATAATTTAAAATTGTTGAAAACATATTGATAATTTGATTAATAAGTTTGTAAAATTAAGTTTCATTTCAAGTATAGAAAATTGCTGTCAATATTCATACTATTATTGCTTTTGTTATCTCTATTGTTTCTTTAAAATACAATCTGTCTATTTATAGATTTTTATTTACCTAAATCAGTTTAAAAAATATTCTAATAAGTATTCAGTTTAGATTGGGCTCACTCATTAATTCCATTCAGAACTGTGCAATTTTTTTTTATTTTAGTTAGTGTCAAAGTCCTATTTCTTTCACCACAGAATTTTATTATCATTATCAGAAATGTGTTGACCAGTTTTAGATGGCTGCCAGAAAATCAGGTTGCTATTTTATCAATGTTATGCATCCTCTTTCATAAGGTAGCAAAAATATTATAGATGAATGAGAGTGGGAGGCCTCACTGTGTTTATAAATAATGTTATTATTATTATACACTTGATTAAGGTTAATCATAAGACCAGATTAACCCTAAGTTACTACTCTGTAGTGAAACCTGTCAGCGAAAAGACAGATTTTTTTTCTTTATTGTACCATAAAGCAAGCTCCCTATTTTTATGGAATGTTAAAAATAACTTTTAATAATGCTTCAAATTTTGTTTATTTTTTATCAAATCATTTTTATTAGGTACGAGATGTTGAGAATTGGGCATTAGGCCTTTGCTCTTCCTTGAAAACTGAAGAGAAAGTGAGGGATGTTGCCAGTGCTCAGATGTTAAAAGCAGAACATGAGCAGCTGAAGGCAGAAATTGAGGCACGAGAAGGCACTTTTGGTACGATTGTGAATGCTGGAGAAGAAATGATTGATGGAGGACATTATGCCCATGATGAAGTAATTAAATTGATAACATCCATGTACCCATTCATTTATGTTTATAAATATGGTTGATTCTGTGAAATTCAGAATGTGTAATCTGATGTCCATTTTCAGATGTAAACAAGGAAAATCATGTTTAATAATTAGGCCCATAAAATAAATTTAACATCATAATGATTTTATAAATTATTTATTTCCCAAAGAACTGAATTGTATTTTTAAAAAAATTATGCATATCATATATTGTCTATTAAATTAATCATAGTAATAAAATCCTTGTACTCATTACATCTGTAGATGATTTTATTTACATTTTATCTCAGAACTAGAGGTAATAACTAGTTGTAAAATACTAAAAAAAGTAACTCGCAATAAACCAAAACTTAAATTACCATTATATATCTATTTAAAAACTAGCCACCCTTGGCGACCAGTTAGGTCTCCCTTAAACATATGCTAAGCATTGTATCACGTTACTTTTATACCTAGTTTAATTTACTTGCTCAATCCTTCGCCAAATCCGAAGTTTCTGATACAGAAATCCTGAACTCGGCATTTTTATGTTAGCCGGGCGCAGGTGATAAATCGCCAAACATTGTTCCGTTGTATTTTTTTGTATTTCATTTAAAATATAGTACTTTCACTCATTTTATTTAAAATGCAAAACTTTAATTTAAAACTGAAATATTTAAAATTTATGACTCTCAATTATTGCTTTAAAAAAAAGAAAAGCAATAAAAAATACCATAAATCATGACATTTAATTTCAACATCTAAGCTTTGTTTTAAGTTACCACGTGAAAAATTGTGTATGACAGTCGCATGAAATGGACTATTATAATACTGATGACGTGATATTTACAATTTTTGGCTAATGAACAATATTTGGCGATTTATCACTTGCTCCCGGCTAACATTAAATTACCAAATTAGCCGCTTGGCATACAAAAAATGAAGCGGTCAACCCGGAACTGTTGATGACAGTCACATGACTTAGGCTTTTATTATATAGATTTAATAATGATTAAGATAATTCTGTTTTATTTTAGCGCTTATTTATTTTTGCATTTTCATGTAAATATTGATAATTTATAAGAAGACTAACAGAAAATATATGTAAAGAGAACATTAATCTATAATGTGCTAAATTCTATAATCCACCAAGTCTTCTCTTCCATGCTGTGCAGATTTTACAATTTATTGTATTTAACTAACACGTGATAATTTGTCTTTTTTTTTTTTTTTTTTTTAGAAATTTTTGAATAGTTAAAAATTTATTTAAAAAATTATTGTAAGATATTTTAGTAGTTTAATTGTATTTAGTTTTTATAATCTATATTATCATGTCTATCTTGGTGTATTTAAATTCATTTTTTATTCTACCGTTCATTTTATCTGTTCAGTTTATGTTAAAAAAATTCAAAAATGAGTTTAACACCAAAGTTTGCACTAAACTTAAAACGCTGCAGATCAAATTGGTTGACTGTCGAGAAAACTGAGAATAAAATTTTTAAAAATGTGAGCCAGCTTTTGAAACTCAATTAGCTTAATTCTCTTAGCATCTGGGGACTTTCTTGTATTCTCATAAAAATGTTTGTAAAAAAAAATATTAATTTAAATTTTGTTTCCCTGTTTTTTTCAAATAACGCTTCATATCTCTTAATTTTATGTACAATTTTGTTGAAAATATTTTTGTTTACAGCTGATTTGAATTGTTTTTGGAAAACTGCAAAATACAGCAAACCGCTTAGACGGTTAAATGTACATTACAAATGTACTTAAGGCAATGTCTTTAAATATTATTTATTTTTAGTTATCCTAAAAGTATGTAAATATCTAAGGTTATCCTTAAATAGTATGTAGAAATCTTTGTGAACTGTTGTAAAAAAGTATTAGTTTACATTAAACGTTATTAAAAAAGAAACATTGTGTGATATTTCAATGACTTATTTAAATTTTGTAGTAATTCAAGTGTTTTTACAGTAGTAAGGATGTGAGTGGGTTGACAGATAAAGCAATACAAAATGGTCTGAAAAAATACATTTCAAGCAGTATGTTTAAAATTCTCTAAACTTAAAAAAAAAAAGATTAAATTTTGAAATGGATCATTTTCAAAAACTTCATTAAATGTATTACAAAAAGTATCTGCCCTTTGGAATTGTATTCTAACTTGGAATGACAGTTTGAGTTTGAAGGGGTTAGTTTGAGACCTATAGCAATCTGGCTGTAGTCTCTAATTATCCACAACACAAAAAACATGCAAGTTGAAAACTAGAAAAACATTCTATACTATGAAGAAAGTTCAGAGTAGAAACACAAAAACCATATGATGAACAAAATTTACTAATGAAACACTCAAAAGAACGAAAACACTCGCTGTTCAAAATAACATTATCTCAACATCGTCTACGCTGATACTGATAACCTAGAACATGAAAACAAAATGTGTTCCAAGGAGTCAGACACCCTTCAAGTATGGCAACTACTGTCAGTTAGCAACTTAAAACAAGCTAACATCGTAGGAGTTACAGCATCCTACAGAGAAGCCGAGTGATCAAAACATCATCCCATCTGTTGTTGGCCCAATTATACGTTCGCTTAACACTAGGAATGTCCCCATGCAAAGAAAAATATTTACAAGAATTATAGAATTGACTAATCTGCAACTTGATCTTCTGTTTATATGCACAGATTAAATCCTCTGGAGAAATCCAGTCAATCAGAATGTCAGAACCATTAACACTTTTTGCAAGATAATCAGCCTTTTCGTTTAAGGGGATCCCCCAGTGAACCAGAACCCAGTAAAGATGGATTTTAGGAGAAAGGGCCGTAACTCTTATAATTTTGTTATGAAGCCTGATAATGACCTTAGGAGACTTAAAAGAGATCGACTGAAGCACAGAGAGAAAGAACTGACAAGCTATCTGAAAGAATCGGGACGGGGCGAGACAAGGAGACTAACTCATCAATAGCCAAGTTGATAGTGAGAGCCTCCGTGGTAAAGTTAGAGTTCACTTGGTACCCAAACTCAACTTGGTCAACTCTGTACCCAAAGTGACCAACCGCTGAGCAACCTGCAATCACAGAGCAAAGTCATTTTAGATGCATCTGTAGCGATGATGTCCCAAGAGCCAGAGAAGTCCTGGATAAAATCTGCAAACGTAGGAGCCATCAGGCTTGCAACCAGATCTGTATTCTGAAAGGAAAGGCAAGAAGTAAAAATTTAAACAGCAGCCGTGTTTGAAGGCAGAGGGATTTGGAAATGCAGAAGGTGATCCAGACGGCAATCCAATTCGGTGAAAGTCTCAGAAACACAAGATACAATAACCAAGGCTAGATCCACATCTCGTGCATCCAAAAGAGGAGACCAACTGCCCAGAGACAGTTGTTTTATCCAGAACCTGAAAGCCTGAATACTGATTCTATCTGCAATAGGAATAGTATCAGCGTGCTTCCTTAACATAATGTTAGGGGTCCACTTTGGCAACCCTAAAGCCACCCTTAGGGCGCTCGTCTGTAGGAACCTCCAACTTTTGGAAAAATGAAGGGCAGGCAGAGTTAAGAATTGCAGCACTGTACTCCATGAGACTACAAATCGATGTGGAAGCCAGGATGAAAAAGTGGTGTGTTCACGCTCTATACTTTTTTTGAGCCAAGGATTTAAAAATATTTATTCTAGTGAAAATTTTCTTCCTGCGGTATTCAGCATGTTTGCGGAAGCCACCCCGTTATGCCACATAGAACCTGAGCAAACTAATTTTTGAGCACCACTTGATGATCCTGCTGTTAACACTGAAGTGAAACTTGCAGCCCCCCAATCTTCTTGACAGATTAATAGTTTGATGTTTGTCTGGCCTAATTGATAACTTCCAGTAAGTACACCACTGCATGATAAGCCTGAGAGCTTCCTGCAGTTTATCATTACAAGAATCCAAAGAGACACTATTACAGTATATAAAAATGTCATCCGCATAAATTAGGAATTTTTTGCCGAGACCTTCTAGAACTTCAAAAAAGTCAGCCATAAAAATGATGAACAGGGTAGGGCTCAACACCACCCCTTGGGGAACCCCTCTACCGATGTTCCGAGCAGACAAAATAATACCTTTCCGGGAAAATTTAATAGACCTGCGGGATAGAAAACACTGGAGCCAATGAAAAAACCGGCTGGAAATGCCTACTTGAGCACACTTATATATTAACCCATCAATATAGACTGAATCGTATGCTGCCTGAAGATCAAGCGCAGATCCCAGGATATTCTTCTTCTCCTTCCTAGCCTGTTGAAGATCTAGATGCAGCATATATAGCGCTGTATGGCTGTCACAAAAAGGTTGGAATCCCAGATGTCTACAATGCAAGATCTTTTTGTTCAGGAGTTGGTGAGCTATCTGGTTTGAAATTATTCTTTCACAAATTTTATACATGGCAGAAGTCAAGGCTATTGGACAATAAGAGAAAACATGAATTTTTGATTTGCCAGGCTTTAGTATTGGCAGGATCACTGCAGAGGTCCAGCTAGACTGAATGTCTCCGGAGAGCCATATTTCATTGAAGAGCTGCAGCAGGCGTTCTACGGGAGATCATCTAAATCTTGTCTTCGTCAGGAGTGGAGATCTTCATACGATGGTTAGCATCTTTTTATTCAGCTATCGTGAAAGGACAGTTGAGTGAGGAGCTATCTTCACCCCCATACTTGAGAAGGATTGGCTCATGTTCACAATCCTCACTAAAGTGATCTGCAAATAATTCTGCTTGTGTTTCCGCATATGAACCAAGTGAGTCGGCACACTGTAAGAAAAAATTGCAGTCCGGAGGGGTGCTCAACTGATTCTTAATTTTCCGAAAAACTTTATGCATGAGACAAGAGTCACTTGCTTTGCTGCACACCACATCCCAGAACCGCCGTTTAGAATCTCTAACTACCTGACAAAGCTTAGCAGAAGTCCTAGGACTTAATCCAGTAATCACTAAAAACAAGTAAATGAGCCTTCTTCAAAAAGAATTTCTTCTGCTTACTGAGATTACTGCACCTTGCTGTCTGCCAAACCAGAAGGCACCTCAAGGAACTGGGAGGAGCAATACTGTATTTCGACATCGCACAGTGGACAAACAAATGGAATAAATCAAAGTCAATCTCAGAAAGTGAGTGAAGTTTATTGTTAATTTCTGCCCAGGAGACAAGTCACTAATCTCCTCCATAAAATTCATGATGAGGTTACTAAGAGTGTTAATATATTCCAAGACTATTTCTGAATGTTTGGAGGAAATTTCCACCAAAATTACCAAATTATTTGTCCTGGTTTCAATGATTTTCTGAAATTCTTCATAATCTGATTTTTTTGACGCTAGTAACCTGGGCCTAGGACCCGGCCAAGAGATGTAACTAAATCCGTGGAAGCCGTATTCTGCGAATCCTTGCGAATGAATCTTCGTAGTTCCAAGATTTTGATATTATTAGCTTCAGCAATTTCTTTGCTTAACTCAGCCAACGGGATATCCACAGGAATATTGAATATTAAAAATCTATTCAAGATATTTTCCCAAACAACACATATTTTAATTTTCCCAAACAACACATATTTTAATTGACACACCTAAGAATTCAGATAAGTTACATATTTCGGAAGTACATTGTACATTTTTAGTGCTAAATATTATACTACCAGTCCTAGTATATCGAACATTGTCAATGTCAGCAGCGTGAATAGTTTTGTTTTGATTTCGGCTTGAACAGCCCTGTGGTCTCGGTGAGGGATAGCTTTGAATTACATGCTTTGTATAAAAATATTGAAAGACTTACCTCCATTTCCAGCCGCCAAATGAAGTAGTGAATCCAGCGAAGCAGAAGAGCAAGCAACATTGTTATTGTTGCCGTCACAAACCAAAGTATTTTCCACCATCTCTACATTAATAGCCAGAGGGTGGTTGAAGATAACATCATCATCAACAATATTAAACTCCAAATTAGCCATGCCACACTCCAAATGCCACAATGACATAACCCACAACGATAATTAAATGATTACAAATACCGCAAAAAACACCAGTAGCTATCCAGGAAACGTCAACACCAATAACAACCAGAATAAATACAATTGCTCCCAACTGAAGGTCAAAATAACAGCTACAGCCGGTCGCTACAAACAGCTACCACCCCTCGCGTGTAACACATGACAAGACGGCTCAAAACTTCATCAAGAAAAACGATTTTACAAAACATTGTATCAATGACAGCTTCTTATAGGCATAAATATAATTCACATCATTTTGTGTTGCACTTTAAAAAAAAGTAGTATTATTTAGGACTATTTTCAGGGAGATATGTACTGTAGTTCACTCCAACAACACATTAAAGATTTGAAACTCAGATTATTTTCATGAAAATTAAGCTACTGGCTAACATGTATAGATGGGTAAAATAACAGGCAGATAAACTGAAGTATTAACACTTTTCACCTGTAATGGAAAATGATAAAAGTGCAACTTAGCATTTGTTGTAATGGCAATGCAAACTTTATATTTGTTGTAGTGAGTAGCTCAGTCAATGAATTTATACTATGTCTGTTAATTTTTTTCAGGGAAATTTGATTTACTATTATAAAAATGGCTGATAAAATATCTTTCAAAAGCATTAATTTTGGTCAAAATGCAAATCACACACAGGCACCAGTTAACTTAATTTATATGATTATTCCACAATTTTATCCTGTGTTAGGGTGTTGGTAGAAAGATTAGTTGTGAGGTGTAGATCTAATTGATATAAATTAGGTTGCTATCGATAAATATGTTTTGGTTTTGCCATTGATGCAAAGTTACTTCAGTGGCTATGAGACTGATTTCATCTGTTAAATGTGCTTTTAAAATTTTGTTTTTGTTTTTTTATTTGTAAACAGATGTTTAAAAAATATGAATTTTATTGTATTACCTAGATACGTGAACGACTAGATCAGTTGTTGGCTGTGAGGGGCGATTTGCATACAGCTTGGCACAAGAAAAAAATATATTTGGATCAGTTGTGCGACCTACATTGCTTCCTGAGGGATGCTAAACAGTTAGATACTCTGAGTAGCCAACAAGAGGTACAATGCAGACATTATTATTATTATTTTAATGTCTTATTATTTTCTATTTAATTCAAATTAATATATTTCAGATTATTTACATTTGAATTTTATTTTTTTCAATTATCATTTATTGTATTTTTCTTTACTTTTTTTTTTTTTTTTTTTTTTTTTCCATGACATATATGATATTTAGTTATTTTTGAAAGAATCTAGGTAAGGTATTTATTTTTACAAATTAAGAGTAAAAATATTGTATGTTCTTAAAAAATTGTTATGTCTAAATCTCATTATAAATTTTTATCTTGTATTTATTGTGACTAATTATTTTTTTTAAGGGCATATATAAAAGCTATGATTTTTGCATTCAACTTTGTAGTTGACCTCTTGAATATGAAAATGAAATAAGGTGATCGAACTGATTTTATGTGGTGACGCTTATGGTGCTCGACTGATTTTCTGTTTAATTTTCCTTTCATTTCTGAAACATGACTAGTTTTCAAACATGTTTACCATGCTTCACTCCGTTCTAAGTTAGGGAAGCCTTCTGGGTATATGAACTATAAATTGATTATGGTTTCTTTATAGTTGCAGACATTTTTAGCAACATGTTCTTTTTATCTTTCAGGCAGCAGTCAAAATGTTGTTTCCCTGAAATATAAACCACTCATCATGTGTCACCATTTTAAGTTTGTGATTGCATATAGAAGTTTTGAATGAGGATTTTTTTAATTTATATCAATTGAAAACATGAAAAATCTGCCTGATCTGAAGTTTTTAATTATGCACAAGAGTAAAATATAGCTTTTAAAATAAAAAGTATTTAGTAATCATATCCATTCTGATTATGTAAACAAATTTGTTAACAAGACAGTTTCTTTCTTTCTTTTTTTTAGATATATTTGAAGTAAATATCTATATCTATCTATCTATCTATCTATCTATCTATCTATATATATATATATATATATATATAAATCTGTAATTTGTGAAGTTTCTAAGATCATGTTAATATAATGAATTTCTGTAAATAATATCCCTCTTTTTAAAATGGAACTATACTAAACTTCTGATTGTTTTTATCTTAGTTCACATATTTGTATATGTATTGACTATGATTTAAAACATAACTTGTTGAGTTATTAGACATTCAATTTTCTGTTTTTTTATTTTGTAGGTTTATTTGTCCGGCTCTGATATGGGCAATACTGTTGAAGAAGTCGACGCTCTTGTGAAAAAGCATGAAGCATTTGAAAAGCTTCTATTTACTCAAAATGAAAAAGTAAGTTCTATTTTCTTATGATACATATTTGCATACAAGTATCTTCTTCATTTGCACAATCTTCTTACAAATGTGAGATATTCTAAGTATATTCTAAGCTTATTGCTTGATTAATAATTATTCAAACTTTTTCTTATCCAGCTGGTTGCATTGCAAGAGCATGGAACCAAACTACTACAACAAAAGCATTTTGATTCTGATACAATAAGAACTAGAATGATGGAAGTAACAAACAGGTATATAAATGTTAATTTCTGATACTTTTTTTTTTTAAGCATAGTTTCAGATGGTTTAATATTTTAGTTTGTCTGTTTTTACTTAAGTTGTTTATTTAAATTTGTCTATTTTTAAAACTATTATTACTGAATTAACTGAACCATTTCGAACCCCATCTAGTTTGATTCCATTGTTCCGATTTCATTTCAAATGGTTCATTTACGTTTCATTGCAACATATAACTGATAATATTTTTCTATTTGCCAAAATTAACCTGTTCATTCCGGCTGGATCACCATTTGTACCCAATATATTTTTTGACCAAAGCACGGCTAGGGTGCAACTCATGTACCCTAGCTCTTTTTCCCCTTCCTGAAAACCAGTGTTATCAATCACTTGACATTTACGGAGCGTAGGTCACTGAAACACCCACCCACTTAGGGGAAGATGCGAACTTTTCTCCTTTGGCGATAGGAAGAGGTAACTGTTTACTTGTTGGCGATTTATTGAGTCTTTCTTTTAAGTGTCAGTGTTCGATTTTCTTTCTCTTTCTCATTTCCTTTTTGTTTTGAGTAGCGTTCGACAGCAATTTTTTTTACTATGGCTCCCAAATTTAAGGGTCTTTCTCAGAGTGAAATTGAAAAACTCATGAATGATTTCGATTCTGAAAATTATGCTGATAGCGATTCAGACTGCGAAAATGATATATCATTGAATTATTCTATTGATGAGAGCAGTAATGCAGTTACAATCGAGGATGCCTCTCCCAGAATATTTGAATGGAAAGTTCCCAAAGAGCAAGATTCGATAAGAATTCTAGATTTCACAGCAAAGCACGGAATAAAAATAGATATGGACGGACAAAGTCCGTATGACTATTTTAAACTTTTATTTTCCAACGAAATCTTGGAATTAATCTGCGAAGAAACGAACAGATTGCGACCCGACGATTCCGGAAAAAGGAAGCACTCACCTGAGTGGATAAAAACAACTCCTAATGAGATTGAGAAGTTTCTAGGGACGATTTTGTTGATGGGACATATAGATAAAGATAGACTCCAGGATTGTTGATCCACAAATGAACTGATCGAAACGCCAGTCTTTCGAAAAATAATGCCTCAAGACAGATTTTTTGCAATTTTGAAGTTTTTGCATTTTTCAAACAATCATGAAAAACCTTCTAAAGATTCCGCGGAATACGACAGACTTTGGAAGATAAGGAAGTTGTTTGAAATATTAAATGAGACATATAAGAAAGTATATGACCCAGTAGAGCACCTTTCCCTGGATGAGGTTATTATAAAATTTAAGGGTCGCGTTGCTTTTAGGCAATATATACCTAAAAAAAGAAAGCAATGGGGAATAAAACTTTACAAAATTACTGACAAAACTGGATATACATATGACATGCGGGTATATTTGGGAAAAGACAAAAAAGAAAATTGTTCAGCATCGTACAATGTAGTAAATACGATGACAGAATGCGTAAAGGGCAAGAGCCATAAATTGTATATGGACAATTTTTTTTCTTCCCCTGATTTGTTTTTTGATCTTTTAAATAAAAACAGATTAATTCATGTGGAACTGTTCGATGCAATAGAAAAAATTTTCCCAAAGATATCTGTCAGGTCAAGATAAGGCGAGGAGAGATTTGCACACGATATGGACAAGGCCTGACTGCGCTGCGCTGGAAGGATAAGAGAGATGTATATATGTTAAGTAGTATGCATCATCCTACAAAACAAGAAAATTGCAGTGATTCTAATGACATGAAAAAACCTCCAATCGTAGCTGATTACAACGAGAACATGGGATATGTAGACCTAAGTGACCGGATGACAACGAGTTACTCTTTCCAAAGAAAGACTGTCAAGTGGACGAAAAAACTATTTTTTCATTTATTTGACATGTCAGTGCTAAACGCATACATACTATCGAAATGCACTGAAAGCCAGAGGGAATTTCGATTAACTTTAATCGGAAGCCTCATTAAAAAAACTGAAGTTGAAAATCCAAAGGCTATTCCATCAACATCAACTGATGAACACTGGCCACTAAAAGAAAAAAAGAGGAGGAGATGCGTCGTTTGCTACAAAAATGGCTTACAAAGGCGATCAACAGTCGTTTGTAAAACATGTGATGTTGCTCTATGCATTAATAAAAATTGCTTTTCAGAGTATCATACATCACCAGTTTATAAAAAAACAAAAGTCGTTTAAGAAATGTAATAACATTGCTGCTCTCATCAAACATTTCACAAATCATTCATGAAAAACAACAGCTCTTTTCAGAGCTAAAAAACAGCTCTTTTCAGAGCTCAAAAGCTCCCTCGGGAGCTTTAATTTTCATAAAAAAAGAAACCACATAAAAAAAAATCATGACACGCACAAAAGAACTCACACATTTAAACATGTGGCCATAAAATGAAACTCCATATGTTTCACTAACATATAAATATAAATTCTGAAAGTATTTTCCATAGAAAAAGTAACAGGATAGAAATTCATAAAAATCAGAGATTTTCTCCATCCATCTTCTTTAATCATTTAGCGTATGGCATTTTTTTGCTCCTTTAAGATTATAAGGCACGACAGCGGGAAAGAATAATCAGTTTCAAACCCCATTTTAAACAATGTTGTTTGAAAAATACTTTGCCTTTATTAGAAAAAAGGAAACGCTATTCGATTCCATAGCATGAGAATAAAAATTTCTGCAAATTGAATGCAGTCACGAAAGAAACTCACTTCTTAAATGTAGAAAAAGTTGAGTTAGAATTTCAGAAAAAATAAAGAGATGACCAACCTCCCCCTCCCCTTCCTTTATCAAACGTATAGCGTTATTCATTTTCCTGCTCCTACTTGGCGATCTCTTCCTGCCACCGAGCATCATAAATCGGCTTCAAACGCCATATTCGGCAATATTGTTTGAAATACACTTTGCCTTTATTGGAAGAAAGGAAAAGGTATTCGATTCCTTAGTATCAGAAAAAAAATTTGTGGAAATTGAACGCAGATACGAAAGAAACTCACTTCATAAATGTGTAAAAACTTAAGATAGAATTTCAGAAAAAATAAAGAGATAAGCAACCCCCCCCCCCCCCCCCACACACACACACACTTCCCCTTCATGAATCGTATAGCGTTTTTCAATTTTCTGCTCCTATATGACGACCCCTACCCGACGGCGAGCATCATAAATCGGCTTCAAACGCCATATTCGACAATATTGTTTGAAAGACACTTTACCTTTATTGGAAGAAAGGAAAAGGTATTCGATTCCTTAGTATCAGAAAAACAATTTGTGGAAATTGAACGCAGATACGAAAGAAACTCACTTCATAAATGTGTAAAAACTTAAGATAGAATTTCAGAAAAAATAAAGAGATGAGCAAGCTCCCCCCCCCCCCCCCCCCCCTTCTCCTTCATCAATCGTTTAGCGCTTTTCATTTTCCTGCTCCTATATGGCGTCCCCTAACCGGCGGCGAGCATTATAAATCCGCTTCAAACGCAATATTCGACAATATTATTTGAAAGACACTTTGCCTTTATTGGAAGAAAGGAAAAGGTATTCGATTCCTTAGTATCAAAATAAAAATTTGTGGAAATTGAACGCAGATACGAAAGAAACTCACTTCATAAATGTGTAAAAACTTAAGATAGAATTTCAGAAAAAATAAAGATATGAGCAAGCTCCCCCCCCCCCTTTTCCTTCATCAATCGTCTAGCGTTTTTCATTTTCCTGCTCCTATATGGCGTCCTGTACCCGGCGGCAAGCATTGTAAATCGGCTTCAAACGCAATATTCGACAATGTTGTTTGAAAGACACTTTGCCTTTATTGGAAGAAAGGAAAATGTATTCGATTCCTTAGTATTAGAATAAAAATTTCTGCAAATTGAATGCAGATACGAAAGAAACTCACTTCATAAATGTATAAAAACTTAAGATAGAGTTTCAGAAAAAATAAAGAGATGAGCATGCACCCCCCCCCCACCCCCCCCCAATTCCCCTTCATCAATCGTCTAGCGTTTTTCATTTTCCTGCTCCTATATAACGACCTGTACGCGACGGCGAACATCATAAATCGGCTCTGTTGTTTGAAAGATACTTTGCCTTTATTAGAAGAAAGGAAACGGTATTCGATGCATTAGTATCAGAACGTAAATTTCTGCAAATTGAACACTGTTACAAAAGGAACGCACTTCGTAAATATGTAAAAAATTAACGAGGCAGAATTTCATAAAGATAAATATATGAGCAACCTCCCACCCCTCCCCTTCATCAAACGTATAGCGTTTTTTATTTTTCTGCCCATATATTACGACTTCTCGCCATTGAACATCATAATTTGGCTTCAAACGCCATATTCGACAATATTGTTTGAAGGGTACTTTGATTTTATTGGAAAAAAAGGAAACGCTATCAGATTTCTTGGTACCAGAATAAAAACTCCTACAAATTGAACGCAATTACGAAAGAAACACGCTTTGTAAATGTGTAAAACTTTTGACAAAATAAAGAGAGGCGCAACCTTCTCCCTCCCCATTCCCCTTCATCAATAGAATAGTATCTTTAATTTTCTTGCGCCTGCATCACTCACTACGAAATTCGCTATGTAAATATTTAAAAATTAACGAGACAGCATTTTAGAAAAAAATAGAGAGATGAGTACCCTCCCCCCTCCCCACAGAAGTTTTTCTCGAAATGTTGACTATTCTATCTTATGACGATTTTCGGAAATCAGCTTAAAGCGTCGTATTTGACAAAATTGTTTGAAAGATACTCTGCCTTTTTCGAAAAATGGAAAATGTTATTTGATTTCTTGATATCTGAAGAAGAATACTTGCTAATTGAACATATTTGCAAATGAAAATGTCTTTATGAATGAGCAGAAATTACATTGAATGGATTTTGTATTAGACTGACGAGATTCATCTGCAATTTTTCCATCTCTAAAAGTTATAAGACCCATTTCCAAATCAAGTGCTAGGACTTAAATATGTTATATTATTATTTCAAGGATTGCTAAATAGTAACAAACTTCATTCATTATAATTATATTTTATATCACATATAAAAAAGAAAGAAAAACCTTTTTAAGCTTATTTTACTTTTATGAATCATTTTAATTTTCTTTTTATTCAAATTTTCATTTTTTTTTCTAAATATCAATATATACACTTTTATTTATTTATTTATTTTACGTATACAGTTTGACGCATAATATGCATCAGAAAAGTTTCTCATATAATGAAATTTCACATTTTCCTAATTATCCATATACATATATCTCTTAAAATATAGCAGGCTATTTTATTTTAAATTTTCGAATCTTACTTTTAAAAAATCTTATACGTTGGAGTTTCTGGAAAATTATACAAAACAAAATACCTGGAAAATAGTATACCTACTAACTGAGAAGAAAATAAGAATTGCAAAGCCAGCGATGAAATTTTATAAAAAGGGGAAACATTTATTAAGAAATAAATTTTTGTCTTAATTAATGACAATTTATAAGATATATAAAATAAAAAGTAAATGAATTGTTATTTTGGTTTTTCAATCAAGCCAAAAACAGATGAAGCTCCGAAACTGGTTTTTACGACAACCTTATTCCCTCCGAATTCCCAGAATCTCAAGAACGACTGCGCCTTTCATTACGAATCTAAGATCCCCGTGAAATACTCTCTTTGAGAGAGGGGGAGAAAAAATTGGAAAAACTGCCGTATTGTGGGCTAAAATGTATTTTGAATAGTGCCGAAAAGTAAAGGTTAATGTATTCAATTTTATTGTTTATTATAATGTTATTTTCCTCATTATTCAATGATATGATTTCAGTTAATTTTAGCTTGAAATATAGCAATTGCTGCATTTGTGCTGTCAAAGGTGGTAGGAAAGGGGATTTGGGGGGCTGGAAATAGCCATTACCCATTCTTGAATTTTGAAATTTATTTTTGTTTTTCCCTCTGATGATTTTTTTGGGGGGGGGGGGGGGGGGGGGGGGAGGTAACATTTATTCTTCATATGTGACTTAAAATATTTAAACTCTATAAGAAAGAAGAATTGAGAATTTTTCACCACACAGAGTAAAGCTGAAAATAAGAAATTTTGGCTAGTTGCTACTGACCAGTAGAGGATTTTTTTTTTTTCTTTTTTGTCAATTTCTGACTGATACTTACTTTTTATTTAGTAGCCATCTACTGGTCAGGGTGAATACCTCTACTGATAGGCCAAACATAAATAAGAGGCATTTGAAAAGGGAAATATATAAACTATATATAGAAATATATATATATAAATATATAGTATATATCTAGAAATTATTTAAAATTGTTTTCATTTAAGTCTAACAATAAAAGAAAATTATTATTTAGAAAGAAAATTTTAAAGAAAAATTCTATTGACTGCTCCGGCAGGCAAAATTTTAAATAAGCATATTTCAAAGTTTATTCTGCAAATAATGACTGGTGAGTAGTTATTTTCAACTTAGCGCAGCAAAACCCACCATAGAAATAAATTTTTTGTTCGTTTTTACATTATGTGTTAATTTAATTTTAACTACTTCCCTGATGAAAAAGGATTTATTGTTTCAATTGTTTATAATGTGTGTGTGTATATATATTGGAAGAGATTAATTTTTAAATGCTAAATTTCTGTATTATTTTTTATGTTCATTTATCTTACATGGGTGTTCTAAAAAAAAAAAAAAAAAATCTTAGTTTAGATTATTTCATGTTTATAATCTCCTTTAAAAAAAAAAAAAAAAAACGCAGTTAAGACTGCTTGTGCATTGGCATATATTTTCAAAAATTCTGCCCTTCCCTGGATTTCATACTGCTAGTGCCCATGGATTACTGTTGTATTTCTCGAGTCTCTTCAAGAATGATTTACCAGTATTTTTGAGATTCAAGAAGTTATTTCCTCTGCTGAAAATAATCCTTATTACCTAAATATCTTCTATTATCCTTGTTAGAATGCTTGCATTTATTATCAAGTCTAAATGTTCATTTAATTATTTTTTCGCCATATTTACAGAAAATTTTATTTTGTTTTTAAAAAATACTCTGCTAAACTTTAAATAACAGTCTTTGAGATTTTTTATTTCAGTTTATTGTCCTTTTATTTTTATTAATATAATTATAATTTTTAAATAATATTGTTACAAAAAGGCTGACATTAATTGCATGGAAGTTCTATTTATACTTAAAAATAGAAGAAGTATACTAATTGAGCAGGTGGTTAAACAATTATAATAAAGTACAAACGAAAATTATATTTTCATATTGTAGAATATACCTTCATTCATAAAGTGCTAAAGTTTATTTTAAAATATTGAAAATAATTATTTAAATGTCCCACCCACCCCGAATTTTTATTTTAAACTAACTTTGAGCAATAATTATATTTGCTTTTGTTAATTAATTATTTATTTATTTATTTTATTTATTTTGCAGGAGAAATAAAGTGAAAGATTTAAGCAATATTCGAAAACAAAAGTTAGCAGACAGTTTACTCCATGCCCAGTTCCAGCGAGATGCCACAGAGGTGATGTACAGTTTATTTACAAAATATTTGTAAATTTATGCTTAAAATTTATCCAATATATTGTATACAATCTTTTGAAAAAAAATTTCCAAAGTTGTCATAAGATTTGGAAGAAAATTTCCTCTTTAACTTTGAAATTAAGTAAATACAACAGCTTGTTAACCCAGAAATGTTAAGTGAAACTCTGAAATAACCCTGAAATTAGCTCCATCTGTTTGTTAGCCCTGAAATTAACTAAGTACAAGAGTTTTTTAGCTTATATGTTTAAAATTAAAACTTGTAAAGCTTTGAGTTAAAAAAACTTTAAGCTTTAAAGGGGGGGGGGGGGGGAAGAGATAAATAGGCAAAATCAATATTGACCTTAAACCAAAAATGCTCAAACTTAAAAGTTCAAATGATTATTATTATTTTTATTTTTTTTCAGGAGTGTAATTTGTGGGAGGCTAGGAGGGCAATTTCTCTTCTCAAGCAGTTTTAAATTTCAAAATGTATCAGAGATCACAAGTCAAACCAAAAAAAAAAAAAAAAAAAAAAAAACTGTACAAAAGATTAAAATAACTTGTCAGATTTTATTAAAATAGAGATATTATATGGTTTTACTTGAACTAAATAAATACTTTAACCACAGAGATTGAAAAATTATCAGTAATCTTTTCTAAAGTTTTCTAGTTCTATTGCAACTTTATCAAAGTGAGACACATTTATCCTTAATGAATACTTTTGCTAATTTAAAAAATACATTTGATACATAAAACTGTATAAATTCCTTGTCTCCTGTGCAGAAGATCAAAAGATTTCCCCCACCCCCCCCCTTCATCCTCAAACAAACCTTTCCCACTCCCTAGAGAACGTTTTAAACTGGCATCCCAGCTTTTAATAGTCTAACACAGGAGAAAATCAATTGAGAATCATTGAATTATTTGGACCTTTGCTACAAATTGTCATTTTTTGGGGGGGGGAGGGGGGGATAAAAGAAAAATTTTGTCTGGATTTCTTTGTGAATGTTATATTCAATTTCTGCCAGCTTTGCAAAATGAAATAAAATTAATGAAATCTCTGTATAGCTGAAATAATTTTTGTATTATAAAATCACTCTATTCTCAATTTTCTGTTGTAGGTACTTTATAAAACAACTATTTCAACTTTTCTAACCATTAATGTTAAGTTATATTGTGATAACTTTTCTCATTCATTATGGTTTTACTATAACTTCATCCAATTTTTGAGACACATCTTATTTCTTAGACTTTCTGTTTCAACTGACTCCCTCTGCCTGAGCTTGTGATTTACATACTGAATTTTTTTATTTTTGTTTGTATCAAATTTTGACGTAATTATTTGTTTTAACTTGTTATAAACTTTATGTTTAATTAGCCCTAAAAACTGGGGAGAAATACTTTAATGATATCCTTATTTTTACTTTGTGTATGTTTTTTAACCTTTTGTATGTAAATCTGTATATATGTATGTATAATATGGTTTGATTATTATTGTTATACGAAGAGATCATTTTTGATTAAAAGATATTTTATATAATATATATATATATATATGAAAGTATTTTTCACTCCATGGGTGTTTCTGTCTCGCGGACTTGTTAGCATCTGGATCATCGGGAGTCGTGGATAAATCATTTCTAAGTTGCTGGATCCGACCGGGCGGACGGCACGTACGGAGGATAGCTCCATACAATCTCTAACATTTTCCTGTAGTTGCGGGCCGTGAGAGCTAGACTGGATTCAGTTAAAGTCTGAGAGAACATGCATGTCTGGGAAAGGGAGACACCATCTGTTATGGAACCTGGTTTATTTCTTTTGGTTACATGAGTCCTTTTAAACCAG
Source organism: Maratus speciosus (assembly GCA_963932465.1). Lineage (NCBI taxonomy): Eukaryota > Metazoa > Arthropoda > Arachnida > Araneae > Salticidae > Maratus > Maratus speciosus. Next base: position 413,568,401 of record OZ010794.1, read on the forward strand.
GCCCAAAATGGCATGAGAGCTGATACTTTAATCCTTTCCGGACAGCCCCACCAGTGGCTGAGAGGTTCTGCTCTCGAAGCTGGTAGACGGGAGGTACTGGGTTCTATCCCAATCGCGCCCGTCGGCCTAATCGTTCGGAGTTTTCGTGGTTTTCTTCGAACCTTGGATTTCCAAGCGTTAATACGGGTTAGGTTCCCTTAGAAAGACCCCATGAAGGGCACTCCTCCCCTGGGCCTATATCCCTCGTGCAGATAATTGGCCGTCATAAATACAACCAACCAACCAACCTTTCCGGACATCGGGTGTTAGCTGTATCGCAAGGAGACCCCTGGAGAGCACAGTGGCGTGAACTTAGTGTATTATTTAGATGGTAAAAACTTCTCTCCTGAGACCTCTGCAGCGATATAAATATGAGGTATTTTGCATTATTTCTGCTAGATGTCCTTGCCATCAAAAAGGGTGTATTTCAAATTTAATTGGCCGCGAGCTGAATGATTGATTGCCCAGGGCAAGGCGTTGGCTCAAATTCGGCCAAAGGGACGCCGAGAGAATTTAATATTGCGTTAACCTCAGACAAAAGTATTCTTATGAAATATGACAAAACGATCTTTGAAAATTATAAAATGCGATGTGGGAAAACTAATTTAACAGGGGCAACGACAGTTTTGATTCAATTGAGACACAATTACTAAAGCATTTAAAAAGTTTTAATTTTAATTTCTAAATTTAAATTTCTATTTTTTTAAACGGGGATTTCAAATTTTAAAATGGACAAAAAGGGGATTTTACATTTTAAAAAGGGGCTTAGCTTTTATCGTTTCATATATATATATATATACCTTTAAATCAAAATTTATCTGGCAAGTTTATGTAACAATATTAAACAAATTTCTTTTAGGCGAAAGGATATGAAAGATGCCTTTATACCTAACCACAAAAGAAAATTATAATTAAACTGAGTTTTATTAAGATTTTTAAGAAAATGCTGAGCCTTCAGATGTGCAGAGTGTTAAAATATTTCAAATGTTTGAATATTTAAAATAATTTATGAAACAGCAAATTGTATAACAACATGTATAATATGATCATCAATCTTAATAAAGATATTTTATCACTTTTTATAGCATTATTTAACTTAAGCAAACTGTATATTTTGCTGCTTATTATTTCATTCCACTTGTCTCAGTAGAATTAATGATATTATTAGGCTGAAGCATGGATTGATGAAAAGAGGAAGTATTTGGATGCTGAACAAGACATGAGTCAAATTGCTAGTTTAGAAGACAAAATGAGAAAATTGCAAAAGCATCAGGCATTCCAAGCTGAGCTGTCTGCTCATGAAAGCAATATTAAAAATATTAAACAGGCAAGTTATAATTTAAATTATAGCTATTTTTTGTACTTTCTAAATATATTGCAAATGATAAATATAGTCTTTCTTGTTATACAACACATGACAGGAGATAAAAATAGGTAACTATATGTCAAACCGCACTGTAAAAAAACTAAAAGGATAACCTTTAAGCAGGCTTTGATCTTGGTCCTAGAGACCCTGCAATAAAAAGTGATTTTGAAAACTTTTATAAAAATATATTACATTAATGAAAATTTATGTTAATGAAATCCCAAATTATATATTATATAATTTGAAGGCTGTAATATCTGAGCCCTAGGCAAATGCTTGAATTTCCCATGTAGTAATATGGCTGTGTCTTTAATTAAATGCTCTATATTTGTCTCTAAAATATTATTTTATAGGCATAGGTACAATTTTCTTATGAAAAAATGATAAAGGTACTTTTGTAATCTACATCGTGTCTTTCTTTTTTTACTTTCTTCTATCTTTACAAGAAGAAAGTATTGGATTCATGAAAATTTTCGAATTCCGGTTTTCGATGGATTTACACGTTACAGAGAGCCCGAAAAACATGCTTTTTACAAAATGTCTGTCTGTGGATCTGTGTGTCTGTGTGTGACACAAATTTTGTGGGTGCTCTATCTCAAGAACTAATGCACGGAATTTAATAAAAATTCATATTGAGTTAGTCCCTGATACAAATTGATGCTGATTAGTTTTTGGTGAAAATCGCTCAACAGATGGCGCTGCTATGCTGCATTTTTAATGATTTCCGCAATGGCTCTATCTCAAGAACTAATGCACGGATTTTCATGAAACTTCAGATTCAGTTAGTCCTTCATATGACTTGGTGCTGATTACGTGTTGGTGCAAATTGCTCAACAGGTGACGCTGCTATGCTGCATTTTTTACAATTTCTGCAATGGCTCTATCTCAAGAACTAATGCACGGATTTTCATCAAACTTCAGATTTAGTTAGTCCTTCGTATGACTTGATGCGGATTACGTGTTGGTGTAAATCGCTCTACAGGTGGCGCTGCTGTGCAGCATTTCTCACTAATCCCGCAATAGCTCTATCTCAAAAACTAATGTACGAATTTTCATCTAACTTCATATTTAGTTAGATGTTAACACAAGTTGATGCTGATTAAGTTTTCGTGTTAATCGTCCAATAGGTGGCGCTGCTATGCTTGCATTTTCATGATTTTCGCAATAGCTCTATCTCAAAAACTAATGCATGGATTTTCCCCAAACTTCAGTTAGACTTTGACGTAAGTGGTTGCTTGGTAGGTTTGTTTAACATAGGTTTTGGTGTAAAGTACCCAATAGGTGGCGCTGCTAATATGAATTTTGCTGGATTTACACGACTTCGGAGACAGCTATATCTCAAGAACTAATGCACGGAATTTCATATCTATAGAAACCTCATGATGGGCATAGATTGCCGTTTAATTTTGGTAGTGTGATAGCGAATTTTCAAGCATTAACATGCATGAGATAGAAGAAAGTTTTGAGATTGGTAAATCCGACAGTGGTGTGGCGTGAAAATTTTCGGTGGTCATCGCAATTATTTAAGTTTGTGGTGAAAAATTATTAACTCTAAAATTCAATGGTTGAATGTTCAAAAAAGAAACTTTAAATCTTACCTTCACTTATACATGAACTCCAAATGTTCTGCTAAAACTGGATCGTAGAGTTTTAAAAGCTTATTAAGAGTTTTAAAATATTGCTTGGTCATCGCCGCATCCAGCGATGACCAGACGCCACGCCACTGATATCCGACTAGTTTCTTTTGAGACTAAATAGAGTGAAATAGCTAAATAAGAGATGCAGCAAGGAGTTACTGCAATTTATAATAATAATAATAATAATATTAATAAAATTGTCATTGTTGCTGGTAATAATAAAAAAAAGACATCTGTTAGAAAAAAAAAAAAAAAAAAAAGGATTTTATTTTATAGGAAATACCTAATTTCTGATTCATGCAGTTATTTTTTCTCTTGGAGAGTATTCAATCTTCAAAATTAATTAATCAAAGAATTCGAATCAAACCTAAAAAACTTTTCATTCTTAAAATTTCAATTCGTTACAAATCAGCTAAAAGACACATTTTTCTTATTTTTCTAAAACATTATTGCTTTTTGGCATTGATTTCAAAGATGGTAAGGTATAAAAATGTATTGAATAGCTTTATACTTAAATAGTACAAAATGAAATGATCTTATCAATTTATTTTATTTCACCATCTGCAAATATGACAATAAAAACTCCATTTTTAACCATAGCAATTCTTTTAAACTAATGTTCAAGTACATGTATAATTTTTAACATGAATAGCTAAAATGTAAAAAAATCTGTGTGGTTGATCTGAAATTTTGCACTCTGAAACTATATTATTAACTTCAATTGTTTTGACAGTAACATCTTGATAATTTTAAACATCACAGTTGTCTAACAATATAAAATGTATTTCCAACAAAATTAAGATTGATTATTGAGAATTAAAGTTTCTTTACCTCCCCCCTTTCACATATACATAAAGTAAATGTACCATCCGTGAGCCACTTAAGGACAATTTTGTAATTATCGTTAATAAATTAGTGAACTCCAAAAGATATATATTGTTTCAGCCTAGTCCTGTGTATCTTCATTTATCAGAATAAACATTCAAAATTTCAAAATGTATGCCCTGAAACAAATGAAAAATAAAAAATATTACCTTCATTTCTGCACCAGTCGTGAGCATACTAAATTTCCGATCCACCATTAGCGGGCCTCCAAAAGTGAGCTGCTCAAGTGTTGTGTGTAGCATGTACCATACCGAAGATAAATTTGTTTTACAGTCTTATAATTAAATAGAAACACAATAATGCAAATGTATTTAGAAGTTTACATGGTTACATTACATAATTTCGCTGGTAAATCTGCAGATCAGGGGCCTCAACTTTAATTGTTCAAATAGTTTTAATTTTGATCTCGCTTTACACAGTATCTAATGTCCTACAATCTGAAATGCAATTTTTTTGAGGTTATTATACAAGGAGAGTCTTCTTATCGTTAACCAATAGATAATGCCTAAGCCACTAGTTTTAGAGGTATAGTTCTAATTGCAGAAATATTTCTAATGTTGTTCTTCATCTTACACAACAGCCATTTACATCAAAATAATTACTCTCCAGCCCTATAAATTATACATAGGAAACTCTCTCTATGCGTTAAACAGTAAAACAGTAGAAATCCAAAACAGTAAAAATCCAATAAGAAATCCAAAAAAAAGATTCTGCAACGAAAACTTACCGAATTATGATATATTGAATTTTGTTAATTTTCAGCATTTTCTGGCACTAAAAATACATTTTCCTGTTTTTAGTGCCAGAATAGTACAGATAGTAGGAAAAAAAAAAAAAAAAAAATCTGTGAACTTTATCAATTTTCTCCAATGAGAATAGTAGGCATTATAGCAAGCCTTTTTTGTTGAAGTACATAGTTTTTCTTTCTCTGTAAGTATAACTCTCAGAGAGAATCATCTGTGTTTCAGCAGATTTCTGCTTTAAAGAAAGAAATATCCTTCAAAACTCTCATACCCTCTTCTTACCGAAACATCCACTACCCTTTTCTCCTCTCCAGTATACAAAGTTTAAAATCTTTAAATTATATTAAATTTTCTGCCCTCTTTTTTATTTGTGGTTAATAATAAATAAATAATCCTCTAAGTTATTGCTTCCTTCCCGCTGAAATTTCTGCTCCTCTTTGTCTCTGAGCAGTCTTTAAACTTATTTAACTTAAAAAAATCTCTGTCTTATTTGTTACTTTGCAGTAATAATAAATAAACAGTGAATCATCTATCTGATTACAAAGTGGAGGAGGGGGGGGGGGATTAAAAAGAAATTTATATTATATACTTAATGTTTCTTAATTCTTTAATTTCTGTATTGTTTTTCATGTTGATATATTTTTTAATTATCTTGTATGCAGCTTCTGACAAAAAAAAATTTTCTTCATTTAGCCTATTTTGTCTCTATTCTTAATAATAATAAAAAAATGTAGTCAAGTCTTCAACTTTCTGTCAGCATCTATGAAATCGATCAGTATCAATTTGTTCACCACATTTTTTAAACATTTTATTTATGTATTTTTTTTTTTTTTTTTTTTTTTTTTTTTTTTTAGAAAGGAGAATTATTACTCTCTAAGAATCATGAATGTTCAATCAAGATACGTCAGCAATTGGAAAGACTTTTGAAACACTGGAATGAATTGCTTTCTTCATCCACTAACTTAGCTCGTGGACTTGAAGAAGCTCAGGATATCCTAGAATTCAATAATCAGGCTGAGAAAATTGAAGCTTGGATTCGTGATAAGGTATGCCATTCCTTTTTTCCATTCTTTGTTTTATTTATTAAGTAAAATAGGTGTTTATAGTTAGTTTTATGAAATTCATTTTTTTACAATTTTTTGAGGTAATGTCGTTCTTTGTCCATGGAATGAAAAGAGGCATTTTTATAATGATAACCAATTAATTATTATTATTTTTTAATATCTAAAAATAAGTTTATTTCACAGATGCAATTGAAAATAGATTTTCATTTTGCAAGTAAAACAATATCATAGGGACTGAAAACAAAATTGTTTTAAATCAGTCTTGAATCTATTGTGTTGAGAGTATCGATTCAATTAACCAATATTCTACAAGTAGTAGCACTAACTATTAATATAGTATACCTAGGGCAGATTTAAAACCATTTTATTTGGCTCCCAGTTGTATTTTCCATGTAATCTCAAGTTACATTACTAAGCTTTTTTTATGCTTGCTTGGTTACCAATCCAACTAAAATCGAAATAGTTTTACATATAGTTTTAATAGCAGTCATTCATATGGATTTTTTCAATGTTGAAGTGTATCTTTTCCCCAGTACATGCTTAACCTAAGTCAAAGTTTTTCTCAGACATTTATAACAATGAAATATTAAATAATGATTTCTTTAGTCAATTACTATTCTTTTCTTGTGTTTTAAAACTTAAGAAATATCAATTCATCATTTTTTTACACATAGTGAATCACATTAATGTTTTTTAATAGTTTGCATGGAAATCTACAAAATACAATAGAATTAGAAAGACACATCTCTCTAAATCTGAAATGTGACTAAAATTCAAAAAGTTCTTTTATGGTGTTAAAATAGTTAATATTGATGCAACAATGATGCAAAAATTAAAATTTTTATTTAGAGTACTAGCTGAACAACCCAGTGTTACCCGCACCCATGATAATAATTTTAAATATACCTAAAATCAGTCTTGAATATTTTTATATTAAACAAAAATCCTTCCAAATAAACTTAATGTTAGGGGTCCCACTGCCTTCGATAGTGTACACCAATCATATGCAATGCATGCTCCAATATGTTTTTATAAGCAAACCTGGAATTTCTATAATTAATATTTTTTAAATGAGAATCTAAATGGCAGCATTTTCCTTCTGCACATTATCCAGACTTAGGACTGGCAAAAAGAAAGGCAATTGTTTTAGGTGCCAAAGATTTCCTTTTAGATTTTAGCCATAAACCAAATTCCTTTCTTTTAGGTGTGGTTAAAAAAATGTTGTCTAAGCTAACTGTAGGCATTTGTTCTTTTGGAACTCAATATTTCTGTAAGTATCTATACATGAATAATACTTTTCAATAGATTTATAATACAATAAACACAATATACAGTGTACAATAAATTCACAATATATACCTATATAAACAATACATTAATGAAATAAACGCTATGTACAAAATATGTATACAATATGTAGATAACGTACAAACACCAAAAAAAAAAAAAAGAGATTAGAACAGAATGCAAAAAATTACATGCAGTAAAATGTAGCAGTTTTTTCAATGTAGATGCTTGATTTTAATGATGTCAAAATTTATTTATCTTTTATGGTCATATGATTAATGAATGATCCATCAAAAGCATGCCATCCTTTGAAGAACTGGCCTCTAACTTCAGGGCTTTTGGAATGAATAAGAATATCATTTTGATGTATTTATAGACAAATATTTTTTTTATTATTGAACTTGGTGTTTTCTTTTAAAAATATCACCTCTTTCACAGTTGAAGAATTTTGTTTTTAGAGACTTCTGTATTAAATATTATCTATTCAAAATGTAAACATTTTTTCATTTTAAATTTTGATGAGAAAATGGCATGAAGAAGATGTGACCATTCCTATTAATTCCTCTTCTTTCTCTCACTCTTTCAAAACAACAGAATAAGCCTTTTTCCACTATTTAAAAATTTCCGTATTTTATAAAAATACCAATATTTTGGAAATTGATTTTAAATTTAAAATTGTTTAGAGCTACCCATAATCCTTACAAATAATTTAACTTGCAATGCATCATATTCTCAGAGGAATAGATATATTTGTGTTACAGATAGCTTTTAGTATGGAAAGTCATTGTTACGAAATTTTTGTCTATTTACTCCTCTGACATTTTATTCTGAGAATTTTGCATGCTTTTTAATAGCTTCTGAATTTTTTTTTTAACTGTAAGTTATTTTTTACATGTTCTCCTTCTAATCCTTTCACACTATTGTTTTTGCTTTTTTCTCCTATTAGGAAATGATGGTTCAAGCTGGGGATACAGGTAGAGATTTTGAACATTGCCAAGAACTTCAAAGGAAATTAGATGATGTTGATTCTGTAAGTGAATATTTTTTTTCCTCCCTGTTTTTCTCTGTTATCATATATTTATATTATTTCTATATAATTATACAAAATTGCCCTAAAATTCAAATTAAAAATTTTTATTTTGTTCTTTTAGGATATGAGAGTAGATGAATTACGAATAAAAAATATCAATGCTCTTGCAAATAAGCTTATTCGCCAAGGCCGTTCTGATACTCAGTCTGTACAGCAAAGACAAGAAGAGCTTAATACAAAGTAAAATTTTAGTATTTTATAATTATTTCATTTGTTATCTCAATTTTGTTCCGTTAGACATTTTTTCTACTAAATTGTGACTATCTTTTTCTCTCCTTTTTATTGATTTAATTTGTAACTGATTATTCCAGAAATATAATGAGAAAAACTGTATTTAAACAATTTACAAATTCAGCTTTTAATAGCATTAATTAAAACATTATTTTTTGGTGTATGCAATTAATTAATGTACTTTTATATTTACAGAGATTAGGTGAAATCAAAAGCAATACATTTTTTTTTATTTTGTTCTGATAGAAAAGAAGGAAAATTTGACTTTTTAAAGCATTCTCAATTTGTTTATGTGTTTAACAAGACAGAATTCTAATTATGAAATTTGTTCTTTTAAGACATAGAAACAGATGAACTATGTATACAAAATATCAATACTATTGTAAACAAACTTATTTATCAAAGCCATTTTGATATTCATTTGTATTAAGCAGTTTTGTAGCAGTTAATGTCTCAAAAACCTTTTATTAGCCAAATTTATTTAAAATTAACTGAATTATCTTTCCTGACTGCTGGTTTAAAACTCCTTCTTTTTAATAGATTGTGTTAGCAGTTTGTTTGAAAACAACTTTTGCAATAGGTACTGTAGAATTTTATATGTATTGAACAATCATACCCATTTTATGCATTTTTGTACAAATTTTGAAATTGCAATTACAAATTTACGTTTAATTTTTGAAGGGTAAACGTTTCTTAAAACAAAATTATCTTTTCTGCTGTTATCAAAAAATTAAATCATTAGTAATATATTACGTATAATTTTTAGCAAAATACAGTAAATAGTACTTTTGAAAATTGACCTTGTATATAACAGTTGAAAATTCACCTTGTATATAACAGAATCTTACCTTACTTGGAAAATTTCACAGCCCTTGTAAAACAAGTGCAATATATAGTAGAAGACCGCACAGCACAGCTTAGGACCAGTTAGGATAGCTTAGGACGAGTTAATAAAATTACTTCCCCCCTTCCCAGATAAAAGGAAAAAAACATATAAAAGTAATGTAAACATGATTAAATTACTTATGAAAACACATGAAAGAATAATAGATTATTTAATTTTTTACTACTAAAGAGACAGAGGAATTGTGTACTATTATGAGGAAATTAGGAAATTAAAGAAAATACAATTTTTAACCATGTGGAAAAATGGTTATTGTCTTCGGTCAGGGTAGGAAATCAAAAACATATCTGAAGCGATTTATTAGTTGAATCCTGCATTTTATTCGTGTTCTGATTGGTCTATACAGTAATCTGTATTTTCCCTTTACTTTCAACATAGATGGATACTTCTGTTGCCACTATGACAAAAAAGTAATAAAAACTACAAAAAAAAAAAAAAAAAATAATAATAATAATAACTCAAAATTAAATTGAGGTACAGCTTTCAAACAAATTGCATTTAAAAGTACATTTTTTCTCTATATGACGGTGTAAAAAAGTAATATTGTGGGATGTTTAGAAGTTTAAAAATGAAATTTCATTTAAAATGGGTCCAGGAATATTAATGTTTAATCCATGGCGTACGTAATGTATGACCAGCTCCGTAAAAGTTTAAAAATTTACAGTACCGAAAATTGTAAAACTGAAATTTCTTTTAAAATTTGTTCATGATGGGTTCAAGAATGTTAATGTTTAATTCATTGCGTACGTAATGTATGATCAACTCCGTGCGATTTTTTATGTCTTAAATTTTAGTCTTTGAAAAAATCAATTTCCAAATAGTCGTTGTAATTTGTTAATTTTTTTTTTTTTTTAATTTTGCCAACATTTTTTATATAATAACTTGTTTTAACATTTTGGGATATTGTAATTTCATAGTTCTTTTGTATTTTTATACTGTCTTTATTTCTTGCTCATTTATACAGCTATGCTACACGAAAAGCTTTAGATATTTTTTTTTCTAGAACCAAAACTTTATTTAAAAAAAAAAAAAAAAAGAAAATTGGAGGACTCAGGATTAAGAATATTCTTCAAAAATTTGATTTTGTAGAGTCCATTTAAAGCTTTGAATGATACCTTGGTCCATCGGTTTAATTAACCCCTTGACCTCCAGGCTTAATTTTGCCAGTGAAGGGCTATATACTGGGCTATGTGGTGTAAAATGTTTGTGTCATAAAACTTTACCTTCGACCAGTGCCCTGTTATATCATTTGCATATCACAGATTAATCCAGTTCAAATATGCAAAATCCCAATGTATAAGCTGATAAAAATGTTACATTACCTGTAATGTTGTCTGATATTTAATAATAAAAGAAATAATGCAATGTTTGTGTGATGAATAAACTATGACTACGGTCAATCAATGTATACAATATATGTTAAAGTTCATAAATAACATATACATAAAACATACATAATTATTTGTGTGATTTTATTAGATATTTTTTCATGTTGTAGGTGGAAAGCTCTACAAGGAGCATTGGAGCTGTATCGTGAAAAACTAGCAAATGCCTTGGATGTTCATGCTTTCAACAGAGATGTAGATGATACCAATGATAGAATCAATGAAAAGGTATAGTCATTATATATAAATTTCAGCTTTCTGTTTAAGGAGACAGTAACAATTGTCAAAACACATGTAAAACATCTGAGATTGATGTATCTTTTCTCGAGAACCGCTGAAGCAATTTCAATGATTAACTCAAAAATAAAATAAAAAATATTATTTTTTATTAGGATATTTTGTAAACAAAAAACTTTTTTGAAATTAAATATTGCATTTATTTTTATTTCTTACCAAGCAATCAATCAATTTATAGTTTAGCTACTTCCAAAACTGTAATAAAATATTGAAATTGCTCCAGTACCTTTTGAGAAAAAGGTATGTTGCTATTAATTGCTTTACACAACTGTTGTTGCCCCCTTAAAAAAAATGTGTTTGTATTTACAATTTTTGTTGAAATATGATTGATTTTAGAATAGTAAGTACAGTACAGGACCTATTATCTGAAATCCTCGGGATCAAGGGCTTTCCGGATTTTGGAATTTTCCAGATTTTGGGTTCTTCCAAAATTTGGAATCTCCACCCCCCCCACCCCCGGTCTGAAATCCGGAATTTTTTGAAAACGTAAAAATAACATTTAAACAATCCCATTTAGAATATGAATCAAACTTATCTTTTACATTTTTAAAAAATCATTTAAACGCAAATTCTAGCACTATTCAGTGGTAACAATGAATAAATAAAAAAATAAAATTGGTAAGTAATGTTATTTAATCTACAATTTTTCTTAGCTACAACATTTGCTTAAAAAAATGTTATTAATATTTTTAAATCTTTTTTTTTTTTCGACCCCCCTTGAAAATCTACAATTTCTACCCTTTTTTTAAACTAAATAATTAAAGATTCATAATTAACATAAAAATTTCTGATCAATATTTTTAATACATCTTATTTCTTAAACAGATCAGTTAGTTTTGTTATTTTAATGAAATCTAAAATTTTCAGAAATTATAAAATTTTAACATAAATTTACAAATTTAGAAAATTTTCTAATAAATTTTCTAAATTATAAAATTTTAGTGTAAATTTACAAATTTAGAAAATTTTCTAATAAATTTTTTTATCCAGATTTTGGGCCCTTTCAGATTTTGGAATTCCAGATAATGGGTCCTATACAGTATATTTAAAACATTGAAACTCAATTACTTTGATCACTGTTTAACATTGCTAACATATTTTATTGCTTATGTATTTTTACTTCATTGTATTAAAGTTAAATGTATACAGATTGAAACAAATTAATTGTACTTTTAATAGTAATTAACAATAAATAAATATAAAAAATGTTACTGATATATAAATATATATATATATATATATATATATATATATAAATGAACAAATAATTTAGAAATTTTTAGAAGGTTTCAGAGACTGTTTAGCTTCATTAAAGTTGAGTTTTAAGGGAAAACTGAAAGGTTCTGATAGAACCGAAAGTTCTACAATAACTCCCTGCCCATTTAATATAATTTTTTAACACATGGATGTAAAAGAAAAACTAAAAGTTCACAGCACTACAAATCCATGCATGAGTATGGCATGCAGTGTTCAGTTCTGCTTTTGTTTTCATGGGCCTAAGGTGCTATAATGTAAAAGAAAAACTGAACTAATAAACGTTTTCCACAGCTAGACAAAAAATGCTTAATTCCTTTTTCTGTTAGTGTTTAATGCTCACACAGGGTTCTTATAATCCATAAAAAAGCTTAAATTTTTCAAAAGTAATTTTTGGCCCTTAAAAATACTTATTTTTTTTGCAAAATCTGCAGAAAGTCCTTAATTTTACTCTTCTATTATTTCTTAATTAGTGATGAAACTGTTCAATATTTCTTTGAATTTCTGAATTTTTTTTTAAAAAAAGGTCTAAATCACCTCCCCCTTCTGAAAGTTTGCTTCCCTCCTTTTGGCCCTCCCACAGTACCAAAGTTTAAAATTTTTACAACTCCTTAATTTTTTTAACTTTTTCTGCTCTATTTGCAGGGCTCCCAAATGGTCCCCTTTAGTCCCCTTTTAAGGATTTTGGTCTGCTTTTTGTGGCCGAATTTAAAAAAATTGCTATAAAATGTTAAAAAAAAAAAAAAAAAAAAAAGTTGCTATAGGAATTCAATTTTATTGAAAAGAGGGCAAAATTTAATAAGTTCTGTGAAAAGATTGAAACTGGAATCCTTTTACAAATGTCAAAAAATAGCATAAAAAATTGCTGTAATAAGCTTATTGAAAAGAGGACAACATTTACTGAAATGGGCTAAAAATTGAAACTGTATCCCATTTACTAGTTTGAAAAAGTCACTGCATAAAAATCGCTAAAAATTCAGAAAATCAAAGAAGTCAAAATGTACTATAGTAGGGCTAAAACATTGTATCCGGAATTTTTTCACAAATGGGGGAAACAAATCCTTGCAGGATGTGAATTTTTTAATTGCTAACAATTTAAACCAGAGGATGCAATCATGGAAAGACAAAATTTACTACATTAGGGTATAAAGTTTGAAACCAAATTTCTTTTATAACCGTCAAAAAATCACTGCAAAATGCCAAATGAAATAATTGGGAAAATTTTACTGTATTAATTCCAAATAAACTTTATTGTAAAGAGGACAAAATTTACTACATTCTGCTAAAAAATTTAAACCAGATTCCTTTTATAAATTTGGAAAAACTGCCATAAAACATGAAAAAAGGCTAAAAATTACATTTAAAAAAACTACTCAAAAAGTCCAGAATTTGGCTTCCATGTGCATAACTTTAGACATACAGCTACCTTCTTGCAAATCTTATAGCTCTATGCACAGCGATCTTGTCAGCACAAAGACACATAGACAAACCTCAGTCTTTATTAGATTAATTTTTACTACAATTTTTCAATCGGTAAATAAATCATATCAGTTGTAAATTTCCAAATAGGGGGAAAAGTCCAGGCCAGAATTCGAACCAGGGATGTCTTGGCTGGAGTTGCCAATGCTCTACCTACTGAGCCATCACAGGTGAATCTGGAGGACTAATTCACCCAGCTAACCCTAATGTTGCCATACTATTCTTTTTCCAGTGAACATTATAGCTTATTGCAGCTTGTATTCGGTAGCACAAAGGAACTAAATTTTATGTTTGAGATTAATAATTAACAATATCTAATCAATAGTTAATCTAATTTTAATACTCAATAGGAGGTGCTGTTATGCTGTGCTTTTTTAGCTCACAGGCTATCAAAGCCTGAGAGCTAATGTGCCCGCCGGTTCTGTATTTATGTATGTATGTACGTAACGCGATAATTCTTGATAGAAATATCCGATTTGCTTCAAATTTTTTTTCTAGGTTCATTCTGATAAGGCTCTTCCCTGATAAGTTTTGGGAGTTCATTGGTTAACTTTTAACTGATGTCACAGAAATTGTCACATAACTAGTGTGAAGCGGTCTGTGAGACCGCTCCATCGAAATCTGAATAAAAGACACAATTAACTCATAGGATGGTGTTTTTGTACTAAACTTTTTGAACAGGACTGTTATAATTAAAATTCAACTATTCAAAAGTCTCTGGTGATAGTACTAAAGTTCCAAACGGAATAAAATTTCGGTAGTGTTTGTAGTTAAACTAAAAATAGCAAGTTAAACTATAAAATTGAAAAATGCTGCGGCCTGAGAGACTGGTAACATCAGTTAAAGATTAAGTATAAAGGGGAAACAGGGGCTAATTACCCCCTTAACTTAGGTAAATGGGTTTTTCGTGCAGAATTATCAGATTTTCTTCAAATTTTGGTATACCGGTTAATTCTGATTATGAACTTCCCTGTTTAGATTTGAAGGTTCATTGTTTAAGTCTAAAGGGGGCACAGGAGGCCTATACCCCCCCCCCCCCCTTAATTTAGATAAATGGATTTTTCTACCCGATTTCATTCAAATTTGGTGTACAGGTTTATTCTGATAAGGTGCTTCCCTGGTGAGATTTGGAGGCTCATTTGTTAAGTGTAAAGATGTGAAACAGTGGGGGGAACTAATCCCCCCTTTAATTTATTTTTCGAGGGGCATTATTCTTTGAAATAAGACTATAATGCACAGTTAGTGTGAATAGCCTGTGAGCTCAATGCCATCAGTTTAACTGGGCATTTTTCTTTTTATTTATTCATTGATCACTGTTACTCTGTATTAAATTCGAAAAAATGCTCTATAATTTGTAATTGCTAGTGTGCTACTCTGTTAACAATTGGTTTGATATTTTCTTAGATGAGTTAATTTTTAGTGTTTATATTTGATTGCAAATCCTTTTTTTGCTGTTGTAAGTATTAAAGAAAGACATCAGTAAAATTCTTTGAAAAAAAAAAAAAAAAATTATTGACTTAAAAATTTTTTTGAATCTTCCTGAATCCATTGATATGCCCAGTTTTTTTTTTTTCTGACCATTAGAAATAATTGTAAAAATTCAAGGGAAGACAACATTGGGACACTACACCTACTCACACTAAGGGAAGATGCGACTGGGACGCCACGCCCACTCACGTTAATTTTACTCTAGCATTTTATACTCATTTATTATGTGTAACTAAACTTCATCAAAGTGTTTATATATTCTTTAATTCATGTGTTTGATAAAACATTGCAAGAACTTCACACAAATTAGAAGTGTCTAAGTTTTGTAGCTTTTCAAAAAATTGTACTTTTCAGCTAAAAACCCTATTAACTCCTAAAGTACTTGAGTGATTTCGATAAAAAAATTTTCGTTGGTAGAGTACAAATGTAAGATCATATGTGGTAGACAGTTTTAAAATATTTTAATTAGTTGCAGAAAAAAACATTTCTGAAAATAGAAAATTTCTGAAAAATTGCGATTACTCTAAAATAAGAAGTTTTAGTCAAAAAAAAACTGTCTGCCATAAGTCTTGAGCATTATCCAGTGAATAAGGATCAGAATTTCATCAAAATCGGTCTGGTAGTTTCCAAGGAAACAGGTCTTAAAGCTCTCATTTCCTCCGTATGATTGTACCCATTCTTGTCTTCCCTCAAAAACACTTTCCAGCTTTGTCATTTTTAACATAAAGTGCAAGTTTAATACAAGTCGCAGTTCAACACAAAAAGTTGGCATCTTTTGATTGAACAATAAGAAAGTTTTAAAAAGGTGTACAAACATTTGACTGACTATCGACACTCCCAAAGTCTGTTCTGTCGATACGTAATCAGAAAACTCAATTTGTCATTTGCAAAGAGCGTGAATTGTGAATATTTGTTTTTTGGATCTCTTGAAAAATCATATTTTTCAGGTAAAAATCCCATTATCTCATAAAGTACTCGAGTGATTTTGATATATATATATATATTTTTTTTTCTTTTTTTTTTTTTTTTTGTGGTAGAGTCTAAATATAAGATAACAGCATACATATGTGGCAGACAGTTTTTAAAAAATTTAATAAAATTTCTGAAAAATTGCCATTGCTCTAAAATAAAAAAAATTGTTGCAGAATAAAACTGTCTGCCATAAGTCTTGAGCATAATCCAGTGAATATGGATTCCAAATTTCATCAAAATCGGTCATGTAGTTTCCGAGAAAATAGGTCTTAAAGCTCACATATTTCCCATAGGATTGCACCCAGTCTTGTCTTCTCTTAATAAAGCATGAATTTAAAATAAAAGCTCCTTTAAGGAGAATTATCAATGTGAGTACTGAATGTTGGAATACTTCCTAGCTTCTTCCAGTAGAATATTTAGCTGAGTGTACTTTTTAGTGACCCATCTTTATAAAGATAACCAAGGTAATTCTTAAAAATTTGCTTGCATATTTAGGAAAACTCAGTGCAGTATTTTTAGACATGGTCCCAAAAAGTCCAACTTTTTAATATAAATGATCCCCCAAAAGTCCCCTTTTTTAATATAAATGGTCCCCCAAAGTCCCCTTTTAAAATAAAAATGGTCCCCTTTTCCCCTTTTAGGAGACTAAAAGGTGTTGGGAGCCCTGTATTTGTTATTTTATTGTAACAGTAAATAACCAATCATAAATTTCATTAAAATTTAATCTAAATCCCCCCTAACAATTTTGTTTCCCTCTTTTTGCTCCCCTCTCAGTACCTCAAGTTTAAAATTTTTAAAAACTTTTCTGTGCTATTTGGCACTTTATTGTAACAATAAATAATCAATGATAAAAATATCTGTTCCAACACCACCCAAAATTGTCATTTCCCTTTCCCTCTTCTTCCCATCTTTCTTACCAAACATATAAAACTTAAAGTCTTTAAAACTCTTTAGTTTATTTATTTATTTATTACCTATTTTTGAATCTTTAGTAAGATAAATAAATAATAAGACATCTAATAAAGTACCTCCTTCCCTCCCCCCTGCCCCCCCCCAAAAAAAACTGTTTCTACTTCTTTGACCCCCACCACAGCTCATTGAGTTTAAAATCTTGTCTTGTTATATTTATTTTAAACTGTTTCTACTCTATCTATTACTTTATTGTAACAATAAATAGTCAATCATATAATTTCAGTCTCATCCAATTAAAGTTTCCGGTCCCTCTCCCCCCTCTTTTCAAGCACAGAAATTTTAAAGTCTTTAAAACTCTTATTTTAATTTTTTTCTCCTATTTGTAAATCTTTAGTAAGATAAATAATCCAGTAACTAGATAAAATGTGATAAAATACACATTGTTAAATAATGTGCCACGATAAACATATTAAAATTACACTAAAAGTACACAAATCAACAGTTTCAACCTTCTTCTGGTTCTGGGGTCATCACCAGAATTTAAAGTAAAAAATAATCACAATGTTTTTGAAACTTTTCTGTGTATATAAATATAAATAATCAGCCATCTATTAAACTCCATCCCCCCTTCTCCCCCCAAAAAGTCGTTCTTTTTGTCTCTCCTCTCCAGCTCACAAAATCTTTAAAAGTATTCTTTTTTTTTTTTTTTTTTTACTTACTTTATTGTAGCAATGATTAACCACTTGAAATCTGAAGTTGCTGCTTCCTCTTCTGTACCCCCCTTCAATTTTCCTTGCAAAAAATTTTAAGTTCATTATTACTGTTTAATTTAAATTTTTTTCTGTCCTAATTATACATTTTTAGTAGTAATGATAAATAATTAATCATCTAATAAACTTCCTACCCCCATAAAATTTCGGCTTCTCCCCATTTGTCCTTCCCTCCCAACTCACAAAGTTAAAAATTTTCAAACCTCTTTAATTTTTTAAAACTTTATTTTCCCTATTTGTTACTTTATTGAAACAATAACTAATCATGTAACATCGTTGCCCCCCCCCCCTGAAATCAACTCCCTCCTATTTCATACCATGCAAAATTTAGTCTTTAAAACTCTCATCTTTTTTTTTTTTTTTTTTTTTTTCATTCATATTGTAAATTTTTAGTAACCAAGCAATCATCTAATCAACCTATTTCTGTCCTGCCATAAAAATCATGCATCTTTCATTTTTCAACCCCTTCCTTCCTTAACTTACAAATTTTAAAATCCTTAAGACCTTTTAATTAAAAAAAAAAAAATCTCTTCTGTTACTTTATTTCAACATTAATCTCTCATCTAAATCCTTTCTCAAACAATTTTTCTGTTTTCTCCTTCTCCTTCCTCCATGGAAAGTTAAAAAATGTTTAAGCCCTTTAACATTTAATTATTTTTCTGCCCTATTTGTAGCTGTATAATAATGATAAATAAATAATCAGCTAATCAAACTCTTTTTCCAAAAACTTTTACTTTTCTTCTCCCCCCGTTTCCACCACTATACTTTTCAGTGGCAATATAGTTAATCATCTTAATTCCCTTTAGCAAAATTTTGCATCCCCACCTCTGACATACACACACATACCTTCTTTTTCTTCCTGCAGACTAAGTTTATAATCTTGAAATTTCCTTTTTTTTTTTTCCTCTGCTGTATTTGTTATTTTTCTTGCCACACGCTGAAATTTCCTCCCCTCCCCGCTCCAGCCATTTGAAAGTTTAAAAACTTATATTTGCAAAAATAAAATCTTTATCCAAAAATGCATATTTTATTTCAATTGGTAGGTCCTTTAATTTTTCTGGTTTTGGTCCTTGAAAGGCCTTGATTTTTATTTAAAGAAATGTGTACAACCTATGAACCCTGTTACAAAAATTTTCTTGATATGTTTGTTTATATCCAAATGAAGACAATGTTTAAATAATCTTACACTTGATATATTAATTTATATTCATAGTCACTGGCATTATCTGTGGAAGAAGAAACCAGGGATTTACAATCTGTGGAAAGCTGTCAAAGAAAACTCGAAACAACTGAAAGAGATATGACAGCTATTGAAGCAAAACTAAAGGTTGGTTATTTTCCATTAATAAAAATTTTTGTTATTAAATTTTTTTTCTTTTTAAATGTAATTTTAATTCATTTAATCAATTTAAATTAATATATATATATATATATATATATTATTATTATTATTATTTTTACCTGCAGGATACTTTCTTGTATATTTTTATTTGCTCATTTCATAATTGCCTCTAAATTTATTTTTGATGCTTCATGTGCCTTAAATATATATATATATAAGAAAGTCTCATTAGTTACAGCTATTGACTCTATATCCATGTCCCCCCCCCTTTTTTTTTTTTTGACAGCTTATATAGTTGCAAGACACTCGATTTTACTTGAGTTACTCAAAAGATTAATTCCTGCACAAGCAAAGTTTATGATAACACAAAGACAAATCAAATGTAATCAACTAATCATTTAAAAATAACATGACCTTGTTGAAAGCAGTTGATATATTTCCTTTTAAATTAAAAATGTTTAAAGTTTTCCTTTAAAAAAAAAAAAAAAAAAAAAAAAAGACTCGCTCCTACGGTACTTGATGCATTGAAAAATGTACTTTTGAATAAATTAATACTCAATTTGATATGTCTTCTCCCCTGTAAAAATTCCAGATTGTAGAAGCATAAACCATTTTTGTAAGATTTATTTACATTCAGAAAAAAAAAAAAAATTTTTTAAATATGTATTACATTTACTTATCTTACATGCTATAAATAACTAAAACAATTATCAGTCCTTTCCAAAGTACTAAATTGAATTAAACTAAACTACATGGCATTATAGTCCATAAAGGCTCATGTGTTGCAACCCCTAACTCCTCTTTTTTGACCATGGTCCTGAGATATGTCTTGTCAAGCAGTCAGCCTACAGTGTGTAGATCCCCAACAAGCTTGGTACTCATAGTATTGTTCTTTGCCTAGTTCTAGAGGCAAACCTGTTGTTTGGTGATGTAATGCACTGAGCTATCGAGTGTTCGAACTCAAAAACCTTTAAATCTATTTGACTCTTTAATGAACTTAATTTTTTAATTTGTTGCCAACACTAATTATATGTATTTTTAAAAACTATTGTAATTATAGGAACATGATGCTGATGCTCGTCGTTTAATTCAAAAGAATCCAGAAGTTGCTCCTCAGACAAGACAGAAATTGTCCGAAGTGCAAGACAATTGGAGAAAATTAATTAATTTATGTCATAATAGGTAATTTAAATTAATTTATTATTTTATTTATTTAGCAATGGGATAGCTATTATTTTGTTCCTTGAAAAACCACTGTTACAAAAAAAATGTAGAGCAGTTTGATATATAAGACTCGTTAATTTCAGTCTGCTTTTTAAATTTTAATTGAATCAAGATTTTTTAAGTACAGGCAAATCCAAGAGTAATGAATTAAAATTTTGAATTTATATATTTTTTATTTATGACATATACTTTTCTTGCAAACAGGTCAATGATTTCTAAAAATTTTCATTTTAAAAGATACATTTTACATTTCATTCCATAGAATTGGAGGAAGGGGAAATGAGATATGTATGGGATAGATACTGCAATAGTGAAAAGGTAACAAATATACAAAATATACAAGAAGGTATGGTATATGGCATATAACGTCGTATACCCTGCGCTGCATCTCTGTAACTCCTTGTTCTTCAAAACCTTAAATCAGTTTTCCTAACAAATCCCTTCTGTAGTTTCTTTTCAAGATTTCAAGAACACCTTAATCTAATGGCTGTATTAGGGAAGTCACATTTGTTGGCAAAATATGTTTTTATCTAATATTGGTTTACAATATTGCTGAAGTTGAAATTCCCAAACCTAGGATTAAGAAGCAGTCATTGTCATTGAAGTGCTAGATGAAGATGAAAAAGAAATCATAAAATTTAGAACTGTGATTTTTTGGGGTCAGAATGAAAAAAAATAACTTTTTTTTTTTTTTTTTTTTTTTTTTTTGGTAACTCGGTTAAGCGGGACTCAGATAATTGGAACTCTACTGTAATCATATTTAAATTGGTTAAGATTTTGTTAATGGCTGTATTAATCTTTAAATGGGAATAACATAATTTGAGATCTAAACTTTCAATTATTATCAATTCCAGGAAACAGTCTTTGTCATCAGCATATACCCTTCATAAATTTTTAGCTGACTTTACAGAATTAGTAAGTACCTATTTATTATTATGTCTCTTAAAATAGTGCATAATATTAAAGATTTTTTCCCTAATTAATATCAAATACTTATTTTTCAGGAATCTTGGGTGAATGATATCACTACAAGAATGACATCAGATGAATTAGCAACCAATAATTCTGAAGCCCAAAGCATGTTACAACTTCATCAGGAACGAAAGGTATAGCATTTTATTTTTAAGGTATTTTACTTTTAAAAATTATAAATAAATAATATAAATAGTGTTACAAAATATAAATATAAAATTATTTTTAAATATATTCTGCCAGTTTAGTGCTTTTTTTATGTTTTTTATATATGTATAAATTGATTCCGTGTATTGTTTTCAAAATAAGTTTCATTTATATATTCTGAGATATAAGATAAATGTGTACTTTGAATGATATATTTAATGATTAAGATTAATGATATATTTAATGTTAA
This sequence comes from Maratus speciosus, assembly GCA_963932465.1. NCBI lineage: Eukaryota > Metazoa > Arthropoda > Arachnida > Araneae > Salticidae > Maratus > Maratus speciosus. The sequence continues at coordinate 413,590,139 of OZ010794.1, forward strand.
ATATTATGTTTATTGCATTTAAATAGATGTTTGTATTTTTTTTTATTATTATTATTGATAATTTATGGGTTAATTTCAAATTTTTTTAAAATATAAATTCCTTTACTTAATTATTTTTATAAACTTAGCCTTAATTAAAGAAGAGTAAAACTATTTAAAGTCCTATATTATTAAAGAATAAATACAGAATAATTTTTCATTTATATTACTAGTTACACCATGTTTAGATGTTTTTAAATATAAAAAAGCATTAATCTATTAATTTTTTATTTTTTGAAAATTCTGTACCACTTATTAAATTATCAAACTTTAAGCTACCAGGTTTGCATTTGCACATTAAAAGATTATTAAATATTATATTTCTTAATTAACATGAAAGGTCCTAATTTTGTCACATGCAATTAAAAACAATGCATCTGTAATTAATGTGTGCAACATTATTAAATGTGTATATATATATATATATATAACTATTAATTAAACATTACCGACCACCCACAAAAATTGTGATAGTATGAATGAATTACAAACCTGTATTTACCGCTTGTTTTCTGAAAACTGCTATTGAAACATTGTCAATTTTTATTCCATAAATAGATAATAAAATGATAAAAAAAAATAATAAAGAGTTGAAATTACCAATTATTTCACATATCAGTATTTATGTATATTTTTAATATATAGTAATTAATAATATTCTTTTTGTATTCGTTATTATTTCTTCTGTTTAGATTTTCAATTTTATAAAAACAATTGTTTTATAGATTTAAATAAAGGTTGGTGTTTTTTTTTATTTAATAATTAATACATTTGTTGCTTAATGAGCATTAAATTTTTCTTGTAGTTAAGCTGAAAAATTTATAAGTTCCTGAATAGGCTGAGTATCTTGTCCTAGAACCATATGTTCCTTACTTAGAGAAGTTTCACTATATTTACTTATTTGAGTTCTTTCTACACTTTATAATTACTTAACAATAAGTGTGTAATTCTCAGTTGTTAATTTTTTTTTATTTAAGAGTTTAATGTGCATATGAAGATGTGAGTTTCAAAACTGTCCTTATTCAGAAAATCAAATTTTGGGAAATCGCGAAAAACCTCTGACAGCATCCATTGGTTTTCATTGTAAACGAAGATTTTACAATACCAGAAATACATGATAAAACTAGTCTTTTTGCAGATTGTAGTATTTTTTCGATGCAAGCTCACCAATAAAATAGATTGATAGAGAGAACTCAATTAAAAATTTTTTGGATAAGGCGAGTTTTGAAACTCATGTCCTCATAGAAACTAATATTTGGAATTAACATCTACTTCTATTGTACTTTTCCATTGTCCCCTGGCATGTACGATATCATCAGGGGATACTTTATTTTTCCAGATTTTGAGGGTGAATGTAAACAGACTGGGGAATAAAAGCAACACTAGAGAGAGAAAAAAAAAACCTTTCATTCTTTTCTACTTTTTATGGAAATAAAAAGGTTTTCTTATGATATAAAATTTTTCCTTGTTGAATAATTTTTAATTCTTTCTAAATTGATGTAAAAAAAAATAGCAAATTAGGTTTTTTTTTTTTTTTTTTTTTTTTAAAGCACTGTAATAGTAAATTATTGCCCACCAGAGTTATTTTAATTTATTACAATTCTGTAGTTTACATTTCATAAATTGCTAACATATGGAACCAATGATTCATGATATATATGCAATTACAGTAGAGTCTTGAAAATCTGAGGTAATTGGGGCTCACACCACCTTGGATTACTGAAAGCTCGGATTTTCCGAAAAAAGTAGAAAATTCTTACCAATTACAATTTTATTCAATTAGGATGGCAAAGAATGTACATACCTTTATTCATTATATACAGGATACTTTACAATAAAAAAAATTTTTGAATTTTTTGCTGCACACATTACTTCTCAATTTGGATGCAACATCTAGCCAACACTTAAAAAGCATAACGTCAGCGGGGGTGGCTTCATTTTGCTGTTCTACATATTTTAAGTCTGTTCTAAAGATGCAGAGCCTTCACTATGACAGTTTTTTTTTTCTTTTTTTATGGCAGAGAGTCGTTTTCGTTTGTATCATTACATTCCTCCTCATCTTCTATCATTTCTAGAATAGTCGATTCAGTTATTTCCAGCATTTTACTACTGTTTAGCCCTGCTTTACAATTTTCACAGCCAGGTACCTCCTTCACCAAATCTTTCAAAACAATGTTTTCACCATCGTCATCATCAAGATTCTCAATGGATGTTACCACTTTAGGTAAAAATTTCAACCACGAATAATTCAGTGTTGTAGCTTGAATTTCTTTCCCAAGAATCAGCTATCCAGTAGACAATATCTCTTATGTTTAGACTCTTCAAAATGTTCTCAATACTTTCATCATCAGACTGCACTAAATGTTCCAATAAATGGTGTTAATATCTTTTCTTTAAATTCCTTGATTCAGTGGCTGTATTAAACTTGTAACGTTGAGTGAAAAAAAATATAGCATGAATTTCCCCACACCATAGTACATCTTCGTCTGGATGAGATGGAGTATTATCCAAAAACAAAATTGCTTTGCAAGGTAGATATTTTTGTTTCAGGAACAAAATATTAAAAAAAAACATTTTGTGAAAATTTCTCGATCCGTCCAGGTACTTTTCTGATTTGTGTAATTTACTGGTAGGGCTTCTTTATTAACCACTTCACCGGCTGCCCCGAGATAACTCGGGGGTAAAAGCACTGTTTCCCCATACCATTCGCCGGTGAAGTGGTTAATGTTTTTTAATGCTTCTAGGCTCGGAATATTTTCCAATCACAGTAAGTTTCATTTTATGAATTCCAGATGCATTGGTGCATGCAAAAATGGTTAATCGCTCCTTCATTTTTTGTGACCCAGAGCTGACTTTTCATCTTTTGAAGCAAGAGATTTTGAGGACAACATTTTGAAATTCAAACCAGTTTCGTTGCAGTTATAAAACTGATCAGGTGTAAGTTTTTCAGTCAATATAATGCCTTCAATTCGGTTTTGAAATAGCTGTACTGCTGTCGTATCTGCCGAGAGTTTTTCGCCGCAGATGTTTAGTTGACGTACACCGGAAGGTTTTTTCCATCGGTCAAACCAGCCAACACTTGCCGTGAAATCTTCTTCTTTGAACTGATTTCGGAAAGATGCAGCCTTTTATTGAAGGACAACACCACTTATAGGAGTTCCTTTGTTGTGTTATTGAGTAAGCCAAAGAAATAAAGCCTTGCTAGTTTTTTTTATAGTTAGATGTTCTCATTGATTTTATTTTTTCTGCTAGTGTCTCATTGCGCTTCTGTGAACAAAACCGCTCAACTTTTATTCGATTGGGGCACCAGTCACCAACTGTTAATTCTCCAACACCCAAATCAGTAGTAGTGCTTTTTATTGTTTCCCCTGCATCTAATATTTTTATAGCTTCTAACTTAGTTATCATAGGTACAAATTTTCTCTTATTTTTTCCATTCATTTTTACCACATGCAGCTTAAAGCAACTTGCACCAATTACTTTCAACAGTAATGCTTCTCCAATAAGATAAGTATAAGGAATGTGAAAAAGCTGACTTTGAATAAACGACAGAAACTTATAATGCAACTGGTTATGGAGTACACCCCCTAGTGCCGAAAGGAACTTGGAAAAAGAAGAATCTTGTGCAAATAGTTTAGAAACCCCTTTCAAACCAACCCTAAACCTTATCCATCTGCCGAACAAGAGAACAAAGAAGGGTGGTGGGTGACTCAAAACAGCAATGACATTCATTCTAGAAAGAAACGAAAAGAACTTGCATTCTTTTGGGTGAGGTAAAAAAAAAAAAATAGAAATTTTTATTTTTGACGCCTCGGATTTTCAAGACTTTACTGTACTAGATAAATATGAAATATTTCAAATTAACAAGGAAAGAAAGAAAAAAAAATCTAATTTACAGTTTTTTAAAAATAGCACAATTTTCATCAGTTTATCTAATTTTTGCTTTCTTCTATCTTCAGTAGTAGAAAGTATTGTAATCGAAATTTTTTTTACTTCCGGTTTTCAGTGGATTTACTCATTTTAGGGGTCAGGGATCCTAAAAAACCTGTTTATACAAAATGTTTGCCTGTCCATGTTTTGCCATTGTACCATCGAAAAGTGCATTAAGTTACTGCATAGAATTGAACCAAATCTTTTGTGTATATTTTTGACTGTTGCAAGTAGATCCTCCTTCAATTAGAAGTATTCTGCCTGAAGGGGTCACTGTAGTAGCGATTTTTGTGCAATTTTCTTTATTGTACCATCAAAAAGTGTATGATGTTATGCATAGAATTGAACCAAATTTTTTGTGTATATTATTGGCTATGGCCAGTAGGTCTTCCTTGAATTTGGAAATATTTTACTGGAAGCTTTGCTGGAAGGCTTTTTATTGGAAGAATCACTTGCAATGTTGTGATAGTGATTTTTGTATATAGTTTTCTCGATTTTTCATAGTTTTATTGTCCATCAATGGTTTGTGCAGCGACGGGAACTTGCGTCTTGCTAAGCCAGCCATTCGCAAATGGCTGATGTGATACCAAATAATGAAAAACTATTGATTTTAATAAATATCATGATCGAGATTAACTCAGATTTTTTACTCCGATTCATTGACTGAAGCCAAAATTTAAGATGAAAATAAAAATTGGTATAGTATTGACTAATAATATTGGAAATATTAATATCTGTAACTACTTTTTTGAAGTATTAAAATGTATGATGGAAGAAAGTTTTTGGATTGCGCATCCAACTAGTTTTATTTTAGTTACTGTCTCTGAAGTAGTATTTAAAGGAATAATATATGTATTTTATAAAGTTAACCCTTGAGTGGTGATGATTTTTCTTCTAATGTAAGTGGTGAGGTGGAGTGTATGTAACCCCAATATTAGATTTCTTGTGCACCCCTTAAAACTCAGCGAATGAAAACAAGAAAATCTCTTGTGAATTTTGTATCATTTACTTATATAAAAACAACTGAAAAAGTATTGCAAGTGTTCATACATATACATATAAATTCATGTATCTAAATACCACAATTTGTTTGCTCATGTACAATTTCTCTGGGATGCAAAACACCCCACCTCACTAGTTAAGGGTTAGATGTGTTAGTATAAATTTCACAAGTTTTTAAATTCAACTGTAATAATCAGTTTATCAAGCAGTGTGGGTGGGTGGGGAAGGGGGGGGGACTATCCTCTCATAATTTTTGTGTTCAATGAAATATTGTTTAGTTAAATATTTTAATCATGTCAGTATGTTTTTATCATTTAAGGCTGAAATCAATGGCAGACAAGAAGCTTTTAAAAGTCTAAAGGAGTTTGGCCACCGTTTACTCCAACAAAAGCATTCTGAAAAAGATCTTATTGAATCTAAACTTCAAAGATTAGAAGAGCTAAGAAGAAATCTAATTCAAGTTTGGGAAGAGAGACGACATATGCTAACTCAGTGTAGAGATCTTCAGGTATTAGATTTTCTATTAATTTTCACAAAGGGAAACTTGTACTCAAATGCTTAATTAATACATATTTTTTTATTCTTTATTTTACATAATAGAGGCTTTTTTCTAAACAAGTGGGTAAGTGTGATCACAGATTGCACATAAAGTTTTGTTTAATATTCCTTTGAAAACAGTTTGTTTCAAAATGTCCAGTACATTTATCACCATGGAACCCCTTCTAAATTATGGTAAACCCACCCTAAACTATCTTAAAGTTTCAAACAGATTCACTTTGTTATATCTCCTAATTTTGTTTGTGCGACCCCCCCCCCCCCCCCAAAAAAAAAAAAAAAATGTGATGTGGCATTCTTTTTATAATTTTTCATTGTGTGTTATAAACTATCTTAAAGTTTAAAACAGATCGCCATTTTAGATTTCCTACTTTTAACAAAATCGCATTCTGTTAATTCAACATTCCATCACTAGGGAGCGCACTCTATTCTTAACAAAACTGTATCTGAACGAAACTCTGTTAAACAACCTATCAGTAGATATATTACTCGAGGGGTTTATTGAGGGAGCACTCGTTTACCCCTCCAACAAAAATTCAACTCACCTTAAATTTATAAAATTATGTGTTATAAACTATGTCAAAGTTTAAAAGCAATCGCTTCTTTAGTTTTCCTAATTTTAACAAATTATCATCACTTGTCCGTGAGAAAAAGCATCTCTTTTATAAGTTTAAAAATAGATTTTTTTTATAAATAGAAAAATTATGGTCTGATTTTTTTTTATTTAGATTTTATGAATCAGCGTACAAAATAACATCCGGATGTGAAAGATCCAAATTTGTAAAATCAATAATTAAAAAATTTTGTACTGCGATTATCAAACTCTAGTATAAAAATTTATCTCTTTTTCTTTCTGTTTCACATGGCCTGCGGTGCAAAAAATGCAATTCTGCAATTAATTACCAAAAAATTAATTATTATCTTCACTTCCAATTGTCGAAATTAAGAAATAAAGACATATTCTGAAAGATAATGAAATTTTACATCGGATGGCATAAAAATCGTATCTCAAAAATCAATATTTAAAAAAAATTTTGCTCCTGTATAAAAATTCTGAGCATTTTTTGACCGCAAGACTGTTTTGTTATCACCGAAAATTCAATGCCATCAGGCATCTGTCGCCTTCACAAATGAAGGAAAATAAAAGATTCTTTTCTTGATTTTTAACAGATTTTTAAGTTTTTATGGTACGATCGAGATAATTTTTAGAATTTCTGAAAGCTGATTTTTTTCTTCGTCATGTGGTACTACTTTCGAATTTCTGGGATGTGTAGAAAAAAAGTAATAGCACCTTAAAGAAATTGCCAGTCCTTATCTGCCGTTAAAATGACACCTGTTTTTAATCAGTGGGAAGAGATCATTTTTGTAATTGGATTAAAAATTCATGCTTTTGTTGAATTAAGAATGCCTTTCCGATCTTGCAATTTTTTTTTTTTTTAATTAATGATGTTTGTTAATTACGACTTTTTCAAAATTTTATGATTTGTCATTTGATGTTAGGTGTTTAGCTATAAGTACGCAAAATTTCAAGTCTCTAAAATATATAGTTTCTGAGAATGGGCCCTGTGATAGACAGACAGAGGAGTGAGACAAATAGGGTTTCATCAGATGAACAAAACCCTAAAAAGATGAACATTTTCTGTGCTTTTTAGGTGAATTGTAATATTTTAATTTAGAGTTGCCACAGATAATAAAAAGCGACTAGTTGCAATTACTTTCCACCAAGCATGGCAGATTTCTTCCCTGAAAGATGGCAATTTTAGAGTGATTTCTTCTACTTTCCTTGAAATTTATTTTTAAAAACTAGAAATTTTTTTTTCTTTAAGTGAACAGTTTTTATAAATGGTGTTTTATTTTTTAAGCAAGTTTTATCATCAGTAAATCATATTAAAGTTTTCCTCGGATTTTTTAAAATTTTATTTTATATGTGTAATATCATCCCTAAATGAAATTTTCTATTTTATGGGTTTGTTAAATTCTGTGTTAAGAAGGTGAATATAACAATTTTACACCTTTCTCCCCTCTCTTAGTAGTCTGCTATTTCCGCGACTGTTTTTGACATTCAAGTTACTTCTAAAGAAACTATTTTAGTGATGCTATTTTAGGGGCTGCTAAAACAGCTGCTTTTGTTGTACTTTTCTTGTGGGAGTCTTATCTTTTAAAATTATCACTGTATCTGAAATTTTTTGATTGATTATTCATCAAGAGTTATATTCATCATAGTTTTTACTCATCAAGATACCCTATAATTCTTCAAATAATTGTCTTAATTTTCTGTTATCTGTTTGCATGTATACGTGTAATTAATTAAAAACAATTGTACTTTAATGCTTTGTGTTAAGTGAAATTCCAGGATATGTAAATTGAAACGAAAATTCGAAAAGAAATATTCAAATCTGATCGAAACAAATTCAATTCACATCCCCCGAAATCACACTATGGCCGTACGTATAGTGGCAAAGTGATCGCGATGTAAATAAATTTAAATAAACCAGAAGATAATGAATTTCTAAATAAATAAATAAGAAATGGTAATTACTCACCCCATCTTGAATATCACACATAAAATGCACTCACAGTTAAAATGAATGAAATCAGTTGTATAATCAAGTATTTTATTGTATAATAGGAGACACATTGAAATCTATCCAGATCCGGAGCATATTTACACTTTATATTAAGAATAAAATATTAAATTATTACATTAGGATAAACGTTATTTCGTATTGTATTGAATAGTGCTATAAAACAGTCTTCTTTATACAAATATTGGATTTTGTAAATGAAAACAGTTCTTGAACGGAATACAGTTTGTGAAAGTTTATAAGACAAAGTCTGAAAAACTGGATGGTAAAGAGAATTGTAGGTAATAGAAGTGTTGATTACAGGATCTAATAATATTATGGCACTACGATGATGGTTGAGTTTAGATGCATAAAAATGCAACATAAATGGGTTAGTATTCTAATTGATGACGGAGGATACCAAAAAGAAATACATATTGATGACGGAGGATGCTCAAAACAAATTGTTGAAAATTTGATGCGACGCTGGTTCTCTGGTTTTAAATACTCCAGCATCCAACGGATGATGGTGGAAACTTGACAATGAGAACATGAAGAAAAAATTCATCTTCTTTTCATCCAAATTTTGAGAGGTAAGATTCACTTAATTATGGTGGTGGTTGATCTGCTCCCATGGTGCGATCACCGGGGCTTATGCCCAACGGTGAAAAAAAATTGAAAACTCCTGATGAGAAAATCGGTCTAGAGTGCTCAGACAAAAATAACGAGCTCAATCTTTTTCTGAAACGCCTGCTGAAAAACGGGAGAACGATGTCGGCGGAATAGCCAATCAGAAAACTCCGAAGGTCGGAATATCGATAATGAATCGATGGAAAATGTTTTAGCGGCGGAATAATCACCGTGGAATGGCAACACTCTAACGAGCGGGAAAAGAAGGAATGTTCGCTTCGTGGGAGTTCTTGTGACGTCAAAAGGAATTTCCTGCCTGTTTTGAGATAAGAGACAAATCCTTTTTAAAAGTTGCTTCTTTTGGTGTGCGAAGTGAATGAAAAGCAATAAAAATAAGGGAAAGTGTAGGAGTTATAATTTCGTTTCTCTGGCAAACGATTTCAGCAATTGTTATGAAAGTTTATCAGAAAATGGAAAAAGATAATAGAATACAATAAATGTAATTTTAAATGAAATAATTAAGAATAAAGATTTAGGATTTAATATTTAAAACTTAGTAAAATTTGCTGTCAAAATTGACAGATGGTAAATGGAAGTAGATTATTAAAATTAACAAAATATACAAAATTAAATTTATGTAAATTTAAGAAGGGAGAATGTTATGTAAAGCATTTACAACATAACACTTTGAAGTTTCTAACATATAAGGCTTTTCAGAAGCAGATTATCAAACAAAAATTAAATTCTGTTTTATGAAGCATTTTTATAGAAATGGGATTTTTTTTTTTTTTTTTTTTTTTTGACATTTATGTTTAAAGAAATGAATTTGTTAAGGTTTGATTCATTATGCACTTCATGTTTTGTTTTGTTCTTTCCTGTTAAAGTTTATTTTGTCAAAATTTAAGTTGGCAAACTGTGAGATAATGATTTCTAAATTGATAATTTTAATTTTTTACCTTTTCCAAGTAAACAAAAATTAATAAGTAAAATATTTTGGAATACAGTGAAACCCCGATTTAACGTTTTTCAAGGGACCACAAAGAAATGACGTTATATGCGGGAAAATGTTAAATCGGGGTAAGACAAAATAAAGCCCTGAGCATAAAATAAAGGTTAATTTAGGCGATATACCTTTTATTTCTTCATTTCTTCAGACATCAGTTTTCTAAATTATGCTTTAAAGAAATCGGTTATTTCACTCTGCGTCATATTTTTAGCACCTACATCATACGCTATGTTGGAGTAAGTGCTGTCACCATTATTTTGACACTATTTTTTTAAAAATCGGTTTGGTACTCCCTGAGATAGCATAGAAATTGCCATTTAGAACATTTTTTAGAACGCTTTTTGCACATTTTCACCCTTTTTTCGAATTTTTAAAGAAATGTTCTAATACCACTACTCCATTTTGGGGTAGTTACATTAGAACACATGATTTTAAACACATGAACATAAAAAGTAAAACTCAACTAAAATTTGACTTTCATGGAGATTTTAGGGGACTCTTCTCCCCCGCCCCACCCTCATGATGAAAATTTCTTAGTTCCTGTTCCACTTACTACTATTATTATTTTAAGTTGCTTGCTAAGAATAAATTTTACTATTTTTTATTTGAAACTCATCACAATGAAAGAAAACTTAATCAAAAATTTTACCAGGTTAAATTAATTTTTAAAAAACAAAATTACTAAAGAATTATCAAATTTTCCGAATTATTTTACTACAGAACCATTTTTTCCCTGTATGTCATAAGTTGGCGATAGTTTAACATTAGTAAACTGCTATTGGTTGCTCGTGAGCCGAGTTACCCTGCTTCTAAGCTCTAGTAAGCAGAATACAATCAGATAAAAGCGGCACGAATGGAAGAAAGGGAGGGGGGGGGGGGGGAATCTTGCACCTGCAGTTGGCAAAGAAAAACAAAGAGATGGAGTTTTCCGAGTTTTGAACCTATTGATTTTGAATGCTTTTTTTTTACTCCAACAGAACTTCCATTATAGGAAATTTTCCTGGAGTTTTTTCCTTCTAAAAAAACGTTAAATGCGGGAAATATTTGGAAGTGATAACGTTAAATCCGGGATTTTTTAACATTACGAGTATAGGAAATTAATTGGGACTAATGAATAGTGACGTTATATGCGGGGAATCATTAAATACGGGTTACGTTAAATCGGGGTTTCACTGTATTTGTAAAAACACCCAAGTTTTGTTTTCAAAATGTAAATTAATCTTATACAATAAGTCAAAAGAATTTTTTTTAACCCTCTGAGCGGTTTGGACGTATTTTTCCGTTTCCCTAAAACAATTTAAATCTGTTGTAGAAAAAAAATATTTAAACAAAATTTTATTTTAAAACGTATATCAAATAAAGTTGCATGAAGTGCATTATAGAAACAAACAGGGAAAGAAATTTTTAATTAATATTAGTTTTATAAGCATTTTTATGAAAATGCAGGAAATTAATATTTTCCAAGCTTAATTCTTTAAAGAATGCTTTAAATAGTTCCAACATATAAAGTGTCATAACACATTGATGTTTATTTGTTTGTTCATTTTAAGAGACTTAGTTTTATTAGTATTATGTTGTTGTTGTTTTAATTAAAGATAATGCATTTTTTTTTTTTTTTTTACCATTCATAAAACCTTTTTTATCATTTAGGTTTTCAAAGAACAAATAGAAGCAGCTGAATCATGGCTTTCTGCCAAAGAGGCTTTCTTAAATAATGAAGATCTAGGTGTAAGTATTGAATCAAATTATTTGTTTGTATTTACTTGTGACGTAAAACATTTAGAAAAAAAGGGAAATTCTATAAAGCATTAACAACTTTTGCAATAACAATAAATTAGATTTGAAAACTGCTTGCTCATTTTAACTTCAAAATTTACACTTAGTATTTTTTTTCATAAATTAATAGCAATGTGTGAAAAAAAAATCATTTATGTATTAAATTTCTTAATAGCAATGTGTGAAAAAAAAAAGAAAAAAAATGCATTAAATTTCTTTTGTTTAGGATTCAATGGCCACTGTCGAAGCTCTTATACGAAAGCATGATAATTTTGAGAAGACTATGAATGCTCAGAGTAATAAAATTGATGAATTGGAAGCTTTTTCTACAGAATTAATAGCTGCTAAACATTACAATAGCTCTGCCATTCAAGCTAAATGCCAAGCTGTTTGTAGCAGACGTGATAAGTTGAAGGAAAGTGCTTTGGTTCGAAGAAAGAAATTACAAGAATCAAGAGAACTGCAAAAGTTCTACCGAAATATCTATGATGTATGTTTTTATTCCAATTTCAACTACTGTTCTAAGTAATTAAGATCTTTTTGTATGAACATTCTTTTTTTTATAATAATGGACACCCTAGATAATTCTGTTTTCTTTTCTTTTTAACATACAGTAATCCCTTAGCATTTGCGAGTTTTGATTATTCGCAAAATAAAAAATGAAGAACGTTTCAACATTCGTGAATACTTCCCTTGGTTATTTGCGAATTTTGTTTTGTAAAGAATATTTTTTTTCAAAGCAAACTCGCTTTGTTTCACCAATTCTTTGAACTATTTGACACTGGACAGCTGCATTGTACTGCATAGCCTAAGTTTCAAGAATTTCCGCCCTTTTATTGATGCAAAATACAGATCAATAACTCAGAGAAACCCGAAATACGACTTGATGTTAAAAATAAAAAAAATCCTAAATTTTCTAAAATTCAAAATTTTATTGCAAGTGAAAAAATTTCTGCAAAAATTATATGGGAAAATTTTAAAGCTTTAACAACAACTTGTCGAAAAAGTAATAGAATGATATCCTTCACTGGTGAGGAATCTTAAGTTTAAAAGAAAAATCGAAGCCGCAACTTTTCCTAATATGGAAATTCATAAACAAAAGATCTGTTCTTCTAAACACACATATATCAATAAATTTTTTCTGCCCTGAACTAGCAACTACCGTATTTTTCGGCCTCTAATCCATGGTGGCGTGTAATCCACAGCCGCAATTTTTAGTGCTTATAAAAAATTTCATCAGATAATCTGCATCAGCCTATAATCCGCAGATAATACACCGGACTATACGAGGATTACTCATTGTTTTCAACATTCCAAAGTAACTAATAAACCACCTCCTTATTTATTTAGTTGCTCTATTTAAGTGATAATTGTAATAAAATAATTAAAAAAAATAATTATAAAATAATTACAAGTTAAAAATACAAATACTTTTTTTCATTGAATCTTATATCTAAAACATAGACTGTCTTGTGAATACAGACAATTCTATAATAATTGCTGTTTTTAAATCATTTTCTAATTTTATAATAATGTTCAGTTTAAATTCTGTAGTGTTAAGTAATACGTTTTCTGTTAGACATTATTTATTATATTGCATTGCAATTTTTTAAAGAGATGAGTTAAGAAACGCTTTATTCTTCATAAAAACATGTTGCCAAAAAGCTAAAAATTATAACATAAAAATCGGAAGCCACTTCCACTAGCAGCACATACACATCATATATGAACGAATCACGAGCAACTCCACGAACGGTCGATAGTAAGCAATCGCATGATAGCTGTTTACATTTTTATTTTGACTGCCGGTAGAAACAGGATATCTGGCATGAACTTCTGCTTAAAAAAAATGTCAGCAGATAATCCGCACCGGTAGATAATCTGCACTTAAAATTTTTGAGGTTTTTTAACAGATAATCTGCGGTTTATAGGACGAAAAATATGGTAACTTTGTACAATATGTTTCTAATTATTCAAATTTATTTACAGCATGTAATTTTTAATGCTTAATAAATATATTTTTATGTTTCAATAAAAAAAAAAATCCTTAAACCTAACCCCCTGTTATGCATGGGAAGATAGTCCCAACATTCGCGGTTTTGACATTTGCAAAGGTTTCTGCTAACCTCACCATCGCAAATATTAAAGGATTACTGTACTTAATTTGCTCTTTGAGACCTTTAATATAAGATGCCACTTTTGTGTTTTTTCACCCCATATCATGAAAGTTACATCAAGGATATAAGGGGCAGTAAAATATTATTCTCTCTTAAAAATTGTTGCTTATTTTAATAACTGTCTGCTCTAAGTAATATTCATAATAGCTTTCTTCTTTCTCACACATAGAAACAAACATTTTAAAATAAGATTACTAGCTTATGAGTTAAACAGGTGTTAAACTATTCTTATTTACTGCTGTCATCACAGTCCTGTTGATCATGTTTTATTTTAGATGTTTTATCACTTATCAGTGCATCTAATAATTATTTACTTTTGACAACATCCTTCTTAAAAACAGAACTGAATATAACTACTACTTTCATTGTTCTGAAATTATTATAATTGTAATAATTATAGAACAGATGATTTAACATCATTGATTCCAAGATTGATTCAATATCATTGACGCTAAATTAAATTAAATCAGTAAATAATATTAAAACCACTAAAATTTTTTTAAATATACAACCAAGCATTGTCTTTTTTTTTCAGTCTAATTAATTGGGTTTACTTTTATTATGGTAATACCTCTGTACTGTTATACACCAGGTGAAGGGAGTCCCTAATTAATTTGCTACCAAAACTATAGTTGTAAATTTACTATTAATTCACCAAAGGAAGAAGGAAAAAAAGACTTTCAGTATAATTAAACCAATATTTTACTACAGAAGCAGTCTTAAGCTTTTCTTCCATTTAAAGATGTATTTAAATAGTATAACATTTGTAAATTTATAAGAGGATATAAAATATGTAAGATTTAATGAGTTAAATTGAATTATTGTATTGATTAAGCATGAAAAATATTAAAAGACAATTTCTATTCTTTTTAAGGTTGTAGGTTGGATCAATGAAAAAATTCAAGTAGCTTCAGATGAGTCTTACAGGGATCCTACAAATCTTTTAAGTAAAATACAGAAACAAGCAGCATTCGAAGCTGAGCTTTCTGCCAATAAAGGCCGGGTTGATGCTGTTATGGCTGAAGGAGAAAAATTAATTGGTAATGGCCATTATGCTTCTTATGAAATCCAGAATCTTCTTCAAGAATTAGAAATGCATTGGAGGCAACTTTTGGATCAAACTGCTTTGAAAAAAGAACGCCTTCAAGATGCATATCAGGTATTAAAATTTGAGTAATTTTTCCTTTTATCATTAATTTATTTTGTGTTACTATTTTTCATGTTGATTCTTAGAGAAATTTTTTAAAATTAAAGATTATTTTTTTCAGTATTTTTTGTTAAATGCATAAGCTCTGAGAGCAGTGTTCATTTTTTAAATTAACGTTAGTGCTAAATATCGAAATTTCTAAGTAAGCAATGCAGGTCTTGGAACTAGAACTAAACTGAAAACTATTATTTCTGATGAAATAAAAACTGGAACTGAACTTTTCACTTATGGACCAGTAAATATAATAAAACTTTTTTCGTTTGTAGAGCTGAATTGCTGAAACTAAATAAAAAGTCAAAAATGAAAATATTTATTATCATCTAATGTTAGAAATAAACAGTGCCATTTTAATACATGTGCTCAAAGAACAGACCCAATACTGAAAAAATACTTTTTAGAGATGATTTTAGGGCAGGGTTGTCAATAAGATTATGAAGAAAGCTAATTCATTATGAATGTTTGACATTCTGTATTAAAACAAGAGATTTGTAAAATTGTGAAAAACCAAGGGCATAAAGAAAATGAGAGTTTATAATTTGACTTGATGATATTCTGTATTAGCTTAAATGGACATCTTTTGACAATTTATTGAAATCAGTGAACTGAACCACAACTGAAACGAAAAACTGGAAACCAAAAATCCCATTATTTCTAATTGAATGAAAATTGGAACTGAATCAAAAATCATTATTATGAAGGGACTGATACTGAAATATTTTATTTTAACTGAACCAAAATATAAAGTATTATGATTATGATTTGAAATCCTGGTGCATTCTAATTGCATCCCATTCTTACTTAGGAACTTAATCTCTATTATTTTATAATGCAAATTATGAGTGTTATCGATTCCAATTTAGAGCACTGGGTTTATGACTAATACAGATAGATGGTATCAATTGTTTTAAAAAACATTATTATGCATATTTTTTTACCTATCATAAAAATTCATGCAGTAGAAGAATAATTTGAGAGATATTCTTTAGATAAGCTGTTTTCTATACTTATTTAAATAAAAATGTGAATAAATTTAAATTGAATTGTTTTTAAATTTGAATAATCTAAGATGTCAGGGGCTGCTCGTTTCTAATTGTTGTGGATGTTCTGCCAGTGGTACAATCTATTATGTTTCATTACGGTTCTGTCCTGAGAATTCACCGAGTGAGATTGGGGTATTAAATTTTCAGAATTTTACTTTACACGCAATAAGAATTTTTTTTTTTTTTTTATTAGATAATTTTATTAAATATTGATCTTTTTCTAGTATAACTTAAAGTCCTTCCAAAAATCATAGGGAATTTATAGGACTGTTTAAAGTAAATATATATATATATCAGGGCTAGAAAAATTTGAAAAATTTTACATGCCCAGTCGGGTATGTGGTAGAAAGAATAGATGCCGAAATAAAAAATTTACATGCCCAACTTTTTGCACTTCTAAATTTCGTTGCTGTAATTTTAAAAATGGTAAATATAACATAATCTACAAAACAATAAAGGATACGCCAAATATTTTTTATTTAAGAGAATATGAAACTCTTCTGATTCAATTTTTTTTAAATAAATGATTTCCAATTTAATAAATAAATTACAATACAAAACTAATTAAACATTGTTTTATTATAAGTTACATTCTCTATATTACATTGCTGGTATAGAGAATGTTCACTAATGTGTCGTGTACCTTTGGCAGTTGATTGCCAGTGTTCGACAGCCAGTGAGAGGTCATGGGTACAAGTGCCAGGTCAGGGCCATCAATGCTTATTTGCTTTAAGTCATTCATAATAGTTTCTGTGAAGAGGCTAAAGCAAAGGGAGGTTTTAACTTGATTCACACAGCTAAAGCCCCTTTCAGATGCAGATGTACTATGTGAAAAACAAAGCATTATTTCAACCAATAAAAATATAGTATTGGTGATATCTTGTTTGAGTTGTAGCTGCAGATAGCTATATTAGATGTCTTTTCTAACTTTCACTAATTGCAGACAGAATCTCGAACCTCAAACCCTCATTATTGCCATCCATCACTATTGCATCTCAAATGCCTCCAAAAATACATCCCGTTCAGGCATGTTAATAAGAATAATACATGCCGATTCGAAATTTTACATGTCCTGGGCATGTCGGGACTTGGATCCCAGATTTTTCGAGCCCTGATACATATGTATATGAAACGATAAAAGCTAAGCCCCTTTTTAAAATGTAAAATCTCCTTTTTGCCCCTTGTAAAATTTGAAATCCCCGTTTAAAAAAATAGAAATTTAAATTTAGAAATTAAAATTAAAACTTTTTAAATGCTTTAGTAATTGTGTCTCAATTGATTGAAACTTCCACCCCTCAGCAGTGCATTTGGGATGCGGGACGCAACAGCTCTCAACTCATCTGGACCTGGCTTTTGCCAAAGGATCACATGTAACTGGAAGGCCCAATAAAACCAGGGCCAAACGAACTCTATCTCCTTTTATTGGACTCATATAAAACCATGCCTGCCACAACTAGCTGAAATGCAATGACGTTCTACAAACCAGCCACATTTCACATGTACCCCTGCACAGTACCGGGCATCCAGAGCAGGCCGCTATGCTCAACAGCGTCCTGAGCCAGAGCACCCCATGGCCTGGCCCGCATATATTACATATATAATTTTTGACACTACATCATGAAAGCATATGTTCAAACCACATTTCCTTTTTATAATAATAAAAGAAAGTTTAAATGGATGTATTAGGATAATGGAATGGTTTAAATCGATATACGGATTTATAGAGTAAAGAATCTAAAAGGTATATTAGATGTAAATTTCCAACTGGGCGAAGAATGTCCGGACCAGGATTCGAACCCGGGACCGAGCTGTTGAGCTGAACCAGGTTTCAGACCAGATGCTGTAATCATCAAGGTTAGCTGGGTGAAAAAGTTCGACCAGAATCGTCCGGGATAGCTCAGATGGCAGAGCACTGGCGGCTTCAGCCAGGAGGTCCCGGGGTCGAATCCTGGTCCGGACATTCTTCGCCCAGTTGGAAATTTACATCTAATATGATTTGTTTACCAATTAGAATAATTGTGTTAAAATTAATCTAGTGAATCTAAAAGGTGTTTGAGAGTTAAAAACGGTTAAAGCCTTTTTTTTTTTTTTTTTTTTTTTGTATACATAATTTTGCCCATACAATTGGCTAAAATAAAAAAAAAAAATAGAAAGGTACTGTTTTATAAACATTTTCCAGGCATTTTATGGAATTCTGAGCTTAAATTTGTATATTTCAGAAAAATTCCCATTTTTAAAATAAAGTTGAAATTATTGCATAATTTTTCAAAAACATTTAGTGTCTATCTATGCATACCTTTTTTCTGTAGTTGAAATAGTAAAAATAAATTATATTCATTCTTAAAATAAAGGTATAATCTGTACTCTGCAAAAATTGTTCTTCAAGGGATATCTTGCACACAATTTTTAAAAAGCACATTTTGATAAATATCCCTGTAAGTTATGTTTTTAATTATTGTTTACAGGTGCATATTACATTTTTAGTCATTAGCTTAGTTAGGAATTTTTTATGCTTTTTTTTTAATGCTTAGAAGATGTTGCTGTTTCAAATACATATTATATATTTTTTTAAATGCTCAAAATGTGTTGCCATATTAAATATGTACATATATTTTTTTCGCAACAATCAAATTTTTTGTAGTTTTATTTTAGAATCCTAAAATCAAGATAATTTCAGTTGCATTTCATGTATTTAATTGTTTTATTTTTTATATGAAAGAACAATTATTCTTCAAGTCTAATCATTAAAATGATGCCTTATAGTTTATAAAGCCAGTTGCTGTCATTATTGCTTGTTTTTATTATTATCAGGCACTGCAGTTCAATCGAATGTTGGATGAAATGGATGCATGGATTGATGAGATAGAGTTACAATTACAATCTGAAGATCATGGTAAAGATCTTACTTCTGTGCAGAATTTACTGAAGAAACATCAGGTAAAAAACATTTTTTTTTTAATTTTAGCCTTAAGAACATGAATTTATAGTACAGTCGCCCCCATTTAAACGAATATTGATGGTTCCAGAAATAATATTCGATTAAGCGGGTAATTAAACAGGGAATCATAACTGTAATATTTAATGCGTAATAAAAAGGCAAAATAACCATCTATGGTATATTTAATTAACAGCATAATAAATCATTAGCAGAATAACATAAACTAAAATAAATACAAATGCTAATATAAAGTAAATGCATATTAATTTAATGTCAGTACATTCATTTATATGGTTTACACCACACTTAATGCAGCTCGTTTAAATTTGGTCAAAACTTTGCTACTTCTAATTTACTTAAAAAAATCGTTTAAAGTGGTTTGTTTATGTGGAATTTTTAAGGAGTAAATATCGAGTTATTTTTCGAATGAGTGCAAAATATCACAACTACCATCTCGAGTCTCGAAGTGACGGCGCACTGCCATTTAAAGAAGTGATGGTGGGGAGATCAAGGTGGGGAAATCATTTGACCTGTTCATTATACACCTGCTGGCCAAAATCATTGCAGGAAGAACTGAAAATTTGTTTTCAGCGTAAAGGAACCGAAAAGACAAAAGGTGGAAGGAAATTCCAGCTGAAACGTGCTTTCCACGCTTTTTTCAAATATCGGTCACACAGCTGTTATTCGATTAAGCGGGGACGTTCATAAAAGATATTTGGTTTAAGCAAGGGGGGAAATAACGTAGAACCAATAGGAATAAATTCGGTTCTGGAGGATTCTATTCGAATAAGCGGGGTATTCGATTATCCGTGACCCGATTATGTGGGGAGGACTGTATTGTATATAGGAATAATTTTATAATTGCTTTACCAAACTTTTTTTTTTTTAAATGCCAAATTTGAAATTTTCGTGAAATTCATACAATTAGTTTTGGAGATATTAATTATTTTAAAGTGAGCATATTTTAGGGGCTGTACTCAAATTGAAGTTCTGTACTCGATTGTTGAAATGCTACAGAATGATTATATCACTTCTATTACTGTATTATTTTTTATTAATATCAACATCTCACTCACTTAATGTGGTTTTACTATTGCCAGCCCAAATGTCTCATTAAAATGAATAAAATATTTTTTTCTTTATCAAATTATGCTTTTCTGGACATCGTAGACTTAAACTGTCATTTTGGCATTTTTTACTTATAATTTAAAAATTACTTTGAAGAAAATTTTGAAATTGAGAATTTGCATAAAGCAGGACATAATAAATATAAATCTATCAAAAAAATTGTAGGTTGCATTTCATATTTTTTTTTCGAATATTAATTTCATAATTTATATTATTGAAGTAACTGCTTAGTGTGATTAAAGTAATAATAACATAATTACGCTGGATGCAACTAGATTAATATTTATTACATGCGGATCGAAGATCCGACCATCTTACATCACGGCTCACAAGCAACTGACTCCAAAATGCCGATCTCGGCCAGGTACGTTTTACATGCGCTGATGGCGCCATCTAGTATCAGACAGAACAGATTATAACATTCTCTTCCTTCTTAAAGAAAGATACACAGAAAAACATAAAAGTTCTGTAGACATGCAACAGTTCAAATAAATAATAAATTCAGTCCTTGACATAGTTCAAAATAATGAATGAACAGTTCTAGAGCTCTAGAGTCTAATATTGCAGACGTGAAGGTTTTGTCTTTGGACGAGCTGAGCGTCTTAGTTGAGGAATGCCTGCATTCTGTCTCGCTACTTGTGGCGAGAACACTGGGGGATCTGCCTGAGAACTGTTGCCTATGTCTAGGACACTTACCTGGGGAGACAGTACTGGAGGTACCGGGGTGGTTGTACCCTGATCAGCTGGGGAATCTGTATTAACATCAGCAGGTGGTAAATCCACCTCACCTCCAGGTTATGAAGTAGAAGGATCAGACACATTTGGTGCTGGAGGAGAAGGTGCTGACACACCCAGAACTGGAGGACTTTCACACACATTATGTCTGTAGCAGACTTGGTCAATATGGCGTGACCAAATACCCCAAGTAGTCTTGATTTTGCACATTGAATTGTCCATTGAGCGTATGACAGTTCCTGCGACCATGACAGACCGCGGTTAAATGAGCGCACCCAGACTGGAGTGCTTTCTGAGAATTTACTCAAGAGTTTCTTCCTTCTCAGGAATTTGAGTCCCAGCATTGCGGATAAGATCCAAACGCATGCGAAGGGGGCGCCCAAACATTGCAATAGCTGGTGATATACCTGTTGATGCTGACGGGGTGTTTCTGAAGTTTAGAAGAAACCTAGCCAGTCTCCCCGTAAAAGTTCCTTCCTTATTTTTCTTCAATGCAGATTTTACTGTGCGTACTGCTCGTTCTGCTAAACTGTTTGAATTCGTGTGGTATGGTGCTGTTTTTATAGGCGCAATGCTATTTTTCTCTAAGAAATAAGTGAATTCATCACTACAGAACCCAGGTCCGTTATCACTCACCACACTCCTTTGTAACCTGAAGCGGGCAAAAAGATTTCGCAGAGTTGTGATGGTTGACACTGCTGTGGTGTTAAGAACCGGGATCACTTCCAGCCACTTTGTTTTAGCATCAATCACAATTAATAGCCAATGACCTTCCACAGGACCTGTGTGGTCGATGTGCATTCTTTCCCATGGTTTGTCAGGTATGAGCCAAGAGATTTGAGTAGAAGGGGGAGCCGTGGCATTTTCTTGGCAGTTAAGACAGCTTTGTACTTTTGTCTCCAAGTCTCGATCAATACCAGGCCACCAGACATGGGAGCGAGCCAGAGATTTAATTGTGGAAATACCTTGGTGGGCACTGTGAAGTTCATTCAAAACGAATTCACGAAATCTTCCTGGGACAAAAACACGGGAACCTCTGAGAATGATATTTCCTTCTACCGATAATTCATTCCTGATATGCCAAAAGGCTTGCAAATTTTCTGCTACTTTTCTTGGCCACCCATTTTGAATATATGTTCTCAGACGACTCAGAGCAGGACATTTATCTATCTTTCTTTGGATTAGATGTGCCGTCAGTGAGCTATCATTTAATTGACGGATCAGTAAAACAGATTCGACTGGAACTGGAGGATCTGCCAATTCAGATTTCAATGGAAGTCTACTGCAGGCATCGGCATTTCCATGCAACTTCCCTTTTCGATACTGAATATTGTAAGCATATGCTGATAAAGTTAAAGCCCATCGCTGGATGCGAGCTGCGGCAACTGATAGCACTGGTTTGTCTTCTAATAACAAGTTTACTAATGGGCGATGGTCAGTGACTAGAGTAAATTTTCGTCCTAGCAGATAATTTCTGAAACGAGTCACTCCGAAAACTAAGGCTAAAGTCTCTTTCTCAATGTGACTGTAATTCTTCTAAGCTTTTGTCAGGGAGCGAGAAGTGAAAGCAATTGGTCTATCACCATCAGAGGTTGCATGTGACAGAACAGCACCGAGACCATAGGGACTTGCATCACAAGCAAGAATTACTTCCTTGTCTTGGTCAAAGTGTACCAGTAACGAAGAGTTCTGGAGTACATCTTTAGCTTTTTGAAAAGCTTCCTTTTGCTGTATATCCCATTTCCATGGCTGCTTGCTTTCTAATAACTTGTACAAGGGAGATAACAAAGTTGACATATTTGGGAGAAATTTTGCATAATAGGTTATCAAACCAATAAATGAACGTAATTCATCTATGTTTGTTGGTTCAGGAGCATCTGTAACTGCTTTAACCTTCGATTCAACTGGGTGTAAACCATCTTTGTCTATGCGATGACTTAGATACTCTACAGATGATTTCAGGAACTCGCATTTCTCGGGATGCAATTTTATACCTGTTGCTTGTAAGTGACTGAGAACTTCTTGTAATTTTTGCAAGTGTTCTTCTTTATTTTTACCAGTCACCAACAAATCGTCTAAATATTTTGAAGCTCCTACTATACCTTGCAAGATTTTCTCAATTTCCCTTTGAAAAATGGCAGGGGCAGAGGCAATGCCAAAAGCCAGTCGAGTATAATGAAACAGGCCTCTGTGTGTGTTTATCACCACCAGGTGTTTTGACTCTTCATCTAATTCCAGTTGACAGTATGCATCTCGCAGATCCAACCTGGTAAATGCCGTACGACCAGACATCTCAGCAAACAGGTCTTCAATTTTTGGGAGGGAATATTACTCTAGCTCTGTCGCTTTATTCACAGTCAACTTGAAATCACTGCAAATTCTGACTCTGTCATCTTGCTTAAGCATTGGAACAATTGGCGCTGCCCAGTCGGAGGTCTTTACTGGCTCAAGAATACCATCTGCAATGAGGCGATCTAGTTCCTTATCAACTTTTTCTTTATAAACATATGGGACAGGACGGGCTTTAAAAAACTTTGGGACTACATCTTTCTTACAGGTAAGATGCACTTTGTCTTTAACTAATCCCAATTCTGGTGAAAAAACGTCTTTGAATTTTTCTAAAAGCCCATCTAAAGTCAATTGACTAGTATTCATATTGTGCAAGGTGTGGCTCATATTTGAGTCAAATGCATTCATTAGGCTTAATGGAATAATCCAGTCACGGCCAGCTAAATTAGTGTTTCCTTGCGAAACCACCAGTAACGGTAAATGTTCTCTTCTTTATTGGAATACTACTTCTACATTTGTCATTCCTACAATACTAATAGAATGATTAGTATAGGACTGTAATTTAATTTATGTGTGCTCCAAAGGAGAGCAAAATCTTCAAATTTTTTCGAACGAGTTTACTGGCATCAGGGAAAATGGCACACCAGAATCTATTTCAAAAATTACAGGCTGTCCCTGCACTTTGCATGTGATTTTAATTGGGGGATATGGTTCTTTATCATTATTTAAATAAAACATGGAATACTCTTTATTTTCTAAACTTTTCTTAGGTTCCTCCACTAAGTTTACTTTAGGCTTATAACTACTCTTATTTTTGGATAAACATACCTTTGCAAGGTGCCCCAACTTCCGACAGTTGTGACAAGTGGTATTCCTGTGTTTGCATTCTGAAGACTGGTGTTTTGGATCACCGCAACGAAAACAATGTTTTTCTGCACGCGGGTAACTTGCACCCGATGTTGACTTGGTGCCGGACTCGTTTTTTCGCGCCCGTTGTGACGTAATCTGCATTTTTTTAATTTCTGGAACAGCAGTAATCTTTAAATCCACAGCATCTCTTGCTGCAGCTTCCATAGCAATGGTAATTTCAGACGCACGCGTAAGGGTTAATTTTGCTTCTGACAATAATTTTCTTTGTATACCCTCGTCCCGTATCCCACAAACAATCCTATCGCGCAGCATCATATCCAGAGACTCCCCAAAGTTGCAGTACTTTGCCAATTTATGGAGCTCCGCGATATAATCGGCCACCGATTCATCGGCGCGTCGTACGCGGCTGTTAAATTTAAATCGCTCGACGATTTCAGAGGGTACAGGATCGTAATGTGCGTTCAGCACTCTAATTAATTCTGTTAACGTTTTAGAAGTGGGTGCTGCCGGTGAAAGTAGATTCCGTAGTAGACCGTAAGTTGTCGGTCCCACCACTGTTAAGAACACTGCCCGTTTTCTATTGTCATCTTCTATAGCGTTCGCAATGAAGAACTGTTCTAAACGCTCTGCATACTCACTCCAAGATTCAAGAGAGGGGTTAAATTCGCTAATGCAGCCGAAGGAAGCCATGCTGGGACGATATAATGTCAGATACAAAGTTGCCAGTCGCCGATTAGGCCTAGCACGCCGTTATGTGCCGATGCCGCTATTCTCTTGAAAATATGCGAAAAAAATCGCTAATTTCTTAAGAAATACATCGATAAATCTTCATCTCGTTGCCACTGAAGTAACTGCCGAGTGTGATTAAAGTAATAATAACATAATTACGCTGGATGCAACTAGATTAATATTTATTACATGTGGATCGAAGATGCGATCATCTTACATCGCGGCTCGCAAGCAACTGACTCCAAAATGCCAATCTCGGCCAGGTACATTTTACATGTGCTGATGGCGCCATCTAGTATCAGACAGAACAGATTATAACAATTATAAAATGTTTAAAATTACAAATTCAATGTGTTTATGTTTGGGTTTCTTAGTATTATAATCAAACAACAACAAAAAAAAAATCACACAGGGATTATAATTTAAGGAGATATTTATAAAAATATGAAAATGTAATTTAACATTAGAAGCTCTAAATTTTGAATATTTATAATTCAAAAACTTATCATCCAAATGACTTGACATTTCATTTCTAGACATAGTTTGAACTGAAGATTTTAAATATATTGTCAAAATTGGGTGTTGGCATTGAAAAAAAAACAAAGTTTGGTCTGGTTTTGATTTGTAGATTTGTTTTGATTTTGTACTAAGCAAACTTTGTAATGCATCATTTAAAAGTAGACTTTATTTCCGATCGTTTGGTACCCGTAAATTTTTTCTATTATAATTAGTTGCAGAGTTAGTAGGGGTGTTTACTTTTTTTTCCACAACTGTGCATTACATACAAAAAAAATAAAATAAAATAAAATAAAGGAAAGAAAGAAAAAAAATCACAAATAATTCTAGCATTCCTCAAGGCAAGATCTGCACTATACCACTGATATATGGAATGAAATGAGAGCTTGAAATAAAGAGATTCATCATAATATTAAAGGAGCGGATATTGAAACACTATTTACAGATAATGATTAACATCTTTACCATCTTTAAAATTTTCTTTAGTTACATCATGTCATCTTAGAATACGAAAATCAAAACATTCTCTATCATCGTACTTCATTCTCATCTCCCTTTACCCTCTTGTGTGCTTTTGCATAAAATTTCACTCCATATAATAACTTTTTACAACTCCTTTTTAATAATAACTTTTTCAATTTTTGAATTCTTATACATTTCTCAATTTCTGAAAGATAATGCATTTAGAAAAAAAAAAAAAATCTTTGTTTCTGTTAATTTTTGTACACTTAAATATGAGGTATCAATATGTGATTTATTTTAGTAGTAGGCTTATTAAACAGTTCCATAAACACTTAATTTTTTTCTTACAAAATTCATTGAAGTGTATTTATTTATTTTTTGTTTCATCTCTTAAAGGTTGTTTTTGCTTTTTGATCTTCAGTTTTTAGTGATTTAGTATAGGGGGGAAAAACGCCTCAAGGCCTTAAATGTAATATGAATATCAAATTGAGAATTATTTAAATTAACGGCTTAAAAAGTGTGTTCTATTAAATTTGAGCCAATCAGCAATATTTGTGTCTGCAAAATGAGGATTTTGATACCACGCATATTTATTACAGAATTCAGTACATTAGCTAAATTGCACAAATTTAATTGCACAAATGCTTACTGTAATGGTACAGTCGCATATTTACTAATGTATTTGTGTTTTAGGTCCAAATTCTTCATGCAACTTTAAGAAAAACTGAAATAAAATTTTTGTACAGTTCTTATCATTTTTTACTCCAATTTAGATTTTTTTTCAAAATTTGGTAAAAAAATAAAAATTAATGACATATCTTGACATAAAACAACAAATGTTTTGTAACACATTTTTATGTATGGTTAAAACTATAAATTTATTGTTGTTCTGAAATGCTTTGAAGTATGCTTAATTGAATAAAAAAATCTTGTTCCTAGCATCTAGAAACTGATATTAACAATCATGCTGAGAATATTGAGCAAATAAAAGATTTGAACACTAGTTTCCAGAACAGTAATCATTTTCTGAAAGAAGAAATTGAAGATAGAGCTCTTGCTACAGTAAACAGGTATAAAAATATTTTTATTTTTTTCTTATGATGAATATATAGAGATTTTTAAATTAATTTAATGTGTATATAAATTAAGTGTCATTTTGTAGTATAACATCAGGCTTTTTTTTTCTTTTTTTTTTTTAATTTGAGTAATGAAAATTACTTATGAAATAGGTGTTCTGAAATATATTTTTCCTCTCAGTGTAGAATCTTGAAACAAATATATTCTCAAATGGACATTCTAAATCGTAGTTGCTACGATTTGGACCTATAAACTACGATGCTATGAAAATCAGTCTTAAACTACGATTTTTTGCAAAAAACACAAACGCATTTTTTGTTTCTAGTTGCAATTTTTATCCCACGCAGCATATTTTCAGGAGTGATTCTGTTCCAAAATTTCAAAGTATTCATTTCCGAAAGTTTTAAAAAATTGGTCATTAGTCCGAAAATTCGGACATAATGCTCATGGGGGGGAAAATATCTGGGCTGCAAAACAAACTTCTTAACATAAAACCCTCTTTATAAATATTGACCACAAGTGAATTCTGTAAATATTTATACAGAAATTGACTTCCTTAGAAACAGGTGTGCCATTTTAAGAATTTCGGAAGGGGGAGGGAGGTGGTTCTTTGAGGGGCAAGGTTTGAAATAGTGTGTAAAATCGCACGATTTGCTCACAGGAATATAAAGTCCTGCATGATGAAAAATGCTGTGCAGTATTTCCCTCTGCAGTTTCTTCCACAGACATGATTCTTTTGCGAGTATATTTTAAAATTTCTTGGAATGAGATTTTTTTTTTTAATGAAATTTCTCCAAATTAATTCGTGAATCGATCGCAAAAAAAAATGAGAATTTCTTCAAATGATGGTGTAAAAATATCGGGTATTTCGTCAAAGATCTCAGAAACAAATAGTGATTTTCTTCAATTGGTCGCTGAATAAAATCGCTAATTTCGTTAAGAGTTCAGAAAGAAATTGCGAATTTCGTCAAAAGAGTGCGCAAAAAATCACGAATTTCAATAAACTATCGAGGGAAAAATATTGCAAATTTCATGAAAAGGTCGCGGAAACGAGTAGTGAATTTTGTTAATTGGTCGCGAAAAGATATCGAAAATTTTGCCGATGGGTTGCGATAAAGTATCATGAATTTCGACAAATGACCGTATAAAAAAATCAGTTTCGTTAATTGGTCGCAAAAGAAAATAAATTTCGTCAAAAAATTATGGTAAAAACGTGAATTTTGTCAAAATATCACAGAAAGAAAACGCGAATTTCGTCAAAAGATCAGTAAGAAAATGCAAATTTCACCGAAAGACTGCGGAAAGAAAACACTAATTTCATCAAAGGATCATGGTAAAAAAAGCAAAATTCGTCAAAGGATCACGGTAAAAAATACGAATTTCGTCAAAAGTTCGTGATAAAAAGTGCAGATTTCAACAAAGAATCGTGATAGTAAAATGTGAATTACGATTGTGTGAAAAAAATGTGAATATCCTGAAATGATCGAGTTAAAAAAATTGCGAGTTTCGTCAAAATTTACTGCACTGGGCACTGGGCTAGAAAACTGAAACCAGGCTCCTTTTACAAATGTAAAAAAAAAAAAAAACTCTTCAAAACGAGAAGGAACTCTAAAAATCGTATAAAAATTTTCAGAGGAAAAAGTTTACTGTTTTGAGAGCTCAAAGACTGAAACGTTATTCCTTTTAGGAATGCTGCGAAACACGAAAACCAACCAACCAACCAACCTCCAGATTAATTTTAATTTTGTGTGCTACGATTTCTCATTTTCAAAGGTTGGCAGGTTTGTTACTTTCAAAACACATTTTTTAAAAAGGGCCTGTATAAATCCTATTTCAGTTTACATTTCTATATAATTTTGGCAGAAATTTAAATGATAAAAAAATTTGTTAGCTGTAATTAAACTGAAATTTATCCAAATTACATCCAATCAGATTAATATAAAATTGAAAATATTGTTAAACTTCTTTCACCGAATTATTTACTACAACCAGTAACTACTAAAATACAAAAAGAAATAGATTCTCAGTAAATTTACACTAGTTCTCGATTAAAAGCATTTGATGATGAATGAAATTTTGTATAGAAAAATATATAAGATGTAATTGAGTTCATTTGATTTACATGAATTATATAGCAATTTTCGATTTGTTGTGAGTTTATGCATACAGTTGAATCTCGAAACTCTGGAATCAGCGGGACTACAGTGATCCCGGATTTTGGAGATTTGTTTAAAAATATTTTTTATGACACTATACATAATAATATACAAAATGTTATTTTTCCCTAGTGCAAATAAGCAAATTGGCAAATAAAATAATTAAATAGGAATAATACGCTAACAAAAAAAAATTGGTCATCAGTCCGAAAAAACAAACATAAAAAAGCAACAGAAACAAAATGTGTAAAAGAAAATGAACTTATTAACATAAAACCCTCTTAATGGATATTAACCATAAGTGAATCATGTTCTATAAATAGTTACAACACAAATTCTTTTCCTCAGAAACTTAGGTGCAATATCTAGAGTTTTTTTGAGGGGAGGGGGATTTTTTTTTCAGGCGCAGAATTTGAGATAAAGTGCTGGATTTCTTGCTTGATTCTTTCATGAATATATTTTTAATTTTTGTGTACATCTGTGAATTTTTATTTATTTATTTATTTATTTTTTTTCGGAACTTCACAAAATAAACTTGTGAATTGGTTTTGAAAAAAAAAAAAATGCGAATTTCTTCAACAATTGCGGAAAAATATCATGAATTTTGTCACAGATCTCAGAAGCAGGTAGCAATTTTTTTCAATCGATTGCTGTAAAAAGTTGTTAATTTCATTAATCAATTAAAAAAAAAAAAAAAATCCAATTTGTCCATCGGATGCTGAGAAAAATCACTAATTTTGTCAACTTGTTGTGGGGGAAAAAAATATCACAAGTTTGATAAACGATTGAGGAAAAATGTTACAAATTTCATCAAAAGATTCTGAAAATAAATAGTGAATTTTGTTAACCTGTCATGAAAGAATATCACAAATATCAACAGATGGTCTCTGAAAAAAAATCATTTTTGTTAATTGGTTACAGAAGAAAATTGTCAATTTTATCAAAGGTTCAAGGAAAAAAAAACAAATTTCGCAAAGGATCATGGGGGAAAAAAAGAAAGTAAATTTCGTCTAAAGGTCACCAATTTTGCTGAAAGTTTGCAAACAAAACCTCTCATCTCCTCATCTCTTTTTTTACTGCATTCAAAGTTCTTTTGAAAGAAACAAAACTGAAACGACATGTCTGTCAACGTGCACTTCAAGTGCACTTCAAGGTCATCGGGCAATGTATCACTAGGTTGATCATTCAGTCTGAGAAGGAGATAGGATGACTATCAAGTATGTTTATCTTTTAGTTGAGTCAAGAGATAACGAAATTGCATGGTTTTTTTTTTCAAATTTATAAATATATATTTGGGTAATTTTATTAAAATATATGTAGCTTTGAGTCATCAGCATATACATATCAGATCATTTTATCGTTTTTTAACTTGACAGTTTTTCTAATAATTAGTCTTTAATTAACGGCTAGGTGTTATAAAAAAATACACCAAAATATGTTCATATATATTTAGTGTTCAGTTAAAAAAATTTAACTGCATTCGACAAGGAATATGGAAACTGCAACTTAAAAATTAATAAAACTGAAATCTGAAAAATGTCGTCCAGATTGTAGAGATTTCTGGAATTTGGATGTCAAGATTTTCAATGTTCAACTGTATTGCATATTTTGCTAAAAACTGCTCAATTTTGCTATAATGTACCAGCACAAAATGTCTGCATATGATGTATTATAATTTACTCCGTGTTTGAACAATGTCCCAGGTTTGTTTTTTTACACTTCTATTTAATTTTGCTAGGTTCATATATGTAAAGTTGTGTGTTCTCATTCTCAATGACAATAAAATATTTTCATAGTTCTCAGAAGTTTATTATAATTAATATATTTACATAATTATATTATGAATGCTTAATATACATCAAGGAAACGATTTTTCTTCCTATAAATTAAATCCATTACCACATTACTCAGTAGGGTGTAAAAAAATAAAATAAAATCGGATTTTTTTTTTTTTTAATCGCATTGTTAAGATTTTTTTTTTTTTCCCAGCATTCAAATATTGAGTAGCTATCAAGAGTTTTAGGTTTCCAAAACAATTAAACCACTAATTGCTAACATAATCTATGTTTTTACACTTTAATTAATGAAATTATAATTTAGTTACTAAATACAGAAATTATAAAAACTCCAAATTACTAGTTTCATTATAAGGATAGCCCTCCTCAAAATACTTATATAACGGCATTATTAGCTCTCAGTGCTGATTATTAGCTTTCAATGGTTAATTTTTTTTTTTCTTTTTAAGAAAAGTTTTGCTGCCTTTTCAGTGCCTAATTATTTTTTTTATTTAGTATATATGAGTTACAAAGTAAAAAAAAAAAAATCATTTATTCAACATATACCGAAGAAACTCTTGCTGTGCTTAACATTTTTATACCAATTAGTTCTTTTCTCATATGCATTTATTTACAATTTAGCTGTTGAGTAGATGTTACTCTATTATTCTTCTTTGACTCGAGATTGCTATTTAATTTATTATTACAAAAGTAGAATGAGAAACTAAGACACTGACTATTTATTCTTTTACCTGCAGAAATTTATTACACTTACTATGTTTATTTTGTATAAAATAATGCATAAATTGATTACCTAAAGGAAATTATGACTTTGCAAATTATATTAGATTTAACCATCTGAGCGGTTTGCCCATATTTTTTTGTTTCCCCAAAATAACTTAAATCTGTTGTACAGAAAAATATTTTAGGCAGAATTGGATTTTAAAATGTATGTCAAGTAAAGGGGCATGAAGTGTATTTTAGAAACAAATAGGGAAAGAAAATTTAAATTAAGATTATTTTTCCTCAAGACGATCTTAAATATCATTTTTAAATGAAACTGTTTTACGTTGGATAAAAACAATGCTTTTTACAAACTTAACTGTTTTTAATTTTTCACAATACTCAGGAATTAAGTTAAAAAACAATTATTTAAAGCTCTTTTTTTGTTTATTCATAAGTCAAAATACCTGTAGGAACTTTCAAATTATGTTCATCTTAGATTTTAATACTTTTTTTGAGATTTTAAACATTTAGAAAATTTTTGATTTTTTTTAATCAATGATAAAAAAAAAATAAATAAATAAATAAAAAATCAGTTGATTAAAATCACGATTTAATCGCTGATTTAAATCAACTGAGTAAAATTGTTGACACCCTATTACTCAGTTATAAATATTTGTTTGTTACAATAATGTAACATATGCATTAGCATAAAAATATTTTTTTTCTTTCCTCTTGTCGTATCTTAAATAGGTACTGAACAAAAATAATTTTTTTTAAGTACGTATATCCACTAGTCCAAGCTTTCTGCCAAGCATACATAAATGTGGGAAATTTCGATAATCGACACACACACCAAATTCACTTATTGCAATAGAAATGTTTTGGAACAACATGAATTGCAATAATAAAATTTGATAATTATAATATGGTTTTTAACATTGAATGCTTATACTTGAAAGGCTTTTGTTTAAAAAAAGGTACTAACTAACAAAATCAATTTCAGAATATTCAAGATTCAAGTTAAAAAAAAAAAAAAAAAAAAAAAAAATTATTGTGATTGCTTCTTCTGAAACATCCGATTTGTTAAGACTGGACGTTCATTAACATATCTGAAACATTTAGTGTGTGATAGACTTTATTTTACTGGACTTACGTGCAAAGAGTCTTTGTTTTTAAATTTTCATATTTAAAATAGATCTTTGATTATTATTTTATATTTTGACTTAAAAAATAAACCTTTGCTTTTAAAAGGCTTCAGGATGCAAGTTAAAAAAAATTTTACATGAAAATAAAGCGGGGAGGGGGGGGGGATGTCAGCTATCATATTTTACTTCTGAGCTCCTTATTTAATACTCATATAATATTTAAAAGTCTTGAGTATTTATATGCATATAAATTTACATAGTCTTGGGTATTTTTACATACATACTTTTAATATATTTATAGATGAAATTTTAGAGAGTGTAAAGTAAATTTACAGAATAGTTTTACTGTTTCTGAACAATATCTCTGTCTTAAGCTTTCGGAAAATTCATGCGAGACTAAAGATAAATGATCCCCACTGTTTTAAATAAGAAAATTAACAGTGTACCTTGTCTCTCAATTGATTAATTCCCTTAAGGTTGTGTTAGCTACAGATTTACTATTCATTTCGTAATTCCATAACCCCATTCTTATATTTGTTGCAAAATTTTTCTATCCAGGTATCAGTCCTTGCATGATCCTGTACAAATTCGGCGAGAAAATTTAGAAGATTCATTGCTTCTTCATCAGTTTAATAGAGATATAGAGGATGAATTATCTTGGATCAGTGAAAAAGAGCCATTGGCTGCTTCAACTGATTTAGGCAACAATCTGGTGACTGTTCAGAATCTCCAAAAGAAACATCAAGTTTGTTATTTTTATTTAATTTATTTTATTTTCCTTAATGCTCAATACTAATTGTTTTGTAATATTTTTTTTTGCATCTATTTAAATAAATATGTTTTGAGTGAAATATTTTATTTAATTTTCTGACTGCTCAATTTTTGGATGCTCATTTCAATTTTATTATTATTATTTTAATTGCTTATTTCAAATCCATATATATATTTGGTATTAAAATGTGCAATTCTTTTTCTGGAAAAGAGATATTTTTTTAGATTTAGACCCTTAGAAAAGATATGCATAGAAAAATAACTTTCAGCACTATCATATAACAAATTTTTGGAAATAATTCTCAATTAATTTATGGTAGGTTACAGTGTTATTTATTACATAAAATACAAAACTAAACTAAAATTGATACAACTAAGAAAACGTGCTGTACTAATACAAATTACCTTAAAATTTTCGTTTAGTATATTAACTTCAAAGCACGATTGTAGGCAAAGACGGACTTTGCATTGTTTGCCCAAAATTAGTGTTTCTTTGCAAATTTTTTTGCCAGTTGCAGTTTTTTTAGAGCAACAAACATCACATTGTCTGCAATGTTCTTTCTGTATGGTGTTAAAATGTATGTGACTTACGGAGTTGAAAAGATGAATGGGAGTACTTCTAAAACCAGCTAATGAAATGACTGAAATTCAAAATAATCAGTGGACAAATACTCTCATCTGTTGTCTAAGATGTAATTCAATGTCTAAATGTTGTATTCAGTGATGTAGTCGTAAAAAAACTTGAGGGTATACGCTAAAGTCATGAACGCCATGCCTAGGGTATACGGTATAGCTTTATTTGGGAAACAGAGGGTATACGGCAGTTCTTAAAAAAATCCAGAAGGTATACGGCGTATACCAGCGTATACCCTCCACTACACCCCTGGTTGTATTTAAAGTATTATTACTGGTTAAATGGGGAAAACGCAGAGGGTGCTATTGAATAAATTAGAAAAGACTGTACCTGCGATCAATTGCGGGTTGGACAAATTTTGTTAAATTTGCATTTTGCATGTGAAAATAAGTAGTCAGAGGGTTAATCTCTTACAAAAATGATGGTGCTTTTTTATATAATTCTGAACCTAAATGTTGTAGCATTCATAGATTCAAAAGATATTCAATTATTCTACATACTTTGTTTTGTTAAATTAAACTGTTATTACAGTTGAACCTCTATTTAACGAGGTCGCTAAATCCCGGAAAAAAGTTTGTTATATGGAAAATTCATTAAATGGAGATTCACCATTTAAAATACTTACAACTTACAAAATACTTACAAAAACTACATAAAACAGATTTTAAATTCATAAACACTAAATATTTTTACTAAAAGTAATTAATCACATTTTTTTAATAAATTATATCGATTTGTTTTATTTATTTTACCCACCAATATCCATCATCAATTCATTTTTTCTATGTGTTTAAATCTTTGAAATTTGCAAGGAAAACAAAACATTGTCCGGGAATACACTGTATTCTCTGTTTAAAGTAAATAGTTTTATATTAAAATTAAGTTATTATATTAAAATTTTAATGACATTATCGTATTTATTGCTATTATAAAAAAATAATTTTAACCATACATTAACATATGCATCCTTAAATTTAATTTCTGAAAAACTCTTTTAATTTTGCCTGAGTTTTTTATTTAAAAAAGTGCTGTCTCTCGTAATACGTCTTGCATCTTTGCAATGCACCAAAAACCCCTTCATGCTATTTTCTTTTAACCATAATCTGCGTCGGATTGTTTCAAATGATTTTAACATTTCATCATATAAAGTTTTGTTAATTCTGCATAATGATCATTTCCATCATCATCATATTTGTTTGTATCGCAGTTCATGGCTGTATTCCTTTTATTTTTCACACTGTCGAAAACATCCAATTCGGATAGTCTTTCCGAGGTCTCAGTTTCAGAATTAAGTGAAATACAATCATCAATCAGCACATCAATGCTAATTTCTTTTTTTTTTCACTATATCCACATTTTTTTAAGCTACTCTAAGGGATTATCATCTTCATCCTCCGTATTTACCGAATTCTCACTGCTGACAAAGAAGGCACCTGGAAAACCAGCTCAAGGCCATTGAACATCATAAAATGTGTTTAAAGAAAGAATAAGTTTGAAATGTCCAGAAATATTTTGAGAAATGGGGAGAAAAAAATTTTGATCAGAAGAAATAATTCGTTAAATAGAGAATGCATTTCACTATTTGGAGGTTATTTTACGAAGAAATTCGCAAAATGTTCTTGGTTTCAAGGAAAAGTTCACAAAATAGAGAAATTCGCAAAATAGAGGTTCGTTAAATAGATGTCCGACTGTATTTTATTAAAAAAAATTAATCTTCAAAAATAAAGCAATCACCTTTTTTTTGTTGTTGTTTTTTGTTAAATAAATTAATATTCCTGCAATAAAATTCAACTTGTTTCTGAATAAATTAATATTCAATGTTATTCATACTTAATGTATCTATAACTTGGGGCTTAAAAGATACAAACTTTTTACAAACAAAACGTTATATATTACATATGTATGTATTACTGATTTCTGGTGGTAATTAAAGCATTTTTTGTTCGATTTCCTGGCACAAATTGTTTTACAAAATCTTTATGTCTAAATCAACTGCACTGTAATTAATTTGAATCTTTGTCTACTAATGGTATTTCTTTATCAGAATGGATCTCTCATTTTTAACACTTTCCAACAAAGTTGAAAAGTGTTTATGACTTTGGTTTCTCTGGCTGTCTGTCCGTGCTCTAACTCTCGTAAATATACTTGGATTGCCCTGAAATTTTTGGATGTTATTAATGTTTACCATAGCACGTTCCCTATTTCAAATGAAGTTTCTAGCATGTTTAGTTTATTTACAGGTAGTCAAAAGTTTTCTATTACATTACGGCTTATGGGAAAAAATCGTTTAAAATTATTTTTACTGATGTTAAATGCTTTCAAACACAATAAAATTGATATGCATTTATCAAGTGCACTAAAATATGCATTCTGTGGAATATAATTATTATTCATTTACAGGGCCACACAAAAGAATTCCATTACATAATGGTACAGGGTTGGAGGGAATCGTTTGCAGCATATTTTAATTATGTTAAATTATTTCATGTAGAATGAAATTGATATATGTTGCTGAGGTTTACTATAACTTATTTCATGTATAATTCGAAGTGCATAACATTTACAGAGACACACAAAAGATTTCAGATACTATGTTGTATCCGAAGTACTGTACAGTAGCGATGATTGCTGGAAATACATTTTTAATTATGTTATGTGATTTTATATTTCAGTATATTTATGCATAGTATATGGTGCATATAAATGCTGTAATTCATATACAGGGATACACCAAAGAATTTTTAATGGTTACTGGATATGATTGCAAATTGTTTAAAGATGGCTTTTAAATGAGTTATGCATTTTTACGCTGAACTGCATTTAGTTTACTAAGAAATGTTTATAGAATATAGATAAAATGATATACAGAGTTACGCAAAGAATAGGATACATGGCCGTCTATAAATGATAATTTCTGGAAATGTGATTTTAGTAGTTTTAAAAGTGTTTTACTTTGAATTAAACTTTAGCTAAATAGTGGCGTGTAATAAAGGTACTAGGTTAACTACGGGGTTTTACAAAAGTATACGAGTATGTTTTCATCTATTAGTATAAATTGCTGAAAGAGAAATTTCAACCTGTTATGCGTTTTCCTGCTAAACTAAATTTCCCCATTATATAGTATATATATCAACCTACAGATCAAATGCAGGGCTGTTCAAAAGAATTGGAATACATATTTGCTATGTATGGTAATTGCTGAAATCAGTTTTTCAAATGTTTTATGCATTTTCTAAAATGTTTACTTCGTTATTTAGGGAAATAAGGTATATAAGAGAAGTAAGTTTTGTTAAAGACTTCAGGAAGGGTTGGAAAGTGTTTCATGATCTATGCTTACTGCATGATTTTTCTTACTTGTTTCTGTTTGAATTGAGATATAAATTTGAACATTTTCTGTAGTTATTTATAATTTGAATCTTTAAAATAATGTTACTTATATTTAAAATAAAATAAATAAATACTATGTTTTTCATGTGATGAGATATTAAAAATCAAGGTTTACATGTTAGATGTGGCTCAGCATACACAGCTTGTTTGTACTTTGTTTTTCATTCCCAACTATCATTTTCTATTTGTTTTCTTTTCAGGCACTTGAAGCTGAGATCCAAGCTCATGAACCTTTAATTGCATCTGTGGTGAGCAAAGGAAGGCAGATGATACGAATTGGACATTTTGCTGCATCAAATGTTGAAGCTAAACTAAATCAGTTGCAATCATCATTGCAACAGTTGAAAGATTTGTCAAGTATTCGCAGATTGCGTTTATTGGACGCTGTTGAATCACAGACTGTAAGCATTCCATATTTGATTTCAAGCGAGCATTATGTTTTATTCACTTTATAATACTAACAGATTGTGAGCGGAACACATACTAATATTTTTTTCAAAATAAAAATGTAGTAAAATTATTTCTTGCATTGAAATTTTTGTTCTGAGGAAAACAGGCAATGTAATTCAATCAGTTTCTATTTAAAATTTTAGTATAATAGTTTTCAGTTTATAAAGGCTTCTTGAAATTTTATTCAAATGTGTCTTTAGAAAATTGTCTGCTCACAATCTGTTCTACTTGTAACTGGATGTTAATTTCTTTTCTCTATAGTTATACTTTTTAGCAAACGTATGTATTTCAATTTTTAATTAACGTACAAATACTTATAAATTTTTATCAAACATTGGGTATAGAAAAAATAAACAGTATTTTTTTTTTTAAACCGGTATGTTTTATTTACTTAAAAAGTAATCTTATTGTTTGTTATTAATATTTGCATATGTACTTTTAAATCGGACCTTTTTTTTTAATTATTGTTTTTTTGTTAATGTCATTTTTAAAAAATGTCGAGTCATGAACCTGGACTTATACTGTCAAATTTAATATTAAAATAAACACTTGATTCTAATTGTAATGTGACTCTGGGATATGTAAATTGGAGCAAACATTCAATTGAAAATTTCAAATTGAACCAAAATAAATCCAATTCACATCTCCCAGAACCACACTACGGCCGTCATGTATAGTGGCAAAGTGGTACGCGTCGTAACTAGATTAAATTGAAACTGAAAAGGAAAACCTTAAATATAACAAGGAAAACTATTATTACTCACCCCATTTGATGCACATGAAGAGAAATAGCACACAACACTAAATAATAAGTGTGATTTAAACATAATATAATTTATTAAACATTATTGAGCATTTTATTTCCGGATCCGGTATGACATAATAAAATTAGGAAAATTTTCAAATATTATTTGAACCATCCTTAAATACATATTTATAGAGAA
Organism: Maratus speciosus; assembly: GCA_963932465.1. Taxonomy (NCBI): domain Eukaryota; kingdom Metazoa; phylum Arthropoda; class Arachnida; order Araneae; family Salticidae; genus Maratus; species Maratus speciosus. The sequence goes on from OZ010794.1 coordinate 413,628,797, forward strand.
GTGAATCATTTTATTTTCTTAAATTATGCTTTAAATCGATGTTTGATCATCTTGGTATTATTTCTATATAAACGTGAAAAGTTGTTATTTCCAAGTAGAGTTTCTAAAATAATCACGAAAAATAAAAAGGATGTTTTAATGGTAGATGTAACAAATGTAACAGTCTAAAGAATGGATGGATGAATATTGTTCACGTAATGTAAAAAATTAAAATGTCAGTTAAAAGTTGATGATCACATTTTTTTATGAGAATTCATATCGAAGGTTCAACAACAGACTTTACAAAATCACTTTCCGGTTATCATTACGAATTATGAGGAGTAGTAAAGAATAATTGATCGTTGTATCATGGGTGATATTACCGAATTTCTTTAGAAGAGAACAGTAGGATTGAAGGTCGGAGACAATTTATATAGACTTCGTGAATTACTCAAGTGGTTGCGGTTTAAATGTAGTTAATCGCCATCTGACATAATTCTTGCAAATTCAGCAATGTAAATCAAAGTGTAAAAGCTCTGAAAAACTCATGAAATACATCCAGTTCAAATATCATTGATATATCAAAAAAAACCCATTCAGGATAAGCATTCATATAGATGAGAAACGCCCGTTAGGCCCCTTGGCCTAACAGCGAAAAAAGAGAACTCCGTAGCCAAAATAGATGATGTGTCGTCCGAAAGAAAAATTCAACTGAATTCTTTTTTTTAAATGCCTGTCGAAATCTGGAAACGATCTCGGTAAAGCCAGCCAATCAGAATATTCCAAAAGACGATCTATCGAACTCAAGAGGAGCAATTCCATTTCAGCTCAGGCAGGACATGTCAATTCACCATCATAGATTTTTTTCAAAAAATTACAGTAGTTACAACTAAGTAATACACAAAATTTCCCAATAGGATTTTTCCCCCAAAATTTTTTTTCTGTGGTTACAGCACTTTAAAAGTTTACGATAAAATTGACAATTTTCGGAAAAACAGAAAAACACCTCATTTTGAAATGAACACAGTATCAAAAATATTTAACGTATCCAGTCAATTTATTTTTTACAAATAGTTATTAAGCTGAATTTTATTTTAGCATAGTTTTAAAAAGTATAGTGACATTTTAAATTAATTTTAAAAAATTGTTTCTAAGTACAAAAAATGGAATTATTACTGATTTTAAGATTTTTTTTTTTTTTTTCAGAATGAAAAAAAATATTTTAAAGCTAAACATTGATGGTAATCCAAAGACATTTAATGAGAGTTTCACAGTAAATTTTATTTTAAGCCTAAGGTGCATGCAACTTTTGCAATTCAATTTTAAATTATGCAAAATTTCGTAAAATCGCTACTTTTGAGATGCAATTTCTCAAAAACACCATTTTTTAAAAATCTGATAATATGCTCAATTGATACCTTATTAGTTTCTAATAAATACCTTATAAGCAAATCATGTGTTTTTGCTTAGAAAATTTTATATGATTTTTTGAAAATAGCATGTTGTGTACATTTTTCAAAAGACCACAAAGTCAAGCTTTTTCTTATTTCACTGAATTTATAATGATTAATTTTTTAATAAAAAGAATAATACTTAATAATTTTTCATAAAAGGTGTATCAAAATATCTAGTAGTTAAATCCAGAAAAATTAAAAAAGAAAAAGTAGTTTATGTGCAATCTGCAGACCTGCCAACTGCTACGAAAAAATTGTAGTTTCTACGATTTGAAGCTAAAAACTACGATGCTACGAAAATCGGTCTAAAACTACGATTTTTCTGCTAAAAACACACACCGCGAAAAAAATCAATTTCATCAATCACTCGCAGAAAAAAAGTCAATTTCATCGTCAAAGGATCGCGAAAAAGCACGAATTTCGTGAAAGGATCGCGGAAAAAAGCGCAAATTTGTTCAAGGGATCGCGAAAAAAATCCGCAAATCTCGTCAAAGGATCGCAAAAAAGAACCCGCAAATTTTGTCAAAGAAGCGCGAAAAAATGCAAATTTCGTCAAAAGATCACGGAAAAGACGCGAATTTCGTCAAAGGATCGCAAAAAACGCAAATTGTTCCAAAGGGTCGCAGAAAAACTCAAATTTCGTAAAGAATCGAGGGGAAAAAATCCGAATTTCGTCAAAGGATCGCCAAAAGAAAAACGGGAATTTGTTAGGATCGTAGAAAAAAACCCATGTTTCTTCAAAGGATCGTGAAAAAACGCAAATTTGGTCAAAGGATCACTGAAAAACAAATTTCGTCAACCAACCAACCAATCTGTAGATTAATTTTAATTTTGGGTGCTACGATTTCTCATTTTCAAAGGTTGGCAGGTCTGAATCTGATCCTTATATTGGACATCCTTTATCAATAGAAGCACTAAATGTTGCATTGTCCTGCTATTTAGAGGATAACAAAGATTGAACTAAAGATAGCCCAAACAAAAGTGATGTTATTTGTATTAAAAATGATGGTGCGAAAATTAAAAGAGTAAAACGTTTTATGACACAGTCTGTTAAAGAAACATAACTTAATGAAAAAAGAAAATCCTTTTATGACAAAGGTGGCCAACTGTGGCACGTCGGACAATACTAAAATTTTACAGAAAAAGTCGACTTCTTGAATTGCAGAAATTTGATGATTAGATAAGGAAATGATTACTATAAAATTTTAGTGGTGTCGAGCATGCCACAATTGGCCACTCCTGCTCTATGAAAATAAGACTATCAAAATTTTATTCATTACGTCCAAAATTTATCTAAATTCAGCCAATACAAGTAGTACGCTGTTCTGTTTACTGCAGTAATTAGAAATTAATATGTGTAGCTCTTAAAAATCTAACAGGCATTCAAATTAGAGAAGAAGATCTGATGACGAAATGCTTATACAGTAGACTCCCTCAAATCCATGCAGCTTGGGACCAGAGGTTGTGCGGATTTTAGAATTTTGCGGGTTTCTGGTCATTGATTTATTTACATTTTTGAAGCATTAATTTGATTGGTAGTTAAGCAAGGGAAATTATAATGAATGCTTACAATAAAGTGAAACATTAAAATGAGTAAAATATTAAAATAATTTATTAGTTTAAAAGTAAGTAATTATTAAAATAATTATGTAAAATAAAAATTTAGAAAAATATTAAATTATTACCGATAAAATCGATTCAATTCGATTCCAAAAGTCCTATGCTGCCATCTAGTGGTAGAGCCATCGTAAGATCGATACGTCATTATTCATTCTTAGCACTTTTAACTTTAGTAACTTTTTTCATTGTTATTCAGAGTCTTGAATGCTTTTCTTATACAGCTTTGTATGTTTAGAAATAAATTTGTCTATAATTTAAAAAAAAAAAAAATTCCACGAGCAATAATTTAAAAATAGCGTTCTTGTTCATGGATTTTTTCCATTTCGAATCCTGGAATTTTCGATATAGATATGCTAATATAATATGCTAATATAGATATGCGATCAAAATCAAAAGTAATGTAAATTTATTTAGTAATAAATCAGCTGTAATAGCCAAAAGAGAATAATTAACAAAAAATTTAGTAAAAAAAACATTGCGGTAGTCCCTGATTTCGGCGCCATCTTGAATTTTGTTCCTGCAACTTAACTGTAGATTTCATTGTTTACATCTGAAAAATATGTGGATTTTAGGCGTTCACGGATTTAAGGGAGTCTACTGTATAGAAAAATAAACAATGAAAATTGTTGGCTCGAAGAGTGTGGTGAGTGCCCTGAGGTACCGAAATTCTTACAGTCGAAGCTTTTGATTTGAATGAAGAGGAAGAGGTTGTATATGCTATATGGGAAGGTGGTAACTTAATAAAAAAGTTGGTATGGATTAAAAAAATTCTAGAAGATGTAAGGCACTGGGTGAGAAAAGCAATTCCTCATTATCACTCAAGGAAAAATCAGAGACAAAGAGTTGCTGAGGTAAAGTTATCTAAAACAAAAAAAAAAAAAAAAAAAAATCTGTGCTCGTGATACATTCTGTCTTTGCTAAAAACTGGTCGGTAATACTGACAGATGAAGTACAAAACTTTCACTGGCAAAATACTCAAATATCATTATTTATCTGTACAGCATATTTTAGAGAAGAAATAAAGAGTTTTATTGTAGTTTCTGATGATATAACTCATGATATAGCCCATGCTGTTTGTGCCATAGAAAACATAAAAAAAGAATTATCCAAGTTATACCAATTACAAACATTGGAATCGATTGTGTATATATCAGATGGAGATAGAGCACATTTTAAAAATAAGTATTATTTTTATGGATTGCACAAAAATAATGAAGTTGTACTAAAGAAGTGGATTTTTTCAGTTGCTGACCATGAAAAAAGTGCATGTGATGCTGTAGGGGGATTATGTAAGCATTAGCCATCCGAGATTCTGTCTCATTTGTTGCTGATGCTGAACTATAATGAAGATTATATGGGACAAACAATTAAAAACGCATTGACAAAAGTTGAAACCTCCAGTCAGATGACAAAACAACATTCAATGCACGATTTATAAATCGGTAATTGCATTAGGTGCATTTATGGAAATAATTTGTGGATAGGACAAATCAATAGCATATGACGAGAACTGAGGGACATTACAGCATCATCCATATACCCCATGGTCCAGAAAAAGCATTCCTGTGGCCAGAAGAATCTGGAAAGAAAAAAGATGAATGCGTCGAGTAACACTTAAAACGTGACGATTAGCTTTATTGTCCTCACTCGCCAAATTTAATGGGTACCACTCGCCAAACGTAATGGTTGAAAGATGTATCGATGCTCTTTCCTCCCTGGCATCGATTCCAGATTTCTTTCCCAATTCTTCTGGCCACTGGAATGCTTTTGCTGGACCATGGAGTACATGAATGATACCGTAATGTCATTTAGTTCTCATGATATGCTACTGATTTGTCCTATCCACCAATTACTTTCATAATCAATATTTCATAAACAATTATAAATTCAGTGAAATAAGAAAAAGCTTGACTTTCTGGTCTTTTGAAAAATATACACAACATGTTATTTTCAAAAAATCACATAAAATTTTCTAAGCAAAAACGCACGATTTACTTATAAAGTATTTATTAGAAACTAATAAGGTATCAATTGAGCATATTATCAGATTTTTAAAAAATGGTGTTTTTGAGAAATTGCATCTCAAAATTAGCGATTTTACGAAATTTTGCATAATTTGAAATTGAATTGCAAAAGTTGCATGCACCTTAGGCTTAAAATAAAATTTACTGTGAAACTCTCATTAAAGGTCTTTGGATTACCATCAATGTTTAACTTTAAAATATTTTTTTCATTCTGAAAAAAAAAAAAAAAAATCTTAAAATCAGTAATAATTCCATTTTTTGTACTTAGAAACAATTTTTTAAAATTAATTTAAAATGTCACTATATTTTTTAAAACTATGCTAAAGTAAAATTCAGCTTAATAACTATTTGTAAAAATAAATTGACTGCATATGTTAAATATTTTTGATACTGTGTTCATTTCAAAATGAAGCATTTTTCTGTTTTTTCGAAAATTGTCAATTTTATTGTAAACTTTAAAGTGCTGTAACCACAGAAAAAAAATTTGGGGGGAAAAATCCTATTGGGAAATTTTATGTATTTCTTAGTTGTAACTACTGTAATTTTTTTAAAAAAATCTATGATGTTGAATTGACGCATATCAGTACTGCCTGCCTGAATTGAGATGGAACAGCTCAAAGGACGATCAATCGAAAATGAACAGGGGAAAAATGTTTTTTTGTGGGAGATTATCTCCATGGAATGGCAACACTCCAACGGGCGGGAAAGAAGGAATGTTGGCATCTTGGGAGTTCTTGTGACGTCAAGTGGAATTTCCTGCCTGTTCTGAGATAAGAGACAAATACTTCTTAAAAGTTGCTTCTTTTGGGGTACGAAGTGAATGCAAGGCAATTAAAAATAAAGAAAAGTCTAGGAGTTAGAATTTCGTTTCTCTGATAAACGATTTCAGCAATTGTTATGAAAGTTTATCAGAGAAATGGAAAAAGATAATAGAATACAATAAATGTAATTTTAAATGAAATAATTAAGAATAAAGATTTAATATTTAAAACTTAGTAAAATTTGCTGTCAAAATGAAAGATCGTAAAATGAAGTAGTTTATTAAAATAAACAAAATCTACAAATTTAAATTTATGTAAATTTAAGAAGGGGGAATGTTATGTAAAGCTTTTAAAACATAACACTAATCAGCATACATACATCTAAAATCTATATTAAAACATAAAACACATATTTAAAATATCCGTCATTTCAAACTTTATCTTTAAAGTCGTCATCTGGAGGTTGACCTTCATTTGGAGCACTCATTGGATATTTCACAGAGTCAGTTGCTTGAATGAAAACATTGCTACAAAAAAGTAAAGACTTCAACATACTTAGATCTGAAGGCATCTGCTGGCAAATCAAAACTTCAATACTGAGGTCTGGAACAAAATTAAACCTTATATTACTATTACACTTCCTTCAAATTGTTAATCCAAATATCTAGAACTAAAAATGAAACATTTTCATTGCAGATTTCCCCTTTATGTAAATTAATCTCTGTAGATTCTCTTATAAGGTATAGATTCTCTTAGGATCTCATAAGAGAATCTGTAGCGATTAATTTATGTAAAGTTGAGGTCTGCAGATGATGACTTTATAGCTAAACTTCGAAACATTTGGTATTTTAAGTATATGTTTTGTGTCTTAATATCGAGTTTATATGTATGTACACTGATTAGCATTAAGCATTTAATATGTTAAGTGGTGTCAAAAGCTTAAATAGATTATTTTTGTTAGTTTAAGTCATAAAATTTTAGTCTTGTATTACTCTCCAAAAAACATACCTAGTTATTGGAGTTAACATAGACACTACTTATTTGTAATTTTTTTCTGTAAAAAATAATTTCAGTATTTGATATGAATATTTCTCAATTCTTTACTATTTTTCTTTTCAAAAGATTCATAGCTAAATAATAATAATGAGCAAATTAATTTTGAATGCATGCAATTTTTTTTTTTTTTTTTTTTTTTTTTTTTTTTTTTTTTGTAATTAGATCTTTGTTAGCAAAATGTCACTTGTGTTATGTTTTATGAATAAAATTCTTATTGTTGCTTGGCTTGTTGCATGGCACAAATACTATGAGGAAAAGGAATTTTAATTTTTGCCACTCATCACAAAATTACTTGATGGATTTTTTTTTTCTTTTTTTAATAGCAAGTTTTAAGTATCTGGCTATATAGAAATCCTTTTGAAATATTAGACATAGACTAATAAATTAATCTGGATTATTTTTAAAATTTGATTCATGTGTATGTGTGTCTTACACATATTGAGCTTTCTTAATGGTTATTCTAAATATTTCAAAATTGAGAAAGAAAATAGGATCCTTTTGGAGAAAAAAAAAAAAAAAAAAAACATACATTTTAGATAAATGGTGTGCATTTTTTAGAGATAGATTGAAAGCCTGTTGCCATACCTGTTTAAAATTATGAAATGTTACACATTGGAACTTGAATACTCATTAAAACATGTATGCTTTTAGTTCTACTCTGAAGCAGCAGAAGCTGAATCTTGGATGAGAGAAAGAAAACCACCTTTAATCAGTCCTGATCTTGGCAAAGATGAAGATTCTGTCCAGGTACAACTTATATTGATTGATAATTCAATTTATTAATTACATATGAATAACTAATGCAGTTAGAATGTGCAATGTTGATGTTAGAATTTATAAATTTGGTAACTGTATAATTTTGTACAGCCTTTTATATATTACCTGCTTTGGTTTGTCTTACTGCATCTAAAATTAATTTTGTGTGTATGTGTGTGTGTGTGTGTGTGTGTAATGTTAATTTTACTTAAATTTGTCAATTTATAAATATAAAAATTAAATGTTTTATTCCCAAATTGTATTTGAAATATAAATTTGGTAATATTGCAATTTCATACTTTTTTACATTTAGTAATTAGTATCTTGATTTTGTCTTTGCACTTTTATTTTAATTTTTGAATTTATAAAGCCATTACTTGTTAAAATTTGCAATTTGATTTTGCAATGATTGTATTAAAATTTATAAATTTGTTATTACTTCTATCTACATAGGAGGGGGGGGGGGGGGGGTATTGTGAAATAATACTTTATTTTTGATAATCAAATGATGTCAAAACTAAATTCTGTAAACAAAATTTTCAAACATAATTTTTAAAACAAGGGGAGCACATGCAGGACTTGCACAAAATAGAGCTGAATGAGAGAACATTCATTTGATGTCATTAAGTTAGCATTGATAATTTATAATTCTGAAATTGACATCTACAATATATCAGTATTAATAGCTCAGATAAAGATCATGGTTGTTCTTATGTGCATTTGTCATTTTATTGCAATGATGTTTTATGAAATTCATTTGGAGAAATAAACCTTTTTAAATTCATATAAAAAAAACACAATAATACCTGTTGATGTATAGCATAACAAAAAAATAAGTGTTTCTAATGTGTTAATTCATGCAAAAATAGTTGCATTATTTGTCATAGTTTTTACATAATAAACAAAATTTTATTTATTTTAACAATAAGGAAAAACTATAAAATCAAGTTAATTTTTTACATCAAGAGAAATTATCATACATGCTGCCTCAGGCATGCATGCTAGATTCGTCACCTGTAGTTTATACTGTATGTAGCTTGTTTTTAAAAAAAGTCCAACATTAATTTAAAAACATTTTTGGATTATTTTCACATCCTGAAATTTTTTTAAACCTTGAATGAAAATTTTAATCGCAATTTTCTTTAAGTAAATAAACAATGTTATTGGCCCTCTTAGAACTGTAACTTTGTGTATGTATAAATAAATTTTTGTTTCCATAAATTATTTATATATATATAAACTTTTCAATTACAATTTATAATTTCAAGAAATCTATGTATGTTTAAAGATTTTATTAATTTAACATATTTTATTTTAGTCTTTGATGAAAAAGCTGGATGGACTTGAAAGAGATATCCATAATTTCAATAACAATATCATCAAATTAGCCAAATTGAGTCAAAGCCTAATTGAAAGAGGCCATTTCGATAGTGATAATATTCAAGTCAAACAGGTAATTTTTTCTTATGTTTGTTTTTATTGTTTTTGATGTACTGATAATAATGCCTTGATTTGTACTTGCAATATAAAAGTAATGGAATAAATAAATGTTACAGATGATAATTTTGTAGCTTAAAAAAATTCTTAATTTAAATTCTTACAATGGTTTTTTTCTTTGGGAAATTAATAACAGACTTGTTTAAGGCAGGTTACAGAGAACGGTGAATTATACAGTGGTGAATTTGAGAGAGTCGACTATATGAAAAAGCATTAGGAACACCTTAAACATTACAAAATAAAATATTTTATAGAACTAGTATTCTACAGATAATGTCATGTGCCTGTTAGTATGTTTCAATGCACACAAATGTGCTAAACTTAGAAAAAATGTTCATGCCAACCCTTTAAAATAAAAAATAAAGTACATAAAAACCTATATGAAAAGTATATCCACCCTACTTATATATAAACCTTATGAAACTAATTTCTGTAATGATTTTATTAAATGACTAATATATGAATCAACATATAAAATGCTTAAATCCGTGGTTTGAAGTGAATGAATGAATGAAAGGCAGGCAGATAGAGAGACAGACGATAAAAAAAAGTCTGGGGGTTGGCCTATGAACCTTCGTGTGCATTGACATTTTAAGAATGGTTTGTGATCCCTTTGAAAAAATTTGATGGTGAATTGCAGTGCCCTGTAACATGTATCTTAATTTTTTTTTTTGCTTTTTTAACAGAATATTCATAGATTACAGGCAAAATATTATCATACTTATCTTAAGTCAGCAGCAACATTATATTTCTTTTGCAACCTAGTTAATGTTTTTGATTTAAGGGAAAACCTTTTTCTGTATGATCAGAAAAATATTTTTATGAGCAAATGTTTTAATAACATTTAAGTTTAAGTATTAGTATTCAATTTATAGTTTATTAATGATAATAATTTAATTTTTAACCTTTATTTTTTTTATTAATAATTTATTTCTCATAAACAATTACATGTAAATTTAAGTGTTATTTTTATATGCTCGTAAAATTATATTTCAGAAGCTCATAAAAATATGTTTATTTGCTTTTATTTTGTACCCATAAAATATCAACTGAGTATTCTGTCGTCATAAAGATAGAAATTCAAGCATTTATCTTTTATTTGCAGAAAGAAGTTGAATCTGCCTATCAAGAGCTGACAAATCTTGCTGAGGAAAGAGGTTATCGATTACAAGAAAGCAAACGATTTTTTAATTTCATGCGAGATGCAGATGAAGTTGCTGCATGGATCCATGATCAGATGGTTATTGCCAGTTCTGAAGACTATGGAAAAGATGTAGAGCATGTTGAAGTAAGCCTACAGCTTCTTTTTTTATCGCATTATTTTCTTTGAAATGTAAAAATTTTGTGTTGAATTTGTAAAATGTTGTGAACTTTTTCCAATTAATTAAACCATGTAAATAATCAATTTTCTTATGAAAATATTTGTTAATAGATGTCTAGTATTTAACCTTTAATCTTTGTGAGGACCTTGTCCTATCAAAATTTTTGTTTCACTAATGTTTCAGATTTGCACCCAAAAAATTTGAGTAAAATTGAAACATAATTCAGTGCTGAAATGTATAATTTAAATTACTGAGCCATGTTTCTAAATCAGTTTTTACATGAATATGTGTCAGTTAACACTTTCGCTGCCGATCTTGTGCCAGCGCGTGATGCAGCATTAACGCTAAAGAGCCAATCAAGTGCCAGTGTGGAGTGGTGTGGAGGGATGTCTCAGTAGCCAGTCACACGTTTGGCACCTGACTCCAGATTTTGAAAAATGGGCGGCAGCCAAAGTGTTAATTGTAATATATAGCCTCAAAATATTCATTTAGCATATTCAGCATTGAAAGCATTAATTGATTTTATCTTTCATATCACAAATTTGTTAAATGTTCTTTCTTATTTGCAATATTGTTAAAAATAAATAGCAAAATAAAAATTCAGCTGGTTTAAAAGCTAAATTTCATTATCATGTTTAAGTTATGTAAATCTGTTATATTGACTGTACTCAGAAGAAGCTACAAAATTTCTCTCGTAAAATTTGCTTTTAATGCGAAAGAAAGAAATTGTTTTCATATTCAAAATAGACTTGTTTTGTGTGCATTGTAGAATGTTATCAAGTTTTGCATATTTTTGTTCAACATTCTTTATTTAAACTGTAAATCTCTCTTTTAGTACCTTAATCTAATTGTGTGCTCAAAATTTAAAAAAATGTAAGTTCTTTTTTTTTTTTTCATTTGGGGATGAAACCTCCAGTTTTCTGCTTTTTAAATATTTTTTTAATATTTTCACCCCATCTTCTGCTTTTTAAAAATTTTTATATCCTATTATCTTGTATAGATTTCTGATAACTTTATCAGTGATATGGAACCTCAGAAACAATGTTACCAACTCTAGTGATTTTCATTAGAAGCTCCTCATTTTTCTCTAATTCATATTCTGTACAACATATTTCTCTTGGTTTTTTTCTTATTCTTAAACAAATTCAATTTCTACCAATAGCCACCATCAAATGCTATGTCACACACTATGATTAATTCTCCTTCATCCACATCATGAATGTCAGTATTCGTAATATTTACTTTATTTCAAACAACTTTCATCATTTATAAAGTAATATTTTTGCTTAAGGTCAACAAGTTTATAATATTTTGTTAAAAGATTTTAATAATTTATTTTGCTTTTTAATTCAGATTCTCATACAAAAGTTTGAAGGATTTTTGAGTACCATTCACTCCAATGAAGACAGGGTTGCAAATCTTGAAAATGCAGCATCTACATTAGTGAAAGAAAATCATCCAGAATCAGAGAAGATTTTAGCAAAAAGTTCTGAAATTTCTCATTTATGGGAAGAGCTCAAAGAATGTGCTCAGTCCAGACAAGAGGTATTTCATGCATTTAATTTCTTTCTATTGATAAATATATTAGATCTAGTTAATAATTTTCTCAACTTTAATGTCTTAATAGTGGCTAGTAACTCAAAAATTATGAGTGGGGCTCGAGTCATTTTCAAATAAATTAAAGAATTAAGATTATCAATAATTAAAATATTTGTGAGAATAATTTATATACTAAATAGTAATTAAGAAAATATCTATGAGTATTTTTAATACTTCCAAATACTTATTAATGCTGAGTAGTAATTTTTTCCTCTGAGCAAAAATATGTCCAGTATGAGACTCAGACTCAGAACCTTTAGCTTCAATTTCAAATAACAGGATACATGTTATTACCAAATAGTTGTTTTGAACGAATATTGTGTTGGCTGGGATATTGTCCAGATAGCTCAATTGGAAGAGCATTGGCAATTGAAGTCATAAGTTTTTTTTTTTTTTTTTTGGACACATTTTCATTTAAATGGAAAAATTATTACTCATATGAATTATTTATCAATCATTTGATTATGATAAAATATTTAAACTTGTTACTATCACAAAATCAATATTTTAATTACTTTAGATAGCATGTTAAAAGCTTAATTTGAGAGAACTGTTATGATCATCAAATTATGAGGCAATTGGAGGAGGGGGGGGGGGGGGGGTGAGCAGGTCAGAGCCACTCTCATATAATAAAATTTTCATAGAAATTTAAAATCTTATAATATCAGTGTATATTTTAAATTGTATGTGCATGTTAAAAATTTTATTTATTTTTACAACTAAAAAGAATTAAATCACTTGAAACTATTTGAAATCTAACTTGCAGTAATAGTAATATGAAAGAAATGAGACTGTCGTTTGAAAGTTTAGAGATGTTGAATTAAATATATTCAAAATAAAAATATGAATTACAGAGGTGATGTTGCAACCTGTGTGTTAGGTAGGAAAAAAAAAATAAAAGAAAAAGGAGGGAAGAGAATTTAAATTATTAAAATTTGGAGTTTATAAATATATTATGCAATTTTAATAAGAAAGATAAAGGAGAAAGTTTATTATTAATATGGCCAAAAGATCGTTAGTGGTTAATAAGTACAATCCGCGTAAAATAAATAAACAGAATTGCAGTCTTCATGGTAAAAGAATAAATAGCAAAATGAGACATATCTGAACTGAGAATCTAATTTATCATACCTGACATCATGTTTAACAATTTTATATAAAGTATATTTTAGATTGTGCCAATTATTAAATTTATATTTCAACATAATGTTCTTTATTTTCCACCTTTCTGTTTATTCAAAATAAATCATCAAAATTTTTCCGATATTGTGAATAAAAATTCTCTCATTTAATTATATATTATTTAAATTTTATAATATTGAAAATGAGTATGAATTTAAAGGATTTATTACTAATAATAAATTTGGCACAATAATAATCAAATTACAAGATAGGCATGAAATAAAACCAGAAATAAGTACAAACAAACAACTTTATTATATTTCAAAACACATTAAAGAAGGGGAGGAGAGGGGGAGGGAGAAATTGCACTTACCCATAAATTTCACATTAATACCGCATTTTTAAAACACATTAACTTTCTAGGAGTGAAAATTTTATCACTGAACATATTTCAAAGAAAAGCCAATTTTAACTAACACCTGAAACACCATTTGAAAATCGTCGCAGTTTTTTAGAAGAATCTGTATCGTCACTTTGTACAAAATCCATATAGTTACCATATCATTTCCTTTAGATATATCCATATTGCAGAATCTCTGAATTCAAAGTTCGGAAGCTTTTGTATAGAGGAATTCCATTGAAGATTCGTCAAACGAAGTAGTTGCGACTCAGTGATATTACTAGATTTTGGTATTGCAATAATTTCATCTAGTACAATGATTCTTCTTACGTATCTTTCAAAAGGGACACATGACTTCTTGAAAGTAACTCTTTATGGCGTATACAGAGTTTTTCTCCATGAAGCTAACAACTTGAAGAAACAATGAATTTTTTATGCTTATATTTTCTTTAAAATAAGACAGAATGTTGTTAAAATATATTTTTTGTGAAATTAATCCTAATTAATCAGAATCCAATTCCGTTGTAATAATTTTACATCAACAGACGCAAGTCCCAAGAGGGACGGAGAAGTACGTGTTCACATCTTAATGTCGTTTCGGGAAGAGACCGAAGCCACGCTAAGTATATTCCAGCGTTCGTTATCAAAAGCGCGCGAAAGTCGTTGATTCGCTATTTCCTGTCGATGCCACACAGAGTAATAAAAGTTTGAATAAAAGATCGTTACATGATAAATTTGAATTTTATATTTGAAAATTATTATAATAATATTCTATTTTGGGAGAAAGTATTAAAATTAAGATTTATCATTTTATTATTGATAATTTGTAACGATCTTTTCTGGCGAATAAATTAAAATTGTTTTTAAGTGAAATTTAACTGAAAAACGAACTTTACAAAAATTAATGAATATTTAAAGAGAGAATTTAAAATTTTAAAGTAAAAAGGACTATTGATTTAATTTAAATATTTTAAAATAATTTTTAAACTAATTTTAGTTGGAAAGGATGTTATCACATAACACTGTGGTATTTAATCTGCATAGGAATGTAAACAGTATTTATAATATTTTAAGTATGGACTTTCTTCAGAGATGAATTGTCAAACACTGAAGACATAAAATAACAATCTTTAGAAATAAAAATATCTGCATTTGAATGGGAGAGGTTGCATGCCATGAGCCCCTTCCTTTTCCTATGCTCTTGTGCTTTAATAATTAATTTTAAAGCCAAATTTGTTTTATAGGCATTGGCTGGTGCAAAACAAGTTCATACCTTTGACCGAAGTGCAGATGAAACTATCAGTTGGATTCACGAGAAAGACACGGTATTATCCAGTGAAGATTTTGGTCATGATTTAGAAAGCATTCAAGCTCTTGTAAGACGCCATGAAGGATTTGAGGTCAGCATCTGAATATTTTTTAACATTCAATTTATACTATTTTATCTGTTTAAATAATTAATATAGTTTGAATTGAGAAAATAAAAATTACTGGATTTTAAATTGAAATAAGCTTAAATTATAGTTTGACTTATTTAGTTTTTTTTTTTCTATCTTCTGTTTTCTATCAACATCTGTTTATTTATTAAATTTCAATTTACATTATTTTATGTACTTCATTTTTTAATATAGTTCGAGTTAAGGAAGTAAAAATTACTGATTTTTAAGTCAGAATAAGCTTAAATTCTATTTCATACATATTAATTTGTTGTTTTGACATACATTTTTCTTCTTTTTTAAGTATATGTTTACATCCTCATTAAAACTTTTTTTTTTTTTCATGGTACTTGATATTAAGGAGGAGAGTTTCTACTTCTCTGGCCTTACTCACTCATGTGATTTTCATGATTTTTATTTATTTATTTATTTTTTTTTTTTTTTTACACAAAAAAATACCACCTTCAGAATTTTTGCATTATATTTATTGACATTTCATTTATATATTCAAATTTTTGTCCCCCCCCCCCACACACACACACACACTTCTTCCCAAATTTCACTTCCTCCTTTTGCTCATTCCCCCACAATACCAAAGTTTAAAATCTTTAAAACTTAATTTTTGTAAACTTTTTCTACTCTTGTTACTTTATAGTGAATAAATAATCAGCCCTAAATTTCATTGACAATTCATTTCATTAAAATTTCATCTGAATTTCACCCTCTCAAAATTTCTCAAAGTTTGAAAACTGTTTAATAATAAAAAAAATCTGCTCTACTTTTCATTTTATTGTCACAATAAATAATCGATCAGGAAGATTTCTCATCCCACCTGAATAGAGATGTGTCATTTGTTGAGGAACGACTCCAAAGGAACGATTCCGGCAGTGAAACTGAAGGAACGATTCCATTCTGTAAAAAGGAATCAGTCCTTTTCAGAACGAGTCCGAAAAGGAACGACTCCTCGGATTCGGTCCTTTTTGGAACGGTTCCTCGGATTCAGTCCTTTTTGGAACGGTTCCTCGGATTCGGTCCTTTTTGGAACGGTTCCTCGGAATCGGTCCTTTTTGGAACGATTCCTCGGAATCGGTCCAAAATGTACCGACTCCGAAAAGGACCGATTCCTCGGAGTCGGTCCATTTCGGAATCGTTCCAAAAAGGACCGAATCTGAGGAACCGTTCCGAAAAGGACCGATTCCTCGGGAATCGGTTCTTTTCTTGTAGACTGGTCAGTTTTAATAAATTAAAATACGCTATTTTATTTCAAAATAACAGATTTTGATTCTATTAAAGCTGACTTTATTGCCAAAATTTCCTTCTAATGTGTGTGCCCCCCCCCCCCTCCTCAAAAAAAAGAAAAAAAAAGAAAAGTAAAGAAAGAAAGAAAAAAGAAATTGAAGTGCGGGGCGGAGTAGGGCGTTTAATAAACATTACTATTTCATCTTCTTGTGCTAAATTAATCTGAAAGAAATAATTTTAAAAATATTTTATACGAATTGGATTTTTTACACCTGAGTGAAAAAGTGCCCGAGATGGGATTCGAACCCAGAAACTTTACGTGCTTTACCGATTGAGTACCTGGACCCCGAGGGTAATGGAACACCATGTGTACTTTAATACACTAATACATTTTCTAATTGGTAAATGTATCATACGAAATGAATTTTTTCTAAATGAATTCTTAAGGCTGTTCTCAAATCCAAAAGGATAAATTTGTGACAAAAGTTTTAATTTATTTTTATTCAGAAATGCATGAAACGAACAGGTGTTGTTGTTCAGAAACTTTGTAATCGAGTTTTTTTTCTGTTTTTTTGCAAACGCAATAGGCCTTTCAGAAAATAGTGTCAAAGTGGGCGTTTTGAACCGAATTTCCGCGCGAAAGAGGCATAATTTCTCACAAATGGGTGAAAAAACATGTTTGTCACGTGATCAAAATCGATTATAACTCAATAGGTAATTTACTGATCAAAAGATGGAAAACACAGTTCGATTCCAAATCGCTTCCATGGTCAAACATTCCAATTTTATATCTTTCTGTTAAAAAATGAATTTGTAAATGTGTCAAAACGTTTTACGCTTGTTGAGCAGATCACTTAAGAACAGCCTTAAGAAAAACAAAGAAAATGCTTGTTTAATTACTAGTGAAAAATATTTTATTAAATCTGACTAGAAACAGTTTTGAATAATGTAAGAAATATATCACTAGGCCATAAAAATTGCATTTTAATAGGATAATAATAACTGATTTTCAATTATTTTAATAATTGTAGAGTTACGCACTTTCATGCATATTTCACTATTTCATGTTTTTTTCCTCAAACATAATTTCAATTTGAGAATCCTCTTTGTCAAAATAAATATATGACCAGCTACGAGCGCTCGAGTACCACTTTATTTCCACAGTTTGGCGTCTTGTTTTTCTCTCCTGAAGATGATGATTAAAAAAAAATCTCGAAACTCCCTAAGATTGTTGTTTTAATCAACTTACATTGAGGTTTATTACATAGAGTAAAATCTGTTAGAACAAGGAATTTTTGTAAAACGTTTCTTTCTTTCTTAAGATAATGAATATTTCAAAAAGCATAATGTCTAATAATAATAATAAGATAACAGTAGTGGTGCGTGGGATTGAAATAATTTAACCGCGGTTCGCTCTCTTAATGGCTGTTTTGAGTATAAAAACGGGAAAGAAAAATCACGTGCTACATATAGATTATCGGACTTTCTCCAACACTGCGACATATATAAAGCTGCATATTTTATGCTTGTTTCGGTTTAATAGATTTATGTTAACCCCCAGCCTACCAGAGGGGTTCAATGGCCCCGACAGGTACATTTATAATGATATTTCTAATTTATTTTAAAAACTGAAATTTCTGTAAATATGGGTTTTTTCTGGGATGTTCTATTCTTTTGAGTAGAACATTCCAGAAAAAGTCACATATTTACAAAATTTTCATTTTTTAAAATGTGAAAAATCAATTTGAATGTATCTATCGGGTCTGTTGCACCGGTCTGGTATGCGGAAGGTTAATATTGCATTTAAAAAGTTTTACAATATACGAATTTAGTTATTGGTTTCCAAAGAATGCACGTTGTGATTTTGTACAGTTTTTTCAATTGTTATTTTACTTCTATTTCTTGCTAAATAATTAGAATTTAAATAACTGTGACTTTGTTTTAATTCAACGTAAAATAAAAGCAAAAAAAAAATCATTTATCGTAATAATTTCTTATAATAATTCAGATTTCTTGATCGTTATTGATACTCGTAAATCCCGAAATCAATGCCACGATTAATGCCTGTTACTGTGGTGATGGATAATACATATCTGAGTTTAATTTCGATCAAATCGAGGCTCCCTTCATGCTAAACTAAATTTAATGTTTCAAGCCTAATACCAAATTTCCGTTTTTATTGAGGTAAAACTTACTGCAAATACGATACTAAATTTTATGTATTTTCCTTTCTTATTGTTATTCTTTTCACTTAGAAGATTTATTTATTTATTTTCTTTTTTTTTTCTTAAATTACATAAAGTTTTCTGAAAAGTTCGAATTTAACAAAATGTTTTATCTATTTTAAATAGTTTTGACAATAAAAAGTTTAACTCCGAATAAAAAATTGTCAAATTCTCAAAAAATTAAGGTTGGTATTATCTATAACACGTTTGCAACAGATATCTTTCATTCAACGGCCGAAACATCGTCAAAAGGATAGTTCTTTATATAGTACTACACTCTGTAATAATAATGGACATACTTTTAATTTGTTTAATTTAATTAAACCAATAAACCGTTTTTCAGTTAAAATGTTAGCAAATTTCAAATTTAAAGAAATAGAACTTTGAAGTTTAGTGAATCACTATATCTTTTAGCGGAGATAATATGTACTATATATGAATAAAATCATATATATTACTATATATATATATATATATATATTATAATATTAATGCATATAATATTATCTTATAAATATCACTAGCCATAGCCCTGCTAATGAATCTGTTTACAAATCATCTCAAGGAACTTCTACCCTTTCGTGTAACACAAGTGTTCCATGACTTTATGAGTTATGAAGCTCCAAAGATCCCAATCAAAACAAACATATTAGCATTGCAATTCACTCACACCGAACTGAGGTTCTGTATGATATAAGTGGAGAGAGGGTGACGGCGGATGAGGGTGTGAAATTAGAGAAATTCCTGTAGGTTCTCGTGAAATTGGAGATTCAAAAAGAGTTGTAAGTTTATTGAAATTCTACATAGTTAACAGCAGTTCACAAATAGCGATGTTAGGGTAAAAGACAAGACATACATCAGTCACTCAGGAAAGACAGTGTGCAAAAACGTGCTTTACTTTTTAACTCTTTCCAATAAAGTTAGTGTTTATGAATGCGGTTTGTCTGTCCGTCAGACCGTCTGTTCACGCCCTAAGGCAAGTCACACACTAAGGCGACACATAAGACATGTCGCTTGAATTCGCTAGAAAAACTGGTTTAAAACAAGTTTGCAACAACTTCGTTCTTTGTTTCGACCGGTTTTTGCACTTCATGTTGCGCTTTGTGTCGTTCTGTGGTCTCAGTGTGTAATATACCTAACTCCCGTAAATATACTCGGATTCCCATGCAATTGATGTATGTTAATGATGTTTAACATGGGATGTTTGGTATTCAATATGAAGAGTGTAGCATTAATAGTTTATTTACAGGGGCACTCAAAAGTATTTCGTTACATTATGGTCAACGGGAAAAAATCGTTTGCAGCACATTTTAATGACATTAAGCTATTTCAAATGCATTAAAATTGATATATATCACTGAATTGCACTACAAGATGATTGCTATAGAATAGGTTGTTTCACTTCTGAACCAGATCCTGAAGGCGGTGATAATAATGTTGATGAATTATGCGAAATATCCTGTGTGCGTAAAGTTAGGGAGCTAAGGAGAAAGACGATAAAGGGCATAAAGTTATTGAAAGTACGGACACTGGAACAAAAATGTAATCTACTTTAACTAGTTACATATCCAAACCAGTAGGGCCATCCAAATGAAAAATGAGATTCAGAATGAAAAATGAAATTAAGATTACCTAGAGGTAGATTTTGAAGAGGAATCTATGAGACTAAAAATTCCTAGACGCTGGTGACAAATATCAGTGCAATAATAAAATTTCCTATACAGGATGTCCACTCTCAACGATGTCCAATAGCTAATTCCTAAACCGTTAGTCATAGCCATATAGTTCCGATTACAAAAATGTTTTAAATGGGAGTAAAGAAGTATTTAAAAAGTGATTTGGGTCAATAGAATCATTTCTTGAAAAATTATGAAATTTAATTTTTTATACGATCTCCCGGTCCTTCAAGTTATAGTTAGTAAAACTTTCCTATTACACTTACAAGTAAGACAAATAAAAGTCCTATTATTCTACGACTAAAACTGACCGAAGTATTGGCTGTTTCAACTTGGAGCATATTTTTTGCTGCGAAATAGGGGTCATTTACAAATTTACTAGAAATATAAATAATCTTCAGATATATAAAAAATATAGTTGATAGTAAAATTAACATTGCATTATAAATTTGAAATCTATAATCATTCTGAAATATTAATGCAAAATATACAGCTTGTACTAAACATATAACAGGAAAAAAATAATAGAATTTTCGTTAAATAAAATGTTGAAAAGCAACACCTTCGATTCTTTGCACACTGAATCCAAAAATGGCCTTCATTTTTTATCACAAAGTACAGATTTTTTGCAAATCGTAAATTTGAAAGCTAAAAAGTGAAAAATTTTCGGAAATCTGATTCTGATAGTATAAAATAGATGTGATTGTTATTTCTTTAACTTTTGATAATTGATTTTTATGTATTTTTTACTATTGAATCCGAAAATAACCTTCATTCTTAACCATCACGTCAGGATTTTTCGCAAATCATAAATTTCAAAGTTTAAAAGTTCAAAGTTTTAATTGAACCTCTTCCCTTCCCACATCATCGGATCCCCGAGCTGTTTAGCTGTAAGAATCCCAGTATAAGCCAAAAATTGAATAAATTCTTGAATTAAATAAAATTAAATTGAATAAAAGAAGTTTTACATCCATTTTATAGTATCAGATTTTCGCTATTTTTTAACTTTGAAATTTACCATTTACAAAAAAGTCTAACATGATGGTTAAATATGAAGGTAATTTTTACATTCAGTGCTAAAAAGCACA
Source organism: Maratus speciosus (assembly GCA_963932465.1). Lineage (NCBI taxonomy): Eukaryota > Metazoa > Arthropoda > Arachnida > Araneae > Salticidae > Maratus > Maratus speciosus. The sequence continues at coordinate 413,650,051 of OZ010794.1, forward strand.
TACAAATCAGTCGTAAAAGTTAAAAAATACAACCATCGACTCTATATAGTATTAGCTATTTTTTCAATTTTGAAATTTACTATTTTGAAATTTACTATTTGCGAAAAATTCTGACATGATGGCTAAAAATGAAGATAATTTTCGGATTCAGCGATAAAAAATACATAAAAATCATAATTTTGAAAATACATAATTTTAAAAATAAAAAAACACAACCATCGCAGTCTTGTGTTATCTAATCTAAAACTTTTTAGAAAACTTGTTGGCAGTAATCTATCCGAAATTTTTTGTGTTACCCTGTAAAATAAGTACATAATGTAACCACTGAAAATCATAATAATATTACATTGTCATCTGATTTACGTCAATATGTAAAATTTAACATCGATCGCATATTTTTAAAGTGAGTTGAATTTCGAGTACAAATTTTGAACTGGAAAGACATACATACGATCGTTTCAAGTTAACCCGTTACCCGCTGGTGTTGCGTTCACGCAACGGTCAAAATAATTGCTCATGCTTACATTAATTACTTTGTCACCACTATTTTACAATTAAAAAAATTGCCTTATTTATTGGCAGAAATTTTGATATTTTAATAAAGCGGAAATTACCTTTCTGAATTTGTGGTGACAAGCGACTTTCAACAAGAAATTTGAAAATTCCTACTTATAGTTTTGGCGATTAATAAATTAAATAAAAGCTTATAAAAATAGCATAGTTTTTGTTAAAAAAAATCATGAAAAGAAACAGCTTCAAATCCTTACAAAAATCTGTCGTAATACGATTTCTTTCAAAGCGCAGCTACACATGAAATAAATCCTTCAAATACTTTAAGCACTTTGTTTACGACCCCTAGAAGCATGGCTAAACTCATGTGTATTCGGATGCAGAAAAGTGGCATAAGTCTTGCATTTCAAAGTTTCGTATAACTTCATGAATTTTAGTGTTAGATGAATGGGACTTTTTTTGTCTTTCTTTTAAGAGAACAGGAAATTTTTAATAAATATCTCTTATAGGGGCGGAGGACCGTATAAAAAATTAAATTTCGTAACTTTTTTAGAAATATTTTTATTGATCCAAACGACTTTCAGAATAATTTTTTACTTTATTTAAAACATTTTTGTAATTGGAACTATAGGTCTTTGACTAACGGTTTAGGACTTAGCCACTGAACATCGTTGAGAGTAAAGACACACTGTATAAAATAATAATATAAATGGACGGTCATTTGACGACATATTTTCAAGAGAAACCAATGATTACACTGAAAATCGAATAGACCTTGCACCGCCCTTAAATTTCCAAGAGGAATTATGCTTTATACCATAAATCATAAAGTTAGAAATAACTGCAAATTAATTGCACACACTGATCAATGAAATGAACTCTTAAAAACAAAATCATCTGTCCAAAACATTACAAAATTAAAGCGACTGGATGCCTAAGAAAATGGATGGGTACATAAGAAAATAAATTAGTAAAAAATATTATGGATTGCATGTGGTTCTCTTTATCTCGGAAGTGTTTTTTTCCCCTTGGAATCCTTTATTTTTCAAAATCGTTCTTTTTTCTCGGAATCGTTCCTTTTTTCTCGGAATCGTTCCTTTTTTCTCGGAATCGTTCCTTTTTTCTCGGAATCGTTCCTTTTTCTCGGAATCGTTCCTTTTTCTCGGATTCGTTCCTTTTTTTCGGAACAATTCCGAAAGGAACGACTCCAATGAACTCGTTCCTTTTGGTGAACGATTCCGGCTGGAACGATTCCTTAAAAGGAACGATGTTGCCCATCTCTACACCTGAAATTGGCATTTTCCGTTTGCTCCCCCCCCCCTCCCCACACACACACTTAAAGAGTACTTGCATTTTTTTTTTACAATTTCTGCAATAGCTCTATCTCAAGAACTAATGTATGAATTTTCATCGAACTTCAGATTCAGGTATACCTTGATAATTATTGGTACTGATTACGTTTTTGGTGTAAATCACCCGTCAGGTGGTGCTGCCATGCTGCCTTTTTTTTTATGATTTCCGCAATAGCTCTTACCTCAAAGACTAATGCATGAATTTTCATCAGACTTCAGATTCAAGTATACCTTGATAAATATTCATGCTGATTAGGTTTTGGTCTAAATTACCCAACAGGTGACGCTGCTATGCTGGATTTTTCAAGATTTTCGCAATAGCTCTATCTGAAAAAGTATTCCACGGATTTTCAGTTAGACATTGACATAAGTTGTTGTTGATTAGGTTTTGGTGTAAATCACTCATCAGGTGGCGCTGCCATGCTGCATTTTCTAGGATTTACATGATTTTAGCAATAGTCATATCTGAAGAACTAATGCACGGAATTTCATACTTTTGGAATCCTCATGATGGGCATAGATTGTCATATAATTTTGGCTCCCTGATAGCAAATTTCGAAAACATGTATGAAATAAAAGAGAGTTTTGAGATTGGCACATCCGACTAGTTTTTTCTTCTGCTGTATTTGTTATTTTAAAATTTTCTAAATTTCTACTGCCACATGTTGAAATTCCCACCTACCCCCCACCCTTCCTGGCCATTTGAATGTTTAAAATTTGTATTTACAAAAACAACAAAAACGAAACTCTTTATTAAAAAATGCATATTATAATTTATTAGTTTATTTAATTTGTAGATCCTTACATTTTTTTGGTTTTGGTCCTTGAAAGTCCTTAAAAGTCTTTGATTTTTATTTAAAGAAATGTGTACAAATCCTGTGGGGAGTACCTGCAGCTGCCTGCCGTGAATTTCCAACTGCTTTTCTCTGGTCATAAACATCTGAAACAAATTTGATGGTCGCCAAGTTATGAAAGCACATTAAATTCTCCTGAACTTGTACCATCATTTAATTTTAAAAGCTGATTTTTGACAAAATAGCGGTTATTTGAACAAAAAAAAAGTTAATTTTTCACCCTTTTTTTTTTTTACATTTTGTGAGCTCAAAAAAATAATTGCTGAAAATTATACTTTTAGGTGATTTAAGTTCCAGCAGAAATGATTATTTTTCTTTTAAATAAAAAGTTAAGGAAATCAGTCATAATTCTCAATCAAAATGGTCACCCAGTTTGAAGAACATAGTTTCAAGAAAACAAGTTTGAAATTTTTATAATAGCATTATGTTCAGTGAGAGGCATCACATTTAATGAGCAAAAAATATTTTAAAGAATTGAAATATCACAAAACTGCTTTAGGACAACAATCTACACACTTGAGGGATACAAAATAAAAAATATCGAAAATTTTGACTTGAAGAAGTAGAATCTCCCTTTAATCACTTGCTAAACTTCATTACATTTTCTAAATATAATAAAATAGTAATTTTTTAAACAAAAGTTAGTTTCTTAAAATATTTCTTTTATTACTTTGTATATTTATATGCATAAGCTTTTAAATGTAATTGTTTATTTATTTAAGCTACTGTCTTTTTTTTTTTTTTTTTTACCTTTAGAAATTTAATAGTTAAAAGTAAAATAATTTAATCTTTTCATTAATAAGATTGGCAAATTTTTCATACTCAAGATTTATCATATTCTAAAGTCTCTTTTCATGTCAGAAATAAATATGACTTTATAAATGATTTTATGTCCACCCCCACCCCCTTTCCTTTTTTTAGTTAATAGCTGAAAAAGCTTATTAGTGTATATTTTAATAATATTTGGACTTTTTCAGAGGGATTTGGCTGCTGTAAAAGAACAAGTTGTTGCTCTGGTAGAAGAAGCTCGTAGATTAGCAGCTCTATTTCCTGATGCTAAAGATCATATTGATGCTAAACATGAAGATGTAGCTGAAGCATGGAATCAACTGTTGGAAAAATCTGCTGAAAGAAAAGATAAATTACAACAAGCAGAGCAATTACAGGCGTATTTTGATGATTATAGAGAACTTATGTGAGTACCTTAGAATGAAGTTATTATATGCATGATTTCAGCTTAAAGTGGTTCTCAAGTCCACCGCTTAACAAGTTAGAAACTTTCTGGCACATTTACTGACTCATTTTCAAAAGTAAAGGCACAAAATTGGCAGAGTTATCTATGGAAGCTATTTGGAATCAAATGATGTTTTCCAATTTTTGATAAATTATTTATTGAGTTATAAGTGATTTGGGGTCACGTGGCAACCAGTTTTCTCCTTTCGCTGACTGGTATTTCTCCTTTTGTCTGGAAATTCAGTTCAAAATGTCAGTTTTGACAGTATTTTCTGAAAGATCTTTTTAGTTTATCAAAAAATGGAAAATGTCTTTCGATTACATAGTTTCTGAATAACAACACCTGCCAATTTCATGCGTTTCTGAGCAAAAAGGAATTAAAACTTGCGTCATGAAGTTGCCCCTTTGGATTTGAGAACAGCCTTAAAAAAATAACTCAATCAGATTAAGCAAGATTTTGCTTAATCTGGATTATGGCTTCTTTTAATTTGATTTCATTTTGATAATATTTTATTTCTTGTATGGTAAGAATTAATGCTAAAATTATTAAATTTTGTTGATTTTCTTAAAAGTATTATCATGGTGCATTAATATAAATGGTTTAAAATTTTTAGTTAGACTAATTTGTCTTAGATGCTTATTTTAGTTAAAATTTTAAGAAATGTTAGTTTTAAATTATGGACAAATAAGACTTTTTTTTTTAATCTAAAAAAAATTTAAGACTATTCATATTTTTATCTTCATTTTGATTTCCATATGAGTATTAGTAATTAGATTTCTCAAAATGAGAATTCCGTGATATAATTCTGAGTAATGTTTCCCTTATTCAAATGAAATGAGAATTTTTATGCTCTTATTCAGCTACTAATACATCTTTTGTTCTCATTACTTGTATCTGAAACTTTCCATTTATTACAGCTGTAAAAATTCCAAAAATATGATTCAAAATAATTATTTGCTAAGTAAAATACTTATCGTTTTATCTATTTTTCTGTTATCTGGTTTATCTTATCAGTCAAAATATTTTTAAAAAATGTGTCTACCAATTTTCTAAGTATCTCCCTTTTTAACACTTTTCAACATAATTATAAAATGTTTATGGCTTTGATTTGTCCGTCTGTCTGTTCCGAAACTTCCCTAAATATATTTGGATTACCTTGAGCTTGTTATATGTTACTGAGGTGTACCATGGGACATTCCTTATTGAAAATGGAGTGTGTGTTATTATTGATCATTTACAGGGGCACACAAAAGGATTCTATTACAATATAGTCTACACATAAAAATCTTTTGCAGTGTATTTTTATGAAGTTATGTTATTTAAAGCATAATGAAATTGATGTGCATTATCGAGGTACAATATGACAATAAGCTTTCTGTAGAATATGGAGTGCATAGTATTTATCATTCATCTCATTTTTCATTTACGCGGACATACAAAAGAATTCTGATGGCCTATAATGAGAAATTGTTTGTAGTATATTTTAGATATTACATTATTTCACACATAATAAAATTGATATGCAGTAATTGTGGATGCACTAATGTGAACCCCATTTGCATGGTATATATACCAAGTGCAGCCAGATTTTTAACAGATTTTAACAAACTTTAATATGTATTTTTGACAATGTAATCATCTTTTAGAATTCGGGCCTTGTGCCGGTTCAAGAAGCAGCAATCACCGTTCTAGGACTACAATGTTCTTCAACGGCAAATTCTCGATATATAAAAGTTTATCTTTGATCTCCGGCTTTTTATTTTATGCATTCCGATTTGGACATTTTATCATCAAGGCATTCTCTAAGGAATAATTTTAACCAGCATCAGCCAGCAATTCATTATTGTCATGGAATTACTTTAAGTTTTAATAATCTACGTGGAATGTTTTCTAATATGTACGGTGACCAGTTGAATTTCTCCACTATACCTTCCTACCTCTCCATGTTATTAATAAAGTTGGATTTAATATGAATATGTGTACTCCTTGAACAAGCCTCTGTGTCAACTGTTTATCATTAAGTAAGACCATTTTTAATTTATTTTTACTGCAACTATAGTCATTTATTTTCACCACACTTTAATGTCATCGGCAATATTGTTTTTTATAAATATTTTATCAGCATAAGAATTATTAATTATGCCACAATTAAGAAATATTACAATGCCACATATGTCTATGAGCATGAATTGCCTAGAGGTATTTTAAGTTGTATTATGCATTTTCCAGCATAATAAAATCATGTACAGGCTACAAAAAAAAAATGTATGAATGGATGATAATTGTGGAAGTTCATATTTAGTTGTGTTAAGCATTTAAAAAAAAAAAAAAAAAAAAATACCATCTATTGATGGTAATTGCTGAAAGTAAATTTTCAAGTATCTTATACATTTTCTAACTGAAATAAATTTTAGCAAACAATGGGTTGTGTATAGATATATATTGGTTATATGGAGGGCTGAATGAAATAATTCAAATTCCTTACTAATTATGGGTGCTAATTCCTGAAATTGGAGATGAAATTGTGTTATATTTTTTTTCTAAATTATTCATTCAGATATCTTCTTTTACCTTATTAAAAGGTGTAGTTTAGTTACAGGGTCAAAAGTATTAGAAAGTATTTTATAGTCTGTGTGACACAGGATTTTGTTTCCCTTTGGTAAAACATATGTGGAACCCTTAAATCTTATGCCATTTGTATTAAAAACATTCAGGTTATTGAAAGAAATCCTTGCTGTGGTTTATAATTATAGAAGATATCTCATTAAACACTTACTTTCATTTCTTGAAAGACAGAAAAATTTGGGAGTGGGCGGTGAAGTGAAGGGAGGGTTTGTCATCCCGAACCACTGTTAGAAGACAGTTGTTAGTTTTATGTTCACATATTTTAAATTGCTCTTAAATTAGAGGAGGTTAGGGAAGTAGATATAAAAAATGTTGGTATGTCTATGTTAATATGTAAATATTGTCTGACCAAAAAAAAAAAAAAAAAATCTTAGTTTAGTTTATTCTATGTTTACATTTTCCATTAAAAATACTAAAAATAGACTAAGGCACATCTGTTCCAAAATCTTGCCCCTTCCTCGATTTTGTTCTATGGGCACTCATAGCAGGCAATTTCCAATTTCATTATACTCTTTTATTTAACTTAATTTAGTTCATTTATGTAAAGATGGATTGAAGATGGAATTTTGTAATCAATTTTTCACTCACTTCCTGGTATGCTAGAATTATAAAAATTATGTTCACAGGTTTGTTTCTGGTGATAATACAGCATTTACAGCAATATTTTTAGAACTTAATTATGAATTATTTTTAAGGTATTTTTTCTTTAGCCGGGTTCAGGTGATAAATCGCCAAATATTCTTTACGATTACAACTGTATATGATTTATAACAATCATGGAGTCAATTATGTGTCAAACCATGCTCATTAAAATGTGCCAAACTGGTTGTGAAACTGCAAAAATGAAATGTTACTACATTAAAAAGTCAGAAATAAAATATAAATAAAAAATAATTTATATCTTTTTAAGTACACTTTTATCAATTAGTAGTTAATATTAATTAAATTATCATTATACACTGAGAAATCAATTTAAAAATTCTAAATAGATTGCTTAAAAAATGTTTTTTTATCCTTTCCTGTTGCCATATCTTAAAAAAGAAAAAGTGAAAATTATAATTTTTTTAATAAACTCACTAGTTTGTTCTTTTTATCAAGCATAAATTAAAGCTGTGAATTTTCCATATAGGTTCCGTAATCGGGGACCACTCAGAATTAACAGAAATGTTTTAAACAAAGAAAAACTAATGGAAATTTTTCGGATACAGTAAAGTATAAAAAATTTCTTTTTTATAAACAACATGAATTATAGTCATGAAATTGGGTGCGATTTTTAAGATAAACATTGAATGCTTATAAAAGAGTGTTTAAAAAACAACTATTTTTACTTTTATATGTACGCAATTATGTTTCTTGTTTTGATGTTATCTTTGTTGTATTTTTTTCTAATTATTCATCATGTATCATTTCATTATTTTAGGGCATGGTTGAATGAAATGATGGCTCTAATTACTTCACATGAATTAGCTACAGATGTCACTGGAGCTGAAATTTTGCTGTCTCGACATAAAGAATACAAATCAGAAATCGATACTCGATTAGAGAATTTCAACAAATTTTATGAGACTGGGGAAAATATCATAGCTACTGGTCACTTCATGGCAGATGAAATTAAAGATAAGATTAATAGGTTAAAGGGTGCATTTTTACAATTGCAAACTACATGGGAGAAAAGAAATTTTATTTATGAGCAGAACTTGGATGCTCAGGTTTGCATAAGTTTTCTTCTTCATAATTGTTTAAGTATTAATATGAATGAATTTTTTTTAAATGTATAACTTTTAATAAGTGTATATCATTGGAGCATTCATTTTTTATATAAATGTATAAAATTATTATTATTTTGACTAAATTGAAAGCAGTTAGAATATATTTTGATACTCCTCCATTATCCCATCGACCACTTTCCATAAAAAAATCTATCGCTAAACTATAGGATTTACCACCAAAAATGTACGACCATGACGTCAGATATGTTAAACATGTTTCTAATATCTTCCAGAGATTTTTAATTCAACATTTGACTATATTTTTAATAATGTCTTATTCAGTTATTGAATATTCCATTAATTAAAATAACAATTATATCTTTAAATGGCAACAACATGATATTAACAGAGTGAATTTTTTTTTTTTTTTTTTTTTTTTTGCAATGTATAGTTACGTACAATAGATTGGTTTCAACTGACCTTTTCCAGCAGCTGAGAGGGATAATTAAGAAAAATAATGTAAATAAATAAATATCCAGGTTTTTTTTTCTGTTTTCATTAATATATTGTAAATTTTATTTATGAAGTTACTGATAGTTGACACTTTAGTGAGTGAAGCTTTTCCAAATTTCTTGTATATATATTTTTATTATTATTGTTGTTATTTAATTATTTATTTTATTATTATTATTATTTTATTTATTTATTTTTTGAGATTCCAATAGCAACATTTTCCATTTGTTTATCAGGAGTTACAGTTTGGCAAATAGTTTGATAATAAGTTTTTTATGGAAAATCATCAACAGGATAATGGAGAGTATCTGTCTTTTAAAAGTAGTGTGTTTAATTCCAATCCAAAGTATCAATTACAGCTTCATAGTTGCTTAACTAGACCTTAGTATTTGGGAAACTACCACATGCACTGGTGACATGTACCCATATTTGATTTTTTAAATTTGGACAGTATATCATTAATGCTATTTTCAAATCTTAGAATTTTCCTGCTAATAAAACTTCATAATAATAAATTTTGAAGAATTGATTCTCTTTAAACATTTCCAGATTTATTTAAAATTGTTTACAGAGAAAAGGTATAAATTACATATTTTCTAAAAGCACCAGATTCCTCCTGCAGTTTCAGTATTATAAATGTACTACCTTATAATGGTAGTATTCCTTATTTTCTGTTGCATTTTTCCTACAATAAGAAAAAAATATATTTTTTATATTGCAACCATTGTTTAATTTTAACTAATTGAATAGAATTTTAATTATATATGTGCACAAAGTAAAATTTAATTCTATTAATGAAGCAATTTGGAAAAAAATTTAGAAATTTCTGAACCTCAATCTTATATTGATGATCACTTGTGCTTGTTGCTGAAGTGGCAAATTTAAATCAGTGTGCTGATAACAATGTGTTTGAAGAAAATTTTCATATTTATTTTTTTATTATTTTTTTTTTTAACCAAGCATTCAGTTACATTTTAAAATAGGTATCACTATAAGTACCAACTTTCAATGTTTTTCTTTTGGAAAAAAATAAAATAAACCCAGAATATTTATTTAATAAAATGTGCCTTTCTATAACATGAGCATCACGATTTTCAATATCTCATTTGGTGAAAAAATTTGAATAAAAAATAAGAGAAAACATTTCAAACAAATTTTATTGTAATAAAGTCTAATAGTTAACATTCAAATCACAAAGTATTGAAACATGGTACACAAAATACATAGTATAAAAAACTAGTAGTATACAAAATTGCCACCCAATGATTTTTTGCAGTTGCTATTTATCATACATACAGAGACCATTCAAATTTCAAATACTCATGTATGATGTTCATACCAATTTTTAAATAAATTTTGAAGAGAAAAATGTACACAATAAATATGGTTTATAATATTAAACTTCTACTGCAGCTCTCTCTCTCTCTTTTTTTTTTGTGATACTGTGGTGAGAAAACCCAGTTCTCAAATGCCAGCATGCAAAAACAGCATATTACTTTTATTTCCTTGTGGAACATTTTATTATAATAATACACATTTATTTTGAAACCCACACAAATTATTTTAATATAAAATACACTCAATGTTAAGAACATAACTGACTCAACTATTAATCCCTTAATCATCATCTTCGTTGGAAAATTGCCCATGAATGTATCAGGCATGACGATTAAGGGGTTAATACCAGAAGGCTTTGATTAGTTGGCATGCCAGGCAAAAATCTCCATTTTGCTACCAAAAAGAAATCTTCTTGCGTCTGTGACATTTATACTAAATATTTATGTTCCTAATTGTTTTGAAACACCATTAATAAATTGCTCTCTTATATTGTTTAGATTTTCAAGAAAGAAGCAGAAACTTTGGAAGCTTGGCTACAAGCCCGCGAGCCAGTTTTGTTTGATAAACAGTGTGGTGATTCAATCTCGGCTGTGGAAGAGCTTATAAGAAAGCATGAAGATTTTGAAAAGACTATTGAAGCTCAAGAAGAAAAGTTTTTAGCTTTGAAGAGAATTACAAAGGTTTGATTCTTTTTTTTTTTAATCTTAATTACTTGTAGCTTTTTTCTAATGTAAATAAATCTCTCATCTTTTCACCCTCCAATTCCTACACATTCTACCACAGCAATATTCATTTTTTTCAATTGTTTTTAATTATTTAGCATCTAATTAAGACATTTTATTTGGTTGTTATAGTATCACACACTGTAGTATGGATTTAGTACTAAAGCAACAAATAAATTCTTAACAATTTTCATACACAAGATTTCTAAAATTATTGTACTAATGATAAGTTGTGAAAAAATGTCAATATTCGCCTTTTACAAGTCCTGGTAAAAATTAAACTTGGACAACCTCAAAGTATCAAGAATCAAAAGAACATGGGAAAGTTATAAAAAGTATGTGGTTATAATAGAAAGTGTTGATTAGATAGCAGCCCCTACATTAGTTCTTCAAGAAGCAAATAGATGAGCCTCAACTTGCCTGTTTTTTGCCTGTGAATTTGTAGTTCTAAATGGCAACAGTCTTCGTTTGTTTATAGCTGGTTATCTGTTAATTTTAATTTAAAACATTATAATTGGATAATTTTTGAAGGTTTTAGAGAAAATAAAGTAGAATAGATGTAATACAAAGCGTATTATGTGTATATTTCTATAAGTTGAACAATCGGCAAACTTACGGCTCTTGAATATTTATACCTAACATGACTGCGATAAGTTGCTTTTCTCGAGGATGAGTAAGAGCTGGAATCGTCACCTTAGTGTATTATCTAAATAGATATATATGTGAAGTGTATTTACTCACACCACTCTAATTTAACTCAAGGTGGTTTTGACACCAGATCTCTTTAGTAAAGCACAAAGTTAATTTACCTTGGCGTTTAACTTTTATGCTTCTTTAAGTCAGGTCTAGGGTTCTGAAAGTCATAAATTATTGATAGATCCTTACTGCAGAAAAAGCTCCTTTCAGCTTGTGTTGTCTGTTTTTATTGTTGCCCTTCTAATTTGTGCCAATAAAGGGTTAGGGAGAGAACAGGCATTATTTTTTTAATGTTTGGACTAGAATTTATTGATTGATGTCTGGGCCAGTTAATGCAGGAATCTCCCAGGCATCGCTCTACACATTTGACCACAGAAAAGGAGTATAGTGCTGAAGTCATGATTTTTTTTACCTTAATGTTGGATAGAATGTGACATCTGGAAATAGTAATTGTTGAACTGAGAAAATAATTTATCATGTGCTGATTCAGCTTTTGAGTATTAAATTTTAAGGAAAAGAGTTTGAAAATTTTAAATTTAAATGTTGAATTTTAAGGAAGCTTCATTTTATTATATGCAGTAAACTCCCTCAAATATGCTCAGCTTGGGACCAGAAGTTGTGTAGATTTCTGGTCATTGCTTTTTACATTTTTAAAACCGTAATTTGAATTAAAAAATTGTTTCTGTTAGCATAAAGTTCGTAACTATTTAATTTCTGGTTAAAACCGAATTCAATTTATTTAACACAAGTTATACAATTTTTACATAATTGAGATGTTTACATAATTTAATATGGTCTTTGTTTACTGTGGACAGAGAGTGGCCTCCCTTGGAAGTCCACAATAACAGGAGTTCACTGTATTTGTTTAGATCAAAAGATCTGTGATCCACAACAATCAAGATTTAATTTGATGTGTATATTTTAGAAAAAATTAAATTTTTGTAATTTATATTCTGGAATAAATAATGTAAATCTTTCAACCTTTAAAAACAGATTGAAGATGCATTCTCCAGGCAAAAAGAAGAAGAAGAACGTAATCGAAAAGCTGAAGCCCAGAAGAGGGAACAAGAAAGGCTAGATGCTCTTAAGAGGAAAGAACAAAAACGAATACTTGAAGTAAGTTTCAGTATTGTTTTAATGTTATAATGCCTACGGCGAAATTTAATAAAATAATCTTTATCTGTTGGTATTTTTACAAGGGTGAAAATATTCTCTGTTTCAACAGTTTTTTATTTTTAATGCCTTCTCTGCCTTGAATTTCAGCTTCTTCCCATTTGTTCTCTTCAGAACACAAAACTTAAGGAGGCATACTACGATACAGAAAATTAGATTAAAAATATATATATATGAAAAAGCAATATTTTAAAGAAAACAACACAAATTTCTATAATTATGCTAGTTATAACTAAAAATGTCTCAGTTTACTCTCAATTTAAGCTAGAGTCTTGCATCTGGCTGCCTAACCCAGTTTTACTAGAACTTGACCCAATCCACAGTTCAAGTAAAATTGACCAGGTCACAGTTTGGGTTTGGTTGGATTGATGCTAATTTTTTTTGTTGTTGTTGGTGGTGATTGGGGCTTAAGTCAGGTTGATTTTAAATATTTTGGATTGGATTTTCACTCTTTTGGGTCAGTTTCAGGTTGGGCCGATTTTTCAAAAGAAAGTTCTGAATATTATTCAAATGAAAAAAACTATATATTTGAATTATTAATGAATGTATATTTGCAGTGGTTTAGTACTAAAAAAGCCAGAGGGTATACACTAGAGAGTATGCACTATTATAGCTATGGAGTTTCTATAAAAAATTGAGAAAGTATACAGCGTATACCACTGTATACCCTCCATTACATCCCTGCATATTTGTTCATTTTTATACAAAAAAAGATAAAATTGATTTTAAAGATGTAATTGTAGACTACTCTTTCATAATTATATTAAAATGAGGTTCACTTTCTTTCATTTTGTGTTTGGGTCGATATCTTATTGACATGTGTCAGGTTTCAGATTGACAAATTCTTTTTTGTTGGATTTGGGTCAGGTTTTTCTTGACTTTAAGCACAAATTTCAGGTTAGGTCAGACACAGGACTCGTGCGGGGCTCTAATGTAAGCAGTATTTAAAAGGATACTTTAAAGCGGTTTATCTCAAAATGTTAAAATTGTACTCTTTTAAAATTGCATGCAAGATTTCTCTTGCATTACTTAATATTTTCTCTTACAATCATCACAGATTTAGATTATGTCTGTATTTTAAGGCTGAATCTGAAATTGTGCATAGCAAAATTTGTTTTTAAATTGAAGTTGAAAATATTGCATATTTTTTTGAGTTTATGCATGGAATTTTTTTTTTCTTTGGCTAGAATAAGGAAAAATTTTAGATTCAGTTTTAAAATATAGATGTAATCTATAAATCCATGAAGACTGCATGTAAAAACATTAAGTAGTTCAAAAGAAATCTTGCACATAATAATAATAATAATAATAATAATAAAATGTTTTTATTATTGTGTGATAAATCCCTTTAAAGTAATATCATTTGAGATTTTAATTATTGTTTATTTTGAGAGCACCTGTCACATTTTTAATCATGACTAGCATAATTGTAGGAATATTTTTGTGCAATTTGTTTTAAAATGCTCAAAAATATGGCTCTTTCATAAATATTTTTTCAAATAATCCAATTTTTTTAAAGATTTAACAGTAGTACGCTACCTTAAAATCTTTTTTTTTTCTCTGTATGTTATTAAATTAATAACAAGAAATAAGTAATAATTCATCTAAATGTCCTTTCCACCTAGCATACAAAGTCTAAAATCTTTATAAATATTTAATTTAAAAGAAAAGGAATGTGTCCTGTTTTATACTTTATAGTAACAATGAACGAATAAAAAATATCTTAATTGCTTTAAAATTTTTCCCTCTCTCTTTGTCGCCTCCTATAGTGAAGAGATAAATCACTATGTGTTTTTCCTGGTTGGTCTTGGAGGTTCTTTAATGAAATCTAAAGGGATTTTTTTTTCTAACTACTATAAATTATTGAATTTAAATCCACTCTGTTTTCATGGTCTTTTTATTTATTTTGAAAAAATAGGAAAGAAGAAAGGAAGATGAACGAAGGCGTACCCAAGAAATTGTTTTATTGAAATCTGGTGAAGAAAGACCAATAGAATATGAGGTTGATGGACATGAAGTATCACCTTTAGGATCTCCAATGAATGTTCCTGAAATTCGTACTCCACAAGGTCTCTTCAGGGCATCCAGTCAGAAAAGTCTCGATGGCGATAAATTGTCTGTGAAAAGAGGTGAGAGTATGCGAATAGACAGTGTGTGGAAACCTGAATCTCCTGCCCACATGAAGAGATCAGAAAGTATGAGATTAGATGAAAGACAAAAGAAGCCAAAACGCACTCCTAGTTTCACAACAAGGAGAAGAACACAGAGTTTCAGAAGACAAAGGACACCTGCTGACCTACCTCCAGTTGAAATTGAAGGATTTTTGGACAGGAAACAAGAACTTCAAAGTGGTGGTAAACGAGCCACTATTAGGTCTTGGAAAACGTATTACACTGTTGTATGTGGACAGCTATTATGCTTCTTTAAAGATAAAGAGGCTTTTATTGACAACTGTGCTGCTGCTCCTCCAGTAAGTCTTCTTCAAGCTAAATGCTCTAAAGCTGCGGATTACACCAAAAAGAAACATGTTTTTAGGTTACAATTAGTTGATGGTGCCGAATTTTTATTCATGGCTCACAATGAAAAGATAATGTATGATTGGATGAATAAGATATCTTTCCATGCTTCTTTGCCTCCAAGCATGCAGTTATTGCGATATGAAACTCACAAAAGTACTAGTTCTGAAAGTATAAATTCAAATCAGAAAGTGTCATTGACTAGGGAAGAGAGCCCTAGTGGGTCTAATATAAATGACCACCATGATACCACTTCTGCAACATCTAGCCAAGCATCTACTCCTGAATTAAGGAGGGCTATTGCTACACATACTTCAGCTCAGTACAGTACTGACAGGACAAGATCACATCCGCCACCTTATGAAGAAGCTTTATTGAGAGAAAAGCAGAAGCCTCCAATTCCTCCTCGAAATGTGCCACCTCGCCCCATATCAGATCCTCCTTCCAGGGTTGCTGGCCAAGAAACATCAATTTCTGTTAAAAGTAGGATTGAAATGTTCCAAAATCAACAGGGTCCTCCTCCACTAGCTCCTAGAACATCTTATCCTCCATGTAAGTTTATATATATGCTTATTTTGTATAGATTATCACAATGTCTTTGTTTGCTTTGTAAAAATTTACTTTTAGATATTTTAATGTCAAAAACCATACATGAATTTAGGATTGCTGTTTTCATTTACTCATTGTATGAGCATAACTGGGATCATGTAAGCATGTTGGTTTACTTTGTTTTAATGTAGTAGTGTTATGGTATTTTTTTTTGTTTTGTTTTTTCCTCACAAAAACTAAACAAACAAGAGCCAAAAGCTCAAAATGGGTTCTGCAAAGTTTAAAGACACTGAAATTTGAAATTCATTTCCAGTTTTGAATTCAGTCTGATCCTTTTGAGCTTCGGATGCTCTTTTCTTTTCATAAGAAAAAAAAAAAAAAAAAAACACCTCTAATTTTTCCATAGTCTTCTGCCAGAGATAAGTACAGGGTGTTTATAAAGTCCCGAACCCATTTTGATGTTTAATAACTCATAAAATAATGAAGATATAAACAAACTTATGGCATTTATTGATGGAATAACTCATATATTTTCCTTTTCAGGTTTGAATATCTTTACTTTTGTAAATATCGTCTGCACGTGTGGTTAATTTCAAATAATTTCATTTTCCAGTCTAAATATCTGTACTTTTCTTAATATCGTCTGCTTATTAATTGCATTTTTCTCTCTTTTGTTTTTGGCAACTATTGCAATGTTATGTTTACTTTTGATGTATTTGTTCTATGTTACTTTTGTATGTGATGTTTTATTCGAGCGAATATTAAGAAGAATGCATACACCACAAAAGAAAGCACAGATTTTATGGTGGTTCATAGAAACAAAATCGATAGTGCAATCACAGAGAAATGGGCGAGGAGATCCAATTCCTTGGCCACGCAGATCACCTGATATAACGCCGCTGGACTTTTTCCTTTGGGGATTTGTAAAAGACAATGTTTACAGGAGGAGAGTGTCGAACATTGATGACTTAAAAGCCAGAATTACAACTGCAATAGCCTCTGTGGATGCCGACATGCTTGCCGCTACCTGGCGTGAAATTGACTATCGACTTGATATTCTCCGTGCGACAAAGGGGGCACACATGGAAGTTCATTGACAAGGGTCATGAAACTTTTTGAGTCTATCTAACCATTTATGTTATTAATTTTAATCTATCTTTTTTATTTTCTGAGTTATTAAACATCAAAATGAGTTCGGGACTTTATAAACACCCTGTATTTTTCTCAGCCCTGTCATTCAAATAGATTAACTAATCCCTGTCATTGGGCCCCAGGGACTTCTATGCATATATCTAACAATGGCCAAAATAACTGATCAAACAACATGTGTTAAGCTTACCTTGATATAAAAATTTCATTGCTATGAACTGCTGGAATTTACAGTTTAAGATTTTTATGGCTTAATTGATGGGAAATATTTGGATTCTAAAATTTAATAGGGACAAAAATTAATGATTTTTTATTTAACCAATTTTAGTAAAAAAGATTGTTAAAATGGTAATTATATACATTGAATTTGTTAACCTTTTAAGTGTCCTAACCGTGTTTTTCCATCACATACTTTGTGCTTTCAAAACCTAATTAAGCACAAACTTGATATTAATGTTAATTTTTTGAAAAGCATAATATGAATAAATATGTAAGGTTATGAAATAAAAATTTGCATATGAATACTTTTCTTTGTTATTTTATGAATAGTTAAACTTACATGAAAATTTCTGCAGTATACTTAAAGGGTTAACTAAACTTTTCAAAATTGCATTTTATGCATTTACATTGAAGCCTTTCTATTCAGGGAATTATATTTACTGCTAAGAGTGCAACATATTAAATCATCATTTAGGGGTTTTTTTTCTAGTCATGTGATGCCATTACTTTTTAAATAAAATAGTTTTCACTGTAGGTAAACATTTATAATGCATTGACTTTGACTGTGTTGTTGAGCAAAAATGTGTTTTGAAAGATAAAAAACTAGAGAAAGTGACCCCCTCCCCCTATCACCTCCCCCCCCCCCCTCCAAAAAAAAAAAAAAAAAACTTAAGAGTCACAACTCGCAGTACTGCCTATGTCAAATGCACAAACTTTGTTTTTATACTCTTTATAGTTGTTTCCATGCCCAGAATCCTAACATTTGGCCTGAGCAAATCCTTGCTTTGTCTGTAACGAGTAAGAAATAAAATATTATATACTTTTTCTTTTAAAACTGACAATTGGAGTTTGTTTTCTAAAAATGATGAAATTTCTTGAATCTAATTATTTGCCATTCCATTAGAAAAGTATTGTTTACAAAACAATAATCAGAAATCTATTGCTTTCCATAACATATGAAAATGATCATCACTTATTACAAATTAAAGTTTTTTTCAGATAAAATTCTCTACTGTGTGACATGGCTTAAACAAAATTTCATGCTGCACTTTGCCCCCCATCCCCCATCTACTTGTTGCAACTAGGAGTAATATTTTATATTTGTATAATTTTTAAGGGGGTGACAATAGTTGAGAAATCACATGAAAAACAGTTGACATTTATGTACCTTTTTCTGACATACTATTGAAGGGGCTTCAATAACATTTTACAGTTTTTCTAGAAACTATACTGTAAACTGAACATTCAGAAGAAATGAAAATAAAAAATAGTTAAGGGGAATTTACTTTTTTTCATTTGAAAAAAATTTTTTTTTTTTCTATTTCTTATAGTTTGTAGATTATCCATGTACAATGATTTGGCTGAATTCGAAGTCTTTTCGTAGCTATTTAGTGCTTCAGCGCAACACGCCAGTATGCTTACACTACTTTTGAGAACTAACTATAAGCTCATTTACTCAAAATGACTTTTACCAAACTGAGTGGGATAACACAAAAACTATTAAACCCCAATCTTGCTAATTTTTTTTTTTTTTTTTAAATTAAAGGTGATATAATTTATTGGAGCTTGGATCACTTTCACTCTTTTTATAAAAAATAAATGTTTTTAGAAGCTCGCTAAAATGTGAAAAAAGTGATCAGAAATAAACCTTTTTTTTTTTTCAAACCCCTGCCACTTTCTTGATTTTTAACTTTTTGATCTCAGAGCGGTTGAAGCTCCAGACAATATTATCTACTTTCATAATTTTTAACAAAAATTGATTGCGAACGATTCTGGCGATCTATTGATTCCTGCCCAATCGGAAGTGCACAGCGTGCACACTTGAAAATCCACCCACGCAACTCAAGTGACATCATCAATTAAAAAAAAAAATTGAAATGTTCTTCAAATGATAACAAATGACATTGAAAAAACCCAGAGCTAAATTCTTCATTCCTATCCCAGAAAAAGATTGCTACAAAACACCCTTCTTTCTTCTTCCAGCCTGTTATAGGCAAAACCCTCCTTAAGTTAATTAAGAGCTTGTAAGCCATTTGTTTGCAAAATTGCACAATTTATTCTATTTTTTTTATCTTTGTTTCTTGCTGTATAGTCAATTTACACTTTAACTACTGACAAACCTATAATAAAGGGATATTGAAATCCCTTTATCAGTTCCCGAGTAAAAGTTATATCAATGTGATTTATTTGATATGTTATTTTGTAACTGTTGTCACTCCTTTAAATAAAAAATTGGTTTCAGTAATTTTAAAGTATTGTATCTATATTGAATTTTATTTATTACAGCTCACCCACATGCAAATGGAACAACAATAAATAATCGTAATTCTATACATAGAGAATACCATACTACCATAGAAGAAAATTCTAAATCTTTTTATGAAAAAGGTAAGATTTAGAATTATTGAAATAATTTTTTTTTATTTCAGTTTCAGAATCATTTTTATTTATTTAGTTTTCTGTTATTATTTTTCTTTTGTGTAGTTATTTGTTTTCAGTTTTGTTTAATTTTATTTTTAGTTCGAAAGTTATTCTTTATTATTTTTTCCTTAATTAGATCATTCTAGTTCAAATACTGCCCCTCCACCCTTGCCTCAGAAACCCCCTCCTCCTGCTCTCCGTAGTCATACTATTCCAGATTCTGATGATGACTCATGGCATCCTATGTCTGATGAGGAAATGGATAAACATAGTAAGTAAAAAATACATAGGAATCTTCAGTAAAAACACATATTACAACTTATATTAAGAAAAACTTGTGCTGAGCATTTCAAAAATTGACCTTTCATTTTTCTTATAGTATTTTTTTATGAATGATCTACTCTTGTGCAACATATAATCTTGATTTGTAGTATTACCTCATTTAATGGAGAAAAAACTTCATTTGAAAATAAGAGAAACATTTCATGTGGTTTTTATTATACAGTAGACTCCCTCAAATCCGCACAGCTTGGAACCAGGGATTGTGTGAATTTTTTAGAATTCTGTGGATTTCTGGTTATTGCTTTATTTACATTTTTAAAACAGTAATTTGAATGTAATAATGCAATCAAAATTATAAAGAATCCTTGCAATATAGTAAAATATGAAAATAATTAAGTAATAAACTAAAATGATAAGAAGTAAGATAATTTAAAAAATGATTAAATTATTAAAAGTAAAGGTCAAGTAAATAATTAATAATGTATAGTTAGATATGCATAATAAAGATAAGATACATTTTCCTTGAATTATTGAATGAAACATGCCTCATAATGGTACCCTATTAATTCACATCAAAATCATAAAGTAAGGAAGTTTTATTTCAGGTTTAGCTAGTCTTAATAACCAAAAAATCTCAATTAATACATAAAAAGATTTGGTAAAAAGATTCCGGTTACCAATGATATCAGCAATATCTTTATTTATTTATTTTTTTTTTTTTTCAGAAATAAATTGTACTTCCTTCATGAAAAAACATAAGTTCAGTCATATTCTAGAGAATTAATTACATATTAAAATACAAATGGAATGATATAAAACTGAAAAATTCTGTAATTTTGCCCCTACATCTGAACTGAACATTTCATTGTTTATATCTGCTATGATGTGCGGATTTCAGGCGTTTGTGGATTTTAGGGTTGCGTATTTGAGGAGTCTACTGTATTAAAATTTGAGGGTTAATACTAAAACTATATTCACAATATATTGACATAAACAATATATTGACATTCACAATATATTCTTCATGATTTTAAAATTTCTGGCCAACGATTTTATGAAGTGACAAATATGGTCATATATATATCGGCTATGAAATTTCCAAATACTCCTTTTATACCATGCATCTTACATGTTATCTTTTAAGTAATTTAAAACATTTTCAAGGGCATATCCAAGGGAAGGGTAACAGAAATGACTTCTCAATAATCTTTTTACAAAATAGCCCTTTTTTGCATAGAAATATACATTAATACTGAAAAAAAATGAGAGATCAAGATGCATCTGAATGCAAGATGGATACATGCATCTAGATTTTTTTAATAAAATTTAAGGGAAGAAACCCACTTGGCATAGATGGAAAAATATGGTATGTATGATGTTATAATTTATTGAACCCATACTAAGGCCATGCAACCAAATATCCTTGAAAGATTTGATGGATACTTACAAGGACATATGAGGGGCTCACAGCCATAATAGATCAAGCTCATTTGAAAAAAAAAAAAAATTAAAAAAATGAGATAGTCCGTTTAGAAAATGCATAACATTTGTTTTATCCACTCCCGCAGTAAACCAAGTCTGTAAACAGATGACATACATGAGAAAGAATGTGAAAACAGGCATGGTTCACTGTGGGAGTAGATAAAACCGATTTTATGCACCTTATAAATGAAGTACCTCATTTTTAGGGTTCATACTTAAAAAGTAAAAATGGAACCATTATAAGATCACTCCTGTGTCTGTCCGTCTGTCTGTCTGTCAGAGCCATTTTAATCGTAAACTATGGAACGTGGAAAGTTCAAATTCGGGGAAGTAATAAAAACCATTGACCCACATATTTTCAGATTAATAAACATTCATAAATATATTTAGTAAAAAAGTAGAGGGCTAATTATGCTAGGGGCTGTGCATATATAACGTTATCACTTTAAGGGGGAGGGGGGGTCTGGCACTTGATATCGTAAGATATCGCTGGGGGGGAGAGAGGGTTTGCTTTTTGATATCGATATCATTTTTGATCCAACCGAACTTTTCTTTTTTCAGTAACTTTTTGTTTACGTCCAGGTAGTCTGTTATCTTTTTTACTTTCTTCTATCTTCAATAGAAGAAAGTATTGTAATCGAAATTTTTTTCGACTTCCGGTTTTCGACGGATTTGCATGTTTTAGGGGTCAGAGATTCCAAAAAACATGTTTATAGAAAATGTCTGTCTGTCTGTGTGTCCGTCTGTGTGTCCGTCTGTTCGTCCGTCTGTCCGTCTGTCTGTCGCCATTGTACCATCAAAAAGTGTATGAAGTTATGTATAGAATTAAACCAAAATTTTATTATAAGTTTTTGGCTATGGCAAGCAGGTCCTCCCGGAATTTGGAAAAAATTCGCCGGTAGGGGGCGCTGTAATAGCGATTTTTGTGCGATTTTGAATATTGTACCGTCCACAATTGTATGAAGTTATGCATAGAATTAAACCAAATTTTTATTTTAAGTTTTTGGCTATGCCAAGCAGGTCCTCCCTGAATTTGGAAAAAATTCGCCGGTAGGGGGCGCTGTAATAGCGATTTTTGTGCGATTTTGAATATTGTACCGTCCAAAAGTGTATGAAGTTATGCATAGAATTAAACCAAATTTTTATTTTAAGTTTTTGGATATGGCAAGCAGGTTCTCCATGAATTTGCAAAAAATTCGCCGTTAGGGGGCGCTGTAATAGCGATTTTTGTGCGATTTTGAATATTGCACCATCGAAAAGTGTATGAAGTTATACATAGAATTGAACCAAAAAAAAGTTTTAAGTTCTTGGCTATGGCAAGGAGGTCCTCCCTTAATTTGTAAAAAAATCGCTCGTAGAGGGCGCTGTAATAGCGATTTTTGTACAATTTTTGTGCCATTTTGCATATTGTACCGCCGAAAAGTGTATGAAGTTATGCATAGAATTGAACCAAATTTTATGTGGTTATTTTTGGTCATGTCACGAAGGTCCTCCCTGAACTTGGAAAAATTCTGCCGGAAGGGGGCACTATAATCGCGATGTCTGTACCATTTTCATTATTGTACCATCGAAAAGTGTATGAAGTTATCCATATAATTGGACCAAATTTTTTGTGCATGTTTCTGGCTATGGCAAACAAGTCCTCCCTGAACTTGAAAAAATTCCGAAAGAAGTGGGCGCTATAATTCCGATCTCTGTGCCATTTTCATTATCGTACCATCGAACAGCGTATAAAATTATGCATACAATTGAACCAAAATGTTTGTGCTTGTTTTTGGCTTTGGCCAACAGGCTCTCCTTGAATTTGGAAATATTGCGCGGTAAAGGGGCTCCATGCTAGCGATTTTTCTATACTTTTCTTGATTTTTCGTAGTTCTATTGTGCATCGGCGGCTCATGCAGCGGCGGGAACTCGCTTCCTGCTATGCCGGCTATTCGCAAACAGCTGATAACGACAGAATAAGGAAAAATTAATAATTTTAACAAATATCATGATATAGATTAACTCGTTTTTAGTCCGTTTAATTGACTTGAGAAGAAATTTAAGATGAAAATCAAAGTTGGTATAGTATTGAACTAATAATATTGAAGTATTAACATGTGTAACTAGGTTTTGAAATATTAAGATGTATAAGATAGAAGAAAGTTTTGGGATTGGCACATCCAACTAGTTATTATTACTATTTGTATATGTTTTTATGAAAATACAAAGCTATTATTAAAGCCGTTACATTTTTATGAAATCATTTCATTCCGAAATTTGAATACCTCAATACCTTTGACATTCCTTTTCTTCTGCTTTATGCACATATAATTCGCTGTTAGAGAAATCAGGAGCATAATATGTAGAAAGTGATACTTGCATTTACCACTAAAGAAAGTCAAAGAATATTTGTTGATTAGTTCTGCTTTTAACTTTCCCAGGCAGGGGGCAAATGCAAGAAAATAATATTACTTTTGAATGCATCATGTAACAATAAGCTTTTATTAAGTACCTTTAAATAGTAACTAACTCTTTTAGATGTTATTTGATATAAATTTACTTCATGTATTGATATTTTAATGTCTTCTTGAATCCGTAAAGCATGCGACTAATATATGTATAATCATATGCGTATGTCACGTGTAACAGCGTGTAAAAAGAAAGAAAAAGATTAGAAATTTTTTTTAGACATTGATAACGATAACATCGAGGGGGGGGGGGGGGGGGGGGTTCGACGAATGATAACGGATGATATCGTAAGGGGGGGTCCAAAATTAGCCAAATGTTGATAACGTTATATATGCATAGCCCCCTACTTGAAAAAAAAAATCTTTTCTTTGTATATCATGTGGGGTATCCTGTGAAAGCTTTTGTAACGCTGAACTCAAAAATACATTCCTTTTAATTTTAGGTATTATATTTTCAAAGATATTGTTGAAAATGTAGCGCAAAAATATGTCCCCCCCCCCCCCCCATCTAACTCCGAATCTACTGAAACTAAAATTATGAAAAAATTAGAGGTAGTAGACGTTAATAT
Source organism: Maratus speciosus (assembly GCA_963932465.1). Lineage (NCBI taxonomy): Eukaryota > Metazoa > Arthropoda > Arachnida > Araneae > Salticidae > Maratus > Maratus speciosus. The sequence goes on from OZ010794.1 coordinate 413,674,414, forward strand.
AAACCTTGCCGAAAAATTATAGCGTCACCCTAGGTCACATAGTTTTTGAGTAATTACCATTTTTCTGTTATACACAAATTTCGATTTACGGGCATTCAGAAAAATTGTTGAGCATCGCTGAATATACCTATCATTGCAGAAGAATAAAAGCATTGTTGATAATGATTTTTGAAAAAAATCATTGGTAATTAGCTGAGATATTAACCCTTAAAGGTACAGTCAGTTTGGACATACGCAAGGACAGGGCTGCGTACTCTATGCCTAGTTAACGACTTTTAATGATATATATGTGTAATGTAATGTCCAGTAACAGTATAAAAGCAATAAATGTCAAATTGTCAAAAACATACTAATTTAAGGGATCTCGGGACTCTAAAAAGTGGAAAAAATGAAAAACAGACCATTTTCAACATTTAATGTCTTAAAATGTATATGATTTTAAAACACAATTTTAATTGGAATGAAAGATATAAGTATGTTCTTTCGTTTCATGTATTTAAAATAATTGTAAGATACAGAATTAGTATTTATAGGGGGCTCGAAACTGTTAGACATTTGTCGAACAAAAAATTGGTATAACAGTTTGCGCGCAGGATTACAAAATAAATATTGCAACTAGAATGAAAATTTTGGTGCTTACTTATACTTCAGATTGTAATAATTTCCCTGAACTTAAATAAATTTGTATTTAAAGCATTTTTATATTTTTAATGCAATGCTGCATTTAGCTAGTACAAAATTTTGAAAATTTCAACTGTAAAATCACCTAAAAAAATATTTTTTTGAACAATAAAAAGGAAATTTTAGGTTCAGTTTATACAGAATAACATGGAATATATGTTTTGAAAATTTCATGAAAAAATATTCAGAAGTTTTTGAGGTATCCTGCGCGTTATACCCAAAAACGCCATTTGAAAAATAATGACTTTAAAGTTTCGGAAACGCCGCTTTAGCTATTGAGCGGGTATAATTCTAAAAGCCAAAACTTCTGTTTTAATGGGAATTTCAAGGAAACAATTATATCAAAATATTCAGAAAAGATAGGAGTTTAACATCTAAAAAAATTAAAATTTCTTAAATTTTGAAGCTTTAAGAGTCCTGCGACCACTTAATCCTTTCCGGCACGGAGTAATTCTATTTATAAACTTATGAAATAATGAACTGACACCAGAATTTATAAACAAATTTATTAGAAAATGCGAACTTGCTTATTTTCACGTACATGATAAAAGGAAAATTTTAATTAAATGTTCTTGGTGCCATTTGTCTGTTTTGGAATTAAAATTAGGTGTCCGTTTTTTAAGGGCATCGCCCTCGAAATATTTAATTAGAATGAATCGCATAAATACTGTGAGATTCGCGATAGTTTGCATTGATTGTATCTCTCAATATGCCTCGAGTGACTTTAAAAGTTAATTAAACACCTATCTGGAAAAACGCGGCACTGACCAAGGCGGCGTTGCAACTTTGAGACCTCAATTCAAAGCGCGATTAGCACAATACCAAATTTAAACTTTGAACAAAGGTTTTGTTTTAGATACACTGTAGAAATAAAGGTTATTACTACGCTGAATTTAGTTTCATGAAATGCCAAATGAAGTTTAACTATGCACTGCCTTTATTGTCAGTACCGAATTAAGTTCATCATAAACAGATTAGGATAATATTAAAAAAAGAGTTATACGAATAGCTATATTTGATATTGTTCCATATATCTCTTTGATCTTTCATGGTATACCCGATTACACTTTTCTAATATATACAGTTATACCCAACCCTATGTTATATAGTTTTTTAAAAAGTCTTAGTATTCTTTTAGCAACTTTTTTTTTTTTTTTAAATACAATTACAAATTCATATATTTATTCTACGGAACCCTCTGTGCGTGAGTAATGCTTGCACTTGACCGTTTATTTTATTTTTTTCAAAATGGACTTTGTCTATTATTGTTGCGAACCCCTTATATCCAATCCTTGATTTAAAAAAAGGCCTGGTTACATTTCATGCACAATTTCAAATTTGTTTTAACTTTTAATAACAAATGACAGCTCAAGATTTTCCTAAACTTAAACTTTCCACTTCATGTAAATCTCTTAATAAAGCATTTTTTCAGTATTTGTATATTTCTATGCAAAAAAGTGCTTTTTTGTAAAAAGATTATTGAGAAGTCATCTCTGTGACCCTTCCCTTGGATATATCCTTGAAAATGTTTTCAATTACTTAAAAGATAATATATAAGAATGGATATTCACAGAGTGCAAAACCTGGTATGCAAAGGTTGCCTTAGCTAATTTAATTGTTATAAGTGAATAGCTGTTTTCTATCTATATATATTCTTCGATCTTTGATAAATGTGTTTTGATGGGAAAGCACTTTAATCACCTCATTCACCTAACCCTCATATGAGGTTCCAAATTTCAATAATAAAAACAGTGGGTTATAAACTTCTTCCAATTAACTTTTACTTTGACTTACATCTTTTAAGCTACCACATTTCATGTGCAACTTCAAATTTAATTTTTAATTAGAAATGACAGCTAAAGATTTTTTCGGAACTGAAACTTTCCACTTCATGTCATTCAGTATGCTGAATAGTTATAATTGGAAATGAAATTACAAAAAAAAATGTATTAAATTTAAAAATGTTTGTTTTATACCACAAATAATGCTTTTGGAACATGGTAAAGTTAAAGTATCTATAAACCTTCGCCTAAATAGTATTACTACCAATCAATTTGTAGGAATTTTACAATGTTTTCTTTTATGGTATTTTAAAATTCCCTCTGGGCATAAACTTTTAATTCTTTTTCTATACAATTTAAAATAGCATTTTAAGTGTACCAATACACAGAATGATTTTTTCCCCCCACAATTTGCTAGAAAAACAGCTAATGAAAATGATGCAAATATGATGTAAAATAATTTAAAGATTGAGGTGTGTCAAGATTGAGATAATAAGAGTTAAAAATCATTTAATGAGAATTTTTTAGATTTTAGCTGGCAATTTTCAAGTTTTTTTTCATGTTAAATAAGCATATTTTTAACTAGAAAATTTAGGTAGTAAATGGGATCTTGTTTCTACATGATATCTTTGACTTAATTTCTTGAGTAAAATTTCTGATTCAAAATGTATTTATTTGACTTTTTTTTTTTAAAATTGGAAGTTTTGTGGCTAGAACGTATATGTATAAAATTAAATATTTAAAATATATAAGCTAAAACTTTTTACAACCTTCAATGTACAACACCTCAACACAAAAATATGTACAACACCCCAACACAAAAAATCACATACGCCATTTCAAGGATTGTTGAAGAAATCATTGAAAAATAGGAGTCACTAAGCAGGATCCTTCTATACTAGTGAGACAAAAGGGGTGCTAGTCATATCATTCACCAAAGAAGAATGAATGGTACGAAAGATGTGACTAGCACCTCTTTTCTCTTGCTAGTGTGGAGGGATCTTGCATGGTGACTCCTATTTTTCAATGATTTCTTGTCAGTTACATCATTTCTTTTGGATATATAAACTCTTGCTTTCACCGCTTCAGGCAATTCATTAGCCAGTACTCGGTCTATAACCGAGGGGTTCTTTGAACCGATTTTAATCTTTTAATTTCTTCTTTTTTTTTTTTTTTTTCCCTCTCACTGAGAAAGAGGGGGTCCAAGAATCCTTGAAACGGCTGTATGTGACTTTTTGTGTCACAGTGTTGTACATATTTATGCATTTGAATGTTCTAAAAGGGTTTAGCTTATATATTTAAAACTTGCACAAAGTTATTGATTTATGAAAATTAAATATTTACTTTTAATTAATAATGGCTCTGTAGTTAAAGCTGTTACTTTTTAAGCATAAAGTTTTGAAGTAATGTTTTCACTTTTATGAGCATTGTATTCCTTTTTTTCAGTGCCCTAATTATTACAACTTTGTTTTATATTTGAAACTATTTGTTAAGAAATATTTTTAAAGGTTTGTGGGGAAAAGTTATTTTATAAAGATCTTTGAAGTTGCTTTTAAAAAATGCTGTTCATTTTAAAAATCAGAATTTTATTATAATTTTTAATGGCACGGTTTAAAATAAGTTTGAAAATTTTATCTTGTTTTACATGAATTTAAAGTTTTTGTTGCTGTTGCAGCAGTGTTTTTCTCAAAACACATCTAGTCCTTGGTCGACTTGAAAGGTTACCCTTTTATATGCATGATGTCTGAAAATAAAAAATGCTAGGGAATTTTTGAAAAAATTACTAATTCCAAGTGTATTTATTTGTTCTCAACTACAATACGTATTCACATTTCTTCACCTCTTATCTCTTTACAAGCATAATGGTGAATTTTTGTTTACTGGCTTTTTTTTTTTTTTTTTTTTCGACAGGCATGCAAAAGTTCCTCTGAAAGATAGAAATCTACATCTTTGAAAGCAATTTTGGATATTTTCTTGGTCCATGCAAAAATGGCAAAGAAAATATTATATAGAAATAGCAGAAGAAGTGTCATGTCTGAGGATTTGAAAATTTTTTGTCTACTCAAATCCTTGGAATTTTAAATATTTTTTTTTATCCATTCAAAAAAATATATAATAACCATTTTTTCTTACACAGATGAAAGTAATAGTAACTAATAAGGAATCTTCCTTTATCCTAATACAGGACGCAATAATCATTTCTCTCTGTGATCAGAATGCTTTTATTATAACTACAGTGAAATCTGTGAATAACTGACACCTCAGGAGAGCAAAATTTGCCTGCTATTCGGAGGTATCTGCTATCGAGAGGTAAAAATGTACAGATACAGGTGTTGAATCAAAAAAGTGTCTTCTATTCAAGAGTGTCTTATGGAGGTTTTACTGTATCACTACATTTTTTTCTGGCAATTGAAAGCATTAAGAAAACAATATCATTCAAAAGCATTTTTTTTTCAAATATTTGTTAAAGCACAACCGTTAAATTAAACAGCAGGAAAACAATGGGTTTCCAGTAAAATTGCAGCACCAGTGACTATCATTATTCTTTTGAAAAAAATTCAGAGTTTTCACTATCGCAATCAGTGTAGTTAGTTTTCCTCGAGGAAAAGGTTAAACATGAGATATAAATTATCAGTTTATATTATTTGAATGTCATAATTTATTGACTGAAAATGTAAGAAGATTCTTTTCATATTTATGTATTTTTTTAACATGAAACATTTCTATGTGTAAGTTATTAGATGCATCGTTAGATAAATCTCCTGAAGTAAGCATATATATATATATATATATACTTCACTCAATTACTATTATTCTTTTTTTATAGGTATATTTAGAAGACAGGTGATGAAAACTCAAAATTCAGATTATGTTCAATACCAGGTAAAAACATCAATAATTTTTGCTTATCTTTTTGACTGTTTAACATATGTTACCATAAAGGGTGCCCCCAAAAAGATTGAACCATCCTTTAATTTTTTACCTGTTTGGAGATACATAAGCAATGTAAATGGAAAAAGTGTTCAAAATGAGGCAGTTCTTTCTGTCACTAAAAAATCGTCTGTCTATTTTTAGTGCTGCAAAATTCTGAAATTTCATAAAATTCAAAGTATCACAACTTAGTGAATTTTGGTCATAGAAGAATCTATTTTTTACTGTTGTACTTTTGTCAGGGCATGGAGAAAATTTTTCTAAATATTAACTTATGGGACCCATGGACTGTATAAACATTTTTTAAAATGTAGCTTTTTGAAAGTTAATGGCATGACTATTTCATTGACATAATCTCAATTCCTACCTTATTGTGAACACTTTTTTAACACATTCCCTACATGTCTCCAACAGGTAAAAAAATTAAAAAATTTTTGGGACACTGTATGTTATTTAGTACTAAGTATCCAGTGTAGTTTTGTAATTTTCTTCTTTTAGCACACATTTTAATTTTTGTGCACATTTTAATTTTTGTTTTTGTTTGATTTAGAAATGTATGATTTTATTTTATTTTTATATAAATGCAGAAAAAAAAGTTAAAATAAAATAATTTTTTTTATAAAATGTTGCTTTATTTTTTTTTAATTTTAAAAATGTACTTTGTCTAATGTAAGAGAAAGTCCACACTACTTTAGAAACTATCTAACTGGAATATCTGTATGTTATCAACAGCTTGTTAAACGGATGACATCCTGATTAGAAACTGAACATACAGCAGCTATATATACTGCTAGTAATATACTTTATAACATTTCTATGCTTGAACTCTTTAAGGAGGATTTTCTTTTTGATTTAAATAGTCAAAGACATCTGTGTAAAAAGCATAAATAAAATTTTGTAGCACTCTTAAGAATAGATTGTAAGTTCCTAATTTACTGTTGTGAATATGGAACTTTAACATCATGCATCAGTTTTAATCTGATTCCAATTACTTTTTTTTCTGCATCACATACTTATTCTATTGCTCTGCATTATTTGATTATGCTTGCAGTTTTTACCTTTACAAAACTGATAAGCTTTTTTAATGTTTAAGAACTATTGCAAAATATTTCGAAATCATAATATTCATTCATGCATTAATAATAACTCGTTTTGAATCTAAAAAAGTAAAAGGAAACAAACAATGACCCATAAAGTCCCAAGTTTTGCAAGTTAGTGGGGATTGAACATACATGATTTTTTATAGTGTTGCCTGTAGGAAATATTGGTCACTTCTAATTATTTTCTCAATACTGGATTAAACAAGTTGGAAATTGCTCGTCAAACGTGGCAAATGAGGTGCGTTCGTACTATAACTAGTTTTATAATTATTTTTTGCACCCCATATTGTACTGAATGTATAATTTTTTGAACTTCATAAAGCGCATAGTCTGATACATCATTAAAATGCACTTCCAATATTTTTTTCCCATTCCCCGTAATGTAACGGAACACTTTTGACTGTCCCTGTAATTAAACTATACATCCGATTTTCCTAAAATTTGAAATAGCTCAACACAATTTTGCAACAATTATATCTTTAAAATTTCAGACCATTCGGAAGGCTGTAATATCATTAAAATGCACTTGCAATAATTTTTCCCATTGGCCGTAATGTAAAGAAAAACTTTTGACTGTCCCTGTAATTAAACTATGCATCCGATTTTCCTAAAATTTGAAAGGGCTCGACAAAATTTTGCAACAGTTATATCTTTAAAATTTCAGATCATTCGGAAGGCTCTAATATCATTAAAATCCACTTGCAATAATTTTTCCCATTGGCCGTAATGTAAAGAAAAACTTTTGACTGTCCCTGTAATTAAACTATACATCCGATTTTCCTAAAATTTGAAAGGGCTCTACAAAATTTTGCAACAGTTATATCTTTAAAATTTCAGATCATTCGGAAGGCTCTAATATCATTAAAATGCACTTGCAATAATTTTTCCCATTGGCCGTAATGTAAGGAAAAACTTTTGACTGTCCCTGTAATTAAACTATACATCCGATTTTCCTAAAATTTGAAAGGGCTCTACAAAATTTTGCAACAGTTATATCTTTAAAATTTCAGATCATTCGGAAGACTCTAATATCATTAAAATGCACTTGCAATAATTTTTCCCATTGGCCGTAATGTAAGGAAAAACTTTTGACTGTCCCTGTAATTAAACTATACATCCGATTTTCCTAAAATTTGAAAGGGCTCGACAAAATTTTGCAACAGTTATATCTTTAAAATTTCAGATCATTCGGAAGGCTGTAATATCATTAAAATGCACTTGCAATAATTTTTCCCATTGGCCGTAATGTAAAGAAAAACTTTTGACTGTCCCTGTAATTAAACTATACATCCGATTTTCATAAAATTTGAAATGGCTCGACAAAATTTTGCAACAATCATATATTTGAAATTTCAGACCATTCGGTTGGGTAGTTTTTGCTCTGTTACATGCGGACAGACGGACGGACTGAACGACGACTATAGGTGCTACGTATTTATATAATTACGAACGCACCTAAAAATGGACTAATGAGTGGATTAAACAATACTTAAAATGTTAAGATAATGTGATTTTTTAAAAATTTAAACACATTAATAATTTAAATTAAATATGTGTAATTTTTTTTTCAAATCATAAAATTTGAAATCCCCCCCCCCCCCACACACACACACATTTATTGAAAGCTAATCAGCAGACCAATGTTCTCAATTGGGAACATGACATTTTTACAAATTATAGCTTATGCAAATCAAATCAAATTTTGGCAGAAATGTCTTGGATAGGTTGAAAGTTTCCTAATTTACTATTGTGAACCAGAACTTTAACCTGTACATGTCAATTTTAATCTGATTTCAGTTACTTTTTTTTTTTTTTTTTTCATTTCTCGAATCTTGTTTGCCAAATGATTGAAACAAGTTAGTAATGCAAATCTTTTTAAGTATGTATATCGACTGTAGAAGTATCAGATTGTTTTCAATTTTATAGTAATTTTTAAATTGTGCATTTTGAAAAATGCCAAAAAGGCTGTTTTTGTAATTTTTCTTTACATTTCCCCTTTTCATGCATGAAACATAATTTATATCTCAAAAAATCAAACCATCTTTTTCTGCTAAATATTTTCAAGCCAGTATAGACAAAATTTAATTTAAAAATTACTTTTCTTACAGTGTTTCCAATTGGGAACATTACCCTTCAAAGGGTAAGTGAGATTTTTAAAGTATTGAAGGAAAACACTTGGGTTGGCCAGTATTTAGCATTTAAGGGTTTTTACTTCCTTCAGAAAAACAGGTTTTTACTACACTTTTTATGAACTAGTGGGAAAAAATCATTTTTCCATCTCATCTATTAAAATTTATAAACCAGTTTTTTATATTTTTTAGTAAGAAAGAAATTATTGTTAAATCCCTTAATTCGTAAAATTATTCATGGAAAAATTAAAATTATCGCCATTTTGGCAACTGAGGTTCCCCTGGCCAATACTTCAACTTTGCAATCAATTTCAGAAATAACTTTTAGCCACAGTTATTTATATATATATATATATGAAATGATAAAAAAGCCCCTTTTTAAAATCCCCTTTTTTGTCCCTTTTTAAAATTTAAATTTAGAAATTAAAATTAAAACTTTTAAAATGCTTTTGTAATTGTGTCTCAGTTGATTGAAGAGGTTGCCCCTGTTAAGTCAGTTTTCCCGCATCGCATTTTATAACTTTTAGAGATCGTTTTGGCACATCTCATAAGAATACTTTTGCTGAATAAGTGCAATTTATAAGTCTTGCTGCATTCGATCGGCCAACTCAAACCACAGCCTGTATCCCGGGCAGTCAATCATTCAGCTAACGACCAATTATAGTTTAAAGACGCCTCCTTTGACTTCAACGGCCCCTAGCTGGAATAATGCGAAATACAGCATATTTATACCGATGCACAGGTCCCCGGACAGGACTTTTGACCATCAAAAGAATGCCCTAACTCCACGACACTCGGCTCTCTAAGTATCGCTTAGCGGTACACATAATTCCCAAGCCCGATGTCCATAAAGTAAATTAGCAGCTCTCAAGCCAAAAGGGGCCTGATTTCTCAAAAGGATGTAACAAAGGAACAATAAATCAGGTCCCCGGAAAAACTGTGTCTTTATTGGAATAACTACTGTCTGAATCTGACTTTGATTTCCCGGATACCACTCGCGGCCTGCGACTACCTAAAGATGATAGAAGTTCCGAGGATTCGCTCAGAAATCGGCACGCACGCGTCCGCGGTTCGCGCCCCTGCCCCCAGCGGTCGGGCCTTGGCCGACGACACGACAGAAGATCCATAACTGGAGTAGCGACGAATTCGTTACATTGAAAAGTCGGCACGACGGTTTATTTGCGCGGCTCAAATCCCAGAGTTCCAGCAATTAATTCCAGCAAGAACAACAACGAGATGTGTAATGAAGTCCTAAAAAATGCCGTATCTACTGTTTATTTAACCAGCAATTAATTCCAACAAAACTCAAGAGGTGTGTAACAAGTGACGAAAGAAATCTCTAAAAAGAACAGTTTTCAAATCCTTTTTCTGCCTTCCAGGAGTGAAAAAGAAAACGAAAAGTGTCGTTCCCTAGCAATTAATTAAAAAAAAAAAAAAAAATCTGGTCATTAAAAGGAAAAGACTGGTCAAAAAGAACGGGAAAAACATTCATCTGCCTAGCAATCAAGAAAAAATTATCTGTTACTGAAAATCAATTATTTCTCCAACGAACAAGCCTCTGAAACAGTCTTTGCAAGAAAGAAAAATAAAACTCTCTCCTCCCAGCCCAGCCATGGACGTTATCAGCTGAGAAAGTGGGTCACCAGGTCAAAATGAAGAACCCTGTTGAAAAACGAATTTTCTACCGGCAGATAACTCACTGAGTTGTGTTAAGAAGAAAAAGAGAAAATGATTTCTTTTTTTTTATGCAGGGAGTAAATTTAATCCTGGAAATTTTTATGAAGATCGTTTTTTTTTTTTTGTTGTTTTGTTTGTGGATATGTAAGGCTGTCCTTGAATAGATTTGTTGAAGGTAAGACCATTTTAATCTATTCTTGAATTAAAAAAGAGAAAAAGAATACAGTTTTAAAAGGTAGCTTTTTAATTGTTTGTCATTTTAATAGCCAAAATTAGAATAAGACAACGTTTATTTTATTTATTTTTGCTATAAGAGAGTAATTTTCTGAAATTTAGACAGTATTTAAATCTTTGGAATTTTAAAATTTTAGTTCAAAGTTCGTTTTTTTTAAAATCTCAATTTGGAAAAAAAAAAAAAAAAAAAAATGATGTATTAAATTTGAATTTTATTTAGATTTAAGCCCATTTTTGTTACAAATATTGTGTTGCAATTTTTTTGAAAAATATTCCATTTTTATTTGTTTTAAATTGTGCCTTATATTTTTGTGTAATCTTGTAATATTTTGTATTTCAAGATGAGTCTCACTCCCCCTCCTGAAAAGAATGACTTAGAAAACAAATCAGATAAAGCGAAAGATACTCAGAAGTCCGAGATTGCCACACAGACACATAATGTAACAACATTAGGTGAACAGACCCTGTCAGCTCAAGCTGGGTCTGGTCACAACTCAGTAACCGCTAGCCCGAAAATGTCCATAGAACCTGATATTATTGCGTTTTCGCCTAATTCAAATATGAATTGGAACGCTTGGCTGGCCTATTTTGAGAGTGTTTGTGTAGAACAGGAAAAAGACGACTTCTGGAAAATTAGGCACATACAGAAATACTTAAAAGACAGTGCACTTACGTTGTACATTAATAATTGTTTAAATGTGCTGCATTGGTCCGAATTTGTCACTTTGTTCAATGAACATTACGAAATTCCCGACACTCTTTCTTTAACTGATTTTTCCCGTATTGGATACAAGATTGGAGAGGACCTGAACGAATACTATCAGAAAAAGACTAAAATAGGGAGAACCTTAGGGTTAGACCAGAAGCTTATCTTGGAAGGATTAACGGAGGGCTTGCCGTTAGAAATGCAAAAGCTAGTTATTGCAAGCAACCCCTCAAATACACATTCATGGCGTGAATTAGTATTCAGAATTTGCAAGCTGCAACTGGACAGAAAAGGAAATGAGAGCAAAATAGATGCAAGCCCACAAAACCCCAATCAGTATCGACAATGGCGACCATTTCGCCCCCCATATGAGACAGGACAGAATTATAACCGGCAGTGGAACTACAGAGTTCCCTATCAAAACCCCCCGACTCGAACTTTTGCTTCTAATCAAGCACGAAATCCCCAAAATACAGTTAGACTGACGACAAATGGTCAACCGAGACCAAATGTACATCACCAGACCACTTTGCCACCTTCCCCATGCAAAGTTTGTTTTAATATAGGAATACCAAATGCGTATCATTGGGTGGAATACTGCCCTTTTCGACAACAAGTCTTAGCAGTTCCAACCCCTAGTCCCAATATGAATTTTGCGAACCCCAACCCAGATCAGAGAGCTAATGAGTCATCTGAAAATATATCTAGTAATCAATGACGGTTTCTTATGTCCGGACATGTACAAAAAGAAAAAGCTAGCTACAAAAAATCAAATAGGAATTGTCAAAAAATTACTGATGTAAAAAGTGAAGGCTCACTACCTTGTTTGATCGATACAGGGAGTTCTATCAGTGTTATTCCTTATCATTTAGCCCACAAACTTAACCTAAAAATATGTAAAGTTCAGCAGAGTATATCGGTCACACAAACACAAGGTGTTCTAGCTTTGAAAGAAAAATGCCTTGTTAGTTTGAAATTAGGACATATCTCTAAGAATGTTGAACTTTTTATAATTAATAATCACTTACCTTATGCTTTGATTGGGCTACCCCACTGTAAACTGTTTAAATTGAATATTGACTGTGTTAAAATGCAAATCACGCAAGAGAAAAAGAAAGTACCTCTCATGGACAGTATTTCAACAAATTCATCCCATCATACCTTACATTTATCAGAAACATATACTAACCAGCCAGAAATGGAAAATACAGTTAAAAATGCAGAGATATTCGAAGAAAATTTTGAGCCGGAGTTGTTCGAGACCACTGAACATGTGGCAAATGTTCAGACTGTCAAGGAACAATTACCTGCTCTTCTAGCCAAATATGTCTGTATTTTTGCTAAAGATAAATATGATGTAGGTTGTGTAAACATTGAACCCCAGAGAATACAGTTAACATCAGACCTCCCCGTTTCTTTAAGAGCATATCGCACTTCCCCTAAGGAAGAAGAAGAAATTAAAGACCAAATTCAGAATTTATTGCGAGCCGGTATCATTAAAGAAAGCTATTCCCCATATTCATCACCCGTAACTTTGGTGTATAAACGTGAAGAAGGGAAGAAAACCCGGTTATGTATTGACTTTCGAAAATTGAATGCTATTACAAAAACAGATGCAGAACCCTTACCTAGAATAGACACCCTGTTAGATAAATTGGCACATGCTAAAGTTTTTTCCACTCTTGATTTGGCCAGTGGATATTGGCACATCCCTATCCACCCTCGAGATACGGAGAAGCTGGCATTTGCCACTACCTTTGGATTATATGAGTGGAATCGTTTACCATTCGGATGGAAAAACGCGCCTGCTTGGTTTAACTGTACCCTCAGAAGAATCCTTAATAAATACAAAATTGACTTTGCCTGTAGTTACTTTGATGATGTTATTGTATTCTCCCAAAATGAAGAAGAACATTTGTGTCATTTAGAGACCTTATTTAATATCTGTGTCCAAGAAAACCTTAAACTAAAATTGTCAAAGTGTAATTTTGTTAAATCCAAAATTAATTTCCTAGGATATGAAGTCTCGAATGGTTGTATCACACCTGACAATCCTAATATAGAGACAATTAAGAAATTAACACCACCTACGAATGTAAAAGAATTACAACGTTTTTTGGGATCTATAAATGTTTATCACAAATTTATTCCAAAATATGCTAACATTCGATACCCTCTCAACAATTTGTTGAAGAAAAATGTCCCCTATGTATGGGACCAAAATTGTCAAAATTCTTTCGAAAAGTTAAAAAATGCTTTAATTGAAAAACCTATATTAAAGTTGTTTGATCCCAAAACACCTTGTCATTTGTTTGTAGATGCATCAAGTCATGGAGTGGGATGTGTTGTGAAACAAGTTGATGAAAAAGGAACATTACATCCTATAGCATATCACTCTAGAAATCTTCACGATTATGAAAAAAATTATGCAATTACTGAGTTAGAATGTTTGGCGATTGTGGATGCTTTAGATAAATTTTATCATTATTTACACGGTCAAAAATTTGTCATACATACAGACCATGCGGCACTTACCTGGCTCAAAAGTGTTAAAAATTTAAGAGGACGTCTTTTCCGCTGGTCCCTAAAACTTAGTATGTTTGACTATGAAATTAAATACCAAAAAGGCTCCACTAATGTTGAAGCTGATATGCTATCTAGACAGGCTGTTTCAGAAAATTTACCCCATATTATACATCTCCTTGACTTGAATGAAGTAAGAGACAATCAGAGAAAAGAAAATGTAACAGTTGATGGTAAAAAATACACTGAGATAAATGATGTTGTTGTAATTAGAAAGAAAAGTTTGTATAAGATTGTGGTCCCCATGTCTTTACGTCTACCCCTCTTAGAAAAAACCCACATACAATTTGGCCATCCTGGAATTTATAAGATGATAAATTTAATCTCTCTACAGTATTATTGGCCTAACATTAATCAGGACATTGAAAATTTTGTAAAACACTGTCACACTTGTCAGATAAACAAAAAATGTAGGCAAAAAAGATTTGGCTTATTGCAATTAATGCCCCCAACAGATATACCTTTTGAATGTTTAGCAGTAGACTCTGTTGGCGGATTTAATTATTACAATTCTACAAAAAAATATTTGCATTTAGTCGTTGACCATGCAACTCGCTATGTGTGGGGTTTTCCTTCAAAAAGTGTAACCACCGAAACTTATACAAACATTTTGAAGCAATTATTTCAGATACAGGTACCAAATAGATTGTTAACCGACAGAAATGGAGCATTTACAGCTTCCAGGTTTAAAAGATTTCTTCGTACTTACAATGTAAAACACAGATTAACAAGCAGCCATCACCCAGAAACGAATGGGAAAATTGAACGCCTAAATCAGACTATTGTCACTAGATTAAAATGTAAAGTCAATTCCACAACCAAGAAAATACCCTGGACTAAGCTTTTAGATGAAGTCTTATATGAATATAATAATACTCCCCATTCTGTAACCCAGTTCACCCCTAGTTATTTATTGTTAGGAAAATTACCATATGATCCGCCTTTACCAAATAATAGTTATTATCCCCCTGTGGAGGAAGCTAGAAAATTGGCTAAAGAGAGAACAATTGCTTACCATAAAAAGAATAAAGTCCGTTATGATGCTCGTTTCCTTCCTGTAAAATTTAAAGTTGGTGACATTGTAATGTATGAAGAATTTCATTATCCTAATACCCGTAAACTGACTTCGCCATACTCTGGCCCATACACCATTTTAAAACAACTTTCGGATGTATCCTTTGAAATTGATAAACCCAGTCCACATTTTAAGAGAAATTCTGAAATTGTCCATTCCTCCAAGTTAAGATACTACCACCCACCTCAAAACCTTAAGCTCAACCATGAATAAAACCCAATCTATCTCTTTCATCTTTCAATTTTTTATTTTTGCTTTCCTATCGTCCCCCTTGCTCGTAGCATTTGGACGAGGACCCAGCTGGGCGTGTAACCTAACTCCCCGGCGGCGTAGAATGATGATGACAGTTTAAAAGTACTGTTAGAATTTTTGTTTTTTTTTATAACTATATTATTATGATAATTTTGTGACCTATGAAGGGGTCCTCCGCTCCGTGGCCACCCATCTTTAGCCGGACTGTTTTCCCAGATTCTCTTTCCAGGTTGAACGGAGAATCTGGCAAAACTGCTTCGCTTCCCCTCTGTAGGTGAATGTCGATTGCCCACCTTCCTTTTTCAGTTGTGCAAGAGGCACATTTTTTGGGAGGATATTCACCTCAGAGTATTAAAATCCATGTCACACTGACCCTGGGCATGGTGAAAATTATAGCAAACGCATATTTATAATTTTTTAGCTATAGTTTTCCTTTTTTTTTAAGACAACTTAGTTTGTTTTTCATAAAAATAACCCTTGGCTGCATCAAAGAAGTAGTAAAGTCCCTACCGAAACAGAAAGGTAGAATAAGAAGGAATGTATTTGTTGTTGTTAGTATTACAGTGTATTTTACTTTTATGTTAGCTCAGTGTGAAAATTCAGTATTTTTAGAAATGCAAACTTGCCAAAGTGCATTTTGGTAGACAATATATTTGTGTTGATAGTATTAGTGCATATTTTATATTTTTGAACATTTTATGTTATTGAATATTTTATACTTTTGAACATTTTGTAGTATTGAATATTTTATACTTTTGAACATTTTGTAGTATTGAATATTTTATATTTTTGAACATTTTGTATTAATGAATATTTTATAATTTTGAATATTTTGTATTTGTAAATATTTTTTACATTTGAATATGTTATATAGTTTTCAGTAGGTTTATCTTTGAGTATTTTAGTATATGTTATATATTCTGTATATGTTAATGTTACAATTTTACACCAAAAAAGGATGTTTCTCAATGGACAATACCCAGAGACATTTACAAAAAACATCCAAAAGACTTGCTTTAGAGACAGTTTGGTGTAATTAAAGGTCCCATGTCTCGAGACTGTCCCCTTATTATTTTGCTGCAGCACCATTTAAAGAATTCCAATGTTTTAGTGTAACCAATATTTTTATGTGAACAATATTTTTATGTAACTTGATATGAATGTAAAAATAGGTCCAATTGACTTGAGAGCTGGAGCAAAAAAAAAAAAAAAAAAAAAAAACACCCTGGGTTAAATTTACGAGATAAGACCCACAGGTCTTGCAGGCGAGCCCTGTGGCCCTTGTTTTAGTGGGGGGGGGATATGAAATGATAAAAAAGCCCCTTTTTAAAATCCCCTTTTTTGTCCCTTTTTAAAATTTAAATTTAGAAATTAAAATTAAAACTTTTAAAATGCTTTTGTAATTGTGTCTCAGTTGATTGAAGAGGTTGCCCCTGTTAAGTCAGTTTTCCCGCATCGCATTTTATAACTTTTAGAGATCGTTTTGGCACATCTCATAAGAATACTTTTGCTGAATAAGTGCAATTTATAAGTCTTGCTGCATTCGATCGGCCAACTCAAACCACAGCCTGTATCCCGGGCAGTCAATCATTCAGCTAACGACCAATTATAGTTTAAAGACGCCTCCTTTGACTTCAACGGCCCCTAGCTGGAATAATGCGAAATACAGCATATTTATACCGATGCACAGGTCCCCGGACAGGACTTTTGACCATCAAAAGAATGCCCTAACTCCACGACACTCGGCTCTCTAAGTATCGCTTAGCGGTACACATAATTCCCAAGCCCGATGTCCATAAAGTAAATTAGCAGCTCTCAAGCCAAAAGGGGCCTGATTTCTCAAAAGGATGTAACAAAGGAACAATAAATCAGGTCCCCGGAAAAACTGTGTCTTTATTGGAATAACTACTGTCTGAATCTGACTTTGATTTCCCGGATACCACTCGCGGCCTGCGACTACCTAAAGATGATAGAAGTTCCGAGGATTCGCTCAGAAATCGGCACGCACGCGTCCGCGGTTCGCGCCCCTGCCCCCAGCGGTCGGGCCTTGGCCGACGACACGACAGAAGATCCATAACTGGAGTAGCGACGAATTCGTTACATATATATTTATTTGTATATAAAATAAATAAAAATAAATCGCAAAACCTGGGCTGCCGAACTGGTTTCAAAAACATGCCCCTCTCTTGATTTCATTATGCTATTATCAATGTTTTATAAATAAAATTATTATTTTCAAATGAATTAAAATGTTTATTGAAAAACAAAACAATTTAATATTTAAATTTTTTTTTAGACATATGAATCAACAGAAACATCTCACGCTAAGCACATGTCATTACCTCATAAAGTCCAGCCGATCCCAGGAAATCAAACTCGCCCCTTTTCTTCTACGCTTGAGGTTCGTTCCAGAACCACTTCATCTGAAGGTTCCTCAGAAGGAGAAGTAGTTACCTCAGATAGGAAGCTGAAGGAGAAAAAGAAAGGAGGGATGTTTGGTTTCCTGAAGAAAAAATAGACTAGTTCACTCTTTCCCTCCACCCTTTGTAAATTTTAAGAGATTATATATTTTGTATATAGATTATATATTAATTGGTTATATTTTGACAACTGGTTTTGTCTTATTAAAAAAAGAAAAGCAGCTAAAAAAGAGACATGTACATATTGTGAATTTATATTTTTCAGTGAAAAAAAAAATATTGAATATGTGTATATGTTGTCATTAATATAATCAACTAGTTTATTTGTTGAGTTACTTTAAAATATCCAGAGTATCAGGAGAGAAAAAAAAATGAACATCACAAAAACTGATTGTTATAATTTGATTTTGTTTTTGTTATAATTTCCAGATTTATAGTTAAGTTAAATTTATTTATTCAAATATGATCAAGAGTTTCAAAAAAATTATCCCATTACTAAAAATAATAGTGAATCTCATGAACTTCTTTTACATTTTATCATAAAATATCCTTTTGAATTTTAAATTTTTATAATATACTATGACTTTTATGAGTTATGTAACAATGTGTGCAATATTTAATTATCCTAAATTGTATCTGATACTCTTAATGTATTTTATTAAAAAATAAACTTTATTTTGTGTTGTATTATTTGTTTTGTTTATTGTGAATTTTTAATTTTAATTAAAATCCCAAAATGTAAGTATAAAGAAAATATAATATAGTTGCAAAAAAAAAAAAAAAAAAAAAAAAGCCACAGCAGAGAAAAGGGAAGGACAGAAAGGAAAAAGGGCAGGGTGCTATTCACTGAAAAAGGGAGAGAAAATGCAAGAGAAAATATATTATTGCCTTTAATTAAGAAAAAAAAGTGGGAAAATACATAATTTTTAGCTATGGTAAATAAAGTAACTAATTTTGAATGATTTTATGATATAAAAATAAAAAGTACAATTAAATTACAGCATGATTGAATAATTTCTTGTTTTTTTTCCTAAAGAAATGAGAAATTTCTATCATTTTTGCAAGTTCTTGGACACAGAGATTCAGAAATACTATGGGATGGAGAAAATGTTTGCTAGAAATCTCTGGGTACAACTAGTGGTGCATTTTACTACTTTTAGAAAGGGCAGGGTGCATTTTATAAATTTGAAAAAGGGCAGGGTACTGCACACGTAAAAAAATGGCCTAGAGTGGACACTTAAGACACAGCTTAATTTTTCTCCAAAGCATATGTAGGAAAATCTTGGTAAGATCTTTTAGCTGAATGCAATCTTTATACATTAACAAATAGATTAGTAGTAAGTTGTACTTAAATTATATTTTAAAAATTTATATTTTTTCAAAAAAATTTTAATGCCTTCTTATATATTTTTCCTTTTCCTTATCTCAATAATTCTATATATTGAATATCTTTAAAAAAAGTGGGGGAGAGGGTTAAAATGAATTATACATTAATATGCTTTACTGTAAATGCTGGCCACAGCATTACAGCAAATTATCATGCAGCATATGATATGAAGTAAAAATTGTTAATGGAATGAAATGCTAAGATGGAAAATTAATGCAATATTCTGCTATTCTGTGTCGTAAAATCTTGGGAGAAAAAAAAAGTTATTCAGATTTTATCATTTTGTTTATCGTGGAATGCTTTTTTATCTTAATTTTTTGTAAGGCTATCTATCTGATATCTGCTATGCATCTCTATTTAATTATGACTAACATGTTCAAATTACACTAAAAGTTGAACATAAGAATGGCTTGAAAATAAACTATAAAATTTTCTGTATCTTTAGAAGTGCACTGAGTTTTGAATATCAAACTGCCAATTCTTCATATACACATACATTAAATGACATTAAGTTGTTAGTAATTAGATGTTTTTTTAGCAATTTAGAATTTGATTCCAGCTGTATTTGATGGTGCAGAAAGGTGCTGCAATACTAATGAAATATATTTATAGATACATATTCATTAACTATATTTGTCTGAAGTTTATGATAACATACTTATCACTCAAAGTTCTCCTCTCTTCTGTCTTGTGAAAAAGAAAAGCTCTGACCTACAATTTGCTGTATTTTTTTTTCTTTACAATGCATTTACTTTGGCTTTTGTTTGGGTTTTTGTTAATTTATTTTCACCTAAGCAATGTGATACATTGTCAGTGTAAGTAATTTCGAAACAGAACATATTGTTTTTGTTAAATACTGTACTGTCTCTAAAATACTGACATCTTAAATTTGTAAACCTCCAAAATCCGAATGCATAAATGCTAATTCTAATTTTTGCCTATTATTTTTGTTTTGTCCTTTCAGATGGCAGTATGAATCAATTTGTTCAAACTTTTCTGAAATTTACACATGAGATTCTATTACTTTAGACTACCCTAATAGTGAATTTGTGATATCTAGATTAGATTTTGTAAAATCTTTCACTATTAAAAAGGCAATCTGGTATGTAGTAAATGGCTAAAATAGTATTAATTTACAGTTTTTGAAAAATACTACCTTGACTATATTTACTTGGCACCTTATGTTGCTGACAGTATAAACCAATAAATGGCTTGGAACAGAGGAAACTTATCTATGAATAGTGAACATGAAATTATATTTATATACAAAATTAAAGAAAAACTTATTGCACATAGACCATTCCTATAACCCCCCCCCCACACACACACACACACAAAAAAAAAAAAAAGAAAGAAAAAAAAAGATAATAATAAAAATGTTTAAATAAATATTTTGGATAATGGTAATAAGTTTTTTATTTAATTTGTAATTTTAGTCGTATATTTGTCCTTTAAAACGAATGCAGCCTTTATTCCCTCAAATTCAACTTATTATTTTATAACTTCTAAAACTCAGAATTGCTGAGACTGGAACGATTTTCGAGGGACAACTATATATATAAAAAATATAACTGAAATGCAAGATTTTTAAACATCAGCTGTATATTTTTGACAATGCTCACTACACCATCCATTTTATTTGTGACACCACATTTTGTACAAGATTATGAAAGTATTTTGCCTCACTTCATTTTCTTTCATTTTTTTTAAGATATATAAATTAGTATTTATTTTAATGAACATATTAAAAAGAACCTGCATTAGTATTCATCAATTTTCAAAAGATTTTTCTAAAGTTACAATTATTAAATATATATTTATCACAGAATAAACTTAAATATTTAAATATTTTTTTCTCTTAAAAAAGTGAAATTTTTTTAGAGCTATAAGTATGTAAATTGCTGTAAAAATGTCAAAGTTTCAATAAGTAAATCAGTGTAAGTGCTGAAGCTTTTAATCTATTAGTTGCCATCTGTTCTACATTGTTCTTTCCCAACCATAAATAACTTGCAATGATACCTTCCTCACTGCCACCTGCATACACATAGATGTTTATTTCTCAGCAATAGTTATTACCTTTTTTTAAATACTAATTTAATCATATTGGTTGGGCTGGATTGAACATATTAAGCAAAAATACAACTGTGCTAACTAAAAGTAAAAATTTGCTTACCTGTAGCATTTTGTACAAATAAAATGCATAATGGATTTCTGAACAGTATTTAAAAAAAATTCATTTCTCCTTCATAATAACATACTGTAATCAATTTTTCAAAAAGTTTAGAGAATGTAATTCTTAATGTTAAACCTAACCTTGTTTTGCATTGCATGAACAATCAATTTTTTATTCTAATTGTGCCAATCTTATATGCAGATTGTTTTCCGAATCAGAACAATTCATTGACATTTTTTTCCCCTCGCTAAGCATTAATTTGCCTGGTTATTACTATTTTGTTTAAAAACTCACTAAGTCATCACTGTTCTCTGAAAGATCTTTTAATTTTTCACTTGAGAAAAGCTACATTATTTACAAATGCTATTGCTTATTAAAGCTGAATTAACTAATATGAAAACTCTTTTTCTCTTATTGTCTGGTTTAGTGGAATTGACAAAAATGTCATTGGAGGGAGGGGCACTTGTCTAGTTGGAAATATTTACTGTTGTAATCTATCAACAAACTGTGAGTTTTTATTTCCACTTAAGGTATCTATTGCTTTGGAACAAATTTTTTGAATTTTTGTAAATTTTTATTATTAATTATTTAAAATGTAATAAAAATGTGACATAAACATACAAATAAGTAATTTAATTTTTTTTTAATTTTCTATTTTAAAAAATAGCACAGTACAGTCTCAAAAATCCACAATCTTCTGAAATCCGCATGCATTTCAAAATGTAAACAATGAAATTTGCAATTAAGAAGTATTCTTTGTAATCTTTATTCCAAATAACAGTGAATGAAAATAAAATAATTTTTAATATAAATTTATGGGAAAATAGTAATGACACAGGATATTATACAAATAAAATGCTTTTATTTCACAGAAACTTAAATACAAGAAAATGTAAGGTAATAGAAATCGAAGAAAGATATAAATAAGCACAGAAAAGTTTTAGTAGTGGCACCATCTATCGGTTGCTAAAGGAAATAGTGAATTAATTTATTTTATATTTCATGCAAGGCTTTAATTAATGCATGACATAAAATATGGCATGGCTCTTCATTTATCCAAAATGAGGATGAAAATAAAAACCTTTCACTTAACCTTACCACAAACTAAAGCCAAAAAAAAATACCAAAAGCTAATTTTTGTAGAAGGTTTGGTTTTATGTGAAGATTTGAAGTCCTTTGAGCAACAGAGTTGTATAGACCAACAGGAAATAATGGCTATTTACAGAATTCAAAAGAAATTTCATCAAGAGGAAATGGAAGTTCTCCGTCAAAGGACTATATATGAAATATTTAAAAATTGTAACAAGAAATAATTTTAGGTATTAAAATGATAATGTACAGGTAACTAAGGGATTCAAGTTTTGATTGCTTAAATTGAATTATCACATGCTCTTCATGGAAATAAAAAAGGTATGTTGAAAAAAAAAATCATTTATACTAGAATCGATAAAACTCTAAAATCTGCACAGCCTCTGGTCCCAAGCTGTGCGGATTTTTAAGACTATACAATTAACTGAAAAATTGCTTTTTTCTTAAACCTATTAAAAACAAATACATTTTATGAATTCATTAATAAGTATAATAATGTTATACAGAAACTAGACTATTTTTATGACAATAACAGGAATATTTTAAAAGTTATATGTATAAAAAGTAGAGATGGGAAATAGAGATAAATTTGGTTAACAGGTTCCATCCTTTCACACTTGCACATGTAACAGGATCCAACAAGCTGTTTTTTTTGTAACTAATCACTGTGTATGATATCAATGGATGTTTTAATTAGAAGATATTTAAACAAAATTCAGAAAAACTACATTATTTACAAATGCTATTGCTTATTAAAGCTGAATTAACTAATATGAAAACTCTTTTTCTCTTATTGTCTGGTTTAGTGGGATTGACAAAAATGTCATTGGCGGGAGGTGCACCTGTCTAGTTGGAAATATTTATTGTTGTAATTGTAGTAATCATATCAAGTGTAGACTCTGTTTTCGATTGAAATGAATCCACACCATTACATTAGTTTGTGGTTAAAAGTTTAATTTTGCAAGACAAAAATTTACCTAGTTATGATGCTTTAGATTTCATGCATTTTCAGGTTTTTCTGGCACCAAAAACATGTTTTTCCATTTACTGTGACTAAAACATTGAAAATTCATAAAATTCAAAGTATCATAACTCAGTAAGTTTTGGTCATAGAAGAATCATTTTTTACTGTTTTACTTGTAAGAACATAGAGGAACTTTTTCAAAATAAAATTTATGGGACTCAGGCATTGTATAAAAGTTGCAATTTCTTAACTATTTAAAAATTAATTATTTTAACAGAAATCGATTTTTTATATGATACAGAACAAAATTTAAAAGGTTTTTGTAATTGGAACTACACCTGTAAAACTAACTATTATTAGCTGTTAGTAAATGATAATAAGAGATACTCTGTATAAAAAAAAACACAATTTTAAAAGTTTGTTAAAAAAGAAAAATTTGATCTCACGACTTCAGTGCAGCCATATATATCAACGCATATTTAAAGAGAATCTCACAAGAACACGAAAATATTATTTATACACTTTTATTCAAATACAATTCATCAAAACAAATTTCTTACACAAAAATATGCTTTTCAAATCAATTGCAATTGTATTAAAATTGTCTTCACAAATTATATGATGCTATTTTCTTTTTTTTCAGTAAAATAAAATTGCAGAAATAAAAATGCTTTCCAGCTCTCATTTTCTAAAAAGGCAATAATGACAAAGTAAAAAAAAAAAAAAAATGAAAATAATAATAATAAGAAGAAGAAAAATAAACCCCCCCACACCCACACCTAAAAAAAAAAAAAAAAAAAAAAATTAGCATCGGAAACCCCCTTCCCCCCATTTTAAATTAAAAGGAACTACCATCTGCGAAGCGAACGCTGCCCAAAGAATCGAAATTAAAAGTCCCCTTTATACTTCACATCTTCACAACCATCCTCTGCTCATATCCATTACTAGAAAACGTCTATTTCCTTTCCATTCCAAAAAAACTCGACGTCTTTTTTCCTTTCCATTCCAGAATACTCCATCGACTCAAACCATTCCACAATACTATATTTATCTACGCTACAAATTGCAATTATTTTATTGCTCTGAAGTGTTAAAATGATCTTTGCTGGATGCCGATAAAATAACTGTCAAATCATAAACAATTGACAGAAATTTTAACAGATAATGAAAAATGAATAATCAAACACATGTTTGAGAAAAGCATTGTTTTCCAGCCAATGGCCAGATTTTTTCTAATGAATTGTACTGTGATTGGTAAATGATAAACATTGCTTTCCATCTATTAAGCTTTATTCATTTTTCTTCAGCTGCTTGATAGATGAAAAGATATGAAAAGCAAAGATATTGCAAAGATATGAAAAGCACATTTTTGATTTTTTTTTGCTTTAGCATGCTGCAACAACAGTTCATAAGCATTTAAAATATGACTTTTTTTAAGTACATTTTTAGCTCTTTTTTTTTTTTTTTATTAATATAGAAAACCAAATTTTGAATTTTTTAAAAATTATAATTTAAATGTGTTGATGAAATAAAAAAAACTATTGTTTCATCTTTTTTTTTTTAAGACTTTGCCGGTATTGCATTCTAAATTTAACAGGGACTTTCCATTTATCTGTTACTAAATAATGAACTATAAAACAATAACATTGTTATTTATCCTAATACGTTAAATAATGCCCATCTCTAAAAAAGACAATGCTGAAAATTCTTGAAAAGCATTAATAATCCGTAAATTAAAACTGCATAACTCAAACTTTTCAATAAATCAGCATAAGAATAGTCTACTTCCTTTGAATATATATTTAAAGTACCATTCAAAATTTTTGCTTTAATTAAACTATTATTTATTGAGTTATGATTTTTAAAACAATTTTACAAAAAAATCACCTTTGACAAAAATTTAAAAAAAAATGCTCAACTTAAAAGTTTTATAAGGAATATTAATTAACATTTTGGTTTTACATATGAAACATTTATTTAACTTTATCAACTTTCTTAATTTTTTTTAATATCTTTACAGAATCTTCAATTTAAGAGTTTGACTCAAGTCAAACAACAGTGATTTGAAGCAGAAATTTTATATAATATAGGGCACATTTTATTAAATGGATTTTTTTTTTAATGTTTATTTGATTCGTGTCAAATGGACGTATGATTCTGGAATGTTGGCACGTAGGGATATATTACGCTTTTATTTTATTTTTGGGAATGCATGTCATAACAAAAGACTTATACCATATAAATCATTTTCAGAGTTATATCAGTGATTAACTTTGATAATATTTTTCTGTTGTCTAGAAAAGAAATATATTTGCATATAAACAAATTAAATATTAAAGAGTTAAGAAAGGTCTCAAATCAAACATGCTTTGATGTGTATTGTGTAAGGGAGTGTATATAGAAGGAAAGTATTCATAACTTTCCAGCCTACATTTTGATTTCAATTTATTAGAGTTGTTAAATGCTATCCATAAATTTTTTAGTGCAGGCATCTCTTGACTTATGTAAGGAATTTCGAAAATTACATTTATGAACATACTAGTGCGTTTAATATGCATTTGCATACTTTTGATAATTGTTTTACAAATAAAATATGCAGATAAAAACCACAACAATAATATAGTTTTATATATTAGATATAGTTATATTTTTATTGGGATATACAATCAAATCTTTAACAAAACAAACACAAATCTGATTAAAATTAGGTTTCGTTATGCTTTGAATTCAGCTAACAAAATCGTAACAGTTAACAGAATTTTTTTGACTCATTTTAATCAGATTTGAGTTTCGGTGAAGAGGAACGAGTGTATTTTTTCTTCCAGCTTCAGAACTGTTTGTTTAATGTAGATTCAAAATTGATATGAATTCATTCATCAATGTTAAATTTATAAATCCCATATTCCACAAGATACTTTTTATTTGAAAAGTGTTCTTTCAGTTTGTTTTTATATTTTTTCATATTTTTATAATTTATACCCAAGAAAATACTGCTGCATGCTACTTTATAAAATAATACTGTGTAAATAATGTATATATTATATATATATATATATATATATCAAGCAGGACGGTCGTTCTGCCAAGCCAAGCTGAAAAAAAATGCTTACCTCGCCAAACAAACAAACGCCAAGAATAAAACGCAAGACACCGTAACTGCTTATTATACTGATGACAACTTCTCCATGTAAAATCAACCAAACATGCCAGCGTAAAATTTCCCATATCAAAAGAACCAATCATCGCAGAAAAATAAAGCCAAAACCAGAATGACCTAATGGAAAATATCTTCAATTTGAGACCAAATGCATCCTCATAAATTAATTATAAACAGAGATATAGATTTTTTAAAATAACGTCGAGATATTGAAAATGATCGATTTATTTTCTTCGTCACAATTTATGGTTCAATCAAGGTAGAGACTTAAATAATGGACATAAAAAAATAAGGATTGCATTTTTGGACAGATATTTACTCAATCTACGTGCTTTTGTAAAATTCAGCTTTAAAAACACAAATTTTATATTCTTAATTAGCGAAAAACTGTTAATTAATTTTAAAGTTTATAAATTATGCCAAACAGCGATAAACCCGCCAAATCATTTTAGAAGTCTTTTAAATTTTTTTATATTATCCTTTTGCATTGATTTCATCGAAGAAAACTATGGCCGAGATCCAGATAGATTTTTCGCTGTTAGCGAAATGAGTTTGACCAATCAGAAGCCAGAATGTTTGAGAATTTTTGCTGCTTCTGGATCCCGGCCTATGTCATAAAAGTTTTGAGTCATTTTCTTAGTGCCATGGATGAAGTGCAATGTTTACAGAAATTTAGGCTGGGATCCAGATGGATTTTTCGCTGTTAGCGAAACGAGATTCACCAATCAATAGCCTGCATTGCTGCAAACAGCGAAAAGTTCGCAAAAGTGCAAGCTTCTGATTAATGAATCTCGTTTCGCTAACAGCGAAAAATCTATCTAGATTGCGGCCAATTATGTTGAACACAATCTTGCATTTCCACATCCAGGAAGGGTATTGATGTCATAACAACAGTGCGTATTCGAAACTATTTAAGGCATTGATTCTGAACTCCTTTGCTATACATTTCAATATTAAAGAAGTTGTTGTTTCAATAGTTTTAGTACTTTTCTCTATTGCTCACTCTAAAACACGAATATCGAAATTAAACCAACAGCGCTCAGAAACTATAGCGCCTAGAATATATAGTGTTGAAATCGGCTAACCCTGTAATACTTAAAAAAGCGCTAAAATATTGTATCCCTTAAATGTGCAATGATACTGCTGTAATATGCAGATCGCAGCGGCATCCGCAGGATATTTTCTACAACTGCAAGAAATTGCTAGTCTATACAATGTAATAATAGTAATACGAAAATCCCACAGATGTCGCTGCGATCGACACTTGAAATTTTAGCAGTATCGTCGCACATTTAAGGGATACAAATTTTTAGAACTGTTTGGATAGCATATTTCCACACTAGGTATTCTAGGCGCTGTATCAGAAACAACACCATAACAGAGAGCCTTTATACATAAGAGTGGTGATATATGCACAGGAGACATGCTCATTTCAAGCTTTTGTCGAAAGTACGGCAGTCCGATTTCTTGAATAGAGGATATTCAATCTACGTTATGATCACATGGTCAAGGCATGAACGTCTAGCGTAAAGAAGGGAAGGCTCCGTCTACGTAATGTAAATCCCAGCTAGCCAAGGAAACAGTTCATGGGAGAAAGCAGTAGTACACTGTTAAAAATATCCTGAAAAATTGCCTCTGTTTTTAAAGGCTATCTGTATTCTGACCAATGAGAACGCTTCATAGGCGTTTATGTAGCGTTCTCATTGGTCAGAAAATAGAGAACCTGTAAGAACCGAGGTAATTTTTCACGATATTTTTAACAGTCTAGTTTCCTGTTTCCCTTCTATCAGTTAGAAATTCTTTGGGTAAATTACAAGTACCACGTGACTTTTTCAGCCTCGAACCCATATTTGGAATATCCTCCATTAGAAGATACGCGCATGGACGATCTCTATTAGACTATGGAAATAATTCAGCATGCATTAACCTGGCGATAATGGCATGCTCGTAAAGAACTGTAACGATTTGTTTTTATCACTTTTAGCAATAAACATTTATTGGCCGTATGTCGCTACTTCGTTATAGAGACACACTTGTTCCGAATTAGATCCCGGCCTTAATGTATCAAAATACAGAGTTTGCTTTCTGTACTATTCCTGAGCTCAGTTATAGCGTCTAGAAATATAGGCCGGTATCCAGGTACAATTTTGCAAACAGTGAAAAGTTAGCAAAAATTCTGGCTTCTGATTGGTCAATCTCGTTACGATAACACAGAAAAATCTACCTAGATCACGGTCACAGTGTGGAAACCGGCTATTCCAGTAATTCTTTAAAAAGTGCTAAAAATTGAATCCCATAAATATTGAAAAATACTGAATGACAAATGTCGATAGGAGCAACATTTTCTAGATCTTCTCTGAGCGAAACATTTTCTTTTGAAATAGTTATGTTGGAATTACCATATGTCGCTGTAATCGACATTCGTCGTTCAGCCTCGTTCAACATTTATGGGATACAATTTTTAGCACTTTTTTAATAAGCCGATTTTTAAACTATATCTTCTAGAAACTATAGTTCCGTTATAGCGACTAGATTATATGTTGTAGAAATCGACTATCCCAGCAATACTTAAAAAAGCGCGAAAGTATTGAATCCCTTAAATGTGCAACGATGTCAAATTCCAAACAGTCATTTGCATCGACATCTGCAGGATATTTTTTAAAGAAGAAAGAGACATGTGTAAAGCACCGCTACAGCGTCTAGAATACATAATGTGGAAATTTGCTATCCAAGAACCGCTAAAAAGTGTATCCCTTAAATGTGCACTGACGCTGAAATCCAGGGAGATTATCGCAGCGACATCTGCTATATATTTTCAAATTTCAAAGTAAACATCGTATTATTACAGCGGGTTTGACGCCAAGCACACAGGTCAAATGTAAGTTAATAAAACGTTTTAAAAAAATGTTACAGCGTCTAGACCAAATTGTCTTGGAGTTTTGGGAAATATCCTGCAGATATCGCTGTGATCGACTGATTGGATTTCGACACTATATATTCTAGACGCTGTAGCGCCGCGGTAGCCTGTCCTTTTTCGTTTGCCTCGAAGTAGATGACGTCATTTGAAGCTGTTCCTAAGTGTGGAGTTGATTATCTGTACACGGCAATGGACACAAAAAAAATCGGCGCACCGCTTTGTACTAATCATCGTGTAAAGATGATCCAACTCCGTGTGACTTTTAAACGTCATAAACTGGCCTATTATGTCATTGGTCACGCTAACACCCTCCCCCTTGCGTCCGCCATATATAGCTGCATCTTGCTATGGAGACTGCTAAATGGGCTGCTATCGGTCAAAATCAAGAGAGAAAAGGGCAGAAGAGGAGGAAAGAACTCGTTTTCTTTATGTAGTTTTTCACACGGGAAGATTGACATGTCTGCTCCTCTCCTTTCATAGCTTCATGGTGGTGAAATAAACAAACGCCCCTTAAATATTTGAGAAAGTCTTGACACGCGTCACAAAAACATCACACAAAGCAGGCAAAGCAAAGGAACAAAATCATTCATTGGCTCGTGGATATGAACGAGCCAATGAATGATTTTTCTTCTTTGTTTTGCCTGCATTGTGTGATATTTTCCTGACTTGTCAAGGCTTTCTCGAATATTTAAAGGACGTTGAATAGACCGGGATCAAGATAGATTTCACGCTATTAGCGCGATGAGATTGCTCAATCAGAAGCCTGCATTTTAGAAAACTTTTTTTATGTTTGCAGTAAACACTCTGGATCCCGGACATTAACTTTGGTTGGTTAAGACGATTTTGAATAAAATCAAATCAGAAAGCCAATGTTTTTAAACTTTTTTGTTTAGTTTAATCGAAATCTTCCACGTCTATTAATGAAAACTGAGTTACTGTACTTTGGACAAAAACTTGAATATGAGTACACGACTTGTGCATATGTGTCACCACTCTTACATATAAATGTACTCTGTTATGAGCATGATTCTAAGCGCAGCTGGTTAAATTTGAGTATCTAGGTATTAGATAAAGCAATAGTGGCCCACCGTGGCTGAGTGGATAAGACACCACGCCGCTAATCGCTTGAGAACGTATGTGGGGGCGGGTTCAAATCCCGCCGTGATCCTCACGTGATCTGATATATATGTGTTCAATAAAACAAACAAACAAACAAGCAATAGTGAAAGGCACAGTTGCCATGGAAACAACGACTTCTTTAATTCGTATAGAAAATTAATGAATAGTTGTAAATAATTTAAGTTTAAAATGTAGGCAAATGCTCTGAAAATATCAATGGCTCCCATCTAGTATTTTACAAAAGTAATTTAATATATTCACATGATGTATAAGTTGATGCAACTCTTACCTAATGAAAATTCTGCAACAAGACTTACGTAGGCAGATCTTTTCAATGATTAATTCAGAATTCTAAGAACAAAACGAAGTTCTTAAGCGCCCTTCCTCACCCCTCCCCCCACTCAAAAAAAGAAATACGATAGAAAGGTATAAGTATTTGGATAATTTCAGTATTTCTGTGATCTTTGGTCAGAGTTTAGAAAAGGTGTCTGGGTATTAAAAAAAAAACATATAACAAATTTGACGAACGATAAGACTATAGATTTCAGGCAATTTTCAACTGCAAAAAAATTTTATTCTAATGTTTATGCGGCTTTAATAATAGACTATTAAATATAATCAATTTACGGGAATTTTTATACGAAATTATATTCTCACATTTATGCAAATAGGTATGGATAAACAGACTTGAGTAAAATTACATATTTATTCTTTCTTCTCTATAACACGATCTAAATGAAGATGAAGTTATATGTACAGTTTATATCTTTAAATTTTTAGATTTTTTTTATCAAAAATGTTTCATCATCATGTCTAGAATTGCTAGATTTACTTCTTTAGACAGATCTTCGATTCTTTAGATGCCTGCGGGGCTTCATTCTCGGATTTTCCGTAGGTATTTGTAAAGATAAATTTATTTTGCAAAACCGTCAGCAAAAAAAAGTTAGAACAAACAATTAACTGACAGACTAACTGTAAATATATATTTTATTTTGACTCTATTTGATTTTTACTAAATTTTCATCCTTCATAGAAAATTTTAAGGCGATATAAATTGAGAAAGACTGATACTTTGAAAGAAGAAATTGACTTTCCTTACTTTTAAATTATTAATTACTCTAAAAAATGAATGATAGGTAAACAAAGTGTATACTATTGTGTTTGTTCCCTACTTATAAAGGCTATACAAGGACTAATTTTAGCGAGTAGAATTATTTCAATTATATATAATCTGTTTCAAAAAAAGAACTGATATCTACTAAAAAACAACTTTTCAAAAGTAAAAAAAAAGCCAAGCAAAAAAAAAAAAAAGAAAAGAAAAAAGGGGAAAGTTGTGGCTAAAAAATAGTGTGATATCAAATTTCCAAGCTAATATTATGGTACTTATTTAACATTTTTTATTAAAAATTTACCATATGTAAGTCGAGTACCTAAGTATGCGTTGATAGAAAGCCTTTTCTCCTTTACTAAATACATCATAACGTGTTTCTGAAAATTAATTTTTTTTAATTATGCATGATGGGCTTGGCGGCCATCTTTCCATATTTTACACAAATTTCTAAGCAGACAAGCTCGTAATATGTTTGCATTATTAAGAATTTTGAACTTCTAGTTTTGGCTACAGACAGATAAATTAAGAAAGTCTTTTATTTTGAAGAAAAAAAAACAAATTGATTTTTACTGCTTTAACTAATTAATTAACCCCCTCCGAAAAAATAGAATCATAAGATAAAACCTGAAGTTACTTCAACTTTATTTTAAGACACAAATTTCTAGGCACTCATTTCCATAAATTAAAAGCAAAAAATGTTTGCTTTAGCAACAATTTCGAATTTCCGATCTTAACAATGTACTTGTGTGCTTAGAAAATTGGGTAAAATATGGAAAGATGGCCGCCAAGCCCATCATGCATAATTAAAAAAAATTAATTTTCAGAAACACGTTATGATGTATTTAGTAAAGGAGAAAAGGCTTTCTATCAACGCATACTTAGGTACTCGACTTACATATGGTAAATTTTTAATAAAAAATGTTAAATAAGTACCATAATATTAGCTTGGAAATTTGATATCACACTATTTTTTAGCCACAACTTTCCCCTTTTTTCTTTTCTTTTTTTTTTTTGCTTGGCTTTTTTTTTACTTTTGAAAAGTTGTTTTTTAGTAGATAATGAATTCTGGGGGAGAGGGTACATTTTACGACCATTACTAAGCGCAAAATCTAAAATCTACCAACAGAAATCCTTTTTATGCTCTGGGAAGGGAAAAATTCCACTCCCAAGGCTACCTTTTTAATTCATTACTGGTACCCACATCATCATACTGTGTTTTGACAGCGAAAAATATCTACGCTCAAACATACGTAGCAAAATTCTTAATCTGCACTTCTAAAATCTGTATGTCATTTGTAATATAAAAAATTAAATTGCTAGTTAACATTCAATAGGAAAAAATCAAAATGGCCATGTCTTGAATTGTATTGATGGAATCTTAGCAGGGTAACTTGAGCCAAGCCAATAAAGCAGTAGTCACCCAGCATGAAGAAATTATAAAAATGCTATCACACTTGCTATGTCAGGAAATCTTTAAACTCAACACAAATCTCAACCTGCAACTGTTACTCAAAAAATACATTGTGATAAAGCTTTTATGTAAAAATTTTTACATCGACTTTTCCTAGCAAGCATGGGAAATATTTCCCTGCTGCACATTTCAGACCAATAGCATAAAAACAGATAGTGGAAAATCAAAGTGTGCTGCCATAGCACTTAGTTTTGCCTGCCTTTTCAGTCCAACAAGGCTTTTAACAGAGTTAAATACTCTTTTCTATGAAACACAGAAACCTTTCATGATGTGATTTTTTTTTCTTTTTTTCGTATTAAGAAAAGTTTCATGCAGTGCTTAAAATTTTGTCTACTTTCCCAGTTTAATATAGCTTTAAATGATGTATAATGAGATTTTCAGAGCACTCATCAGACATTAAAAAATCTTAGAGAGAAAAAAACTTACTTTTGAGGAAGGACACGTTCATGAAGATAAATATTTGAATTTTCTAATGATACAGACTTTTATCACAACAAAATGAGACGATTGTTTGCAGGTTGCAAGAAAAGATTTTAAAATATAAAACCAATATTATTATCAAACTGCTATTAATAAAATGTTTAACAAATTTAAGTTATAAATTGTAATAGTGATTATAATTTATCAAAATAATTCTTTAAATCAATAGTTTAATGAATTATTTGTATTTTCACTGAATATATTGAATTTTATTTAATATTTATTACTGATAATATTGTTATTTCATAAAAGTATGACTACTCTGATGAGGTTTTAAAATTTAAACAAAATATGATCTAAAATCTGCAAAATTCAGAAATATCAAAATTCAGAAAAAAAGTGCTTAGTCCCAAGCTGAGCAGATTTTTAAAAATGTACTGTATTCAAAAAGTGCTTGAAAGAAATAATTAGCAATAACTTTACAGCTCTTTGCCCAGTGAAGAAAGTTACACTGTAATTGGCCGTAATTTCTACCTAATTATAAACTATTATGCTCAAAATTTGTTGCATTAGTCAAAATTTTCTAAAAAATTAATAAGTTTATTTTCCTGTTCAGCTAAATTACATCTTTGTATAAATATACAGGCATCCCCCGACTTACGTAAGTAATGCATTCTGTAAACTTTTGCATAGGTCAAATTTGTAAATTCCTTATGTAAAATTTCGTCAGAAACTGCAATATTTATTATATATATATATATCTACTAAAAAACAACTTTTCAAAAGTAAAAAAAAAGCCAAGCAAAAAAAAAAAAAAAGAAAAGAAAAAATGGGAAAGTTGTGGCTAAAAAATAGTGTGATATCAAATTTCCAAGCTAATATTATGGTACTTATTTAACATTTTTTATTAAAAATTTACCATATGTAAGTCGAGTACCTAAGTATGCGTTGATAGAAAGCCTTTTCTCCTTTACTAAATACATCATAACGTGTTTCTGAAAATTAATTTTTTTTAATTATGCATGATGGGCTTGGCGGCCATCTTTCCATATTTTACCCAATTTTCTAAGCACACAAGTACATTGTTAAGATCGGAAATTCGAAATTGTTGCTAAAGCAAACATTTTTTGCTTTTAATTTATGGAAATGAGTGCCTAGAAATTTGTGTCTTAAAATAAAGTTGAAGTAACTTCAGGTTTTATCTTATGATTCTATTTTTTCGGAGGGGGTTAATTAATTAGTTAAAGCAGTAAAAATCAATTTGTTTTTTTTTTCTTCAAAATAAAAGACTTTCTTAATTTATCTGTCTGTAGCCAAAACTAGAAGTTCAAAATTCTTAATAATGCAAACATATTACGAGCTTGTCTGCTTAGAAATTTGTGTAAAATATGGAAAGATGGCCGCCAAGCCCATCATGCATAATTAAAAAAAATTAATTTTCAGAAACACGTTATGATGTATTTAGTAAAGGAGAAAAGGCTTTCTATCAACGCATACTTAGGTACTCGACTTACATATGGTAAATTTTTAATAAAAAATGTTAAATAAGTACCATAATATTAGCTTGGAAATTTGATATCACACTATTTTTTAGCCACAACTTTCCCCTTTTTTCTTTTCTTTTTTTTTTTTGCTTGGCTTTTTTTTTACTTTTGAAAAGTTGTTTTTTAGTAGATATCAGTTCTTTTTTTGAAACAGATTATATATAATTGAAATAATTCTACTCGCTAAAATTAGTCCTTGTATAGCCTTTATAAGTAGGGAACAAACACAATAGTATACACTTTGTTTACCTATCATTCATTTTTTAGAGTAATTAATAATTTAAAAGTAAGGAAAGTCAATTTCTTCTTTCAAAGTATCAGTCTTTCTCAATTTATATCGCCTTAAAATTTTCTATGAAGGATGAAAATTTAGTAAAAATCAAATAGAGTCAAAATAAAATATATATTTACAGTTAGTCTGTCAGTTAATTGTTTGTTCTAACTTTTTTTTGCTGACGGTTTTGCAAAATAAATTTATCTTTACAAATACCTACGGAAAATCCGAGAATGAAGCCCCGCAGGCATCTAAAGAATCGAAGATCTGTCTAAAGAAGTAAATCTAGCAATTCTAGACATGATGATGAAACATTTTTGATAAAAAAAATCTAAAAATTTAAAGATATAAACTGTACATATAACTTCATCTTCATTTAGATCGTGTTATAGAGAAGAAAGAATAAATATGTAATTTTACTCAAGTCTGTTTATCCATACCTATTTGCATAAATGTGAGAATATAATTTCGTATAAAAATTCCCGTAAATTGATTATATTTAATAGTCTATTATTAAAGCCGCATAAACATTAGAATAAAATTTTTTTGCAGTTGAAAATTGCCTGAAATCTATAGTCTTATCGTTCGTCAAATTTGTTATATGTTTTTTTTTTAATACCCAGACACCTTTTCTAAACTCTGACCAAAGATCACAGAAATACTGAAATTATCCAAATACTTATACCTTTCTATCGTATTTCTTTTTTTGAGTGGGGGGAGGGGTGAGGAAGGGCGCTTAAGAACTTCGTTTTGTTCTTAGAATTCTGAATTAATCATTGAAAAGATCTGCCTACGTAAGTCTTGTTGCAGAATTTTCATTAGGTAAGAGTTGCATCAACTTATACATCATGTGAATATATTAAATTACTTTTGTAAAATACTAGATGGGAGCCATTGATATTTTCAGAGCATTTGCCTACATTTTAAACTTAAATTATTTACAACTATTCATTAATTTTCTATACGAATTAAAGAAGTCGTTGTTTCCATGGCAACTGTGCCTTTCACTATTGCTTGTTTGTTTGTTTGTTTTATTGAACACATATATATCAGATCACGTGAGGATCACGGCGGGATTTGAACCCGCCCCCACATACGTTCTCAAGCGATTAGCGGCGTGGTGTCTTATCCACTCAGCCACGGTGGGCCACTATTGCTTTATCTAATACCTAGATACTCAAATTTAACCAGCTGCGCTTAGAATCATGCTCATAACAGAGTACATTTATATGTAAGAGTGGTGACACATATGCACAAGTCGTGTACTCATATTCAAGTTTTTGTCCAAAGTACAGTAACTCAGTTTTCATTAATAGACGTGGAAGATTTCGATTAAACTAAACAAAAAAGTTTAAAAACATTGGCTTTCTGATTTGATTTTATTCAAAATCGTCTTAACCAACCAAAGTTAATGTCCGGGATCCAGAGTGTTTACTGCAAACATAAAAAAAGTTTTCTAAAATGCAGGCTTCTGATTGAGCAATCTCATCGCGCTAATAGCGTGAAATCTATCTTGATCCCGGTCTATTCAACGTCCTTTAAATATTCGAGAAAGCCTTGACAAGTCAGGAAAATATCACACAATGCAGGCAAAACAAAGAAGAAAAATCATTCATTGGCTCGTTCATATCCACGAGCCAATGAATGATTTTGTTCCTTTGCTTTGCCTGCTTTGTGTGATGTTTTTGTGACGCGTGTCAAGACTTTCTCAAATATTTAAGGGGCGTTTGTTTATTTCACCACCATGAAGCTATGAAAGGAGAGGAGCAGACATGTCAATCTTCCCGTGTGAAAAACTACATAAAGAAAACGAGTTCTTTCCTCCTCTTCTGCCCTTTTCTCTCTTGATTTTGACCGATAGCAGCCCATTTAGCAGTCTCCATAGCAAGATGCAGCTATATATGGCGGACGCAAGGAGGAGGGTGTTAGCGTGACCAATGACATAATAGGCCAGTTTATGACGTTTAAAAGTCACACGGAGTTGGATCATCTTTACACGATGATTAGTACAAAGCGGTGCGCCGATTTTTTTTGTGTCCATTGCCGTGTACAGATAATCAACTCCACACTTAGGAACAGCTTCAAATGACGTCATCTACTTCGAGGCAAACGAAAAAGGACAGGCTACCGCGGCGCTACAGCGTCTAGAATATATAGTGTCGAAATCCAATCAGTCGATCACAGCGATATCTGCAGGATATTTCCCAAAACTCCAAGACAATTTGGTCTAGACGCTGTAACATTTTTTTAAAACGTTTTATTAACTTACATTTGACCTGTGTGCTTGGCGTCAAACCCGCTGTAATAATACGATGTTTACTTTGAAATTTGAAAATATATAGCAGATGTCGCTGCGATAATCTCCCTGGATTTCAGCGTCAGTGCACATTTAAGGGATACACTTTTTAGCGGTTCTTGGATAGCAAATTTCCACATTATGTATTCTAGACGCTGTAGCGGTGCTTTACACATGTCTCTTTCTTCTTTAAAAAATATCCTGCAGATGTCGATGCAAATGACTGTTTGGAATTTGACATCGTTGTACATTTAAGGGATTCAATACTTTCGCGCTTTTTTAAGTATTGCTGGGATAGTCGATTTCTACAACATATAATCTAGTCGCTATAACGGAACTATAGTTTCTAGAAGATATAGTTTAAAAATCGGCTTATTAAAAAAGTGCTAAAAATTGTATCCCATAAATGTTGAACGAGGCTGAACGACGAATGTCGATTACAGCGACATATGGTAATTCCAACATAACTATTTCAAAAGAAAATGTTTCGCTCAGAGAAGATCTAGAAAATGTTGCTCCTATCGACATTTGTCATTCAGTATTTTTCAATATTTATGGGATTCAATTTTTAGCACTTTTTAAAGAATTACTGGAATAGCCGGTTTCCACACTGTGACCGTGATCTAGGTAGATTTTTCTGTGTTATCGTAACGAGATTGACCAATCAGAAGCCAGAATTTTTGCTAACTTTTCACTGTTTGCAAAATTGTACCTGGATACCGGCCTATATTTCTAGACGCTATAACTGAGCTCAGGAATAGTACAGAAAGCAAACTCTGTATTTTGATACATTAAGGCCGGGATCTAATTCGGAACAAGTGTGTCTCTATAACGAAGTAGCGACATACGGCCAATAAATGTTTATTGCTAAAAGTGATAAAAACAAATCGTTACAGTTCTTTACGAGCATGCCATTATCGCCAGGTTAATGCATGCTGAATTATTTCCATAGTCTAATAGAGATCGTCCATGCGCGTATCTTCTAATGGAGGATATTCCAAATATGGGTTCGAGGCTGAAAAAGTCACGTGGTACTTGTAATTTACCCAAAGAATTTCTAACTGATAGAAGGGAAACAGGAAACTAGACTGTTAAAAATATCGTGAAAAATTACCTCGGTTCTTACAGGTTCTCTATTTTCTGACCAATGAGAACGCTACATAAACGCCTATGAAGCGTTCTCATTGGTCAGAATACAGATAGCCTTTAAAAACAGAGGCAATTTTTCAGGATATTTTTAACAGTGTACTACTGCTTTCTCCCATGAACTGTTTCCTTGGCTAGCTGGGATTTACATTACGTAGACGGAGCCTTCCCTTCTTTACGCTAGACGTTCATGCCTTGACCATGTGATCATAACGTAGATTGAATATCCTCTATTCAAGAAATCGGACTGCCGTACTTTCGACAAAAGCTTGAAATGAGCATGTCTCCTGTGCATATATCACCACTCTTATGTATAAAGGCTCTCTGTTATGGTGTTGTTTCTGATACAGCGCCTAGAATACCTAGTGTGGAAATATGCTATCCAAACAGTTCTAAAAATTTGTATCCCTTAAATGTGCGACGATACTGCTAAAATTTCAAGTGTCGATCGCAGCGACATCTGTGGGATTTTCGTATTACTATTATTACATTGTATAGACTAGCAATTTCTTGCAGTTGTAGAAAATATCCTGCGGATGCCGCTGCGATCTGCATATTACAGCAGTATCATTGCACATTTAAGGGATACAATATTTTAGCGCTTTTTTAAGTATTACAGGGTTAGCCGATTTCAACACTATATATTCTAGGCGCTATAGTTTCTGAGCGCTGTTGGTTTAATTTCGATATTCGTGTTTTAGAGTGAGCAATAGAGAAAAGTACTAAAACTATTGAAACAACAACTTCTTTAATATTGAAATGTATAGCAAAGGAGTTCAGAATCAATGCCTTAAATAGTTTCGAATACGCACTGTTGTTATGACATCAATACCCTTCCTGGATGTGGAAATGCAAGATTGTGTTCAACATAATTGGCCGCAATCTAGATAGATTTTTCGCTGTTAGCGAAACGAGATTCATTAATCAGAAGCTTGCACTTTTGCGAACTTTTCGCTGTTTGCAGCAATGCAGGCTATTGATTGGTGAATCTCGTTTCGCTAACAGCGAAAAATCCATCTGGATCCCAGCCTAAATTTCTGTAAACATTGCACTTCATCCATGGCACTAAGAAAATGACTCAAAACTTTTATGACATAGGCCGGGATCCAGAAGCAGCAAAAATTCTCAAACATTCTGGCTTCTGATTGGTCAAACTCATTTCGCTAACAGCGAAAAATCTATCTGGATCTCGGCCATAGTTTTCTTCGATGAAATCAATGCAAAAGGATAATATAAAAAAATTTAAAAGACTTCTAAAATAATTTGGCGGGTTTATCGCTGTTTGGCATAATTTATAAACTTTAAAATTAATTAACAGTTTTTCGCTAATTAAGAATATAAAATTTGTGTTTTTAAAGCTGAATTTTACAAAAGCACGTAGATTGAGTAAATATCTGTCCAAAAATGCAATCCTTATTTTTTTATGTCCATTATTTAAGTCTCTACCTTGATTGAACCATAAATTGTGACGAAGAAAATAAATCGATCATTTTCAATATCTCGACGTTATTTTAAAAAATCTATATCTCTGTTTATAATTAATTTATGAGGATGCATTTGGTCTCAAATTGAAGATATTTTCCATTAGGTCATTCTGGTTTTGGCTTTATTTTTCTGCGATGATTGGTTCTTTTGATATGGGAAATTTTACGCTGGCATGTTTGGTTGATTTTACATGGAGAAGTTGTCATCAGTATAATAAGCAGTTACGGTGTCTTGCGTTTTATTCTTGGCGTTTGTTTGTTTGGCGAGGTAAGCATTTTTTTTCAGCTTGGCTTGGCAGAACGACCGTCCTGCTTGATATATATATATATAATATATACATTATTTACACAGTATTATTTTATAAAGTAGCATGCAGCAGTATTTTCTTGGGTATAAATTATAAAAATATGAAAAAATATAAAAACAAACTGAAAGAACACTTTTCAAATAAAAAGTATCTTGTGGAATATGGGATTTATAAATTTAACATTGATGAATTAATTCATATCAATTTTGAATCTACATTAAACAAACAGTTCTGAAGCTGGAAGAAAAAATACACTCGTTCCTCTTCACCGAAACTCAAATCTGATTAAAATGAGTCAAAAAAATTCTGTTAACTGTTACGATTTTGTTAGCTGAATTCAAAGCATAACGAAACCTAATTTTAATCAGATTTGTGTTTGTTTTGTTAAAGATTTGATTGTATATCCCAATAAAAATATAACTATATCTAATATATAAAACTATATTATTGTTGTGGTTTTTATCTGCATATTTTATTTGTAAAACAATTATCAAAAGTATGCAAATGCATATTAAACGCACTAGTATGTTCATAAATGTAATTTTCGAAATTCCTTACATAAGTCAAGAGATGCCTGCACTAAAAAATTTATGGATAGCATTTAACAACTCTAATAAATTGAAATCAAAATGTAGGCTGGAAAGTTATGAATACTTTCCTTCTATATACACTCCCTTACACAATACACATCAAAGCATGTTTGATTTGAGACCTTTCTTAACTCTTTAATATTTAATTTGTTTATATGCAAATATATTTCTTTTCTAGACAACAGAAAAATATTATCAAAGTTAATCACTGATATAACTCTGAAAATGATTTATATGGTATAAGTCTTTTGTTATGACATGCATTCCCAAAAATAAAATAAAAGCGTAATATATCCCTACGTGCCAACATTCCAGAATCATACGTCCATTTGACACGAATCAAATAAACATAAAAAAAAAAATCCATTTAATAAAATGTGCCCTATATTATATAAAATTTCTGCTTCAAATCACTGTTGTTTGACTTGAGTCAAACTCTTAAATTGAAGATTCTGTAAAGATATTAAAAAAAATTAAGAAAGTTGATAAAGTTAAATAAATGTTTCATATGTAAAACCAAAATGTTAATTAATATTCCTTATAAAACTTTTAAGTTGAGCATTTTTTTTTAAATTTTTGTCAAAGGTGATTTTTTTGTAAAATTGTTTTAAAAATCATAACTCAATAAATAATAGTTTAATTAAAGCAAAAATTTTGAATGGTACTTTAAATATATATTCAAAGGAAGTAGACTATTCTTATGCTGATTTATTGAAAAGTTTGAGTTATGCAGTTTTAATTTACGGATTATTAATGCTTTTCAAGAATTTTCAGCATTGTCTTTTTTAGAGATGGGCATTATTTAACGTATTAGGATAAATAACAATGTTATTGTTTTATAGTTCATTATTTAGTAACAGATAAATGGAAAGTCCCTGTTAAATTTAGAATGCAATACCGGCAAAGTCTTAAAAAAAAAAAGATGAAACAATAGTTTTTTTTATTTCATCAACACATTTAAATTATAATTTTTAAAAAATTCAAAATTTGGTTTTCTATATTAATAAAAAAAAAAAAAAGAGCTAAAAATGTACTTAAAAAAAGTCATATTTTAAATGCTTATGAACTGTTGTTGCAGCATGCTAAAGCAAAAAAAAATCAAAAATGTGCTTTTCATATCTTTGCAATATCTTTGCTTTTCATATCTTTTCATCTATCAAGCAGCTGAAGAAAAATGAATAAAGCTTAATAGATGGAAAGCAATGTTTATCATTTACCAATCACAGTACAATTCATTAGAAAAAATCTGGCCATTGGCTGGAAAACAATGCTTTTCTCAAACACGTGTTTGATTATTCATTTTTCATTATCTGTTAAAATTTCTGTCAATTGTTTATGATTTGACAGTTATTTTATCGGCATCCAGCAAAGATCATTTTAACACTTCAGAGCAATAAAATAATTGCAATTTGTAGCGTAGATAAATATAGTATTGTGGAATGGTTTGAGTCGATGGAGTATTCTGGAATGGAAAGGAAAAAAGACGTCGAGTTTTTTTGGAATGGAAAGGAAATAGACGTTTTCTAGTAATGGATATGAGCAGAGGATGGTTGTGAAGATGTGAAGTATAAAGGGGACTTTTAATTTCGATTCTTTGGGCAGCGTTCGCTTCGCAGATGGTTCGCCGCAGGTTCTGTATGCACGTAACGCGATAACTCTTTATAGAAATATCTGATTTGCTTCAAAAAAGTTTTATAGTTTCATTCTGATAAGGCGCTTCCCTGATTAGCTTTGGGGTTTCATTGGTTAAGTATAACGGGGCGGGGGGGGGGGGAATTCCCCCCTTAATTTAGAAAAAAATGTTTTTTTCCAGGCAGAATTTTCCGATTTGCATCAAATTTTATAAATAAGTTCATTCTGATAAGGTGCTTCCTCGATTACTTTTGGGGTTTCATTGGTTAAGTAAGAAGGGGGGATACACCCCCCTTAATTTAGATAAATGGGTTTCTCAGGCAGAATTATCCGATTTGCATGAAATTTTGTAAATAGGTTCATTCTGATAAGGTGCTTCTCAGATTACTTGTGGGGGTTCATTGGTTAAGTATGAAGGGGGGGACGGGGGCTTTAATTTAGATAAATGGATTTTTCTGGCAGAATTATCCGATTTGTATAAAAATTTGTAAATAGGTTAATTTTGATAAGGGTGTTCCCTGATTACTTATAGGGGTTCATTGGTTAAGTATAAAGGGGGGGCTCGGTGGCTAATCCCTTAATTTCGATAAATGGATTTTTCTGGCAGAATTATCCGATTTGTATCAAAATTTGTAAATAGGTTAATTTTGATAAGGGTGTTCCCTGATTACTTATAGGGGTTCATTGGTTAAGTATAAAGGGGGGGGGGGGCTAATCCCTCCTTAATTTAGATAAATGGGTTTTTTCGGCAGAATTCTCCGATATGCCCCAAATTTTGTAAATAGGTTCATTCTGATAAGGTACTTTTGCTAGTTTTGGGGGTAAGTATAAAGGGGGAACGGGGAGCTATTCCCCCTTTAATTTAGATAAATGGATTTTTCTGTCCAATTTCCTTCAAATTTAGTAGACTGGTTTATTCTAATAAGGCGCTTCCCTGATGAGATTAGGAGGCTCATTGGTTAAGTATAAAGATGGGAAACAGAGGGGTGGGGGCTAATCCCCTTCAATTTATTTTCCAAGGGCATTGTTCTTTGAAATAAGAGTATAATATGCAATTAGTGTGAATAATCTGTGAACTCAATGCCATCAATTTAACTGAGCACTTTTCTTTTTATTATTTTAATTATGATTCTCGCTCTTTTACTTAATGATAGGGTGATTTAATAGAAATATTAATTACCAAAAAGTTCCGTATTTTTCATTAGATATCCTGAAGATCAATCAAATGTTTTTTAAAAAATTATTAAAAAATTTTGTTTAAGTGATCATTTTAAAAAAAGGAAGTTTCTTCGCACACAATAGGTTGCAATTTTTGAGGAACAACTTATTTTTAAAATGAGAATTTTCTGCTAGCATATCTTCACCTCACATTAATTATGTATTTGCGTCTAGATGTACAATTAATGTTTCCTCGTGACGTACTTGCATAATGTGTCGGTGATTGTACAGTTATGATATGAAAATTTCTGAACAAAAACAACAAAAAAAGTTTTTCTTTGTTGCAGTCAGAGTAAATAAAAATTTGCATGTTTTATTTAAACATCAATTGATGTTTCTGTCTAAGGCGGAATCGATCGGGACCAAGAAAAATTTCCTCAGTAGAGAATATTCCGCCGTAGATAAATTTTACTCTATGGATTCGCTGGGGCTTAAAAATCTTTTCGAGTTTGACAGATTTCCGTCTTACACAGAGTCCGCCTTACAGAGAGTTTACTGTAACATAAAATGACCAAATATTTTAGCAACTTTTTCAGCTATTATGTGTATAAATTAATCTGGATTATATGTAATATTTCATTTATATTTTCTTAAAATTCCTCATTAAAAAGCAATGCAACCAGTGCTATATGCTCGTTAGTTTTAGTACAAAGCACTGGTTTTGGGGGCGGCACAATTAATCACACTTCGAGAATGGTCTAAAATAAACATATTGATTCATTTCCATCTGTGATGACAATTTACGAATTTATTAATTTAATACAATTGTTAGTACCTCGTTTAGTTTTAGAAAATAAAGCGAAAGTTATCGATCGGAAACATTAGTAGTATTAAAATTTAAATGTCATAAAATGACACGACACTATCGTGAAAGAGTTAGTTAATTGCATGCGAAAATTGTGGTGCTGCCATCTCGTGCCTTGACAGAAAAATAACATTAAAAACCTGTCTGCCTAGTTCCAGATCATTACGCACCCGTTTTCCTCGCATTGAAAGTAGAACAGAAAACGAACTAATTTCTACAAAGTG
This sequence comes from Maratus speciosus, assembly GCA_963932465.1. Lineage (NCBI taxonomy): Eukaryota > Metazoa > Arthropoda > Arachnida > Araneae > Salticidae > Maratus > Maratus speciosus. The sequence goes on from OZ010794.1 coordinate 413,719,312, forward strand.
CAATGTTTGTTGTCGCCGTGATCGTATAGTGGTTAGTACATTGCGTTGTGGCCGCAATAACCCAGGTTCGAATCCTGGTCACGGCATGTCTTTTTATTATTATTATTTTTTTTTTTAAATTTTAATAACAGAGATCTGTGTAGGAAAAATTTGAGTCTTTTAAATGAACCTTCACAAAAATTTTCATCTTAACAATACCGGACGCTTTATAAAAATTTCCATCTTAATAATATCGAACGCTTCACAAAAATTTTCACCTTAAAACTGGACCTTTCACAAAATTCCTTGTCTTAAAATTCTATAGTAAACATCTTGTAGTGCACATCATTAATATATATCAATTTCAGTGTGTTTGAAATAGTGTAACATCGTTTAAATTCGTAGCAAACTATTTTTCTCAAACCGTAATGTAACGCAATTCTTTTGAGTGTCCCTGTAAACGAACTATAAATGCTACACACTTCATTTTCAAAACCTTACATGGCATAGTAAATCTCAGTTTCATATATAATTTCATGTCAATCTGAGTATACTTACGCGAGTAAGAGCACGAACAGACAGACAAATTGAATTCATAAACACTTTCAACTATGTTGGAAAGTATGTGTTAAAAACAAGACCCTGAGAGAAAAGTCTACACAGACCCCTGAATTCAATTTAAGTTCGTAATTTCAAGTAGAATAACAAAATGATGAAAATTTGCACTTAACCAGTTTTTTATCAAAAATTCCTATATTGTCATAATAAATATAATATGAGTGTACTATTTATAGGCAATTTGTGAAAGCAGGGCTATTATTTTGCTCTTTTTCATTTTGTTGACTATCTTAAATTAGGTAGATTTCGAAAGAAAGACTACCTATTACATTCTCCTCTATGCTGGAATTTCTGAAAATTTTTTGAAGATCTATGCTGATAATGACCCCTTGAATACACCCCCCCCCCCCCCCAAAGTTCAAAACTTTCTCTCTCTCCATATATATCACTTTTTTATGGACACGATAACTTCCATAATTCTGCATAAATCTCTTCCAAACCGAAACATAAAATCTCGGTCAAGTTCGTTGATGGGCAAAATCGGACCAAGGGGGTGGAAATAGGGAGGGGTTTTGTGAAAACCGAAAAAAAAAAACAGATAATTTCTTAATTATAATATATATCAAATCAGTTTAAAGTTATTACTTCTGGAAAAAGGCCAAAAATTTATGTATGACTGATTTTTGATAAAATTAAAAATGGGCTCAAGGGGCGAAAAAAATAGGGTTTCAGGGGTAAAAAAATTCATAACTTCGTCAATTCTCAAGATATCAAATCCGCTTAGATTTATTATAAATCTTCTTAATTTTATCTGAAAATTTTATATTGACAAGTTTTTGATAGGACTAACTCTTACCACAATAAAAAATTTAAAAAAAAAAAGGGGGGGGGGGGGGGGGTTGAAAAAGAAAAAAATTCATAACTTTGAAACTCACAAGATATTAAATCCGCTTACATTTATTATAAATCTTCTTAATATTATCTTTTACTTTTATATTGACAAGTTTTTGATAGGACCAACTCTTACAGAAAAAAAAAAAAAAAAAAAAAAAAAAAAAAATAGGGGTTGAATAAAAAGTTATCGTATTAACATGATTTTGATAAAACCAGCTCTTACAGGAAAATGAAATTAAAAACTCGTCAAAAACGACCAGATAAAACTGTTAAACTGGGTTTTCTTTAATCTTGATTTAGTTTTTGTTAGTGAAATTAGTATACATGCTATGTTACATGCTCGAGAAATTTCAATTAGTGGGTCATTTTGGGGTCACTGCGAATCAAGCTAATTTTATCTAAAATAGGCTCGAACGATTTTCACTAAACTCTATATTCTACAGTTTTGGGTTATGTGAAGACCATTGGGCTAAGTCACATGTCGGAGAAAATTCGATTAGTGGGTCATTTTTGAGTCACTGTGGGTCAAGCTAATTTTATCTAGAAAACGGTTCGAACGATTTTGACAAAATTTTGTATTCTATCGTTTTCGGGCTCGTGAAGATCATTGGGCTGGATCGCATGTTCAAGAAAATTCAATTAGTGGGTAATTTTGGGTCACAATGGGTCAGAGTCAAGCTAATTGTATCTAAAAAACGGTTCAAAACATTTTGACAAAATTTTATATTATATCGTTCCCGGGCACGAGAAAACCCTTGGGCTAGGTCGCATGCTCAAGAAAATTCTATTAGTGGGTCATAATGGGTCAGGGTCAAGCTAACTGTATCTCAAAAAGTTTCAAATGATTTTGACTTTTTTTTTTTATGATACCGTTTCCCAGTACGAGAAGACCATTGGAATAGGTCACATGTTCGATAAATTTCGATTAGTGGGTTATTTCTGGATCATTATGGGTCAATCTTATTTTATCTAGAAAACGACTAACGATTTTGTATTCCATCATTTTCAGGCTCGAGAAGAGCATTGGGTTAGGCCACATGTTCGAAAAAATGCGATTAGTGGTTCATTTTGGGTCACTATGACTCAGGGTGAAGCTAATTGTATCTAAAACAGCAAGACTGATTCAGTGGGAATAATATATCGAGATAAACACAAAGCTAATTTTGACCGAGCTTAGCTCGGTATTTCCTGCTAGATTATTATATTATACTAGGGGGCTCTGCCCCCTGCAAGCTACGCTCGCCAACCCCTGTTCAGACACCGCAGAACCTAAAAACACGCTAATCTGATCGGTTTAGAAAATATTATAGAAGATTGAATTATACTGAAAAAAGCTGTGCAGATCTCCCTGTAAACAGGTTTCCATTCAATTTCCTTTGATTTAAAAAATTTAAGGCCGAATCAGTTGCTGTTAAGACATCCAATGGTTGTTTTCGTGTTTGATTAAAGAGGATCAGTTAAACGTTTGAAAAGAAGTTAAAAATAAAAGGAATTAAGTGTACAGAGTCTTTGTCTCCCGGTATTTTAAAACAATTTCTATAACAATAGCCTAAGTCATGTGACTATCATCAAGAGTTCCGGGCGAACCACTTCGCTTTTTATATTCCCGGTGCCATTTTGGTACTTTAATAGTAGCCAGGTACAGGTGATAAGTCGCCAAATATTATTCTATCGCCATCATTTCATCTCTATTATAATAGTCCAAGTCATGTAACTGCCATAAATAAATAGGCTCTGATCCCTTCGCTTTTCATATGAAAGTTTGGCCCAGATATCATATACGGCCCCATATTGGCGTGATTTTTTTCCGACGCTAATTTGGGGGAAAGATCAACAGCATAAACAACAACATCCGGCTTATCAAATCAAGCAAAATAACGATGCTTTGGCGCCAGTTAAGTACCCCTTGCGTATATGACATTGGCGTCAGAAAAAAATAGCGCCAATATGGGACCGTATGTGGCATCTGTGCCGAAAGTTTTCCATTTCGATTAAAAAAAAATCAATTTTTTTTAATATTCGAATAATACTACATAAAAGCATTGTCGCAAAGAATTCTTGGTACTGTTACGCTAGTCGGGTGCAAATCTCGCCAATAACTATTTTTCAACTCGCCAGTTAGCATTTTTTTTTTTTTTTTTTTTTTTTTTTTCGAGTGGTAAATTAAAACATTGCTTTGAAGTTGAAATTAGATGTCATCGTTTGTTACATCATTTAATATTTGGCCAGATGCCATATACGCACCCGGTTTGGCGTGATTTTTTTTAACGAAAATTTGGCGTTTCGAATACCAGTTACATATGTACTTTTGGTACTACTTAGTTATCCCATCAAACAAAAATCTATCACCAAACTATAAGATTAAATGCCACTAATGGTTGATAAATGTCACATTCACTTGACTTTAAGCCAGTTACACGTCTTTAAGTCATCAAGTGATTTTCATTTGTATATTTATTAATGTTATACTATTTTCTTTGTTCTTTCGTTATTTAAAATAAAAATTATGTCAATTTGTATAATTTGGCGAATGGTTTGGCGATTTATATAATTTGGCGAAATGGGTCGATGGGATAACTAAGTAGTACCGTATTTTTTAATTATTTTCTATTATTTTTTATTTTTAAAGGAAAGTAACCAAAAAAATAATTAACTATAGAACAAAACAATTTATGTAATTAAAAAAAAAGAAAATAAAGTAAATAAACACATATTATTAAATAAACAACAATAGCCGGGTTACCATGTCAACCAAAATAATGCCATTTTGGTGCCAATTAGGTACCCCGGTGCGTATATGACATCTGTGCTTAATATTTTACTTTTCATTTCGTTTAAAAAAAATAAAGAAGTGAAAGCCATTTATTTTAAATGTTTCTGTTTGTATTAAATAAAATGATAATGAAATACAAATTGAATTATGAATAAAAGTAACATGATACATTTCTTAGCATACATTTAAGGGAGGCCAAACTTCTCGCCAAATTAGTTTAAAATAGTAACCTTTTCTAAAATCTGAAGAAAAAAAATATCTGTTTGATTAAAATTTGAGTTGCCATTGTGGCAGCCGCAGAAAGGCAAGGGAGAAAATTCTTCGTTCGGAATGGCAGCTGGCCAGAGCCGTTGTCATAGCAGCGCAGACGAAAATGTTTACATTGCGTTTTTGTGTGTTCGAATACGATGAGTGTCAGAATCGACGTTTATCAATGTTCTACGAATAAAGGTAGTAAAGAGTTTTTAAGTGAGTGATTATATTATACGAGCGACTCACCACAATGGTGACCATGGACTGTTCTTATATAGAGCATCAGCCTTCCTAGATGAGTTGGAATGTTATCCGATCATCTTCATCTTTCAAAGAATACATCGTTCTACAGCGGCTCGATGGAAAGCAGATAAGTTCTTCTGAGTCATTTTCCTGATATTTTTTCTGTTATTTTATTAGAAAAATTTAACTCGCGAATTTATTTTGGTTTGATTGTACTATTTTATATATTTATTACCATAAATCATGTCTAGTGTCGATGCTGTTCAAATTCCATTATATAACAGATCAGATCCTGCGCTATGGTTTGTGATGTGCGAAAGCACATTTGCTTTAGCTACCCCCAAAGCAATATCAGAATCTGTTACAAAATATAATTATATAGTTTCGCATCTTCCACCCGATGTTGCATCAATCATTCGTGATATTTTAATGCAACCAGATGCTACTGACCCTTATGGTGTCTTAAAAAAGGAATTAATTGCGCGCTCAGGTGAATCATCCCAGCAAGAGATACGACAGCTCTTGTCTGGAGAAGAACTAGGAAATCGGAAACCTTCAGATTTATTACGTAGTATGAAACGTCGCGCGGAATCCCTAAATGTTCCAGACAATTTAATGTTAGAATTGTTTTTGCAACGATTACCAAATTCTGTTCAGACAATTTTAGCGGCTGTTTCTGAATTAACCCTTGATAAAGCAGCGGAAATTTCAGATCGTATTTCAGAAGTTACCCCTTCCCCAGCTTCTGTAATTGCCGTGTCCTGCTCGAATGAACAGGCGATAGAGGGTAAATTATTGAAAGAAATCGAAAAATTAAATAAGCGCATTGATCAGCTTGCTGTTTCACGTGGTCGGTCCCCATACCGCAGAAACTGGAGTAAACCTCGAGGGCGAAGTAATAGTGATAATCGGGATTCAAGTATCTGTTGGTATCATAGACGATTTGGAAAAAAATGTAGGGAAGAAAAATGCATAAAGCCGTGTTCTTGGGCGGGAAACGAAACCAGCAAAGAGTAGAGGCGACTTATTCTTTGCCTCAACAGTCACGTCGTCAGTTCATTAGAGACCGGACTACAAATGTTTCTTTTCTGGTCGACACCGGTTCGGACGTGTCAATCCTTCCTGCCAACAATGTACAAAAACGGAATCCACCCGTACAAACGCTTTTGGCTGCTAATTCTTCCCCTATAAATGTTTATGGTCAACAAACCCTTTCTCTAGAATTTAAGTTAAGACGAAAATTTAATTGGACTTTTCTAGTGGCAAATGTTAGTACACCAATTTTGGGAGCAGATTTTCTCCATAATTTCGAATTGGTTCCAGATCTCCGCCACAAATGTCTAAGAGATTTAAAAACAAAATTTGAAACAACAGGTCACATGAAATGTGCATTAATTCATTCAGTAAAAACAATCAATATTGATAATATATATAATGAACTTCTTAAACAATTCCCATCTATTACAAAATTACCAGATCCCAATCAGCCTGTCAAACACAACACAATGCATTTTATTTTAACAAAAGGACCTCCAGTTGTGGCAAAACCCCGCAGGTTGGCTCCGGATCGCCTGAAAATTGCTAAAACAGAATTTCAAAATATGATACAACTCGGACATTTAAGACCTTCACGTAGCAACTATGCATCACCTTTGCACATGGTTCCAAAAAAGGGAACTTTGGAATGGAGACCTGTAGGTAATTATCGTGCCTTGAATGCGCAAACCAAAAAAGACAGATACCCGATACCATGTATAGCTGATTTTACTGCTAATTTACGTGACACTAAAATTTTTAGTCGACTTGACCTCATCAAAGCATATCATCAAATACCAATCAATCCTGATGATATTCCCAAAACAGCGATATGCACACCTTTTGGATTGTTCGAAAGCACACGCATGCAATTTGGCTTATGCAATGCGTCTGCAACATTTCAGAGATTCATAGATGAGGTAATACGTGATTTACCAGGCGTCTATGCTTTCGTCGATGATATACTCATAGCCTCTAAAAATGCCGAGGAGCATTATCATCATTTAAAAGCACTATTTTCCAAATTAGCAGAATATGGTTTGTGCATAAATGTATCCAAGTGCACATTTGGTAAACCTACCATTGATTTCTTAGGATTTCGAATATCTGAACATGGTATTCAACCACTTCCAGATAAAGTTAAATGCATAATCGATTTTCCGCAGCCCACAACCTTATCTCAACTTCGAAGATTTTTGGGTATGTTTAATTTTTATAGGTCTTTCATATATCAAGCTGCACACATACTTGCGCCTTTAGTGAAATTGTTAGAAGGCCATACAAACAAAAAGAAATCTCGTTCCCGTGTTCCTAAAACAGAACCCCTTAATTGGAACGAAGATGCTGAAAAAGCTTTCGTAGCTGCCAAAAATGCAATATCTCAGGCTGCTCTTTTACGGCACCCTATTCCAGGCGCTCAGTTGAGTATATGGGTTGACGCCTCAGATGTCGCGATCGGCGGCACCCTTATGCAGTTTTATCAGGAACGTTATGAACCTTTAGCATTTTTTTCCATGAAATTAAACAACAGTCAGCGGAATTGGTCAACATATGACCGGGAATTATTTTCTATTTATTCGGCAATAAAAAAATTTCGGCACATGCTAGAGGGGAGAATTTTTCAAATTTATACTGATCAAAAACCGCTAGTTTATGCATTTAAGCAAAATCCCCATAAATGTTCGCCGCGGCAATCACGCCATTTAGATTACATTTCCCAATATTCCACTGACATTAGACATGTACCAGGTTCCGAAAACATTGTTGCAGATTGCCTCTCAAGAATTGAAATTGATTCTATTTCAAAATCTCCAATCTTAAATTTTGAGGAATTCGCAAAAGCTCAGGAAAATGATTCAGAGCTACAGAACCTGCATAATAGTACATTGCTCAAATTGGAATTGAAACCTTGCCTCATTTCTGATTGTAGCCTACTATGTGATACTTCAACAGGTACGCCTCGACCCTTAGTTCCTAGTTTCTTTCGTCGGCTGATATATGAACATTTGCACAACCTAGCCCATCCATGCATAGCAGCTACCACAAAACTAATTTGTTCCAGATACGTATGGCCAAATATGAAACGAGACATCAAAAACTGGGTTCGTGGCTGTGAGAAGTGTCAAAGATCAAAAATACAGAGGCACACCAAAGCACCTCTTGGCACGTTCTCTCTTCCTGATGCACGTTTTTCCCAAATACATATAGATATCGTAGGTCCCTTGCCTCCATCTGACGGTTTCAGCTATCTTTTAACGATGATTGACCGATTTAGCAGATGGCCAGAAGCCGTACCTATATCTGATACACAAGCTAAAACAATTTGTAGTGCCATATTAAAGCATTGGATATCAAGATTTGGTTGCCCTTCGCTCATAACCACGGATCAAGGCCCACAAATGCGATCAGCAATATTTGATGAATTCACAAAAATGATGGGAACACAGAAGATCCGCACAACGGCATATCATCCAATATCGAATGGCATTATCGAAAGATTTCATCGACATTTAAAGTCATCCATCAAAGCTCACGAAACCAGTAGGTGGACTGAAATATTACCGATAGTTTTACTAGGCATTCGCACAGCAGTGAAGGAAGATATACAAGCTTCTTGCGCTGAGCTTGTCTACGGCACTACGTTGAGATTGCCCTGTGATATGCTGGATGAATACAAGATCCGACCTTTCAACGATAACTTCGTCACGCAACTACGAAACACCATGCGGCAGTTAAGTCCAGTTGCTACATCATCTCACTGCCAAGAGAAGTTCTATATACACCCTTCCTTGACATCTTGTTCACACATCTTTCTAAGAGTGGATCATGTACAACCTCCATTGTGTCAACCATATACTGGTCCTCACAAAGTCCTAAGTAGAACTGGGAAAACTATAACAATCGAGCTTAATGGTCGTAAGTCTACGGTATCAATAGATCGAGTGAAGCCAGCTCATTTGATTTCTACTTCAGACTTGTCCACGAAAACTGTTCCAGAGAACTCTAAATTAAAACTCTCTCTTAAGGCGGACAGTAACCCTGACCAAACAAAAACTGTCACACGTTCGGGCAGACATGTCCATTTTCCTAAAAAACTGGCATCTTATATTACTTACTGAAATTGTTGATAAATTGTTCATTTTGCATACTACACATTATGCCTATATTTTGTTATATATTGCAATTTTATTTCATGTAAATATCCTTGTAATTTTTCTCCACAAGCGTGGATTCTGACACAGATAGTCAAAAAAAAAAAAAAAGTATACACTTGTATATCGTTTCTTCGGTACCCTACGTCACTGGGGGGATACTCTGTGGCAGCCGCAGAAAGGCAAGGGAGAAAATTCTTCGTTCGGAATGGCAGCTGGCCAGAGCCGTTGTCATAGCAGCGCAGACGAAAATGTTTACATTGCGTTTTTGTGTGTTCGAATACGATGAGTGTCAGAATCGACGTTTATCAATGTTCTACGAATAAAGGTAGTAAAGAGTTTTTAAGTGAGTGATTATATTATACGAGCGACTCACCACACCATCATTAGAAAAATGTATATAAAATTAGAAAAAAATTAATATTTCGAAAACTAATTCGAATTTAAAGATTCTAATACCAGTTTTGAAATCTGTGGTTCAATATTGATTTTCGGTGTTAATTTCATCGCAAAGTATTCCATATTTTAGGAGAAATCGCCGTGAAACATAATCAGTCGTTTCAAAGAATCGTTATATTTCAGCCGTTTCATATATTCGTTTCATAAATTCGTTTCATTAGGAAATTCGTTTCATTAGGATTTTATATATATAGGGTAGATAAGAAAAATTTCTTTCTTTTTAAACTTCAAACCGAGTAAAGATGTGATAAAACAAATTATAGTGACAAATTATGCCACGCCCGAGTTTTCTCGGGATAATAATTAATTGTAATATATACGAATCCGAGATAACTCGGGATAATCAGGGAAGCGGTTAAAGACGATAACTTTTAATGTTATATTTGTATAGTGCAAAGCTCAGTAGTAGTATAAAAGCAATAAACGTCAAATTGTTAAAAACTATAATTTAACTTAGACTATAATTTAATTATAATTAATCACGTAATTATTTTGGGATTCGCGACTAGTTTGCATTGAGCAGCGCTCTCAATATGCTACCCGCTTCTTTAAAGATTAATTAAAAACCCATCCGGAAAAACGTGGCATCGACCAAGGCGATTTTGCAACATTAGCACAATGCCAAGTTTAAACTTTGAACAAGGTCTTTGTTTTAGGTACACTGTAAAAATAAAAGAGTATTACTACGTTGTATTTTATAGATCACCAAGATGCTTCATAAACATGATCATATTTAAAAGCATGGGATTTTTTGTAATATTACAGTTACTAATTTAATATATTCATTGTACGCAATCCTCTGTGTGAGAGTAATACTCGCATTTGACCGATTATTTTGGGAGAAGATTCTTAAGAGTAGAGTCCTGCTTGGGTTCTACGAAAATTCTTCCTAAAGTCAACCCCACCCAAATCTGGCAAAAAAAAAAAAAAAAAAAAAAATGTTCGTCAACTCGAAACCCAAACTAATCGATATTTTAATACAATTATGTCTTTATTATAAATTTTATCTTTTTTTGTATAAAAATGAACATATATACTCATTAATATTCAAATGTTTAGTTTGCTTCAATTGAAAAGTGTTCAGTATTTTCTTTTTAAAAATTGGGTCAACCCGATTGGAAAGACTAAAAACCCAACTATAAACCGATCCGAACACTAAACATTTAAAATCAATTCGATTCGCAACGGGTGGAAAAAAGCCCAACATAATCCGGCACTATCGGGTGAGGTCGGACTCGGGTAAAGTCGGATTTTTACCCGACCGGGTGCAGGGCTCTTCATAAAAGTAATTATTGTATATTTGATCATAATACAGAGACTACAACACTTTAAAAGGCCTTTAATCCTCTTATGCATGATCAATGGCGGATCTAAAGAAGGGGCGATCGTCTCTTCCTTGTGCGATTGTAAAGGGTCACTATACATGGTGTTGCCAAATTCGACTGACAAATTCAGAGGGCTGATAGTAGGCATCAAGAGGATAAAAAATTACCATAGAACATGGGGTCGCAAACCACGTATTTAATCAAAATACAGGGTGTTCTACTCTAACTCAGTTTCGGTTGACGGTAATAATTTTCTGAAAACTGAAGTAAAAACTTTTAATAGACATTCTCACCTTTGTTGTAAATGTGATAATATAAAAAAAAGTGGTAGAAGTTTCCATTATACGCGTCAGCAGTATGCACATGACGCTCCACATTTTGGACTGCGATGAGCAGCTCATACGATATCATCGATTGCTTGAGCACCCTGTTTTTCCACAACTTTTCGTGATGTTGTAACATTTCACACAAAACAAGGTACATATCGTTAAGTTTTCATCGCAATGCTTTTCTTTTTCTCAAAATTATTATCGTCAACCCAAGTTCAGTTAGGATGAAACACCCTGCATTTGTGACTAAATAAGTGGTTTGCGACCCCGCGTTCTATGGCAACTTTTCATCCTCTTGATGCCTACTATCACGCCTCTGAATTTGTCGGTCGAATTGGGCAACACCCTGTATAAGGCAGTGTGCGACCTTCGGTATTACGTGGTAGCAAGCCGGTCAAGGCTTGTTTTCGAAGGGGAGTGAACTAAATTACAACTCAATTTATGAAGAAATAAATAAATGCCATTTATTAATTAAAATGACAAAGTTGATTTTTCCGATATGAGAGTTATTTCAGATTGCTCCTACGTCACAAATATTTGTTTACTCAAGTTGCGAGGAAAATAGTCTTTTATTGAAAGGTGACAGCCTTAAAATATAATTCCAGATAGTTCAGTAAGAGATTGTTCAAATATCGCTTAGTCCGTGCGGTCTTTGACGATCTACGGTAATAATAGTCCTGGCTGGGAGATCTAATCTCCCGTCGTTCACCAACGTAAGTACGTGGATTGCAGACCCGGTCTGCTTTGCTGCTCTCAAGGTGAGAGGGTAAAATGAAAACTGGAGAATCTAATTCTCCGCAACGAAACTTCGGCGCAAGTACTGCAAGTCCAACTTGCTACTTCGCGTCCCCGTCATTCTAACTACTTCTTCAGGACTCTCTTCTGAGTTCTAAAAATTGTCTTTTCTTTGGCGTTGAGGGTTCAGCCAATCCTTGTTCTTCCTGTTTCTGATTTGCTCATGAGCTTTTAGCTAGGATACACCTTAATTTCCCACGCTCTGGGAACCATCTGCCTGAAAGTGAAAGTCGGAAATGATCACAGGGATATCTTCTGGGCTTTGCGAATTCAGTGCCTTTGCAGGCTGTCTCGTCCCTGAAATTAATCCCTGACCAGCGATCGCTCATCTGGTCATCTCGACTAAGTGCTACTGTCACAGCTGTCTAGAAGATAGATTATATTCCATCTAAGCTTCAGATGTTTTTCCGACGATTCATGGACATAGGGTGAGTGTTCAGAAGTTTGCACAGCAGTTCTAATGCTTCTTAAACCTTCTATGTGCTTAAGGTGGGTACATTCAAGTTTCTTATTTTTTATTCTTTATTGCATAACATTTCTAAAATACGAAGTCCGATGGCTAGAAATTTGCCCTTAAGAGGATCCGGGACACAAAAATCTGCAAATTTTCTAAAAAAAAAACTTTTTTTGCATAAAAAAAATTCTCTGTTTTTTTCTGCTTAAAATGACGTTTAAATCTTGTTTCTATCTTAATTAAAACAGGAAATATTATTTTTTTCGTTTTGGTTTGTTTTCAAAATCTAGCTTTCAAGCAATGTCATGGACACGACTTTTTTGAAAATGTGTTATGCTTCATGATGGGTTTTTCACTATTTTTCGTATTTAAATTGTTATAAGTCAAGAATCGTTACAGATAAATGGTTGAAACTTGAAACATGTCTTTTTCAATTGTTTTAATTTAATTTTGATTCAGCTTATTTAAAAAAAAAATATTTACTTTTGAAACTACGATAAAAAAAGTTACATAATTTTTTTTAAATTTAAATTTTAAACATTTTAATTTTTTTTTAAATTATTATTTTAAAAAATGCTGAATCCAAATTAAAACTTATGTATTTCTGTGTATTTAAATGAAAAAAAAATTGAAATTCTACAAATAATATTTTGACTTATACCGATTTTAAATTACCCCACTTTTTTAATAAATCTTAAATTTAAATTAAAAAAAATATGAGAAGTTTTATCATGTGATTTTCTTTACAAATAATATGGTTAACCATAACAAAAAAATTCAAAACTTTAACTCAATAAATAAAAATTATTTTAAAATGTGTCCTGTACCCCTTTAAGTGGGTAAGAATTCAGCCAGCTGTCCATATTTGATGAATAATTGCTTCTTTAATAAGTTTCAAAGATCTATGGACTGCTTTAGAAACAAGCGTTTTCATATGCATTAAACTTTTTTGTAATGTCTGTTGGAATTATTTCAGACACATGAAGTACGTCGTCTTCAGAACAGGGTATAGGATTTTATTCTTGTGTTATTTTTTATTTGTTTTTCACTAATTGAATAAAGGCAGATGTTAAGATTCTTTATTAGGCTTTATTGTGAATTAAAATAATTCAATTTGAATAATTACGAAAGAAAATTTAAGCCTTTCACATTGCAAATAAAATTATAAACTCATTTATATGCTTCTTTGATTATGTATTGACTTTATTGTAAATCAAATTATTGTTTGAAATTTTGCATATATGCTTTCAAAAGTTTTATTGCTAAAAATGTATTCCCAGTTTCATACGTCGGAATACCTAAAGTTTGTGTATATTTTAAATGACTTTCTTTCTTATTCTTCAAGAATTCGGGCTAAAAATGTCTGACGATCTGTAGCAAGCTGTTGTAAACATTTTATTTTGACATTCTGCTTTTACAGGGTCCAGTTCCAAAAAAATCAAATGGATTTTAAAAAGGATTTCTTTTTAGAAAATGCATTTTTTTTTCAACATACTATCGGAAATCAAACAATTAAGATATGTTAACGTAAACTTTCCGAATCTCGACTTTAATTAATTTTGAATTTCGACTATCTTGATTGATAGTTAATGGCATATTTATCGTCATCCTGACAAAAATTTCGGAGCGGTGATCAAACCCTAGTGGTCCACCATTGGCTACGGTCTTGATGACAAGATTCATAATAAATTTGAAACTCGAGAAAACGCATTTTAAATCCTACTTTCAGCAAGTTTTATAAATTAATGAGATTGAATAATACCATTGATGCAATTGGATAGTACAGTTAACCATGAAGGCAGTGGTTTCTTCCTCACACCTGTTCGCGGACCGCAAATGACCACCCGAATTAAATGGCCGGTCGCATCATTTGTGGCATAGCAAAACATTCTGTGGCTACGGGCATCGCATGAATAGAGAAGTATGTAATTTAACTGTATTATTAAATGAACATCACTGAATTGTAAGATTTTCCCCCCTTGCAATTATATACTTTTGATAGTATCAAATGGATAGTATCAATGGTACATTCTCAAAGAAGAAGTTTCTTTAAAATAAGTGAGTTGTTGCAAAGAGCTCAGTGGTCCAGAGAAATAGAGAACCCGCTTGCGACCCGAGGGTTACAACATAAAATTATGTATAATTTTACTGTAGTTTCTTAATATTTATCTAAAGATACGGGGACTGAGCCTCTTCTCCGTCGTAGAGATCTGCATGGGCCGGAACTTCCAGGCCCGGCCTGTGTTAAAATCAGTGAAAGCAGCCCGGCCCGTATCGATACTTCTGAACATTCAACTAAATACCGACTTTTCTGAACATTCAACTAAATACCGATTTTCCTGAACATTCAACTAAAATATTTTTCTAGGCTACTGCATACATAAATATGGGAAAATTTAACATTATAGGTTACTATATGTTTTAGATTACTGTTCGCAAGCCATAGAATGCAGAATAGCATCAGTAATGACATGGTGCTAACTTCCAATGCCGATCTCTACGCTGGACATGTTATATTTATGTACTGATGATGTCAATCTAGCATCGGCTCCTGCAGCATATTTATACTATTCTCAACTCAGTCACGTCCATTGAAAACTGCTTGTATCTTATGGGCTTAGTTTGATCCTTTTAAATTTTATATCAGGCTGAATTTTTTATTGGTTCGGCCTGCCCCCTTTTTTTTTTCATCGGCCCTACAAAAATTGCCTTTAATCCACCGGGCCGGCACGGACCGTTGTAATTTTTTTCTTTTGCCTGCCCGGCTCGCGGGCTGGTCTTGGTACGGACCTCTGGCCAAGCACGGGCTCGTGGAGAACCTCTGTCTCCGTGTGTTCATGCTTAATCTGACTTTCCGCATAAATAAAATAATTATATTCCCTTTAAGGGTAAATGCATTGATAATTACCTACGATACATGCAATATATATTACAGATGAGAATGCTAACAAAAATATAGATGTTACGGTTTTTAAATCCATGCAAATATATACTTCAGTGTCCATACTATCTTACTGCGTTTATTACACAATACATCGCATTTTTCGTTTCTTGTTTTCAAAAATGCATTAAGGAAATGACTTATAAAATTGCCTGAGCTTCTTATGAAAAAGCGTTTTTCCTGTAGATTTACTTTTTACCTCAATGCAAGCAATTAAATGTTGAAAGGGCATCGCTACTTTCTTGCGCATGTTATTGTTTAAATCGCTTTCGAATCTCAACGTTGCATTGTTCCTGGTGCCGTAAATTTTAATAAGGATTTGTGTTGTCAGGTAAGTGTTTTTCGCTTATTGTAATTTAGATCAGTGATTTTTCAATTACAGTTTATACTGAATTTTTATGCACAGACCCTGTTTTAATATCCCAGCGTCCCGGCATCTTTCTTAAGGGTCCTGTCCCTGCCGGCGAAGACACTCACGAGCTAATGCTAATCCTATGGGGAGGGATTTTTCTAATATCTCGTTTGCATTTCGACATTTTCAAATAATTTTTTTTTGCATTAGATAGCCGAGGTCCGTCTCTACAGCGCACCTTGGTTACTTTTTTGATTTTGGTCGCAGATATTTTTAATAAAGTTACTTTCATTTTCAAAACTGGTTCTGAAAATGAAAGTGTCATTCTAAAAAAATATCTGCAACCAAAATCGAAAAAGTAACCAAGGTGCGCTGTAGAGACGGACCTCGGCTATCCAATTCAAAAAAAAATTAAAAAAAATTACTTAAAAATGTCGAAATGCAAACGAGATATTAGAAAAATCCCTCCCCATAGGATTAGCATTAGCTCGTGAGTGTCTTCGCCGGCAGGGACAGGACCCTTAAGGGGTCTTGTACCTTTTAAACGAGACAAAATTTAACGAAAGCATTCAAAGTTTGAATTAGTCTATCTTCAAAACTTTTTTATGTATAAACACCAAATTTTGGATATTGATTAACCAAATTGTGCTAAGTAATATGCTGTCATTAGAAATTTATTAGCCTTTTACAGAATTTGTGTATTGTTGAAATCAAAATAGTTTTTTTTTTTTTTTTTTTTTTTTTAACTCCACAAGTCATTGCGCGCATGTTATCTTAGAAATTATGTATGGATTGTCATGAAATTTGGTAAAGATACTAAACATATATGTATGTTTAAAATGAACTACTCTTAGGCCAAAAATATTTCATTAACTATATAAAAAAATATTTTTGTTAAAAAAAAATATATATATATATATTTTATGAATAAAAATAGTCATAACTAAAAATATTACCACTGTAAATACTTCATTTTAAGCACACATCTTTGTTTAGTATCTTTACCAAATTGCGTGACAATCCATACACACTTTCTCAAGATATCATGCGCGCAATAACTTCTGGAGTAAAAAAAAGAGCTATTTTGATTTCAACAATACACAAATTCTGTAAAAGGCTAATAAATTTCTCATGGTAGCATATTATAAAGCACAATCTGTTTAATCAATATCCAAAATTTCATGTTTATACATAAAAAGGTTTTGAAGATAGACTAATTCAAACTTTGAAGTTTTTCGTTGATTGTCGACGCGTTTAAAAGGAACAAGACCCCTTAAATGTCGTTTTTCTAACAAAAATCGACCCTAAATGAAAGAAAATTAATATATAGTTTATGCAATTAAGGTAAATATTCTATAATTATAGGTCTAATATCAACTTTATACTTAATTTAGAAAAATGAACATACACACAGACATATATTTATAGACTCATTTATATTCAAATATATAGTTTTTCATTCTGAAACAATGGGGACCATGAAAAGTGTGTTAACAAACCCGACCCTCAAGAATCAAAATCCAACCAGGCAGAATCCCAAGACAACTAAAATCAGCCTGACCATTGATGCGATCTCGATCTGAGGAATGCGGCGACAGAAATAAGCGACTATCCCATCCAACCAGACCTACGGTTTTAGTCGCGTTTGAATAAAACTTGGTTACCGACCTAATGCAGGACTCTAATTCAAATTAATTTTAACCCCCTTTGTTAGAAATATAGCTAATTTTGACACGCAGCAGACGAGCATACATTAAAATTGTTTACGTATTCACGTAAAACTAGTCGGATGTGGCAATTCCAAAACTTTCTTCTATTTCATACATGTTAATACTACCTGAAAAATGCAGAATAGCAGCGCCACCAAATTTCCACCAAAATCTTATCAGCAACAACTTATGTCAACTTCCAACTGAATCTGAAGTTTGATGAAAATCCGTACATTAGTTTTTGAGATAGAGCTGTTGCGGAAATCGAAAAAAAAATCTGCATAGCAGCAACATCTGTTGGATGATTGCCCCACCAGTCGCTGAGAGGTTCTGCTCTCGAAGCTGGTAGACGGGAAGTGCTGGGTTCGATCCCAATCGCGCCCGTCGGCCTAATCGTTCGGAGTTTTCGTGGTTTTCTTCGAACTTTGGTTTTCCAAGCGTAAATACGGGTTAGTTTCCCTTAGAAAGACCCCCACGGAGGACACTCACCCCCCCCCCCCCTTTAGAGCCTATATCCCTCGTGCTGATAATTGGCCGTCATAAACACAACCAATCTGTTGGATGATTTATAACAAAAACTAATCAGGACTATTTTATAGCAGGGTCTAACTGAATCTGAAGTTTGATGAAAATTCGTGTATTATTGAGGTACAGCTATTGCGGAAATCGTGAAAAATTCTGCATGGCAGCGCCACCTGTTGGGGGATGTACACTAAAAAAATAAAAAGCATTAATTTATATCATGGACTAACTGAATCTGAAGTGTGATGAAAATCCGTGCATTAGTTCTTGAGATAGAGCTATTGCGATAATTATGAATAATGCAGCATAGCAGTGCCACCTAGTGATGGGCGATAACGAGATGTTTTTCTCGATTTTCTCGATTGTATGGACATCTCGATATTTTTCGATTGTATAAATTTTTTCTCGATGACTACAGTTTGCAAATTTCTTTTATAAGTCATATATTATGTATTATATACGTCATACATTTATTAAGAATCGTCTGCGATGAACTGGAATGAATCGATGTTAATAAAGACTAGGTGACTTCGACCGCTAGCGGTCCCCTCCTTTAATCGGGGCCCCTAATTTATACGTAATCTTGTAATATGAAATCACGAAGAGGTTACCCGCTATATACGGCACTGATATATGATAGCAGGCGGGTGTGGTGTGCACGCACTACAAAATCTTGTAAAAAATATAATATCGAAACGAATGAACGTCGGACCAGATCTCTTGGGGGAGGGGTCAAAGCGAGCGGAGGGGCACAGCAGCTGCATAATATGATTAAGTCGTCACAGGTCTTTAGGCCTTTCCAACCATATGTCACATGAGAAGTCTGGATCTGAATTCATAAAAATGCCCTCCCCGTGGAGGGGAAAGAGGGGAGGGGTGCGGGAGGTGGATAACATGAGTAAGTGGTCATAAGCCTTTCCAACAATATGTCACATGAGGAGTTTCGGCTCAATTTAGAAAAACACCCCCGTGGGGGAAAAGTGGGGTGGGGGCGGTCACCGGAGGTGCATTACATCAATAAGTAGTCACAGACCTTTCCAACGATATCTCACATGTGGGGTCTTGGCTAAATTTAGAAAAGTGTCCCCCGGGGGGGAGGGGGTTCAAAATGGGGGGATGGACACCGGAGGAGCATAACATCAATAAGTAGTCACAGACCTTTCCAACGATATCTCACATGAGGGGTCTTGGCTAAATTTGAAAAAGTGTCCCCCGGGAGGGGCAAATTGGGGGAGACTGTCACCGGAGGTGCATAACATCAATAAATAGTCACAGACCTTTCCAACGATATCTCACATGAGGGGTGTTGGCTAAATTTGGAAAAGTGCCCCCGGGGGGGTTAGCAAAGTGGTGGTGGGGACACCGTAGGTACATAACATCAATAAGTAGTCACAGACCTTTCCAACGATATCTCTCACGAGGGGTCTTGGCTAAATTTGAAAAAGTGTCCCCCGGGAGGGGCAAATTGGGGGAGACTGTCACCGGAGGTGCATAACATCAATAAATAGTCACAGACCTTTCCAACGATATCTCACATGAGGGGTGTTGGCTAAATTTGGAAAAGTGCCCCCGGGTGGGGCAAAGTGGTGGTGGGGACACCGTAGGTACATAACATCAATAAGTAGTCACAGACCTTTCCAACGATATCTCACACGAGGGGTCTTGACTAAATTTGAAAAAGTGTCCCCCAGGGGGGGCAAAGAGTGGGGGGGACTGTCACCGGAAGTGCATAACATCAATAAGTAGTCACACCTTTCCAACGATATCTCACATGAGGGGTCTTGGCTAAATTTGAAAAAGTGTCCCCCGGGAGGGGCAAATTGGGGGAGACTGTCACCGGAGGTGCATAACATCAATAAATAGTCAGACCTTTCCAACGATATCTCACATGAGGGGTATTGGCTAAATTTGGAAAAGTGCCCCCGGGGGGGGGGCAAAGTGGTGGTGGGGACACCGTAGGTACATAACATCAATAAGTAGTCACAGACCTTTCCAACGATATCTCTCACGAGGGGTCTTGGCTAAATTTGAAAAAGTGTCCCCCGGGAGGGGCAAATTGGGGGAGACTGTCACCGGAGGTGCATAACATCAATAAATAGTCACAGACCTTTCCAACGATATCTCACATGAGGGGTGTTGGCTAAATTTGGAAAAGTGCCCCCGGATGGGGCAAAGTGGTGGTGGGGACACCGTAGGTACATAACATCAATAAGTAGTCACAGACCTTTCCAACGATATCTCACACGAGGGGTCTTGACTAAATTTGAAAAAGTGTCCCCCAGGGGGGGCAAAGAGTGGGGGGGACTGTCACCGGAAGTGCATAACATCAATAAGTAGTCACAGACCTTTTCAACAATATCTCATAAGAGGGGTACTGACTAAATTTGGAAAAGCGTCCTCCGGGGGGGGCAAAGTAGAGGGGGGCGGCCACCGGAAGTGCATAACACTAATAAGTAGTCACAAACCTTTCTAACGATATGTCACACGAGGGGTCTTGGCTAAATTTGGAAAAGTGTCCTGAAATTTCATCTATTATAAATAATATTTAGCGGAGGGCTCCATAAAAAAATCCGATCTAAAATGATAAAAGCGGGAAAAACTACCCTCGCAGTGGGGGCCAAATTGGGGAGGGGAGGAAGAAAGTCTCATAATATGAAAGAGTCATCCGAGAGCTTACCGATGACATATCACATGACTGGTCCAAAAAAAGTTTGAAAATTGCTCCCCCTCTCTCCCCCCGTGGGCCCACTCTTTCACCCCGGAATTCACACAGCCGCCACTTTAAAAATTTTTATGTTCAATAAATAATATTTACCGGAAGACTGCATAAAAAACCCATATTTAAAGTGATATTTAAATTTATTATAGAAATCGCCTACGGTTTTAAAAATTTGTTCGCCCCTTCCCCACCCCCCTTTGAGCCAAAAAAAGGTTCATAGTATGAAAGAGTGGTCAAAGGGCTTTTCGATTATATGCCACAGGAAGGGTTCGGTACAATTTTTAAAATTGCACCTCATGAGTCCACTCTCACGTCCTCCTCCCTCGAAATCACCCGACCCACCTTCCTCTTTGAAACTTTTATATTTAATAAATAATTTTTATCGGAGGGTTCCAGGTATGTGACATCTTGGTAGGGCTAAAATAAGAGAAACTTTGAAAATTAAAGCTTCATTTCACAGCTCATTGTCATGCCTTTTTCTCTATCTCGTGCCTTGGTACTCTCGATAAATTTTCTTACTTTTCTTCTCTGCCGAGGACGAGAGAAATCCTCGAAAAGCTTCTCATAGCGAAATGTTGAAAAGCGCGAGAAAAATCCTCGAAAGACTTTTCATTGGGAGATTTCGAAAAGGACGGGAGTAACAAGCGAGAGGCTTCCCATCGGGAAAGGTTGAAAAGGGCGAGAGGAAACTCTCGAGAGACTTCCCATCCCGAAAGGTTTAAAACCGCGAGAGAACCAACCATCGAGCAGCTTGCCATCTGGAAGCGTCGAAATGCTGGAAAAATCATCGAGATGAGATTTGCCGAAATGCGAGATGGAAATGAAGCTTTCAGAGTCAAACTTACCGCATTTCTGGTTTAAGTCATAATTTCTCAAAGGAGTCCATCTGCTTATCCAATCTCTTTTTAGCTCACAGGCTATCTAAGCCTGAGAGCTAATGTACCCGTCGGTTCTGTGTGTATGCATGTACTGTACGTACGTACGTACGTATGTATGTACGTAACGCGATAACTCTTGATTAAAATGTACGATTTGCTTCAATTTTTTTTATGTTCATTCTGATAAGGCGTTCCGCTGTTTAGTTTTGACGGTTCATTGGTTAAGGATAAAGGGAGAGAAGGGGGGCTGGTGCCCCCCCCCTCCTTAATTTAGATAAATAGGTTTTTCATGCAAAATTCTTCGATTTGCTCCAAATTTCGTATACCGGTTTATTATGTTAAGGAGCTTCCCTGATTAAACTTGGAGGTTCATTAGTTAAGTATGAAGGGGGGAAAGGGGGATAGACCCCCTCCTTAATTTAGATAAATGGGTTTTTCATGCAGAATTATTCGATTTGCTCCAAATTTGGTATACCGGTTCATAATGTTAAGAAGTTGCCTTGATTAGATTTGGAGATTTACGTGTTAAGTATAAAGGGGGAGAAGGGGGCTAGACCCCCCCCCCCCCTTAATTTAGATAAATGGGCTTTTCATGCAGAATTATTTGATTTGCTCATAATTTGGTATACCGGTTTATTATGTTAAGGAGCTTCCCTGATTAAACTTGGAAGTTCATTGGTTAAGGATAAAGGGGGAGAAGGGGGGGCTGGTCCGCCCCCCCCCTTAATTTAGATAAAAGGGTTTTTCATGCAGAATTATTCGATTTGTTCCAAATTTGGTATACCGGTTTATTACGTTAAGAAGTTGCCTTGATTAGATTTGGAGGTTTACGGGTTAAGTATAAAGGGGGAGAAGGGGGCTGGTCCCCCCTTAATTTAGATAAATGGGCTTTTCATACAGAATTATTTGATTTGCTCCATATTTGGTATACCGGTTTATTATGTTAAGGAGCTTCCCTGATTAAACTTGGAAGTTCATTGGTTAAGGATAAAGGGGAGAAGGGGGGCTGGTCCCCCACTTAATTTAGATAAATGGGTTTTTCATGCAGAATTATTTGATTTGCTCATAATTTGGTATACCGGTTTATTATGTTAAGGAGCTTCCTTGATTAAACTTGGAGGTTCATTAGTTAAGTATAAAGGGGGGTACACCCCTCCTTAATTTAGATAAATGGGTTTTTCATGCACAATTATTCGATTTGCTCCAAATTTGGGATATCGGTTTATTATGTTAAGAAGCTGCCTTGATTAGATTTGGAGGTTTATGGGTTAAGTATAAAGGGAAGGGGCTAGTCTCCCCTTAATTTAGATAAAAGGGTTTTTCTTGCAGAATTATTGGATTTGCTTCAAATTTAATATACCGATTCATTCCGATATGGCGCTTCCTTCATTAGATTTGGAAGTTCATTGGTTAAGTATACAAGGGCGAAAAGGGGGCAAGTCCCCTTAATTTAGTTAAATGGATTTTCATGGAGAATTATTCAATTTACTTTAATTTTTTTTTCTATGTTTGTTCTGATAAGGAGCTTTCCTGATTAGATTTGGAAGTTCATTAGTTAAGTATAAAAGGGTTAAAGGGGTTAGACCACCCTTAATTTAGCGATATGTTCCTTTTTTTCATGCAGAATTATCTGATTTGCTTCAAATTTGATATACTGATTTATTATAGTTAAGGAGTTTCCCTGATTAGATTTGGAGGCTCATTGGTTAAGTATAAAAGGGGCAAACGGGGGATATTTCCCTTCATTTATTTTTTGAGGGACATTATTCTTTGAAATAAGAGTATAATATACAGTTAGTGTTAATAACCTGTGAGCTCAATGCCATCAGTTTAACTGGCACTTATCATTTTATTGCTATTAACCGATGTGGGTTATGAAGCATAGTGGTTTATGTACTCAGTTCTGTATAGTCCTAGTTTCAAACTTTACTGTTAAATTTAGTGTCATTTTGCCACGAATTTTCAATGTTTCTCTTATTTTAGCTCTGCCAAGCTGCCCCATACCTGGAGACTCAGATAAATACTATTTATTAAATATAAAAAGTTCAAAGAGGAAGGTGAGTGAATTCTGGGGTGCGCGAGAGTGCACAAATGGAGGGGGAGGGGCGGGTAATTTTCAAACTTTTACCAAACCTCTCCTTGACATATCATCGGAAAGTCCTTTCACCACTCTTTCATATTATGAACCTTTCTCCTCCCAGAGTTGAATTCCGGAAGGAGTTCGGGGGGGGGGGGGGGGAGCGGTGCGGGCGTGACTTTTTTTTTTTTAATTGTAGAGATTTCTACAATAAATATCATTAAATGAGGTTTTTTAATGGAGCTCTTCGATAAATATTATTTATTAAATATAAAATTTTAAAAGTGTGGCTGCGTGATTTCCGGGTATATTCTAGGATAAAAGAGGGAACCCACGTGGGAGGGGTAGATTTCAAACTTTTTTTGGGCCAGTCATTTGATCTATCATCGGAAAGTTTTCGGTTATCATCGCAAAGTTACTCTTTCATATTATGAACCTTTCTTCTTCCTTCCTTAGTTTGGCGCCCCGAGAGAAGCACTTTTCGAACTTTTTTGAAATCGTAGCGTTTTTAAACATTTTAGATCGGATTTTTTTACGGAGCCCTCCGATAAATAATTTTTAGTATATGAAAATTTCAAAGAGAAGGATGGGCAGGGTATATTTCGGGGGGGGGGGGGGGCACGATAATTGGAATCCTAGGAGTTGGGACTCTTTTCTATCTTTTGCTGAGACCCCTCATGTGATATATCATTGGAAAGCTCTGTGACTACTATTTCATTTTATATATCGCCCGCGCCCCTCCCCTTACTTTGCCCCCGAGCGGGGGGCACTTTACTAAATTTAGCCGACACCCCTCATGTGCCATATCGTTGGAAAGTCCTGTGACCACTTATTCATATTATGCACTTTCCTTGCCCCTCCCTCCTACTTTGCTCCCCGCGGGAGTTTGTTTAATGTATTCCAGTCGAAGACTTTATAAAAATGGGGAAATTAAAGATCCAATCTCAAATGACGTAGAAAAATCAAAAAATTTTGATCCCTTTTATCATCCTTTAGTTCATATTTTTGCCACTAGGGTGTGCTTTTGATTCTTATTTCTTTGGCCATTTTGGTACTAATTGCCGAAAAATTCTAATTTTTTATACTTAAACTCCCCTTACCGCTTCATAGCTACTCGCGTTTTTTCAGCTTTTTTCAACAAGGGGGCACCCTTACAAGACTTTTCCAGTCTTATGGCTCCTTTATAGTTTCCCTTTGGTTTGTTGTTTTTTTATTCCTTCTGTTTTCAGTTACCCTATATTTAATAAAATCTGCCTTATATATATGTAAAAACAATGATTTCAATAACCGATTCTAGAACATCTCCTTTGTAGATTCTCGAAAGTAATCGATGACTGTATCGATTGTGTATTTTACGATAACGATTTTTTTCGATTGGTAAATTTTCGAGAATCGCCCATCACTAAGCCCTATCACTACTATGAAATTGTCGGCCAGAATAATAGCTAAGTTTTCCAATAACTGTTTTTAGCTTTTCTCGTTATAATCGATTGTAAAACATCTCGATTGTAGATTCTATGAATTAATCGATGGCTGCATCGATTGTGATTTTTTACGATGACGATTTTTCTCGATTGTCGAATTCTCGAGAATCGCCCATCACTAGTGCCACCTGTTGGGAGAGTTTCGCCAAAACGTAATCAGTACCAAATTGCATCAAGGATTAACTGAATGTCAAGTTTTATGAAAATCCGTGCATTAGTTCTTGAGATATAGCTATTGGGGGAATTGTTAAAAAGGCAGCGTAGCAGCGCCACCTGTTGCGCGATTCACACCAAAAAATAATCAGCTCCAATTTAGGTCAGGGACTAACTGAATCTAAAGTTTTATTAAATTCCGTTCATTAGTTCTTGAGATAGCGCGCTCACAAAATTTGTGTCACACACAGACAGATAGAGTCACAGACTCACAGACAGAAAATTTGTAAAAACATGTTTTTCGGGATCTCTGACCCCTAAAACGTGTAAATCAGCCGAAAACTGGAATTCGCAAATTTTCACGAATACAATACAAGTAAATATACATGTATTTCAAGTAAATATATATTTCAAGTAAATATACATGCAGACGACGATTTTTTTAAAAACGTAAAACAGTATTGTGTACTTTGAAACAGCATAATAAAATTTCGCTACGAGGTCAGTTTTTATGAAAGATAAAGAAAAAAAAACAAACAAACAAACAACAACAACAACAACAACAACAACAAACAGACTGAAACACAAATATATTACTTTTAGATCCCATTGATATTCTAACGAGATCAAGAATATTTAGAAACATACTTGTCAGATTCTTGCGGAAATTCAGGTTTATAAAGAACAGGTATGATCTAATATTTATCAACATCGATTTGATAAGGAGAAAATTAGGGAGCTAACAAAAAATCAAAGAAAAAAAAATAATACCCTGTATATTTATCTTGTAAAATAAAATGCACGAAATGATCTACCGCTATAGAGTATAGATAAACAGACATTGTACAATATATGTATTCATTTGTGCAAGAAAAGCACACATATTACTAGAGATATAGCGATTTTTTTTTAAATTAAAAAAATCTTCCATGTTTTTTGCTTATAACATGCAGGGTTTGAGCCCAAATTTAACTCCAGTTTCAGAAAAATTGACAAAATGTAGTAGAAACAATATAGTACAATTGGAATATAAGTATATTAAATATTTTATGAAATATGAGCAGTTGTATGAAATAATTTTTATCTGCGCATGCGCGAACGATAACAAGGATCTTTTTACATAATTTAATAGTCAACTCTATAGAGCAACTTATTAAACAAATCCATTCAAATATCGTGAAAATTCAGAAAGATATTGGCGTTAGAGTGAGGTGATTTTTAGTTGCTTGCTAACACAAGCTGAATGATAAGGGATTGTCCACAAATTGCCAATTTTAATTTTAAATTCTTTTAAATTTTCATTTTTTATTGATGCTTTAGTTCTTTCTTCATAACCACCAGAACAAGCCTATACCATGATAAAAAGAAGTATCAAAATCGAAGCATTTTCATTCCAAATCTACTCGTTGACAAATATCGAATAGCAAATACTAACTTTTTCCTAAAAGTCAGTTAATAAAAAAGGACAATCCCTTATCATTCAGCTGCTTTTAGAGAATAACTGAACATTAGCTCACTCTAAGGCCGATATCTTTCTGAATTTTTACGATATTTGACTGGATATTTTTAATAAGTTGCTCCATACAGTTAACTATTAAATTAATAGGCCAGTAAAAATAGGATTTTACTAACCGAAAATTCGCGGAAAGCTGGAAATTGTTTTAATCACTTTGTTTTACATCCAAATGTATACCAGGCAATATTGACCGTATAGGGGCTCTACCTAGCAAAATTCATGGTAGTTCTGGAAAAAGGCTTACTATATGTTTTTTGGGTCGCTGAATCCGAATTTTTAACTTCCCACCAAAATTTTCCCCCGGCAACCCACCCAAAATTTGGTAAAATGCCCCCCCCCCTCCAAAAAAAAAAGATTTTTATTAAAAAAATCATTTTTTTTATTGTTTTAGGGGAAAAGTATCTAGAAATTCAGAAAGTAGGCAAAATTTGCAACAAATTAGATATATGACATTATGACTTATGATGAAGGGGAAGGGGGGATCTGCCTCGAAACTTGCGCGCGGTGCTGCGTGAACTAAGTTGCGCAATTCCACTTAACCACTCACACGTTTACATTCGCCCTCCCATCTCCCCTCCAAAGTTTTTCTATAAGGTTTACTTTAAGATTTTTGGGTCGCTGAATCCGAATTTTTAACTTTCCCCCAAAAATTCCCCCCCCCCGAAATCCCCTCCAAATAGTTGTTTTTAACTTAAATTTCTTATTGTTTTAGGGGAAAAGCATTACGAAATTCAGAAACTAGACAAAATTTGCAACAAATAGGATATACGACATTATGATGTAGGATGAACGGGGAGGGGTAGGGCTGCCTGTGAACATGCACTGCGGCGCTACGTGCACTAAGTTATGAAGTCCAGGCAACAGGGGATTTTAAACTGGAAAAATTAATACTAGTTCTGGATTTCGACTCACTTTATGTTTTTTCGGTCGCTGAATCCGAATTTGTAACTTCCCACCAAAATGTCACCCGGCAACCCCCCCAAAAATTGTTTTTTTTAAAAAAAATTTGGTTTTTGAGAAAAGCGCGCGGGGAACGTTCTGAGGCAGCCCCCTCTCTCCCCGTTTATCCTACGTCATAATGACATATATCATATTTGTTGCAAATTTTGTCTAGTTTCTGAATTTCGTAATGCTTTTCCCCTAAAACAATAAGAAATTTAAGTTAATAACAACTATTTTGGCGGGTTTTCGGGGGGGGGGGGATTTTGGGGGTAAGTTAAAAATTGGAATTCAGCGACCCAAAAAACTTAAAGTAAACCTTATAAAGAAAGTTCGGAGGGGAGATAGGAGGGCGAATGTAAACGTGTGAGTGGTTAAGTGGAATTGTGCAACTTAGTCCACGCAGCACCGCGTGCATGTTCCGAGGCAGATCCCCCCTTCCCCTTCATCCTAAGCCATAATGTCATATATCTAATTTGTTGCAAATTTTGCCTACTTTCTGAATTTCTAGATACTTTTCCCCTAAAACAATAAAAAAAATTGATATATTTAATAAAAACCTTTTTTGGGGCTTTTTACCAAAATTTGGGGTTGGAGGGGTGGTTGCCGGGGGAAATTTTGGTGGGAAGTTACAAATTCGGATTCAGCGACCCAAAAAACATAAAGTAAGCCGATTTCCAGAACTACCATTAATTTTGCTAGGTAAAATTCCCTATTGCCTGGACTAATGAAGGGATTTGAAGTTTGTCCCATTTTTCCTGGTGAGCTTTAGACGTGGCACCACAAAAACCTCAAACATTTCGGACTTTTTTCAGTGTTTTGTAAATAACTCAAAAACCGTTCACTACACTGAAACAGTCCTCGTTTATAAATTGTAGAGCACAAAATTCTGCGTCGATTGAGTATTACAGACTAAAAATTACATCAATAATAAGCGAAATATGATAGATCAAAAAAGTGCATTTTTTCTAATTTTTCTGAAAAAACTCATAAAATTGGTTTTTTGCGTACCAATCATCGGTTAAATGAATCATTTCCCTTACAAAACAGTCGAACTGCATAAATTGCCTAATTGTTCTGTTTAATTAACAACTTCAAAATTTAATTACATCAATATGGGAATTGCACCAACCTTTCCAACAGATGATTACACTTGAAATGCTACCGATGTCCTCAAATTATTTTTAATTCTGTGCTTTGTAAGCAAATTATTTTTTGAGGTGCATATATGGTTATGTTTCTCTTTTTGATATCTTTGGGATGAGGAAAACTCGAAAGTCGGTATTTTACGATTTGCTCACTCCCCTTGATAATTTAGAACAAACCATACAAACTGTCCATGAGATTGATGGTGGCTTCCTCCTTCATCGAGTGAGTTGGGAGCTAAGAGAAAAGTTCTCGTCAATTATTTAAAAGTGCATTGGATATTTGAGGAACAACTACGGTAAAACTTCAACTGTTATATTTGACGGTTACCCAGAAGAATCGTCAGAACATGGCACCAAGTCTGCTGAGCGCTTACGTCGTCGATAAAATATATACATTGCAGAAAGTGTTGACTTTGATGAAAATACGACGCCCACAATGCAAAAAGAGCACTTCCTTGCAAATGAAGGTAATAAACGCCGTTTAATAAAAATGCTCATTGAAAAACTGGAGCAACACAATTTTACTGTAAAACAAGCTGTCGAGGATGCTGATACTAGCATCGTGATGGTAGCCTACAACTTGATCAGCTGTCAGGACTTGTCATCATAGTTGGGGAAGATATTGATCTGCTTGTGCTTTTGACTGCATTTGCTCCCAACTCATCCACGATACAGTTCTTGAAACCTGGGAAAGGACAGTCAGGCAATGTTTTCTATTCACCATTAAGTTTCAAGTACTCGCCGATCGTGAAGAATAACATCCTATTCCTACATGCTTTTAGTGGCTGTGATTCTACATCGGCCTTCTTCAGGCAGGGCAAAATGAAATTCGTCAAGCTTTTGGAAAATCATGCTCACCTAAAGGATGCTCCAACTGTCTTTAATAACCAATATGCTACGCCTCAGGACGTAAGTGTTGCTGGGAAGAAATTTATTGCCCCCTTATACAATCCCCAGTACGACGAATCCACAACACTGCACAAATTGCGATACAACACATTTGCTAAACACCTTATGAAGACCCAATTTAACCTCGCTTCTCTGACGCCAACTGGAGATGCAGCCAAACAACATTCATACAGAGCTTTTCTTCAGATCAACATCAGGAATGGAAGGGTGATGAATCCAACTGGTTGGGTGTTGGAAGTCATTCAGGCATGGTATACTTCCAGTCACCACAAACGATGTAGCTGCACCACCGGAGCTCCTAAACACTCTGTCATGCAAATGTGCAAAGGCGGTTTATATTCTTCTAGGAAGGACGGGGTTAAACGCTCAATTATATGTTACCACTATAAAGGTGCGTCGTGCACAAATACCGCAGAAGAAGACTCACAAACCGGATACGACGAAAAAGTAGATATGGACGAACAGGTCTTCCCTGTACAGGAGGACGAAGAACTGGCAGATCAAAGTCCAGCAAAAAAAAAAAAAAAAAAAAAAGCTTTAAGCTCGATTTTCCTGTATTTCCTTCAAGTAACTTTAGCTAATTTTATTACCATTGCTTATATACTAATTTTTTTTTTAAATAAATTAATTTTCTTGATTTTCTGTTATTATTACATTGTTCTCTAACATTTTATAAAATACATAATTTTTTTTAAGTACACATACAATTCTTTCACTTTTAAATTACCAATCCCTTATATTCATCATTTGATAGAATTTTCAAAATATAATCATTTATGCACGCAAAAATAATTTACCTACAAAGGACAGAATTAAAATTAATTTGGAGACATCGGTTGCATTTCAAGTGTAATCATCTGTTGGAAAGGTTGGTGAAATTCCCATATTGATGTAATTAAATTTTGAAGTTATTAATTAAACAGTACAATTCGCAATGTATGCAGTTCTACTGTTTTGATTCCTTTAACCGATAGATGGTACGCAAAAAACCAATTTTATGCGTTTTTTTTAGAAAAAAATAGGAAAATGCAATATTTTGATTTATCATATCTCGCTTATTATTGGTATAATTTTTAGTCTGTGGTACTCAATTGACGCAGAATTTTGTGCTCTACAATTTATAAACTAGGACTGTTTCTGTAGAGTGAACGGGTTTTGAGTTATTTGCGAAATACTGAAAAAAGTCCGAAAATTTTGAGGTTTTTGTGGTACCACGTCTGAAGCTTTCTAGGGAAAATGGGACAAACTTCAAATCCCTTCATTTGAATGCAACACATAGTGATTAAAACGATTTCCAGCTTTCTGCGAATTATTGTATAAAAAGGCCCTGTTTTGATCTAATTTTAGAGGCCTATATGTAAAAAGATCCTTGTTACCGTTTGCGCAAGTGCAGATAAAAAAAAAAAATCATACAACTGCCCATATTTCCTAAAATATTTATATTCTAATTGCACTATATTGTTTCTTACAATTTCTCAATTTTTCTGAAACTGGCGTTAAGTTTAGTTGAAAAACCTGCATATTATAAGCAAAAAATATGCAAGAATTTTTTAATATAAAAAAAAAGCTATATCTCTATTAATATACGTGTTATTCTTACATAAATGAATACACATATTGTATATTGTCCACCTATTTATATTCTGTAGCGATGTATTATTTCGTGTATTATATTTTACAGGGTATATTATACAAGTATTTTTTTTTATTTGATTTTTTGTTGGCCCCCTAATTGTCCACCTTATTAAATTGACCTTGATAAATATGAGGTCAAACCTGTTCTTTTCTATCCTGAAATCCCAGAAGAATCTGACAAGTATATTTCTAAATATTCGACAAAATGTCTAAAATTTAAAGTGTCCGATCATTAATGGCCATATAGTATAGCCAATAACCGATAAGATTCAATAAATGAGTGACACAATGAATATTGCATATTCATTTTTTTCCATAAAACATTAGCTTGTTATGAAGGAAAATACACAAAAATCATATCACTGCGGCCTCCCGGGCTCCTAGACTTCAGTCTACTCAACCTAATGGGTAATCCGCCTCTGCCCCCCAATACGTTTTTGTTGTATATAAAAGAAATGTAATTGACTATAACTCTCTATAAAGTTTTTATGAATAATTCTGTTGATAGAGAGGTTTCATTTCTGTCTTCCAAAAAAAAAAAAAAAATAAAATAAAAGCAATTTAACAAATTACAACGACCATTTGGAAAATGATTTTTTCAAAGTCTAAAATTTAAGACATAAAAAATCGCACGGAGTTGATCATACATTACGTACGCCATGAATTAACACGTTCACGCCGGCGCGGTGGGTCACACTCGACTGTCCCACAGCTGCAAAGTCTCCGGTTTTTTGGATACCAGTATTTTAATACAAAAAATGTTATTTTATTTAATTAGAACAATTGGGCGAATTAAAGGAACAACATTTTCTCTAAAATAATAATGGTGTGCAAAATGCCGGAGACAGTCGAGTGTGACCCACCGCGCCGGCGTGAACGTGTTAAACATTAATAGTGTTATACACGTAAAAATTGCAAGCGACAAAAATTGCCTGCGACTCGTCAGATTTCCTGAAACTTACGTACTATTCACCTGAAACTTGCGTATTATCCAAGCATTTCATTGGCTGTTCGGGAAAAGACTTTTCCATCGTCAGATTTCTTGGTAATCTGACGACCAATTTTAAATGAAATTTCATTCTTAAACATCCCACGATATTACTTTTTACACCGTCGTATATAGAAAAAAATGTACTTTTAAATGCAATTTGTTTGAAAGCTGTATCTCAATTTGTTTCTGAGTTATTATTTTTTTTGTAGTTTTTATTACTTTTTTGTCATAGTGGCAACTGAAGTATCCATCTCTGTTGAAAGTAAAGGGAAACTAAAGATTACTGTATAGACCAATCAGAAAACGAATAAAATGCTGATTCAACCAATAAAAAGCTTCAGATATGCTTTTGATTTCCTACCCTGACGAGGACAATAACCATTTTTCCAAATGGTTAAAAAAAATCCCTACCGGTTCGGCCTGCAGGCACAGGTAGATTTCGAAATTAAGTACTAATTTCACCAACAAGACTAACAAACAAAAACTAAATGCAACCCTTTATACAGCATCCCTGAGGTTCGTAAAAAATTTTCATCACGCCAATTATACTTTTTTATCTCCTTAGTGGCGGATTAACGGAGGTGTGATTTTTTTTTATTCTACAACCCTCCCCTTTTTTTTTTAAATTTTTGCTGTAAGAGTTGTTTCCTATCAAAAACCTGTCAATATAAAAGTTGTAGTTAATATTAAGAAGGGTTATAATAAATTTAAGCGGATTTGATATCTTGTAAATTGATGAATTGATGAATTTTTTTCTTCTTCACCCTCCCCCTTTTTTTTGCTGTAAGAGTTGGTCCTATCAAAAACTTGTCAATATAAAAATTGTAGATAATATTAAGAAGATTCATAATAAATTTAAGTGGATTTGATATCTTGTGAATTGACGAAGTTATGGATTTTTTTCTTCTTAACCCCCTACGAAGGCGACTTCCTGTAAAAGGCGTTTTGGTTCGCCATAAACGGTGGTTCCGGGTTCGTAAATAAAAGGGAAAAAACTCCAGTAATACATGCCGGCATAGATGTTTTTTTATTCAGATAGAAGCGAGAAAACAAACATAATGTAGAACACAGTTAAATCCAGTTGTATATATGTAAAAATGGAGATATGAGGGGAAGTGCTCCGTAACGTCAAAAAAAGCAGCGGCCCCTTTATCGGGACCTTACAACCACAGCGAGAGAAAACCAACTGAACGTTTTGCGTACTGAATCGCATGACTTGGCGTAGTACATTATCTCCAATTTACAAAGTTTTTGACGCCGGAATAAAAGAGACAAAGCATTGGCGGGAGGTTTAGCAGAATATAATGTGGCAGACCCCCTTCAGCACTCACTCACGGGATGTAAAGCAGCCCTACTTTATTTCATGAGTAAGAGCGACATCAAGTCTGGGTTTGTTTATTTTTAACACCAACAAATTAGTTTAAATGTGTTTGTGAAATCTTAACGAATGTATAGAAAATGCAGAGAAAAAGCATATGTACTAAGATAAATGAAATATATTTGAAACCGCAATTCCCATAAAATAATTTTATTTTTTGTTATTTCATTTTAACCGCCAAATTCTAGCTGCAATTAAAAATGACTTATTTACAACGCAGATAAACTACGATAAAAGTAAGTGTAATGTTAAAAAGACAAATGCACTTAGATTTATGTGTCATTATTTGATTACTTTTAAACAAAGACCGTTAAGAAATAGAAATTAAATATGCGAGAATGGATAATGGAATTTTGAATAAGTGGAAAATGAAATCGTAAATCTTT
The DNA here is from genome assembly GCA_963932465.1 of Maratus speciosus. NCBI lineage: Eukaryota > Metazoa > Arthropoda > Arachnida > Araneae > Salticidae > Maratus > Maratus speciosus. Next base: position 413,753,297 of record OZ010794.1, read on the forward strand.
GTATTTGAACGTGTTAAATTAAGTTCGTTGCGAAAAAAAGAGAGAAAAAAAACATGTTTATATAATTACATATTGTTTTAAGAAGATGAATTAATTTAATGATTTCACTTGTTCAAAGTAGATTTTTGAGTAACGGGGGGCTGGAAAATGATATGTGCAGAGAATCTGCCACCCCACCTTTTTGTTTTGTTTTTAAATTTTTTTCGGTACGAATTGGTCCTATCAAAAACTTGTCAATATAAAAGTTGTACATACTATTAAGAAAATTTATAATAAATTTAACTGGATTTGATGTCTTGAGAATTGACGAAGTTATGAATTTTTTTCTTCTCAAAACCCTATTTTTTTCGCCCCTTGAGCCCATTTTTAGTTTTATCAAAAAATTTGTCATACATAAATTTTTGGCCATTTTTTAGAAGTAATAATAACTTTAAACTGAGTGGATATGTATTATAACTAAGAAGTTATAGTTTTTTTTTTGTTTTTTACAGAACCCCTCCCTATTTCCACCCCCTTGGTCCGATTTTGCTCATTAACGAACTTCACCGAGATTTTCTGCCCCTTGATTTTATGTATCAGTTTGGAAGAGATTTGCGCAGAATTATGGAAGTTAGCGTGTCCATAAAAAAGTGATACATAGATATAAAATTTTGAACTGGGGTGGGTTTGGGTTCTAGGGGTCATGATCGGCGTAGATCTGCAAAAATATTTCAGAAATTCCAACATAGGGGAGATTGTAATAATTAATGTTTCTTACGAAATCTACCTAAAAGGGTTTTCTAGAAAATTTTGATAGTTTTTTAAAGAGATGTTTTCATTGAAAATATTGGTTCTTTAATATTATGCTACATTTTGGATTAAAATGCCGTTTGTATGTACCAGGAGATCCAAATCGCGTTAGATAACATAATGAAGCCCAGTGTGCAGTATATTGGTGAAAACATTTCTTAATTAAAAATATCTAATAGATTTTTTACATTTAATGTATTTTTAATAGTAATGTCATAATAACAACATCAAAAGTAATTTTTATTTAAAAAATATCAATTATTGAAAATACATAGAAATACATCAACATAAAAATTATTTTACCTTGTTCGGAAAACGCGTGTTAATTTTGTGTAAAGGAAGTGACAATGAAAAATGTAATAGCATGCCAGGGAACATAAAGTCTTAATAACAAAAAATTCTTTTACCTTGTTCGAAAAAAGCATGACAATTTCGGGTAAAGAAAAAAAGCAATAAAAATACAGTAGCGTGCCAGGGAATGTGGAATCTCAATGCAGGAAAAAATGAATGAAATTGCTTACGGTCATTAGCTGTTATTCAAATGAGTCAAAATAGTATTTGTAACTTTTATTTTTATTTATCGGCCAAATAGTCAAATACGCATTGTCATCGGATTTTTAAAGTTTTATAGCATTTTGAAAATTTGAAAGAGATTCTAAGAAAAATTATTTACAGTTATATTCTTATACAACCTTACATTTTCTACAATTTTGAACTTTTGATTTTTTTTTTTTTTTTTTTTTTTTTGCATGCTTTTCTTTCAAGTGTTTCTAATTATAAGTATTGAATTTCTAAAAAAGTTAATTCATTATAGAATAAACGGTCACGTACAGAGAGTTTCATACAATAAATATATGAATTAGTAACTGGACATTGCATTACACAAATATATCATTAAAAGTTGTTATCTAGGCTTTAACCCTTTATCTACGGCATTATGATCTACTGCGATTTTTTTCATGTAATATTTTTTTTTTCAGTTACTACAATGAAAATTAAAGGATAAACATAAAAAAAATATTCACCCGTGAGAAATTTCATTATTTAGGTGTAATTATTCAAAGTGGTACTTTAAAGTACCGTCAGTACACTATGACTAAAATATCGTAACAGAAAACCCACAAGGTTTCACATGGCACACATTTCAAATGGCACCAGAAAAATTTTCGATTAAATAAGTATGTGAAATATAGGCTTTTTGTTATTTACAAATAAATCTTTTGGCGAATTCCGGTGCCAATCATTTATTTCAACACTTTAGAATTGAAAATGCTTTGTCCCTGAAATGGTTAAAAAAACTATTTTATTTTATTTTAGGTTTCGATCTTGTTAGCAGTGCTTTAGTTATGTGACGTCTATATTCCAGGAACAACATGTTCTCTCGCATCAGGGGCGCGCCGACCCAGTGTGCAAAGTGTACACCGCACACAGGCGCCAGAATAGTAAAGGCGCCAAATAGTTTAGGCGAAGCTGAAAAATTTGAAAACCTTTTATCCAATTTAAATTTATTAAAGCGGTATTTAAATCGAAAGTGCGTCATTTCTGATGACACATTTATGAGCTCATTTTTACTTTTAAGATATATGAAATTTGCAGATGCTCGTCAGTGGTGTAGCTTTAGGGGTGCGAGGAGGGGAGTCTCAAACCGAAAAGTGCTACGGTGTCGAAAGGTAACGATCGAAAGGCGCGTCGTTGTCGTAAGGTCATGGTCGTAAGGTGCCATTGAAGGCTTAAGGGCGCCGTCAAGCGCCTAAAATAAATTTTAAAAAGTGCTAGAAACATAAAAAATTCGGAAGGGCGACCGCGAATGCCCCTTTTGACTTCACTGCTCTAGATCAGACCCGTCCAACTTTTCAGAAAATAGGAGCGCCCTACAGCTGGGGGAAAACATGGAAGGCTCCATTATTCAAATAATTAAAAATATATAACACTCCTATCTTACTGTAGTATTGGTAGTGATACACATACGGACGATATAAAAACGAGTAGTGTATTACATGGCACAATGGTAAAGCAGCATAAGTCCCCAGGTAAAAGTAAATTGCCGAAAAAAGCACAAATCAATCACATCAATCGGCTACATTATAACAGAAACAATAAATAAATAAAACGGGATGAAGCTCAAAATGCAACGCATTTAAAAAAAGAAATGAAAAACGCCATTCGATTCCAACCCAATTTAATAGTCATGCCTAACATTGTATGCTTTTATGCATAAAAACGAGCCCATGAGTGTGTAAGAAAGTTTCATGTCATTTACAGTAGGGAAACATGTTTTTGAGAACAACCTCAAAATGAATTACGTTTTATTGAAATTTTAATTGAATAATTTATAGATTTGCTTCGAACAAAGAATAATCAGTCAAGTGCGAGTTTCACTCGCGTACAGAGAGTTCATACAATAAATTTATTAATTTCTAACTGCAATCTTACACAATATAGTTGTTAAACGAATAATAAGACTGCAAATAACTTAGAATTATTTTATTAAATATTTTTCAATAATTGCCTTCAATAATTAAATTCAATTGAAATGAAAAACGCTGAATACTTATCATTGTGTTCCGTCTTGCCTAAACCAAAGACCTTGTACGAAGTTTAATATTGCCATTGTGCCAAGTGCGTTTCGAAAGGAGGTCACAAAGTTGCATGGCCACTTCGGTCTGTGCCACGTTTTTTAGATAGGTTTTTAATTAATATCTCGGCTAATTACCGACAAGTCTTTTGGAAAGTCATTATCGACAGTCCTTGGATGATTTTCAGTCGATAGGTACTTCGAACTCCCCTCAAATCTCCGTTGAGCGCAAGCAAAATAAAGTTCATGTATAACTGAAAACTGCGATTTTCTGAAAAATTGTATGACCTAGGATAATCTCTATAGTTTTCCCGCAATGTTTAAATAAATTCCAACTACTTCTAATTTTTTCGTAATTTTATTTTCAAAAGATTTGGAAATAGGAGGGGGGCTTAATTTTGCCATACATTTTCGACGAATTTCTGAAAATATAATTGTATCTAAGAGCAAAACAAATATATTTTTGAGTTCTGTGTTACACATAACTCAAAAATATATTTGTTTTGCGAGCTTTTTCGAACGATTTCACCCCCCCCCCTCCCCATTTTGTCTGAAATATGTAACCGTTCACTGTGTGAAAAAGGGGGAGAAGCTGCCAATTGTTGAGATTTGTTATGTAAATTTTTTTCATGATTTTTGGAAAATTGTATGGGGTAGTAATGAACAAATTAAAACTTTAAAATGACTTCTACTGATGAAAAAATGAGTTAAGAGGAGAGGAGTGAGTGCTTAGTAATACCCAGGCCAAAATCTTTAAAACAATATGTCACATAAAAAAATTCATTTTCTCCCCCACGTGGGGAATGCTACCTAATAGTCTGGAGTAAAGTCCTGCATCGGGTCGAGTTACCCGCTTTTACCCTTACCCGACCCGACCCGCACTCGGCGCTATATTTTCCCGTTGCGGGTCGGGACGGGTTGACTTTAACTATTTTTGTTGCGGGTCGGGTTGGCTTTCATTGTTTTGGGTTCGGGCCGGTTTTGTGTCGGCTTTTTTACTCTTGCGGGTCGGGTTAGGATCGACCCGATTTTTTTAAAGAATGTGGAAAATATTTTTTCATGTTAAAAGCCTATATAAAAACGAGGATCAAAATTTCACAAAAGCAAAATGCGTGCCTGTCTGTTTTGTCTTTAGTCATCCTTTCATGAGTCTTCGAAATAACAAGCTGCATTAAGGTTAGTTGGGGCAACTGGGACATGATTTTACAATCTGACTCTGGAGCTTCTGACAATTCAGCTTCAAAAAGCTAATGTTCGTTTCAATTAAAGTCTGAACTTCTGTAAATGTGTTCAGTTAGGTTACCTCTATCAGACAGAAATGCTCAAAATTACATTTTAATATTTAAAAATATAAAAATATGCATATTTCATCTTTCTTTCCTCATGGGTCCAGTTGCCCCCAAAAATAGGGTAACTGGACCAGGAGGGTCTATGTTCCACACGCGTTTATATTTTTTCATATCGGATATCAGGTCCTGTTTGAAAAAGTGTAAACAACTTAAAAAAATTTAAACCAGGCAGATCATGTAAATTATATGTCAATAAACAGCGTTGTAAGGGAAACCTTTGCTGTCAGTGTGCCTAAAAAAAGCACTAAAAGTGAAAATATTAGATTTATTTATACCAAAAATATAAAACTTAAGTAATTACTTATGTACTTTACTATAGATAATAAGTATAAAAGTCACATGGGTATTTTAAGGAAAAAATAGCAAGGTAAATCTCTAAACAAAAGGCTACGTAAGTACTTAAGTACTTTATCTTTATCCAGGGGTCGCATTATATAGGGAAAATTTTATTGTTCCTTAAAGAAAGGTGCGATGAAGATATTATTTTCAAAATAGTGGTAGGGACGATAAAAGATTCCCTATAGCATAGCTGCCAACTTTTACGCTTTCCTCTTACCACTAAAATATTATAGTAAATGTTGTCTTATTTAATCGTCGAAATCTTATGATTAAGCAAAACGAAAATCTCTATTAAATTTTAGTGGTAGCAAGAAAGCGCAAAAATTGGCAGCTATGCCTCGACCCCTGTGTATAGTACAATTTCAAGGTCTGGCTATCTGGCTTTCAGGGGCAAGGTACTTGCATTCGTAAAATGTTGAAATAATTTAATGACACCAATATTTACAAGAGAATCTATCTGAAAACATGTAAAAGTATATTTTCGCGTACTTAATAAAGGTTAAATTTTAATTATAAAATTCAGGTGCCAATGTGGCAATTAGGAATTAAAATTAAGTGATGCCATAACGGCATCACCGCCTCTCAAGGGGTCAAGAAATTTGGTTTGATACCACTCAATATGCTTTTTTTTAAGTTTCATTACGTTATTTTAATAAGGTATTCTATCATTTTCTTTATTGTGAGCAAAAACCAATGGAGAAATTTACTTACCGTAGAGAAACACTAAAAAATTATTTATAACTATTGGGGTAATTGGATCCAGCATGGCCCAGTTACCCCGGATACATGTCCCAGTCACCCCATTCTTGAAACATTTATGGGTTAACTGGGACACCGAGCTTACATTTAAAACATGAAGTAAATATGTATAGATACCTAATAATATTAATGTAGTTATATGTCTAATCTTAAAAAAAAAAAAAGATTGTTTAATAAAAGTACTTACAGTATTTTAATAAAAATCCGAGGAAGTTCAACTATATTGATGTTGTTTTTTAAAAAAGAAACGTAAATTTTTGACAGCCTATCACAGCAAAGTGAGAGTTATGATTGAGTTGATACACGTTGTTTTAGGAAGTAGAGATAAAGTGGCATTGTTCACAAAAGCTAAAACTTAAAAAACACCAACAGTTTTTTTATAAAATAGCCTATGGCCCAGTTACCTCGTGGTTCTAGTTACCCCAACAAACCTTATATTTTTATCAGATTTTAAAAATACAATGTGCAGCAAAACGCTAAATGGTCTTTCCTGTCTGTCGCACAGTAGTTGTCAAAGTTAAAAGTATCAAGACTTATAGAACATTAGCAATTGCAATTTGTTTTGCAATGATTAAAAATGAATTTAACATTAGGAGATTTAAATTTTAAATCTCCACAATTCCTAAACTACTTGACTAAATGCCTTTCTGTTTAATTTTCTAAAGTAAAATTTAATGACAAAGCCAAATATGATGAAAAAATTATTGCATTTGTATTGAAAATTTCAAAGTTTAGTACAATTTTAGCAGTATGAAGATGAGCCTTAAGATTTTTTTGTATATATATATAACCTAAAAGAATACATAATTTCCTATCGAATGTTTATTTAATTGTTTTCTGGAAAAATTTGGTGAGTAAAATGCTTGGGGTCATTTTTTCATTTATTATTTCCTTTGACCGGCTGCACCTTAAAACCGTCAGATACAACTGATATTTATTCATGAAATTGGCCATCATATGAAAGGAGAGAACACTCATCTTAGACTGATGTAGTTATTTGCAGAGAAAAAGAGTATCGGAAAAGAAAAATCTTCTGCTGAGGATAAATTTGAGAATGTGTCCCCTTTATTGGAGAACTACCATCGTAATATAGTATTACCGTGGTAGTGCTTGAAGTGACCTATGTAGTACTAATATACATTAGCTGAAACAGTATTGCACATATATTAAGTGCACCTGTTACACAAATTTAATTAAAATTGTCTTTTTAATAAAATTCTTCTGAATTAATGCATTATTTTTTTTACACTCTTCATTATAAAAAAAAAAAAGACATTTATATTCAATATTTAAATGTAAAATGTTGAGGTTCTTTAAAATTTAAGAGTTGTAAGAAGTCTAAAGTTCTAAATTTTCATTCTTTTTCAGTAATCCATCATAACTAATAGCATTATAAGTTTTTTCACAGCTGTATTTAACTGAAAAATAAATACCCAGAAAAATACCCAAAGTGGGTATTTTACATCACTGGGTGCAATCAGGACAGACTTTCGACTATCTTCACAAAAATTTTGAGCTTCATACGGGCCGTAGATTCTGCTAGTCATCGCACACAGACCGAGCGAAACTTTGTTTTATTAATATTTTTAATTTATAACTTGGATTCATTGAACGAAAGTTGGAAATTCGAAAAATAAAAAAAATCTGACAGAGAAGGAAGGGTTAAGAGTGTGACAAGGTAAAGATACGCTTAGCTTCTTAGCATTGTAAACGTCGAAATGAATATGCATTTTTCATAGCAATTGTTATATAGCCAGCATAGGGGTTCTGTATTTGCTAATATAAAATCAAATGTTCCGGGACTGGAACATTTTTGAATGCACCCCTTATTATAATCTACGTGTGGTAATTGTTTAAGGCGCATCTTAATTGATGTTACATTATTTTAAAAGAAATAAAAGTACTATAACAAGCTCCGGTATATTACGGACACCATAATTTGAGAAAATATTTTTCTACTTTTATGTGTATTTACCGTATTACGAGCACCCCTTTCTTTGTGCCATTAGTACTACCATTGATTAATTCAACACAGCTATATTTCCAAAGTAAAGTTTATTTGAACTGTTTTAAGTATAAATATAAATAAAGATCAGATCTATAAAATTCCGGGAGTAATGGAGGTAAAAGAAGCTGATTTATGTAGGAGGTATGCCGTTGTGGGGAGGGGGAGTAAGCAGCTGAAGCAGCCACTTTTTAGGGATGTCTGTTACTTGCATAGCTGCCAACACTCTTTATTTTTAAAGTGAAGCAACAATATTTTTAACTAGAAATTTAATAGTTGAAATAAAAAAGAACTTTGTAGAAACAAGACACATTTCATTAAATAAATTTTCTGGTTCCAAATTCTTTTATTTGATCTGGAGAAAACTCCCAGAAGGTTGGCTTGGCAGCTATGCATTTATACTCATTGAAAAAAAATTATATGTTTTTCTTTTTTTTTGGGGGGGGGGGGGTAGGAATATGGGGCGCCAATTGAAGTTCTGCACACAGGCGCTGGATACTTCTGGCGCGCCCCTGTCTCGCATCTCCACCTCTGCAATATATGAATTTACATATGCAATTTCTAGCATACCAAAAACGAGCCGGTGCTACAACCTTTTCAATTTTCCTATAAAAAAATAACAATGAAACAGGAAAGAAATACCAGGGAAATCATCACTACACTACATTTTAGTAATTACATTTTAAAGCAGATGAAAACGATGGATAACTACACAGACGAAAAGTAAACAAGAAGTTTTTCTCCAACACCCAGTGTACTGACGGTACTTATAAGTACCACCGAGTAATTCAACTGTTAAATCAAATACATACACCGTTCACTTAAAATAGCTAGTCAAATTCTATTCTAAGATAATAGGGAATAAATGAAAAAAATCCAACATTTATCTAATATCCTTTACTCTATTTGCAGCAATAGAAAGACGAGCGCGTCAATCTGTACAAAATGTGGGCACAAAACACATCGACTACTACAAAGTTAGCTTCATTCCTCTCTAAAATAGCAAACCTAGAACTACTGCTGCCATGTATTCGGATAAAGTGGAGTTAAAAGAGTGTTTTTTTACAAAGTACCATTAGAATATTAGTGATATTCACTATGGTATAAAAGTTTAAAGTGAGTGGTACTTATAAGTACCGTCAGTAGATAAAGGGTTAAAAGCCGATGGCGGATAGAGTACCCCGACCGTGTCTTCATGTAAGTCCAAACCATCCGTGTCTTTAAGGGTTAATATCTCAGCTAATTACCGACAATTTGTTTCGAAAATCATTATCAATAATTCTTTTATACTTCTGCGACGATAGGTACCTCTAGCGCTCCTCAACTATTTTGCTGAGCGTCCACAAATCGAATTTTGCGTGTAACGGTAAAATGCGATTTTCTCGAAAACTATGTGGCCTAGGGAAATCGCTATAATTTTCCTTCAAGGTTTAAGTTAACTTCTACTACCCCTAATTGTTTCATAATTTTAGTTTCAGTAGATTAGAAAATAGAGGCGGGGAGGACATATTTTTGCATTACATTTTCGACGATATCTCTGAAATATAATACCTAAAATTAAAACAAATGTATTTTTGAGTTAGGCGTTACGAGAGAGCCTTCGCACGGTACCTCACACGATATATATATATATATATAACCATAATATAATTACAAATCATCATCTATTTCCAATTACGATAATTAAGTCAATAAATTAATAAATTTAGCATCTAATTATAACTGTAACATTATACAAAATACAGATGGAACCCTATACAAGTAATACAATTTAAGCAAAATCCACTAATTTACTAGCACATTGCATACGATTAATCCATATAAACATGTTAAAAACCACCAAATTTTGAAAAAATAATCTATTAAAGACATATGAAACAAAAAACCAGCAAAATAATGTTGAACCATTAAAAGACGTATTGTAAACAAATAATAGATCAAATGGAAGGATGTAGCCGGAAGCTTATATAGTATTTCACTTTATCTATATATATATATATATATATATATATATATATATACTAAATATAGACTTCCATCAAAACTTAATATAAATTCAATTATAAAGCAATTTATATATGATATTGATATGTTTATATATAAAATTTCTATTTAATACAATAAACCTATTGAATATTTTAATCAATGGAAAATATTTGTAATTGAAAAGTTAACTGATGCTCTTAGGGCAAAATTATCTAATCTTGTTAAAGTCAATACCAAACACATTTTCCAACAAGTTAAAAATATTCAAAAAGACTATGTAATCACATATATTGACAAATCCCCTAATAATTATGCAATCATATGCAAATCTTATTATCACCATCTTCTTACATCTTGCATTTCATCAAATAAGTCTTTCCAAATGACTAATGATGATATTATTGTTAACAATCGTAAAACTATTGCTTATTATAAACTACTAAATTTTATTCCTACCAACTTTAACTATCCACATTTAGTACTCATTCCTAAATTTCCTAAGACACCACTTAAATTCAGAACAGTTACAACTGGATGTAATACATATAATAATTATGCTAACAATATTTTATTAAAAATTCTGACTCAAATTTATAATCTAACAACAGAAACAGATAATAAACATTGTATAAAAAATAGTTATCAATTGATTAATGTACTTAAAGACATCAAATGTGTAAAAAATATACGTACATATGATTTCAAAGATCTATTTAATAATATAAATCTTAAAGACCTGCATAATATAATTAATACACTTTTTAAAACATATAAAAATAAATTAGCTCTTCCTACATATATGGATATAAAATATTTTCGCACTTTAACTAATTTTATTATATACAATAACTATATCTTACAAGATAATATTATTTATCTACAATAGAAGGAATACCACAAGGCGGGTCTACATCCAGTTTGATGTCTGATTTATATTTATATCAATATGAACGTAATTTTAGAAATGCTGATATACTAATGTATCGCTATATTGATGACATTATTTAAATTGACATTAAACAATCAAATATTGCTCCATTTCCAGTTGATTATCCAGCTAATTTAGAATTGACAGAAAACTTTTTAACAAATAATACTATTAACTTTTTAGATCTACAAATCATAATCGCACAAAACAAAACAATTACTGATCTTTATGACAAACGCAAAGACTTCCAATTCAAAGTTAATATATTTACTCATTTTAAATCATGTCTACATATTTCAGTTTACCGTAATATACTTATTAATCATTTGTATAGAATTAAAAGTTTATGTTCATCACATCTTATCAATAAAAACATTAAACAATTAATATTTGCTGCTTTAAATCATGGTTTTCCTAAGAAATTCATTTATTCCTTAATCGACAATTAATTTATGATCTAAACAATGTATAGAAGGGAGATTTCTTGTTATGTTACTATTCACATTTTGCGTATAAAAAAAATATATAAAAAAATTACAAAAAACTAAAAAATAAACAAAAAAATTAAAAATACAAGATAAATATAAAAAAAAATTAAATAGGTTTGCTGGGTGGGTAGATGTTAAATTATGGAGTAGGGCGGAGTTGTCTGGATAATTTATACGCAAATGTTGATTTAATATAAATTTATAAAAAAAAGGAAGTGTACGTTGAATTTACTAGTTTCTATGTTTATTTCGGTCCTTATGAAGTTGCTGTACTTTGTACTGTATAAAAATATTTCAATTAAATTAATTTACACCAATTTAAGTTACTTTTATTGATTTACTTCATTATATTTTGCTTTGTAATGATGGACGCATATGGCTAATTCCATGCGAACTTGTCATGTCTGTCACACAACTGAAAATCGTTATGCTTGTTGGCCACCGTTATTTTCGAAAAGTTTGCTTCGCCTTATTCAATTGATGAGATATCTCCGATAAAATAAGTCTCGTTTTTCCGTTTTAAAATACTGGTAGCCAAAAATCGTAGCGTGTGACAGACATGACAAGTTCGCATGGAATTAACCATATACAGTTTATGATATATGTATTTATAAGTTTGCAGAAATGTTGTAATCTGTTGGTATATAACCCCCCCCCCCCAATCAGCAAATAAACATTACTTTTATTAAGTGATTAATATAAACAAACTTTTATATTATTAATATAAGTATTATTATTAATATAAGTATTTTTAACTTATTTGAAATTATTATTAATTTGCTTAATTTTAACGTAAATAATAAAAAATAAAAAACAATTATAACACATTATATTAAAGATGTTAAATGATTATTATCAATAGTCTGATGAGCTGTTTTAGAATGATCTTGTTGTGCCGTCTTAAAGTGATTTTATAGGTTCAAATATTAGCAATTTTTAAAAAAGCAATTTTTCTACAGTTATATTTGGTAAACTACAATAGATGGCAGCACTAAAAAATATAACTACTGATTTTAGACGTCAATTTATTCATATATAGGCAATCTTAATTTTAATGTCATGTAGCACCGCTAGATGGCAGCATTATATAATTATTTATTTAGTTCTAATATAATAATGTTGCCATAGGCTATTATATTAGATAATATCTCTTAATTATTAATTGTTTAATTTTAAACAAATACTTCTTAATGTACTTTTAGTAATAATTTATTCCAGGATCATTAAAATAGCATGTAATAATAATTATTATATGGACTATATGTTAATTATAATTGTTATATTTTAAGAATGTGAATATTTTCTGCGGCAACCGTGAAGATTCGCTTTTAACTGTGCAAGTTATTTGGGCGGGATTTTTGCTATGCCAAAATTGGTTAAATGTTTGAGTCATGGTCAATATGGTCATGGCTGTTCTCTCGCTGGGTATGTCTTTATTTTAATTTGTTTCATTTTTTAATGTTGTTCATTATTCCGGATACTGCATTGGTTAATAATTTTTCTTTTTTTAATTCAATCTATTTTGCTTGGTGGATTTATAATTATTGGTGTATAGTTGATAAAGTACATAATGGAATTCAATTTTTAGCTTATTGCTGGATTCCATAACAGAATTCGACTATGTTTTTTGCTTATATATGAATTCTATGTACTCTTGAAAAAGTGAAATACTATATAAGCTTCCGGCTTCATTCATCCATTTGATCTATTGTTTGTTTATGATACGTCTTTTACTGGTTCAATATATATAAGATCAAAAAAGGTTAAAAATAAAACTAAAAATAAAATCCATGCGATAAGCGCTACAGCTGCAAATAACCACACATATTATATATAGCACATTATGTATTAAATGCATTCGGCAGACCCAGAATCTTGCACCATAATTAAACTAAGAATAACCAAAAAACATCCAAGAAATTTTAGCAGATATAACCTGAACAAGAGAAAACAAAGGAAAAAACAACCAAAAAGCTATGGCCTCGTCAGCAGTGGGCATTTTAACCTTTCTACCCTGTTCAAATTTTACTCAACCTTGATAAAAATATTTTGAACCAGAATTTTTATTTTAAACTATTTAACATATTTATTTAACTTGGATGTCTGTAACTTTTGTTTAATTAACTTTATGAAAAAATTTCTGGTTCGAATCGTATGAAATATATTAACTAAGCGGGTCGATTAGACCCATTCAGGGTAGGAAGGTAAACCCGGGAGAACTCGCTGCATGAGATTTTCTCTCACCGTCGTACTTTTTTAAGACTCTTATTTAAACCATTTTTCATTTTAATTAAAATTTCAAAATGTTATTTCAATTATTTTACCTCTTTTGTGAATAAAAGTACTAAGCCAACCAAAAAAGTTGATATTATATGAATGTAAAGTAAAAGAAAAGCAATTGGGCATTCTCAATAGTGAGTTCTCTCGGGTTAAAAAAGCACAGCAATGTTTCAGACTAATTACAATTCACACCAAACTATTATTCAGTAGTGGTGGTAGGTTTTGGCCAGAGTGTCGCAAAGCATAAATCAAATGCATAAAAACAATTAAAAGCATATCGCGAACACTCCCCCACCGGACCCGACGCCACAATAAACAGTACATCTCGAAGATACAACTGATTCAAAACGTATCTGTAATATATACTGAAACAGCAATAAAATTATTTTACCCAAATCCGAGCCACACAGCCACAAAAAACAATAACCAACTTCCAGTGATCCATAATCTGTCCATGCTCGTTCCATGTCTGTTGCCACAAATTGCAGACATCCTTGTAAAACAGTACAAAAAAAGGCTTTAACCCTTTCCGGCGTGGTGTCCTTAAAAAAGGACACCTAATTTTAATTCCAAAACTGACAAACGACACCAAGAATATTTAACTAAAATTTTCCTATTATAATGTGCATGAAAATAAGCAAGTTCTTATTTTCTAATAAAGTCGTTTACAAATTGCGGTGTCAGTCCAATATTTCATCAGTTTATAAACAGAATTACTCCACCCTGTAATACAAATCATTAACTGTCAACTGCATAGCAACTACTCAAAAATGAAGACTGTCTGTAAAACTACCGGGTGTCCTAAAAAGGACCGACTGATTTTAAAATCCAATAACTTGCAAACGGTGGCAGATATTTAAAAAATTCTTGCAGGAGGGTTATGCATGAGGTCAAAAGTTTTTTACAGTGATTTTCGATTTTAGTTCGAATTACAAACAATAGATGGCGATGCGATCAATAGATGCTAAATTCAGGCTCGATTTTTGGTATTTCGGGACCCACTCATTGCATTTTAATCTTTTTTTTCCGCATGGAAGAAGATAAAGGCCAAAAAATCGAACCTGTATTTAGCGCCTGTTGCTTACAGCGCCATCTGTTGTTTGTAATTCGAACTAAAATCGAAAATCACTGTAAAAATTTTTTTGACCTCATGCATAACCCTCCTGCAAGAATTTTTTAAATATCTGTCACCGTTTGCAAGTTATTGAATTTTAAAATCAGTCAGTCCTTTTTAGGACACCCGGTAGTATATCTATTAATGAAATTCAAAGCTATGCTATTTTTATAATATAAAATGCTGGTTAAATTAAAAAGTTCTTTAAAAAATAAATGTTTTTAAAATAGTTTTTTTTTAAATAAACTAGGGGGCTCGGCCCCCTACGAGCTACGCTCGCCAACCCCCGTCCAGACACCGCAGACTCTAAATGCAAGCTAATGTGATCGGCTTTAAAAAGATTTCGAAAGATTGAATTATAATTTTAAAAACAGTGGTGATCTCCCTATAAACGGACTTCTATTCATTTCTCTTTGATTGGGGAAATTGTAACGCCAAATCCGCTGCGGTACTACTTGATTATCCCGTCGACTAATTTCGCCAAGTTATATAAATCGCTAAACCACTCGCCAAATTATACAAATTGATATAATTTTTATTTTAAATAACGAAAGAACAAATAAATTAGTACAAAATTAATAAAAATACAAATAAAACGTCGAAGGAACAGATGTCATATTCGCCCCATATTGGCGCGATTTTTTTCTGACGCCAATATCATATAGGCAACGGGTACTTAACTTGCGCCAAAGTGTCGTTATTTTGCTTGATGTGGTAACCCGGACTATGTTGTTTATGCTGTTGATGTTTTCGCCAAATTGGCAACCTAAAAAAATCGCGCCAATATGGGGCGAATATGACATCTGTGCCACGTCGAAATAAAAGTAACTTGAGGACGTAGACACGTGTAACAACATTTCAAAATAAGCTAGTATAAAAGGAATTAAGTAAACAGAATCTTTGTCTCCCGGTATTTTTTAACAAAGCGAAAAGAAAGTTCTTTTAAATGAGACATTTTAAATTAATCGTTTTTAATCTGACGTAATTTTGACCAAACTATTCTTTCTCTTTTTAATATTCACGTGAAAATACTTGTGTTAGAAATGAAATATTATTTGCGCTTTCCTAAGAAAAATAGTTGAAAAGTATCCGCTCAAAATATCAAATAAATGTCTAGCGCAATTTCTAAATTTAAACCGTTTTGCAATATTATTTTGTGTTCGTTTTATGTAATAACTGTAATGTGACGTAAATATGACGTAATTTCTCCTATTTAAGACTTCTAACGCATGTTAATAAATTTATTATTTTACAAATTCCTTTCTCTCTTAAAATTCACGTGTAATTATAGTTTTATGACGTAATTTTTAATAAGTTCCTGCTTTTTGTACATAATTATTTAATTCTAATTCTAATGTTTTTTTTTCTGTTTATAATAGTCACGTGTAAATAAATTTTTAATTTATTACACGTATAAATATTTTTTTTTTTTTTTTTTTTTGAAGCAAACATTATTGTATCCGCTGTTTATACAGTTGGCAACAGTTTAAATTAATATCACTTTCTAAAATCTGATAAAAATATCTCTAGAAATGCTGAAAATTTGAATTTAAAATAGAAATAAAACCTCAAAAAATTAGCCAAATTAAAAAAAATCCCTGCCGGCTCGGGCCTACAGGCGGAGGTAGATTTCGAAGTTAAGTACTAAATTCACCAACAAAACTTAAATCAAGATTAGAGATAAACCCAGTTCCTTCACTAAGAATGAGCTTTAGGGAGCTAAACATTTTGTGAAAATTCTAATATACACGAATACACACACGCATGTATATAGAATAGGTTTAAAAAATAGCTAAAGCAAATTCAGAGAACCTCAAAGTGTTAAAATATGTTAACATTTCCATAGTCGAGTTTTTATTATGTTTTAATACGTTTCTTCACACTCACATGACGTTGAATATTCACCTGTTGAGGTCCATTTTATTTCTAATATGATGCATTATTTTGTTTTTGTCGTCAAACTAATTATTTCATTTTGAGTTTCCATGAGGAAATCTTGCTCTAGAAAACTTATGACGTAATATTCAATTTGTTTTCAATTCGTAAAACTATTTATTTATTTTAATGTTTCACGTGAAGAAAATCTTGCAATAGAAAAAGCAATTGTTGCGGTGAGAATTTTATTGCTTTTTTTTTTAATTGTTGGCAACTGCCATAACGAAAAATATTTATTTTTTCCTGTCATTGTTGTGTAAGAGCTGGTTTTATCAGAATCATGTTAAGACGGTATTCAAAATTTTGAACCCTCCCCATTTCCATTCCCTTCGGCCGATTTTGCCCATTTTCAATCCCCGCCGAGATATTAACCACCTCAAAGTTGTTGGCGAGTTTGAAGACGATCCGCGCATAATTGCGACTTTTATCGTGCGGACAAAATTTAGTACATACATACATACATATATATATATATATATATAAACTTTTTAGGTGGGGGTGGTTTTGGGTTCCTGGGGTCCTATAATGAAAAGTTATGAAAGAATTTTTCAAAAGTCGCACCATGGTAACGACTGTAATAGGTAGTATTTCTTACGAAATCTACCTAAAAGAAATACAATCTGCACACCGGCAAATTCTAACGCATAAAAAGATCTAAAAATGATTACATTCCCATGTATAGTTTTTGCTGCTATAAAACTTTTTTAATGGAACGATTTTGTCCAACTTTAGCATTAAATATCTCTTAAAATAATTCTTCGATTTAAAAACTGTCTGCATCAGCGTGTTTATCAAACATTTCTCTATAATACCACCGATTTTCATATTTTTGTACGCAATACTTTTCTTAATATTAACGAAGAAAGACCTCCTGTCACAAAATATTCAAAACCGGCGGCGGCGGTGGTGACAGCGGTAGTTACTTTTTTTTAGAATAGAGAGATTTTATTTTTTGTTGCTATTTTCTCATAACAACCGAAAGAAAATGTAATCAGAATACGTGCTATTTTGAAAAAATATAAATGAATGATTTCTGTTAAAACATGAAGCTATTATAAGCTATATTTAATTTTAAGTATCTATATTAATGTTACAAACAAATGAAGGCCTATGAATCATTAGATAGCCATTTTTTTTGTCGAGTTTCTTTAATGACGCATCTTTTTGCTGCATTTGTGTATTATTTCGCGATAGTGAGGTCCTATGCATGCCTTACTGTAAATGTTTAAGAGTGGATTGTAAATGTGGAATTCTTAAGTGGGTGCGAATGACGTCATTTTACATAAAATAAAAGCGTGTGATTTAAGTCTTAAAATTGAAATATGTTTTGTACTATTTATGTATACATATATATATATATATTTTTCGTCATGGGGCGACACTAAATTCTGAAAAAGCAGAATTCCTGTTTTCTAGTTTTAAATTTTAAATTTGCCACCCTTAGGAATCGAATTTTAAAACATCAATGTTTAATTCCTGTATTGTCCTCAGGAATACATATACATGTGGTGACAGAATATGAATTCTGCTCTGCAAAGTCTAGCAAATTCCTTAATGAGGCTCTGCACGATCGACCTCGACTTCTGAACAATAAGAAAAGTGCTGAGCCTACAATTAAATTCGTGAAAAGAGGGAGACGACTGTTGATTGTGCTTGTGAGCAGACGTGCTGACGACCAGGGCCCGCTTAAGACTTAGAAGTAGGGGAAGACCGACGTCATACAGGGGGCCCCCTGTTACTCTACCAATTGCTCCTTAGGTGCGTTCGTAATTATATAAATACGTAGCACCTATAGTCATCGTTCCGTCCGTCTGTCCGCATATAACAGAGCAAAAACTACCCAACCGAATGGTCTGAAATTTTAAATATATAATTTTTGCAAAATTTTATCGAGTCATTTCAAATTTTATGAAAATCGGATGTTTAGTGTAATTACAGGGACAGTCAAACGTTTTCCGTTACATTACGGCCAATGGGGAAAAATTATTGCAAGTGCATTTTAATGATGTTAGTCTTCCGAATGGTCTGAAATTTTAAATATAATTGTTGCAAAATTTTGTCGACTCATTTCCAATTTTATAAAAATCGGATGTAGTTTAATTACAGGGACAGTCAAAAGTTTTCTGTTACATGGTGGCCAATGGGAAAAAAATATTTCAAGTGTATTTTAATGATGTTACAGCTCTTTGAACAGCATGCAATTGATATGCACATATATATGAGGTGCATTAGAATATACGTTCAGTACAATATGCAGTGCAAAAAATATTTATAAAACTAGCTATAGTACAAACGCACCTTACTTGCCACGTTTGACGAGCAATTTACAACTTGTTTATTTACTAAATCCATTTTTCGTATACTTAAATAATTTGAAATTTTATCATCAAAATTTCGAGTAAATAACGCTTTTCTTATTAACCAAAACTAAGTACCTATATACACATGAAAAAGTATTTTATTATATAACTAATTATACGTAACCAATTAATTTTGTAACGACAGTTGAGAACATTTGAACTTCAAAAGATCTTTTATGTTGAATGACTTAAAAATTGCAGCATAACAAAAAAAAAGTTTTTTAAGAAAAAATAATGCATTTTTTACCCTGGTTGATTTTTTTCCCTAAAAATTAGTTCTGAAAAGTAAATTCGGGGCCCCTTTGTATTTCAGCGAGTAAGCACTGGCTTATCGGGCCTATTCGGTAAACAGGCCCTGGCTGAGACGTCGTGTTCGACGGAATATCGGGTCAAGCGGACCTGGGTAAGCGGAATGTCTCCGGCCAGCTATATTTCATGTTTAACTTAAATGTAAATAATCCATCTGTAAATATATTCATCTACATATCCAAGAACAACAAAGTTTATCCAGATTTCATTAAAAATCTGCCTGGACTATTACTTCTAGACACCGACCCGAAGTAGAAAAATATTTATTCTACATATATTTCAAATTTCATAGTTCTCTGTCAACAGAAGGTGAATGAGAAATGAGTCACAAGATTTGACTGCCACATACAAACATACAAACCGAATTGTAAGTTAACCCTTTATGCACTGAAGGTACTTTTCAGTACCATTGAAGAAAATTTAATATAAAATTTATTTACTCTGTCTATTAATAAAAGTTTATTTTTCTTTCCACACGAAGTACTCTGCTCGATCAAATTTAGAAAGCGTAGAGAAACAGTCAAAGCTAAATATTTTCAAAAAGTGGTAAATTTTTTAATCATTTATATAGGTTTTCCTTAATTAAAAAAAGTTGTATGAAAAAATTTCAATTGCAAAAGCGTTTCCATTTACAGAGAGCATCGTAATACGTTTAAATATATTGCTTTTATAAGAATTGTCCTATTTCCATAAGAAAGAGTATTTTTGGTTAATTAATATGATTATTTTCGTAAATGTTTTACAAAAAAAAGTTATAACTATCGATTTATTTATCAGTTTCAATGAAAAAACATATCTAAATTTCACAATATTATTATTTAAAAATTCCAGTATCTCCAGATTATTAAAGAATTTAATTATTGAGGCGAAGTACTTTCTTGATAAATAATTCCATAAATAAAGGGTTAAAAGAAAGCATATAAAAATAGTTAAATTTTAAAATACATATCGCAGTTGAAAACGCACATCTGGCAGTTATGGTTCATAGTTATAGGCAGGTTTTACTGTAGTAGTTCCTTTGTTTCAGTCATTAACGGCTTCCAATTTAATTACAAATCTGAAAATTACATAGTATTGTCTTGGAAAATCCATAAAGGAAATACCATTAGATATTAACTATCACCTGTTCAAGATTTCGCAAAGTCCTTCCTAATTTCGAACGTAACAAATTATAAGCTATATACCAGACAAGACTATGTAAGTCCAAAGAAATCTGAAATCATTACCATGCAACCCGAAACTTGCTTCTTCTACTTTTCCTCACTATAAGGAAATCCACAAGGATAATTACATCCCTTATTATGAGTAAAATTATAGAAGTTGTTATATTAGTGCAAGTTTTATTTATTGTGTTTGGTATCATAATCTATACTATTCCTACATTTTCTCGTCCTTTCCTTCATCTGTTTTACAATAGAGTCAAAACACTGTATTAAAAAACTAGTGTCGTGAAGGAATTTTCACCTTGTTATTAATTTAAACTTTAAAACATACTTATAACTGCGGTACTTTGTGACACATTTTGAAGTTTTAATCACACCAGCCAGTCTGTTTTATAAGTAACCAAAAACTGACTATTGATAAATGTTAACACATCCTTTTGCAACAAAACGATGTATTGCAGTAATCTTAATCTTTGATATTAACTGAAAAATTTAGGTTTAAAGGTGCCACAAAGTTGGCCCATTTTTGTGACACGCGTGTTTTTGTCTTGAAATACAAGATAAATAGCCCAGTGGTAGGGGAGCAAAAAAAAAAAAGGTCCAATTCGGAAATAATTAGGGGAAAGCTGGAAAATGTTTTAACCCCTTCAGTTTATGTCTAGAATGAATATGCTACGTTTTCCCCCTCGTACTAGGTGAGCGTTAGGAATTATATATTGATTTATAGTCAAAAAACACGTTTTTCTTAAATACCATATCTCGAAATCACTAACTTTTTCAAAAACATTGTCAATACGAATGTTGTAGAGCTTAAAATTCTGAATAAAATGAGTACCTACACTTAATACTTTTGTTGAATATTAGGGTCACAATTCTACTTTAAAATTTTAGCCCCGTGGTCAGAGGGTTGAACTCAGAATTAATTTGGGGGAAACTGGAATTCGTTTTAACCCTTTCAGACTAGGTCTAAAGTGAACATTCTATGTTTTCCCCTTCGTACTAAGTGAGCGTTAGGAAATATGTACACATTTAGATTCGAAAAACACGTTTTTCTTTAACATTTTTAACAATATCTGAAATTGAGATCTTAATTTTGAACAAAAATATTACTGTGAGTATTCATTTTATTCAAAATTTTAAGCTCTACAACATCTGTATTGGCAATTTTTTGATATAGTTATCTGTTTTGAGATATTGTTAAGGTTAACTGGTTTCTCCTATCTTGAAGCTCTTGATTAGTGATTAAGGCAAAATTTTGAAATGGAATTGCGACCTTATTTTTGAACAAAAATATTAATGTGGGTATTCATTTTATTCAGAATTTTATGCTCTACAACATTTGTCCGGACAATGTTTTGATAGAATTACCTATTTTGAGATATTGTTAAAAATATTAAGAAAAACATGTTTTTCGAATGTAAATACATACATATTTCCTAACGCTCACTTGGTACGAGGGGGAAAACATAGAATATTAATTTTAGACCTAATCTGAAGGTATTAAAACGAGTTCCAGTTTCCCCCTAATTAATTCTGAGTTCAACCCTCTGACCACGGTGCTAAAACTTTAAAGTAGAATTGTGACCTTACTATTCAACAAAAGTATTAAGTGTAGGTACTCATTTTATTCAGAATGTTAAGCTCTACAATATTTGTATTGACAATGTTTTTGAAGAAGTTAGTGATTTCGGGATAGTGTTATGGTATTTAAAAAAAAAAACACGTGTTTTTTTACTATAAATCAATGTATAATTCCTAACGCTCACCTAGTACGAAGGTGAAAACGTAGTATATTCATTCTAGACCTAAACTGAAGGGGTTAAAACAATTTCCAGCTTTCCCCTAATTATTTCCGAATTCAACTCCCTAACCACTGGGCTAAAATAATTCGCGAGTTATTTATTCTCTGAAAATTATGTTGTAAACAATTTAAATTGCGAAAATGATATTTAAATGTCGCTGATTTATCCCACTGTTCAACTCTAGCTTCGCTGCAAAGAGTCGAATAGCGTTTTACAGTTTCCTTAAATGCATCACATCTTTAATTAAGTGCCTTTGAAGAGGAATGAAGGGTTACGGAATAAAATCTCTCGCTCCAGTCGATGAGGAAAGACTCTGAGAATGTAACGTATCCCGTCTGAAACGTATTCAGAACTTTGCCTAATGCAAAAAATTAAGGGAAGACTTTGAGACCTTTCTGGAAGATTGCGCCTCTCTCTTCGTTCTTTTCCTTCAGGTGACAAATGTTGTCCTCTTTACTGTCGATATACGCAGTAGCCACATCGCTTTTGGACATCATTAAAAATGCTTTTTTGGACATTATTAGTACTAATGTTTCAGCCCAGCAGGACATTTAACTGTCTGCGTCTTTAGACCAATGTCAGACGGGCGTCTTTTTTGCTGCTTTTTTGCTTACAATGCTAGCATTGTGAATGGATAATACGTAAGCAAAAAAGACACCCGACTTTTTGTTTTTCACCCATCTTCTTCTTCAGCTTTTCCAAGAAAACTTTTCCTACTTATATGAGAAGTCTGTGATGGCAACTGACCCTGCCATAGCCCGGAAACAGTTTTTCGCATTTCCTGAAAAACTGAGTTTTTTGAGGTATGGCACTTTAGAAGCACGGGTGCGATATATCACTGAGGTTCACTACAAGATTCTTATTGTAAGATAGGGTGTGCAAATGCATAGCCTTCATCGGTCATTTACAGGGCCACACAAAATAATTCGGTTATAGTACTGTCTAACAAGGTACTGGGCATACTTAGAATATTTTGAAAAAAAAAAAACTAATTAAACTAGTTATGCATGTAATAAAGGATCAGTCAAATTTGGCGGCGGAATGACAGTAGAAAGTCTATAAGAGAATAAAATATTTTCGAGTATTTGGCGCGAAAAGACGAAAGCGTCACGCTATTTGGCGGGCTGTACTTTTCTTCACCAATAGCAAACGATTTTCAATGCACCTGAAAATTGTTTGCTAATTGATTTTTAGAATGCGTGTAAAAAGTACTTAATGAATTTAAACATAAACAATGAGAGGGTTTAATAAATACATTTTTTCGTATTACATATTTATGTTGATTGTTATTTAATTTTATTACTTTAAAAACAATTTCATATATAAAAAATACTTTCATATATTTAAGCGTATTCCAAAATAAAGGCAAGATTCATTTACCAGTTATTCATTTCAATATCAAAGAATTCGTCGTTTCCATAGCAACAGAATTGAATCAACAGTGCTCAATTGGACTTAATTTTGAGATATTGAAACTATTTTAATTTTGTTTTAATTCATAAAATTTGATATTTAACTTTCATTATAAATATATATGACAAACCTATAGTTAAATCAAACTAAAACTGACAAAACTAAAGTCATTTACATTAAATTTATTTAAACAAGTTCAGTATGAAACATTTTTATCTTAAAGAGTATTCGACATAAAAAAGTATTTTTTGAAATTTCATTTCATCGCCAACCAATGATAAATCGCCAAATAAACGAAATTTTCAACGAACGTTCTATCGAAGTTCCGCCAAAAAATTTTTATAAACATATATATCCACATGGGAAGAACACTCTGTAATTTTTTCAGATTTTTCTGAATATGCCCGTATAAAGACCTTCCTTGTAAGAACAATAATTTTTGGAAGTGGGTTTTCAGTTGTTTTATGCATTTTTAAATGTAACATTTTTTTTTAAATATTACTTCTTGTGTATAAATTCTATAGATCATATACAGGGCTGCACAAAAGATATCTAGTACATTTCCGTTTATAGACGAAAATTATTGAAAGGGAATTTTCAACTTTGCTACACGTTTCATAACTGAAATAAATTTTAGCATGCTATATAGTAGTAAAAATACAAATCTATAGGACATATGCAGGGCTGAGCAAAATAATTTGAATATTTTTCTGATTATTGATGATAACTGTTGAAATTGGGTTTTCAAATATGTTATTCGTTTTCCAAATTGTTTACTTAGACATCATTGCTTTTACTTTATTAAACTGTGAAATTTTGTTACAGTTATTTGGAATGTGTTGGAAAGTGCTTCATAATATATGTTTGACGCATGGTTTTTCGTTCTTGTTTTATTTACTGCTATTTGATTCTCCCGGCGTTGTCCATGCCCATGATAAAAACCTTAAATATACCTATTGTGTTTTTAACTAATTAATTAATAATTATCACATTATATTAGGTTGAGCAAAAAGTTCTGGGAAATTTTTAATCTAATAGTTACCAGAATTTATATCGTATATAGGAGTACTAGTGGTATATTTATAGGAGTTCAGGAACTTTGGCTCCAAAATGCCTATTGAACAGTACACTGTTGGAAATTGATTTATGAAACCACGGTTTTTCAACAAGAACTTCTATAATATTCATTAAAAATGAATCAAATTTCATGGGATATACATAGTATGCATAACAAATGAGTTACAAAAATAAAATTTCATACAGAATATTAAACAAAAACAAAAGTTCAAAAATTAGATTTTCGTAATATGCAAATGTGGAAATTGATTTATGAACTATCACATGTTATCGGCTATTCCGAAGTAATATGACGAAAATTTGCATAAAACAAGGTAGCGTGACATGCACAGTAGATATAAAAAACGTTATATTTTGGAAGAAATACGTTTCAGTTATACTTTTCACGATGAGTCATGATGTTGTCTCAGGAAAAAAGAGCTAAAATCAATGCATATATAGGATGTGGAAAGTCTGTTCCGGAAATTAATAAAATTAATTAAAAGATCAATTGGTGTGATATATAAACTATAGAAAAGATCCAGCAAATTATGGCATAAATTTTAACAAAAATGTAATCCACGTTTAAGTAAGAGAGAGAAAAGGGGGATTCTTCAACTTGCCTCGAAAGCCGACCACACTTCAAAGAAGATTTGTGCAGATATATCCCTTCCTGTTATTTCTAGAAGAGTTAGGCAAATTTCACATTCTTCACGAAGCTTGAGATGGTCGAAAACGAAGTCTGGTCCAAAATTACTTCTGCATCACAAACAGCTGCGTTTGCAGTACTGCGAGAAGTACATGACAATGGGTGACAATTGGAAGAAAGTCATTTTCTCCGACGAAAAAAGATTTAATTTGGATGGCCCGGATGGTTTGATGTATTATTGGAGGGATCTCCGAAAAGAATTAAAATCTACATTCAGCAGAAATTTTGATGGCGGAAGTTTGATGATTTGGGCAGCGATCGCTTATGATGCAGAAATCAAATTGTATTTTTAAACGGTCGCCAGACTTTTTTTGATTACAGTTTTGTTTTAGAAAATTAACTTTTTCCATTTGCATGGCAATATTACTGTTTAGATTGCATCTTCATGCAAGACAATGGAAGTATTCGCAATTCAAATGCAATGAAAGGTTGGTTTGAAGAACAGAATATTGTTCTTTTAGATCATCCACCTATTAGTCTTGACCTGAACCCCATCGAAAACGTTTGGGGATAGCTTGTTAGAATGATTTATGCAAATGAGATTCAGTACATATCACTTATATAATTGAAAGCTTCAATCTGTCAAAACTGGAAATTAATTGATCAGAAATACATTCAAAATCTTGTTTTGTCAATGCCATCTAGAATAAAAGAAACTCTGATGAATAAAAGCGGCTTTGCTAACTATTAATTTCAATTAAATGTGATATTTCATACATAAATTTCCATGTTTTTATGTTACTAAAATCTAATTTTTGACCTTATGTTTTAGTTTATTAATATGTATGAAATTTTATTTTTCTAAATTATTTGTTGTACATAGCATATATAACGTATGAAATTTCATTCGTTTTTAATGAATATTATATAAATTCTTGTTAAAAAACTGCGGTTTCATAAATCAATTTCCACCAGTGTATGATTTGCGTGTGTTGACTTGGCGTTATTAGAGAAAAGGCCTAACGATTCTGAAAGTCGTCGATGAAATTAATAAGGATGAAGGTGCTGGTAACGGCGACAAACTTAGCCAGCAAATCCGGAATCTGGGAGAACGGTGGCAGAAAGATGGTCTCTACTTTAAAGAATAGTCCTTGTTGCTTTTGTTGTTAATTTGCGCATAACAACGCAACTTTTCCAAATCTCCCAGAACTTTTTGCTCAACCTAGTACGAAAGATGAGGTGGCCTGGTGATTAGATACATAATTAACATTTAATTACATACAGCACATCAACAAACGAACACAACTTACACTTAGATGTTCACATTCTAAACTGTATTTTGTTTACATAAGTAAATCTTTTTCATGAATTCGGGAAAATAATGTGTAGTGCTGTCATCTACACATTTTAAATGGAAATACAAACATAACAATACTTAAATTCAGTGTTGAATGATTTTATATTTTTGAAAGAAAACCTTTCCAAACGAATATAATGTTGGGGCTCCACTGCCTCCGGTAGCGTAACCCACTAATTCGTAAGATTTCGCATTTTTAAACGAAAATCCATCCAAACGAACCTAGTGAAGGCGTTGGCCTTCTGATGGATTTCAAACAGTAAATATTAATGTATTTTAAAACAAAATACACGCTACGAGCGGGAAAGTATCTGGCATAAGTGGGTATGTTATTTTTGATTTTTTGTCTTTTGATTTGGAAGAAAGATGCGGCCGTTTCGGAATGAGAAAAAAAAGAACTTTCCCACAGATTACCTTCTCTCTGCTCAAAGTCCCACGTATAGTCCATAGAGTCGCTGACAATGTCGGCGGCGCGTCATTTTGTGATATTCATAACAAACATCTCAGTTTTATAAAAAGAATGAAAAATCTTATCCTCGGCTGCATTCGGACCTTGCCTCCCTGTCCTCATTCAAATTTTATGACATCTATGTCTCCTAGATTTCCCTAGCCATCGCCAACATACAGACACACACACGCAGACAGACCGACATCTTTATTTAAATGATATAGATTTATTTTACAGCTGCATAAATTCAGACAAAAAAATGTTTATTAGAACAAGAAATTACATCTCAAAACTATATAAACCCTTAAACCATTGGGAGAGAGTGTCGTATGGCTTGTTCGGAAATTAAATGGAACTTTCAGTTTGGAAATTAAAATAATGAAAATAAAAATCCAAATAGTTGTGTTTAAATTGTGTTTCCAACATGTTTTTAAAGTTTTATAAATTAAAAAAAATCACTTTTTGAGCTCAACATTTAATTTTTTTTAATTTAAAATTGCGGGTTTTTTTCACACTATCATGTAGGTGACACCTTACGCTATATATAATTTTTAATATAAAATTGCCATAAAATAGAATTACAGCTTCTGTAATTAACAACAACAACAAAACAAAATTTAAACACCCTTCACATATTGTTTCCATCAATAAATGTCACATCCATGGATCAGTATCTATCACCTCCATGCCACTGTTGTGGCATGGAGGTGACATATCAGAAACTGGTTTTGAACCTGAGACAGGTGTTTCGCATCGAGCATCTTAACCACTCGGTCAGCAGGCACTTGGTAGAGGGCGAGTTTATAATGAAGATAGGGATTGCTTTCAAATGGGAGATTGGTAACGCTTGTTAAATTTATTGTTCAGAAAGCTCGGAAATTTAAACTTAAATTGCAGGGACATTTCATCGTTATGAAATAATGGTTGGTGTTTTAACACTTACAGAATAATAGAGGATAAAAATTATTACATATTAGACATATTTTTAATAAAATGTAATTTCATTGTTAGATGTAAAATATGAATATTATATTTTGAACTAAATTCGAGAAGAAATGTTTGCTTTTTTGAATAAAATTGATTTTCTTAACTTGATTGAACTATATATTTTAAATGTGTTCGTTCAGAATATATTTTACATGTGAATACTTTTTCTAATACTCTAAAAAATAAATTGCAAATAAGTTTAAATGAATGAGAAAAATGCTATTTTATTATATTCAAAAGCATTTTTTTTGTTTGTTTTTAAATAAATTAGAAATTTTAATTTATTGAATTATAGTTTTTCCTTTAAAAATAAATTCGAACTTCGGTATTAATACAGCCAATACGCATGCGTGCAAGGAATAAACAAAATTCTCCCCTCTTTTTTTCAGATTTAAGGGAAGAATTAACGGAAAAAAGTATGTTTTCTATGAGCACTGAAATTATTTTATTAAAAATGACGAATAATTTATTGTATAAGGAGCTGTGCATATGTAACGTATCAACTTTTTGGTAATTTTAGAACCCCCCCCCCCCCCCCTCCCGTAATGATATCGTTACAAATGTCTAAAATTTTTTTGATTTTTAGAATTTATTTCTTTTGTTTGGAGTGATATACAAAAAGGGTTACATTTATTTTTGCATACTTTACTGATTCAAATGAAGAGAAGTCAATAAAATATCACTTTATATATGAAATAACTTTATATCAAATAACACTTAAAATAAATATTAAAACTATTTAAAACTATTTTATAATAGCTTTTTGTTACATAACGCATTCAACAGTAATAATGTCTTCTTGCACTTACCCCGCACGGAGGAGGAGGGGGACAGATAGAAATTCTTATCAAAAACAAGTGGACAACAATCTTCCTCTTTCTCTTTTATGTATTAGTAAACACAAGTTTCATTTCAAATATACTTCGCATATGGTTTTTGGAACAGCGATTACACTGATAAACAAGGTTTCTGTTTCTAACTAAGTATGTGGTGACTTTTATATTTTAGGTGGTGCTGTGAAAGAATATGCCATTAAAAAGTTTCCATCACCCACAGATTTTAAAAAAATTCAAAATCTTGAAAATCTGAATTTTGTAGTATTTATCCAACACATATACCTTATGAAATTTATCATTTGTTATTTTAGTAATGACAAACTTTTAAATAAACACTTATAAAGCTTAAAATTAATAGTATTTAAAACACTGAAAATATGGATTGTTTATAAAGTTTCAGAAAAATGTAGAAGAATTTCTGTAAATAGAAATGATATTAATAAGAAATTTCATACTTTATGTAGCGGTAAATGTCTTATCTGTGTGAATGCTCTCTTATAGGCACAATCACTAGCTTCCCTAATAAGGTTCCAACAGTAATCTCCATGGAACATGGAACATGAGATGTAGATATGGATTGCCTAGATGAGAGCATCTGTACATCCAGTCGAGAGGTGAAGTCGTCTATTGAGGCATGATAGGGAGCCGTGAAAGAAACTTATAAATGTGGTTAGGCCACTTAAAGTTAGTGATAATAATAGAAAAAGAGAGGCATAGTAAAATGGTAAGTAAAATACTTATAGGGTAACAATATATAAAAGAGAGAAAAAGAGAAAAATGTAAAGTTCCAATGATCCGAAAAAAGGAGACGAAAAAGCTACCGGGACGTGCCCCAGAAAACCAAAAAAAAAAAAAAAAAAAAGACTCTTTACAGAGACCATACATTTTAAAAGTGTAACATTATTTTGAATGCTTAAGAAGCAATGCAACAATTTTTTTTTTTTTTTTTTTTTTTTTTTAATTAAAGACAAATACAAGACAGAAAGAGAGTAAAGTAGGAGAAGAAAGAGGGAAACTCAATCTTCATCATCTAACAAAGTAGAAAACCTTGGGCGTTTACGATTAGGGGGGTCGGAGACCTCGTAGTCTGGTAACCCAGCTATTATATCATTGGGTAAATTATAGATCTTTTTGTAGAAATTTTTAGCAAGTTTACTTATGCGTACTTTGAGAGAAGTGGTTTTTAAGTCCCTTCTAATGGTTGTGTTTCTTAAGTATCTGTGACCGTTTCTGATGGTACGAAGATTTTTATTGTGTGCTTTACTAAGAAAATCCATGTTGGTTTTACAGGCAAAACCCCATATGGGGCTTGCATATGTAAGAATTGGTCTAATACAGGCGTTATAGAGGAGAATTTTATTTTTGATAGAGAGAGTTTTACCTTTTAATAAAGGGGAAAGGGTTTTTGAGATACCGGCCGCTTGGCCTCTGATGTTGAGGAAGTGTTTTTTCCATGTTAGTCTTTTATCCAGAGTTACCCCCAGATACTTAGTGTGGTCGGACCAGGGTATGGTTGTATTGTTGATAGTAATGCGGTTAGGGTTAGTAAGCTTCCTAGAGAAGTAAACTGCAGCAGTTTTTTGTTCGTTGAGTTTAATGCGCCATAAGGTGCACCAGGCCGTGAAATCGTCAATGTGTTTCTGTAAAATTTTGTATAAGGTGTAAGCAAAGTGAGCTGAGGCGTAAATTGCCGTGTCGTCCGCATACAGGGCAAGAAAGGTCCCCAGGGTGCGCGGTATATCATTAAAGTAAATGTTGAATAATGTAGGGCCGAGGACAGAGCCTTGAAGAATGCCAGCAAGTATACGATATAAAGTGGAGAGTATATTGTTGATGCGGACGCAGAATTTGCGATTGCTAAGGTATGAATGTATGAGGTGAATAAGTCTAGCATGAATTTTGAGCTTAATTAGCTTGTATATAAGGCCCT
Source organism: Maratus speciosus (assembly GCA_963932465.1). Lineage (NCBI taxonomy): Eukaryota > Metazoa > Arthropoda > Arachnida > Araneae > Salticidae > Maratus > Maratus speciosus. The sequence continues at coordinate 413,784,154 of OZ010794.1, forward strand.
CATGCCAGACTTTGTCGAAAGCCTTAGCAATGTCCAGAAAAACAGCAGCTGCTGGAATATTCGAGTTGAGTTTCTCACTGAGAAACTCCACAACCCGAAGAAGTTGATGTACAGTGGAGTGTTTGGCTCTGAAGCCAAATTGTTCAGGGATCAAAATGTGATTAGTGTCAAGAATATCATTGAGCTGGGCCCTTATGACACGCTCAACTACTTTACTTAGAGAGGGAAGCAGGGATATAGGTCGAAAGTTAGTTGGATCAGATAGATTACATTGAGGCTTAGGGATAGGAGTCACAACAGAAATTTTCCAAGGGTTTGGAAAGTGATAAAATTTAAGGATAGCGTTAGTAAGATCTGTTAGATAGTTAATACAATTTTGAGGAAGGTTTTTAATAGCGAAGTTAGAGATTTTGTCGTATCCGGGGGATTTCCTGTTTTTGAGTTTTTTGATTATATTAGAGATAGTTACAGGTTGTATTTCTGGGAGTGGTTCCTCAGGAGGGGTACTTAAGAAGTTGTTGACAGTTTCATGGACATCAAAGAAATGATCCGGGTTTGCAAGGTAGGGATTAGGAGAAAATTGATTTGCATAACTTTTAGCTAGAGTTTCAGCTTTATCATGATCAGTGTAAGCAGTGATATTGTTGGTGTCTGTTAACGGTGGAATGGGGGTGTGATGATTGTTAAGTTTTTTCTTAATGGCCCAGAGAGAGTTGTCTTCCGGAGAGAGAGAGCTGAGGAATTTCCCCCAACTCTTCTGCTTTTCTTTGGCAATAAGGGTTTTGATTTTATTGTTAAGACGATTAATAATTGGTTTTAGAGTTGGGTCTCTATTATTTTGATAGCGACGCCGTAAGTTATTACGATGTCTGCAGACAGCGTGAATATAGTTTGGAAGAATGAAGGATTTATAGTTTTTGACATACTGACGAGTAGCCTGCTGTTGGGCATTAGTGATAAGATCTTGAAAGTGAGTAACTGCATTATCAATATCATTGGTGTTCTGAATGGTTGGAAAAGTTAAATCGGAATTGTTCAATATGTTTTTAAATTTGTTCCAGTCCACTGCAACCAGAGGAGGGGGAGAGGGGGGGTCAACAAGGTCAATTTTGAAGCAAACAGGAAAGTGGTCAGAAGTAAGGTCATTAATAACGGTGGTAGTAACAGGAAAGGCTAAGTTTTTGGAAATGCCAAAATCAATGATAGAAGGATGAGTGTTATTGTACCCAATACGTGTAGGTTTGTTTGGTGCATGTAGACTAAGATCAAGGTGTGAGATGAGGTTATGTAATGATCTGCCAAAACCAGAGGTCGAATGACAGTTCCATCGCCGGTTACGTGCATTAAAATCACCAGCAATGAAACTGTGTGTGTGTTCAGAGAGAAGTTGTGTAAGGTCGTTGACTGGGAATTGTCGCACATGTCTGATGTAAGCAGAAGTAAAGTTAATATTAATGTGTGGCAATTGTACAACAATTCCCGTATAGTCAATACCAGCGAGTGTAGTTTGTTGTGTAGTGTAATGTGGGATGTGTTGTTTAATGTAGATGGCAGTACCCCCGACGTTGGAACCAAGACGAGGGGTATGGTATAATTTATAGTTAGCGATTTTGATACTACCAGAAGTCTTATGGACTTCCTGAAGTAAGATAATGTCAATATTGGGATTGTTAGTAACGAAGTCATAAAATTCAGAAAATTTGTTGGAGAGAGAGTTACAATTCCAGGTTAAAACAATGAGAGAATTAGGGGGAGAACTACTCATGGTTGGTGGGGCTGAGCTCATTGGCAAGGGTGTCGAACTCTTGTATGATTATAAACATTTTTTCAAGTGCGTTATTAGCGCGTTTGGTTTGAGAGGCAATATTTTTGATACATTTAAGAAATTTTGAAATTTGGAGGATCTCCTTCATGTCTTTGAATGTCTGAAAGATGTCCTGTAATTCATTAGTGTAACTAGTGGTAGTGGTTGTAGTGGTCGGAGCACTAACATTGTCTGTATTTTCTTTGGAGTTATTAGTGTCAGCAGTGAGAGGAGGGAATTCATCTTCGACATTAGAAGTGCTTCTTCCCGGTGTAACAGTTTTGTTTTGATCTTGTGTTGTTATGGTTTTAGCTTTTTTAGTATAGTTATAGCCTTTAAAAAGTTCAATGAATTGTTGGGTTTCCTTGGAAACCTGTGTATTGCTGTTTTTGCTATTGTTTGTGTTTTTACCGTTTCTATTTTCCAGTCTGTGTGGGTTTTTTACACATCCCCTGAATGTGGCTGGGTGATCTTGGCCGCAATTGGCACAAGTGGGGACGATACGCCCCTTGTGTGGACATGAAGGTGTTAAGTGTTGACCTGCGCACTTTGCGCACTTGGCATCGAACCCACAAACTTCCGATGCGTGGCCAAACCCTTGACATTTATAACATTGTTTAACTCTTTGTTTGCTGTTAAAAGCCTCAATTTTGACAGAAATGTAGTGGATTTCCCTAATCTGGTAAATTTCTTCAAAGTTAGCACGTGGCATGACATTCACCATGTACATAGGCATGGGGTTACCAGTTTTTCTGTGCTTCATCATTGAAGCTCTAGTGACTGTGAATCCGTAATCTTTAAGACTGTTAATAATTATGTTTTGTTCAGTGTAGCAGGGGAGGCCCCTAATGCAGACCTTTTTAGGTCTTTGCTCCTTGGGATGTAATGTAGTGTATTTTTTTGTATTTGTATCTAACCAATTTTGAGTTGCTCTAAAGTCCTCATCATTTTTGCATAGGACCATCAGACGGTCACCTTTTAGTTGTATAGTTGGTTTTTCCTTGTTAATTTCCTTAATATCTTTCGCTAAGTTTGACCAGTTTTCTTCTAATTCAATAAAGAAAGGGTTTACCTTGTTTTGTTTTGTGCTACCTGAGCCACCAGGACGAGATCCCGTGGGCTCAACGCTAGAAGCGTCAATGTTTTCATTAGTTTGGTCCATTTCGACGCTGTTGTCGAGACTGGCCTCATTGGCTAAGTTTTGGAATTTATTATTCAGGGGGAGAGTTGAATTTCCCTCGTCATTTCGTCTTTTTGTGCCTCTATTAACTGTTATGAAGTCGTTAAGTTTAACTTGTTCTAGAATAAAGTGAGCAGATTTTTTGTATTTTGAGAAACAAAAGACAGTAAAAACAGTAGAATTAAGTAAATTGTAAATGTTAGTAGGCTCCCTAACAATTAATAAGGCCTCACGGCAAGTTTCACTCACCTCAGACTGGTCGCCTAATGATGTTGCATACTCAGACTTGCTTCTAGTTTCCAGGATGTAGTTATCGACGTAGCTGAAAAAGTCGATAAACAGTTGTTTAGCAGATTCGTCAAACTGTGTTGGAGTGTCCAGAAACTGGTTAACAAAGTCCGGTTGTCGCGTTCCATTGACAATAGTTGCCAGAATACTGATAGGCTGGTTGCCATTTTCAACCGCCGCCATACTGCGCAATCATAAAAAGAATCACCACTCAAACAGAAATGTTCGTGGAGTCACACAACTATTCATTACGAACCGCTATATAACCACCAGAACACAATACGTAACCAGAGCAGTAACACTCTATGAAATACCGCAAAAAAATCACATAAAGAAAAGAGCAGCACAAAAGTACGTCTTCTCTCAACGAGAATCTCCACCGAACTGAACAGTAATCTCCGAGCATATTAGGGGTCCACCTGCCTTGATATCGGGTTTCTATTGCAGAAATATCCTGGTGGAAGCGCTCTCCAGCTCACAGCTCCCAAATTTTCGGGGAAAAAAATTAGATGAGATGCTAAAATGTGAATTTTCAACGACACTGAACATCCTAAATCTTTGTAACTTTTTAACATGTCTTTAATTAATGTTTCATAGTTAGGACTTCGATGATTTCCTAAGAAATGTGTCACAATATTTTTAAAATCGATCCATGCTGCTTTTTCTAAATCACTTAATGTATCATCAAAATTTATGTCCTTCATAAGGTGTCTAATTTGTGGCACAACAAAAATACCCTCCTTAATTTTTGCATAGCTTAGCGATTGAAATTGTTCTTGCAGATATTTAAATCCACGACCTTCTTTATTCACAGCTTTAACGAAATTCATCATCAATCCCAACTTTATCTGTAAAGGTGGAAGAATAACTTTCTTTTTATCGATTAGAGGAACGTTTTGGATATTTTTTCACCTGTAATATATTGTTTGCGCTCTGGCTACTTCTTTTTGATATAATGCTCATGCTTTGCTCTGCTATCCTCTCGCATAGGAAAAAGCAATATTTTGTATAACCTGTTGCATACCAAAATGAATAGCAATTACTTTAAAATCCGCACATATATTCAAATCATGATGTGAGTAATCAATTTCATGAATCAGTATCTTCATATTTTCATAAGACTCTTTCGTTATGCAAGAACAATTGGAATCGCTATTGGAATAGACGGCAGGGCATTTCCATTACGAAGAAGCACAGTCTTTAAGCTGGTTTTCGGACCATCAATGAAGAATCGCCATTGTTCCGAGTTATATTGACAATTTAAAACAGACATTAAACCACTTATATCATTACAATAGCATAAATCACCTTTTCTTGAAAAAAAATGTGGAATATTTCTTATGTCGATCTCAATAAATAGATATCTTTGTATTGTTTTTCAGGACATTCCAGCCTTGCAATCTTGATCCAAGTAATTCTGAGTTTTTCTTTGACAAATTTAAGTCTCTCACAAGATCATTTAATTCTTCTTGAGTAATTAGGTGTGGTTCTTCTTTTATGCAAGGAGAATAATTTATATCAGATGTAGAGGAAGTTTCAGATTCATCAATTTCCATTTCTACTGCTGCCTCGTCATATGCAAAATTCTCTGGAGGTTTCGGTATTGGTAAATCATCATTATGCAATACTAATCGCATTGCTGAATCTAAGTTCGAGTACTTAATTTTATGTTTACTTCTTGCAGAGAATCCTTTGATTTTTGTAATACAAAAAGTAGCAATCTGTTATATGATCCTTCGGTTCGCGCCATATCATGGGTATAGCAAAGGGCATACATACTCTTTCTTGTACCTTTCATCCACGCCCATTTCTTATCTTGTTCACCTACTTTACATCCAAAGTACATGCGATATGCAGTCTTTATTAGCGGCGTGAAAGCGCATCGATACTTTTTCAAAGTTAGCTCCCCGTACACATAGCAAAAAGAATCGGATTCATTAACTTATCCTCTGGACATTTTTCACATATTTTAGAGGAAAATAGGATAATTATAATCAAAATTTAAGTAAAAAGCCTTGCAGAACAAAGAAATAGCAGTACACTCGCCCCGAAAGATAAGTTTCAACTGTCACGGATTTGCGTTAAAGCCAAATACTGTGGGGGCGGCTGGCGCTGTCTGTTCAAGTTCGCTAACATAAAATTTATTAGGGGGACATCTGTTTCTACTCTCATGCTGTATCTTCTATCGTTGTAATAAGAAAAAAGAATGTTTGTGTGAATCAAACGCATGTAAGAGAATAATGTAATATAATTATAATGCCTATACGATGCATACATACTCCGAAACGTATAAATGAAATTTCTCAAAACTGGAGGGTGATAGAAAATTTTTACAAACATATTCTTTTTCAGCAGCTTGAAATCTATAAGAAACACCCAATTTATATAGAGAAACAGAAAATTCGTTAAAATTTGTTTATCAGTGTTATATATGCATATACATATGAAGAAGAATAGGCATGTCAAACGTTGGGGTATTCCGTATTTTGGAATTAAATAATTTTATAAACGTTTAGTGATTTTAATAATAACTTTGTATTTTCATAAAAATAGATAACAGACTAAAAAAAGATAACATACTATTTTGATGTAAAGACCATGTTACAAATAAAAAGAGAAAATTTTGGTTTGATCAAAAATGAGATCGATTTTAAATTGACAAACCCACCCTTCCTCTCCCCCTAGAGATATCTTACGATATCATGTGCCCGACTCCCCCTCCCCACTAAAATGATAACGTTATATATGCACAGCCTCTAAAGGCGAATTTTTCTGGCAGTGAACACGAACAGTGTATTAGGTATTATAGGATATTGGACAAAAATATACACCAATTAATATTCTCTTCTTATTTTTTCCAGACGTGGGGAATATGAATTCTGATGAAAACGAACTTAATCCGTCTGTAAAGGAAGCCCTCGTTCAGGTATTTGTTCTTTAATCACTTTCGAAATATAAGGGTAAAAGCACCAGTAGCCGGTCACTTAAATTTTACAGTCGGCCATTTATATAAGGTGATTCTGAATTCACGGTACAAACTTTAAGGGTTGGTACAGGACACTGCAACAACCATTTATTGTATAGGAATGTATGGGCGAAAGTGATTCGTTGAGGTACAAACACCAGGGGGCCAATTTGACCCTTTTTTATTTTAAAATTTCTCATTTATACCAGAAAATTCCTACAATATTTTTTTTATTTATGACAGGCATTTCATGATTAGATAAAGAAAAAATTCTTTTAAAATTTCCGGTGTGAAATCGAAGTTTTTGAATAAAAAAAAACGCAAAACTGGCAAATCTGTCAAACACAGGAAATACATGAAAAAAAAAATGAAAATGGTGTTTCTTTTAATTCAAAAATTTCAATTTCATACGGGAAATTTTCAGAGACATTTTTTTTCTTTATGTAATCATGAAATGTCTGGCTTAAATAAAGAAAAGAATAGTATAGTAATTTACTGGTATGAATGAGAAATTTTGAAATAAAAAAGGGCCAAATTGGCCCCCCTGGCGTTTGTACCTCAACGCGTCACTTGCGCCCATACATTCCTGTATAATGAATGATTATTATAGTGTCCTGTACCAACCCTTAAAGTTTGTACCATGAATTTAGAATCACCCCGTGTACCAGAAAAAGATAGCTGATTGCAAACAATAGATCCTTTGCTCTTGGCTGATTATTGATGAAAGCTGATCATAGAAAAATTTATAATACAGTCGAACTTCCCTTTAACCAAGACCCTATTTAACGAAGTTTTCTAAATAACTAAATTTTCTGCTGAAACTTGACTTTGAACACCATTAACATGTAAATTAACCTCCATATTATGAAAAATATATTCTATATAACGAAGTTTATTCCACTTTTGTGCGTGTACAGCAATCAAACGGGGAGGTTGTTGTTGCGACGTATGTATGAATTTATTTCAGCGGATTGTATGAAAATGATATTATTTATTTAATCATTTCCATTCAAAAGAAGAAATTAAAAAAGCCTTCTATACAAGAAGAAGGGGTTTCCAGTTTCACGAAAATGTTACAGATGAATTGTTTGGATACTTAAATAATATATTCAATTTACAAAATCAAAAAACCCGACTGCTTAAAAAGCGAACTAATTAATTATTTCTCATCAATATGAAACTATTTTTTATATTACTTACCTTTTTTTTTTTTTTTACTTGTATTGATGACTTTTAAGTTGTGTTTAATTATTAGTCCCAATCTACAAACACTCTTTTGATGAGTCCTATAGATGTCTATTATGAAGGTTAGAGTTACAGTAAAGGTAGCGATCCAAAGTACACAACTTCCAGGTTGTATAATATTTAAACGGAGCTTCTGACTACAAAATGGTCAATGAAACATCGTCTTCATTTTGAAAGACCTATCCAATGATATGCCACTCAATAGGGTGCGTAATTTTTTTCGTCTCTACCGCCATTTTTTATTTTACGGCCGCCATTTTGAATTTATAAAAACAAAACCTATTCTATAACCATCGAAAGATTAAGACGAATCGATAGAGACCTCATTCATAAAAATCAATCCAGCCGTTGGGATGTTTCGAGGGTATAAAGAAATCCACATACACACGCGTGAAACACATAACCCTTCTTTTCGGTCGGGTAAAAAGTGGGAAAGCTTTTTATGAAAAGTGTATTTTTTATAAGAAACCTGTAACAAAGAAATATTAAAGACATTTTAAAAGGTAAAAATTTGAAATACCGAGAAAAAGAGAAAAGTTACGCTACGCTTCAGTTTTTTTTTTTTTTTTTTTTTACCTCTCTTTATTATGTGATTTTTTAGACTATTCTAATAAAATTTTTCACATGTGTCTACATTGCATTAAAAAAAAATACTGCTCGAATTATATTGCCTGAATTATATAATACTGCCTGCATTTTCCCAATATTTCCATTTTATGTGTATTTTTCATTTAATGCATACGTATTTTATTATACAAATTTCATTAATTTGGGTTGATTTCTATTTAACGAATTTTCTTCATAACGAAGTATTTAAGTGTAACGACGAGACTTCGTTAAATGGAAGTTTCACTGTATTTCAATTGGAACAAAAACAAACAAACATAAACACTATTTATAAAGCATTTTATCCCATTGTGGCCAACTTCTGGGGGATGACCAACTATTAGAGTACTTATGTATATCTAAAAAATCTCAAAAAGTTGAATTGATTTTAAAATCTTATTTGGATTTTTTTATTTCTGTCCGGATTAAATTCAGATTTCCAGTACCGTCGTCCACATTACTATAGCAACTAATTCGTCATTTTTTTCAAACTTGAATTTAATCTCGGCAATAACGAAATTTACCGGAGAGTTCTTACTGTTTCAGAAAGAAATTGTCAAAAGATCGCCGCAAAACTTGAAAAAATGCTAAAAGTAGCAGAGAACAAAAATTGAGTTAAAATATTGAAACCGGAAATTTTTAAAAATGCGAAAAGAAAAAAAATTGAAAATTTAAAAATGATAAAGGGCAAAACTTTTTACATTGGGCTAAAAGAACCAGATTTCTTTTAGGATTCCGAAAATTAGCCTCAGAACGAAATAACCTCTAAAAATCGTATAAAAAATCCCTAAAATTTCAACAATCGCTGAGGACAAAATGCACTATAGTGGACTAAAATATTGAAACCGGTTTCTGTGTACAAATTAAGAAAAAAAATGCTGCTTAACGCGGAAAAACGCTAAAAATTACCTACAAAAATTCGCGAAAAATTCAAAAATTGATGTAAGAATTTCGAATAAACTTTATTGAAAAGAGGGCAAAATTTACTATATTGGACTAGACGATTGAAATCGGATTCTTTTTACTAATGTAACAAACGGTGGAAATAATAATAAAAAAATGCTAAAAAATCGCATAAAAAATTAATTAGAAAAAATTAAATAAAAAAATCTAATAAAAAAATCCAAAAACTGGTTTTGAGGTGCATAACTTCAGAGATACAGATACCTTCCTGCTAAATCTTGTGGCTCTGCGCTCGACACCACACACACACAACCACTAGAGATAAGATGGCTCCGGCCTGAGCCCATGCCCGAACCATAGATCTAGTAAAATAACTAGATTACGCATACGGGGAGAAAAGTTGATTCTGCGCGCGCGAACGAAACTACTAACTACTCCACTAGGGTGGCAAATGGACGGTGATCCATCGATATAAGGAGAAAATGAAATAGCTTGTGCGTTCTTAAATTTCATTTCCATAAGTTTAAGCCTTGATAAATGTTTCAAAATGTATACAAGATATCAATGATTTTTAACTAGAAATTAGCAATTTTTATAGTTAAATAATTTTTATGGTAAAAATGAATAAGATAGATTATTCACTTTCAAAAACTATCTTTTTTTCTCAATTATACTTAAATATTCTTCAACGTGGAAGTGAATCAAAACAGTACTTAACTGAAATTTAAATTTTCCTCAATAGTATTTTTTTTTTAAAATCCAAAATAAAAGTTATGTACATTTTTAAATGAATTTTTTTCAGGGGAAGGGGACAGCTTATATTAAAGTATAGAGTAAGATTCCTCCGCGGATTTCCACCTTCCATCTATTCCCCTTCCCACACCTCGAAAATTTCTGTTTTCTTCTTCCCCCCCCCCCCGCCCCCCACACACACATTTTAAAATTTTCGATTTTTTTTTTTTTTGCCCATCAATTCCTTTGCGATGAAACTAAATAATATAAAATGTTTCTTACCCACAAAACTTAAAACATTTCATTTATTTTTCTTATTGTTGTGGCCCAATTCTTAAGTTGTAGCAAAATATATAATTTATATATATTTGACCTCACAAGCCCCCCCCCCCCCCCTCCAAAAAAAAAAAGAGCGTAGTTAAAACTCTTCGATAAATATTTTTTTTTCTGTCCATTCGTTTCTTTGCAATTGCAATAAATAATCGAACTTTTCCAGACCCACAAAACTTAAAATATTTAATTGGTTTTTTCAGCCCTAATTGTTAAGTTGTAACAAAAGTAAATATATAACTTATCCCTCCCCCCCCCCAAAAAAAAGAACGCTGTTCTTAGATTTTTTTCCCCCTGCACATTCGTTTCTTTGCAATGACAACAAATAATCATATAAAATTTTCATCGCCCATAGAACTTAAAACATTTATTATTATTATTATTTTGCCCATATTGTTAAGTTGTATCAAAAGTGAATACATTATCCCTCCCCCCCCCCCCCCTCCCTCAAAAAAAGATTTTTTAAGGCTATTCTCAAATCCAAAAGAGCAACTTTATGACATAAGTTTTAATTCATTTCTGTTCGGAAGTGCATGAAATTGGCAGGTGTTGTTGTTCAGAAATTATGTAACAGAACTGTTTTTTTTTCGATTTTTTGCAAACGCAATAGATCTTTCAGAAAATATTGTCAAAGTGGGCTATTTGAACCAAATCTCCACGCGAAAGAGGAATAACCACTCAAGGAAGGGTAAAAAAAAGTCTTTGTCACGTGATGAAAATTGCTTATAACTCAATAGGTAATTTCTTTATTTAAAAAAAAAAATAGGAAACGCAATTCGATTCCAAATCCCTTGCATAGTCAGGCCTTCCAATTTCATATCTTTCCATTAAAAAATGAGCTTGTAAATACCGTATTTTATGGAAGAAACGCCGCACCCGTCGTAAACGCCGCACTCCTCAAATTGGCCCGAATAAGCTTAAAAATATCGTAATCGCCGCACCCGTTGTAAACGCCGCATCGGAACGCTACTTTTGTCAACAGCATCACATTGACCTAACTTTAATCACAGTTTTCTGAGCAGTGTAGGATGCCTCATTTTTAATATCTTAAGATCTGAAATTTTATTTAAAATATTTAAATCTGATTTTAAATATTTTTATGAATTTTTAAATTAAGGAAACTCATTTGGTATTTAAAAAAAATCGTAAACGCCGCACTTGGAAAAAAATTGATTTTTAAACTCGTAAAAGCCGCGGCTTTTCTTCCATAAAATACGGTATGTCAAAACGTTTTGCGCTTGTTGAGCAGAGCAGTTGAGAACAGTCTTAAGTTGTAGCAAAAGTAAATGTAAAACTCTCCTACGAACTACACTACAAAACAAAACACTACTTCCTCCAACTACAAAAAAAAAGTTTAAAACTTTTAGAATTTCCAATATTTTTATATTATTATACTCTATTTGTTATTTTGAATCATTGGTATTAATTACCCCCCCCCCCCCCCACACACACACACAAAAAAAGAGGAATACGTGGAAATAATGCAAAAAATTCCATTTTAATTGCTTTAGTAATCTTAAAAAAGAACATTTAACTTTCAAAACTTTCTAACTTTCTTTAAAATTTGATATTTGTTAATATTTTTTTAAATATGTAAGTATGTGATAAATTTTTGCTTATTGTTTACTTGAATTAAATAGCAAGAATTTTTCTCCTAAAAAATAAAAATAAATAAATACCTGCATTAATAATACACATTCTTAAGATTTTTTTTTTTAGCCATGTATTACTCAGCAAATGTAGATGAAAACATTAATTACTTTACCAAGGTCAATATTCTTAATAAACATTTATTTATTAAACTGGGCTAACAACTAATTATTGGCAAATGGCAATTTCAAAGTTTTTTACAAACGTAAAATTCTTTAAATGCTTAAAAATAAATATATTAAATTCTTCTTTAAAAAAATCTTTTAAGCAAATCATAACTTTTTTTTTTTTTCATATAATTTTTGGACTGATATCTTTTCACAATAATATATCTTTTCATAATAATATGTGGACTTGGTATGCGCTCGGCATTTTAATAAAAAACAGAAATACTAGAAAAGAAAAAAATTACTAAATGAACTAAACGTTACATCGAAGATGTACTAATTAGTTTAAAAAGTATCTAACAAATTACAAATATGGATGTAAATATCCATATAGGGTATTCCACTGTCTTTCCAGACAATTCTAAGCAATCATATGGATATATTTATTTAAAACATACAGAATGTTTGGTTATTTGGTTATTTAAGCTATGAGGTATTCGCTACGGCTTTTGCCGGCATGACCTCAAATGATCACAAAAATGACGTTATTTCCTTGGGACAACCACAAATTCAACCTTCCTCCACGAGGAAAATAGGCAGAACCGCCCATACAGAATGAAAACATCGCAATACTCGGATATGCACTATTTATTGCTACTGTAGTATCACAAGTTCCACCCTTTTTCTGCCACTCTAATGGATGTTGCCACCGAACCGCAACAGAATCAAGAAGGAATGGGGGAACAACACTGAGTGGTTAATCTAGTTATTTTTACTATATCTATGGCCCGAACACGGTAATGGCTTAGCCGTCTCAATACTCATGGCCTCCGAACTGGTTTTGTGACGTACCAAATGAAGATGAAAGAAGATAACTGTGTGCTGATGTTTTCTCCGCAAAATTCAACCAATGCACGATATGCTTATTTATTTATTTAAGGAAGAAGATTATATTTCGAAGAACCAATTTTATAAAAGTAGAAAGCATTGAGACGGTAATGCCTAAGCTCAATGTGAAAGATTTATTTATTCGCAAATTGATAAAAGGAATAGACCAAAAACCTTGCTATTTGAGAAAAAAGAATGTAGTGTTTTTTACATTGTTTTACAATCCTTAAAAATCAGTTTGAAAGGGAATTGGATTGTTATAGATGGATAAAGAGAAATGTTATTCGATTTTGAAAAGCTTTGCACGGTCAGTGTTACTAACATGTAGAAGCTGTATAGAATATCCCTTTGTCTATCCGCGACCGAAATCCTTTTCCAGAATTACCAGAAAACAGCACTCCTGATGTCTTTCTGTCATAGTTGTTCAACAATCTAAATAAAAAAAAAAAAAGGTTACTCAAAAATTTTTCTGTAAAAACACACACACACACACACACACAACACAAAAAAAAAAAGCGAGATTCTCTGTAAATTTACATTACTTCTCGGTTAAATGTATTCCATTGAGTTTCTCGGTCATAATTTTACAAGCGTTTCCCTCTTCTTATTCCACATTCCCTGTAGGGATTTCCATGTCTCTTTATTTAAAGATATTTTTATCTTTGCTATAACTTGTAATTCAAAATACACACTTTTAAAATTCTTTTATAATTTTATTAGAAACATTAGAGAAGAAAATTTGTTTCAAAAATTGTTTGATTAAAAATTACAATACTTTAGAAAGGGAAAATTCGCATCTGCGGAGCTAGCGGGGAACGACAATCACTTTGCATTTGCTTCATTCACCATGTGCATGAAGCTTGATAATATTACAAGTATTTCCCCACTGAATTATAAAAGACATCCTTTGCATAGAGTAACAACAGCTCCTGTAGCACAGTCAGTAAGGTGTTCATCACGACCACAGAGAGCTCAGGATCAAATTCCGGGGTGGCTAGAAATAAATATTGTAAAAAAATTAAATGGTACAAAAGTTCAAATTCGCTCGAAAAATTCTAATTCTTCGAAGGTCGAAAAAATTCCCTTAATTTCCAAAATTAAATTACATTATTGTCTTTAAAAATAAGTAAACTGAATAAATCTACAGAGCCTTGTGTATTTTTTATAAATTTATAGGCTCTACTGTAAATTTACCGAATAATATCTTTGTTATTTACCTAAATGTCAGTTTTTCTAATCTCTGTAATTTTACATAAGACTTAAGATAAAGGATTACCAGCAGATTATCTGTAATTTCACAGAAAAAAAATTTGAACAGCGATTTTCTAGTAGTAACTGAGTATAAATAAGAATTTTTCTATTTTGACCAGATTTTCAAGGAAATGAAAATCGGAAAGCGTTGTAGTGAGGGTAGGGACGGCGCAACCACTGAGCAAACGGAGCGGCTGACCAGGATCCCGCGCCAATTGGGGTCCTGTTAGAGGCCCCGAGTCTCTCTGTATAATTAGAAATAAGGTTTCCTCTGTATAAAATAATAATAATTTTGCTCTAGATTTGTGTTTAAATGTGAAAAAAACAAATGATGTGTGAGTGTGTGTGTGTGTGTGTGTGTTGGTGTGTGTGTGTGTGTGTCAACTTTATTTCTTAAACTTGATATAATTGGCGTAGAATGTAATAGATTTTGATGATCCTGAAAGCAAAAAACATTTAAAACATTGTGTTAAGGATAGAAGATTTTGCGAAATTAAACATAATTATGCACATTAAATGTGAAAGTAGGAGTATTTTTCGTACATTTTATTATCTACATTATATATTACTAGAAAGGTAGCCCGTCAAAAATGACGGAAAATTAGATATAAAGATATATAAAACTCATGCGCAAGAATATGAGTTTTTCTCGCTTGTTCCGCTGTGATAGATGGAAATAACATATTTTAAGAACGAAACACATTTATGAAAAACAGTGTACAATAGACCACTAATCGGCACAGTTTGGTTCTAAGTGTTCTGCGGATTTCAAGCTTTTTGTGGTCATGTCTATTCAATCTTTGTTTACATTTTTTTAAATTCATATATTGGACAATTTGGATTGTTAATTTTTAAAAAGAAATAAATTGCACACTTGAAGTAAGGTTAAAACTATTAAACTATCGTATACGATTTAATGAAATGGTATTATATGATATTATACGTGTGTGTTTCACGATCTTGGTTACGATGTTGGCGAAATTAGCTGCAACTTGTCATAATCATAATTGTGTGAGCCGCTATAACAAAAAAGTAACCAGTTTTTAATCAAATTTCTGATATAAAGTAGTTTTCAAAAACTTGTGTAAAATTGCCGGCCATTCTGATGTTATGTCAGTCTTAGGAATAATATTTGTAACACTGAAGAATTTCTATGTGTATGTGGAATTTAGAAAAGCTTCTCCAAAAGAAAGGTCCTGAAATGACATTGTAATTCTTTTAACCTCAAAGTTTAATCGGGCCCTGATGATGTTTACTGAAATCTAATAAATACAGTTATTTTGAATATTACAACTGTGTCGATGTGGGTTTGATAAACTCTTTCGACACTTAAACAAACACATTTTAATATCAATTACACACAAAATATATACAAAGTCGCGAAAAGCGCAAAAATAACTTTGGAACATACATATTTCCATACAAACATCTCTAGGGGAGATACATTTCGAATACACGCCGAAACTTTACTAAAACCCGCGCAATCATGATTACATACATTCACTTCACTTCATCTTTGGCAAAATATCTCAGGATATTTTGCCGACAGTGGCAACAGCGCCATCTATATGCTATAAAAATAAGGGAGGGCAGTCATTTTGTTACAACCTCCCCCTCTGGTTCCGCGGACGTCTCGGTGAGGAACCAGTAACTTTTTTAGGTGGTCTGCCGCGTTTCCTAATAGGTGCAACAGGCACAATGTCAGAGTCATTACACAGTTTCAAAGCTGAAGTATGACATGTAGCAAGAGGTTCATTTGGATTGTCCATGCTTGCTATAACAAATGTGGTGGGCGATTTTTGAGTTAAAATAATGTATGGTCCGTCACGTTTAGGCATGAACTTTGCAGTTTTATTGCTAGAGGCTTTACTTACTGGATGTAAGTCCACCCAAACCTTGTCTCCTGGAGCAAAACAATGTCCTGATTTTCTTTTACGGTCAGCGTATTTCTTTCTTTGATCTTGCTTGGCTTCAACTTTGTCTTTAATGTCTTTGGTGAAGTTTGCAAATTTCTTGAGGTATGGTGTAATTTCAGGTACAAAGTTGTCATTGTGAATTACAGCACGAATGTCGTGTTGAACATCGTCTGTCGTTCTTAATTCTCTCCCAAATTGTAAAAATGCTGCTGTTTCTCCAGTGGTGTCACACTTAGCAGTATTCATTGCAAAACGTATTGTTGGAAGTTTCTCTTCCCATGAACAGTGGTCATTCTCTACTAATATAGCCAATCTCGGCTTGAGATCTCTATTTTTTCTCTCCACAGGGTTTGCCTGAGGATGATATATGGGAGTTGGGTTTTGTTTGATACCTAAAAGAAAACAAAGTTGTTGCATTACACTACTAACAAATTGTGGTCCGTTATCACATATTATACGTCTGGGTAGACCATATCTAAGGATAACTTCCTCGAGCAACGTAGTTGCACACTGTGCTGCAGTAGCTTCTGTAAGGGCAAATAGTTCAACCCATCTTGTTGCACAGTCTTCTACTATGAATATCCATCTTTTACCATTCTTACTTTTTGGTAAAGGGCCAAAAAGATCAATTGATAGAACTTCAAATCGTTGTGAATACACTGGTGTTTGTAACAAACCGGATGGTTTTTGATTAGAAGGTTTATACCTATTATATTCAGCACAATGTTTGACGTAATCTGCAATGTATGAACGCATTCCAGTCCAATAATATCTTTTGGATATTCTATTAAATGTACCTTCAGCACCGTAGTGACCAGCCGTAGGTGAGTCATGGTGTTCTTTTAAAATTTTCTCCCTTTCATGTGAGGGGACTACTAGTTGTGCTTCTTCAGATTCCGAAGTTGGGGAATACCTGTATAAAACTCCTTGGTTCATAACATAACCACGTTCAGTCCAGTTAGTGTAGTCTAGAGTTTTTTCTTCATCTTCGAAACTTTTAATAATTTTCTTTAATTCTTCATCTTTCATTTGTTCAGCACGTAGATCACTAGGCATTTTAGCAGGGATATCAATTATTATGGTGCAAATATCACAATCTTCTTTACTGATATGATCACACGCAGGACGAGAAAGCATGTCAGCTATGACGTTCGCTTTACCTGGAATGTATTCTATTTTCACATTAAACTCTTGCAACTGTAAAGCCCATCTGGCAAGTCTTCCAGAAGGGGACTTTAAGCTCATGAGCCATCGGAGAGGCTGGTGGTCGGATGCCACAGTAACTTCTGTTCCGTCAATGTATCCTCTGAATTTATTAAGAGCCCAGACAACAGCAAGAGCTTCCCGTTCCGTGGTGTGATAGTTGCGTTCTGCAGGAGTCAGTAATCTACTGGCGTACTCAATCGGATGCTCTTCCGCACCTTTACCCTGGAGAAGTACTGCTCCAAGAGCATAATTGCTTGCATCGGTTCGAATGATGAAGGGTTTTGTTTCATCAGCCTGTTTCAATATTGGTGATGAAACCAGGCATTGCTTCAAGGCTTGAAATGCATTTTCTTCATCGGCACCCCAATGCCATTGCACATTCTTCTTAGTAAGGTTACTAAGCGGTCTGGATATTTCTGCAAAATCTTGTATAAAACGGCGATACCATGAACATGTCTGCAGAAACGATTGCAGTTGTTTTATATTCTTGGGAGGCGGGATCCTCACAATAGCATCAATTTTCCCAGGATCAACTTCTAGGCCATTTGGAGTTATCCAGTGTCCTAAGTACTTTACTCTGGAACATGCAAAGTTGCATTTTTCTCGATTTGCAGAAAGTTTCCATTTGTCTAATCTTTGAAAAACAGCTTCAAGATCAGATAGATGTTGTTCAAAACTTGATGATAAAATAATGAGGTCATCAAGGTAAGAGATAATATTTACATCTGGGAGTCCGTTGCGAAAGTTATCCATCGTCCTCTGAAACGTTGCAGGAGCGTTACGGAGTCCAAAAGGCATTCTTCGAAAGCGGTATGTTCCGAGAGGACATACAAAAGCAGTTTTATCACGATCAGGCCCATAGACACTCACCTGATGGTAGCCAGCATTCAGATCCAGAGTGGTCATGAACTGGGTAGTCTTTGCCTGATGTAGAAGATCGTCCATACGAGGGAGTGGATAGGTATCCGGTATAGTCACCTCATTGAGCTTCCTGTAGTCTACACATAGACGTACACTACCATTTGGCTTAGGAATGAGCACGATTGGTGCAGAATATGGAGATTCGCATTGCTCAATAATTCCCTTGGCAAGAAGATCATCAATTTCTGTTTTCAACAACTCTTTCTTTGCCGGTGATAATCTGTAAGGTGGTAATGATATAGGACGATATTCTCTAGTGTTTATGTGATGTTCGACGACGGGTGTTGCTTCTCCCCCTGGTTGAAAGGTATTGGAAAATTTTTCAAGCAAGTCATTAAGTCTCTTTCGTTGTATTGCAGATAGGTTTTGACCTTCATTTTCTCTTAACATAACTATGTTAGCTTTGACATTTGGTGTTGAGATTTCAGGTGTCATTTTGAAAGGATCCTCAACAAAAGGAAATTTATATCTTGGATTGTTCTGGAAATACCAACTTTGGCTTCGCATATCCAACACAATCGCCATTTTATTCAAAAAATCTATGCCTAACAATGTTCTATTTCCGGTGGCTCCGGGTAACGCAAAAATCGTTGTATTAGTTCTGCGACCTTCTATTTCAACAGTGATTGTTGCTTGAAGAACGTTAGTTTCTTTTCGTATGCCATCAGCGAGCGTTATGTTTACACTGGTCTCTTCGAACGAAGTTCCTTGGTCACGGAGATCCTTGAACAACATTTCCCCAGCAATGGAATGTGTAGCTCCGGTATCTGCGCAAGCTACCCCTGTAATACCATTTACCTTTATATACAACATAGGTGTTGCCTGTGTATTAATATAACAAGATTGGAGATGTAGGGAACTAAAATTTGCTGATTTTACTTGCGTAGATGGGGAACAATTAGGACATTTTGCTTTTACAAAACCTTGTTTCCCACAGCCATAGCAGCTTATAACTGGACGTTTATCATCGTTTACAAAGCGTGAATTCGTATATTTTGAGGTAGAAATATTTTTGAAATTTCCAAAATGTTCGCTAGCTTCATTTTTGGTTACCTGATTTTTCCAGAATTCCTGACCATTTGAATTTTTTGACAAAACATGTTTGTGTGTTTCACGCGATTTTGAATTACTTGCTGATTTTTGAAAAGGGGGTCTAATATTTTCATATATGTCAAGCTTTTCGGCCAACAAGACAGGGTCATTTAGTTTGTCCCAACCATCTAAATAATGATTTTTATAATCTGGTGGGCACTTTTTTTTAATCTGATCAGCGATTATTAGTTCTGAGAGCTTTTCAAATGAATTAACTTCTAATTCGGATAACCAACCTTCAAAATAATTTCTAATTTCAAAGTAAAAATCTTTCCAAGTAGAATTCTCTCTTTTTTGATGTCGGCTAAATAATACCCTAAACTTCTCCGCTGTTAATTTAAATCTTTTTAACAAAATGTCACGAATATGTGCATAGTTTTTGAACATTTCTTCAGGCTCTCTTGCTATAAGTTTAGCAATGTCATTCGGAAGTACGGCGACTAATTGTGAGACCCAAAAATCTTTGGAGACATTTAACATTTTCATTTGACGCTCAAACATTGTCAAGAACAACGACATATTATCTTTTTCCGGATTAAACGGTGGTAGGATGTTTTTAATATCTATACGCATCTGGTCCATTTGATTTTGTGGGACAGTTGTCGCGGTATGGTTTTGAGCTTGCAGCTTAAGTTTTTCTAACTCATAAGCTCTTTCCTCTGCGATACGTTTGTCCTCAACCCTTTGTTCTTCTATGCTCTCTTGTTTTTTTCTGTTTTGTTCTTCTATGCTCTCTTGTTTTTTTCTGTTTTGTTCTTCTATGCTCTCTTGTTTTTTTCTATCTTCCACGATAGCAATCAATGCCTCTTTTACAAATTGTTCATCGTCTTTAAAAAGGGCGCACTTCATAATTTTTTCACGCAAGACTACTATTTTATCATCTGCATCTACCTGAAGTTCTAATTCGGTAGCCAAATTATATAAATCGATTTTTTTCCCTTTAGAAAGAAACGCCATTTTTCCTAAAATCAGTTAAATTTATGCTTAAATTACAAAATTATATGCAATACTTGACCCATTAAATAATCAAATAACAAAATAACTACCTTCCCCTTACAGGTAAATATGCATAAACTTTCATAAACAATTGATGAAACATACAAAAAATAATTTAATACCATACCCAAAATCTATCTCTAATTAAACATGAGCTCATGTAAATATTAATGCAAAAATATTATAATCAGTAATATGCAACTTTTTTTTTTTTCTAATATAACTTACCGTATAAAACTGTCAGAAATATTTAAATCATAAAATTTTAAGTATATGAAATATCATCGATAATTTGATGTGAAAAAATTTTCATTCACAAATAAATATGAAAGCAACAAAAATATCAAAATAAAGTACTTACTTACTTCTTTAAAATAAACAACATTCTAAATAATTATTGACGATTACTGAAATCACTTTTCTTTTCTAATATACTACGCTGTGCACAGTTAGAACAAATAATCATAAAATTGACTTACTCAAATAATATTGATTGAAAGAAAGAAAAGAAAAAAATATTACCAAAAGAAATTATATAAATCTCTTTTTCAGAAAATTAATCTTTCATAATACTCAAAAGAACAAAAAAAAAAAAACCACATACATAAAACAGCATTTAAAAATAAATAAACACCAGCCGGCCAGCAATAAACAGAAAAAAAAAAATTTCAACTTTTTACCGGTAACAAAACAAATAAAATAAGATTTATCTTTCTTTAGCTAATCACTTTTCGCTGATTCATATGGCGGCTTCAGATTTCTTTTAAACACACAGAATATCGGCGATAGTAGAACACTGAAAGTTATTTCGAAAACATTTTAAACTGCGTAAAGAATTTTCGAGGATCACAAACAGCAATTATGTAACAAACTCAAAGATATTTTATGATTTTAAACAGCACACTTTCACCTTGAGAACTTTGAAGATTGAAGCATACCCCACAAATAATTATTCCATAAGGATGGCACTAATTACTTGATTTATTATCAAAAAAGAATGCAAACATTAGAACCGAAGTGGTTCTTTTTAAAACTATTCTTGAAATGACGATTTCACACAATTACGAATCTAGCTGATTCTTTTTACTCATTTGCCAGGGCGGCAATACACTATAGAAGGAAAACGCTTTTCTTGAAATTAGGCTATCACATTCACAGATTTGAGAATGGTTTCTCAAACCTTAGAATTTGGAGATTCTTTTTAATCACTTACTTTGTCAGGATGACAAATACACAATTATCCACTGTCATTATTGTCCGGATGACAATATTTTGAACCTGGTATAGCGGTTCCGTTTAATTTCGTTTTTGAAGAAGGAGATTTTTTCACGTTGGGCGTCATTTTGTGTCGATGTGGGTTTGATAAACTCTTTCGACACTTAAACAAACACATTTTAATATCAATTACACACAAAATATATACAAAGTCGCGAAAAGCGCAAAAATAACTTTGGAACATACATATTTCCATACAAACATCTCTAGGGGAGATACATTTCGAATACACGCCGAAACTTTACTAAAACCCGCGCAATCATGATTACATACATTCACTTCACTTCATCTTTGGCAAAATATCTCAGGATATTTTGCCGACAGTGGCAACAGCGCCATCTATATGCTATAAAAATAAGGGAGGGCAGTCATTTTGTTACACAACAGAATTAAACAGTTAAACTTATTTAACTTAAACCGGCCTATTTTTTAGTATTAAGAAAGAAAATTATTTAATTTTTTTAAATCATGCATTTATAATTTTTTTCATTATTTAATAACTAAGTAATGAAAAAATATGCTTTTGTTCTGAGCTCATAAATATGACTATAAAGTAATGTAACCGCCACCATTTTACCTACTATGACGTCATAAGAATATTGTCCATTAATTGTTGGAGAACTCATTTTGTGATTTTGTGAATCACAGTGCTTTAATATTTTTTACGGTTCACGATGAATGAATCACTTGTGTTTGTTTAGGTTTATGGAATGAGATATTAAGCTGCTAACCTAACTTCAACTGAAGTTATTCTTGGATATATGCACTTTTTAATCGAAATTAAAAACAATGCTTTGATCTCGAAATAAAATGTTTTAGTTTATATAATTGGTTATTTCTATTAATTATTTATTTAGGTACTTTTCCATTACAGTGCATCTTTTTTAAAAGCTTGGCGCAATTCGGGCTTCAGAAAATGGGATATGTTGCTAAAATATATAAGCAGCTATGAAAACAAACCTGATGAATTTTTATTTTTGTTAATACATGTATTTATTATTACTAATTATTTATTTAGGTACTTTTTCACTATAGGGCACTTTGCATTTAAAAATAAAGCTTGGCGCAATTCGGGCATCAGAAAATGAGGGCACAAGTGTCATATACGCCTCATATTGGCGCGATTTTTTTCTGTCGCCAATGTCATATACGCAGCGTGTTACTTAACTGGCACCAAAGTGTCGTCATTTTGTTTGATATGGTAATCCGGATGTTGTTTTTTATGCTGTTGATGTTTTCGCCAAATTGGCATCGGAAAAAAATCGCCCCATATATGGGTATATGACATATGTGCCAAAGTGAGATATGTTGCCAAAATATATAAACAGCTGAGAAAACAAATCTAATGAAGTTTTATTTTTGTTTATATGTGTATTTGTATACATAAAAAAATCATTTCTAAATATATGTAATATATTTTTTTATATACAAATTACGGCACAGATGTCATATATGCACCCGGCTACCTAACTGGTGCCAAAATGGTCTTATTTTGCCTAATATGGTAACCCGGCTATTGCTTTTTATTTATTAATAAATTGTTTATTTACTTTACTTTTCTTTTTTTAATTATATAAACTGTTTTGTTCGATAGTTATTAATTAAACTTTTATTTATTTATTGTTATTTCCTTTTCAAAATGATAGCAAATAATTTAAAAATATATATGTAACTGGTATTCGAAAGCGATATTTTTGCCAAATTGGCGTGAGAAAAATATCACGCCAAACCCGATGCGTATATAGCATCTGTGCGTTACTTATGTTTCTTTATAAAAATGAGTAAATAGCTTTTTTATATTAAATCTATACTTCATCATCTATCTATACTCCTATTATAAAGAGGAAAAAATTGTTTATTTGTAGGAGGTAAGCTCTGGAACTACCGAATCGATTCCAAAAGTAATGGTATCAAAATGATGGTATTAGTCCAACTTAGAACATAGGCTATATTTTTATGTCGGTGCCACTACCCCAAAGGGGTTGCAGGAGCAAAAAACGCTCTAAACACGCGATTTTTGCGTTACTGAAGGGCCTAGAAATATGAAATTTGGAATATTAGTTACTTATAAGATATAAATTATGTCTAAGAACAGTTCTTAAACAATTCGAAATTTAAAAGGCATGAAAATGCACAAAAAGCGTTCTAAAAAGCGTTCTAAATGGTAGTTTCTACATAATATCAGGAAATACCAAACCGATTTAAAAAATATTGGTGTCAAAATGATGGTGACAACGCTTGCTCCAAGATAGGCTATGTTTTATGTCGGTGCCACTACCCGAAAGGGGGGTGCAGGATCAAAAAACGTTCTAAAAATGCGATTTATGTGTTACTGAAGGGCCTAGAAATATGAAATTTGAAATATTAGCTACTTATAAGGTATAAAGGATTTCTAAGAACAGATCTTAAACGATTCGAGATTTAAAAGGGGTGAAAATGCGCGAAAAGCGTTCTAAAAATTGTTCTAAATGGTGGTTTCTACACAATCTCAGGAAATACCAAACCGATTTAAAAAATAATGGTGTCAAAATGACGGTGACAATTCTTGCTCCAACATAGGCTATGTTTTATGTCGGTGACACTACCCCAAAGGGGGTGCAGGGGAAAAACGTTCTAAATTGCGGTTTTTGCGTTACGTAAGGGCCTAGAATCGTGAAATTCGGAATGGTAGTTAGTCATAAGATATCAATGATCTCTAAGGGCATTTCCTAAAAAAAATCGAAATATAAAAGGGAGTCAAAATGCGCAAAAAGCGTTGTAAAAAACGTTCTAAATTGCGATTTCTATGCAATCTTATGAAGTACTGAACCGATTTCAAATATAATGGTGTAAAAATTATGCTGACAGATATCAATCCAAGTTAGGCTATATTTTATATCTGTTTTCACTACCCCAGAGGAGATGCAGGAGATAAATGCGCGAAAAGCGTTCTAAAAACGTTCTAATGCCGATTTGTCAGCGATATCTCAGGAAGAATCAAACTGATTTCAAAAGAAATGGTAGAAAATTGATGCTGACAGACTCTGCTCTAACATAGACGCTATTTTATGTCGGTATCACTATCACCTAGACGTTGCAGGAGCTAAAAAGCGTTCTAAATTTCGATTTTTGTGATCGGAACGGGCTAGCAACTTAAAGTTAGGCAAGGTACATATTTATTACATATAAATGATCTTTAAGAACAGTTTCGAAAAAATTAGAATTTTAAAAAGGGGTGAAAATGCGCGAAAAGAGTTCTAAAAACGTTCTAAATTGCGATTTATACTCAATCTCAGGAAATACCAAAGCTATTTCAAAAGTAATGGTTGCAAATCAATGGTGATAGTCCCTGCTATAGCATAGGTTATATTTTATGTTGCTGTCACTACCATCTGAGGGTTGCAAAAGCAAAATATGTTCTAATTTGCGTTTTTTGCACAACTGAGGGGTATAACACTTTGAAGTATGGCATGGTGCTTACTTACAAGATGAAACTGCTTTCTAAGAACAGGCGAAAGAAAATTCCAAATTTAAAAAGATAAAGTAAGCGAAAAGCGTTATAAATTACAATTTTTATGCAATCTTATCAAATACTAAACAGATTTAAAAAATAATGATGATAAATTGTTGGTGTTAGAACCTGCTCAAACATAAGCAATATTTTATATCTGTGCCACTACCACCAGAGGGTTGCAGGAGCAAAAAACTTTCTAAATTGCGATATCTGTGATACTGAAAAGGCTAGAAACTTTAAATATGGCATGGTAGTTACTTATAAAATATAAATGCCCTCGAAGGACTGTCGAAAATAAATTCGAATTAAAAAGGGGTGAAGTGAAGGGGAGGTGTGAAAAGCATTCTAAAAAAGTCCTAAATTACGACATCTATGCAATTTCAGGGAATATAAACCGATTTTAAAAGTAATAGTTGCGTATCAATGGTAACAGTCTCTGATCCTACACAGGCCGATGATTCTACCACCTGGAGTTTACAGGAACAACAAACGTTCTATAAAAGGCCTTTAAAAGCTTTCTAAATTACGTTTCTGTGGAATATTAAAAATAACAAACCGATTTCAAAATTAATTTTGGCAAATTAATGGTGATAGTTCCTAATTCAACATAGCCCTTTCTGTTGAGAGAGATGGTAGGACTTGGAATTTGACATGATAGTTAATTTTAAGATGTAAGAAGATGACTTCTAAAAAATTCAAAACTTCAAATGAATACTGAAATGAGCGTATTAAGTGAGCATAAAGATTTCAAAATGTTTTCTAAATTATCATTTATTTAGTTTTATTAATTTAAGTCTCATTTCTGTCTAATGCAGTGTAATAATGATGTTTAATCAAACTGTGTTTTAAATAGTAATTTTTGAATTATTCTTAAAAGTAATAAGTAAAAATTTAGTTAGTACCTTTTAATAAAAATGAGACATATAAATATCATTTGGCATATTTCAAATATTACGCGAGCAAAACCGCGGAGTTTGCTAGTAAATTATATATAGATATGGAAAAAATTGCGGAACAGATGTTATATATTCCCGAATCCGCCATTTTGGACTTTTTCTTGGCGTGAAAAACCCTTTTCCGCCAAGTAAATGTCACCAAGTAGATTTATGCGTATGTTAGGCTTAACGGGGTTGCCAGAAAACGTCAATCGTCGCGGTTTCCTTATCGATAAACCCCAACAAAACATCGCTGAGAAATCCAAGATGGCGGCCGAGAGAATATATAACATCTTATCCAAAATGGCTTGTGAGTATGAAACAGTAAATAGGTTGTCAGAAAATACGTTGGCAAACTTCTTTCTCGCCAAGAAACATTTCTCCGAAGTACTGTACATAAGCGATGATTGCTGGAAATGCATTTTTAATTATGATATGCGCTTTGATGTTTCACTATATTTATTCATACTAAACTGTGTGTATAAATACTATAGTTCATATACAGGGCTACACAAAAGATTTCATAAGGGTTACTGAGTATGAGATTAAATTAGGTGCTACTTAGTTATCCCGTCGACCAATTTCGCCAAATTATATAAATCGCCAAACGACTCTACAAATTATACAAATTGACCTAATTTTTATTTTAAATAACAGAAGAACATATACATTAGTAAAACATTAATAAAAATACAAATAAAACGTCGAAATAAATATTCTTAAAAGTAATAAGTAAAAATTTAGTTAGTACCTTTTAATAAAAATGAGACATATAAATATCATTTGGCATATTTCAAATATTACGCGAGCAAAACCGCGGAGTTTGCTAGTAAATTATATATAGATATGGAAAAAATTGCGGAACAGATGTTATATATTCCCGAATCCGCCATTTTGGACTTTTTCTTGGCGTGAAAAACCCTTTTCCGCCAAGTAAATGTCACCAAGTAGATTTATGCGTATGTTAGGCTTAACGGGGTTGCCAGAAAACGTCAATCGTCGCGGTTTCCTTATCGATAAACCCCAACAAAACATCGCTGAGAAATCCAAGATGGCGGCCGAGAGAATATATAACATCTTATCCAAAATGGCTTGTGAGTATGAAACAGTAAATAGGTTGTCAGAAAATACGTTGGCAAACTTCTTTCTCGCCAAGAAACATTTCTCCGAAGTACTGTACATAAGCGATGATTGCTGGAAATGCATTTTTAATTATGATATGCGCTTTGATGTTTCACTATATTTATTCATACTAAACTGTGTGTATAAATACTATAGTTCATATACAGGGCTACACAAAAGATTTCATAAGGGTTACTGAGTATGAGATTAAATTAGGTGCTACTTAGTTATCCCGTCGACCAATTTCGCCAAATTATATAAATCGCCAAACGACTCTACAAATTATACAAATTGACCTAATTTTTATTTTAAATAACAGAAGAACATATACATTAGTAAAACATTAATAAAAATACAAATAAAACGTCGAAATAAAAATCACTTGATGATGTAAATGCGTATAACTTACTTAAAGTCAAGTGAATGTGACTTTTATGATCAACCATTATTGGCATTTAATCTTACAGTTCGGCGATAAATTTTTGGTCGACGGGATAACTAAATAGTACCGTAAAGGGTTAAAGGTAGTTTTTAAAGGAGTTATGCATTTTTACGCAGAACTGAATTTAGTTTAGTAAGAAATGTTTGTAGAATATAGATAAAATTACATACAGGGTCTGGCAAAGAGTTGGATACATAACCGTCTATGGGTGATAATATCTGGTAATGCGATTTCAGTAGTTTTAGGAGGGTTTTAGTTTAAATTAAGTTTTAGCTAAATACTGGCGTGTGATAACGGTACTATTGGCTATGGATAGTAACTGCTGAAATCAATTTTTAAAAAAAATTGTGTGTTTTCTAAAATGTTTACTTAGTTATCTTATTTACCTTATTTCCCTAAATAACGAAGTTTTGTTAAAGCATTCAGGAAGTTTTGGAAAGTGATTCATATTCTATGCTTAACGCATTTTTTTTCTTTCTTGTTTAGTCTTATTTTGCATTTATTTAATTCTTAATTTTTTAGTCTTATACTGCTTTATAGAAACTTTAATATTTAATGTTTAAACTTTTCGCTTCCCCCCTCCCCTTGCATATAGTACAAACTATAGCGCAAAATAATAGACAGTTTGGTACTTTTCCACTACAGGGGCTTTGGCGTTTCTTAAAAAAAAGCTTGGTGTAATTCAAGCATCAGAAAGTGAGATTTGCTGTCAGATCACATAAACAGCTATGAAAACAAACTTGATGAGCTTTTTTGTTTGTTTTATATGCATATTATTGATGTTTTTTACGTAAAAAATACTTCTGTTTCTGTATAAAATTAGACAAATGGCTTTTTTCATGTTAAATAAATCGTATAAATGTCAAAAGAAAATACGTATGTATATAAAATGAAACAGTGGATAGGTTCCCGGAAAATATGTTGCCAAATTTTCTTTTTCGCCAAAGCACCTATACTGGAAAAGTACCTAAAGCACATTAAAATCGCGCAGTTAGGACCTCAGACAGTACAGCGTCGTCTATTGGCGGTTATTTTATTGGTAGAATCGGGAGGTAGATGTAAAGATGTACATTTTCATATATTACACTTTAAACTCTCACCCATAGGTTATGAAAAAATATCGTAAAAGAGCGGAGTTTAAATTAAATTGCGGTGATCTCCTTTATGAAAGATTTCGCCAAATTAGCCAGCTATCGCCAAGTTGGCTTCATATATGATAACTTATTTTTGACGCCAAATTTGGCGATATTTCGCAAAGTTGGCCAACATTTGGCGCGACTGTGGTAACGGAATTGTGAGGGACACACAGAGACTTGGATTTTATATAAATAGATTATTCTATGATATACATACAATTATCACTAGGTTTTATGTGATATTAGATTTTATGTTATACATTTTATTGATCCAGTATTGCAGTAAACGTTGGGCCCCACTAACTGCTTTGGCAAGGCCCCGCGTGACGTTGCGCTGGCCCTGCATGAGGGCGTATTTAGGATTAATACTTACTTCTATGAAAGAAGAGATTTTTTAATTAAAAAACTAATCTCGAAACCATTTAAAAGTGTTATTAACAATTTTCTACTGTGTACTTTCGGTATCGGGCTCGGATTCTAAATCGTCGGGATCGGGCTTCAATAAAAGAGCCCAAGCTCATCTATAACATCACACAGAGACATATATTATAAATTTAAACTTCGATTAAGGTAAAACTCTTTTTTTTTTACGATTAAAAAGACATACCAACCTTTGTGAATGCTACTGTATAGTTCAAGGTCAGAAAATGTGTCATTTTTAGGTGTCAAGTGTAGTTTAGTAAAATTATGCACACTCTCAAAATAGATAAATGTTAAAGATAATATTAAAATGACCTTTTATTTATGAAGTACATAAAAGTCTCACACAGCACAAAGTAAAATTTCTTAATTATTATACCTTTTTTTCTCATTTAAAATCATCTTGTAAGTTGAACAAAGTGTGCATTTTTATAAACATCACAAGATAAAAATTTTAGCCAAAATATTAATACTTGAAATATTTCACATAGTATACAAAGTCCTGCGCATTACACATTATAAATAATAATAAAGTTTACATGTGTTGAGAAATGAACCAAGAATATATCAAGGGAAAAGTATCTCTCGTAAACCGACACAATAAATTAAAAATATTGGCTAAACACCACTTTCTATTAACAAAAATATTCGCCTTATTTAATCTAAAATTTTCTGTCTTTAAATAGAGCGAAGATTATAATAAAAACAATTAGTGGTATCCAAAAGCTTTAAGTAATGGAGCAAGCAAACTGTTCTTGTCCGTACGGTGTATGGACAAAACTGTTAAATGTTTAAAAAACAACTACTGTTACTGCTGATCTTATTCTCTGTTTCTAATTTTCTTATTAATCTTATTGTCTAATAAAAAGCTTTCAACTTGTACAATCATAAAATAAAAGTTAAATGTCCTACCTGTTCTTTCCTTCGCATAAGGAGAAATAGCCGGGGATTCTATGCATTAAATAATACAACATCCAAATAATAAGTCTTGAATCTTCGAAACAAAAAAGCTATATTACATTAAACATTCTTGTAGACGTACACAACATGCTTAGACACTCACAAAACAAAAATTATTTACATTATATTACAATTCGAGTTTTTTAAAAGTTATTCTCTTTTCTCTACGTTCATATCTAGTTTCTGTTCTAATCTAAACCTGAGTCAATTCTCACAGAAAAAAGGAAGAAAAGTTCTTTCCGCTCTTGCGCAGTAGGATCATTCGGTCTGACATAACACACTGCAGGTGCGTTTTTGTTCTTGTTTTTTATTCAAGGGGTAAGAGGAGTTACGTGATTTCGCAACATCCTCCAACTTTGAGTTGTGATCCATGGGAGGAACTCAATAATTTAGAAGTCCAGATCGGAGTCTCAGAGGCGGTTTCACTAGTCGCCCACTTCTGGTAACCACAGGAGAGATATCTCTGTCACTGGGTTGGTTCTTTTCTACACTGATTCTAGTCTGATCGACTTCTGGAGTAGTCTTTCGTTGTTCATTATGGACATTAAAGTTCCCTTTCTGTTGAATTATGTTATCTGATGGGGAATTGCTAGCTGCATCAATTTCCAAAGGAAACAGGCGTTGGAAAGGACGGAGGAAAATGCCATTTTCTGTTTGGACTTTGGCCAATCTTGCTATTTTGTCTTTTCCGGGAAATATATCAATTATTTTGGCTAAAGGCCAGTGAAGACGTCTTTTGTTGGTATCTTCCAGAAGAACGATGTCTCCTATTTGCAAAGGTTTGGAATTCTTCTTCATAGATTGTTGCCGCAGCTGTCCTAAGTACTCCGTTCTAAATCGGTTTCGCAGATCATTTCTTATTCTTTGACGATATCTTGCTCGTCTGTTAAGATCTTGGGAGTCTAATGCATCTATATCTGGGACACCTGATGTAGGCAGTTCTTGAAGGAACATCAATGGAGTTAAAGGTTCGAGATCGCGATTATCTTCGGAGATGTATGTTATCGGTCTCGAATTGACAACATTTTCACAGTCACAGAGTATTGTGCTCAGTTCTTCGTAATTTAATGAGGCACGACCCAAAACTTGTCTTAAAATATCTTTCACTGTTCGCACGAGGCGTTCCCACCACCCTCCCCACCAGGGGGCTGAAGGGGAGTTGAATTTCCATCTGATCTTCTGAATGGAGGCCAATGTACTTATAGCTTGCCAATCCACACTAGAAAGGGTTCTGTTAGTGCCAACAAAATTCTTTCCGTTATCTGAGTAAATTATATATGGTCTGCCTCGCCGTGCTATAAATCTTCTTAGGGACTGCATAAAGCATTCAGCTGATAAAGATGTTATCAACTCCAAATGTACTGCTCGATAGACAGCACAGGTGAATAAAGCTATCCACACCTTTGAACCATCGGCAAGGTATAGAGGACCGGCTAAATCGACTCCCACCACTTCAAATATAGCTGCATCTTTGATTCTGTCTTCAGGTGGGATTCCTGGTTCGACCTCTGTTCTGGGTGTTTGGAATCTTTGACACTTAACACATTGTCTAATAACGTTTCTGATATACTTTCTTGATTTCAAAATCCAAAAATTTTCTCGAAGTTGAGCCATTAGTATGCTAACTCCAGCGTGATGATTTTCTAAATGTTTTTCAAAAATTAACTTCTGTACCACAGGATGTTTTGAGGGCAAAATTATTGGATAACGAAAATCTTCTTTGTCTTGTCTACAGATTATATTTGTTTTTGCTCTCAAAAGTCCGTTTTTATCTTCTAATGGTCTTAAGGCTCTTAATTTGGGATCTGTGTTTCCTGAAAAGGATTCCTTTTGTACTAATCTGAGTAGTATTTTTCCTGCTTTTTCAAATTCATCAACGGAGATGTTAGGTGATGAAATTCTTTCTTTCTTTCTTGTGTTGTTATAAAAACGATATATAAATGCAATCATTCTTATGTTTTTTCTATAAGAGGAAAAATATCGATAAAAACGGTGTAAATCAGTGTCTTCATTGTCTAAAAGTGCTAGGATTGTCTTTTTCCTTTCTTTATTTATTATATCCTCGTCAGGGTGTTCTTCCGGTTGTGGCCACTGATCTTCCGGTAAATACAGCCAAGCTGGTCCCTTCCACCATCGTGATTTCTCCAATTGCTCAAAGGAACATCCTCTGGATGGGAGGTCTGCCGGATTTAAATTTCCTGGTATATGTCGCCAATCTTCAACTTGGGTAAGGCTTCTGATTTCTAAAACTCTATTGTGGACAAATGTACCCCAAGATTGTTCTCTTCTTATCCACCCTAAAGCTGCTGAGGAATCGCTCCAAAAGATTGTCTTCTCTGGTTTTAACTGAAGATCACTCATGATAGTTTTAGCGAGTCTAGCTCCAATGAGGCACGAGAGTAGCTCCAGTCGAGGAATTGTGAGTTCTTTAATGCGCGCTACTCTACTTCTAGCATTGACTAACTGAACTTTAACTCCTTCTTGTGTTTGACATCTAAGATACACGCAAGTGGCATAGGCGTGTCTACTCGCATCGGAAAAGGTATGCAAGGAAATGTTATTTTCATTTTCGGGCGATACATTTAACCAACGTGGAACTTGAATTTCTTGTAAAAACTTAATTTGTTTTAACTAGAAGTCGAACTGTTTTCTTAAATTTTCAGGAAGTTCTTCATCCCATTTTAATTTCTGTTTCCAGGTTTCCTGAAGAATTAATTTTGGAATAAGAGTGCTCGGGGCGGAGAATACTATGGGGTCAAAAATCTTTTGGGTAACCGATAAAATTTTTCTCTTTGTGAGTGGTTCTTTCGTTTCAATTTTTTCTTCTATTTTACACATTAATCTATCTTGCTCTAAGTCCCAGACCAATCCCAAAACTGGTGCTAACTTTGTATTTTCTTCAGAACATCGATCATGGCCTGAGGCAAATTTGATCGGCAACATCTTAAATTAAAATAAGCTGATGATAAAATACACTGTGATTCTGTTATAAATTTTCCAGTATCTGCGATCGATTTTAAACTAGTAATGGAATTGTCAATGTAAAATGAATCTTTCAAAATTCGTGCTGTATTTTCCCACTGTTCGGGTACTTTACTTAAAAGATGGTTTAGTGTACCCATTAATAAAAACGGGCTTGAAGTGAGTCCGAAGACTACGCGACAATGTCTATAAACTTTCAAATTATGTTTGGAGTCGAACCAGAGAAAGCGTAAAAAATCGCGACCTTTTTCTGTGATTTTTATCTGGAGAAATGCTTTTTCAATGTCTGAAGAAATACCTATTTTGTATTTACGAAAACGATTCAAAATACTCGGAATTATTTAAATCAAATTAGGTCCCTTTGTGAGACAGTCGTTCAAAGAAGGAGAGTTTGCATTATGTGCGGAGGCATTAAAAACTGGACGCATTTTCGTCGTTTCACAATTTTCTTTAATTACTGGTCTGTGGGGTAAGAAATGTACTTTATTCTCCTTATCGTCTGAAATTTCTTCTATAATATTATTATCCTTCCACAAATTAAAAATTTCTTCATATTCTGTTTTCTTATTTGTTTTGATAAGTTTTTGTTCTGTCTTGCGCAAATGTTTCTCTGCTAATACGCGATTGCTCGCTAAAATTGAATTATCAACAATCCAGGGTAGTGTCACTTCGTAGCGGCCACTTTCATCACGTTTGACTGTTTCAAGAAAATGGTTATAAGTCTCTCTTGCTAAATCGTCTTTATTTTTATAATCTTCATTAGTGATACCCAAGGTATCTAAGTTCCACAGTTGTGATAAACTGGCATTTGAAGTAAATAATGACAGCGATAGAACTGACAACGAACTTTCTGAATCATTTCCATTACCCTCTGTTTTCCCCATAATTGTCCAGCCTAACTTTGTTTCAAAAGCTGTTATACCCAAATCAGGAAAATATTTTATATTATCTGTGAATAATTTCGCCGCCATGTCAGCGCCGATTAAAATGCGTACTTCTTCCGGATTATTCTCATATAAACATAGTCGATTATTTTCACGAACATCGGTCAGATGAACTCCCCTTTTTTCTAAGATTTTTATCATTTCGCTATCACGGCATAAATTTACTCCTGAACAAATTTTTCCTTCATCTAAAGCTTGTATTTTAAATCGGAAACTATGATCTAAATTACTGATAGTAAATTCATAACGATTATGTTTACTCGTTTTTTCTACCCCTCCGAATAGTCCGTGTCTAATTGTTTCTGATCGAATTTTCCTTAATTTCAATTTATTTGCAGCATATCTAGTTATATAGCTATTGTGACTCCCAGTATCTATAATGATACGAATAAATTCGGAAGATTGATTATCATTACGGATCTCCACTATCAAAGTTTGTAAATAGACATTAGAAATTATATCCTGATTTGACAGCATTGGTCTCGTAACATCGCTACTCTCTGAATTAGTAGATTTCCCTTTTGAATTTATTTCTTTATTACACATTATCTGGGCGTGTCTCGAATTACAAATACCGCATAAATCCTTCGATACACAGTATTTCCCAATATGTCCGCGGGATAAACAAATATAACAAAGGCCTCTCTTTCTCAGTAAATCAAGTCTTTTTTCAAACGGTAAATTACAAGTGCTAAAACATTTATTTGTCTGGTGCCTGCCAAAGCAAAATCCACAAGTAGTCTCATTTTCGCTCTGAACCAATAAATCACTCACTGACGGTAATTTTCTATTCGGAGAATCAAATTTATTACTCTGCGTATTAAATTTATTGACTCGGGGGGGAAAGGAAGGATTTTTCCTAAATGACTGCGCAACATAATTATTTTGTGTTGATTTTTCATTTATTTCATTCAGTGATGACGCATACATTTTCTCTCTGGATATTAATTGCTTATGTAAGAACGATATTAAATCTTGGACATTAATTGAGTCTTCATGCGTTTTATTAAATTCCAAAACTAGGTCTCTCGGTAATAATTTAAATAAAATGGGGATAATAAACTTCCATAAGAGTCTAATGAAATGTTAAGCGACTCTAGACTTCTAATGTTCGTTTGTATCTCATCAAAAAGTTTTCGAAATGATTTGGTGTCATTCGAGTGTCTGAGTGGAGTTAAATTAAGAAGTTTATTTGTATGTACCGAAATTAACATATCCTTATTCCCGTACCTTTCTTTCAAAATATCGACGGCCTTTAAATAATTCTCTGCAGTGACACGAAATCCATCTATACTTTTTAATGGAATGGGGGCTAGAAAACTTTTTAAATAGTTAAATTTATCTACTGGATCTAATGTGTCATTGTTGTGAATGGTTGTTTCAAAAGCTGACCAAAACGAAAGCCATTCAACAAAATCCCCAGAAAATTTTGCGATATTTAGTTTCGGTAATTTAATGCTTACGTTTTCCTTTAAGGGATTTTCTCGTTTAGAAAACGAATCATCCTGTGTTTTCTTTTTATCTAACTCTTTTATTTTTCTGTTTGCTCTAAAGCGCCATGACGTAATTTTCTCTTTAAATTCGCGAGCGCCCTGTAATTCTGTATCTAACTGTGCTTCTTGCACCAATTTTTTAATTTCCCCGTCTGCTCGTGTCAGTTCCATTTCTGTCACACTTAACTGTTCCACTACCTCTTCCAAATCAAAAATGTCTGGTTCTCCCTCTTTCAAAATAGCTTCTATTTTGTTTATAAACTTATTTATGCTTTCACGTAGCACAGCTCTTTCTTTTTTGGCGATAACTAAACTTTCATTCATTGCGAACTAATAACAACAACAACTAAATTCTATTAAAAAAGTACAATTCTCTATATGTTCAACAGTTCTCAATATTTTTTCAGTTCTTCAAATTAAATAGCTTGATAAATAATTTCTAATTATTCTAATATCTTAATATCTTATTCTATTTATCTCATAATTAGGTTATATCCGCGGAAGGGATGCCAAAATGTTACTACTGATCTTATTCTCTGTTTCTAATTTTCTTATTAATCTTATTATCTAATAAAAAGCTTTCAACTTATACAATCATAAAATAAAAGTTAAATGTCCTACCTGTTCTTTCCTTCGCATAAGGAGAAATAGCCGGGGATTCTATGCATTAAATAATACAACATCCAAATAATAAGTCTTGAATCTTCGAAACAAAAAAGCTATATTACATTAAACATTCTTGTAGACGTACACAACATGCTTAGACACTCACAAAACAAAAATTATTTACATTATATTACAATTCGAGTATTAAAGTTTTCTTTTTTAAAAGTTATTCTCTTTTCTCTACGTTCATATCTAGTTTCTGTTCTAATCTAAATCTGAGTCAATTCTCACAGAAAAAAAGAAAAAAAGTTCTGTCCGCTCTTGCGCAGTAGGATCATTCGGTCTGACGTAACACACTGCAGGTGCGTTTTTGTTCTTGTTTTTTATTCAAGGGGTAAGAGGAGTTACGTGATTTCGCAACAACTAAAAAAAAAAAACAAAACAAAAAAAAAAAAAAAACCTGTAGCTTCTAATAAGCAATCTATAGTGTGTAGCAGAAGCAGGGCACTTAATGTGTAGATGTGTAGTAGTTGACAACCAGCCTTGCATATGAAAAGAACAAATGAGTGATATTAGGCTTGATATAATTGGAGGCTACTGTAAAAAAAAAAAAAAAAATAAGGACACAAAAAATACGTTTTTATTTATTTATTTATTTTTTTCAGTTTCGAAAAAGCCTGTCTGATGTTCTACCACCGGATGTAACGGACAATGTACTATTAAAGTGGCTTCGAGGTATTTATGATTTGGTACATTTTTTTTGGTATAATTAAGTGATATTTTTTAGTATATGGTAATGATTTATACAGGGTATTTTTTATGATTATTGCTCGTGAAACTTCATATGGAAATATGTTGCATGTCATGAGCAATAAACATCTTGTAAGTTTAGTTATTCGTTTGATTTACGTCAAATTAGTTAAAAACTAGTTGCATGGCAACACTTTGTGTTGTATTTAAATTGCATGAGGTCTTTACTTTGTCTTTCGAGAGAAATCTAGTTTCATTATACATTTAAAGTTTCTAGCCCTAAAAATTCCGAATAAATCGTAATTTAGAACCTTTTCCTCGCATTTCATCTTTCTAAATTTAGAATTTTTTAGAAACCGTTCATTTACAACTTAAAAGTAACCACCATGCGAAATTTTAACCCCAACAGTATCACAAAAATCATAATTTTAGAACGTTTTTTGTTCCTGAACCCTTTTGCATGACTATTTTTTTTACAAACTGTTCTGTACAAGCATTTACGTCTTAAATGTAACAGCCATGTAAAATTTCAAGTTTCTAGCCTTATTTGAAAATAAATCATAATTCAGAGCATTTTTAGTACGCTTTCAGCTCATTTCATCCTTTTCAGTTGCGAAAATTTTAGAACCTGTTCATAGCAAGTATATCTCCGTATTAAAAGTAATCACAAACCAAAATTTCAAGTCTTTAGTCGCAAGAATATCGAATATCACCGAAATTGTAATTTTAGAACGTTTTTTGCTCATGCACCCCGTTGGGTGTTGTTGTACCAAAATAAAATATAGTCTATGTTGGAGCAGAGATGACTACCAGCATTTTGCCATTATTATTTTTGAAATCGGCTTCGTATTTTCAGAGATTACACCTTTACAAACAAACGCACATAAACAAACGTTACATACATAAACAAACGTGACTTATCTACTTATAATAAAATTCGAGTGGAGAAAAGTGTAGGTAACCATTCCAGTGCGAACCATTCTGGTCTGCAAAACGAGCGTAGCTAAACGCCATGTTAGGCTTAATGGAAAACATATGCTAACATATGACAGCTAAATGACAATTTCTTCTACTTGAAATAAGGCTTGTTCAGCATATTTTCATATAAAACATGTATATCATATCCAAGTTCCAAATTAAAAATAAGCTATTATAAACATCAGATTACTAGATATAAACAAAAGAACACTGTTGCCATTCACAATTTCCGAATCTTGAAACAAATCAATGACTTTTTAAACGCTACATTAAAAAAATTACAGGTTAGTGTCTATGCTGCTCTTAAAATATTTGTAAAAGTATATTAAAGCCTTTAAGTATTTTAACTTTGTTTAAAACCTTCAAAAACTATCTAATTAAGTTCTAAATTAAAAATAACGGATAACTATCTATCTATACAACAACCGGAAGTACGAGCTGTAGGCTAGAGCCTAGTACACTAGAGCCCTCGGCCTAAGCTTTACAGAAAATCCCGTCTATAAATCAGGATGATGTTTCTTGCTAATTCTCTGGCGCCATCTATCAGCAATCTATCAGTAATTAATATAAACAAAGAAACTTTCTGTAGAAATCGTACTTTTTTTTAAAATGCATTTTATCAGATTTGAAGGTATTGCAAATAAAATGAACATTTCTTATCAATTCTCATTGAAACTGAAAGATAAAGAATGTACAACACAGTGGTACAACATATTTTAATTATCTTGCAGATAAAATTATGACTTTTAACATAATAAGTTTGTAGCGAAAAAAAAAGTCATTAATGCAATTTACTTTCAGAAACAATGCAGATTAAAATAATTAAAAATTTGCTGTTTTACGTATTACAGAATTATTCAAAATTAGTTTGTGAGTAGTAAAATAATTTGTAAGTCACAAAATTAATATGAGATAAAGAATAATGTATGAAAATAACCTTCTACTCAGTAATATGAATATGTAAAATATGTATTATAGAAGAAATTACGCTTAATTCTATAAAACTTTTTATAAAATATTTTACATATTCATATTATTAAGTAGAAGGTTTTTTTAGGGTTTCGTTCATCTGACGAAACCCTATTCGTCTCGCTCCTCTGTCTGCCTATCTGTCCTCCACAGAGCCCGTTCTCAGAAACTATATATGTTGGAGACTTGAAATTTTGCATACTTATAGCTGAACACCTCACATCAAACGACAAATCATAAAATTTTGGAAAAGTCTTATATTTACCCGTCTGGCTCTAACTTATGTATTTTAATCTTTTTGTTCTAACTGAGCCCCTAATTAAGTTTAAGACTTGAAATTTTGCATGCTGATAGCTGAACACCTCACATTAAACGACAAATCATAAAATTTTGAAAAAGGTCTTATATTTACCCTTCTGGGCTCTAACTTGTGTATTTTAAGCATTTTTTCTAACTCAGCCCCTAATTAAGTTGAAGACTTGAAGTTTTGCATACTTATAGCTGAACACCTCACATCAAACGACAAATCATAAAATTTTGAAAAAGTCTTATATTTACCCGTCTGGGCTCTAACTTGTGTATTTTAAGCTTTTTTTCTAACTCAGCCCCTAATTAAGTTGAAGACTTGAAATTTTGCATACTTATAGCTGAATACCTCACATCAAACGACAAATCATAAAATTTTGTAAAAGTCTTATATTTACCCCTCTGGTCTCTAACTTGTGTATTTTAAACAATTTTTCTAACTCAGCCCCTAATTAAGTTGGAGAATTGAAATTTTGCATTCTTATAGCAGAACACTTGCGACCACACGAAAAATCATAAAATGTTCAAAAAGTCTTATATTATTTACCCCCCCCCCTCCCAGGCTCTAACTTTTGTATTTTAACCAACTTTTCTAACTGCTCCCCATTGCACCTGGTGGGTATTTTTCAAACTTTTGCCGACACCCCTTTGACCACTCTTTCATATTATGCACATAGTCTTACATTTTTCAGTTCCACGTTTTACCGAGAGGGGACGCCTACCTATCTCGGGTGCTATGGGCCCGATCCACTCGAATAATATATCTATGGATAGGTTGTAAAACGGTGTTTTGTTCGGATAGAGGTTTGTGTAGAATAGAGTGCACCCCTCTGGTTGCGAAATGTGGAACTAACAGATTTTGCAAAAGGATAAAGTGTTGAAAGGAATATTAAACGAAACCCTCTTTGCGATCTGTGATCACACATACCAACTTGTTTATAAATTATTCTTTACACTTTATTAATTTTGTGACTTACAAATTATTTTACTACTCAGAATCTAATTTTGAATTATTCTGTAATACGCTAAACAGCAATTTTTTAATGTAGAGGGAACCTAAACAACCATTTTCGTCATAGAATGTATAGCTGCGCTGGTGACTAAACTGTAGTTCACATAATTTCTTTGTTCTAATCATAAAAAATTAAAGGATAAAATGCATGAAACATCTATTTTTTTTTTTTTTTTTTTTTTTTTGTCAAAATAAATAAATAAATAAATAAATAAATAAAAATTAAATATTGTTTTGAAGATTTGTCATTCGCATTCCGTCATTTTTGACAGTAGTTATATACTGGTTTATAATATTAACATAAACCAGTGAATCCTGTGAGAGGATTTCGCACTGCGGTCTAATATTTTTTTAGCAATATCTAATATTTTTTTAAAGGCAGATTTAAACTTCTAAAGAAAAATTAAGGATAAAATATCTGCAAACAACAATAGTCTCATTTAATCCATCAAAATTACAGTAAAAACGGATAGAAGATAGCAAAAGGCACGCGCGCGAGAGAAAAAAAATGACAACCGTATTTTAACTGCATAATCTGCTTAGGGGAAAAAACATCGGACAAAGGAAAATAACTTTAATGCATATAAAATACAATTTAATCTAATATAACAAAGCATAGTTTTTAAGCTACATTCAGGCTCGGACTGGCCGGCCGGTGCGCCCTCATCCAGGGAAAACTTCGCGCCCCAAAAGTGCCTAAGCCGCTCCAATATTTTTTTTCCTCGTTGTACACATACATTCTGACTAGTGTACTAAATTTCGAGAATTCGTTTTGGGAATAATCATCAATATTAATAGACAGACAGCACAAGAGAGGTATTTTTTTATTATCTCAAAGAAATTGAAGATACATCGGAACCATTTCAGGATCGGAAACCAAAGTGGGAAATTTTACATCCGATTGAGAGAGGAAACATTGCAGGAAAACTGTAGTAACCACGGCGCCCTGGGTTAGATTTTTTCATAGCTTCTTTCAATGATATCTTTTAGATTTTAACCAAATATTTTGCATATTTTCAGTCCTTTATCTTTTAGTACCTTAACCCCCCCCCCTCCCCCCCATTATTCCGAAAGCCGTATTCAATGCACTTATAATTGAAGCCGTGCTTTTTGGAAAAAAGTGAAAAGAAAGAGATAAATATTAGAATACAAAAAAACTTATTGTAGGCATTTTGCTGATTGGAAAACATTACCCTCTTTTTCGAGCAATACAAACTCAATGACACTTCTTGATAACAATCCTGCAAGCTGTGAAATCCCGCGGCCAGCGTCTTTTCATTCACAAAATCTACACCATTATTTTCGGTTAGTAATTTCTCTATATTTAATGACTGACTTTTAGTGGTTAAATAACTATTAGAAAATTCTCGTATGTATTTTAAATAAATAATTGTTTACTTTAATCACGGAAAAATCTATCATTAAATAAAACGATAATTGCTATTCAGGAATTAAGGTAGGTTTTTTAAATAAAAAAAACTCTGGTAATGGCATCCTTCAATTTACATGAATACAATCCTTGGGGCATTTCCCTCAATTGTGGGAACTTAATTATATTTTCCTTGATCTCTAATTGTGATAAGAATTTTGCAAATCATGGGAAAAGTGTGCTGAGAAGAATCCATTTACTCAATTATTTTAGTGATTTTATGCTAACAAAGCGACTTTTTCTGTAGAAAACTTTTAACAGTGAAATATCAATTCAGCATTTTATGGATACGTAAAGTCATTTTTTAAGGATACAAAATGGCTCTTTCTACAAAATACCTGACTGGCAAAAGTAATTGCTGTCGCTGTCAAATTGTAACGAAAATTTGAATTTATCTCATTTTTAACTGACTGATAACTAATTCATATTACGTTAAAGTAAGTGTACTTTACAAAAACAAAAAAGGTTGAAGCACTTAGCAGCACCGCAGCAACTCTATTTGGCGGTTGGTGCAAAACACCTTGTTAGTTTTTATACCGATTTTCGTGTGTCAATGGTGATAAGGGAAATAAAAGTATTTACCCCTTATTAATTCCATAATTAAAAAAAAATTCTATAGGAAACAATCGCCTGGAAATAATGTTTTCTAATTATTATTATTATTCGTAAATTATGTTTCCGAAATTGTCTAAATATAAAAAATTGTACCAATTTTGAAACAATAACACCTAATTTTGACATCTTATTTGAATTTTTGGATCGCGACAGCCCAGAAACAGGCATCGTTTATATGCATTATCTTAAATCTTGACATAATCTTGATAGAATAGTTTCAATTTGAGGATGCTAAAGTTAAAACCATCCTTCTATATATAAAAAAAAAGTTTTGATTTGGAAATGGACCAATGAAAATCTGCGTATATCATCCGGGTATACTCCTACTAGAT
The DNA here is from genome assembly GCA_963932465.1 of Maratus speciosus. NCBI lineage: Eukaryota > Metazoa > Arthropoda > Arachnida > Araneae > Salticidae > Maratus > Maratus speciosus. Next base: position 413,826,433 of record OZ010794.1, read on the forward strand.
CGGCATCCATATTTTGGTACAGATGTCATATTCGCCCCATATTGGCGCGATTTTTTTCTGACGCCAATGTATATACGCAACGGGTACTTAACTGGCGCCAAAGTGTCGTTATTTTGCTTGATGTGGTAACCCGGATTATGTTGTTTATGCTGTTGATGTTTTCGCCAAATTGGCAACCGAAAAAAATCGCGCCAATATGGGGCGAATATGACATCTGTGCCGTATTATAGAGACATGTTTGATAAACACGCTGATGCAGACAGTTTTTAAATCGAATAATCATTTTAAGAGATATTTCATGTTAAAGATGGTCAATATCGTTTTATCAAAAACGTTTTATAGGAGAAAAACTATGCATAGGAATTTAAACATTTTTAGATCATTTTATACATTGGAAGTTCCCGTTGTGCAGACTGCAATTATCTTAATTGCAGTCAAATTAAAATAATTTGACTCATTTTTTGAGGATTTATTTCCATTTTAAATTCAAATTTTCATTATTTCGAGAGATATTTTTTTACACATTTTAGAAAAGAGCTATTATTTTAAACTGTTGCCAATTTTAAAAACAGTGCAAAGAATAATATTGCCTTCAAATAAAAAATTTATTTACACGTGGCTATTATAAACAGAAAAAAACTTTCAAATTAGAATTAAGTGATTACGTGTTAAAAATTAGGAAATATATTGAAAATTACATCATAAAAACTACAGTTACACGTGAATTTTAAAAGGGAAAGAAAATTTTTAAATACTAAATGCATTATTATGCGTTAAAAGTCACAAATGAAGGAAATTACGTCATATTTAAAAAGGCCAAATAAGTAAAAGTTGGCAAAACACTTTAAATTAAAAAATATATTTGCACGAGACGTTTATTTTCAACTATTATCGTGACTTCTAAGACAGCGCAAATAATATTTCCTTTCTAAAAACAAAAGAATTTTCATGTGATTATTAAAAAGAGAAAGGAAACTTTGGTGAAAATTACGTCAGATTTAAAAAGATACATTTAAAAGAACTTTCTCATAGCTGTGTTAAAAATTATTACCGAGAGACAAAGACTCTGTGTACTTAATTCAATTTACATTAGCTTACTTTCAAATTTTTAACTAATTTTTAACACTTTCCAACAAAGTTGAAAAATGTTATTGATTACGGTTTGTCTGTTCGGGCTCTAACTCTCGTAAATATACTCGGATCGCACTGAAATTTTTAGTTATTGACGTTTAGCTTAGCACGAACCCTATTTCAAATGAAGTTTGTAGCATGTTTAGTTCATTTACAGGTACACTCAAAAGTATTTCGTTACATTACGGCCAATGGGAAAAAATCCTTTCAAATGAATTTTAAAGATGTTACACCTTTTCAAACATAATAAAAAATATATGCATTTAAAAAGGTCATTAAAATATGCAGAATATTCTGTAGCATATGCGGTGCAACGAATAGTTACTATTCATTTACAGGGCTACACAAAAGAATTCCATTACAAATGGTATAGGGGAAAATTGTTTGCGGCGTATTTTAATTATACAAATTCATATATAATAAAATTGATATACGTCGGTGAGGCTTACTTAAGTTATTTCATGTATAATACGAAGTGCATAGCATTTACAGGAACATACAAAACATTTCAGACAAGTACTTTCTATCCGAAATACTGTATATTAGCGGCGATGGCAATGAATGCATTTTTAATTATGATATGCGCTTTAAGCTTCACTATATTTATGCATACTATATGGTGTGTGTAAATGTTATAGTTGATATACAGGGCAAAAGAATTCGTAAAGGTTACTGAGTATGACCATAAATTGCTGAAAGTTGGGTTTAAAATGTGTTATGCTGAACTGCAAGTAGTTTTCTATGAAATGTTTGTAGAATATAGATAAAATGATACACAGAGCCGCGTAAAGAATTGGATACATGGCCGCATATAGATAATAAATTCTGGAAATGCGATTTCAGTAGTTTTAAGAGTGATTTAGTTTGAATTAAAGTTCAGCTAAATAGTGGCGTGTAATAAAGGTACTAGGTAAACAACAGGGCTGCACAAAAGTATTGAAGTATGTTTCCAATTAAAGTTTAGCTAAATAGTGGCGTGTAATAAAGGTACTAGGTAAACAACAGGGCTATACAAAAGTATTGAAGTATGTTTCCATCTATTAGTCTAAGTTACTGAAAGAGAAATTTCAAACTGTTATGCGTTTTCTTGATAAACTAAATTTTCTATTATATAGTATATATATCTGCCTACAGATCAAATACACGGTTGTTCGGAAGAATTGGAATAAATATTTGGCTATGGATGGTAACTGCTGAAATCAGTTTTTTAAATGTTTAGTTAATTATCTTATTTACCTTATTTCCCTAAATAACGAAGTTTTGTTAAAGCTTTCTGGGAGCGTTGGAAAGTGTTTCATAATCTATGCCGTGAACATGATTTTTCTTTCTTGTTTTTAATCAAAGACGAAAACAGCCATTGTATCTCTTAGCAGCGGCTGATTTCGTCTTAAAAATCTCCAATCAAAGGAAAATGAATGAAAACCCGTTTGCAAGGAGACCGTCACTGTTTTTTTAAATCATAATTCAAACTTTTTAAGGCCGATGAAATTAGCATGCTTTTAGATTCTGGGGTTTCTGAACGGGGGTTGGCGAGCATAGATCATAGGGGACAGAACACCCTAGTTTAAGAAAAGTTAATTTATGTCTTCATAAAAGTCATCTGTTTGATTTTTTATTAGTTTATTAAAGAGATACACTCAATAAACACAAACACTTGGGAGATTTTTTTTCTTTATTCAAAAACATTTTTTTTAATTATGAAAACTGTTAACTTTTAAATTTATATTAAAAATTATGAAATATGAACTACATTAATTTTTGTATACAACAAAGCACAATCGTTAAAAACATCGATGTCAAAGTTTACAGATCATTTGAATAATTAGTTTTTGAGATACAGAGCAATTTTGTCTTTCCATAACTTAAGGGGACAGTCGTCTTTTATCAAAGAAAAAACAAATGCAGAAACTAACCAGAAACACTTTGTGTGATTTTATTTTAATATAAAGTAAGTTTATTTTAAATTTAAAATTCCTGTATAATTTTACTGGTAACTAACTGACTGTTTTCTATACGTTTTCTTCTCAGATTTTCATTTTTATTTTCCGAAATTTATGGACCCCTAACACTTTTTGTTTAAAAACTGTATTAAGATTTAAGAAAATTTAATATACTAGATCTCTTTCCTGGATAACAAGAAATTGAAATAGTGTCTCAAAAGTGGATGATTCCATTTGAAAAATCAACTTTCGGGCATTTTTTAATATGTGGACAATCCCCAAAACAAAATTTATGAATACCATTTAATTGTAGACATTATTCCCAATCCACGTGTTCCTTTTTTTTGGCGCAGTATGTCCCAAATACATGATTTGTTTTAGAAAATTGTGCAGCATTGTGTGGATTTCATGGAACTTTTAAACATGCAAAGGAGGTATAGCGAAGTCTTCTACCTATACTCAGAGATTTAATATTAAGCTATTTTCAAATGGGCTATGCCAATGTGTTAAATCTTGTCAAGTATGATACAACACAAGCATGTAAAATTGGGGTGAGTTTATTAAAGTTTTTACGCCCTCTGAAAATCCAAGGTCTGCGCCCTTTTCCCTGGCCCAGTCCGACCCTGGCTACATTTTCGATTATATGTTCTAAAGGGTTCTAAAAGTATGTTTATTCACACACCCTTATTTTTTCTTTCAGATCAGAATAATATCGTGAATCGATCGAAATATATTATATCGAATTATTAATAATTAATATATTATATATATTAATATCGAAATAAGAATATTTTTGCGATTGCTATTTTCATAACATTTACAGAGTACTAATTATTTCTGTATACAAAAATTCTATTTATTCGAAAATAAAATTATACTATACGCTGTCATGTTTGCTTATGTTGTATGCTTTAATGTTAAAAGCAAATCGATAATTGCAATATTTCTGTAAAAATTTTGATTTTTGCTACTAATCCTAACTTTTTTTTTATCTCCCTACTATGTGTAATGAGCAGCTTACCTCTTTGATACGAGGGTGTATCAATAAGTTTTTGCCCTCACATATAAATAATTGAGTAAAATTTATGAAATTGCTACATTGTATGAGACCTTTTCTATATAGTCACCGTGCACAGTAACACATTTCTGCAAACGGTATTTCAAAGAGAGGGGGGAGGATGTATTCCAGGAGGCGCGATAGTAGGCCCAAAGGGTGTCATTTTTTTAATTTTTGCCAACCCCCCACATGTGATATATTGTTGGAAAGGCCTGTGACTACTTATTCAAGCTATGCACCTCCCGAGCCCCTCCTCTCAAATTTGTCCTCCGGGGACACTTTTATAAATTTTGCGGACATCATTCATGACCCCCGGAGGTCAAATTTGGGGGGGGGGGGGATGGGCTCGGGAGGTGCATAGCATGAATAAGTGGTCACAGGCTGTGAGGGTAATAAAAACGCCACACATTTAAAATTGAAAAGATTTTTGGCCAGTTGTACGAGTGAAGTACATTGCAAAGTTTCACAAAACCCATATTATGAGCTCTTATCCCCAAGAATTTGACTGGAACACATCAAAAGTTATACGATGTTATTTATTGGAACTTCCGTGAAAACAACTTTGATGGGGTGGTATATTAGACAAACATGTCTTTTCAGTATCAGAATATCAGGCTGAATGATACACTTACATATGAATCGCATGCCAACATCCACGGGAATACCAAGCCAATATGAGAGTTTAAACAAGCGCCAAAATTATCCGTTGCATAGAAAAGCAATGGGAGCGAATTTAAATTATTGGCGAATAAACTGATAAAAACAAAATCGCGAAATTACTTCACGCAACCCTACATAACGTCTCCAAAATGTTAGAATCTATTTATATTATAAATGACACATATCATTTCCGTTAAAATTTATTTCCTGAGAATAATGCAATAAATGGATAAAAACGCCTTGTTAATAAAAATGATAGCTTTCTTTTAATAAACAGAAGTAAGGAAATTACCCACATAAATCACGTAAATAAAAAGATTTGCAATTATCGTAAATCTTGATATATAATCTAAGTTCGATGAATGAAGCATATAAAATCATAATGAATCAATCCGTTTAATGTTTATATTTTTATAACTTACATCCGAAAGAAAAGAGAAACATGAAAATGTATTTTGCCACGCGATTACTTTTTAACGAATCCAGTTATAACTGATTGAATAAAAGGAAAAAAGAGTAAACATTAATTAAAAAAAAATAATAAAAGGACAATATAGGATGCGTCATCATACAGGCCTTTCCAACAATATATCACATGTGGGGGTGGGCAAAAGTTAGAAAAATGACACCCTTTGGGCCTACTATCACGCCTCCTGGAATACATCCCCCCCCCCTCTCTTTGAAATACCGGTTGCACAAATGTGTTATTCTGCACACTGACTATATAGAAAAGGACTCGCAGAATGAAGCAACTTCATAAATTTCACTTAATTGTTTCTATGTGAGGACAAAAACTTATTGATGTACCTTCGTATTTAGCTCTTCATGTCATTTCACTGAAATTTTGTAATGACAACTCAAAATTAATTAAACTGCTTGTTTTTAATAAAATTTCAAATGCTTTAAAATTTTATTAATTTACGAGTAAAATTCCATATGAAAGTTTGTTGGATATAATTAACATAAAAAAAATTAGTTCTTCCTGTGTTGTCTATCAAATTTGTAATGTTTTTAATTAATTTTTCATCATATTTCCCCGCATTATTTGATTATGTAGTATGTTTCAGTATTAAAAGCAAAATGTTAACTGCAATATTTATTTAAAATTTTTGATTTTTACCCGACTTACCCAAACTTTTTTTATTACCACTGTATTTATTTTCTATATTTATTTAGTACTTTTATTTTATCTTTATTGTATTTATTTTATATTTTTATTCCTCTATTTATTTCATTAAACTGTATGTTTTCTTATAAATTATTTCGTAAAAACAAAAATTTCATTTTAAATTACTTAAGTTATTAAAATATATGCATTGTTCAACTAAAATATCAAAATCTAGTACTTTCGACCATCTGACGCGCTCATCATCTGAGTTAAAATCGTTACAAACCAGAGGTCGAATTCATTCATTTATATTAGATGGGTTGTTACAAAATTCAAACTGAAAATGAGGGAAGGATATGCTGTTTGGACTGTTCCAAAATTCAAACTGAAGTAGGGAAGCAATTCAGGTTATTCCTTGTAAATTATACCAAAGTTTTGGAAGGGTGTATGATACTGTATCATTACAAGTATGATGATAATGAACCCCCTCCCACTTCAGTTTAAATTTTGGAACAGTCCAAACAGTATAACCTTCCTCCATTTTAAGTTTGAATTTTGGAACAGCCCTTCAAGTATAAATGAATGAACTCGACCCCTGGTTTTTAAAGATTTTTACCCAGACGATGAGCACATCAGATGATCGAAAGTACTTGATTTTCACATTTTAGTTGTATAATGTATACATTTTAATAAAACACCTTTAAGTAATTTTAAATTGAATTTTTGTTTTTACGAAACAATTTATATGACTTGTTACGAAAATCTTATCTTTACGAAAATCAATTTATACTTTACGCTGTCATGTTTGCTTACGTAGTATGTTTTAGTGTTAAAACAAAATGTCTAACTACAATATTTATTTAAAATTTTTGCTTCTTACCCTAACTCTTTTTCTTCCAACTATATGTCATGATCAGCTTCCCTCTTTGATATTTAGTTCTTCATGTCTTTTCACTCAAATTTTGTAGTGGCAACTCAAACTTAATTAAACTGTGTATCTTTAATAAACATCAAACATTTTAAAATTTTAAAAATGTACCAGCAAAATTTTATACGAAAGTTTGTTGAGTGTAATAAATATAAAAAAAATAGTTCTTCCTGTATTTTCTAACAAATTTTTAATGTTTTTAATTAATTTTTCCTTATATTTTTCCTCATTATTTTTGTTTATGCAGTAGGTTTCAATATTAAAAGCAAAATTTTAACTTCAATATTTATTTAAAAATTTTGATTTTTGCTCCTTACCCAAGATTTTTTAAATTCCTACTATATTTATTTTTCTATAATTATTTATTATACGGGGTGTTTCTAAATGAATATCGGTATTTTAACGCTTGGTAGTATTTATTGCATAAAACTTAAAATTATAATTAATACATAAAATGAAAGAGCAACTGAAACAGTTTTACCTACAAGCTTACAAGTGTTCAATGTGAGCACCTTTCGTCACACGTCACACATCAAGTTGATAGCTCAGTTCTTGCCAAACGTTGATTAGCAAAGATGTTCTGCTCAGACGTTCTCCCGATCGACGCCATGTGATTTCTACCTGTGGGGGTTCATAAAGGATCGTGTGTATGTGCCTCCACTACCAGCTGACCATTGCAGCTGTTGCAACAATGACCCCACAAACACTAATAAACTTTTGGGAACAACTGAGCTATTGACTTGATGTGTACCGTGTGACGAAAGGTGCTCACATTGAATACTTGTAAGCTTTCTGGTAAAACTTTTTGAGTTGTTCTTGCATTTTATGTATTAATTATAATTTTAAGTTTTATGTAATAAATACTACCAAGCGTTAAAACTCCGATATTCATTTAGAAACACACCGTATTTATTTCATCTCAACTGTATTTATTTTTTTATTCCTCTATTTATTTCATTAAACTGTATATTTTCTATTAATCCTCGGACATATTAAAAATATTAGATGTAAATTTCCAACTGGGCGAAAAATGTCCGGACCAGGATTCGAACCAGGGATCTCCTGGCTGAAGCCGCCAGTGCTCGGCCATCTGAGCTATCCCGGACAAATCTGGTGGAACTTTTTCACCCAGCTAACCTTAATGATTATAGCATCTGGTCTGAAACCTGGTTCAGCTCAACAGAATTAATCTCAGGTAATGGAACTTCAGAAATCGCTGGATACGAAATTACACTAGATTAATTTTAACACAATTATTGTAATTGGTAAATAAATCATATTAGATGTAAATTTCCAACTGGGCGAAAAATGCCCGGACCAGGATTTGAACCAGGGGTCTCCTGGCTGAAGCCGCCAGTGCTCGGCCATCTGAGCTATCCCGGACAAATCTGGTGGAACTTTTTCACCCAGCTAACCTTAATGATTATAGCATCTGGTCTGAAACCTGGTTCAGCTCAACAGAATTAATCTCAGGTAATGGAACTTCAGAAATCGCTGGATACGAAATTACACTAGATTAATTTTAACACAATTATTGTAATTGGTAAATAAATCATATTAGATGTAAATTTCCAACTGGGCGAAAAATGCCCGGACCAGGATTTGAACCAGGGATCTCCTGGCTAAAGCCGCCAGTGCTCTGCCAAATTAATCTAGTGCAATTTTGAATCCAGCATCCGTAATTTCGTAAAAGTTCCACCAGATTCGTCCGGGATAGCTCAGATGGCAGAGCACTGGCGGCTTCAGCCAGGAGATCCCTGGTTCGAATCCTGGTCCGGACATTTTCCCCCCAGTTGGAAATTTACATCTAATAGGATTTATTTACCAATTAGAATAATTGTGTTAAAATTAATCTAGCATATTAAAAATATTTTATAATTTTTCTAGCAAAACTTCGCACGAAAATGCTTTACATGTCAGAAGGAGTTTAACTTTTTCTGAAATATAGTTGTTAACCCGTTCAGGACCGACATCTTTTACACAAATTTTATTCGTTTGGCACCACTTCTTTGTAAATTATTTGACTTAACTTTATAAGTCATCAAAATGTCGTAATTAAATAGTATCAATTTTACTTTTCTTGTTTACTGGTATCAAATTCAAGCGTTTTAAGCACTTTTTGAGGGTGCATATATGCACCCATGGTCCCGAACGGGTTAATATGTCAGTCTTACATTAATGATAATTCATATTATACTAACTTGTGTCTTTTATTTAAATATGATTTGCATTAAACTATTGTTTTAATTTTTCAGCCAAAAATTTCCACTTGAAAAAATCTGAAGAGCTATATCGAATAGTGAGTTTATTATTTTTTTATGCATAATTTTTTGTAATTAAGAGGAGATTCCACTTTGCAAGACTAAAAAGTAAGAATATTTTCCTCAATTAATAATCAATGAAACGAGACCGGATTTTTTCCCCACTAAACAAATTTATTTTTGTCTTGTTTGCCAATTGTTTTGTATGCAAAAAAAAAAAAAAATAAATAAAAACCGATAGCTTTAGCCTTTTTTTGAAACAGGAATGAGCCACTTGCACAAGTTTTGCGCGGAGCAGGATCCTGCCTTGTAAAGTTATGTGAAACACAAAAACGATACCATTTATGAAAGCCAATTAAATTTGCGGGATCATGAATCTATTTTCATTGAAATTGACCTACAGAAAACAAAATGGTGTTGAAAACCAATCTACAGATTTTGCGTTTTTCAACTTTAAAATAAAAAATAGTCAAGAGTTTTAGGTAGCTTTCATTACAAAAAGTAAGAAGATACCTATTGCAGCCGTCCGAAGGAAAGCAGTTCCGGAAAATTTCGGTATATTTTCCCCGACCATCGCCACCAGACCCAAAACTACCCACCACCGTTCAAATGTTGATTTATATAGTATATATATATATATATATATATATATATATATATATAACCATTAATTAAACATATCCTGCCACTATCAAAAACCGTAATATTGTGAATTAAAGCTGTAAGTATATATATATATTTAAAAAAAAAAAAAAAAAAAAAAAAAAAGTGCCAAATAATTTATTATAAGAATTATTATGGAAGAAAAAAGAAGAAAGTAGACACCGACAAATAATGGAAAAGCTTATATATTGAATTACGTTATCAAGGGCACAGAATTCAATGATATAAGCAATATGGTTGTTTTCTGTGAGAAAAATAAGCTAAAGCTAATATTATTTTTCCCTGTGCCCAAACAACCATAAATCAAGTGAATAGATTAAAAATGAAAACAAAATAAAAACAAATAATATGAAATGGAAAAATCAATAAAACCTGTTTAAATATTTATAGGATCTAAAATAGAAATAATACACAACATACCGATTAATATTTCAGTATTTTTCAATTTATCCACACGCGCATGGCTCCCAAAATATCGTAAAGATTAAGATGAATAAAACAGTTAAGAAATCAAAGTGATTGAGACCAAATGATGCAGTTAATACATTTTGAAAACTCATGAAAAATTAAAATTAATATAATATAAAATAAAATAAATAGAAAGTAATTACATTATTTAAAATAACTAAAATGCACATATTAAATTAATTAATAACTATATAACAATATCGTCAAAATTTAGCTTAAAAATCCACCTGGTGTAGTAATTATATATATATATATATGTGTGTGTGTGTGTGTGTGAGAGAGGTACGGTGACAGTACTTCTGATATAATGAAGAGTCATATTGGAAAAAAGTAATCACATTTAATATAAAATCTTGGCTATATTATAAGTTACAAACATAATTATATACAGGATGGGGATTACAGAAATTGCGGCTTGCGAGCCGCAATTCCTGTATTACATCATACATCCTCCAGAGTATTACATCATACTCTGGAGTGGCTAAGAAGTCTCTCTTCTCCAAGAGCCTGTGAACAACTACCCATTTACACTTACATTTAGATTTTAACTCTCAGCGTTGAATCTGCTGAGGTGTTTCTTTCTTTGTGGTGAGGTTATATACGTCACAGGGTTAGGCTCATGGGAAAGTGCTGAGATCGTCTTTTGCTACCAGCCTACGATAACCACACTCGGCCATTCGACATGCGAACGACCTCGTTTCACGTCTGACCCAAAAGCAACAAGAATGCAAACAAACGAAACTAAAAAGAAAGATTCAATTTTGGAAAAGAAGAAGAAAAAAAAAACAATTAATCCACACGAAAAACAAAAAAAAAATCGTTGTATGCTGGCATGAAGTCGTCTACTTCACGCAGTCGTCATTAAAAAAAGTGCTAAAATTTTCCTCGTCTAGATAAATTTTGCATTAGTTTAAAAAGAAAAAGGAATACTTCGCTTTTTTGCCTTGTAGAGATTAAAAAAAAATTACAAAATTTGTCCCGTCTGAACAAAATTTTGTCTCATCTAAAACACACACAAAAAAAATTCAAAATTTACTCCGTCTGAGCATAATTTTGATTCGTCGTCAACTCAAAAACAGTTACAAAATTTACTCCGTCTGAGCATAATTTTGCATCGTTCAAAAGAAAAATAATTTGTCGCGTTTGAGCTGAATATTAAATCGTCTACAAGGAAAAATAGAAAACAGAATTCAAAATTTACCCCGTCTGAGCATAATTTTGATTCATGTAACCGAAAGAGTAAGAAGAAAAAGAGAAAAAAAAAATCGTACAAGAAAATATTTTTGTTTTGTGTCGGGTCACTATAGTCGTATCCAGCCCGGAGAGACAGGAATGCTGATATGGGAAGGGGGGGGGGGGGCACATAATAATAATATACTTGCATATATAACATTGCAAAATATAAAAACACAGGGGAAAAATTCAAATATATAAAGACATACATAATAAGAAGACAATAATATTCCTGGCAACTTGTAAAATAATAGGAATAAGAATAAAAATAATACAATAATGATAAATGAGATACTACCGTCACACTATTTTAATAATTCAGGGAACATCTTTGTTTGCATGTCATTAAAACTTGTTAATTAAAAAAATTACATGTTCTAGAAATTTAGAAATTTCTCTTCGTCTAAAAAAAAATAATAACAAATTCAGTACTTCTTCTTTTCTTTTGCAAAAAATCCCTTCTTTACACAATAAAAGGAAAAAGCTAAATTAAAAAAAACACATATTTTGTATAAAGGGGGAAAAAGACATCATCACTCGACTTCAAAAAAGAGGGGGGAAAATTATCGTTATAAGTCTTTTTAAAAAATTATAAAAATCACCATCATAGAATTTTCACTCATACATCTTAAGTGGGAAACATCATTAAGCGTAAAACAATCATCTTGAAAGAAAAAAATAATAAAAGTTTCGTCGCGGTTTCCACCATCCTGAAAAAATATACGTATACACATAAACAACATAAAAAAAAAAAAAAAAAAAAAAAAAAAAAAAATAGAACACGGCAAAGTTTTTAAAATGTTTCGAAAGTTAATTAAACAAAACTTTACTGTCCTATGTACCGTCCGTTTGTAATGTTTTACTGTACCGTTTACAGTGTGCACACTATTGGAGGTTTAAAAGAACATCATTCCGAAGCAGAAAAATAAAATAATAGTTTCTAGAATCAAAATAACACGTATACTAATAAATGGAAGAAACTATGCACTTTTCCTTTAAAAAAAAATTGCCACACTATCTTACGCGTTCTTGAAAACACAGGAATACATTCTGACACATCATATAAAAAATAAATATTCACTCACTTGTCTTGGGTACACACAAAAAGGAAAAATCTTCGTAGCACTATTTTCATTCAGATAAACACAAGATCGCACGATTTTATGAATCACTGTAGGGAGCAATTCACATTATTATCAAACAGCCATTATAAATGAAGTGTTAGGTGAAGATGAAAAAAAAAAAATTATGGCCATTTTTTCCCCCCCATTCTGACCAGAAAATCAGAGTTCTAACTTTTTACGACTGCTCTTTCATCTTCACCTAACACTTCATTTATAATGGCTGTTTCATAATAATGGAAGCCATCAGTCCCTCAGAAGAAAATGATCCATTCCAAAGGTATAATCCTTCACTTGGCACCTCTTCGTTCTGGCTCCCGGGGCACATGCCCCTTCTGTCCCCCCCCCCCCTTAGTTTCGGCCCTGGGGAAGGCAAATTGTCGAAGATTTTCTTTTTACTTATTCAATTTAACGGCCAGAAAATATGTGATTGAACTGTTGATAGAAAAGTTGATTTTTGTTTTACTTTTATTTTATTAACGGGTAAAAATCGGGTAAGCTTTAAAAAGAATGATATTTATTAACATCAAAATAGGTCAATAAATAGATATATATTTTGTGTTAATTAATTATATCAATAAAGGAGAATTTTACTTTAAATTGTAGAATATTAATGAAATGTGATGATTTGTTAGTTATATCATCTCAATAAAGAATATTAAAACCCTTTATCCTATGTTTAATATAGGAAGCATACACAGTCAATCTATTAATTTCAAGTTGGTTGTCGTAACGAATAAAATGTTTCTACAGGATGTCCTAAAGTGGGCTGAGCTTTTTTTTTTTTTTTTTTTTTTTTAATTGTGTAGCAACTAAACAGTAACATCTATTGAAGTTCTTATAATAGGATAGTAATGTGTCCATCAGGAAGTTGTTCAATATGCTTCCTTGTTTTAGTTCCGAATATTAACGATAAATGGTACTTCGATATCCCAAATTGTTATACTACTCAAAATAACATTGCAATTTCTAAACACAAATCATTTTTTTTAAATTACTGAACAGAATAAATGTTAAAAACTGACGACCTTTGATCCTTTTTAGGGTTTCGTTCATTTGACGAAACCCTATTCGTCTCACTCCTTTGTCTGTCTGTCTGTCCGTCTGTCACAGAGCCTCAGAAACTATGTTCTCACTATGTTGTCTGTTCTTAGAAACTATATATGTTGGAGAGTTGAAATGTTGCATACTTATACCTGAACGCCTCACATCAAACGACAAATCATAAAATTTTGAAAAAGTCTTATATTTACCCCCTCTGGGCTCTAACTTGTGCATTTTAAGCATCTTTTTCTAACTGAGCCCCTAATTAAGTTGGAGACATGGAATTTTGCATACTTATAGCTGAACACTTGCGATCACCCGAAAAATCATAAAATTTTAAAAAAGTCTCATACTATTTACCCCTCTGGGATCTAACTTGTGTATTTTAAGCAATTTTTCTAACCTCCCTCCTTTTCACCCGGGGGGGGGGGACTTTTATAACTTTTGCCGACACAACTCACGTGGTATATCATTACACAGCCCTTTGACCATTCTTTCATATTATGCACCATAGTCTTACATATTTTAGTTCCACTTTTTACCTCCAGGGGTCACCTACCTATCTCGGATGCTATGGGCCCGATCCCCTCGACTAATATATCTACGGATAGGTTGTAAAACGAACTTTCGTTCGGATAGAGGTTTGTTTGGAATAGAGTTCGTTCCCTGGTTGCGAAATGTGGAACTAACAGATTTTGCAAAAGGATCAAGTGTTTTGAAAGGGATATTAAACGAAACCCTCTGTGCGATCTGTGATCACACTTACCCACTTGTTTATATGTTAGATTGAGCATTCTAACAGTTTGAAACAACGCAATGCTATCTATCGGTGATATTTGGAACTAAAACAAGAAAGCGTATTAGAGAAATTCCCGACTTCACACATTAATCCTTCACAAGAGTAACTTCAGTAGCTGTTACCGTTAATTTGTTATGGAATTTAAAAAAACGGCCAGTTCATTTTAGAGCACACCCTGTACATTGTGGCGTAGCTTCGCATTATTGATTTTTTTGTTTTTCGTTGTCGTATAGTTTTGTTTTTACTATAGTTGTTCTTTAGTTATAAAAGTAAATACTGATGTATTTTTAATGTCTAATTACTTTCTACAATTATTTCAGAATTTAAGATGCAGGCAAATATTGAAATTTGCAGAGCTCGAAAATATATGGCGCATGCCAGAAGTAAGTATTCATCATTGCATTATAATAATATTAGTATGTTGAACAATTTAAGCAAGACATTGATACCCGATGTATATGTTACTAATCATTAGAAGGATTTTAGAGTAATTAATTTAAGCATTTAGTAAAAAAATGAATTAAAGCCATTAATTCTTTGGAACCGGACTGTAGCATGCCCAGGATTTAATTTCGGGGAGGCCTGAATTACGGGAATTCAGAACAGAAAATTCTAAAAAAAAAAAATGCAATTTTTTTTTTATATTGGCTAAAAAAAAAAAAAAAAAAAAAAAAAAAAAAAAACTTGGCGTTTTTTGAGTTAAATACCTTAAACCGTAGAGTTTTTGAGTTAAATACCTTAAACCGTATGCTTTTATTCTGATAGATACGGAGATATAACTTTTTTTTCATGTGATGCCACACTTTAAGTGAAGTTAAAGAAAACTTTAACTTCATTTATCTCGGAATAAATTTTTTCATGGTGTGTCAACTTTGAAAGAATATATCTAAAATTCCTTATAAGGTATATGTATGAAATTTTCAACAGAGTTTCTGTATTATATTTCAAATAAATTGACTTAAGGATTTTTGATTTTGAACGAGAACCGTGAAAATATGCTAATTTATGCAAAAGTAACTCGTGAAAATACTTCATTTTTTCATTTTTTTACTTTAAAACTTATAATATTCTTTATAATTAATTTTTTTTTAATCCTGAAGACAAATTAAAATTACACATTTTCTATACACAACAGTGCAAAAATTATGCAAAGCGGGCAAGTGATTTAAGACTTAAATATGTTTAGATGTTAAATTTAAGAGTTAAATATGTTTAAATATGTAATAAAATATGTTTAAATTTTTAAATTAATTTTTTTTTTCAAAACATGTGTTAAAGTTTTCAGTATTTTTTCACATGCAATATCTTTATTATATAAACACATATTTCACAAAAAAATTCATTTGAAAATATCTAATACTCGATTTTAGACACGTCACATGCTCAAAATAGCTCCGATCCAGATGTACTCAAAATTGAGAAACATGTGTGTTCGATTTTGATTTGGATGTATTCAAATATGAACCGTTATGTACCACTTCACTGACACCCCCTTCCCCCCCCCCCCACGTTTACTGCAGATTAAAGTAAAAATATTCTGACATTTATTTCCCGAGATGATTATTTCTATGTTAAAATAGCTAAATTATTATCACGATACCAAATCAAAAAAGAGAATTGTTTTCAAGCACTTTTAAATTATTTTAAAATGTTGTGCATAATTTAATATTTACACTAATTAAAATCTTTTATGCCGCTATGAATGAAATAAATCATTACAAAGTACAAAATTATCGTTTCGCTTCGTTTGGGTTTGATAACACGTGATGCTTCAAAATTGAGAAAGCATAGGTTAATTTTTTTATCCAAACTTACTCAATTCGATACAGGTACATCGACGTATTCATTGTTTTCAGTGTTGTATTTTCCCTTAATGCTGTATAAATATGAATATATAGAGGGTTCAAAAAGTTGTTAGAGGGGGGTGTTCATCCCCCCCCCCCGCCTGGTTATGGCTTTGTTGACGATATTCTCTCTCCCCCACCCCCACCCCCAGGATAAAAGAATATTTTTATGGGGAAACTTTTTAATTGCAGCAAAATGTTAATTGAAATTCATGGGCAGAGCAAGCATTCATTATTGATCCTTGATTCTCCTTCTCATACAGCTTATAAGTTTATATAAAAAATGGCTATTAACTTACAAGAAATGTACAAGAAAAATACCAGATTTGCAAAAAGAGTTAGAATAAATATATTGTGAAATATGGCAAAAATCTCGGAATCTACGAATAGCTGTAACATTTTTATTTATAGATTATTAGCTTAGTTAAAATTTTAACAAGTGCACTACATAAAAAACATGCTATGCATGTTGGTACTAGTGTCACTTGAAAAATTTCAACAGTGCTTCATGTAAGCATTTTCGAAAATTTGAAAATATCTTTCCAAAACTGAATACATATATTTAACTTTTTTAGAAAATAATGAAGATTGATTTTAAATATCATTAATTTTTAAACTTTCAAGTTTCTATCCTTAACAATTCCATAGAAATCGTAATGTAGAATGTTTTTATAACGCTTTTCGCTGATTTCACCCTTTTAAATTTTGAATTTTGCCAAATTTCAAGTTTCTAGCCCCTTCAGTATCACAAAAGTAGCAGTTTTAGAACGTTTATCACCCTGCATTTTTAATCCCTGAAGGTAATGGTATACTTTTAAAATCGGTTTGGTAGTTCCAGAGATTACCCCCTACGGACAAACATTACTTCTTTATAGTATTAGTCTAGATAACTGTTACTATACTTAATACAGTTTACTTACATGTATGTTACCCGAATATTTTTAAATCTTAATGAACAAAAAGTAGAGTAATTTTGATGAATTAATTTTTATTAACTTTTTTTTTCCTTTTTCTTTTTAGTAGTTGCCACTTCAGGGTCACCTAAAATCTTTTTTTGAGTTCATTAGCACGCGCATGTCAAAAGGTTCACCGTTCCTGGTGTAGGATATCCTTACAGAAAATATTCCAAATTTTGACGATACTGCACACTACAGGGTTGGCGAACCTTTTTATAGCCGCGTGCCAGTTTTTTTCCAAAAGTATTTTACATGACTTTGACGTGCCAACAAATTTAGTGGATTAAAAAGTGATGAATAAAAATCCCTTATTAAGATTTTTTTAAAAATGGGTAACATACAGGTGAGATATTACACTGTAATAATCATAAAAAGTCCTTCCGGCCAGTGCCGGGAGGAAGAGGTAGCTTTCATAATCCTTATTTAAAAAAAGCCAACTTATATCATGCAAACACACGAAGCTCAATTTAGTGGAAACCGAATATAGGAGATTCAATACTAATTTTTATCAATATAATGAATGAGAATTTCGTGAAATTAGTCAGCTTTATCCAAGCTGCTTTTCTTTAAAGTAACTTATATTTGGCTGCCAAATTCGGCAATTTCTTAAAGTGCCTGTCATTTTAATACAACATGGTGGATGAGGCTAAGCAGTGAACTTGGTCGAGACCTTAGTAATTGCTGTGCACATGCTCACTCACATCGGAATCGGTTAATATATAGGAGTGCTGTCGCATGAAAAAATCAGATTTTTCAAAATGTCACCCACAATAGAAATTGAAACTGCTATATCTGAGCCATTTTTTAAGGTAAAGACAAACAAAAATGCTGCTGAATCCTTATATCAAGATCAAATACTTAAGAA
Organism: Maratus speciosus; assembly: GCA_963932465.1. Taxonomy (NCBI): domain Eukaryota; kingdom Metazoa; phylum Arthropoda; class Arachnida; order Araneae; family Salticidae; genus Maratus; species Maratus speciosus. Next base: position 413,844,511 of record OZ010794.1, read on the forward strand.
AGAAACCTTTTTCAATTTCTAATTTTTTTGCACCTCCCTTTAAATATATATATTTTTTTTAATTTAATGGTCGCCATTTTGAAACAAGATGGCTGATGAATCTGGCCACAGAATTTGGTCGAGTTGTTGATGTATACTATCCACATGCCTTCTTACATCGAAATAGGCGAATACGGGTGTTATCGCATGACAAATACAAGATCGTTTCAAAATGTTAGCCATGCTAGAAATTCAAAGTGCTATAAATCAACCATTTTTTTAAGATATCAACAAAAGAACAAATTTTCAGAAACAAAAACTGCTCCGGAATCTTTGTATCAAGGCCAAACACATAAAAAAAAATCTTTTTCATTTTCCAATTTTTTAATACCTCATTTTGAATTTTAAATTTAATTTTTTTTAAATGGCAACCCTTTTGAAACAAGATGGCGAATGAAGCTGGCCAACGAACTCGGCCGAGACATTGGTATGTACTATGTACAGACCAAGTTACATGCAAATAGGTTCATAAATACGCCTGTTATCGCGTGAGAAAAATCAGGTCGTTTTAAAATGTCAGCCACAAGAGAAATTCAAAATGCTATTACTCAGCCATTTTTTTTTAGATATAGACGAAAGAAAAACTGTTCCGGAATCTTTGTATTAAGGTCAAACACATACAAAAAAAAAATCTTTTTCATTTTCCAATTTTTTGGTATCTCATTTAATTTTTTTAATTTTTTAATTTTTTTAAATGGCCGCCATTTTGAAACAAGATGGCGGATGAAGCTGGCCAACGAACTCGGTCGAGATATTTGTATGTACTATGTACACACCAAGGTACATCCAAATCGGTTCATAAATACGCCTGTTATTACGTGAGAAAAATCAGGACGTTTCAAAATGTCAGCCACGCTAGAAATTCAAAATGCTATAACTCAGCCATTTCTTAAGATATAGTCGAAACAAAAACTGCTCCCGAATCTTTTTATCAAGATCAAACACATAAGAAGAAAATATTTTTTCAATTTTCAATTTTTGGATCCACATTTAAAATTTAAATTTTTCTTAAAAATTTAAATGGCCGCCATTTTGAAACAAAATGGCGGATGAAGCTGGTCAACGAACTCGGTCGAGAGATTGGTATGTACTATGTACACACCGAATTGCATCCAAATCGGTTCATAAATACGCCTTTTATCGCGTGACAAAATTCGGGACGTTTCAAAATGTCAGCCACGATAGAAATTCAAAATGCTATAACTCAGCCATTTTTTAAGATATAGACGAAACAAAAACTGCTCCGAAATCTTTGTATAAAGGTCAAATACATAAGAAAAAAATATTTTTCCATTTTCAATTTTTTGGTACCACATTTCAAATTTTAAATTTTTTTAAAAATTTTAAATTTCCGCCATTTTGAAACAAAATGGCGGATGAAGCTGGCCAACGAACTCGGTCGAGAGATTGGTATGTACTATGTACACACCGAATTACATCCAAATCGGTTCATAAATACGCCTTTTATCGCGTGACAAAATTCAGGACGTTTCAAAATGTCAGCCACGCTAGAAATTCAAAATGCTATAACTCAGCCATTTTTTAAGATATAGACGAAACAAAAACTGCTCCGGAATCTTTGTATAAAGGGCAAATACATAAGAAAAAAATATTTTTCCATTTTTAATTTTTTGTTACCACATTTCAAGTTTTAAATTTTTTTAAAATTTTTAAATGGCCGCCATTTTGAAACAAAACGGCGGATGAAGCTGGCCAACGAACTCGGTCGAGACATTGGTATGTACTATGTACACACCGAATTACATCGAAATCGGTTCCATAATTACGGGAGTTACAGTGTGACATAGGTCAGATATATATATATATATATATATATATATAATATATATATATATATATATATATATATATATATATATATCAATTTTGAACGGAGGGTGGTTTCGGGGTCTGGGGGTCATGATCGATGAAAATATACCAAAATTTTTTGAAATCGCTTTCCTCCGAACGGCTGCAATAGGTAGCTTTTTTGTAAAGAAAGCTACCTAAAACAATTACATTTTAGAAATTATTTAAAAAAAATTGTGATTGTGTTGCTGTATCTCGGAATAAAAATTATTAATATCAGGTTCGTACTCAGTTAATTTCAACGGAAATTAAACTCAAGTGGATTTATCTGACAACTGCTTTTTTATTTATTTTTTAATTATTTATTTTTTTTGTATTATTCATTTGAGATAATAATGACTTAGATAGATAGATAGAAAAATTATTAAAAAGGTAAACGCAAGTTTCTTTAAATAGCTCTGAAATTAATTTATACATTGCCATAATTTTACCACTGGTACTTTTACTAATGTGGAAATTTACGGTATTTTAAAAAGCCGCAATTAAATTTCTCCAATTTTCAATTAATCGAATTTAGTCAAGATCAAAACGTCTGAAGTTGGTGTATTTTGTGCAATATCACTGTATATTGATTTAGAACCACAAGCAACTCCGTGAAAAATTATTATTTCGCGTGCTTAGGTTCGGCCGTCCCTGCGACTAAGAGCTTTGAATTTATTTTAAATTAATGCAGGTATCCCCCGACTTACGTATTACGCGACTTACGTAAATTCGGAATTACGCAATAACTTTCGAAAATTACATTTGTGAATATACTGGCGCATTTGATACGCAGTTGCATACTTTTGATATTTATTTTATAAATAAAATATATAGATATAAACCACAACCGTAATTATAATTTATATATTAGATTGAATCATATTTTTATCGGTATACACTATCAAAGCTAAACAAAACAACTTAATCTTTACTGTTAATTATTCATAGTAGTCATGTAATTCATAAAAATACAGTTTGTGCTTATCAAGGATTTTATTTTATTTTCTGAGTGATATTCATTCGTCTTGCCATCAGAAATTCGTGGAAAATAGGTTAAAGTATTCCTCTATGATTGTTTCTTGTATTTTATAGTTGTTCGATGTAGATTAAAAACTTTTCTAAATTAATTCTACAATGTTACATTTATAAATCCCGTATTCCACAAGATATTTGAAAAATGTTCTTTAAATTTGTTTTTACATTTTTTCATACCTTTATAGTTTATATACGAGTAAATACTGTCGCATGATGCTTTATTTATAAAATAATACAGTGTAAATAATATATATATGTATATATACATATATCTATAAATATTGCAGTTTCTTACAAAATTTTACCTAAGAAACTAACAAATTCGACGTACGTAAAACTTTACGGAATTCATTACTTACGTAAGTCGGGGGATGCCTGCATTTAAAAAAATATGTTTTGACGACCCTAAAATATATTGATGAGGATTATACAAAACTCATTGTCTAGACAAGGAAAGACCAAAAGAAAAAAAAAATTCTTATTTTATCTTGACAATCAGGGAAGAAAATCGTTGTATTTCTTTTATTTTGAGACCTTGAAAGGTATAATTTAGCAGACAAATTTTTTAACAAGGGGGGGGGGGGGAGATTGACGCAAATTAATATTTTCAATTCTTCATTAGTGTTACCAGTTGACAGGTTCGATATGGCAGAAAGCGGTACAGGGAAATGAAAAAAAAGCGAGACGCCTGCTTCTCGATAGGGAGACATTTAAATGAAATTCAGTAAGGGCAAATAAAGCAAATAAACCTTAGTTTTATTTCATACGATTAAATTTGTGCGGAACAATATATTAAATGATGCAATAGAAAGTCAGTTATTCTTTAAAATAATTGACAAATATTTTTACATCAAAACTAAATTAATATTTACTTAAAGTGATAAAATACTTTTAACAAGGCAAGAAATACATTTATTTATTCATATTAGACACATGTTTCATTGCTCCAACGGCAACATTCTCAAAAATTAATTGCAATATTAACAAGTAAGAAAAATCATGCGTTAAGCATAGATTATGAAACACTTTCCAACACTTCCTGAATGCTTTAACAAAACTTCGTTATTTAGGGAAATAAGGTATATAAGAGAAATAAATAAACATTTTAGAAAACACATAAAACATTTGAAAAACTGATTTCAGCCGTTACCGTCCATAGCAAATATGTATTCCAATTCTTTTGAACAGCCCTGTATTTGATCTGTAGGTTGATATATATACTATATAATGGAGAAATTTAGTTTAGCAAAAAAACACATAACAGGTTGAAATTTCTCTTTCAGCAGTTTATACTAATAGATGGAAACATACTTGTATACTTTTGTAAAACCCTGTAGTTAACCTAGTACCTTTATTACACTCCACTATTTAGCTAAAGTTTAATTCAAAGTAAAACACCTTAAAACTACCGGAATCACATTTCCAGAAATTATCATTTATAGACGGCCATGTATCCAATTCTTTGTGTGACTTTTATAGCGTCATTTTATATATGTTTTATAAACATTTATTAGTAAACTAAATGCAGTTGAGCGTAAAAATGCCTAACTCCATTTAAAAATCACCTTTAAGCAATTTGCAATCATACCCAGTAACCATTACGAATTCTTTTGAGTAGCCCTGTATAGCAATTACAGCATTTATACACACCATATACAATGAATATAGTGAAACATAAAAGCACATAACATAATTAAAAATGCATTTCCAGCAATCATCGCTACTTTACAGTACTTCGGGTACAATATAGTATCTGAAATCTTTTGTGTGTCCCTGTAAATGCTGTTCATTTCGTATTATCCATGAAATAAATTATAGTAAACCTTAGTGACGTATATCAATTTCATTATACATGTAATAGTTTAACATAATTAAACTACGCCGGAAAAAATTCCCTCCACCCCTATATCATTATGTAACGGAATTCTTTTGTGTGGCCCTGTAAATGAATAATAACTATTTTTTGGGCCGCATATTGTACAGAAAATGTATATTTTAGTGCACTTGAAAATGCATATCAATTTTATTATGTTTGAAAGCATGTAACATCATTAAAAATAATTTTAAACGATTTTTTCCCATAGGCCGTAATGTAACGGAAAACTTTTGACTGTCCCTGTAAATGAACTAAACATGCTACAAACTTCATTTGCAATAGGGTTCGTACTATGGTAAAGGTCACTAACATCCAAAAATTTCAGAACGATCTGAGTATATTTACGGGAGTTAGAGCGCGTACAGACGTACAGACAAACCGAAGTCATAAACTTCGGTCTGTCTGTCCGTCTGTACGCGCTCTAACTCTCGTAAATATACTCGGATTGCCCTGAAATTTTTGGATGTTATTGACGTTTACCATAGCACGATCCCTATTTCAAATGAAGTTTGTAGCATGTTTTAGTTCATCTACAGGGACAGTCAAAAGTATTCCGTTACATTACGGCCAATGTGAAAAAATCGTTTCAAATGATTTTTAATCATGTTACACGCATCCAAACATAACAAAATTTATATCAATTTATGAAGTGCTCTAAAACATGCATTCTGTGGAATATACGATGCAAAGAATAGTTATTATTCATTTACAGGGCCACACAAAAGAATTCCGACACATAATGATTTTGGGGGGGGGGGGGGGGGGAATTGTTTGCGGCGTATTTTAATTATGTTTATTTCATAGTGAAATTGATATACGTCACTGAGGTTTACTATAAGTTATATCTTATATCATGTATAATACGAAATGTATAGCATTTACAGGGACACACAAAATATTTCAGATACTATATTGTATCAGAAGTACTGTACACTAGCGGTGATTACTGGAAATGCATTTTCAATTATGATATGCGCTTTTATGTTTCACTATGTTTATGCATACTATATGGTGTGTGTAAATGCTATAATTTATATACAGGACTACACAAAAGAATTCGTAAGGGTTATTGGGTATGAGCGCAAATTGCTTAAAGGTGGTTTTTAAAGGAGTTATGCATTTTTACGCTGAACTGCATTTAGTTTATTAAGAAATGTTTGTAGAATATACATAAAATGATATACAGGGTCACGCAAAGAATTGGATACATGGCCGTCTATGGATGATAATTTATGGATGATGATGTGATTTCAGTAGTTTTAAGAGTGTTTTAGTGTTATTTAAATTTTAACTAAATAGTGGCGTGTAATAAAGGTAACTAGGTAAACTACAGAGTTGTACAAAAGTATTCAAGTATGTTTCCATCTATTAGTATAATTTGCTGAAAGAGAAATTTCAACCTGTTATGCGTTTTCTTGCTAAACTAAATTTTCCCATTATATAGTATATATATCATCAATATACTGATCAAATACAGGGCTGCTCAAAAGAATTGGAATACATATTTGGCTGTGAACGGTAACTGCTGAAATCAATTTTTCAAATGTTTACTTAGTTATCTTATTTACCTTATTTCCCTAAATAACGAAGTTTTTTTAAAGCTTTCAGGGAGTGTTGGAAAGTGATTCATAATCTATTCCGTACGCATGATTTTTCTTTCTTGTTAATATTGAAATTAATTTCATTATGCTTGAGTTCGCGTGATTTTTGTTTACCTGTTTCAAATTAAAATAATTTTTGCGAAAATATTTGTATCATATTTATTATTGAGAATGCTGCCGTCGGAGCAATGAAACATATGAATAAACAAGAAATATAAAAATTTTGTTTTTAAAGTCTATTCCTACTTAGGACATCAAAGAAAAATTTAATATAATCAAGCTAATATGAGTTTTTGTTGCATTAAAATATCTCAGTTTGTTGATTTTCTATAAGCAAGTAGGTTTACAATGGAACTCTATGGGAATTTGGCGAAATATTACAGATATCGCCAAGTTGGCGTCACTTTTGGCAACTCATTTTGGCCGCCAAATTTGGCGATATATCGCAAAGTTGGCGACAAACTTGGCAATATTTGGCGACAGAACAGGGTCCCCCCCTATGGTAACCCTTATTGAAAATACTTTCACATAAATTCAATAACCAATGGCGGCCATTTTGTTTCCCATGCAAAACTAAAATTAATTAATTAAAATTTAATTAATTAATTAATATTTGAAAAAACTTTATTAACATCAATTGTCATCCAGTACAAGTTTAAAAAAATTTATTTCAACCTGATTGGATGAATAATGAGTATTTTGTTAACGATTGAAAATTTGTACAAGATAAATATATAAATAAATATAGGGAGAGTGTGAGCTAATAGTAGGAATTGAATAAAGGTATTTTTGCCTTGTTAAAAGTATTTTATCTCTTTAAGTAAATGTTAATTTAGTTTTGATGTATTCAAGTGATTTTTGATATAGTTTCATAAATATTTTAAATCATTCAGTTTTCAACAATGATTCTTAATCTTACAAACTTTCAAGAACTTAGCGCTGTAGTCCTATAGTGTAGCAAAAAACTCAACTAAAACGCAAAAAAGATTTATTATTATTAATTATAGCCTAAGAATAAATGAAAGTCATCAAACTTACATGAATTTTAAAGTTTAAAAATATTTAATTTTACCACTATAAAACAACTTTTAGAAAATCTACAATAACAATAATAATAATATGTACCTTAGAACTTTGAATTCTTAAAGATAGCAGAACGTTTTAAATAGACGAAATTTTTTTTATTATGATTTTTATAAAGTTTGAACCAGGGCCGAAACTAGCCTACCCGGGGCAAACATGGATTTTGGCGCCCCCCCCCCCTCTCTCCTTTCTTCCGCAAAGTATATTTACAAAGAGAATTTTAACCGAGTTATTTTCTTCTGATGGACGGATGGCTTATATTATTATGAAACAGCCATTTTAAATGAAGTGTTAGGTGAAGATGAAAGAGCAGTCGTAAAAAAAAATTATGCCCATTTTTTCCCCCCATTCTGACCAGAAAATCAGAGTTCTAACTTTTTACGGCTGCTCTTTCATCTTCACCTAACACTTCATTTATAATGGCTGTTTCATAATAATAGAAGCCATCAGTCCGTCAGAAGAAAATGATCAAAGGTATAAGTTCGATTGAAAAAAACCATTTGATACTTTGAGCAGAAAGAAGAGGCTACACTTGCAATTTTCATGACACTAATAGAATCACATAGCTGCCAATGTGTACGGTTTAGTTACTTCTAAAATTGAATACAAATTTTTGCCATATTTAATCGTTGGCATTTGTTAGACTTTTTAAACTGAATTTCCGGAAGTGACAGCCAATTGTTCCCTTGCGACGACATTTCTGTGGCTGTCAACTCGTAAAACTTGGCTAAAAATGCAACCTTTGACAACTTTTTCTGAATGAATCTTTGCCTTTTCAAGAAAATGTGAAACTCTTTAATTTCTTAGTATCGGAACAAAATTGGTAAATTTTATATTTCTACGAATATTAATGCAAACTTTTTGTATTTACGAATGAAAATGACTTCGCGAAAGTATCAGAAAAGTAGTTAGTTTGGATTTGGGAATAGCTTTCAATATAAAAAATTCTCATAACGAGATGGGATCCTCCTTCCACTCAAAAAAAGGAAATCCATGACCCCCCTCTAAATGGTGAGCTGGATCCGCCTTTGGCTTTGTCAAATATTGATTGATTAAAATCTTGAAAACGGAATTGAAAAGAATCGAAAAAAAAATTCCGCTTTATACAGGATCCTTATGCCATATCGTCTTTAGATTCTTCTATGCTTTGTCATACGCCAGATAGGACGATTTTAAAAATACAGTGCTAAACATAGATGTGAGAAAAATTGACAAACAAAATCTTCATTGGGCGCCCCTTCGTTCACATGCCCCCTCTGCCGTATGAGTGTCGTATGGTTTCTCCGATACGAAAATTGCTAACTTTACAGTCGTATAAGCCGTAAAATGTTGAGCTGCGAACCGACGATACCTGCGCAGGGCAAAACTAAACTCAGGTTTTCTCGAAACTGTCTTTTTCAGCGATTTTGCCACGATAACTTTTGAAAAAGCTAACATATTTACATGTTTCTTTTGTCATAAAATTTATACTTTTGTCGTAAAAATTTACCTGTATTTATGTGTATTTTTCGGCTTAATGGAAGTGTGTAATTTGTTATCCCTCTAAACTCAAACAAGTGTGTAAACGTGGAAAATTGTACGGATTTACCCGAATTAGAGTGCTAATGTAAGTTTACAAATTTTGCATATTACACAAATATCTGTGCTTTTGTCTTATTACTCCGAAATATGTATCAGAATATTACACAGCTATGTGTGTTAAAACAGAATATTACACAGGATTATGTGTACGATCAGAATATTACACAGGTATACAGGGTTCGTACGGGTACCGTTATTTTCAAGGCCAAATATCAGTATTTTTTTTTATAGAAAAATAAATCTAGTTTAAATGCACGAAATTTCGCCATTTTTAACGAAAGATTTTCTGAAAGAAAATGCTGGTACCGAAGAATATCTTAGTCTGGAAATTCAAGGACCCATACGAACCCTGGTATATACAGGTATACTTATGTGCACTCGATAAATATCGATACTTGAAAGCTTGGCTTGTGTAATAATAGCTGAATGGTCAAGGTGCTGCTTTAGAAACTTGTAGTTCCTTGTTTCGTGTTCCGTTTCAGTAAGTATTGCTTGTTTACTGTAGATTGAATTAAATAGAGAATTTCTACCATTGATGTAGATGTATCTCTGAAATATTATTGATAAAGTATGCAACAACTAATAATAAGTTTTCCGCAATACCAAGCTACAATTATTTTAAGATATTAGCGGGCTCTGCCGCCTACGGGCTACGCTCACCAACTCCCAAATAATCTGACGAGAACAGCAACAGAATTAAATAAGAATTAAAAATACAATATATTTTTAAAGTGAGAAAGATAAAAGGAAATATTTACTACAATAAAATAATTAAATATGGATGTTTCATACAAAATATACGATGTTTTAGAACTACAATACGAACACAATAGAATGTAGAATGAAATATGAAATTCCATTAGATGTTAAAACTACATCAAATTTTGGACAATAAATAAAAAATCTTCAGCAGCATTTGGGGCCTCTGAAAATAAGGATCCCTGGACCCGTGCATCGAATGCCCTGCTGTGAATCAGACACTGGTAATATGCAAAAAAATAGTTAAATTTAAAAATGTATAACACACATGGAAACACTCTTCCGGCAATTATTAATCAATGACAGTACTGTAACCGAATTATTTTTTGCGTCCCTATAAATGTACGATAAATGCTATTCTATAAAAAGCATTTTGTAGTGCACTTCCGTTATGTGTATCATTTCAGTATGTTTGAAATTAATTTAACATCACTAAAATACAATGCAAACGATTTTTCCCATAGACCATAATGTAACGGAGTTCTTTTGAGTGTCTCTGTAGACTAACTATAAATGTTACATTAATAAATTTCATTTTCAATACCTAACATGCTATGGTAAATGTCAATAACATACAGGCATCCCTCGACTTACGTAATACTCGACTTACGTAAATTCGCACTTACGTAAGAAATTTCGAAAATTACATTTATGAACATACTAGCGCGTTTGATACGCATTTGCATATTTTTGATAATTGTTTTATAAATAAAATATGCAGATAAAAACCACAACAATAATATAGTTTTATATATTAGATATAGTTATATTTTTATTGGGATATACAATCAAATCTTTAACAAAACAATCACAAATCTGATTAAAATGAGCCAAAAAAGACTCTGTTTAACCGTTGCAATTTTGTTAGCTGAATTCAAACCATAACGAAACCTAATTTTAAAGTCTCGGTGAAGAGGAACGAGTGTTTTTTTTTTTTCCAGCTTCAGAGCTGTTCGTTTGTTGTCTATTCAAAATTGATATAAATTAATTCATCAATGTTAAATTTATAAATCGCATATTCCACAAGATACTTTTTATTTGAGGTGTTCTTTCAGTTTGTTTTTATATTTTTTCATATTTTTATAGTTTATATGCAAGTAAATACTGCTGCATGATACATTATTTATAAAATAATACTGTGTAAATAATGTAATATTATACAGGGTATTTATAATTAAACTTCCCCTATAAACGGCATCAGCGCAAACGGGTGAACGGAATGCAACGAAATTTGGGTATATAAACTATACACGAGATGCGCTCACGGAATTTCGAAAAAAAAAAAGTTCCAAAATGTCCACCAGAGGGCGCCTTTTCCGAAAAAAAACACTACATTTAACTCAAAAAACGGCCAAAACGGAATATAGAAACAATATTAACAATCCGTAACAAGAATTATGAGTAATAAAATGTAAAACCGGCTGTTTTGGCCGTTTATTGTGTTAAATTTCATGTTTTTCCGGAAAAGACGCCCTCTGGTGGACATTTTGGAGCTATTTTTTTTTTTTTTTTGTAATTCCGTGAGCGCATCTCGTGTATAGTCTATATACCAAATTTCATTGCATTCCGTTCAACCGTTTGCACTGTAGGATGCTGTTTATAGGGGAAGTTTAATTATAACCACCCTGTATATCGCTCACCCGCAAGAAAAGTGACACATCTCGTAACAATTCATTTTGTGTTTTATGTCACTAATAGATCTGTCATAGGTGCGTCTTGCTACACAAAAAGTTACATAAGTGTGTTAAATTTATAAATCCCATATTCCACAAGATACGGAAAATCACTTTATTACGCTATATATCCATTCGTGACCACAGAAGAGAGGTGGACTGTGTGGGGAGGTAAAATAACCCAACCCTCCAAACCTCATCCCAAGTCTTCATTCTTAAGTGTTTTATGCTTTTATGCACGTTTTTAGGTGCGTTCGTAATTATATAAATACGTAGCACCTATAGTCGTCGTTCAGTCCGTCCGTCCGTCCGCATATAACAGAGCAAAAACTACCCAACCGAATAGTCTGAAATTTTAAATATATGATTGTTACAAAATTTTGTCGAGCCATTTCAAATTTTATGAAAATCGGATGAATAGTTTAATTACAGGGACAGTCAAAAGTTTTTCTTTACATTACGGCCAATGGGGAAAATTATTGCAAGTGCATTTTAATGATGTTACAGCTTTCCGAATGGTCTGAAATTTTAAATATATCATTGTTGCAAAATTTTGTCGAGCCATTTCAAATTTTATGAAAATCGGATGTATAGTTTAATGACAGGGACAATCAAAAGTTTTTCTTTACATTACGGCCAATGAGAAAAATTATTGCAAGTGCATTTTAATGATGTTACAGCATTCCGAAAGGTCTGACATTTTAAATATATAATTGTTGCAAAATTTTGTCGAGCCATTTCAAATTTTATGAAAATCGGATGTATAGTTTAATTACAGGGACAGTCAAACTTTTTCCGTTTCATTACGGGGAATGGGAAAAAAATTATTGCAGTGCATTTTAATGATGTTACAGACTATGCACTTATGAAGTGCAAAAAAATATACATTCAGTACAATATGGGGTGCAAAAAATAATTATAAAACTAGCTATAGTACGAACGCACCTCATTTGCCACGTTTGACGAGCAATTTCCAACTTGTTATTCCTGCATGCAGAGCTAAGTGCTGTAATTTCATGTTACAGTAAAATCATGCAAATTTTCTTTTGCCTCTCCTGTGAAATTTGCTTTTGTCGAGATGTGTCACTTTTCTTGCGGGTGAGCGATATATATAATAAACTAGGGGGCTCGGCCCCCTACGAGCTACGCTCGCCAACCCCCCGTTCAGACACTGCAGTCTCTAAAAGCACGCTAATTTGATCGGCTTTAATTGAATTTTTTGGGAAGATTGAATTATAATTAAAAAAACAGAGGCGATCTCCCTATAAACGGGCTTCTATTCATTTCTCTTTGATTGGGGAATTTTACGGAAAAATCAGCTGCTGCTAAAAGATACAATGGCATTTCAAAATCATCTAATATAAAATGAATTAAGTAAACAGAGTCTTTGTCTCCCGGTATTTTTTAACAAAGCGAAAAGAAAGTCCTTTTAAATAAAACATTTTAAATATATCGTTTTTAATCTGACGTAATTTTCACCAAACTTTTCTTTCCCTTTTTAATATTCACGTGAAAATGCTTTTATTAGAAATGAAATATTATTTGCGCTGTCCAAAAAAAAAAAAAAAAATAGTTGAAAAGTTCATCTCAAAATATCAAGTAAATGTCTCGCGCTATTTTAAAATTTAAACTACTATTTTGCAATATTATTTTTTGTTCATTTTACGTAATAAGTGTAATGTGACGTAAATGTGATGTAATTTCTCCTATTTAAGACTTCTAACGCATGTTAATGAATTTATTACTTTACAATATCCTTTCTCTGTTAAAATTCACGTGTAATTATAGATGAAGTAATTTTCAATAAGTTCCTGCTTTTTATACGTAATCATTTAATTCTAATTTGAAAGTTTTTCTTTTCTGTTTATAATAGTCACGTGTAAATAAATTTTTAATTTGAAGCAAACATTATTGTTTCCGTTGTTTATACAGTTTGGCAACAGGTTAAATTAGTACAATTTTCTGAAATAAGTAAAAAATATCTCTCGAAATGCTGAAAATTTGAATTTAAAATAGAAATGAAACCTCGAAAAATGAGTCAAATTAAAAAAATAAATTAATTCTGCACACCGGGAAATTATAACGTATAAAATGATCTAAAAATTATTAAATTCCGATGTATAGTTTTTGCTCCTATAAAACTTTTTTAAAGGAACGATTTTGTCCAACTTTAGCATTAAATATCTCGTAAAATAATTCTTCGATTTGAAAACTGTCTGCATCAGCGTGTTTATCAAACATTTCTGTATAATACTACCAATTTTCATATTTTTGTATGCATTATTTTTCTAAATATTAACGAAGAAAGACCTCCGGTCACAAAAAATTCAAAACCGGCGGCGGCGGCGGCGGTGACAGCGGTAGTTACTTTTTTTTAGAATAGAGAGAGAGAGAGATAGAGAGATATTGCAGTTTCTGGTGAAATTTTACCCAAGGAATTTACAAATTCGACTTACGCAAAAGTTTACGGAACGCATTACTTACAAGTCGGGAGATGCCTGTATATTAATTACATGACAATCCGACTATATTTACGCGAGTTAGAGCACGGCCAGATAAACAAGCCGAATTCATAAACACTTTTCAATCATGTTGGAAAATGTTAAAAAGTGCAAATAATTTTCAATTATTTAATAATAGATTTATTTTACAAAAAACGAATTTTCTTTTAACCCGGGAGAACTTGCTGCATGAGATTTTCTCTCACAGTCGTACTTTTTAAAGACTCTTATTTAAATCATTTTTCATTTTAATTAAAATTTCAAAATGTTTTTCAATTATTTTACCTATTTTGTGAATAAAAGTACTAAGCCAACCAAAAAAAGTTGATATTATATGAATGTAAAGTAAAAGAAAAGCAATTGGGCATTCTCACTAGCGAGTTCTCCCCGGTTAAATAATATTTTTCTTTCCCAACAGGTTATCGAAAAGTATCAATTCGCGAACTACCTCGGCATAGCAAAGGATGACACTCCAATTCGCTACGTAGCGATGGGAAGAGGTGATTTAAAAGGTGAGTGTGAAAGTTATATATCTCTATTATAAAGGACAAACGTATCCGTTAATACTGACGTCATTTTGATGGTGGAAACAGCCGACGACCAAATTTAACTTTTATTGCAATTTTTTCAACTTCTAAATATCGCACATTTTCAATTTTTACATCGTCGAATAGGGAAAAAAATGTACAGTAAACTTCCGATTACTCGTCAGTCACGGGATTGAGGATGTAGCGGATAATCGAAATAGACGGATAACCGAAAGACAGTACAAAACCGTCACTAAATTTACATTTCTATATGTTAATTTATAAATAAGAATAATTAAAAGATTTTTTGCATTTATTGTGTACTTTCATTTATAAAAAGCATAACGGATAAGAAATCTACTTACCAGACAAATTTAGAATTTTACTGAATAAATATATAGTACAGTAGAGCGCCGATTATCCGAACAAGTTGGGACCGAGTCTAGTTCGGATAAATGCACAGACAATTTAAGGGATGTTACTGACTGTACTAAAATCTTCACACTTTATCCATGCTTCGGACTGACAGCACTAGTTACTATGTCCATGTTTAAAAATTGATTTTTGTCTTTTTAATTTTTTTTCGTTTACTTTTTTATATCATTTTCTGAACTCCAGAGATTATAATTTAAGCAAAAAAGCTTTCGATTGTAGCTTGCTTCAAAGAAAACATTCTTTTCAATGCTGCCCTACCTCGAATTCTTCTTACATATGTTAGTTGAATAGGATCAGTTCTCTTCTGCCCTTCGAATCATTTCATAGGTGTTTCCAAACATTCAAAGGCTTTGGTATGTGATCCTGGGTTATCTTCAGAGCATTCGTTTTCATTTTCTTCAATTTGTTTTTCGTCTTGGATCTCATTCGCTATCTCGTCACCATTTAAAATCTGATATCCAGATCTAATAGGGTGTTTGGATAGTTTGAAGTTCGTTTAAAAAATGTTTTGAGAGAAATAGGCTGTTTGGATAATTGGAAGTTCGGTTACAAGAACATTGAGAGAAATTGGCTGTTCGAATAATTGGAAGTTCGGTTAATTGGAGTTCCGAAAATCGGCGCTCTACTGTATCTATTTTCATACAAAGCAATCCATTATAACTTTTTGTTTGTGCTTTGCTTGTGCTTTCACTGCAGCAAGTTTACGAATTCTACATAGAGTTGCAAAAAACCCGCAGTTTTTCAGGGGCGGGAATAAACCCGGGAATTTTGGGGAATAAAACCGGAATTTTGGGGAATATTGGAAATTTTGAAGGAGTTTTGAAGATAAACAAAATCAGTTATTTTCCAATTTGAAATTTTTATTTTAAAGATATTTCAGGGAAGAATGTTCCAAAAAGATAGATTTTACTTTATGAATTCACAAAACTTATGATTTTACAGTCGAAGTCTTAATAATTTATTAGCTTTACAACAATGGCAGCTATAAATAGGTGAGGATTTGAATGTTTCTTTAAAAAATGATTTTTTTCAGTTTCTGTTG
Source organism: Maratus speciosus (assembly GCA_963932465.1). Classification (NCBI taxonomy): domain Eukaryota; kingdom Metazoa; phylum Arthropoda; class Arachnida; order Araneae; family Salticidae; genus Maratus; species Maratus speciosus. The sequence goes on from OZ010794.1 coordinate 413,860,514, forward strand.
GTTCGCACATCTCGTTTTCAGGCATACTTTATATTAATTTTCTAACGAGTTGCTTTGTATTTTTGCATCGATTTCTTTTAATTTTGTTCATTTTCTTTTTTATTTACATTCGTTGATTCGAAGAACAGAGATGAAGTTTATATTCATGTCAGGGAAGATGAATCTCTCATTTGCCTCTCTCACGTTTTACTTATCGACGATTAAAATAACAATTTTTTTAATTTCTCTTACTTAATATTTCTGAAGCTTAAGCCTGTATTTCGTTAGTTTTCATGTAAACCGTGCTATTTTTTTTTATATTTTATGTTATTAGTTTTGTTTACATTGTCAAAAATTGAAATCATTAAAAATAATAAATTAAAAAAATTTCATGCTTAAAACTTTCTGAAAACTCCCGGAAATTTTAAAAATTTCCTTCCCAAAAAACCTGGTTTATTCCCGGGAATAAACCCGGTTTTTTCCACCCTTTGCAACTCTAATTCTACATAATAAAAGTTCTTGAATTGCATATGTTTCCTCTTGCATCTCAAATCAATTAATGCACTTAGAGAGCATAGTCTGTATGACTGATTCCTGGATGGTCATTCCTCGATTCATCATATTCATCCGCTTCAGGTTTCTCTGATTTTAAAACATTTTAAATGATTTCGTTATCCGTCAATTCTTCAAAACCAATATCGGTCTTGTCACAATTAAGCCAGTCTCTGATATCATCCGAAAAAAAACCACTTTCTAGCTGCTGTTCATAACTCCAGACAAGCCTTTTACTTAAAATAGCGTCGTCTCACTCGGGATTATTTGCATTTAAATTTTCGTTGCTCGTTGTTCTTTACTAATTCTTTTTTTTTTTTTTAGAGGAAAGGTGGGTGGCGGTTAACCGAGAGTGACGGTTGATCGTATGGCGGTTAATCGGAAATTTACTCTACTTTCCAATGCAATTTGTTTGAAAACTGCATCGCAATTTAAGCAATTTTTATTGTTTTTAAAATACTTTTCAATTATGATTTTTTTAAACAAATCTACTCGTATCTATATCGCGTGTAGACAATTGAGAAAGAGAAATCCATGTGCACTTAAATTGGTATAAATAGCTCATCTTTTGTTTCCAGATTATATTTCTTAACAAATTAAAACATTCATCAGCCAATAAATAAAACAAAAATTTAAGATATGTAATCGAATTTCGCGCTTAAACCACTGAAATGAACAGAATCAAAAAGGCTGATTGTAAATAGCGATCTTTGACGATTTCTTCAGCTGTTAACTCCTGACGCGAGGCCAGTAGGAAAATATCGCTTTTCATACGCTTCAAAACTTTATTTGAACTCATTATTGCTATTTCTCAAATAAATATGATTTTGGTATTGTTAGTTGGCATTCTAAAAATAAATATTACATGTAAAAAATGTATTAGAGTTATATGTATAAAACAATAGACCCGTGCGAAACTTTCTCGTTGCAATCTTTGAAATTATTTGCTAATACCTTTTTCCTTAATTTTTGATTAACTGCAATTTTTCCAATCAAACACCGTGTTTTAACTATATATAAGTGTACTACATCAAAATCCGCTTGCAGAAACTTTCGAAAAATACCTCATTCATCGCTGTACCTTTAATATGTGCAGAGAAAAAAGGATGTTAAGATGAGAAATACTATATGTGATGGTTTTCACCTATATTTTGTAATCCGGTAAGCCCGGTTTTATTTTTTTGTATTTAATAGAAGGAATAACAATAATAAAGCACACCCTATCTTCTTAAATAAAACAAGTCGAAAATTGCACGTCAAACTTGACAAATGAGGTGCGTTCGTACTATAACTAGTTTTATGAATATTCAGATCTTGGTGCAATTGCTGTTGCACTCTTATACAAAAATGCATGCATACTAAATCTATTACGATTCAGTAATTTGAAAATACTAATGTGACTCCATCTTAAATATGACGTAACCACCATGGCAACATAGAATCATTACCCATCATGGGATATCATTGAATTAATTACGTATGATAGGATTTAATAGAATCAAAAAAACTTTTATGAATATCTTTTTAAGTTTTGATTCGATTTTCATAAAATTTGACTTGACTCGACGAAATTCTGCAGCGATTATATATATTAAATTTCAAACATTTCGATTGGGTAGTTTTTGTGCTGTTATATAAGGACAGATGGACAGACAGACGGACGGATCAGACGACGACTATAAATGCTACGTATTTATATAATTACGACATTTCACCCATAGACCATAATGTAATGGAATACATTTGAGTGTCTCTGTGAATAAACTATGAACTTTACGTACTTTATTTACAATAGTATCTAGACGGATCGATAGAATCTAGACGGACGGATCAGACGACGACTATAAATGCTACGTATTTATATAATTACGACATTTCACCCATAGACCATAATGTAATGAAATACATTTGAGTGTCTCTGTGAATAAACTATGAACTTTACGTACTTTATTTACAATACCGAACATTGCATAAGAAATCTCAATAACATATATCAATTACAGAGCAATCCAACTATATTAACACAAGTTAGAGTTCGGACAGGCAGACTGAATTCATAAACACTTTTCACTATATTGGAAAGTGTTAAAAACGTATAATAGGTTAAAATTTCACTTTCAGCAATTTATATCAATGAACGGAAGCATATTTGAATACTTTTGTACAGTCCTCAATTTACATACTACCTTTATATACATGCCACTATTTAGCTAAAATTTAATTAAGACTAAAACACGCTTAAAACTACTGAAATCACAGTTCCAGAGATTATCATCCATCGACGGCCATTTATCCAATTCTTTGTTGGCCCTGTATACCATTTTATCTATATTCTACAAACATATCGTAGTATACTTAATAAATGTAGTTCAACATAAAAATGCATAACTCATTTAAAACCCCCCTTTTAGCTATTTTCGTTCATACTCAGTAACCCTTACGAATTCATCTGTGTAAGCCCTATATACACATAATATGCAAATATTTAGATAAACTTAAAAATTCATATCAACTAAAAATTCACTTCCAGCAATCATCGCTAATATACAGTACTTTGGATACAGTATAGTATCCGAAATCTTACAGGAAGTAACTTGTAGTAAATCTCAGAAACGTACATCAGTTCCATTATATGTGAAATAGTTTAACATAATTAAAATACACCGCAAACAATGTTTCTAGCTATACCATTATGTAACAGAATTCTTTTGTGTGGGCCGGTAAATGAATAATAAATAGTCTTTACATCGAATATTCTACAGAATGTATATTTTAGTGTACTTCATAAATGTATTTCAATTTCATTATGTTCAAAAGGGTGTAAAATCATTAAAATGTACTTGAAACTATTTTTCCCCGTTGGCCATAATGTAACGGAATACTTTTGACTGTCCCTGTAAATTGAACTATACATCCGATTTTCATAAAATTTGACATGACTCGACAAAATTCTGCAACAATCATATATTTTAAATTTGAAACTATTCGGTTGGATAATTTATGCGCTGTTATATGCGGATGGACAGACACACAGACTGGACGACGACTATAGGTGCTACGTATTTATGTAATTACGAACGCACCTAAAAAAGGTTATGTCGCAAGATTCATAGTTCTCTTTTAATGAGTGTATATTATATGCTTCGTTATACAGCGTGTCCCTTCTCATCGTTGACCAATATCTAATCTCTAAAACGTTAATATTTGCTCAACTAACTATTTACATCTCTGAAAATGCCACGACAATCCTTCAGCTTGGAAATTTCATCCAAATTGCAATGCAAATACAGTATATAACAACGAGTTCTAGAAGAAATGTTATTTATCGGCATTTTCTAAGCCTGACAATGCTATTACTTTAGAAAGAAACTCCAATCTCACATATCTCCAGATAATGCAAGGGGCGTAAATCCATTGATATTTTTCAGGAACTACGACGTATTTGTAGGGGTATTAGTTTGAAGAAAACAGAACTTGCATCGAGTACATTCAAGTTTCACCACACGCGCTCGCCTCCATGTTCATATGCCTGCAACAACAAACAAACATACTCGCTTCACTTCACTTCACTTATCGATCGTAAATAATTCAAATGTCTGAATTTCTGAAATGTCTAAAATTTCAAATGTCTTAAATTCAGACATATAATCATAATTCAGACATTTAGTTAGTTTATACCATGATTGTAATAAGACACTTATGTGTCTTAAATTCAGGCATCTGTGGTGCCTGAAATTTCACTTTCAGACACTCGAGTGTCTGAATTGCTTTTCAGCCACATATGTGTCTGAATTTAAGACGCTTGTATTTGCAGGGAATTTCACACATATAAATTAGAATTGCAAAAATGTTTCAAATGTTGTTACTCATCATATAAAAAATCTTTATTAAAGGCTTAAAGATGTTAAATAAAACCCATAAAAATAGTAAATAAAAAAGAAAAGTGCCCAGCTAAACTGATGGCATTGAGCTTACAGGCTCTTCGCACTAATTGTATATTATACTCTTATTTTAAAGAATAATGCCCCTCAAAAAATAAGTGAAGGGGGATTAGCCCCCTTTATCCTTAACCAACGAATCCCCAAAACTAATCAGGGAAGCTCCTTAACATAATAAACCTGTATACCAAATTTGGAGCAAATCGAATAATCCTGCATGAAAAACCCATTTATCTAAATTAAGGGGGGGGGCTAGCCCCCTTTTCCCCCTTTATCCTTAACCAATGAACCCTCAAAACTAACCAAGGAAGCTCCTTAACATAATAAACCGGTATACCAACTTCGGGGCAAGTCGAATAATTCTGCATGAAAAACCCATTTGTCTTAATTAAAGGAGGTGGACTAACCCCCCTTTTCCCCCTTTATCCTTAACCAATGAACCCTCAAAACTAACCAAGGAAGCTCCTTAACATAATAAACCGGTATACCAACTTCGGGGCAATTCGAATAATTCTGCATGAAAAACCCATTTATCTGAATTAAGGGGGTGGACTAACCCCCCCTTTTCCGCCTTTATCCTTAACCAATGAACCACCAAAACTAATCAGGGAAGTTCCTTAACATAATAAACCGGTATACCAACTTCGGGGCAAGTCGAATAATTCTGCATGAAAAACCCATTTGTCTGAATTAAAGGAGGTGGACTAACCCCCCTTTTCCCCCTTTATCCTTAACCAATGAACCCTCAAAACTAATCAGGGAAGTTCCTTAACATAATAAGCTGGTATACGAACTTCGGAGCAAAGCGAATAATTCTGCATGAAAAACCCATTTATCTGAATTAAGGGGGGTGGACTAACCCCCCTTTTCCCCCTTTATCCTTAACCAATGAACCCCCAAAACTAATCAGGGAAGCTCCTTAACATAATAAGCCGGTATACCAAATTCGGAGCAAATCGAATAATTCTGCATGAAAAACCCATTTATCTGAATTAAGGGGGGCTGGACTAACCCCCCTTTTCCCCCTTTATCCTTAACCAATGAACCCCCCAAACTAATCAGGGAAGCGCCTTATCAGAAAGAAACTAGAAAAAAAATTTGAAGCAAATAGGATGTTTCTATCAAGAGTTATCGCGTTACGTACGTACATGCGTACGTACATACAGAACCGGCGGGCACATAAGCTCTCAGGCTTTGATAGCCTGTGAGCTAAAAAATTTTAATATAATGTCTACGTGTTTTGGTTTCCCCGAAATCTTTTATCAAGACAAATGAGATTATTCTACAGTTGCGCGGCCTATAGTGCAATGATTTGAAATGCCATCATTCACACTTTTCACGTATTTCAATCATTTCAAACCATTACATTATAGATCGTGCAACCGTAAGATATTCTCATTTGTCTTGATGATGCTGAAACATGTAGATAGTTTATTAAAACTTTTTTACTGTTTTTATGGTTTTTATTTAACACTTTTTAATAATTAATGACGTATATTATCCATGGGTATGTAACGATCTGTGCAAACTATCTCATTGGTTTTTTATTGTTATAGTAATTATGTCTTGTTACTGTTTATTGCATGTATAGAACATTGTAGGATTCCTGTCGGTGTATGTAATTGATGACACATGTTTCAGGTTTTAGAGGTTACTAGGGGTCTCGTCCCCCTACGAGCTACGCTCGCCAACCCCCGTCCAGACACCGCAGACTCTAAATGCACGCTAATTTGATCGGCTTTAAAAAGATTTCGAAAGATTAAATTATAATTTAAAAAACAGTGACGATCTCCCTATAAACGGATTTCTATTCATTTCTCTTTGATTGGGGAATTTTAACGCCAAATTCGCTGCGGTACTTCTTGATTATCCAGTCGACCAATTTTGCCAAATTATATAAATCGCCAAACCACTCTCCAAATTATACAAATTGACAAAATTTTTATTTTAAATAACGAAAGAACAAATAAATTAGTACAACATTAATAAAAATACAAATAAAACGTCGAAATAAAAATAACTTGATGACGTAGACACGTGTAACAACATTTCAAAATAAGCTAATATAAAATGAATTAAATAAACAGAGTCTTTGTCTCCTGGTATTTTTTAACAAAGCGAAAAGAACGTTCTTTTAAATGAGACATTTTAAATTAATCGTTTTTAATCTGACGTAATTTTGACCAAGCTATTCTTTCTCTTTTAAATATTCCCGCGAAAATACTTTTGTTAGAAATGAAATATTATTTGCGCTTTCCTAAAAAAAATAGTTGAAAAGATCCTCTCAAAATATCAAATGAATGTCTAGCGCAATTTCTAAATTTAAACTGTTTTGCAATATTATTTTGTGTTCATTTTATGTAATAATTGCAATGTGACGTAAATATGATGTAATTTCTCCTATTTAAGGCTTCTAACGCATGTTAATGAATTTATTATTTTACAACATCCTTTCTCTTTTAAAATTCACTTGTATACTTTTTATGACGTAATTTTCAATGTTCCTGCTTTTTATACACAATTATTTAATTTTAATTTGAAAGTGTCTTTTCGATTTATAATAGTCACGTGTAAATAAATTTTTAATTTGAAGCAAACATTATTGTTTCCGTTGTTTATACAGTTGGCAACATGTTAAATTAGTACAATTTTCTAAAATAAGTAAAAAATATCTCTCGAAATGCTGAAAATTTGAATTTAAAATAGAAATAAAACCTCGAAAAATGAGTCAAATTAAAAAAATAAATTAATTCTGCACACCGGGAAATTATAACGTATAAAATGATCTAAAAATGATTAAATTCCAATGAATAGTTTTTGCTCCTATAAAACTTTTTTAGTGGAACGATTTTGTCCAAATTTAGCATTAAATATCTCTTAAAATAATTCTTCGATTTGAAAACTGTCTGCATCAGCGTGTTTATCAAACATTTCTGTATAATACTACCGATTTTCATATTTTTGTATGTATTATTTTCCTTAATATTAACAAAGAAAGACCTCCGGTCACAAAAAATTCAAAAACGGCGGCGGCGGTGACAGCGGTAGTTACTTTTTTTTAGAATAGAGAGATACACTGGCAAATTTAATTTATTTTTCTTTACATTATTAACTGTTGTATAATATTTTAAACGTTAGTGTATCTTAATGAATGCAGTGGATTTGAGTCTCCCGCCTCCCCGGGATTGCACTCAATGGCGATCTAAGGGGGGGGGGGGCGAGGGGCATCCGCACGGGAAATGACTTGGGGAGAAGATCGAGCCCGGCGCGACCCGACCCGGGTCGCGCCAGTTTAAATTCACGAGACTCGGGCTGGGTAAGGCCTCTCTTTTAAAACCGGGCCGTGCCTGATTTTAAAATTTTCTGAAAATTCGGGTCGGGCCAGATTTCTTTTTTTTCCAGGTCGAGCCTGGCCTGGACTTCATTCTTCCTAGAGGTCTGCACTGGCCAAAATTTCCAGATTGGGACTCATCCCGGAATAAAAGCTAAACGTTCGGTCAGTGTCAGCCCGTATGATAAGCAGTATTGGACCGACCGCGACTCGTGCACTTCTCTAAATTCTTCTCCCCGAGTTCAAGTTGGTCTGGCATCTTACTTATTTGTTATTCATAAAAATTATATTTATGTTGTACATTTTTTAGCGAAATCTTTAAAAATTTAATTTCATTTGATAAGTTACAGAGATGCATTTTTAAAAATCTACTTTTTTTTTTCGTTATAGAGCTAAAATTGTGATTTTCTTTTATCACCCGTTTCTTTCATTCTAAACTGATTTACTTACTGCATTTTTATTTGAATGTATTTGACTAAGTAATGAATTTTACGTAGCGTTTATGTACATAATTGTCTAAATAGTCATTAATATTAATGTTTTTCTGTATTCATGAATTTCGAAGATAATCTAAAATACAATATCAGCATAAGTAAGTGTGCTTTATGAATAATTTTAATTGCAAAATTCAGCCTGGGTTGGAGTCGATTTTTTAGCTATTATATCGGGCCGGGCCAATAATTTTTTGTGTGTGTGTGCTGGACCTGGTCTTGGACCTGGAAATTTCAGCCCGGGTAAACCTGTAACTGACATATCGAAGCCAGCTTTATTTTTTTTTTTTTAAATGCTTCTTTCAGCCATCATCCCATAACTACTGACTATACTAGAATGGACTGACTGATTTTAAATACAATCCAATAACTTGCAAATGGCAACAGCTATTAAAAAAAAAAAATACCTGAAGGAGGGTTATATAAGATCTCAAGAGTAGGGGTGATTCTGTTCCGAATTTTTCGAAAATTCGACTCTTCGCTGCGCATACCGCGATTTCTACGGCCAATGTAAAAGTGGCAAAATTTGCGCAACCCGCAATTTCCGCAGCAAATTTTTTTTTATTATCAAATTATATTTAAAAAAGAAACTCTTTCACAAAGATTTTGGACATATTTGAACTCTACAATATATGCAGATTTGAAATATGTAATAAAATAAAGGCGCAATTTTTAATCTATTTTCATAAAAAAATATGTATATATATACGCAGCGAGAGGGTTAAAGCATTCGGTTCGAAAATTTGAAAAATTCATCAATCCGAAAATTCGAACATAAAAATAATCGCGAATTTCGACAAATGGTCCCCATAAAAAATCTATTTCGTCAATCGTTCGTAGAAAATAACTTCAATTTCGCCAAAGAATCGCGGAAAAAACGCGAATTTGGTCAATGGGCCACGGGCTACGGAAAAAAACACGAAATTCTTCAAATGATCACGGCAAACGCGAATTTCATCAAAGGATCGCGAAAAAATTTAAATTTTATTGAAGAACCACGAATTACATCAAAGGGTCGAGAAAGAAACGCGAATTTTGTCAAAGGGTTACGAAAAAAACTCAAATTTCGTCAAAGAATCGCTTAAAAAACGAGAATATCGTCTAAGGATCTCTGAATAAACGTGATTTTCGTCAAGGGATCGCTGAAGAAACGCAAATTTTGTCAAAGGGTTGCGGAAGAAACGTAAATTTCGTCAAAGGATAATGGAAGAAATGAGAATTTCATCAAACGGCTATGGAAAAACGCGAATTTTATCAAAGGGCATGTGAATTTTGCCAAACAGTTGCGGAAAAACACGCATTTCGTCAAAGAGTCGTGGAAAAAATTCGAATTTTATCAAAGAGCCGTGGGAAAAAAAGCGGTCTCTTTAGAAAACAGCACACATACATACACCTATGTTTATTATGATAGGTAGAGTTTTTAATCTGAAATAATATACTGAACTCACTTTTGAAGAAAACGGGTTAACCCAAACCCAGCTTGCAAGTATCTACACTCAGCCTCAAATCGACCCAAATCGAAAACAGCTAACCCGACCTGCAACAAAATTAATTAGTGCCAGGAGGGAATCCCCCCCCCCCCCATTTCTGCTGTAACATTTCAGAAAATTTGATTTGAATTTTGGATTTTTTTTTTTTTTTTTACTGAGAATCACCTTTGATCAGGAGTTTTTTTTACTGCGATTTTTAGTTTTAGTTCATAATAGCAACGACAGATGGCGCTGCAAGCAATAGGTGCTACATCGGTGCCCAATTTAACGACTATTGTTTGCAGCGCCATCTATCACTGCTATTGTAAAGTAAAATCAAGAATCGTAGTAAAAAACCTCCTGACATATTACATAACCCTCCTGCAAGTTTTTTAAATTGCTGCCACCATTTGCAAGTTACTGAATTTTAAAATCAGTCGATCCATTTTAGGGCACCCGGTATGTTTTTTAATAAGTTTCAAAGCATTCTTTACTGAATTACAACTTATTTTAGATATAAAGAGACAAGCATTCTTATACCAAATTAGTATTTTTTACATAATCCTTAAGATTAAAAAGTATTATTAAATAATTGTTTCGGCGTGCCCGTTATGGAGCTTTTACTGTATATAGTTTTTATCTTCAAAAATATTTAGAATTTCTTTTCAAAATTCGTGTCGGCCCGAACCCTTCTCGCAAGAGTGAAAATCCACTCCAAAACTGACCCAAACCCGAAATAATGCATGTCAATCTGCCCCAAACCCAACGCACGCAAAAAAGTAAAAGTCAACCTGACCCGCAGCAAAAAAGTAGATGTTAATCCGACACACAGCAAAAAGTAGAATTCAACCGGATCCAAACGCGACCCACAGCAAAAAAAGTATAAGTGAACCCGACCAGTTGCAAAAAATAGAAGTCAACCGGACCCAAACCCGACCCGCAGCAAAAAGTTGAAGTAACACGACCCGCAGTGATAAAATTAGCCCCGACCCGCTCATCAGATTGGAGTCTCTAAATTTTTAAAATCGCCCCCCGCTTGAGGACTCTCCGGATCCGCCCTTGATTGCACTTATACTCTAAAGCTAATTTCAGCTATTTAGAATTTATGCAACCTTGATGATACCATGCCTTATGCCTCTCACTTATAATGTATGTGCATTTGTAGAAATGTATAACTTATTTTGGAGCTACTTACACATTTACTCTTTTAATAATTTTTTCCTGTACCACAGGTTTCTATATGAGTCTTGATGCGTACGATATAGGAAAGTATTGCGCTTCAGAGATCGAAAGCGATGTTAAAAGATGCAAAGAACAATCCAAAAAAGTAAGTTAACTTATTATAGTAATTATGTAAAAGTTTTCATCTGTAAATTAAATATCTATAAAGTGCTTATCTATAAAAATGTAGGATTTTTGTTCAAGTAAAGGTTAACGTTTTAGAAATATAAGGTAATACCGGAAATTCGCTGTGGTTGAGCAGAGAGGTACTTGGGTTATCGAAAAATAAGAATTACCCACATTTGCCAAAAGCATAATTCTTCTCTTCCTCCAATCGTAATTGATATACATCACACATATAATCTATTCATTAACAATAGTTATTAATAAACCTATTATCAATAAATCGCTTAGAGAGAAATCGTTGAAAGTACAAATTATATTCTAGCCAGGGACGTAGCTTTAGGGGGGAGAGGGAGGAGCCTCCCCCCAATTTGTTCAAGTACTAGGGCGCCACAGAAGGTTTAAGAACGCCGTGAGGCGCCCATAAAGAAAGGGTTTAGTAGCAGTAACAAGTAATTATAAATGAATTTAATTTTAAATGTGAAATTACGAAGTAAGTTATTTTCACACATAAAACTTATATAAGACATTTAATTTTAGACTTCCCTGTTACTAACCTCTATTCCACAACTCTACCCCGTAGAAAATTTATGCATCCGGAAGAAAAAAAATTGAAAACAGGAATTGTAATGAATTGCACTATAGAAGTATGTACAATTATTTCCTTCTTATCGCAGTAGCTGTTGGTCACCCCTGGTTGTAGAAGTAAGTGGAAAGAAGTGGAAATGATTGGAGGAAGTTAGAACGGTTCTAGAATATCTTTAAGTAGTAGGGCGCCACAGAAGGTTTAAAAGATGCCATCAGACATTCAAAATAAATAAATAAAAGGTTTACTACTTCTATTCCCTAACAAAAACAGTTTATACATGCAGAAGGAAAATCCCGAAAACAAGAATATATATATATATATACATTTGTTTTTGTTGCATTTTTACCATACATTCAATTATTTAAAGTATAGTAATTTACTGTTTTCAATGGTTAAATTATCATTGAAATATATATTATTAATGTAATTTATATATAAAAGATAAATAATTAATTTTTAAAGACGAATAATTTAATAATTTAATTCTGTTAATTACTATTTATATGTTACTGGAGTTCTAGCATAAAAGGACTTTTCAAGAAAGTTTAGAAGATATTAAAATTAAATTTTAATAAATATTCATTTTAAACATACAGTTTATATATGATAAGAATTTAGTAGTATTGAATATACAATAAAAAAATTAGAAAGCAGCTGATAAATTGATAAATATTTTTATATATGAAAGATAATACTTAATTTTGAGAAATGAACACTTTAATAAATTACTTCTGCTAACTATATGTATATATATATATATATATATATATATATATAACTTAATAAAGTTCCAACAAAAAATATTTTTAATGTAAGGTAAGAATATATTATTATTACATTATTATTAAAAAATAGATTAAATGACTTTTTTAATTTAATTATTTAAATTTATTTAAAAAAATCTAATTGACAATTTTTTTTTCAAAGGAACTGGTGATAAAGATCAACTGATTTTAACTAACTGACACAGCACATTGCTGCAGTAGCAGCCTTACCAATTTATATAAGTGAGAAATGCCAGGCTGGACATCGTCCTTGTGGTTTAGTGTGCTGCAGTAGCAGCCTTACCAACTTATATAAGTGAGAAATGCCAGGCTGGACATCGTCCTTGTGGTTTAGTGGTAGAGCACTGGAGATCTATTCCAGGGACCCGGGTTCGATTCCCGGCTTGGACGTTTTTCACTGAGTTGGTTTACGCTTTGTAGCAATGTGATAATTCACATCATTAATATTCAATAATTTCAAGCGTAATTTCACTGCTGAAATGTAGTTAAAAAATTAATTAAAAATCATACATGGCTTAATGGGGACTTCGGTAACACCAGACGATAAACATGGCCTTCCATGGAAGTCCGCACTAACGAGAGTTGGCTGCATTTGGACATGATCAAAACTCAAAATTCGAAAGTGCAAATAAGAGTAGCTCATAAAATTTATGGGAAGTGTAATTAAAAACTGCTTTTATGTTTTGTGCTTAATTGTATCTCAACTGCACACGATAAACATTGTCTTCCTTGGAAGTCCGCACTAACGCGAGTTTCACTGCATTTGGACATGATCAAAACTCAAAATTCGAAAGTGCAAATAAGAGTAGCTCATAAAATTTATGGGAAGTGTAATTAAAAACTGCTTTTATGCTATGTGCTTAGTTGTATCTCAACTGCACACGATAAACATTGTTTTCCTTGGAAGTCCGCACTAACGCGAGTTTCACTGCATTTGGACATGGTCAAAACTCAAAATTCGAAAGTGCAAATAGAGTAGCTCATAAAATTTAAGGGAAGTGTAGTTAAAAATTCCTTTTATGTTTTCTTCTTAATCTAAAAAAAAAAAAAAAAAAAAAAAAAAAAAAAAAAAAAATAAGGTGAACAAGGCGTTGTTTATCTATCACTGACGATCATTGATTAACGTAAGTTTTGGCACGTGATCTGAATAGATGTCATTGAAAATTTATTGAAAGAATGTGTTTTGACCTTCAAAACAAATACTACTTGATTTCTATCTAACAAGGAAGGTCTCCTTAAAGCGTATACGCCGAATATTTTGAAGAAAAAAAAAAGCTAATGAAAGTACTTTGGTTTGTATTAAAAGGATCAAATTTAGCGACGGAATTCCTGTAGAAAATAAAGCGCATACTCAGGATATTTTGGAAAAAAAAATGCTAATGAAACTATTTAATGTCTGAGATAAAGAAGTCAAATTTAGAGGCGGAATTCCTGTAGAAAGTCTGTAAAACAATAAAATACTTTCGAAAATTTGGAGCGAAAAGACGAACGCTCCACGCGGCTTGGCGAGCTATACCTTTCTTCGTCAAATGCAAGTGATCGTAACATGTTGAGTGCCACGTCAGTCACCGGTAACTGACACTGAACTTTCCGTTTGTGCCGCGTCAGTCACCGGTGACTGACACTTCTAGCTTGTGTAAGGGGAATCTTATTTCGTGGCCCAAACGGAAAGACAGACAAAATAGACTTGGCATTCAACGTGTTAATGCATTTGGAAATTGCTATTTAAATGAGAGTTTAAATGCGCAGTACTTATTGAATTTAAACTTAAACGATGAAACAGTTTATTATTTTTTCTGTAAGTTTACAAAATATATACAAGTTGTGTGTTGCTGAAGTTATTTAATTTTACACGGTTTCATTGGCTGAAAAAGTTGTTAGGGTATTTTAAAAGTAACTACTCGATTAACCCCTTGAGGGGTGGTGGGATATATTTTATCCCACCTACGATTAATGAAGATTTGGACCAGAAAAAATTTATGAAATTTTATTTCTCTAACTTTGGTGAAAAAAAGTCGTAAAATTGCTTTTCCTTAATTAGAAATAAAATTTTTCTAACTTTCCGGTGGGAGTTCAGAATAATACAAACGCAATTGCTTGCCCGTCAAGGGGTTAAGAAAGCTCTCCTTATATATCTCGATATTGAATAAGTCGTTGTTACCAAGGCAGCAATAGTATTCTTTTGTTATCTCCGTCACTAACAATATCGAAGTGAAACTGACATGACGGTGCTCAGAATCGGACCTTAATTTTGAGTTTGAAGCGATTTCAATCAATTGAAATTTTGTTCTAAACCGTCTTTAAATGATTGTTAAATTTCATGATGGACACATATAAATGTATATGAGAAACACGTAGTTATAAAAATGTATTTAAGTAAAACTTACTTAAACTAGTTCAAAATTAAGAATAGAAAAAGTTTTTCCTTAAAGAGTATATTTATCATAAAAGCGTATATATATTTTAATTTCATTGTATCGCCAACTAGCGATAAAGCGCCAAGAAAACAAAATTTTCATTATTTTTTTGCAGACGCAATATCGAGGTTCCGCCGGAATTTTTTTTTAAAATAAACACATATATCCTCATAAGAAAAACATTCTATAATTTTTTTTTTCAAAATTTTCTGAGTGTGCGCTTATGGAGACATTTTTATAAGATATTTTTTAAGTATTCATTCCTATGTCGTTCCTAAATACTGTGTCTGAAAAAGTGGGCAAAACTTTACGGGGTGATAGAAAGTAGCTTTACGAGCAAATTTCGTCATAGAATGTAGGGTCGGAACGCAAGTGGTGAGAAGTTAAAAGGTAGTTTTCCACTGTCCCAGGGCGATGGGCTGGTCGTCGTGGTCCCATAGCTTGGCCAGCAAGATCGCCGGATCTCTCATGTTTGGACTTTTTCCTGTGGGGCCATATGAAAAGCCTAATCTATGAGTGTCCCATTGAAACCGATATGGATCAAGTCGTCAGGATTGCCGTTGTTGCCGGCGATATTCGGGAAATGCCTGATGTCTTCACAAATGTGCGTCAGTCCCTATATCCCGCAGGTGTGAAGCGTGCATTACAGAAGGCGGAAGATCTTTTGAGAAATTTCTTTGAGCATGTACATTAACAAGTAATATAAAAATTTTGTTTTTAATGTCAATTCCTACTTAGATCATCAAAGAAAAATTTAATATAATCCCTTAAGCTAAAATTAGTTTTTGTTGCATTAAAATATCTCAATTTGTTGATTTTCTATAAGAAAGTAGGTTTACAATGGAACTCTATGGGAATTTGGCTGGCAATAATCGAAACATATCAATCGAGTGAAATAGCCATATTGACAAGAAATAAAACATTAATAGAAGGACATAGTCATTTTGCAGAATTTCAAAAATCGAGTATCGAACTTCAATTTGGATACAGCCCCTAAAATACGCTGATTTTAAAATAATCCATAACTCTGAAACTAATCGTACGAAATTCATGAAACTTTATTATTTGGCTAAATGAAGGGTGAGAATTTATTTATAGGTTCAAACTTGGGTTTTGCTAAAAAAAAAAAAAAAAGGCTTTGTTTTGATGTAGATGACTCCCTAAGCAAATTTTATGTACATCATTTAAAAGTAGACTTTATTTCCAATCGTTTGGTGCCAGTAACTTTCTTCTACAATAATTTGTTGCAGATTTAGTAGGCGTGTTTATTTATTTATTTATTTATTTATTTTTGCATGACTGTATCTGCCTTCTTCTTCCATAAGAAAGTTCTGAAATGGCGCCCTGCTTAAAAACTTACATCTTAAAGAATGTTTTCTTACTTTTTACAGCTAGGTAGAGATATCAATGAAATGACTTACATTGTAGATATGGGAGGCTTTAATTTGGGCCAAGTTATGTTTTCTGGTAGTAAGTATGAATCAAAATTTATTTTTACGCATTTTGTTTATTTACATAATTCAGAAATATAAAAGCAATTAGTATTTTTAAATTTGAATTAACTGTTTAGTTGTTAAAACGTGAAATAAACAGAAACTTGATTTTGATAATTAATTTCAGTATTACTACAAGTTGAGACAGCGTAGTGCTATCTATATATCCATTTATTAATTAAATTCTGAATTATTTTTTAAATTACTGTACACAAAATATATGAGCCACCTTACAAACATCTCACTTATTTCATCTTCATACTTACTTACAGTTGATGAATTATTAAACTTTAAATTTGAATGTAAATACATTTTAACATACCATGTACTTTATCATCATATTTACGCTTGTTATTTTTTGGATAATTCGTATGGTGTTTGATACTGAATACCGTATAACCATTCCGCAATGACCCTTACGATAATGTGTGGATTGGCGCCGATGGGATATGAACCAGGGATTTCGTGATCAGGAGGAGAGAACGTTACCGTTGAGCAAAAGGACAAGCCTTTTAAGTTACTCTAGTTACTTAATGAAGCTACTCTAAGTTAGTAACTCACTTTATACTGATCAAGTGAGATGAGGTCGCTACACACTCCTTCCCCAGTGAGACAGACTAATTGCTGACGTCTCACGAGCGATGTGCACTCGTGAATGATGCTGTCGTACGCATATGTGATGAGCAGTATGACAGGCTTATGTGCTGTGAGCGTTTTACAGACTTTGCTTGCTGGAGATGATATATTTGGTGCTGCCATCTGTTGGTTATGAGAAGAGATGATTGTTGTTGAAGGTTGCGATTTTTGTGTATCACGTCCGAGTCACCACTTTAGAGAGTGTGAGGGCGCGGATGGGATATGAACCAGAGACCTCATGATCAGGAGGCGAGAACGTTAGCGTCAAGCAAAAGGCCAAGCTAGTTATACTCTAAGCTAGTAAGTCGCTTTATACTGATCAAGTAATATGAGGTCGCTACACCCCAGTTAACATTCTAATTATATCATTATAGTTTTGTGGTAAATGATTGTGGCACAATGACATACTATATGCAGTGAAAAGTTCCGGGTTTCGCTATTGGCTGGCAGCAGAAACAAATTATCCATATGATTTTTAGAATATACCATCTTATTTCTAAAGATTCGTGTGAAATTTACATGACATTATTTTCTTTGCTAGTTGTGGTCTTGTAAGGGATACTATTTTTGCCTTTGTGAAAATAATGGACGAAAGAGACTTTGTGTTTTGATTAAAAATTACTTTTTGGAGAACAGAAAATACAGTCCAAATACAAAAATGGCTTGTAAAGCAATTACGGCACATCTTCTTCGTCGAAAACAACCATTTGTCGCTGGTTTAGGGAATTTAAATGTGGCCGTACCAGCACAAAAGAGGCTCCACGTTCTGGAAGTTCAATTGAGGCATCAGTTCCAGAAAGCACACAAAAAAAGGCCACAATATTGTTTTGGATGACAGCAAAGTGAACGTGATTGTGATAGCTGGCATCGTAAAGATATCGATAGAATGTGTGAGGAATATTTTGCATGGATATTTCCATAAGAAAAAGTTTTGTGCGAGATGGGTGCTGCGTTTCCTAACAAAAGACCAAACATACGGTTATCGATGATTCAGAGCGCAATTTATCGATATTTCAACGTTATCTACCCTATTAAAAACCGTGCATGTATCTATGTAACCTCAAAAACTCGGAAACTACAGGGTACAGGGCTACGAAATTTGGCACACGGGTTGCTGATAGGGGACCCATAAACAATTGGGTCAAAAAATTCGAAAATTTAATTTTTAAAAAATGGTTTTGACGAATTTTTGCCATTTTTTATGTTCAACCCATAATCGCGCGAGTTCTAACCAGTTCTAAATGTTTAGTGCAATGTGAGATATTCATCTTACGTACACCACGCTGCAATACTAAGAAACTGTGGCGGTTAGTACGATAATTCTTTTACCTCGCATGCATAAATAATTAGAGATTATTTAATTGCGCTTAATTATTATCTTAAAAAAAATAATAAAGAAAATCATTTTATCAGAAGCATCAACAAAACTTCTTATTCTATTTATTCCCTTATGCCAAAGATATCGTTTTATCGTCTGCTGCCATAGCAACATGATAAATTAAATTTCATTAAAAAAATGCACAGTAGTATAATTTTTTTAATCGAATAATTAACGTGAGCTCTCGTGCGTAGAACAGGTCAAACAGCTAGTCCAAATAATATTTTTCGCCGATTCGTAACAGCGGATGAAACATAGATTCAACGCTACGACACACCTGACAAGGAGAGGGTCCGAGGTTGGTCTCACCGAATGCGATGAACATTTGTGTTTCGAAAGAGTATAGTTAGTATATAAATATATGACCGCCATACAGCGCAACATCCAGGGGGTCTTGAGAAAATCAGTCGCAGAGTTTAAGCCACAGTTTATAATCCGATAAATTTCCTACATTGGAAAGCAGCTCCGTGGCATGCTGGTCGGCCCCACTAGTGGCTGAGAGGTTCTGCTCTCGAAGCTGATAGATGGGAGGTGCTGGGTTCGAACCCAATCGCGCCCGTCGGCCTAACCGTTTCGGAGCTTTCGTGGTTTTCTTCGAAACCTTGGATTTTCCATTCGTAAATACGGGTTAGGTTCCCTTAGAAAGACCCCCACGAAGGGCACTTCCCCTAGGGCCTATATCCCTCGAGTAGATAATCGGCCGTCAAAAATCAACCCAACCCAACCCGTGGCATGCTGGATTTGAGTTTTTTTTTACCCGGGTTCGATCCCGGCTCAGACTTGTTTTTCAGAACGAAAATTTTTATCAATCATTTTCGAACCGCAATTGAAAGAATATGCATAATAATTTAAATTTACGAAAAATATGAATTAAATGTATGTTTTGTAGCATATAAGTGCTTTTTTAACTACGAAATTTTGCATGTTTAAATATATAATGAAAAAAAAAGAAACCCGCTTATTTATATGTCTATAGACCAGAAATTTTTTGTTGTTATTTAAAATTATTTACAGTTATATCAATGAATATCTACAATTTTTAACAGATAAATAAATTAAAATAAGTGATTAAACATATTATTTTTATTTTGCTTCCTCATTGAAATATTTCATGGTTTATTCAAAATATGCTTTTATATTTTTAATATGAATTTTTAAAGTCTGGGATTCTTTATTTTTAATTAGAATAAGTGTCTACGTAGTAATTTCTTTCGGAAATCTTTTTTTTCTTGTTTAATATTTTTATATAAACCAGTTTAATTATATGAATACAATTTTAGGTGCGAATCTTTGCATGTTAATATATTTAATGAAAACTAAAGATAAAATAAATAAATAATAATAATAATAACAAACTAACAAAAAGTCAATTGGAACTTTTATAGACCATAAAATTAAGCTAATTAAAAAAATTATTTACTGTTTTTTACATAAATAAGGTACTATTTTTCACAGTGAAATAAATGTATCGTTTTTTACCAACTAGCCTTTTAACTTCGGAATTTTTAAAATCTTGGATGCTTATGATTATAGTTAGAATAACTGTCTTTTTGCTTAAAAATAAGTTCTAAAAAGATATTGAACTGCTGAAAATAGTTATTACGTAGGTAATAATTACAAAACCAAAAATCCGTAACAAAAAAAAAGTCATATTTAGAATTTAAAAAAGCGTATTAAAAAAAAATCATGAAATATTCGAAATACTTACATATAGAAACAAAATTAAAGTAATATAATTATTTACGCATTTATATGACGTGTTTTAATTTATTTCTCTGTGAAAAATAGTAGATTATTCATGGAAATAACTGTAAATAATTTTAAATAAATAAAAAAAAAATTCTAGTCTATAGACATATAGATATGCCTGGATTTTTTCATTATATATTTAAACATGCAAAATTTCGTACTTAAAAAAAACCCTTATTTGCTACAAAACATGCATTTAATTCATATTTTTTTGTAAATTGCAATTATTATACACATTTTTTCAATTGCGATTCGAAAATGACTGATAAAAATTTTCGTTCCGAAAAACAAGTCCGAGCCGGGATCGAACCTGGGTAGAAAAAACTCAAATCCAGCATGCCACGGGTTGGGTTGGGTTGGGTTGATTTTTGACGACCAATTATCTACACGAGGGATATAGGCCCGGGGGGAGTGCCCTCCGTGGGGGTCTTTCTAAGGGAACCTAATCCGTATTAACGCATGGAAGATCCACGGCTCGAAGAAAACCACGAAAACTCCGAACGATTAGGCCGACGGGCGCGATTGGGATCTCTACCAGCTTCGAGAGCAGAACCTCTCGGCCACTGGTGCCAGCATGCCACGGAGCTGCTTTCCAATGTAGGAAATTTATCGGATTATAAACTGTGGCTTAAACTTTGCGACTGATTTTCTCAAGACCCCCTGGGGGTTGCGCTTTATGGCGGTCATATATTTATATACTAACTATACTCTATCGAAACACAAATGTTCATCGCATTCGGTGAGACCAACCTCGACCTTCTCCTTGTGAATTTGAGCCCCACCAGTGGCTGAGAGGTTCTGCTCTCGAAGCTGGTAGACGGGAGGTGCTGGGTTCGAACCCAATCGCGCCCGTCGGCCTAATCGTTCGGAGTTTTCGTGGTTTTCTTCGAACCGTGGATTTCCATGCGTTAATACGGATTAGGTTCCCTTAGAAAGACCTCCACGGAAGGCACTCCCCCCAGGGCCCATATCCCTCGTGTAGATAATTGGCCGTCAACAATCAACCCAACCCAAGCGTTAATACGGATTAGGTTCCCTTAGAAAGACCTCCACGGAAGGCACTCCCTCCTTAGGGCCTATATCCCACGTGCTGATAATTGCCGTCATAAATCCAACCAACTTTGTGAATTCGATAGACAGTCATCTGAGTAGTTGAAAGCGAGCGAAAGCCGCCCAAAATGACCAAAGATGCAAAAACCAGCTGGAAAGACCTTTACCAGTATTTTTTGGGTTGCATGTTGTATACTATTTATCGACTATCATGAAAAAAAAAAACAGCCACAGTAGAGTATTATGCAGCACTATTGAGTATTGGGTCGTTTGAACAAAGTCATTAAGAAGAAAAGGCCACATATGACAAAGAAAAAAATTCTGTTTCACCAAGGCAACGCACAGGCTCACACATCCATGCAGGCCCGTGCGAAGGAGGCGCCAAATTTATACTGCCAACCTCTTTTTTTTTCTTTTTTTTGTAAAAAAATTATATATATATGAAAGGATTTTCGACGTCAGGGCGGTTCTCTGTCGCAGGTAATAAACCTTGACAGGAATAAAGCCACGATACTTGAAATTGATATCTAAATGCTGCTTTAAATTCTGCAGTAAATTTCCTGTCAAAGAATTATTAGACATTCTTTCTCTAGCATACTTCTGCATGAGAAAAAAATTGAAAAAAATTCTGTGGCTGCATATGAAGTGATTTTCTGTATAAGTTTAGCAAGAGGGATGGTAGAGAATCTAAAACCCAAAGACAGAGTTCAAAAAATAATATCAACCGTAAAAATGTGTGCAGGTTAATTTTTTGCTACATATTTATATAAAACAATTGTCCCAGTTTCGGAAAAAAATTACATCGAATTTCTTTTATTGAAACAATTATATACAGACAGCTCCAAACTTAAAAATCAGCATCAGGGACACGGGGCGGTAGAGGAGTTTTCCTGGTATTTGGACGCCCAACATCGTCCAAAACTTATTTATCTAGTTAATATTGTTATGCAATAATGCAATGGCATGTTCCCCAGTATATGAAATAATAATAATAATAAAAAACACAAGAATATGTACTAAAATAAAAATTATTATTCAGGGACTTAAAAGTCAAAAGATTGTGAGAATGTAAGAAATTTACATACCTTCTGAAAGTAAACTGCTTATTAATGCGAGATCGAAGTTCTTTGAAATAAGCAATGTACATACATACAATATAGTAATAGAAGAAAACTTTTTTTTCGGGTGTATGAAAGGTCAACTCAACATCTACCGAATATTAGTTCCATTCAGCTAAAAATCCTGATCCAAATTACATGCAAAACGCTGTCAAAGCAGTAACAGAGAACAAACGCTACGGAGCCGGTGAACTGACACATCCAGAAAGAGAGGAGGGAGGGAGGTGGGATTGAGCTGCTTTTTGATTTCATGTGCTGTAATTTTTGTTTCATTTCACGTACCAGTATCAGACTGTCGCGTACCAGTAAACAGAACTTATCGTACCAGTACTGGCACGCGTACCATAGTTTGAGAACCCCTGCTCTCGATCAGTCCTCCAGTGACTATTATTTGTTTTCTTACTTGAAGAGGTGGATCCAGAGGAAAGTATTTGCGTCAAATAAGGAGGTCGTATGTGAAACTAATGCACATTTTGGAGCCGTTGAGAAATCGTACTATATGAAAGGCATCTAAATGTTACAGAATCGTTGTTATTAGTGTCACTATCTGGAAAACGGACAATTTCATTCCAAAATTTTTATTTTATAAAATTAATGTACCGACTACCACATACAATTGTATACTATGATACATGTTTTGTCCTTTGAATGCTGTAGTGTTTTGAGATCAAGGATGCATATTTTATGCGTAGGATAAACTTTCATGGAAGAAAGTGTCTGTTAACATCAAAACCAGTGTCTAATAATTGGGACTGAGATGATGGGGACTGAGGTAATGTTTTTGTCTTTACAGCTGCACAGCTATTCTGTTGAATCCTTTTGCACACATGTAAATTATTAAATATGCCATGTGACATTTGTACGTTATATA
The DNA here is from genome assembly GCA_963932465.1 of Maratus speciosus. Taxonomy (NCBI): domain Eukaryota; kingdom Metazoa; phylum Arthropoda; class Arachnida; order Araneae; family Salticidae; genus Maratus; species Maratus speciosus. The sequence continues at coordinate 413,883,704 of OZ010794.1, forward strand.
AATAGAGTTGTAATAAGCCTTTTTTTTATAAATAAAAAGTTAAATAGAGGGACATGAATGATGCTATAAAAAAATACTCATCCCGATTCAGAACAAAAACTAAATATTTCTAAATATGAAACAAAGAGAAGACCAACTTACCTTCATCCATGGTGTTTAGTTGAATTTTAGTTGCTGTTGCAATGGAAATAATTCTGCCAGCGCCACCTAGTATCCGTTAACTTAAATGTGATTTTAGTGAGACTGAGATTATGGTCAACCTCAGGGACAAATATATTTACTACAACATTTTACTATACATTCTATACTAATAAAAGAGAATTATATTTTCCCATACTGCATATATATAGGTATAAATATGTAATAGTAAAAGTTAATAATATTTATAGAATTTTTACAGCATACATTTAATATTGGATATTTGTACCAGGGGACAAGGACTGAAATGCTGATTTCTTTTGTTTAAAGCTTAAAATTAATTATTTATACATTTATGTCCATTTATCATTGGTGATGTGGTTGTCATAACAAATGTTACAATTTATTACATTTTTTATTTGTTGGTTTTAGTATAATTAATGAAATATTTTTGGCAGTGGACACAAATTGTCCAATTTTCAGATATTGACCCATATGTGTATCGTTATTGAAGAAAACTATGTTGAAAAATAAAATACATTTTTGACAAAAAATTTTTTTTTTCATTGCTAGCCTCGATACTTTTCACTCCACGTAAGAATAGGCCAAAGTTCGAAAATCCGAGTTAGAATTCCGGATAAGAAGGATTAAAAAAAAATATTTGAAATAGGTTTCATATATTTTTTAAATAGTTATTTCTATGATATTTTTAAAATAGCTATTTGTTTGTTCTTTTAAAAACGTAACAGTTTGAATTAATTCAATTATTTTGATTTTTTACTTTTAGTTGTAGAGATGGGATTGGATTTATTACGCATGTTACAAGAACTTCATCCAGAAATTTGGCAAAATCTGTTAATAGTAAATGGTAAGATTTACTTTAAAAAAATTTAATAAGTATATGCTTGATACTTTATTATCTTATTCAAAACTGGTTCTGTTTTACAATATGTAAAATAATTTTAATGTAAAGATTTCAAAATTTTGAAAAGAGAATTATTCTAAAATACTGTGGTTTGCAAAATTAACGTGGACAGCAGATAATTGTATAAAGTGCGATTGCTGAGGATAGAATTATTAAAATATGCAATTTGACGCACACAAATTTCGTTTTGAGAAATACTAATTTTTCTTTAGATTTAACACTAGAAGACTAAACAGTTGTAATAATTACGACTATGTTTGTTTGGCGGGACGCAGCTAATTGACGAGTAGGAGGAAAATTATAAGAATAAGAATATTTGTTTTCTAGATAAATTGATAATAACATGTTGAGAAGTGCATTATAATCATCCCCCCCTCCACACTATTTTCCCATATAAAAATGCAAAATTGGCAGAATTCCTAATTTTTCGAGCGTGCAGTCCATTATCACGAGTACGTCTAGTCATCTAGGGTTAAAGAAAAAAAAAGTATAAAAAAATTATTGTCTAAATCAATTTAAATTTATTAGGGACTCAGCTCCCTGCTCGCTAACGGTCGCGAACACCCTTGAATTGCAACGCAATTCACAGTGGGACCGCTACGCGATCCCAGCTCGCTCGCCACTGTTTGCATGAACTCTGGCCAGAATGAGTATTATAATAAATCATTTTAACATATGAAATTTACAAATATTTTAATGTACAGAAAAGTACTGGGAAACTTCGTTGAAACGCAAAAAAAGTGCAATTTTTTTTTTTTTGCCTGTAATATTGTACAGCATGGCTTAAATTCCTTTAAAACTCTTTCAAAAACACTACGGGGACGCTATGTATGAAGCTAACGAAATGCAAACAAACCGTTTTTGCTGTGTCTAAAAGACAATCTTGATCAAAAAACTAATTCGACAAATGCACACTTCCTCGTAAAATGAACCAATTGCATTGTTATTCATCCATCGATCTGTCTTTAAAAAGAGATTATCTCTGAATTTTGATTTGCTGAATGGGTCGGGTCATGTGACCGTAAATTAACCACTGAGAATTGGTGCTCTGGTTGTTGCCAAATGGCAAGCTATAAATTTAGCCTGGTTTCCGCGCCACGTAAGGGACATATAATATATAGATTGACAATAGCTTTTATGTAGATAAGAACTTGTATAGGGCCTTTTAGTACATAATTCGGCTTTTCCCGTCCTTTTAGGAATATAAAGTCGTACACGAAATATAGTATTTACACGTGACATTTATTTCACATCTCTAGATGAGCTTTTAAACTATTGTTGCCAATTCTAAGGCAGAGCAAATAAAAATATTTCCTTTCTAGCAACAAAAGTATTTTCACGTGAATATTGAAAAGAGAAAGAAAACTTTAAAATAATAAATTCATTAATATGCGTTAAAAGAAGTAAATAGGAGAAATTACGTCATATTTAAAATGACCAAATAATAATATTGAAAAACAGTTTAAATTTAAAAATATATTTACACGAGACAGTATTTATTTCATATTTTGAGATGATCTTTTTAACTACTGTTGTGAATTGTAAGACAGCACAATTAAATTTCCTTTATACCAACTAAAGTATTTTCACGTGAATATTAAAAAGGAAAAGAAAACTTTGGCGACAATTATGTCAGATTTGAAACAGCACACTTAAAATGTCTTATTTAAAACAATTTTCTTATAGCGTTGTTTAAAAAAATGCCAGGATGCAAAGACCCTGTTTATACATAGTTCATTTTATATTAGCTTTTTTTCAAATGTTTGTTCAAATGTATCTTATTTAATCAAACATGAAAATAGCCAGTAGATTTTTAACAGGAGCTGATCCGACCTTAAAATTTCCAAATCAAAGGAAAATGAATGGAAACCCGTTTACAGGGAATTCGCCACTGCTTCTTTTTTTAAATTATAGTTTAATCTTCTGGAATCTTTTAAAAGCCGATCAAATTAACCTGTTTTTAGAGTTTGTAGTGTCTGAATAAGGGTTTGGCGAGCGTTGCTCGTAAGGGGTATTAAATTTAATAAATAAATTTATTAAATTTATTTAATAAATAAATTTATATTATATAAATTAGGGCGAGCTAATAAATAAATTTATTAACTCGCTTTTTTTTTTATCAAGCGTAAATCAAAGCGGTCAATTTTCAACCATCGGGACCCAATGATTAATGTATTGCAAAGGAAATTTTCTAGACCTACTTGAATTATTAGTCATGAATTTAGGCGTGATTTTTTAGATAAACAATGAATGCCTATAAGAGAGTGTTTTTTCAAAAACGAGTTTTACTTTCATTTTGTTTAATGTATGTTTAAAACAACTTTTCTAGAATTGTTCATACATTGCATTTTCTTTTTCAGCTCCCTTTTATTTTCATACATTTTTTAGTTTCTTCAAACCAATTTTAAGTTACAATTTCCTATCGAAAATAAGGCTAGCATCAAGAGGTAAGTTGAATTTATTTATGGAATATTTTTACACTCTTTTGTTACATTAATCTGGTTTTCGTATGTAAAGATGGATTTTTGTAATTGATTTTTATTCTACTTCCTCATATGCTAGAATTAAAAAAATAACGTTCACAGGGGCAAGAGTTCCATATCTTGTTCTGGTTGGCGCGATTGGCAAAAGTATTCAAACCGATGACAAAAGGCCGTTTTAGCATCTTACCAAATTTTTCAAGATGGCGGGAAAACATTGTTTTTAAATTTTTATAAACATATATTTAATATTATAAACGTTACATTTGTATTATTTTTAATATAGATTATGTATGTAATTATATATATGTGAGTTGTGGTTTTAGATTCCCATAACACTCTATCCTAGCAACAGGATATGATCAGCGTTTTCCATGAGAAACTTGTAGCCTCAAAGCTGCAGATGGTATTGAATTTGCTGATGTGCAGCTTTGCATTTTCTTAGCTTGGGAACAAGTAACAACAAAAGTGCAGATTTCATTCCGAAGCGGCTGAGGTTAGACGTATTTTCCAACTCTGGACGAGAGCAGAAGCCGATATGGAGTCTCGAAGATTGCGGGCTGAGGCCGCAGAAACCCCCCCTACCCTCCCGTACTTGTAAATCTAATGTTAACTTAATATGTAAAACTATAATCCAGAACTATTAAACTCCTTTATTTCATTAACTACGGCCTTATCCTCATATCATATGGGGGTCGGCCTATCCGATTAGAACCTAGTTAAATTCTTAAATCCCCCTAGACCCACCTGCCACTGGAGTTTAAGCAACTAACTCAACGACTTTTTTTTTCTTTCAACTCTGAAGACGTACGAAAAGTGTTTCACTGTGAATCATGAATCATCGAAGATACCGTTTTTTTTTCTTATCAGTAAAGGCTCTTCATGAAATTTCTCGGACGCAAGAGTCAAGACGTCCTTTTTTTCTGTACATGCTGAAATATCTCAGGAAGAAAGTAGGTTACTTGCACAGCTGTGAAATTCATCGGATGCAACGATTTTATTTTTCTTCTGGGGTTACGGAAAGTGATTCAAGATTTTTTCTTCTTGGCTTCTCCCATTCAAAACAAGATCGTTTCAGTGAAAAAGTAAAAGAGTGAGCAATTTAAAGTATTTATTTTTTTCCTTCATAACGGATTACTATTTAGGAAGTAAGTGCCATTTTTTTTTATTACTGTACAAAATGCTGTTACAAAATATTAAGGTTGTAGCAAGTCAGATTAATTCAGCGAGGACCGATCGAATTAAATTGTTACATAATTTAATTTTTAAAACAGACAACGGACGGTTGAATAGGAAAGATTTAAGGGAATTTAAAGGATTTCAATTTAAAGAAGGCGATGAGCAATTTAAAACTAAATTAGCGAAAATTCTGGACGAATTTTCCCAGGTTCAATTAGTTTGTATGGCGAATTTATTACACTTAGATGTTCACGGAAGTGAATCTGATATTGCGACACGCATACTGCAAGCTCTAACTGAGTTAGAAGCCTTTCAGGATTACCTTACTTCATATACAGATTCCGAAACCGAAATTGAATATGAAAACACATTAAATGACACCGTAAACTCAGACCACACACAAGCTCCTGCAAATAATACGCCAACTAGTATTCAGTTTTCACCGCTCCACACGATTGCATTTTCCGACATTGAAAATTTGTTACAACCGTTTTCTGGGAAACATTCCGACAATATTCTAAAAGGGTTTGAGCGATTTGAAGGTTTAGCAGATAGCTTCGCGTTAACAGAGATTCAAAAATTCATCTTCGTTGAGAGAGCGCTTACAGGGACAGCTCTATTATTCGCGCGTAGTGAGTCAAATATTACCTCGTATAGCACGCTGAAGCACGCCTTGATTAATGAATTCAAACACATCTCATCGCCTGCACAAATCCATGAGACGTTGGGAGCATGCAGCTGTAAGCCCCATGAAAAATTCACGGAATACTTCCTCATCATGAAAGAAATAGCCCAAAGGGGTAATGTCGACGACGCGTCCTTGATGCATTATGTTATTAACAGCATACAAAACACTCCTAGCAATAAAGCTATATTATTCGGGTGCACCACGCTTGCCGAATTTAAAAACAAGCTCCAAATTTTCGAACGAACTTGTGAACAGAGCCCTAAATTTTACCAAACAAAGTCACCGGCTACACCCGACATTCCTAAAATTCACCTGATCTAAAAAAATGCAAAATTAACGTGTTATAATTATTTAGCCCACGGTCACAGGTCTAGCCAGTGTGTGCATTTCAATAAAGGGAAAAAGTGTATGAAATGTGCACGTTTTGGTCATGTTTCCGATCAGTGTATAGAGCAAACTCCGGAACGCAAGCGTTCGACTCAAAGCACCTCCCCTTCATGCAAGACGTCGCCAAGCCGAGACAAACAAATCCACGTAGTAGAAATGTGTCATTCTCATCCGCGCATGCAGAAACCCGTAAAATTTTTCAATTTACAAATCAATTCAATCTTGGACACTGGAAGCCCATTGACGATACTGAGAGAAGATATTTATAAACAAATCGGATCTCCTCCCCTCACCGGAGCTCCTGTACAGTTGTCAGGTATCGGCAACGGTACTCTTCAGCCAAAAGGATAATTTTTTACCGATATAGAAATAGACGACAATATTTTTTCTACTTCTGTTTATGTAGTTAAATCTTCACATATGTCCATGCCACTTATTGTGGGGACAGATGTCATATTTCAGGGTGTGACGATAATTGTAATGTTGTGATCGTAAAAGGGTTAAGTACACGTTGTGAAGTTCTTTTAATAAAACTATTGATCGTTAAAGAAATAATAAAACTGGAGAATTCTTACTTTACAGGAGACAATCAAGATTCAAACTGATGAAACAAACAATATTCTTTATTTCGGACGTTAGTTGAATAGAAGGTTAGGAAATTACTTGCTTCTGGTCACCATTTTAAAATAAAAGAACTAATCTTTTAAGAAGAAAAAATAGCAGCCAACATAGAATAATTCCATGGGATTCCTTTTAATGAGAGCAGCACATCTTTTAGTTAAATTAAATTATGAGAAAGAACATATCCACATAACTAAATATCAAACTTATTCGGCCAAAAAGCGGCACGGCATTCGAACGGCCGGTGGGCCGGCGCTCTGCTAAAACTACGTTAAAAGACTACATCTTTTTCAGACAACATCAAACCAAATTCTGATTTTAAAATTAACGAGTTTTAGTATTTAAATGATGAATACGGGGTTGACAAAGTAATTAAAAGGCAAAATTTAAGTTGATTAGCTAAATTAACATTTACGGGAAATTAATGAAAATCTAATTACAAGCTACAGAATTCAAAATGTTTTCACTGATTGGAAAACGAAACCAAACGATATTCTCCTGTCAGCGTTCGGCGTCAAAAGAGGGCGGCGCATCATTTCAATGACGTCATCATAATGCAAATCAACTCCGACAAAACGAGAGCTCCAAGATGTGTTCCTGAAATAGCGGAGTGTGCATGTGCAAGCTCCCGATCCGCTCCGAAAGCAGATATGAATATCGGCGGCGAAAAATGAACTTGCTTTACGGTAAGAGATAAAACGTCAACATCGAGGCGCAATGATTAATTCAAATAGACATCGATGCAAAAAAATAGCTGAAAGGAATAAAATTAAACCAAATTTAAATACTGTGAGAAACATTCTCACATTACCTCCACTCACCGAGAAAATTTTGTAAGACCAGGAGATGTAAAAGGCAAAATCGATCAAAAACCTTTTACAGAAAATTTAATGACAAAATTTTGAACTGCCAAAGCAATTAAAAAAATCGTTAAATGCGAACATTGAAATTTAAAGTTAAGGTGCTGGCAGGGCCTGATTACCAACGAGGCACACTTACACCAATAATTTTTTAAAGAAATTTTCGCCTTATCTAAAAGCCGTACGCGTGTAAAATTTCTGCCATGAATGAGGCAAAATTTTCTGTTTCTTTTTACTGGTGAGAATGTGCCCCGTTGATAATCAGGCCCTGGGCTCTGGAAAAAAATTGGTGACCAAAAGTAAGAGCGAGAAAAAGAATATACATTGCATAAAGTACATTCATAATACAAAAAGTATACAATACATCAAGTATACAATAAAAAAATGCCAAAAAACAGTAACACTGGCAAATCTTCTATTTGATCTCATGAAATTATCATGATAAAAGTGTTAACATATTTTAAGTTAACAAACAAAATTGAGATCACTGACTAGTCATAACAAATTTTCCTATCTTGGTACCAAATCAAAACAGAATTAACTTCTGATAAAAGTTGTAAATACAAAAGCAACAAAAAAGTCAAGAAAAAATATTTTGTAGTTTGACTTTTACAACATGCCTAGGACTTTCTACTTATATCTAAAAAGTAAAGAGTTTTCTTTATTACTCTTAGCATGAAAGGAAATGAAATGGCCATATATAAATAAACTTTCATAAAACATAGTGATATCCTTTTAGTGTATCAAACTTAGTATTTCACTTAAATTAAAACAGACAACCAATTGTATGTGATACCAATCGTGTAATTGAGTCGTGCACTACTCAATCACCCAAACAAAGTATCCCATAGAAACAAGTAGCTATTTCAATTAAAAGACATGTCATAATTAAGTGTCATAAATACCCATCATAGACACAATTTCTTTGAACTTTATACTTTACTCTAAATAAAAATTTCAATGTATTAGTCATAAGAATTCTTAATATATATGTATGAGACTCAAAAGAATTTTACTATATTATTAAATAAATACACATATACCATGGTTTTTCTTTAAAATATGAGAGACTGGTGATCACCAAAAAAAAAAAAAAAAAATTTAAGTACTTCCATATAGAATGAAAGAAAAAAATGACAAAATCATGAGTTTATAAAACTAAAATACCATGTACCAGGAATATAATTTTAAATAATCATTTAAATATAATATAGAAATAAAATTATTACATTTCAATGTTATGCCCACAATGATGATAATGACGAAGATGAAATCACCAGCAACACTGCAAACAAACAAAAAAATTAGATATATATATGTAAATATCGAAGTCCACAACCATGTCTATGACCACCGTGCCCTACATAGCCATCACCATGTCCATGAACAAAAATAAATACATATAAAAACTCCTACGTAAACTTTTAGGTGACTTGGATCTCCCAACAAGGCTCCTAACATCTTAGGTAAAAGAAAATTTAATTATACATAATATAATAATATTGTATAACTGCAGGAGGTAAAGGCAATGTTTTTGGATTCAAAACAATGTTCATTGAGTCCAGAGCCATATGGAACAAGGCTATTAAAGATAACTTGATGTCACTGAAAGTTTAGCAACACAACATGAGGTAGTACACTGGTACTAGTATTGCATCTTAAGGTTGTACACAAGCACTAAATAGACAAATGCATACACCAAAACATTTGTAGATGTGAACAGATGCTGTCGAAAAACTGGAACATTCACATAATAATCATCAAAATAGATGATCTTTGCATGATGACATCAGAAAATTTTAAATATGACAACACACTTTGTAGAAAATGAGAATGCATTGCATTCTTTTTGAAGCACTAGCTGACGACATCGTACTCATCACTGCAGAACAATCATAACTCCTGCGACACATACACGAATCACTTTCGCAGAACATTAACAAGGACGAGAAGTCGGTGGTGCACTTAATAATAAAATGTAGTATGGTCACACATACTTCTTAGGACATAATCAGGTAATTGAGGTCAAGAAGCACTTTTTTGTAAAACAAATTTCACTAGATGATTTATAGAAAAAAATTCTATATATATATATAAATGCGCTGGTAAAAAATTCCATCTAGAATTGTGCTTTTCTGTAATATTCTTGTATTATTTGTAGGTATGAAGAGAAGACATTAATTTTTTTAATTTCAATTTCTTCATAAAGCATTGAAGACTTCAGAATGAACTAATCATTTTTACTATTCAATTTCTTCATAAACAAAAATCTTCAAAATGTATACAATCATTCTTTTTTCTTTTCTTTTATATATATATACAGAAGTAATGAGGCAAATGGCAAAATAAAAACTTAGAGGCTTTGGGTATGAAATAAAATTAAAGTAAAAGGCACTATGCACATAATAAATAAATAAATATGGGGAACTTTTCAAAATAACTTGATCTTGCATAAACACTGTAACAAATATCCACAAACTTCTTATATTAATTGAGAATTTATACTTGATTATCAATGAGCAAAAATTTTGCAATGTGAGGATGAATAGCTACACACAAGCAAAAATTAACTCTGAATAATTTCAATTGCACCTGCTAGAATATTTGGAGAAAATGCAGTATAATAAAATAAAGTTGTCGAAGGTAAAATGCATCAGTAATTTTCAGGTAATATAAATTTAAACTTCCTTGTTTTGAGAAGACTTAGAATAATGATATGGTGTGAGTAACTGAGTTCTAGCAGCAGACAAGTCAACAATTTCACTTGATGAGGATATTTACTCTCACATGAGAAACGTTAACTGACACACTATTATAATCAGTAATGAAAGCTATTTATTTATTTTTTTTTGAAGAGAATGAAGTAGTAAACACTATTTGTAGCTTCACAAACCGAAGAACACTAATGAAGTTGTTTCATAAATGGATATTTGCCTATAAATGCAAAACAATTCCACCAGGCATCTTATGGCTGAATATGAAGCACACAAAAAATTAAACTATTGTAGATGTAGGAAACTTTTGAAGAAGTAGGTAGGTAATTTTATAATTTTTAGCTTCCATGATAACATGTGCAACAACAAAGAAGAGACCAGAAGAAATGGATATCACACAAAACCACTGACCACCTTCATTAGGTAAGACGGGGGGTCCATCTTCCGGTCCCAGGCCCTTTTCAGGCCCATATGTCGACACAAGGAACCACCCGTGAAACAAGCCCCGCGACGCGTCCCGAAGGTCGCCGCCAGACAAGCTCCAACAGAGCGGAACCCCGCGCCAACTCCGGTCAAACCGACACCGCTGCCCAGCGCACACGGTGACGGCTATTCCCAAGAAGAGACGAACGGCCGCTACGACAGTCCTCACCACCCAGCTAGAAAAACCAGGTGGTCCCTAAACTTGGTTACTCGAGCCGGTAGACCCCGCAAACCATCGCAGGAACCAGACGCCTATAAAGACGCTGGGCCCACGGGCCGAACCGAGGCTTCCCGACCCGAATTTAATTTACGGACAGGCCCCCAAGATCAGATACCATTTTCCGGCAGAGACATTTTTGTGGGCCAGCCGATCGGAAAGTTAGTGAGGAGCCCCTAGCTTGAAAACCAGGGAGGACGGGGAAAATCCCTCCGGCCGTAAAGCGACCCAGCTCCTGGCTCTTCTCCCAGTCCACCCGGCTCAACCGACGGAACCCCTCGCGGATCACGCCGGGAGCCAGTTGGCCCAGACTAGGTGCCGTTAGCGACCCCAGGCGGGCACGGAAAGCTCCACCTAGACGGAATAGACTCCGCCTCGCTAGGGGGTTGGATGGAACGGAGTCCCGCCAGCCCCCACCGACTCGACTCCATCCTAGGACAGAGAAGCCAGCGGAGGCCGACAGAAACCCGCCCACCACTACCTTACCTCACGGCCGTCGAGGGTACCCAGGCCCGAAGACCCCTGACCCCGTGCAGTGACCGACCGCTACCTTTGTTAGTGCGTTCGAAAGTTAGGTGGAGACACCTCTAGGTCCTCATCACCAGGCGAGGCAAACTCCGGTACCGCATAGACACGGAGGACCTGGATCGGACCAAGAGTTCACCTGAGGCACGATGAGCCGCCGCGTTACCGGCGAGCCTCCGGCCCGTTTCCCTGCGGGAATAGCGTTCGATGGTGGACCTGCCGGCCGACCCCCTCCCATGGGTCACGGCACGACATGGAGCAACCAGAGCCATACTGGCCTCCCCACGCGACCGCTCCTTGGTCAACGGGGGCACCGCCAAACCCTACCACCCTGAGGGTCGGCTCCCAACTGCTCCAGCTGAGGTCCTCGGAGGGATGAGCCACCCAAGTCATAAAGTAACCTGGGCGCTGTCCGTAACCCTCGCCCTTCGGTTGCTCCGGGAGTCCCTGCATGGCGTTCCCGCGAGCCCCGTCGTCACTAGCGAGCACCGAGGACTTTCCACTACAAAGCCCTCACTCATACTTCAGGCTCCCTCTTAGTCAATTGGTGGATGGGGTCCTATCGCCTTAGCTAGTCTTTGCCCGGCGACACCGTCCGGCCCGTAGACCGGCACCGGGATCGACCTATGGAACGTCGCTATCCGGCTTGGCCAGAGAACCCGGCTGCCGGGGGTGCGCCGTATTCTAGGAGTCCGAAGACCCTACGCCCCATGCACAACGTCCGTTACCCGTGGCCACCGGACCCTTGGCCTGTCGACCGCAGGTCTCTCTAGGAGGTGGCGAATCGTCCCCATCCGGCCCCCTCGCATTCGTACACAACGAACTCTGCCGAGCTCCCGGTCTCCTCCCCCACTCAAGGGGTCGGTTCGGAACCACCCGGAGGGGCGGCCACACCTTCATTAGGTAAGCAACAGATGAATGGAAGAAAAGTCTGAAGAACGTCATTACAGGTAATTAAAAAAAAAATTTTTCTAGCAACATATACAGGAACAATCATAATTAAATATGGCAAAAAGCACATCACTTAAGAACTATTGATAGTTAATAAATATATAAAAGTAATCTTCACTATTGGCAAGGAAAAATATTTTTCTTATGGTGAATGGAATTTTAAGTAGAACTGTTACAGGATTGAAGAAGTCCCATTTCATTTTAAATGAAAAAAAAAAAAATAATGTTGCTCTTTATATTTTTATAAAGCAACATGAGAATAAGGTATGATGATGTCGATGTGGATATGTCATGAATATTATGAATCTTATGAATTTGTGAAAGAATTGAATTTGCCAAAGAGAATTGAAGCAATGAAAATTTTGAACATTTTCAATTTGTTAACTGAGAGTTATATAACAACATCAATAGGTAAATTTAAAAACAGGAACAGTTCTTTAAATATTAGAAGCACTTCTTTAAATATTAGAGATGAAATCAGACTAGTCCACAAGACAACATGCTAACTACAGTATATCAGCATATTTCACAAATCATCTAAGGAGCAAGTCTAAGAACTTTTCAAAGGGGATAACTGTTTATAAATTTTCACATTATATTTTTGTTATTCAGAGAAGCAGGCAATACTTCAAAATAATAATACAGGATAATTACTACTATAAATTACTTGAAGAATACCAAACTTCAGTTGGAGAAAATAGGCATAATTGATGAGATGAGAACAACTTTAAGTGAAGAACAAAAATTCTCAGCAACAAGAATTAAAAATAATACTTAATTAAAATTTCAATCTTTTTTTTAAATATATATATTGAAATTCAAATTTATAATTCATTTAAAGTGCCATTAATAAGTAGAAAATTAAAAAAGTATAACCCAAAAGCCATGCCTCCTAAAATATCATATCATGTTCTTGAGAACAATTTTTGTCAATCTTCAAATTCATCGAAATTATTTGAGAACATAAATTCATTTATAAAAATATTTCAATTTCAACAATTATTCTTCAAAAGTATTTTTAATTCCAAAATTTTCAACCAATTAAAAAAAAAAAATGTAACTGCCTCAGAATTTTATTCTTAAAAATAGAATATTGCTATTATTTGCAACATAAAATTCATTTTCAATACTGTAATTATACAAATTCATTTCTTGATTTAAATAATAATACATTCTTCAAAATATGGTAAAATTTAAATATGAATTCTTTAGAATATTGTAAAATAATGCAACTATTTAACAAGAAAAATGGCATAATTCAAGAATATATAAGAACAAGAACATCAAATATTCTAAAATATTTTCATAAATTATATCCAATAAATCTTGAATTAAATTAACCATTTTCTTTTTAACTAATGAGAACAAATCCTCAAAAAAAATTTACTTGACTTTCTTGCATAACGATCTTAATTTTCTTCAAAAATCAGAACAAGTTTCATGAAAATGTAACTTCTATTAAAATATTTCAACCAAAACTCTCATAACTCTTAAAAAAAGAACAAAAAGTTCTAAAAAATTATCTTCAAGAATCAGTATTTTGAAAATTGCAATAATCCCGAAGCAACAACGTTGCAATTCGAAAGGTACTACGGCGCCAAATTGTGTCGATAATTAAATGTTGTGATCGTAAAAGGGTTAAGTACACATTGTGAAGTTCTTTTAATAAAACTATTGATCGTTAAAGAAATAATAAAACTGGAGAATTCTTACTTTACAGGAGACAGTCGAGAGGCAAACTGATGAAACAAACAATATTCTTTATTTCGGACGTTAGTTGAATAGAAGGTTAGGAAATTACTTGCTTCTGGTCACCATTTTAAAATAAAAGAACTAATGTTTTAAGAAGAAAAAATAGCAGCCAACATAGAATAATTCCATGGAATTCCTTTTAATGAGAGCAGCACATCTTTTAGTTAAATTAAACTATGAGAAAGAACATATCCACATAACTAAATATCAAACTTATTCGGCCAAAAAGCGGCACGGCATTCGAACGGCCGGCGGACCGGCGCTCCGCTAAAACTACGTTAAAAGACTACATATTTTTCAGACAACATCAAACCAAATTCTGATTTTAAAATTAACGAGTTTTAGTATTTAAATGATGAATACGGGGATGACAAAGTAATTAAAAGGCAGAATTTAAATTGATTAGCTAAATTAACATTTACGGGAAATTAATGAAAATCAATTACAAGCTACAGAATTCAAAATGTTTTCATTGATTGGAAAACGAAACCAAACGATATTCTCCTGTCAGCGATCGACGTCAAAAGAGGGCGGCGCATCATTTCAATGACGTCATCATAATGCAAATCGACTCCGACGAAAGGACAGCTCCAAGATGTGCTCCTAAAATAGCGGAGTGTGCATGTGCAAGCTACCGATCCGCTCCCAAATCAGATGTGAATATCGGCGGCGAAAAATGAACTTACTTTACGGTAAAAGAAAAAAACGTCAACATCGGGCGCAATGATTAATTCAAATAGACATCGGTGCAAAAAAATAGCTGAAAGGAATAAAATTAAACCAAATTTAAATACTGTGAGAAGTATTCTCACACAGGGCACTCTCACGTGCGACAAAAACGGCGTTAATTTAACTAAATCTCCACCGACAAGCATTTTTATAAGCTGCATTACTGTGTCTGATAATGTATCTGCAACGAAAGCTCAAGATAAATCCGATGTACCTTCATTTCCTGACGCAAGATGCACTACAGAAACATTTGTTTTAAATTCTTTCCCCCAAGATCTTAAACCGCCGAGAGTAAATAAAGATTTTTCGAATGAAAATATTCCTAGTGATATCGAAATTGACCCAGTGACTGACTCAGCACATCTGACGCATCTCGCAACAGGGACAGAGTATTTTTTTTCAATTCAACTTTCTTTTCGTACAAGCTTTTTATGATCGCGGTCATCTTATTGACCATCTGTTTACCACTGTTTAATTCTACCAACGGACTCAGTTATCAGCATTCGGCGTTCCATAAGTACCACCCATCTCGAGATTTGAGTGACGTTCCTAATTGGTACGAAATCCGGCAGATCCTTATCATTTCTTGTTTATTTCTTATACGCCGAAACTGGTTGACATCAACAAAGACAAAGAGAAAACGTAGACTTAAATCCTCGAAAAAAAAATATGCTTAACGTATATAGGTCACTAGTGCAACCAC
Source organism: Maratus speciosus (assembly GCA_963932465.1). NCBI lineage: Eukaryota > Metazoa > Arthropoda > Arachnida > Araneae > Salticidae > Maratus > Maratus speciosus. The sequence goes on from OZ010794.1 coordinate 413,899,056, forward strand.
CGAATTTATCATAAATGTGTTTTTTTATTACTACTATTTTTTAAAACTATTCTTATATACTCTGTGTTTTACATCCATATGTGCTTATTCATGAGAACATTTATGTCATACAGACTATAGACTGCTACTCTGTGTGTGACTTTCATCTACCTTCATTTATTTCTTCTATTTTTTTTTACGATTACAGCAATCATCCCCGATTATTTTTTTTTCCGGACGAAACATTAAAATGAGGTGTTTACAACTTTGACTCACCATCTCACAGCTAAGATTCTAATTAGTGACGAAAACTTTCTCCACAAGACGTTTGATTTTCTGATTATTGTGTTTTATACCATTCTAGAGTGCTTCAAGTGTTTATTTTTTAAGAAGGTACAGTGTGCCAAGCATTTTTATCAACAGTGTTTTTTTTTTTATTATTCTTCGTTTGTGGAATATGCAAAAGATTTATCATTTTTTTCAGCCTATATTAACAGACTTTCAGTGCTTTTTTTTTGTGGAAGTTCTGTTCAACATTTTTTTAAATCTCTGAGCGATATAATATACGCTCAAAACTTCTTTTTTATTGAACCCACGTTGTGATTTTTTTTTCTCGCATGGCAATTTATTTTTATCTCGGACTGCAAATGGTGTTTTATTTTTTTCATTTGCCTGTTCGCAACACGTGCTTTTTTTATGTTGCGTAAATAACTTTATTTAAAATGACTATCTATACAGGACTTTATTTTTTTTTTTTTTTAACATTGACATTTTACAAGAAGAAAAAAGAAAATTGTTGTATTTATATTTCTAAAACTGTGTTTTATGTGTAAACTTTTTATTGAATTGCTATATATATGTATGTGTCCCCCCCCCCCTCGCATATTTTTTTTTACAGAAGTAATAGCTGGCTGTCGAAAAAAAACCCTTTTGGTGGGAAATCCTTTTTTTTTTTTTTTGCTTAGACGAGGCAAACTTTTTTTTATTTTTTCTTCCCGAATGACGTTGGGATAAGGATGTTTTTTTTTTACGAAATTTTACCTAAGATGAGGCAGATTTTAGTATGTTTTCTTGATGATAATATAATGGGCAGACGGCCTTACAGATTATATTTTTCATCCCTGATGATGGCTCATGAGAAAGACGGTCTCATGAAGCAAATTGATGTTATCTGAGATTTTTTTTATTCTTTTGCTTCCTTTTTTTGTTTTGGAGATGTACCACGGCAGCTCAGCATAAATTTACATAAAATTTAGAAATAATTTTTTTTTACTTAGCTCGATTTTCTTAATTATTTGATGACAGTTTTTTTCCTTTGGATTTTAATTATTTTTAGATAGTTTTTTTTGTTTTTTAATGTATCTTGTTGCTTATTTAACACGCTGTCGGGGACGACAAGCGGACAAAATGGCCGAGTGTGAGTTGTGGTTTTAGATTCCCATAACACTCATTCCTAGCAACAGGATATGATCAGCGTTTTCGATGCGAAACTTGTAGCCTCAAAGCCGCAGATGGTATTGAATTTGCTGATGTGCAGCTTTGCATTTTCTTAGCTTGGGAACAAGTAACAACCAAAGTGCAGATTTCATTCCGAAGCGGCTGAGGTTAGACGTATTTTCCGGCTCTGGACGAGAGCAGAAGCCGATATGGAGTCTTGAAGATTGCGATAAGAGGCCGCAGAAAAAACCCCTACCCTCCCGTACTGGTAAATATACTGTTAACTTAATATGTAAAACTATAACCCAGAACTATTAAACTCCTTTATTTCATTAACTACGGCCTTATCCTTATATCATATATATATATATATACAGTCGGACCTCGTTTTCCTGACACCCGGTTTTCACGTCACTCCGCTTATCACGTCAGTTTTGCAAAGTCTCGATTTTCAGTATATGATTTTAATGTAAATAAACTCCGGATTTTACGTCGTTGAATAATTTTCAACTCCGGATATCCCGACGGTTTAGGAAAATTTTCCATTTTTCATAATCCATCTTATAAGCACGGAAATGAAGCGGAAGAAATGTTTAAGCCAAACTTTTCACAAATGTGCCTAAAATACCCATTGAGATAAATGAGAAATTTTATTTTTTTCCTTTATCTGAATAAATAAACCCACAGACACTATGAATGACCCATTTAAGCGCCAGATAGGCGTATCAGTCTGCTCGTGGTCTTTCTGTTCTGGTCAGGCGGCGCTTTCTTGTGTTTCCACGGCGTTTTTCATACGACTAAAACCGAAGCATTGCATTTCATTGAAAGTATCAGAAATTATCTAACATCCATTTCTGAAACAACGAATATTGATTGCAATTCATTGTATAATATGAAAAAAAGAGCTGTAGAAAGCACATCCAGGTATAAGCAAACCTTAGTTCATCAATATTTAAGATAACAATAAAAAACAATTCATCATAAATCTGATTTTTATCCTTTTCAATTTTGTTTTGTATTTATTTTGTTTAATAATAATGTTGTATTGCTTAAAACTGCAAAATCAGTTATGAATTTAAAATTGACCTAAATTAATTAAAAATACAGCTTTTATAAACATATGTTTTCTAACTCCGGTTACCGCGACACTCCGCTTATGACGACACTTTTTTCTGGACATTAGAGTGTCGGGATAACGAGGTTTGACTGTATATACAAACATAAATACATATTACATAGTTGCCAACCTCCCGATTTTTTGGATACCAGTAAAATCTTACAAAAATGCTCTATTTATTTAATTGCGTAAATTGTACGATTGCATAAGGCAAGAATTTTTGCATAAAAATATTGGTATGAAAAAAATCGGGAGGTTGGCAACTATGATATTATATACACATATAAATAAATACTATATGCTACTTATATCTCAATTTATAATTTTATATATTTTATATTTTATATATTTATTATACATGGGAAATTAAAACGTAACATTATATTATAAAGATTAATGTTATATGCATCTTAAAACATATAAAAATGCACAAAAATATATTTACATAATATTACATCTACAGAAAAATATCGTTTAAATAACTCCGAAAAATTAAAAAAAAATTATAAAAATATGTATGCAAAATTATTACTTACCCACCAGTAGCATTCAAGTAATGGAAAAAGCAAACCCAAATGCTGAAGATCGCAACAAACACATCAAAACATTTATCGCAAAAAAACCCAGAACAGGATATGGAACTCTTCAATTCACAGGTGTGCTTCAGATGACAATACGACCTTTTAATATTTTCCCCGTATTTTACTGCATTTAAGTTAAATACAGTAGTATACCGAATAACGTCCCCTGGACTGACGTCATCCCGCCTTTACGTCGTTTGGTCTGTAAAGAAAAAAAAATCCTTAATTAAGGCGCACTTTGAATTTTTTTGGAGACTTTTGGAAACAATTGACATCTCAGATTCAGTCACAGTCGTAGGGAATTCATGGGGTGAAGTTCAGCAGGAAACAATGAGAGATGCTTGGAAAAGACTGTGACCCTTTTTCTTCGCAGAGACTAAGCAAACATCTGAAAATTTTGATTCTGTATATCTCTTAATTGATCAAATCGTCGAAAATGAAAGAGAACTCGACTTACAGATGGATGCTGAAGATATTCTTGAATTCATAAATTCAACTGATTCGGATTTAACCATCGACAAACTTTGGTAGGAAAGAACGCAAAGGACTGGAGACGGGAGGATGATGTGATGGAGGAAATGAAACTATAATACTACATGCTTCGTTTTTTCGGTAGCGCTGTTCCACTAGGCCATGTTCCGCCCAGTATTTATGAGTTCAGGTGAATTCTGATCGATATTTAAATATTCCTTAAAAATAAAGAAGTACAGGGGCCGAGCTTCAATAAGCTCCGGCGCAAATTAAGCACTGGTGGGACATATAATATCCCACAGACCTAATATCCCACGGTTAACAGTGTATAAGGTGTAACCATAGATTTTCAGCTTTCTGATTTTGTATCGGTAGCAGCTTTCTTTTTTTTTTCCAGCACGTAGAAGCTTATCATCATTTATTTACTATTATTATTATTATTATTATTATTATTATTATTTAAATTTTAGAAATGTCTTCAAATTTCTCTTTTACCTTTACAGATCAAAGCGCCAGCTTGTTACTAAAATATATTGACGCTGATGTTCTGCCGCAATTCTTGGGAGGTAAAAGAGTAGATTCTAAAGGAAATCATATGTGTGCCGAATTCGTAAGTGATAAACTGAAGATCACATCTTTTTTTCAAACACTAAATTATTATTTATATATTTAGAAAAATGTCTATAGCTTTATAGTGATGGTGTTTATTTAGCGATTTTACGCAATACATACTGCCTCTTTCAATGAGCCCCCACTATCAGATCATGAGTTAGACATCTAATTCATGAAGCCCACCAAACTTTCAAACGGACCGAACTGGCAGAATAAATACAATTTTTTAACAGTTCGGGCCGATAAAAAAGAAATAAACGGGCCAGGCTGTAAAAAAAAAAAAAAAAAAAAAAAAAAAAAAAAAAAAAAAAAAAAAAGGGCCAGCCAGCCGATAAAAAAATTAAGTCGGACGACCGGACCGATATGACAAACTTAAAAGGGGCGGACTAAGCAAACAAAATATGAACAATTTCCAATGGACCTGGCTGGGCCGACAATAAGTTATAAAGATGGACGGTACCCGAGGGTAACGAGAAAGACAGGCTACCGCGGTGTATTCCACGTATATTTTTTTACAGACCGCTGGAGTCACGTGATGCTCGAATGCACCAATGAAGGTGTGCGAAAAGAGCTTCACGTCACTCTAGCAGTCTGTAAAAAAAGACATGTGGGATGCACCGCGGTAGTCTGTCTTTTTCGTTAGCCTCGAAAGCGTGTCAAGGCTTTCTCCCTTATTTAGGGGGCGTTGTCTAACTCGCTTCTTTTGTACAAAATATGTTCTGTGCAACAATTTACGAATGGTAGCGACAAATCTTAGTTGCAATGTCTTCGATTTTTCCATTGACTGTTGCTGATAAAACAAACCGCAGTGACTCACCAAGAAAATAACACTGTACAACAGTGGTTTTGTCCTAGAACTAAAATTAGTTGATTCTAGATCAGTTTTTGGCGCTGATTCCGAATATGCTTTCCGTTTATCTCTAGGTGGTCCAGGTTTTGAGAAATTTGCATATTTAAATTTATGCAAATTTAAGCTTTTTTGTGCTATTTTATGCAAATTTTAGATACAATATATGTCACATCTAATTACGTTTTCTAAATAATGACTACTTGACTATTTGCTTCAGATAAATGTCACTATTTGCATATTCTTAACATTTATTTATCAGTTATTAAGCCTAATTTGCATAATTTTCAATGGTGTAATGTTTACATCCCTATCAACTTTAAAATAGTTGCCACAGAATTGACGTAATGTTTTTCTAGACTAGATTTTTATGCTCATTTCAAATCTGCAGTCTGTTTTCTTATGTCATGTCCAGTTTTTGAGTAAGATGAATTTCTACTTTTGCACGGCATTAACACAGGTTTGATATGAGATGCTTTTTAGGGGTGTGTAATTCATTGACAAGAAGGTGAACAGGGTCAGATTCATATCAGAGACATAAACAAAAATTTATATAATCGAAAAAAAAAATAAGTAGTAGAAACTATCCTAACTAGTTGAAGTTTATCATACAAAGTATCATAAAAAGCTATTTCTGGCTTTTTTGACCAAAAACTAAAATTTCACTTTTTTCAAAAACTAGACGTGGTAGAAGAAAACAGATACAAGATTTGAAAATCAGCTCAAAAAACTGGTTTAGAAAAATATTAGCGTGCTCGTGCGGCAGAAATATTTGAACGTCAAGAAACATTATTATAAAAACATGAAAGATATGCAAATTAGGTACAATATTTCACAGTCACACATGTCACATGTCAGTATAATCTCAGAAACAACGTTTCTGTGAAGTAAATTAAGTAGTAATCATATTATAAAACAAAAAACCCTGTCTGATCTTGCTTTATACCTTAAATTTGCAAATAATTGTATAAAATTTACTAAATTTGCATAAATTGAAATATGCAAATATCTCTCAAACTTGACGCGCTGGAGTAAATCTGAAACTAGATTCGGAATCAGCACAAAAAACCGCATAAAAAACAACTAATTTCTGTTTTAGGACAGAGCAAAAGTTCAAATTTGTTGACCAGTGTAATTTTTCTTGCTTACTTCTTGCTTTTCTTGCTTCTTGCTTCTTATCTACTAAAACATTATTGCATTTTATGTTTTAATGCCAAGTTTCTTTTCTCTTTTACTTTCTTCTATCTTTACAAGAAGAAAGTATTGGATTCGTGAAAATTTTCGACTTACGGTTTTCGACGGATTTATACGTCTTAAAATGTCCTAAACACGATTTGATGGCTTTTAGAAAATGTCTGTCTGTGGGTCTATCTGTCACTCTATGAGTCTGTATGTGACAAAAATTTTGTGGACACTCTATCGCAAGAACGAGTGCGCGGAATTTCACAAAGCTTTATGATTCAGTTAGACCTTGACATAAAATAATCCTGATTAGTTTTTGGTGAAAATCGCCTAATAGGTGGCGCTGCTATGCGGCATTTTTCACGATTTCTGCAATGAACTTTACCCACGAATGGCAACAGCCACGCCTCTGCGGGGAAAAACCCATTAAAAAGGACTGTTTATTGGACGAAGGGGGAGCAGTGTTAAAATGTTCTTCAAGCCTATTGGTGTTTTCTTGTGTTTACCCGCGGCTGACGTCACATGGATAAAGTCCATAGCTATATCTCAGGAACTACTGCACGGATTTTCATAAAACTTCCGATTAAGTTAGTCCAGAATATAGTTTGGCGCTGATTACTTTTTGGTGAAAATCTTCTGACAGGTGGCGCTGCTATGCTGCATTATTCATGATTATCGCAATAGCTCTAACTCAAGAAAAAATGCACGGATTTTCATCCAACTTCAGATTCAGTTAGTCCCTGATATAAATTAGCGCTGTTTAATTTTTGGTGTAAATTGCCCAACAGGTTGCGCTGCTGTGCTGCATTTTTCACGATTTCCGCGATAGCTATATCTCAAGAACTAATGCATGAATTTTCATCAAGCTTCAGATTCAGTTACTTCCTGTTATAAATTGGTCTTAATTAGTTTTTGGTGTAAATCACCCAACAGGTGACGCTGCTATGTAAAATTTTTTACAATTTTCGCAATAGCTCTATCTAAAAAACCAACTAAGCACGGATTTTCATAAAACTTCAGATTCAGTTAGAAGTTGTCAAAGTTGTTGATAATTAGATTCTGGTGTAAATCATCTAACATGTGGTACTGATATGCTGCATTTTTCAGGAAGTATTAACATGTATGAGATAAAAGAAAGTTTTGGATTGCCACATCTCACTACTTTTTTTCTGGAATTGAAATTATGACAAAGGAAAATCAAATTGAACTTTCACTTAGATTTTCGGGTCAGGTTCGAGTTTAAATATTTTGGGCTTCGGGTCAGTTTGGAGTTCACAATTTTTTTGTCGTGTTTCGAGCTGACTTTAAGCAAAATTTTGAATTTCTGGTCAGGTATGACCCGATCCATGCGGAAATCTAATTCCATGCACTCAATTTCAAGTGCAGCTTGAATCTTTTGGCAAAATCTAAAAGTAGGGAAGTAGTGACTACTTTTAAAAAGTAGTTTGTTGTCGCTACTTTTAAAACAAGTAGTTGCAGTTGTAGTTAACTACATTTTCATAAAGTAGTTGTAGTTGCAGTTCGCTACTAAAAAGAAGTAGTTTTTCCAACCCCTGACATCAATATAGAAATTTAAGTGAAAATTTAAGAAGACCACGTGCGCTTGACCAAGTCGTGACATGTCGTCAGTACTGCTTCTTCCACTACGAAAATCCCAACATCAGCGGAATACCGATTTGCCTAGCATACACTCCGTGTCATACACATTTTGCATTCGACGATATATTTCCCTTGCACTCACATTATCCGCTGTTAATAATTGCACGACTGCGCGTTGACAGCTTGTGGAGCCATCCATGAAGCGAACGATGCCTTTTAACATAGGATCTGACGATATTGCATGCATTCCCTCTATAGGAGCATGCGCAGTCATCTTTCGCTTCAAATGGCGTAGTTATTACAGCAATGTCACTTTCATTTGGGTGACCCTTATAGATATTCGGACCGGAGCGGACTGGAGCTTAATTTTTTACAAGACGTGTCGGGAAAGAATTTTTTTTTTGTAAAAATAATAGCGATAATGAGCTTTTGTTAACTACTACTAAAAACAAAAACGTGAAAAAGGGGAAACATTCATCTGTAGTATGATATCATATATAACTAAGGTTTAAGTTTGTTTGGAAATATATTTTAATAACAGTGTTCCTACATAATTTTGGTAAAAAATTCCTTGACTTTTCCAGATCTCCCCTGAGTTTTTTAAATAGAAATTTGACTTAGAGGATTTTCGGGTATTATGGAATGGCCGAACAATATAGAATAAGTTACTTTTACCCAATATGGACACCCCTAATATCTTTAAAAGTAACAATTTTGATCGAGAGATGGCGCTACATGTCCGTGAAGAAAAGCAGTTGAAAAGATAATTAAGCCTTGAGAATGCAAAAAAGCGCGCTGTTCACCTTTTGGAAGGAGAATTGTTGTTTCTTGGTGTGCTGATCGTAATTACAGACAAGTTTAAAATTCTTATTAGATATGGTAAAATTACTTTAAATATTGAAAAGTGGAGTGTTTTAGAAAGCTGATAAAACATATTTTCGATTGCTTTTGCATATATTGCTTAAAAATGTTTTCTTTGTTTATTTATTACAAGATTTAGTAAAACTATGCCCGATTCCCAATATGGACACCTTATGTCCACATTGAAAATACAGCAAGTGAATCTTCAAATTCACAAATTCGTAAAATATCTGTTTAATGTCATTCGAACAATCTTCCAAGAAACCTCCCCCAAGAAAAAAATCCTCAAAAAAGCCCTTGCAGAAAAATCAAAAGAAGCCTCTCCTCAGTAGGGTATCGTTTGACGAAATCGCAGGTACCAGCGGTATATGACTTCCTCAACAAAGGAGAGTTGGTTCTGCTTCTTATGCAGTATTGATGCTGTTGCAGACATGCGGCTATGCATCACATGCGGCAGATATGTCCATGAGGACTGTATGGGGCTTACCGCTCACGATGAAAAAGTTTTTATTTATCCATCCTGTGCATTACAAATAAATTCTTTTAAAAAAGCACTACCTTAATTTTAGAAATAATTTGGATGCCTCAAAATGGAACTTTTTGTGTTCTTAAAACTTTCTTCCTCATTGATTATGTTCTTGGCCTACTAGTGGTGAATAAATTAACTCCAAAATAAAAATAAATGTCTAAGTTACCACTAGGTAGAATTACTTCGCAGAATTTTACAAGAAAAGACTCATATGAGTGAAATTTTTGTTGAAGTGTTAATCAATGGACTCCATGGTAACGTCACAGACAACTCAACTCCGCATACCAACCGCAAACGGATTTTAACTTTAGAAATGTGACGTCAACAGCGGGTATACAGAAGAAAAACACCAATAGTCGCGAAGAACATTTTGACTCTGCTTCCCCTTCATCCAATACAGTTTTTTTCGGAGGGTATATACCCGCAGAGGCGTAGCTGTTGCTATTCGTAGGTAAAGCCCATTGGATCAACGCAAACCATACAATTCAGAAAATATTAGGGATGCAAATGTGTTGATTTGGCGTGAAGCTAAAAATACGACCATGAAACCGGTTAAAACCGATCACAATTCAACCCAAACACTTCCGTCTCGCTTTGAACACCTCTTACCGTCTAATGAATCCAGTCCTTGTTCCACGTGCCTGTTTTGTTTGATGATTTGAGCCATAACTGGCTTCATATTACAAACCGTTTTGACGGTACAATCCATCTCTAATATACTCTGACTGCTGTTGGTTTGTATGGATACAATTTGTGGTTGGCACGCAGAGTTGAGTAGCCTATGATGTCACACTGATGGAGTCCATGGTTAAGTGTCCACTAGGGTAGATAATGGGAACACAAGATATATGGGAAAAATTTATTTTTATATTTTCTTATGGGAGACCCCTCTAAAAGTTGCCAATTAGTTGAAAAATGAGATTGGCAAAGTTTCAGCTCAATTGAATAATATTAACCCGTGCCTCATCGAGGTTAAATTCATGAAAAATTGTGATTTTTGGCAAAAAATTGTAGTTTTTCTTACATTAAGTGAAAACTGTTTGTCTTAGAAACCTGATTATTGTTTTATTTCATAGACAATATTGTTGCCTTAAACTTTCACTCTCATCAAAACTTATATTTAATGACATTTAGTATTTTTCAGATCAACTCGTGAACCATACTTCAAATTCTGCATTTTTGAAAAACAAGTGAAAAATGACAAATGAATAATTTTGATTACTTTTGATATCTTTTTTTGTATTATTTGCATTAAAAGGCAAAAGAAATTGAACAGTGTTTGTAACTTTAAAAATATTTCATTAAATATAGCTAATTATTAGTTATCTAGTTCTGCATCTGGAAAGAAAGAGCTCCTCAATTTGTATTGCAATTGAAGTGCATTTAAACGGAAAATCTGAATTTCTTTTCTTATTATAGGGCATTACAGGGCTTCTTATTACAGGACATTATTATTTCTTAGATTGTTTTTGTTACCCACTAGCATTATCTAGTTTTATTCATTCCGGCAACCCCCCCCCCCCCTCCCTTTCGGTATGATAACAGAAATGCAAGTTTTTTTTTTTCTTTTAATTAGCCACATGCCTCATCAAATTACCTATAGTAAGATATCACGTAATTGTCAAGTTTTACGTATTTTATTTTATATTATTTGCCAAGTGAAACTGAACATCAGAGAATTACAGTACACCCACCAGTTAACCACAGACTTTAATTTTAAGTAGAATTGTAATACGCCTCCGCAAACAACTATTTCGAAAACAAAGAACTCATTAAAAACAGATATAAAATTTTCGATTTACAGGGAGCTGTTGTTCACTGTGACAGAATACTGCTTCCTCATTTTTTGAATAAAGAAAATGTAGAAAGGATAGCAGTTTTGATTAGTTGTGGTGATGAAGAACAGTTAATAGGAGTTCCTCAGTTTTAAAATAGTATCGAAATAATTCAGGCAAAAGCTGTATTTTCAGCAATTCAAGAGTAGGAGGAACTTCCCGTAAGGCATGGTGACGTCACGGCGACGTCGTTGTGAAGTCACACTGTGATTTTGTGACCGTCGATGTGACGTCACGTGACGTCGATGTGACGTCACAGTGACTAGAATGCGAGGTCGTTATGGCCGTTTTAGAGGACGTTTGTGACGTCACATTGTGACCACTCTGTGAAGTCACGGTGTGACAAATTTCTGAAAAGTGTGTCATTTGTGACTATTTTGGCATTAACTTTGTGACGAACCTGTGACGAAAGCGACAATGCTTTGAAGTCACATTGTGACCAATTTGTGAAATATGTGTCATTTGTGACGAACTTGTCATAAACACTGTGATTTCAAATGAAAATCAAATTTCAAATTAATTGCTTAAAAGACGCAAATAGTGAAAAAGATTCCATGCTGGGACTCGAACCCGGGCCATCAGTACAGCACACTGACATTCTACCGACTAAATCACATGGAACGATACCCAGGCTGGAAAATTTCTCACTATTACATGTTGGCAAGGCTACAAACGCAGCAAAAGATGGAATATTTAGCGTGAACCACCCACATGATGCAAACACGAAACTTAATTAAATCCAGCATTGATTGAAATTATATTAATACTTGGAAATTTTTCCAGAGAGAACCATTCGCCTTGCATACAATATTTCAAATGAAAGTCAAATTTCAAATTAATTGCTTAAAAGGCAATTTTAATTTGAAATGTTGTATGCAGGGCGAATGTTTCTCCCTGGAAAAATTTCCAATTATTAATATAGTTTCAATCGATGCTGGATTTAATTAAGTTTAGTGTTTACCCCATGTCGGTGGCTCACGATAAATATTCCATGTTATGCTGCGTTTGTAGCCTTGCGAACATGTAATAGTGAAACATTTTACGGGCTGGGCGTCGTTCCATGTGGTTTAGTCGGTAGAATGTCAGTGTGCTACACTGATGGCCCGGGTTCGAGTCCCGGCATGGAATCTTTTTCACAATGTTGGCCTTTGCGCCTTTTAAGCAATTAATTTGACATTTGATTTTCATTTGAAATATTGTATATAAGGCGAATGATTCTCTCTGGAAAAATTTCTAAGTATTAATACAGCGATGAATTTTAAAATAAAATTTTGCTGTAAATATAAAATCTTATCTTTTTACCGTACTTTTTAGCAAAATATCGCTACTTTGGAGTCCTATTCTTCTAAAACATTTTACATTTTTCCACTTAAAAAACAATGCTTATCAACTGACATATTTTTTTATTAAGTTCTATGCTTGATATTTAGAATGTGTAAGTTTTTTAATTTGTTTTGATTTGTCATTGCTTTATTAAATACGAAAATGGAAACTAACGGATATTAATACAACTATTATTTATAGAGCGGCATGATAAGCGATATTTATTTAAATTTTTTATTCCCGTGTATATTGTACTTTGTGAATATGAGCTAAATAGATTTGGTATGTTTTATAGAAAAAGATTGATCTGGGAAATAGAAAAAAAAACGAGTAAGAAAAATCATGCGTTAAGCATAGATTAAAATATACTTTCCAACACTTTCTGAATGCTTTAACAAGACATCGTAGTTTAGGGAAATGACGTAAATAAGATAACTAAGTAAACATTTTAGAAAACGCGTAAAACATTTGAAAAACTGATTTCAGCAGTTACCGTCCATAGCCAAATATGTTTTCCAATCCTTTTAAACAGCCCTTAGTTGATCTGTAGGTTGATACACTGAAAAAAATGAAGTACTCAAAAATGAGCAAACCGACGTACTCATATTGAATTGAATATTTTTGGATCAAAAGTGAACCTATGCTTTCTCTATTTTGAAGCATCACATGTTATCAAACCCAAACAAACAAATAGTTTTGTACCCTGTAACGGTTCGTTTCATTTATGGCGGCATAAATGATGTTTATTAATGTAAATATTAAATTATGCACAGCATTTTAAAAATAATTGCTTGGAAATAATGTTCTTGTCATAAAAATATTCGATTTGAGTATCTTGTTAAGAATTTTGCTATTTTTCTTGATAAATAATCGATTAAACATTTCTTGTTAAGAACTTTGGACGGGAAATAAATGTCAGTACATTTTTACTTTACATTTTAGGGGGTTTTTTTTGGTTGTTTTTTTTTTGGGGGGGGGGGGGGCAGTACATAACGATTCATATTTGATCACAGCCATGGAATAAAAAATGAGTACATGTGTTTCTCAACTTTGAGTACATTTGGATCGGAGCTATTTTGTGCATGTGACGCATTTAAAATTGTGTACTTTTTACTCAATTTTGAGTACCCATTTTTTTAAGTGTATATATACTATATAATGGGAAAATTTAGTTTAGCAAGAAAACGCCTAACAGGTTGAAATTCATTTTCAGCAATTTATACTAATGTATGGAAACATACTTGAATACCTTTGTACAACCCTGTAGTTTACCTAAAATCTTTATTACACGCCACTATTTAGTTAAAATTTAATTCAAACTAAGACACTCTTAAAACTGCTGAAATCACATTTCCAGAAATTATAATATATAGACGGCCATGTATCCAATTCTTTACGTGAGCCTGTATATCACTTTATCTATATTCTACAAATATTTCTTGGTAAATTAAATGCAGTTCAGCGAAAAAAAGCATAACTCATTTAAAAACCACCTTTAAGCAATTTGCGCCCATACCCAGTAATCCTTACGAATACTTTTGTGTAGCCTGGTATAGGAATTATAGCATTTATATACACCATACACTATGCATAAATATAGTGAATCATAAAAGTGCATATCATAATTAAAAATATATTTCCAGCAATCATCGCTAATGAACAGTACTTCGGATACAATATGGTATCTGAAAGATTTTGTGTGTCCCTGTAAATGCTATATACGTGATACATGTGGGGTCGGGATCGCAGCATAAAAGTCAGAAAAGAAAATTTAAAATTATTATTAAACACAATGAGAATCTCTGACAATTAAATTGCCATTCCGACACCACACATTATCGTGATGTATAGTGGCAGTGCTAAAAAGGTGAATTTGGCAACTGAGAAAATTAAGGTTAATTTAAATATAATTGAAAATCACTAACTAAGAAAATGTTGCCATCGAAGTAAACGATACTAAGCTGAAAAATAAAATAAGAACAAACTCACCCCTTTGTGAAGTAAACACATATTCAGTATAAGAAATATGATTTTAATGGAATCAAAGGCTAATATTACTTGGCCAAGTAAAGATGTACAAAAAGGTAGATTTACTCATTATTTCAAATCTTAAATTAGCAAATTGTATTGAAAATCCTTCCTAAATTGAGAATCCAAGCGTTCTATTGTTCAAATCACAGAAAGTTCAATTATTTAGCAGAGAACAGCACTATATTGTAGATAGTCACTAAGAACAAAATATTCAGTTGTGATGGTTAGAGAATGATTGTTCTGGAGACAGTAAACTTATCCTTCTTACTGACGCTCATGGGAGGAAATTCCACGATGTCTCAAACCACAAAGAATGCCGTCATCGATGAGAATCTCGTGCCGCAAAATATATGTTGATGAAAAAATAAGCAGGGCCTTCAAGAATCCAAGTCAATCAGGGTTGTTGTTCAAGCATCCAAGCTCAACATCTCAGGAATTGCGATTGCTTAGGCATAGATGAAACGAGTGTTAGCTCTCCAACTTGTTGAAATGTGGCCGAGGGGGCACGATCCTCCATGTGCATCAGGGAGACAGCTCATTAGAAGTAATAATTGCTAATTATCATTATCGGACGTAATTATATTGTATGGTTTTTAAAATTTAAAATGCTTCATTCCTAATTATGCAGATTAGAGGCCTGCTTTTTAGAAAAACTCTTCGCCGATCATGCCGTTGTCATTTCAGATCCCGGTCTGAGGTCGAGGCCCCAAACCTACGTCCGCTTTCGCTCCTACATTGTAGACAAGTCAGTTGACGAAAAGCAGATGGCCCCAAAGACGGTTGAAAAGCCGCCAAAATCAAATTGGCCAATGAGAGATCGACGCGTAGGCGGATGCAACTGTTCATTCACAAAGATCGCGCGCTGCACGCCGTAAACCGAACGATCGAAGTGAAACTAGACCGCATCGACAGTAAAATTCATCGCAATCGTACTTCATCCCCCACGCATTCCACAGTTTGCGCGGCATCGCGCGCCGGTACAAAAATCAAGATGGAGGATGAAGTGGCGTTACGATGTAGTTTTCTCCCGAAGAAGAAGCTAAAAAATGGCTACTTGCAGGGGAGTTAGGAAATGCTCCGCGGGCCATTCAAAAGTGATGAACGTAAATAAATATTGTAAAGCGAATATCTCGCTAGATTACGGCTTAAAATTAATGAAATCTTGGGAATCGTATTGAATTAAATAGTTGCATCCGATAAAAATAGTTTTGAAGTAAAATAATTAATATTAAATAACTTTTAAAATTTATATTTTCGGAAGTTAGTTATAATGGAAGCGTATTGAAAGTTACTTTAACGTACGATATTCCGTAACGATTACTTTTTAAAGAATCTTTATATTATTAGAATGATAATTAAACGTTATTGAAATGATATTTACTTATATATTTTAATGTTTATTGCTGAAACTAATTATTAATTAAGAAATTATTAACGGAATATAAATTATTTAAAATGCATTTTTCTCTAATCAATTAATACGTTTTTAAAAATTGTTTTTAAGTTTATTATTAAATTTAAATAGAAATTAATGCAGAAGATGAATTATTAAATTTAAAAGGTTAAAATGTAACAATACGTATTATTCGTATTATACATGAAATAATTTATAGTACGTAAACCTCAGCGACATACATCAATTTCATTATATATGAAATAGATTAACATAATTAAAGTATGCCGCAAACAATTCCCTCCACCTCTATATCATTATGTATTTGAATTCCTTTTTTAGTTCTGTAAATGAACAATAACTATTCTTTGCATCGCATAGTCAACAGAATGCATATTTTAGTGTACTTCATAAATGCATATAAATTTTATTCTGTTTGAAAGCGTGCGTAAAATCATAAAAAATCATTTGAAACGACTTTTTCCCATAGGCCGTAATGTAACGGAAAACTTTTGGCTGTCCCTGTAAATGAACAAAGCATGCTACAAACTTCATTACAAATAGGTACGTGCGATGGTAAACGTCAATACCATCCAAAAATTTCAGGGCAATCCGAGTATATTTTCGAGAGTTAGAGTGCGCACAGACTGCTAGACGTACAGACGGAGAGACAAACCGAAGTCATAAGCCCTTTTCAACTTGTGTCCTACATTATGTATCCTGTATTATATGAACTTTAAAAAAATATATGCTAAAGCAGTTTAATCTATAACTTCCTATCAGGCATGGAAAATACTTTATTTCAATGCTTAAATATCATATTTTACTTTTTTGTGCCAATAATTACCCGAATCATACACGTAGAAAATTAATTTACAATAGAAGAAAATTTAATAACCCATTCAGAATGTCTATAATTAAATGTTTGATTAAAATCACAAACAGAAAAAATGCTTACATACAATTAAAAAATATATATATACCAATTTGAAAAACACTAAAAATAATAATTAGTATTTATAATTGTACTGTTAAACAACAGCAAACTACAATAGACAAATTAAATGCATTATTAGATTTAACAATATCTCAAAAATATTTCCACATGGTATAAGGAATTCCTATTATTTTATAATTTTGGCAAATGTTAAATCTGAAAACATTGGTTTGAAGATTTAGGATTTTAAAAGATAATTTAAAATATTATTAGCACTAAAAGAAAATTCTTTCAAATGTTTCACTACTGTAATATGTTAAAAATACTTTTTCCCAGTATAATGTTAATTTCTAATCTGAAACAGTTTCGTAATATCATGATAATCGAACATCATATTTAACCCCAAAATAACAATAACTATAAATGTTAGTAATCAAAAAATAGTAAGAAGCCGATAAAATAATTCCAAATCATTGTCGTTCCATACATTTTCAATCTCAAGTAAGAGTAAATTAATGTTTATATTAATTCCAGTATGAATGTAGGCATGAATGTCTCTGCGCAGTTTTTTTTTTTTTTTTTTTTTTTTTTTCAAGCGATGGCAGATTAAAATATTTTTCTTCACAGTTATCAAATTGGAAAATATCGCTTCTGACAGTTAAAGATCAGTCTCTTACAAATATAACTATTTAACTCATAATATACAACCAGGAATAAAATATTTAAATTAAATAAAACTTACATGCACGTTCCATTAATATCCGTGTATCCTAAAATGTTCATTTCCTTATCTTAAAGTGTTGTAGACGTGTTGTTCTAAAACAAGTGAATTATTTCCCGCGTATTCTCATATTTATTTTTCTGTGGGCAGACGATTTTCGAGCAGATGGTTTGTTACAGATTGTTTGTTTTTGTATACAAGAAATATGGAATTTGAACGCGCAGAAATTTTCTGAAAGTATCATTCATTAAAATTTTGTATTTGAAGAAATGTCCAATGTAATTAATCTTTTCTTTTTATCCGTACCAAATAATTCAAGTTAAAATGTATTGTAAAGTTCCTTTTTTCTAAATAATTATAATAATAATATTCATAATTAGAGTTTATTAGATAAAACATTGTTTAAATTTTTAAAAGGTGTAAAAATAAATTTAATGTTTTAACGACCCCTCCCCCCTTTTTTTCTATTTTTTTAAAGTAAAGTTTGTTTTCCTTTATTTTCGGAAAATGCTAATTTTATTTTAAAAGTCTGAAAGAAGTAGAATTTATGACTTGAATACAAATTATAAAAATATTCTAAAGCAAGAAATGCATAGATGACTAAACTCTGAAGACTCTTTCTACATGCTCATTAAAAGGTGCAGATTTAACTGTAATAGAAAATTTTTAGTTTGAAACCACAGAAGTGTTTCGAATAATTCTGGTCGGTAAAGAAAGAAAGAGTGAAATTTCCTCCCAGCAAACTAAATATGTAAAGTGTATAAATTTAATATTCGTAATTGTAAATATATTATCCAAATGCTAGATAAAATTGAAATCATGAAAAAGTATACATTCACTGTCTTAGATATCAAATTGATAAAATATAGCCTAAAAATTTAGTTTATTAATGCTTGTATCGTGCACTTTATTTATTATGCCCCCCCCTCCCTCCCTCCCCTTTAGTGACGGAATTTACCATTTGCTATCCACTAATATATTTTCATTCCTTATGCCGCTGTAACTCGTGGCTGTTTAAAATATTTCTCTTCATTTTCAAAGATTTTTGAAGTTCATATTTTTTGTCACACTGTGACTTACAATATGCTGGTTTTTTTGTCACATATGTGACGTGGCGTACGTTACATAGCAGTGACATAACAGAGACGTCACAATTTTTTTTAATTGCCAGGAAAATATAATTTTACAAAAAGTAACATGTTTTGAAGAATTTTCGTAAGTTTTTAAAGTTTTTTAAGAAGTTCACATTTCAGTCACAATGTGACATCACTGAGTGGTGGCATTTCGGTCACAGATGTGACGTGACCACAGTGACTTGCAGTGACGTCAGAGTGACGTCACCGTGACCATGCATGCTATGAGGGTTGGTAAAATCCAGGCATTGCGTTTTGATACCACTGCAGTAAAAACTGGTCGCCTCAAAGGAACCTGCATTTTGCTATAGCAATTATTACAAGAAGTATTTTCTATATTTACCATTTCGCCACCATAATTTAGAAATTACCCTAAAAGCTGTTTTTATTGCGAAATGGGCATAATTACTGCCCCTGAGCCAGATATTTGAAAAAAAAAAAATCAGATTGTATGGTCTAAGTTAAATCAGACTAAGTATAAAAGTGCTATTGAAGATGAAATATTCGATACAAAACACTTAATTCAGAAGAAATTTCAAGCTTTCTTACAGATCATTGAAAAAAATGAACAGCACAGGGATGATTATAAAGAATTTATCCAATTTTGTGTAATTTTTATAAGACATTTTCCTCCAAAAGACTTTTTCAGAGCACTTGGTACTATTCATGATTCATCATGCCAGATACATGGCATTGGTCATTTATTCTCTCAAAATATACCTTTTCAGGGTTCAGCTCTTATCAAATTTAGAAAAAGAAGGTATTCGAGACATTTGCTTATTTATAAGCAATATTTATTGT
Organism: Maratus speciosus; assembly: GCA_963932465.1. Lineage (NCBI taxonomy): Eukaryota > Metazoa > Arthropoda > Arachnida > Araneae > Salticidae > Maratus > Maratus speciosus. The sequence goes on from OZ010794.1 coordinate 413,918,445, forward strand.
CAAATCATACAGTGTTGCCAGTGGGCTACTTTTTTTTTAATTCAAATTTCTTGATTGTCACCACTTCTTTGAAATGGTAAAAATCCCCTTCTTTTCAACATAATTAATATATCATTAAAGAAAGTGAATTTTACCATTTCAAAAAAGTGCAGCCAATCAAGAAATTTGAATTAAAAAAAGTAGCCCACTGGCAACACTGAAATCATAGTTCAATGCTCCCACTCCCAATTAAGACCTGCAATTATTAAAATCACTTGTTGACTACAGAAAAATTGATAAATAGGTTACAGACAAAGCATTTACTAAAATGATAAACTGCCTTTAGTATCTTAATAAGGATCAAGTTGCATTTTCATTTGTAGATGATACTTTGGGAAAAAAAGTTAAAATAAGCATTGCTGTAAAATTAAAGTCATTTGAAGAAGAAAATGATGATGATGATAGGAATGTAAGAACAACAAAATGTTTTAACGAAGTGGATTATTTATTGAACAAAGAAGTTGGTGTTTTTGTTTCATCTCAAACTATAAATTTTAAGAGATTTTATATTAATATTCAATTTTTAAATACCAATCCCAATGTATGATGTGAAAATCAACATTATTTGAAAGAAAAAAAAAAAAAAAAAAAAAAAAAAAAAGAATGGTTTTAAGTTTGCCAATGACACAGCTGAGAGGGGAATAAAATTAATCTGAAATTTCGATTCCTATTTAACTAAAGACGAAGTACAAAAACAGTTTCTGCTAAAAGTTGTATCTGAATGTAGAAAAACTTTTCAAGACACTTCAAAAGCAACCTTATCTAAGCCATTACCATCTTACTGTGAAAATTGTAAGCGATAATAATTTCTTTTTTTTTCTATAATGCTTTCTTTCTTGTAATACAACTTTAATAATAAAACGCATTTGAACATTATTTATTCTGATTTTTATACTTTCTTTGCCCTTTTTTCCTTTTAATTCTTTAAGTTTAGATTTCAATATCTTTCATTTACGTTTGATTTTTTTTTAAATTAAACCCTTTATTATGTACAAAATGAAAACAGAAAGGTGAAAAGCAGATGAAATAGAATGTTGCAAGGTTTTTTCGCATTTTCATAAAAAGTTAATTTTTAGGATTCAGATCGAGTCTTGTCCTGAAAAATGCGCATATGTTTAAATCTATAAATTTTTACAAAGAAGTGGTGTGTGGTTCTTTAAGACAAAATCATTTTTCATGAAATGAGACCAGCATTATGTTCCTATGTTTAATTGTATTCACTAGGTGAAGTAAAAATAGCATTTTTTAGCGAAAAATTACGTTTTTTTCAAACTTTGACCTCAATGAGGCACGGGTTAACATTATCCAAATGAGCTGGAACTTTGCCAATCTCATTTTCTAGTCAATTGGCAACTTTTTGCCCCCCCCCCCCCCCCAAAAAAAAAAAAAAAAATTCGAAAACTGATTTCTTGTGACCACCCTATAGGGTGGTCACAAGAAATCAGTTTTCGAATTTTTTTAGGTCCACCCCAGAATTAGGTCCACCCTGTGTCAAAATTACTTTTTTACATTTTTATTTTAAAGTATATATTTTAAATTTACCTGCCACTCCGTAGTATGGAAAAGAGTGCCGATCCTGAACAGAAGCTAACGCGATCAAGACGCTTATGAAAAAGGGGGGAAAAACTACAAAGAGATTGTCAATTGAAAAAAAAAATTAAAATATTATTGCCGCACCAATAATCAGATATTATTGAACGATCAGTAGTTTTTCAAATAAAATTAAAAAAGTGTGTATTCATTTCAACCACTCTAATGCTTAAATAATTATACTAATAAAACAATTTTCTTACATTTTTATTTTGTGAATATTTGCTCATAAGTCATAATTGTAAATGCATTACACATTTGATATTTCCCTTCTTACTTAAACGTTTTGATTTGTTTTTCCAGATGAAATTCGGAGGCATTGTACCCGAGGAATACTACTTGCGTAATCGTTCACCCCTATTACCCACGGATCCAGGTGTGGAAGACTGCTGGGTGCCGCCGAGAGGCTGTTTAAATATCGCAGTCGTGGTTCGTAAACCGAATTCTACTTTTCATGTTGAAGTTCGCTCCGAAGGAGGCTCCTTGCTTTCGGTTATACTGTACAGAAAATTTGAATTCGATCCTGATGAGTAAGTTAGACAGGTGAACTGTTTTTACATCCTTTTATTTAACTTAATCTGCACTATAAAAAATAAGGGTGCACGAACCAAAAATGATGACAACTAAGTTGCCACAAAAAGTGGTCTAAGGAAAAAACATCTGTAAATTGACGCAATGAAACATCACAAAAATAATTTATTTCATTAAGTTATCAATGTCTAGCTATCGATTTAACAATTGAACAGAAATCCTTCATCATCCATTTGCTTAATTTCGCATACAAATATGTCATACACAGAGTCATTTCTTTCCCTTTGTTTAGAAATTAAATTTAAGGGGGTCCGGGACACAAAAATCTCCAAATTTTCTAAAAAACTTTTATTGCACTAAAATTTCCTCTGTGTTTTTCTGCTTAAAATGAGGTTTAAATCATGTTTCTATCTTAATTAGAACAGAAAATATTAAATTTTTCGTTTTGGTTTGTTTTCAAAATCTAGCTTTCAAGCAATGGTTGTCATGAAAACGATTTCTTGTGAAAATGCGTTTTTCTAGATGATGGCTTTTTTAACCATTTCTCATATTTAAATCGTTATAAGTTAAGAACCGTTAAAGATAAATGGTTCATACATGGAACATGTCTTTTTCAATTGTTTTTCTTTAACTTTGATTCAGAAAATTAGAAAAAAAAATATTTACTTTTGAAAATATGTTTTTTTTTTTTTTTTTTTTTTTTTTTTTTTTTTTTTTTGTTACACCATTTTTTTTTTTTTTACTTTAAATATTTTTATTATTTTTTTAATTAATATTTTTTAAAATGCTGCATCTAACTTAAAACTTATATATTTCTGTTTATTTAAATGAAAAAAAAAATGAAATTCTACAAATAATGTTTCGAGTTATAACGATTTTAAACTACCCTACTTTTTTAAAGAATTTTAAATTTAAATTTTTTAAAAAAATATGAGAAGTTTTATCATGTGATTTTGTTTACAAATAACATGGTTAACCATCACAAAAAAATTCAAAATTTTAACTCAATAAATGAAAATTATTTTAAATTGTGTCCCGGACCCCCTCAAGATAGGAAAACAGAAATTACAACCTACTTCTATATCATTCCATTTTAAGGAATAATATATTCTAAAAAAGTAATTTTTAGACCAAAAATGACATCGATTTCAAGCAACGTTTTCCTAATTCACGAATCTGTCCATTCTAATATCTTTTTCCGTACCTTAAATTTGTTTTTGAACAAAGCGAAAAAAAAATAAATCTATGTATGAACCTTATTTTTCTGTTTGTGCTATTAGCCCCTTACGCCCTAGCGCTGTCAGCGGATGTATGTCACTAGCCACTAGTGTTGCCGCATCTGTCAGATTCCCCCCCCCCCCTTTTATAGAAATTTTGAATTCACACCACAAAAATTTAATTGGTAATTTTAATCACTTTATTTACAGAAAACCAATCGTCTTGTAAAGCAAAAATAAGAGTTAAACCTTTCTGGTGAGAATTCGAAATGTCTAATTAAAAAATCAGTCAGATATCAGGACGTATGCTGCGTACGTCATTGTCGGAAATGACCATATAGCATGACATATGTCATAGAGCGCAAGAGGTTAAGCTAGTAGATGATGACGGATTTTAATTCCATTAAATTCACAGCTGGACATTGGTAACTTCATGAAAGAAATTATTTTTGTAGTGTTTCTTTACACCAGTTTACAGGTGGTTTTTTCCTTAAACCACTTTTGGTGAAACTTAGTTGCCACCATTTTTGGTGTTGTACTCTAATATTTTTTACAGTGTAGGTTTTGCATGCAAAGATGAAATTTTGTAATCTATTTTTCACCCACTTCTTACTGTGTTGGAATTATTAAAATTACGTTCAGAGGCAATACGACATTTTAATATTTTTAGAAGATAATTATAAATAAATATAAACGTAAAAATTTGTTTTTTGAAAAACATGCTTTCATTAAAATTCACAAAAATGTAGAAAATATATATGTTTTTATAAAAGCACTAAAAAGTAGAAAAGTCTTGAAGAAAAAAAACCTTAAATGCACAGAGCTTAAATAAAATTGCAGTGAGCTTGATTATGGAAGATTAAAGGATTTAAATGGGAATTTTGCCAAATTAGACAACTAACGCCATGTTGACTTCGTGTATGGCAACTTATTCTTGTCGCCAAATTTGGCGATATTTCGCCAAGTTGTCAAAAATTTGGCGATTTCTCGCCAAGTTTTCTAAAATTGAGCACTATTAAAGGTAACCCTGTCATTAGTACTTTTCAACAAATACAGTGGAACTTCTTTTAAAGGCCACCCCTATTCAAGGGCCACCTCTATTAAGGGCTATATTTTTAGGAATGAAAACTTTCCCCATAGACATAATGTTAAATTTACTCCTATTAGGGGTTTCACCTACCCCTCATAAAGGCCATTTTTTCACATGTGTCTTAAGTTCTAAACAGCTGTATTGAGTTCCTGGACCAAAAGATAAGAGTTCAGAAGTGAGTTCTTTTCCAGAAGTGAGACAAACAGGTTGTCATCACACTTTGTATGAGACCTTTCAACCTGTAGGATTTGGGTTGGAGGGGAAACTTGACCCTTTGTTGTAGGCACACAAAGGATAACAGGTTATCCGAAAAAATTGTTTCCACATTTACTAAAATTGTGAATGCATATTGAAGCGCAATTTTACACTAGAAATTTTATGCTCAGGGTTATGTAAAATTTAAAATTATAACACCTAAATCAAGCCAAAGAGTACATTTGGATTTGAATGACAAAATCAAAGTTCTTAATTGTCATAATCAAAGAACATCTGCAAGAAAATTGTCTTCACAATTTAATTGCAGCAGGAATCAAATAAACAATATAGTTAAAAACAAAGAGAACTTACTGAAAGAATATGCAGATTTTAAAAATCGTGGGATAAAAAGAAAGAGAAATGAAAAATGTGGTCACCCCTATTCAAGGGCCACCCCTCCTAAGGGCCAATTTTCAATGGAACGACAGGTGGTCCTTACAGAGTTTTCACTGTACTCATTGTCAGGGGCCTCGCTAAGGGGGGGGGGGGGAGCCTCCCCCCCAAACATTCGCGAATGTTATTACACTTGGCAAATTTACAAACTTAGTTGGCAAATTTGTTTAAAAATTTAATAAAAACTATAATATATTTTCTATTTCTGATAGACTTGGCAAAAATTACAAAACTAATTGGGAATATTATTAAACTTTAACAAATCAGAACTATATTGGATTTTTTAACTGTGGTAAGTTGGCAAAATTATAAAACGAGTTGACAAATACTGAAATTTGACTTGGCAATTTCAGGTTCACTCCCCCACCAATAAAAAGTCTTAGCGATGGCGCTGCTCATTGTTGAAGCTAATTCTGGGGGAACAGGAAATCAAATGTAACCATTAAGTAAATTTGTTCCCCGTTAGGGATCGAATTTTAACAAATCAATATCCAATTCATGTATTACCCTCAGGAATATCTATAACGTTCCAGATTTTAAAGTTCTATGTGAACAGGAAGTGAGTGAAAACTGAGTCACGAGATTTGACTGCCACACACAAACATAATTGTAAGTTAAGGGGCTGGTCACTCAGCTTCCAATTTCCCCTCACTAATGTAAAGTCTATGGGCATTGCATGCATTCGACTATTTAAAATATCTCCTCGGGAAATTGATATTTTTAACTTATTTTTTCTGTGTACACTTCCTAAAAGATGTCTCTTTTTTTTCTTCGTTCTCAAAATATTTCTAAAGTATAGACTTAATTTTATATAAAGTGTTAAAATCTTACTCCCAGTTCGCCCGCCTTTAACACATAAAATATTAAATTCAGCACAGATTTTAGAAATATTTTGACAACTAAGAAAAAAAGAGGCATCCTTTAAGAAGAGTACACAGAAAAAAGATGTTAAAAATATAAATTTTTCGAGAAGATATTTTAAATATACGAATGGAACAAAAGCCCATAGACTAAACATTACGGAGTGCTGTGTGACCTTACGCTGAGTGACCAGCCCCCTTAAAAGAAAGTATTAATAAATACATTAATTTTGAGGCATTTTTTTGTTAGCCCGCCACAGGTGTTCAATCGCCAAATATTGTCTGTGAACTCGTGCAATTATACACGTCTTGAAACAACAATGGATTTAATGATGCGTCTATAAACACTCGCCAAAAGTCGCCTTGTGGAGTATTTTAGAATGTATTTCAGTATCGAGAATTACACTAATCTTCATTGTAGAATACGAGCTTTGCTTGAACAGAAGCGATTCGTTCTTATGATTTGTAGCATTAAAACCTTTTCCACTTTAAAAATTAATTTGAAGAATTAAGATTTGAATATAAACTTAAAAATACTTAAAAGTAAAGATTCATCACTAGGAACACTAAAGCTTGTATCTTTTTCTTATTTGATGGTGTATTCAAATCTAAACTGCTTATTTTCTGATTCATTTTAAAATTCATTTTTGTTCTGAAACGCATCCAATTGGCAGATTCTCTTATTCAGAAACTATATAATGTGCCGTGCTCGTCGATTTTTTGATAAAAGCAGAATATATTGCAAAAAATGCTGTCAAAGTTGGCGTTTTGAGCCGAATTTCCCGAAGCGAGAGAGCTGGGAACGAAAATAATGGTCAAACTGAGAAAATAATTGTCTGTAAATTAACGTCTAATTAATTGAGCAGAGAATGAAAACACACGGCCGCTTATACATCTCTTCAAAAATCATGTCACGAAGTTCCATGTTTTTACTTTTAAAAATGAGTCTGAAAATGCGTCAGAAAATTTCGAAAGGGTGAAAAAATATTTTTTTGAGTACACGTTCACTGCCGCAAAAAGTAAGAATTTTCAAATTTCTTCTTGAAAGTCGTTTGTCACCACAAATTCTGAAAGGCAAATTTCGCTTTACAAATACAGCGAAATTTCTGCCAATAAAAAAGGCTTTTTTTTTTAAAAAATAATATTGAGAAAGTAATAAATTAAATCCACGAATATTAAAGCTACGAGTATACTCGTAGCGTGGCAGTCAAAGTGTTAATAGCATAGAATAGATTTTAGATTCCACACAACACTCCTAGTATTCAGAATAATAACAACTTTTCTGCACTCCTGCTGTAAGAGTAATACGGAAGAAAAATACAAAATTATCTAATTGAGAAAAATAATATGATTAGTACGCATGTAAACACAGAAAAATAAACTAACAGGATTTTAGAAATTAAGAATCAATTAAAATTATACGAATCACAATTCATTAAAAAATATTTATGATGCAGTCATTGTACGATAAAAAATGAATATTTTACTGTTTAATTGTTTAGTGCTGTCACTTGTCAGAACACCTATACACAGGCCAAATGACTGCGAAACTGCAACAATGAAACATTTTAAAGACAAACAAGTGGAAAATAAATTATAAATAAAACTGAACAGTGTAATATTAAAAATAAATACTATCTTATCACTTAATGGTTTAATATTATTTACACTGGCCTCCAAAAATTAAGGTACAGGGACTGGATGCTTTCGATTGCACACGGTTTGTTGAATATTTACCAACATTATTGACGAATTGTTCTTGAGTATCGGGGATGTAAAGAACATGTTTGATTTCATATTTCTCGATGAAGATTTAGTCGGGCCGACAATTAGGGGGCTAATAATAAATTTAATAATAAAATAATATTTACGATCAGCTATGCAATAGAAAATGCTGGAAATCGTTTGTCACTGCGTTAAATGACTATTTAGGTCCTGTTCAACGTTTGTGTGCATTTGTATAAGCATATCATTCATATTCGTAAAGATGTTAACGTTTTTGTGAAAAATTCAAAAGTTTTTTGTTTATAGCATACAGAGTTTTCAACCAAATTTAATACAACTTTCCGAAAACCTGACAAATAACAGTAGCAACAGTACACTGCAATTAAAACATGAATATATTGAATGTTTGATGAGATATGGGCACTTGTATGAAATAATTTTTAACTGTGCATGCGTGGAAGATTTCAAAATTTTTATTTCCTAATTTGGTAGTCAGCTAATTAGGGCAACTTATCTAAAATGTCCAGTCAAATATCGAGAAATTTCACAAAGATAGGGGCGATATAGTGAGTTGCTCTCTAAAAATAGCTTTATTATAAGGGTTTTTCCACAACTTTTCAATCAACTCACTATATCTTTCTGAGTTTCACAATATTTGACTGGACTTTTTACGGAAGTTACCCAAAATAGCTGGTTACCAAATTATGAAATAAAAATTTTGAAATCTTACACGCATGCGCAGTTAAAAATTATTTCATAGAAGTGCCCATATCTCATCAAATATTCAATATATTCATGTTTTAATTGCATTATACTGTTTCTTTGTCAGGTTTTCGGAAAGTTGTGTTAAATTTGGTTGAAAACTCTGTATGCTATAAACAAAAAAATCTTTTGATTTTTTTCACAAAAACGTTAACATCTTCACGAATATGAGTGCTCTGCTTACACAAATGCATACAAACGTTGAACAGGACCCAAATAGTCATTTACTACGGTGACAAACCATTTCCAGCATTTTCTGTTGCATAGCTGAACGCAAATATTATTTTATTATTAAATTTATTATTAGCCCCCTAATTGTACCCCCGATAAATCTTCCCCGAGAAATATGAAATCAAACATGTTCTTTACATCCCAGAAGTTCAAGAACAATTCGCCGATAATTTTTGTAGATATTCGACAAAACGTGTACAGTCGAAAGCATCCAGTCGCTGTACGTTAACTTTTGGAGGACAGTGTAACTTACATTGAGATTATAGATTGAGCAATCAATTTAGAAATCCTAAAAAGAAAATTTAAATTATGTTTTTTTTTCCTGTGGCCCTATCTTCAAAAAGAAACTGAGCAAAAATTATATGTTTTTTAATAAATTCACTTGCTTGCGCTTTCTACTAAGCTTACCCTTTAACCGTCTGGCCCGGATTTTTCCGTTCCTAGAAATCATGTTAAAATGGCTGTAAACCAAAATATTTTAAACAGAATTTTATTTTTAACCTTATATAGAAAGTAGTGATATTAAAGATATTATAGCATCAAACTGAGATTTAAAAAATATATATCCTGGGATTTACAAGCATTCTTATAAAATTACTGCAAAACCCTCGGACGGTGAAAGGATTAAAAAAAGCAAGGAAATTTTCATAATTGAGTTTCGTGCCACGCCACACATTCGTGTATCGTAGCGTAAAATTGTGGGAGAAAAACATGAACTGCCGACAAAAAATGAGACTTGATTTTCAAGATGAACATTGAATGCTTATAAAAGGGTGCTTTACCTCATTATAAAACATACAATAAAAACTGTGAAAACGGAACCTGTCTTAAACTGAAAAAATTCATGGTCATGGTATAAGAGATACCATATAAACTCATGTTTCTAAAAAAATGCAACACCATGAAAGAATAATTAGAATTGAAGGAAATTTATTCCGCAAAGACTTGTATCGATACAAATAAATGATTAAATTTACAAAAGGAACTAGTCAGGTGTGGCAATCCCAAAACTTTCTTCTATCTCATACATGTTAATACGTCCTGAAAAATGCAGCATATCAGCACCACCTGTTTAGATGATTTACACCAAAATCTAATTATCAACAACTCTGACAACTTCTAACTGAATCTGAAGTTTGATGAAAATCCATGCATTAGTTTTTTAGACAGAGCTATTGCGGAAAATGTAAAAAATTCTGCACAGCAGCGCCACCTGTTGGGCGATTTACACCAAAAAACAAATTAGGACCAATTTATGCCCGGAAGTAACTGAATCTGAAGCTTGATGAAAATTCATGCATTAGTTCTTGAGATATAGCTATTGCGGAAATCGTGAAAAAATGCAGCATTGCAGCGCCACCTGTTGGGCGATTTGCACCAAAAATTAAACAGCACCTAACTATATCCTGGACTTACTGAATCTGAAGTTTTATGAAAATCCGTGCAGTAGTAGCAGCGCCACCTGTTGGGCGATTTTCACCAAAAACTAATCAGGACCAGTTTATATCAAGGTCTAACTGAATCTAAAGTTTTATGAAATTCCGTGCATTAGTTCTTGAGATAGAGCGCCCACAAAATTTTTGTCGCATACAGACTCACAGAGGGACATGGTGGCAGAGTGACAGACAGACATTTTCTAAAAACCATCAAATCGTGTTCAGGACATTCTAAAACGTGTAAATCCGTCGAAAACCGGAAGTCGAAAATTTTCACAAATCCAATACTTTCTTCTTGTAAAGATAGAAGAAAGTAAAAAAGGAATCGCTAAAGCAAAAATGTAGTTTGTAGATTGGTTGAAGGAAGTGTTTGTTTGTAAACATGCCTTTTCCTTATAGGTAAAGGGTTAATTTTTTGGAATGCATTCTTTCCCATCTTTCGTTTCAGATACATCGATCTTCCTGGCAGAGACGAATTTCTAGACCCAAGCGACAAGAAACACAACGTTATTCAATTAGATCCATCCATGCATATTCATACTCATGTAGCTCCTATCAATAATTATGTGTATGCTCCATGGCCAGGAATATGTAAGCACTTTACTTTATTTCATTGCTAGCTGTTTAATCCGTTCTATGCACGGGAGTTGATGAATTTAATTCTAAAACCAAAATAAAAAATAACTATTCGATTTAGTAAAATATTTTTGTACTACTGTGCCTTTTTTAATGAAATTTAATTTATCATGTTATTATGGCAGCAGACGATTAAACGATATTTTTGTAATAAGGGAATAAATAGAATAAAAAGTTTTGTTGATGTTTGTGATAAAATGTGCTTCTTTATTTTTAAAAATTTGTAATAATTAAGCGCAATTAAATAATCTCTAATTATTTGCATGTGAGGTAAAATAATTATCCTAATACCCGCTAAAGCTTCTTATTATTGCAGCGTGGCGTACGTAATATGTATATCTCTAATTATTTGCATCTGAGGTAAAAGAATGATCGTAATACCCACTACAGCTTTTTAGTATTGCAGCGTGGTGTACGTAATATGCAATGCGTCTTGCAATAGAAAGGTATTGTTGTGTTAAGAATTTTATTGTGAATTTTTAATTGTTGGCAGCTGCTATAAGGAAAAATGCTTAAACTTGATAGAAAATTGCTGAAAAATTGGTGGTGTTTTATTAATTAAAAGTTAAATATAAATTATTTTGATTCCGGATTGCTGTAGTTGCCCCGGCCGTGTTTTAATACACATGTACATAACATTTCACAATTCTGGCTTCCAAACTGTGGATTTGTATAGCGTTACAGAGAGAGACAAATTTTCATTTTTATATATTGCTTTATATTATATTTTATTAATTATTATATTATATATTTTATATATTTTATTTTTATTATTTTATATAATTTGCTTCGGGAAATAAATGTATTCTTCTTGTCTTTTTTTAATGAGAAAAATATATAATTCAAAATATAGCAACTTTTAGCTTAGAAGTCGAATAGTGGTATTTTTACCTGTTTATACAATATTTCTATATCTTTACCCAACTTATAGTCCAGGCAATAGAGACCGTATAGGGACTCTACCTAGCAAAATTAATGGTAGTACTGGAAATCGGCTTTCTAGATGTTTTTTTGGGTCGCTGAATCCGAATTTGTAACTTCCCACCAAAATTTCCCCCGGCAACCCCCCCCCCCCAAATTTTGGTAAAAAGCCCCCCAAAAAAGGTTTTTATTAAAAAAATCAATTGTTTTATTGTTTTAGGGGAAAAGTAGCTAGAAATTAAGAAAGTAGGCAAAATTTGCAACAAATTAGATGTATGACATTATGACTTAGGATGAAGAGGAAGGGGGGATCTGCCTCGGAACATGCGCCGCAGTGCTGCGTGGACTAAGTTGCGCAATTCCACTTAACCACTCACACGTTTACATTAGCCCTCCCATCTTCATTCCGAACTTTCTCTATAAGGTTTACTTTAAGTTTTTTGAGTCGCTGAATCCGAATTTTTAACTTACCCCCAAAATTTCCCCCCCCCCCCCAAATAGTGGTTTTTAAACTTGAATTTCTTATTGTTTTAGGGGAAAATCATTACGAAATTCAGAAACTAGACAAAATTTGCAACAAATAGGATATATGACATTATGACGTAGGATAAACAGGGAGAGAGGGGGCTGCCTCGGAACATTCCCCGCGCACTTTTCTCAAAAACCAATTTTTTTCAAAAAATCAATTTTTGGGGGGGTTGCCGGGTGAAATTTTGGTGGGAAGTTACAAATTCGGATTCAGCGACCCAAAAAACATCTAGTGGGTCGAAATCCAGTACTACCATTAATTTTGCCAGATAAAATCCCCTATTGACTAAGGACTTCATCATTTAGTGCACGTAGCGCCGCAGTGCATTTTCCGAGGCAGCCCTCACCCTCCCCGTTCATCCTAATTCATAATGTCATATATCCTATTTGTTGTAAATTTTGTCTAGTTTCTGAATTTCGTAATGCTTTTCCCCTAAAACAATAATAAGAAATTTAAGTAAAAAACAACTATTGGGGGGGGGGGGTTCGGGGGGGAATTTTTGGGGGAAAGTTAAAAATTCGGATTCAGTGACCCAAAAATATTAAAGTAAACCTTATAGAGAAAGTTTGGAGGGGAGATGGGAGGGCGAATGTAAACGTGTTACGCAGCACCGCGCGCATGTTCCGAGGCAGATCCCCCCTTCCCCTTCATCCTAAGTTATAATGTCATATATCTAATTTGTTGGAAATTTTGTCTACTTTCTGAATGTCTAGATACTTTTTCTCTAAAACAATAAAACAATTGATTTTTTTAATAAAAACCTTTTTGGGGGGGGCTTTTTACCAAAATTTGGGGAGGTTGCCGGGGGAAATTTTGGTGGGAAGTTACAAATTCGGATTCAGCGACCCAAAAAACATCTAGAAAACCGATTTCCAATACTACCATTAATTTTGCTAGGTAAAATTCCCTATTGCCTGGACTATTATCTTTATCTTCTGTAACTACCTAAAAGGTAGGACCTTCTCTGGACTTTATTCTCCCTTTCGGCTTAAGGCTACAAAAACCGCCATTTTACCAATTGTGACGTCATAGAAATACTGTCCATTGTATTTATCGCATGCAGACGATTACAAAAAATTTTGTTTGCACTTAAAATAATATAAATAGTTTAGCATTTGTTTCCAGCTAATAATCCATAAAGAAATAGACCCTATTCTTACTTTCTGTTTTAAAGGCTATAAAAATCGCCATTTTACCAATTGTGACGTTTACAGAATAGTAAATTTTGCCTTTTTAAATCGCCGTAATCTGCCAATTAAACAAGGCAAGAATTTCTATTAAATTTTTGTGGTCTGAAAAAGCGGAAGAGTTGGCAGCTATGTTCGGAATACTGTCTATATCGAGAATGGCGTCTCTCAGGGAAGTTTAGTTAGCACCTGGCTCTTTAACCTCTACATCAATGATATTCCTGAAATTCCTGACATTTTAATCAGACACATCCTCTTAGCATTATACAGGGATGCAAGCGCTGCGCCACAAATGACTGATTTTCACCACTAAATTTTAATACTCCCTCTGTCCCAAATTAGTTGCTATATTTGATTATTTTTGTACTGATTATTGATACTGATGATTTTTTGATTTTGTTTGAACATTTTTTAGAGATTTCAGGGTGCTATGCTATCAATGAGCAACATTTACTTACTAAGCATTCGTTCCGTCTCACCTTAAATAAGTAGTAAATTAGTTTTAAAAAATCTAGGATTCGCACTCTCTTAAGCCACGCCCCATTTTGTAAGGATTCTTGCATCAGTAATCGCATAAAACTACCTTCTAGCAAATGAATCGTTAATTCTTTAGGAAGAAAATGATCTTTATGGTGTACTGGTAGTACAGTTCTTACAAAATGGTGTCTATCTACTAAACTGCATCGGAAGTTCTTTATGACTCCACCCACTTGAAATGTAGCTACTAATTTGGGACAAAATTTTCGACCTAAATGTCGCAACTAATTTGGGACGGAGGGAGCAGGGCCTGATTACCGCACAGGCCAACTAGGCCGTTGCCTTGGGTCCACTGCTGAGGGTAGCCCAAATTTAATCTCGAAAAAAATTTCTTAAAATTGCAGCTTCCAGCAATTATTTTCTCAAAAAAGAAAAACGAATTTGGTTAGCCTGGCAATCGTATGATAAATCTAATGATAAATCCCTCGAATACTCCCAGGGAAAAAATCTTGTTACTATTTGGTGTGAGGGGCCCCCAAAAAGGTGCTGGGCCTTGGGCCCCCTACAATATTAATCGGGCTCTGGAAGGGAGTACTATTCTTTGGCTTAATAAATCTCAGAAATTCTGTCATTAAATAATGTGAGGAATACTATACAAATTTAGTGGTAGCAATCAGCTTTTGTGGAGCAGCGCTTGCATCCCTGCATTATATGCAGATGACACGCCCACCAAGCATGCAAACATATACTGTGATTACTAGACTCCAATCCTACCTTCAGACTCGTTATATATGGCTTAGGAAATGGCGTATTAAAGTCAATGCAGCAAAAAGAGCCGCCATGATTTTTCCAATAAATCTATCTCCCCCGACATAAGCTTACTCTTAATGGTGATGATATACCCCGGGTCACCAACTATAAATACCTAGGTATTTACCTAGACTCAAAATCAGCATGGGCGAGGCAGATGAAGGATGTCTAACACAAATCTACCAAAGCCCAAGGATCCCTTAAATCTTTATTGAATATATTAAAAGATATATCTCTCTTATGCCATTCATTTACTGATTTGAAACAATAAAATTATTTAAGTTAAAGCACCAATTATTAAAGGTGTGAACATTAACAATTATTACGTCAATAAATGAATAAGATAATAAATAAATAAAAATTAAAATATCTTGAAAATGAAAAAAAAAGTAATTTTTGTCAGCCTATTAAAATATTAAATTGATTTCTAATCTCCCTATATACGAGGTAAATTAAAATCGGATTCAAAATTTGAAGGGGGGGTGGGGGGTGGCTAGGCCTGAGCTTGCTCTGCTTAATAGAAAATTAGGCTATGAGAATACGGATGTAGCGTCCAAACTTTAACATTCACAATGCTGACAAATATCGGCAGGTATAGTATTGAAAATTCTAAAATTTATTTCCTTTAAATGTTCACCTAAAATTTTAAAGAAATTATTTGACCGTTTTTATTAACGTGTTACATATATTTAGCATGAACAAACGGTCGATTAATTTCCATGGTGATTTTCTTCAATGTCAGGTTTATACAACGTTGCAACTAATACAAACTTTCATTGGAATTCTGGTGATGATGCTACTATGACATAGTATTTAAAAAAAGAATCAAAAGTTCCATTTAACATCTGCATGCAACAATTACTGAAATCATATATTACGTTTCAAACAATTAAAAAAATTACATTCATAACACTTGAAAAAAAAATTAAATTTTGATAGTTAATTTTAGTGATATTTTACTTATAGCATTCTTTAGTGACTAAAAAAAGAAAAAGAAAATAATAGATTATTCTTAGCCTAACTTTTTATAACATTATGAAAAACATACCTTGCTTTGAAATAAATAGAATTGTTTAATAAGGCATTAGAAAAAAATCTATTTTCATACGTAGAGGTGGCTATATATACCTGTTAAATTATCAGTTTACATTTCTAACTTTTTATTTTTTGCTACACCTGGGAAGGTTGGAGGAGAAATTAATTTAAAATTAATTACAGATTATTAACTTGTAAAAATTTGTTCATTCTGCAATAATTAAATTATTAGAACTGTAATTTTTAAAATGTTTTTGAAAAATAAGTTTCTTATTTCATATCCGTACTAAGGAAAACAAATTGAATATATATATAAAAAAAAAAAGAAAAGATAAGAAAACGTTAATGCCCTGATTAGGATTCGAACCTGGGTTATTGCGGCCACAACGCACTAACCACTATACAATCAGAGCGACAGTACTTCTTATTTCTAAAAATCAACTCATTCCTTATCTATTTTCAAAGCAGGAGATAGGTGTGTAATAATGTGAAATAGAAACTAAAGCAAGTCAAATATTAAAGAAGCTTATGTTTTACACCGCTAGATAGCAGCACCAAATCTTTAAATGGCTTTTGCACAAAAATGCCGATTTCATTTAGAATTAAAGTTTTTATAGATAATCGATAATCCTGTCTGAAAAATGCTACAAATTTTGATATCACATTTCATCGTTGAATTGGATCTTGTAATTCAATTTCATTCTTTCTTTTTTATTTACCCATCATACGTAGTATAGGGTAAGTCTTGCAATCGTTTTGAATTTCGAAAAAAAAATTTTTTTTGACGGATTTACACATTTCAGACACTGAAGATTCCGAAAACCATAGGCCCCACCAGTGGCCGAGAGGTTCTGCTCTCGAAGCGGGTAGACGAGAGGTGCTGGGTTCAATCCCGCCCGTCGGCCTAATCGCTCGGAGTTTTCGTGGTTTCCTTCGAGCCGTGGATTTTCCATGCGTAAAAACGGATTAGGTTCCCTTAGAAAGACCCCCCACGGAGGGCGCTCCACCCCCCCCCCTCCCCGGGCCCATATCCTGCGTGTAGATAATTGGCCGTCAAAAATCAACCCAGCCCGAAAAACATATTTTTAGAAAAAAAAAATTTTGCTGTCCGTCTGTGTGTGTGTGTCTGTAAACGCTCTATCTCCCGACGAAATTGAGATAGAGACTTGAAATTTGGTGTGTACTTAGGAAGTAGTAATGGAAAGAAGCCTATTGAATATCGGTAACCTCAATTATCGGGACTATTTTGTCCGGATTCTCGAAATATTCGTTCTGATAAAAGGTACACAACAATTTTCGAAATTGTTTATTTGAAGGAGTGAATATAAAAACAATAAAAAATCATAAATTTTGCATAAAGAATGAAATCGATCGGATAATTAGTTGCCGAGATATTTGTAATCATATTTTTCCTATTATATCATATTTTTCCTATATTTCCATATTTTCCCCTGTAATCATATTTTTCCATAATTTTATTTGTAATAACGTAGAATTGTGATTGAAAAAAATACGACGGATTGGGGAAGGGGGGGTGGGGGGTGGCACCATTTACATCCGCCCCGGGTGCCACCCATCCTAGCTACGCCGCTGGATGATGCTACTATGACATAGTATTTAAAAAAAAAATCAAAAGTTTCATTTAACAGCTGCATGCAACAATTACTGAAATCATATATTATGTTTCAAAGAATTTAAAAAAATGACATTCATAAATAGACTAACGTGCAAAATCTATATATGAAGAATTTTTCTTTCAGTTTTGCCAAAAACTCATAACATTAAAAAAAAATAAAATAAATTTTGATAAGTAATTTTAGTGATATTTTACTTATAGCATTCTTTAGAGACAAAATAATAATAATAATAATAATAATAATAGATTATTCTTATTCTAACTTTTTATAACACTATGAAAAAGTACCTTTCTTTGAAAGAAATAGAATTGTTTAATAAGGCACTAGAAAGAAAAAAAAAAAAAAAAGCTATTTTCATACGTAGAGGTGGCTATATATAACTGTTAAATTATCAGTTTACATTTCTAACTTTTTATTTTTTGCTACATCTGGTAAGGTTGGAGGAGAAATTAATTTAAAATTAATTACAGATTATTAACTTGTAAGAATTTATTCATTCTGCAATAATTAAATTATTAGAACTGTAATTTTTAAAATGTTTTTGTAAAATAAGTTTCTTACTTATTTCATAACCATACTAAGGAAAACAAATTGAATATGTATAATATATATATATATATACGAAAAAGTTAATGCCCTGAGCAGTATTCGAACCTGGGTTATTGCGGCCACAACGCAATGTACTAAAAACTGTACGATCAGAGCGACAGTACTTGCATTTCTAAAAATCAACTCATTCCATATCTATTTTCAAAGCAGGAAATAGGTGTGTAATAATGTGAAATAGTTGGTTGTGTTTATGACGGGCAATTATCATCACGAGGGATATAGACCTTAAGAGAGAGGAGTGCCCTTCCTGGGGGTCTTTCTAAGGGAACCTAACCCGTGATGTGAAATAGCAAGTAAAGCAAATACAAATATTAAAGAAATGTTTTACACCGCTAGATAGCAGCACCAAATTTTCAAATGGTTTTTGCACAAAAATGTTGATTTCATTCAGAATTAAAGTTTTATAGATAATCGATAATCCTGTCTGAAAAACGCTACAAATTTTGATATCACATTTCATTGTTGAATTGGATCTTGTAATTCAATTTTTTTCTTTCTTTTTACTTTCTTTATAAGAAGAAAGTATCGGATGCGTGAAAATTTTCGACTTTCGGTTTTCGAAGGATTTACACGTTTTAAGGGTCAGAGATTCCGAAAAAACATGTTTTTACAAAATGTCTGTTTGTGAGTCTGTCTGTCTGTATGTGACACAAATTTTGCAGGCGCTCTATCTCAAGAACTAATGCACGGAATTTAATTAAAATTTATATTCAGTTAGTCCCTGATATAAATTGATGCCGATTAGTTTTTGGTGTAAATCGCTGAATTGCTAGGCAACATTTTTCACGATTTCCACAATAGCTCAATCTCCAGAATTAATGCACGGATTTTCATCAAACTTCAGATTCAGTTAGTCCCTGACATGAATTGACGTTTTATAGATTTTGGTGTAAATCGCTCAACAGGTGGCGCTGCTCTGCTGTACTTTTTGTAATTTCCGAAATAGCTCTATCTCGAGAACTAATGCTTGGATTTTCAACAAACATCAGATTCAGGTATACCTTGATATGAATTAGCACTGTTTATGTTTTGGTACAAATCGCTCAACAGGTCGCACTGCTAAGCAGCATTTTTCAAAATTTCCACCATAGCTCTATCTCAGTAACTAATGGCTCCACCAGTGGCTGAGAGGTTCTGCTCTCGAGGCTGGTAGACGGGAGGTGCTGGGTTCGATCCCAATCGCGCCCGTCGGCCTAATCGTTCGGAGTTTTCGTGGTTTTCTTCGAGCCATGGATTCCCATGAGTAAATACGGATTAGGTTCCCTTAGAAAGACCCCCACGGAGGGCATCCCCCCGGGCCTATATCCCTAGTGTAGATAATCGGCCGTCAAAAATCAACCAACCAACTCAATAACTAATACACGAATTTTCATCAAACTTCAAATTCAGATGTACTTTGATATGAATTGGTGCTAAATTGATGTAATTTCTTGTACTATTTAAATGATTTAATTGACGTGATTTATATAGAAGAAAGTTTTGTGATGGCCACAACGTACTAGTTTTTTTTTTGTTTTTGTTTTTGTTAATAAAGTAAAACTAAAATTGGACTTCGACTATATTATGTGTGGGTACTTTTCCAGTATAAGGAGGCCCCACCAGTGGTCGAGAGGTTCTGCTCTCGAAGCTGGTAGACGGGAAGTGCTGGGCTCGATCCCAATCGCGCCCGTCGGCCCAATCGTTCGGAGCTTTCGTGGCTTTCTTCGAACTTTGGTTCTCCAAGCGTTAATACGGGCTAGGTTCCCTTAGAAAGACCTCCGCGGGAGGCACCCCCCCCTTAGGGCCCATATCCCACGTGCTGATAATTGGCCGACATAAATACAACCAACCAACCAACCAATCCAGTATAAATGTCTTGGCGAGAGAAGGAAATTTTCACGCATATTTTCTAACAACCTATTCACTGTCCCATATACATAAGCATTTTTTACAATATTAATACAATTTATTTATTTGTTATAAGCAAGTAATTTGTCTGCTTTTATATGCAAACATAAGTAAATTGTATATAAAAAAACAATAATAATAATAATAATAATAATTTATATAAATTCAATGTTTTTATGTATGTTACGATATTTTGTAACATTCAGACGAAGACTGAGGTCACAACAAAAACATCGCTCTGTGTGACTTCATTAGAATATTATTCTAAAGCCACTCGCAAAATTCCATATTCAGGAATATTAATCAACACCATTCTGCCACTTATCTAGTAGATTAAATTTAAAAAATCAAAAAACCCGACTGCGTAAAAAGCAAACTAATTAATTATTTCTCATCAATGTGAAACTATTTTTTATATTACTTACCTATTTTTTTATTTACTCATATTGATTACTTTTAAGTTGTGTTTAATTGTTAGTTCCTATCCATAAACACTGTATTGACGAGGCTTATAGATGTGTATGAAGGTTAGAGTTGCAGTAAAGCTAGAGATCCTATACCTACACGCCCCACCAGTGGCCGAGAGGTTCTGCTCTCGAAGCTGGTAGACGGGAGGTACTGGGTTCGATCCCAATCGCGCCCGTCGGCCTAATCGTTCGGAGTTTTCGTGGTTTTCTTCGAGCCGTGGATCTTCCATGCGTTAATACGGATTAGGTTCCCTTAGAAAAACCCCCACGGAGGGCACTCTCCCCGGGCCTATATCCCTCGTGTAGATAATTGGCCGTCAAAAATCAACCCAACCCAACCTATACCTACACAGCTTCCAGGTCGTGTAATATTTAAACGGAGATTCTGACTATAAAATAGTCAATGAGACATCATCTTCATTTTGAAAGACCTATCCAATGATATGCCACTCAATAGGGTGGGTAATTTTTTTTTTTTTCGTCTCTACCGCCATTTTGTATTTTACGGCCGCCATTTTGAATTTATAAAAACAAAACCTACCCTATAACCATTGGTGAACCAACGGTGAAATGGAGCCCATTTCACCGTTGGCAGTAGAGCTGAAAGGTACGCCTTTCTGACTCTCTGTCCTCCCCCCCCCCCCTTTTTTTTTACACAGTGTTTTAATTTTGCTTTTTATTTTAAGCACTGATGATGAAACCTTAGAGGTTTTGAAACAGCTATATGCTTTTTAAACATATTTTATTTGTGTCTTTATACGTTGTTTCTTTTTCTTAAAATATCGGCACAAAGTAAAATCCTTCCCCACTTTTTGTATATCACAGATTATTACAGGGGTGATTTTGTTCCGAATTTTCCAAAAATTTAAGGCATTCGGTTTCGAAAATTCGGACATAAAAAAATATCACGGAAAAATATTGAAAATTTCGGCAAATGGTCCACGAAAAAAATCATTTGTGTCAATCATCAGGAGAAAAGAACGCAAATTTCGGCGAAGGATCGTAAAAAAACAAAACCACGAATTTCGTCAACGGATCGCTTAAAAACGCGAATTTCGCCGATTTTCTCAGGAAAAATCGACCATTTCGTCAAAGGATCAGGGGAAAAACGTGAATTTCATCAAAGAATCGCGAAAAAAAACGCGTTTTACGTCAAAGAATCGCGGGAAAATACAAATTTCGGCAATCTTTGCAGAAAAATCGTCAAAGGATCGGCGGAAAAATAAGGATTTCCTCAAAGAACCCCGAAAACCCCCACAAATTTCATCAAAAAGAAAAAAAAAAAAAAAAAAAAAAAAAAAAAAAAAAAAAAAAAAAAAACTTATTTTATCAAAGGATTGCAGAAAGAACGCTAATTTTTTCAAAGGATCGGAGAAACAACGCGAATTTCGTCAAAAGATTGCGGAAGAAACGCGAATTTTATCAAAAGATCGCAAAAAACCTCGCAAACTTCGTAAAAGGACGCTAATAAAAACCTGAATTTCGTCAAAGGATCGCAGAAAAAACGCGATTTTGGTTTAAAGATCGCGAAAAAACACGCGATTTTCGTCAGAGGATTGCGAAAAAACGCGATTTTCGCCAAATGATCGCGAGAAAAAAACGCGAAATTCGCCAGAGAATGGCGACTTAAGACGACGAAAATTAGTTGCCAAATCGAAAACTTTAGTCGCCACGTGGGGACTGGCGTCCGTGAATCCGCATCTATAGCACCTCAATGATGTATGTCAATATCAATGTGTTTGAAATAGTGTAGCATAAATACGTCGCAGACGACCGTAATGTAACATATTCTTTTGAGAGTCCCTATTGATGAACTATAATATAT
The DNA here is from genome assembly GCA_963932465.1 of Maratus speciosus. NCBI lineage: Eukaryota > Metazoa > Arthropoda > Arachnida > Araneae > Salticidae > Maratus > Maratus speciosus. Next base: position 413,940,594 of record OZ010794.1, read on the forward strand.
TGAACCCACTTTATGTTCTTTACCGAATGTGCCATAGTAAATCTCATTAACACTTATCAATTGCATGGGAAACCGAATATATTTACGCGACGGCAGACAAAAAAACCGAATTCACAAACACTTTCCGACTATGTTGGAAAGTGTTAAAAAGATAGATAGATTTTGTTATAGATTGTTTTAACACCATGATGGTTGGTGGGATATATTATATCCCATCTAATTTTAATCAAGATTTGCACCAGAATTTTTAATTAAATTTTAATTTTATAACTTTATAAGTTGTAAAATTGTTCTTCCTTATTTTGAAATAAAATTTTCGAAGATTCCAGTATGAATTCAGCATTACAAAAACACAATTACTTACCCTTGAAAGTGTTAACAAGTTATTTTTTTTTCTTTAAATGTTTATAATGTTTATAAAGCATGAATATAGTGGAATATACAACTGCATTTTTTTTTTTTTTTTTTTGACATACAGTTACATGCATATACTCATATAAGTAAAATTGCGGATACATTAATATGATTGTATAAGCTATTTATTTACTTAAGATAACTTATATATAATTCACCATAAAGTGTTAATTATTTATTTAATTAAATATATTATTGCCGTATAAATAAAATCCTAAACTTCATGTATTTTTTTTGTATAAAACATCACGGAGAAATCTGTGAAAGGGAAATAATATAGTAATTTATGTATTTATTTCATTTTGGAACTAAATGAAAAGAACTAAAAAAAAAATACCAATGCCGTGACCAGGATTCGAACCTGGGTTATTGCGGCCACAACGCAATGTACTAACCACTATACGATCACGGCGACGTTCGATTTTGCACTTTACACAAATTAGTCCATTTTCTGATCTATTTTCGATTCAGGAAATGGCAGGAGAAGGCGACGGATCTGGAACGAAGCAAAAGATTTTTAAACAAAGTTACTTTCCTCTGCTAATAGCTGGCAGCACCAAATATGTTATATGGATTTGGGCCATTCCATGTCATGCGTTGTGTCGTTGTATGGGACACCAGCTTTTCTACATATTATATATACTGCTTTTTTTACAATGCTATTATATCCTCAAATTAAAACAACTATGATAATATGAAAATCTAGGGTTTCTTGTTATTTTTAATGTATAGTTTATATTTTAGCAATTTATAAGTTAATAGATAAAGGATAAAGGTATATATGTGTCACGTGCAGGACATTTTGTCCATATTTCATGGAATGAACAATTTGAACCATGCCTGATATTGGAAATAGAAATTTTTTGTGATATTTCGAGTTTTGTGTGCTACTACGATTTTCACGTATCATAAAATTCCCTTGTTAGGCAATTCTCAAATCCCCTGCTCAACAACGAGAATCTTTCTGACACATTTTTAAACTTAAGGGGACCGGGAAAGCAAAATTCAACCAAAAAATCGATTTTTACTTTTTTTATATCATTAAATAGTTTAAACCAGTGATTCCCAACCTTTATATGGCCGAGCCCGACCACCAAAGTTTCGCTAGAATCATGATGTCCCCCCCCCCCTCCCCGTTCTATATTATATAAATCTTATTGCATAAAAAATAAACTTTTATTTTCCCGGAAGAATCCGAAAATAGCATTAACTCTAATAAGTGATTTCACATTCTTTAATTTATCAAAATCATATTTTTTTTTATTAAAAGTATGTTTTTAACATAACTCTATGAATGCAATGAGACCATGGATCTTCGCATTTACATCTTCAAAAGTTCTATTGTTTTTTGGCAAATTATCTCAAATTATAAGTGATAAATAGTCTACATTTTCATCTTCATAAAATTTCTTGAAATCTCTCTCACATTTTGTATTACATCTGATAGAATTAATACATTTTATAATAAGTTTTAATACTTCATTAACAACAAGTGATAATTTTTTTTATCATCGAGACTGTACGGATAACATAATTCACAAGTAACATTTCCGGATTTGCGATTTTATCCAATTTAAGTAACTATTTCTCTTTCCACTCATAACTTTGATAGTGGGCTTTCTTTTTCGCATTATTATTTGACAGCCATATTCTCTCCAGTTTTAAATTTTAAAATGTATATGTCATGAAATATGTTTATATATTGTGTATTTTATCTGTAGAAGAGCCATAAGAAGTTTACTTTCTACCCATTTCCTTCCGTGATGCGCACGGGGATTTACTAATTTCATGAAAGTAGTACCTCATTTAGATAATTGAAAATATTTTTTAGATTAAAAATGTCTAAATAGTCAATTTTAGATACACCCTACAAAATTTCATATGTAAAAGTTCCTTCATTGCATATGTGATAAATATAATATTGTACTAATGTAAAAGATGTGCAAGTTTTTTTTTTTTAAATAAATAATAAGAAAAAGAGGTGTGTGTTACTAAAATAATATTGCAACCAGAAAAATTAAGGTGCTTTTTTAATATATTAAAGATGTCAATATATATTACCTGTTCAGTACCTGTTCAGTACCTTAAAAAAACTCATATACTTATTCTAGTGTCAGTGTATTTTTGAAGTTTTAAATGGGAAAGTTTCGAATATTAATTTTTATTCCGTTATTTTTAAATTTTTTCATCTATTATTTCAAAATTTTTCATCTATTAATGCAAAACTCGTTCATAAAAAATCTTCATTTTTTTTTTTTTTACTTAAAATTTTTTTTATAAAATTCATAATCAATATTTTAAGAAATCCTGAAGACAAATTAAAATGATACATTTTCTGTACACAAAAGTGTAAAAATTTTGTAAATCGAGTAAGTACTTCCAGAGTTATATCAACAATTAAATATGTTTAAAATTTTAAAATTTAATTAAAAAAATATTTAAAATTTTTCAGATTTTTTTTACATGCAATATTCTTATATTAAAACATATTTCAGAAAAAATTTTCATAACAAAATCTCTATAAATAAAAAAAAAACTTAATTTTGAGCCCCGGGCCTCCTTAAATGGTTTCACGAAAAATTCTGTTACGTAATTACAAAAAGTGCGTTTTCAGCTGTGCTATGCCTTTTCAAATTTTACCAAATCTTTGCACGCTATATGGTGTGTATAAAGTTTACATAGAAGTAACACAGGGATATTCAAATTAATTACCTTTTCTGGACGGGATTTGCTGCAAATGTGTTTTCAAGTGTGTTACCTGTTTTTTCAATTGAACTAAATTTTATTGTATACTGTATGTGTGAGAATAATTCATACACGGGTTGAAATAATAGGGAATACATTTTAAAACTTTATTTGAATACATTATTGAAATTTTCTATATAAAAATGCTTTTTGGCGCTATTAATGGGAAATCTAAAAATATATATTAAATGTAAATAGTCTATTAGAATTTAAAAAAAAAGTTTTTGCCTATTTATTTTCTGTAACCCGTTAAGCGTTGGATTTCCTAGTCTACCTATTTTATAAAGGACAAACGTGCCCGTGAGTAAAGCTGACGTAATTTTAACGGTGGCAACACTAGACAATTAAATTTAAGTTTTACTGCAATTGTATTAAACTTCTAAACATCGTGCATTTTAAATTTTTACACCATCTAATTGGAGGGGGTGGGGGGGGGGGCAATGCACTTTCACATGAAATTTCTTTGAAAACTGTTTCGCAATTTGTTTGAAAAATTTATCTCCATTTACTCAATTTTTACTGTTTTTAAAATAATTTTCGAGCATGATTTTTTTAAAAAATGTATTTCTATCGAGATGATTTTATGATTACGAAAAATAAATCCGTTTGTATTTAAATTAATATAGATAACTCAGCAATTGTTTCCAGCTTATGTTTCATAATGAACTTAAAACATTTACCAATAAATAAATAAATTAATTAAAAATCAAATGTAAAAATGCAAATTTAAGACAAGTAATTAAACCATGCACTTAAACTACTGAAATGATCAAAATCAAAAAGGCTGATTGTAAACAGTGATCTTTGGCGATTTCTTCGACGTTTAACTTCTGGAGCGTTTCGTATTGGTTTCGCATTAGTGTTAATAAATTTGAAAACTTTTTTTAAACGCATAATTACTATTTTTCAAATGAATATGATTTTTGGTATTGTTAGTGCGCATTCTAAAAAATCTATTAAATTTCAAAAATCTATTAGAGTTATCATTTTTTTAGAGTTACATACTTAAAAAGTAAAAACGGAACCATTATAAGATCACTCCTGTGTCTGTCTGTCCGTCTGTCACAGCTATTTTACTCGTAAACTATGGAACGTGGAATGTTCAAATTGGGGGGAAGTAATAAAGACTATTGACCCACATATTTACAAATTATTAAAAATTCACAAATAAATTTAGAAAAATGTAGAGGGGCTAATTAATTTATTTGAAAAAAAAAATGCTTTTTCTTTGTATATCGTGTGGGTAAAGGCTTTCGTAACGCTGCACTCAAAAATACATTTCTTTTAATTTTAGGTATTATATTTTCAGAGATATCGTCGGAAATGTAGTGCAAAAATATGTCCCCCACCCCCTTCTATTTCCGAATGGTTGGTTGATTTTTGACGGCCGATTATCTGCACTGGCGATATGGGCCCGAGGGAGGAGTGCCCTCCGTGGGGGTCTTTCTAAGGGAACCTAACCCGTATTTACGCATGGAAATCCATGGCCCGAGGAAAACGACGAAAGCTCCGAGCGATTGGGCCGACGGGCGCGATTGGGATCGAGCCCAGCACCTCCCGTCTACCAGCTTCGAGAGCAGAACCTCTCAGCCACTGGTGGGGCCCCCTCTATTCCCGAATATACTGAAACTAAAATTATGAAAAAATTAGATGTAGTTGGCGTTAATTTAAACCTTGCAGGAAAACTATAGCGATTACCTTAGGTCACTAGTTTTTGAGAAAAGCGCATTTTTCCATTACACACAAATTTCGATTTGCAGGCATTCAGCAAAGATCTTGAGGAGCGCTGGAGGTACCTATAGTAGCAGAAATATAAAAGCATTGTTGATAATGATTTTCGAAAAAAGAAAAAATCGTTAGTAATCAGCCGAGCTATTAACCTTTAAAGATACGGCCGGGTTGGATATACATAATGACAGGGGCGGCGTACTCTATGTACCATTGGTTTTTAAAGCCCAGGTACATCAACTTTTAATGATATATTTGTGCAATGCAATCCCCAGTAGCAGTATAAAAGCAATAAACGTCAAATTGTTAAAAACAAACTAATTTAATTAGAATTAATCACATAAATACTATGGGATTCGCGACTAGTTTGCATTGAGTGGATCTGTCAATACGCCTTCCGTGTCTTTAAAAGTTAATTAAAAACCTATCTGGAAAAACGCGAAACGGACCAAAACGGCGTTGCAATTTTGCGACCTCCTTTCGAAGTGCGCTTAGCACAATGCCAAGTTTAAACTTTGAACAAGGGTTTTGTTTTAGCTACACTGTAAAAAGAAAAGATTATTTCTACGCTGAATTTAGTTTTATGTAATGCCAAATGAAGTTTAAATATGCACTACTTTTATTGTCATTACCGAATTAAGTTCACCATAAACAGACTAGGATAAGATTAAAAAAAGAGTTAAGCTTCATATCTTTTTGAACTTCTATGATATATCCATTCATACTTTTCTAGTTTGTACAGCTATACCCAACCCTCTGTTGTATAGTTTTTTGTTCAAAGTCTTATTATTCTTTTAGCAATGATTTTTTTTTAATAATGCAGTTAATAATTCATATATTTATTGTACGGAACCCTCTTAGAGCGAGTAATACTCTCACTTGATTGTTTATTTTTTTTAATGTTTTCACCTATATTTTGTAACCCGAGAAACTCGGGTTGGATTTCCTAGTTTTTTTAATCCAAATAATTCCCTCTTTGTTTTTCAGATATTTTCAGGGTAGATAATTCCTATAACTGGTTCTCAGGAAGGAGGTGCATACATAGAATACGAGTTGAACCACCCGAAAAATGCTGAATATACAGAACCTCCCAAAAAGTAGTATTTAGGAAACAATGATTTCATATATAGCAACAATGCAATGGTATACATATATTAATTTAAACTTTTTTTTTCTTATATTTGCGAATGTATTTTAATAAAGTTATTCTAATAGAACAAGGATTTGCAATTTTTTTCTTTTCCTACTTAAGACTACTTAAGTTTGCCTACATTAAAATGGCCATTTTCGAAACTTTTTTATGCTGTTTTATTTGAAAGAGCAATTGGCCAATTTAATACACAGGAAATGATGTGAAATACCGAAAGCGGGCGTAAGAAGGCCAGGAGAAATGTAAACAATGTTTCTATGCATCATTTTCTAACTTTTTTTTAACGTAAAAGCACTAATAAACCTTAACTGACACTTCTAGATTAATTTTATATGTATCTGAAATATATAAAAGGATTATTTAACCCTCCTTTAGGCGCGTGACATTCACTAACATGTTTAGGCGAGTGGTCTACATTCGTAGACTAAGATTTATTACTATTTATTATTAAAAAAAAAAAAAAAAATCAATAAAAACTGTTGCATTCCTTTCTTTTAAGTGTTTTAAGCAGTAATGATAGAATTTAAGAAAATTTAATTACGTTTCTAGCAGTTGTTAGGAACAATGAAAATTTGTTCTTAGTTAAATTATGTTACCTAAAATATATCTGAAAAAAAATGGTAATTATTTATACGAAATATGTATTTTTTTAAATATTTCAATTAATTTTGAAGATATTTTAAAACTCCCACTTCAGTGCACAGCTAAATGTAAAAGTAGTATGTAGTACAAAGGAAATTGAAATATATTTAATTGGATTGAGTGTACGCTGTCTAACGCAAGCATGAAATCTTTCTATATATATAAAAAAAATAACACTTTGGAAATGGACCAATGAAAATCTGCGTAGATACCGCGAAACGCACCTGATTGGACACAGCTTTCTGACGCTATAAGGGAGTTACGGACTCGGCTCTGTCGCCAAAAGTGGTGCCAACTTGTCGCTATTTCCAGTATTTCGCCAAATTTTATTGACTCCCATTGAAATCCAATAGGATTTACTTGCTTGCAGAAAATAAATAAATTGAGATATTTCAATGCAACAAAAACTAATATTAGCTAATGAATAGAGCTTAATTGAACTATTTACATTATTTTTAAGCACAAACACTACTATTTACAATATTCGTAACACTATATATATAATTTTACATATATATGTTGGCTGAGAAAAGGCAGCGAAGTGAAAATTTCAGAGGCGAGGAGACTTATATGATAAGATTATTCACTAAAAATCCAAATAACTTTAATAAATTTGTAATTATTCAAATAAATTATAAATTTTACCCTTTTTAATGATTTTATATTTAATAATTCTTATAATTTTGACACACTGTAAGCTCTAATGATTATGTGCTTGGAGATAAGGAAATAAAATTGCCAGGAGTTTGGGAGGAGCGCGTTTTTACCAAGTGGAATCTAAAAATTGAATGCATAGAAAATAAGGGATCGCAAAACAATTACGTCTGCATACTTGCCAACCTCCCGCTTTTTTTTAAATAAAAAAAAACATATTTTAAACCAGAAAATTTATTTAATTAATGAAATCATGTACATTTCAATTAACTTCCGCATAGCAGAACCTTGCGCATAGTAAGAAGAAGCATTTAATTTAATACATTTTCTGGTTGAAAGTAAGTTTTTTCATTTAAAAAAAAGCGGGAGGTTGGCAAGTATGCGTCTGGGGTTGGCTATAAAATAGGGATTGCTTCGCGATACCGAATGGAATCGCGAAGCGATTACGCGGGGTGTTGGTGAGAGTGGCGAGCACGGGGACGGAGCCACGGAGCCCTCCTAGTTTTGCTAAAAAAAATGGCAAGAAACTCCAATCTTTTAAAATGTTTTGAAGATATAGCTAGGATTTTATGTTTTTTTCATCCTTCTGTATTACAATTGAACTAATAATTATGTGTATTTATTCCATATTGTACGTTTTTTTTTTTTTTTTTTTTTTTCTTAAGCGCTCAGAACGTAGGTAGATACCTAAAGTTGGTTTGGGACACAAAAATATCTTGAAAATTTCATATTTTACTTTTCTGAAATTAAAAGTACTTCAGAGTAAGAAATTAAAAGTATTTTGAGTTTTTTAGATTAAAATGATGCAAAACCCCTGTAAATGACAATTTTTAAAAATCCTGAGATATAACACTTTTAACGTTGTACTGTCTAATTTCTAACAGAACAAAGATTTCCACTTTTTTTTTTCTTTTTCTTTTGATACTTAGGTTGGTTTGGGACACAAAATTTCTCGAAAATATGCCATTTTAGTTTTCTGGAATTAAAAGTACTCTAGAGTTTTTAGATTAAAATGACGCAAACCCCATTTAACCCAATACAAGGGGGGGGGGGTCACAAAATAAAGCATATTTTATGTTGTTCTGTCTAATAAAACAAAAATTTTCACTTTTTCTTTTAATACTTAAGTTGGTTTGGGACACAACGTATTTTAAATGTTTTACCTGCTAGAGATAGGCAGGTAGTTTATGTTGCAAAAGTGTTCAAAATAAGGTAAAATTTAAGAATATGTGGATGAAACAGTCCTGCCAGTAATTTTCAAAAAGTTATACTTTTTAAATTCTTATAAAGAAATGCGTATGTTGCATGCGTCTTATAAGCGACCCTACATACGGCATAGCTGCCAAACCTTCCGAGCTTTTGAGTACCACTAATTCATAACAAAAATCCTCGTCTTATTTAATTACAAATTTCTGTCAATAAATAAAGCGAATATTTTTATTCAGAAATACTGAAACACAGTGCCTGATTTACGACAGAGCATTCGGGGCACAGGCCCAGGGCCCACCAAATGCTGCTGAAGGTTTTTCAATTATTGTCCAAAATCTGATGTAGTTTTAACATCTAATGGAATTTAAATTTCATTCTACATTCTGTTGTGTTCCTATTGTATTTTTATAACGTTGTATATTTTGTCGGAAACATAGATTTATTATTATTATTTTTTATTTTTTTATATTTTCTTTTATCTTTATCACTTTAAAAATATATTGTACTTTTAATTCTTATTTAATCCTTTTCCGGTTCTCGTCAGATTATTTGGGGGGGGGGGGGGTTGTGAGAGTAGCTTGCAGGCAATAGAGTCCCCTAATATTTTAAATAATTGTAGCTTGGTGTTGTCAAAAATTTATTGTTAGTTGTTGCATACTTTATCATTCCAGATATGTAGACTTGTATAGGGAAATATAATAAACACCACACAATTTATTATAAAACGCCTGCTCATTTGAATTGTGAACTCATTTTAACTCATTTAAATTGTGAAATAATTATTTAAAAGTAAATTTATGATTATCATATATAATTTTTAATGGTTATTTTAAAGTAATTATTAAAGTCAATAACGGTTATTTTAGTAAGTACCCTTTTTTATTTATTTTTTACTCAATCCCCCTGTAAATTTCCGTGCAAAGGGGCCCCCGTAAGCATCTGTGTGCAGGGCCCAAAAATTTGCAAATCGATCCCTGCTGGTACACAAAAATCGTAAGGTTTGTCAGCTATTATACACCAGTGTTTCTCCAACAAATGAAAATCAAAGCGATCACTCTGTCGTCTTCTATAATCACATTAAGTGCCCTATATATTTTTGAATAACAATGTTTTTATACCAAAAAAGAAATAAAAGCTCTATTCTACCGCAAAAAATATTTTGCCCTGGGTCTTATAAGTCATATTTAGAAAATGTTCGAAATATGCTTCAATGTTATATTTATGACTATTCAAAAAGTAACAACTACATGAATAACGACATCTTTTATCTTTTATAGAAAAAAAAATCGATTTATTTTTTTAATTAAAATACATAAAAAAGCACAAATAATTGTGCAAAAATTACTTTCAGCTGCATACATATAATATAAAGATATCTAAAATACAAATTAAAAATATCTTAAAATACATCAGAAAAACCCAGAACGTTTTCATCCATTACAAGGCCGTCATCAGTAGGATTTAAATGTTATGACTATTCAAAAAGTAACAACTACCTGATTAACGTCATCTTTTATCTTTTATAGAAAAAAAAATCGATTTATTTTTTTAATTAAAATACATATAAATATTATAACATTTAAATCCTACTGATGACGGCTTTGTAAGGGGCTGTGCATATATAGTCCAGGCATTTTGTGATTGAACATGGGCAAAATTGCAATAGAAGCTTTTTACAGAATTTTTTAATCAGGAACTACTGCTTAATAGCATACTAAAAATCAGACAAAATCTGAGCACGGGAACACCCCTATATACGGATTTCAAAATGGCGGAGGGGATTTTCTGGAACTAAGGCAGAGAATATATCGCTTTATTTTCACAATTTAACTTTGAAGTATAGTCAAAAACGATAAACAGTACACAAAAGTCTACTATATCTGACAAATTACTGCTTAAGTTCATTTTTACAGAAATGTTCCAGTGAAGAAAAAAAGTATCAATAGTTTTCATCATATTTATAGTTAGAAGTTAGGTAGTTCTTGTTACATCCATTGATTTGGCACACCCCAGAAGCTGTAGAACAGGGCAATCAATTACGCTTGCATCAGCATCGTAAAGTAGCACAGTTTGTCTTTCAAGAACATGGAATCATATTAAGTAAATAATCTGTAGCTGGTAGTCACTCGCAGAGTATTGGGTAGCACAAGTGTTTTTTTACATACCAGCCCCATTCTGCTGGCTTGGTTCTTTCTTCCGATATTTATTTCTAAGTAAGTGTGATAGCTATGATATTTTGTAGAAGAATCGGTCAGAGGCAAACGTTCAGGTGTAATAAATGATTTTACTGTAGTTACTTTCCTTACCAACATTTGGTGACGTAGTTTGTCTATAGAATCCAGTGCCTTGCAGTCATAAAACAGAAGCATTGCTTTTCTTCCAGCCTCAGCCATATCTGAATGTAGGCTTGAATTTGAACAAAATATTTTTGCAATAGAACGGAGCTCTGTCTTGTTCATCTGTTTGAGATATGATGAGGATTTCCCAATCGAAAAAATTCTGGTTGTTGTATCGCAGCCCGTGAAAGCATGCAGAAACAGAAGGAAGTTGTAATTTTCACGATCTAACAGAGATTGCATGTTGAGGATATGATAGACTGGTTTGGAACATGATCCTCATCTAATGTCACTGCGATAGTATAGCTTGAAGCCATTATCCTTTGCCTGTTAAAGAAGGAGAATCAGCAAGTCGGTATCTTCACCTATTACAGTGGCATGTGCATGTTCTGAAGATGAGACTGGAGCACGAACAATGTCTATATTGGCATCCCCATCTGTGTTGGGAACAGTACAGCCTTGCTTCTTAAGCAATTTGCCTATGAGGGAAGTCATTGCTTGCTTGTTTTTCCATTGTCCAGAAACTCTTCCTTTTTTCCAATAAATTTCACGTATGGGCTGAAATTAATATCTCTACGTTTTTTTTTGTAGCGTCATCTGTGAGCCACATCATTGATTGTTGGATACCCAATGTAATTATCAAAAACCATGATAGGCTTTCCATATTGTTTGACAATAAAATCAGCGTAAGACATAGCAATGTTTTCATATGTATCATTTTTTACACCAGGAAATGCGACGCAAGAAAGATCCTCCATCCAATATGTACCTTTCTGTACTTTCCACGTTGTCATATTTTTCATTGTGTAAATTTTTAATGTGTTTGACTAGTGCTTGAGCTAACTGAGATTTGTCTGAATTCCTCATCATACTTGGTGATTCAAATAATGCTGCAGGGTAAGCACACGGTTCATAACGCATGACATCTCCGAGATTCATTTCACCACAAGTGCCAGTAATCATCATTCTTTGGAAGAGGAGCGCTGGATCTATTTGTATATCTAAGTCATCTTTATAACTACAAATGGCGGCAGCAGATCCTAGAGTTTTCACTTTCTTTGACCTTTTAGCCGAATACCTAAATATATCCTTCCCTATCATTTTGGAGATGATCATACCAAATAAGTGCAACTCATCAACATCAACTTCTTTTTTAGCTGTTACGCTTGTAACAATTTTGCGTAGAGTAGAATCAGAATGAAATGGCGATATGTGTTCCAGTACATCGGCCACTTTTTAAATGTCATTGCTGCTCCTCTTCTGTCTGCTGTCTCTTATAGGTATTTTTGATAATTTTACAAAAGTTACACACTCCCAATGTTATTCCTATGGGAGTTTGAAGCTAAAAGTTAGCATAGAACACAATTTTTAACTATTTTCAAAACATCATTTAGTACACTTAAAATTGATATTTTGAATTGAAACTGGCAACAGAGCAAAGTATATACACTTACGTTAATAAAAAGCACAGTATGAAACTGTTTATAGCATTTATTATGTACGTTAGAGGTTAGAGATTAATTAAAAAAGGTTAACATTACAATAATCTCCACAGAGATGCATTATTAAATGGCCGCCAATGGTAAAGCATGTACTTTTCAGAGGCTCATTAAAATACTAAAATTTATAAAAATAATCTAAAACTCACTCACTAGTGTTGTATAAGCTTCAAATTACACAAATAATGTAGTAATCCGCTGTTAAATAATCATTTAACACCATAAATATAATCTTGAAAAACACTGACATGACAAACTACTCTGGTCAGATCACAATCACAGCACAGCATGTATAAAAAATATCGATATCTTTGCTTAAAGTCTCTTTAACAAAGTAAATTGGTGATGAAATGTCCATAAATGCAGGGGTCGTGCGTGTCCTGAAATTTTATAGCCAGGAAATTTTTCGGTACTAGTATTTTCTCATAGAAAATTACTTCTTAAATAAGGCGAAATTTCGCGCGTTTAAGCTAGATTTATTCTTCTATTAAAAAATACTGATATTTGCCCTGAAAAATTCCCTAAAGCATATTATTAAAAATGTTCCGATGCCTGGGAAAGTTATGCACAACTAGCATTTATAAGCACTGGAATCGATTCGGAGCCAGTTGCAATTGCGGATACATGAGATAGAGGAACGGGATTAACAGAAAGTAGAGAAATTTAAAAGAACTATATCTCGCGAACCACTGGACCGATTTTGATGCGGTAGGGCTTAAAATGTTCAGGAAGACTTAATATGTAGAAAGAAAATATAGTATAGGGCTTGCCTGAGGCCGGAGATATATCTCCCCATCGCCGGAGCTTGAAAAACTCACTGCATACCGGATGACTGTTAGGAGATCGGTCTAGTAGTAATACAGTTTAGAATGAGTTATAGATACTTTACTTTATCTTGTTCCAAAAGCATTATTGGTTGTCAGTTGTTCGATAAAAAATGAATATTTGCAGTCCAAATTGTTTAGAGCTGCCCTCTGTCGTCTTCCGTCTCAACTAAAAGCTATACAACAGCACAACAACGCAAAGCGGCATATGATTCAGTCCGTTTTGAAATCCGTTTTTAAGGGTGTTCCCGTGATCGGATTTTGTCTGATTTTGGTTATATTTCTCAGTAATGGTTACGGATTAAAAATCAGTTAACAGAGCTTCTATTGCAATTTTGCTCGGGTTGAAGGTGTATTTACTTTAATTTGCCTGGACTATATATAACGTTATCATTTTAGGGGGGGGGGGGGGGTCTGGCGCATGATATCGTAAGATATCTCAAGGGGGAGGGGGGGTTGTCTTTTGATATCGTTATCAATTTTGATCCAACCCAAATTTTCTCTTTTTATTTGTAACCTTGTCTTTACATCAAAATAGTATGTTATCTTATTTTTATAAAAATACAAAGATATTATTAAAATCGTTAAATAACTATAAAAATATTTATTTCCAAAATATGGAAAATATCAATGTTTGGCATTCCTATTCTGTCATTACGCTGTTCGAGAAAACACATGGGAAGTATGTTTGAAATGGTACTTGTGTTTACTAGTAAATAAAAGAGAAAGCATGTTGTCTACCTGTTTTGTTGATAAGAAGTTATGTCTGCCCCCACCTCCGGGGGGCAAGTGCAAGGATATATTATTTAATGCATTGTGTAAAAAAATGTATTATTAAATACTTTTAAATAGTAACTATTTCTTCTAAGTATTATTTGATATAAATTTATTTCATATATAAAGTGATATTTTATTGACTTCTCTTGAATCAATAAAATATGCTATTAATAAATGGAATCATATTTATATATCACTCAAAACAAAAGGGAAAAAAATCAAATTTTCAGACATTGATAACAATATCATTATCGGGGGGGGGGGGGGGGGGAGGGTTCGAGGGATGATGACGTATGATATCGTAAGGGGGGAGGGGGTCCGAAATTACCAAAAAGTTGATATCGTTATATTTGCACAGCCCCTAATGGTTGAAAACGTTCTGGTTTTTTTCTGTTGTATTTTAAGCTATTTTTAATTTGTATTTCAAATATCTTTATGTTATCTGTATGCGCCTGAAAGTAATTTTTGTACAATAGCTGTGCTTTTACATGCATGTTAATTATTTAACTCAAGGTGAATATAGCAGTAGAATTTCAACTTTCATTTATTTTCCAAGTCTTTTGTTGTTCGCAGTTTATTTTAACTTCACCACAGCAGCGAAAAATATTATGCAAATTGCAGACATAATAATAAGAACCTAAATGCACTAGATTAATTTTAACACAAACATTCTAACTAGTAAACAAATCATATTAGATGTAAATTTCCAAGTGGGCGAAAAATGTCCGGACCAGGATTCGAATCAGGGATCTCCCCTGGCTGAAGCCGCTAGTGCTCTGCCATCTGAGCTATCCCGGACGAATCGGGTGGGACTTTTTCACCCAGCTAACCTTATTGACTAGCCGCCCTTGGCGACCAGTCTGGTCGCCTTTACATCTATGCTAAGCATTGCATCGTGTTACTTTTATTTATAATTTAATTTACTTGCTCAATCCTTCGCCAAATCGGAACATTCTGATACAGAAATCATGAACTCGGTATTTTTATGTTAGCCGAGTGCAGGTGATAAATCGCCAAAAATTGTACCCGTCGTATTTTTTTCTTATTTCATTAATTTGATTTAAAATGTAATACTTTCACTCATTTTATTTAAAATATTTAACTTTAATTTAAACGGAAATACTTAAAATTTATGATTCTCAATTTTCTCTTATTTCTTAAAAAAGGAATAAATAATACCATAAACTATGACATTTAATTTCAACATCAAAGTTTTGTTGTAATTTACCTCGCGAAAAATTGTTTAAGACAGTCGCATGAGTTGGACTATTAAAATACTGATGATATGATGGCGATGGAACAATATTTGGCGATTTATCACCTGCGCCCGGCTAACATTAAATTACCAAATTGGCTGTTTGGCATATAAAAAGTGAAGCGGTCAACCCGGAACTATTGATGACAGTCACATGACTTAGGCTATTATTATAGAGATTATAGCATCTGGGATGAAACCTGGTTCGGCTCAACAGAATAAATCTCAGGTAATGGAACTCCAGAAATCGCTGAATACGAAATTACACTAGATTAATTTTAACACAATTATTCTAATTGGTAAACAAATCATATTAGATGTAAATTTCCAAGTGGGCGAAAAATGTCCGCACCAGGAATCTCCCCTGGCTGAAGCCACTAGTGCTCTGCCATCTGAGCTATCCCGGACGAATCTGGCGGGACTTTTTCACACAGCTAACCTTATTGATTATAGCATCTGGGATGAAACCTGGTTCAGCTCAACAGAATAAATCTCAGGTAATGGAACTCCAGAAATCGCTGGATACGAAATTACACTAGATTAATTTTAACACAGTTATTCTAACTGGTAAACAAATCATATTAGATGTAAATTTCCAACTGGGCGAAAAATGTCCGGACCAGGATTCGAAATGTGTCCCCCCCCCCCCCCCCCGGGCCACCCTCTGAATTCAACACTGGTTTTACACAAAAGAGGAAATTTCTTAATTTTTTCGCCGACCTGTGTAATTTCTTCTGTAATTGCTATAATAGGAACTACACGATAAATTGCATTATTAGGAGATCGAACACTGAATTTTAGATTTTCATGAGGTACCATAATTCGATTGATAGGCAAAGGAATATATTATTTTTTGGCATTGGTTTAGACTTAAAATTCAAAACTTCAAGTTGTCCTGACAAATACTCCCATTATATGGGACTTATAGTCCTCGAGCCAGATGCAAATTTCGTCAGTTATTTCCTCTCGGCCGATAATTTGTAAAATGCTTCAGAGAGTCGTATCATGAAGCCCCGTGAACGTCAGCTGCGGTTCCGTGGGTGGGTGTAGCAGCGGTAGCCCCCCAAACATGTAAAAAAAAAAAAAAAAAAAAAAAAAAAAAAAAAAAAAAATTAGTTATTTCCTCTCGGTTGAAAATTTGTCAAATTATAGCTAACCCAATATCTTGCAAAAAACAAAAAGTCAGCTGATTGTAAAGTGGTGGGTAATGCGTCAGCTGGTCACACGAACATGAAAAAAATATAGGGGAGATGGGGGCACATGTGAACAGTTCGCATAAATATAGCTTTTTCTCATAACTGGATTAATTTCTATAAACAAAAACTACTTAATATAGTAAACAGAACATTCTTTTACACATGGTATTTTTTTTTAAATCACCTGTATAGTACTTCTTACATTTTTTAATAGTTTTATAAATTCAAAAAAAAGTTCCCATGTGCCCTATGAGCGGGGTAGTTGTGAACACACGTGGGGCACATGTGAACACAAGGAAAAAATATCCTTTAACATGCTTTTTATTCTGTTATTCATTTGTCATCGTAATCATTAGTTATATTACCTTTTAAATTCACCATAAAGAAAAATATCTATATATATTTTTCTAGTTTGCGGGTGGCCCCACCAGTGGCCGAGAGGTTCTGCTCTCGAAGCTGGTAGACGGGAAGTGCTGGGTTCGATCCCAATCGCGCCCGTCGGCCTAATCGTTCGGAGTTTTCGTGGTTTTCTTCGAGCCGTGGATCTTCCATGCGTTAATACGGATTAGGTTCCCTTAGAAAGACCCCCACGGAGGGCACTCCCCCCGGGTCTATATCCCTCGTGTAGATAATTGGCCGTCAAAAATCAACCCAACCCCTAGTTTGCGGGTGATATGTTTAAGCAAAAGATTATAAAATGAAAATAAGTAGATTTGTGGGGGAAAGATTTATATGATTCATTAAGTATTGTTGCAATAAAATAAAAAATAAAGAAGCAATTTTAAAAACGATTTAAAGTTAAGTTTTAAACGAAGAAATTAAAATTTTAAATTTTGCTTAAGGGTTTTTGTTTTGGGGAAATTTTAGGGAGGGGCATTTACATACTATTTATCGGAAATCTGCCGAAATGCGAAAGATTCTCACTCCTGTATTTGCCTTATTTACTTGTAAATTATAGATAAAGAATTGTTTTTTAAGGATTAAAAAAATCTCGACTATACCCCCCCCCCCCCACACACACACACACACTCACACACAACATCTTATGCTTCTGAAAGAGGGGGAGGGTACAATCAGGATTTTACAGTAGTTATCAGTTTAAAAATTTTACTTTCTTAAAATATTACCGGTATGTATCTCCATTCAAAGCCTAAAACATAACTGTTTTAGAGATGGAAGTAAGTCATCATTGTAATGTTAGAACAAATGTAATAGAAAAATTTGCAAAGTTGTTCAAGGTAATACTTTTGTATTAACAATGTATAAAAAATATTGTTGTAAACCGTTTAGTAAAATAATATATAACACTTATTGCATTTTAGAAAACATTAAATTTATTTAAAGTACAATTGAATGTAAACGAGCTTATTGCTCTTTATGTATTTGCTGAAAGGTGTGTTTGTGGAAGTTTCAATATAAAATCAACTTTGGTTGAGGAAAATATATTCTATTTCAGGAAAATTGTAGATAATGGAACTGACATTATTTCTCATTAAGTTAACTGAAAGAAACAGAATCACAAAATGATAATTTGGGCACTTATGAACTGTTCATATCTGCCCCAACTAGTCTGTTCACAAGTGCCCCACATTGCTGCTTCTGTTAAATTGATAAATCATTAACATTTCTCAATTTTAGAAGAAAAATAACTTTATCAAAAATGTTTATTAGTATTCATAGTATATGTTAAAACACTCAAATTCAAATAAATGAATAAATAAATAAAGTTATTCGCTTATTATCTTGGAACAAACATTTTACTTTTGAGATCTAAAAACAGTCTTTTGGCTACAGAGGACAAACAAAATGTCATAGAGCTTCAAAAAATTTTTACCATATGTCTACAAGTGCTATCATCTTTAGTAACTTTTTTCAAATAAAAAAACTTATGATAACTATCGAAAAATTGCGATGTTTACATGTGCCCCGTGTTCACATGTGCCCCCATCTCCCCTACAGGTTTCAAAGGAAAGTCCCTTTAACCTGAAAATACTTGCGAACGGAGAGAGCTACAGATATGGAAGTGAGGTAACAGTATATTAAAGTGACTACGCCCGATTTAATGCAAACGACGTCAGAGCCCCCTAGTGGCGAAATTTGGAAGATAGCTATTGAAAATCGTAAACGAAAAGAAATAGAGCAAAATTTCCAATTAGAAAGTTTTAGAGCATCAATCAATTAGTACGAAATGACATTTGGTTCACACGGATAAGATAAATCGTCGCCTGTATACCTAAAAATGTCCGAAATCGATGAGCGACGATTCTACTTTGCATATTCACATTCCTTAAATGTAGCAGTGCACAATTTCAGATTGTGACGTAGATGGAAATCCTCAATTTTAATTCCAAAACTGACAAATGGCAGCAAGAATATTAAAAAAAAAAATTGGCTTTTGTAATGAAAGTTAAAATTAACGGGGTTTTATTTTGTAGGGTCAGGTGGGGTAAAGTGGTCAGGCGGGGTAAAGTGGTCATAATTGATAAAAAAGGCTAAAATCATGACTAAAATACATATATTTGAATAATTTTCTTTTAATTTTAGATTTATAAGTATTGATGAAAGTTTCTCACTCAACAAAACCTTTGTAGTAACATGTTTGAGGCACTGAGCACTCATTTTGTCTGTCTTTGTTACAACTTGTTCTTTTAACTCTTTAATTAACTTTTCTATTGCATTTTGTTTGTTCCAAATTTTGTTAAATTGACGGTTCAGAAAGCTTTACACATATCTCAAGAACATATTTTCATTTATAGCTAAGTTATATTTATTACAGATTTTATTTCATAATAGTTTTAGTTACATGGGGTAAAGTGGTCATAGGGTTAGGCTTAACTTATAGATATTTTATCTGAGTTAAATTATTCATTATATACAATGCCAGTTTATTAAATACTAATAATTATTAAAAACTAAACTGCAAATAATTATTTAATAATAGTTTATAATATGGGAGTTAAAAAAGGTTAGGTTTAATTTTTAATAGGTTCAGAATAGTGTTATTTACCGATTGATATTTTGGAGAACTTTTAAAACGTATGTATATTTTGTAGTTTCAACATGCCTAGAACATATGTGGGGGAATAATCATGACAATTACTCCATGCTAGTTTTCAATTAACATTGCTAGCTGTGAAAAGTGGCAGTCAGTATATGCTGCTGCAGCATAAAAATTCAGGAAAAGAATCATGGATGTTATTAGAAGAATTTTGTATTGTTGAAAGCTTGAATTTTCTTGCACAGTATGAATGTCCATTTAATAATTCTGATATATCAAACTTAATTTACACATATTTTAACCTATTTAAATAACAGATAAAGTCCTTTTGGAAGAAAACCACCAGGATCTGATTATCTCAAAAACTTTGAAAAATGTTGGACAAATGAATTAACTAAACATAAACCCGAATTTCTTACAAAGGTTACAGCAACTAATTTTAACAACCAACACAGTAACTACTTTTCTAATACCTATACATGTATTATATAAAAAAAATGGTCCACAAGAAAGTCCTGAAAGAATTTTTAATGTTAATGAGGCTGGAATGGATATGGATAGCCAAAATAGTCCAGTTTAAAAAAATTTACGCAATGCATTATATAAAATTCAGCGACCAAAGGAAAGATAATGTTCTGTGTTCTTTTTGGTATATCAGCTATTGGTTATTACATTCTTCCATTCGCAGTTTATGAGTGAGCTCATATATATGAATCATGGGCAAAAGGTGGTCCTGCAGGAGCATTGTATGAATCAAGGAATCTGGATGGATGTAGGATTCTATACTTGAATCTTGGATGGATCATTTTATTAAGTAGTACTACACCGAAAGCTTACAAACGCCTGCCCTTTTATTTATGTTTGTGATGGACATAAATGAATTATGTCACTGTGAAGAAAAGCTATCAACAATCACATTATAATACTCTGGCTACTCACTCATACTAGCTATAGTCTACAACCATTAGATCTCAGTGTATTTTCCCTATTAAAAAACGACTGGAAAGGAATTTTAAAGAAACAGTATCAAGCCGACTGCAAAATATGTAAAAAAAAAATTAAAATAAGCAACATTGACAACATTATCTGCACCCATTTTAGATGGGAATAGAATTGTTAGATGTAGTTTTAAAAGAAAAAGGAAATGTGTGCAGGCCAAGATCGGGGAAGTATTGACAGAAAAAACAGTTGCATTACATCTGCAAAAAGAACAAGTGGAATGAGATATTTAAAAGTTGAATAAATTTCAAAGAGGAAAAAAAAAAAAAAAATATCCCTAGTCAACATCTTCTTTTGAATTGATTTACAATCGCCAAAGACGACAAGATATCTCAGTCAAACCATATCTTTAAGATCTTGTGTGTTGGTAAGGTAATGAAATAAAGACAACAATAAAGCAACTTATTATTGGGAAAAGGCCTGATTAAAATGGGGATTTTATTTTTAAAAGTATGTTTAAAAAAATCCAAATTTGGCAATCATTATACTTTTCCAGAATCAGATGCGATTAAAATCCTTGAAGAACCAAATTTTAACAACAAACAATTTTAACACTAGAAATTTACACTTTAATAAAATAAAATGACAGATCAAAGTTATTATAAAGGTTGTTTAAAATGTTTGTAAATAATAAAATGTCACTTTTTACTCATTAGTTTATATTTTATTACACTTTTTCAATGTGACCACTTTACCCCATGCACTACTCACTTTACCCCACCCCCCGGGGTAAAGTGGTCATAAAAACATGCCTGAAAAAATAAGTTGTAAAAAGGTGTTATTCCCCTAAAATATTTCTGAAAAGGATATGGGTGTACTCTAGAGTAATGTAATGTAAAATAACACCCAAAATTTTAGGAAACATTACAGAAATTCTGATGTTTATATCCTCTGAAAGTTAGAAAAGCCTGTTTTTATGACCACTTTCCCCCACCTGACCCTAAGAAATTCGTTTGAATATTCTGGTGTTAGTAAATTATTTCATCAGTTTACGAACAGAATTCTTCTGCCACTGAAAGGGTTAATCTAAAATTTTAAATTCATTAGGAATTAAATTTTGACAGACATTACAGCACAGTACAACGTCACAATCTGAAATTGTGCACTGCTACATTTACGGAATGTGAATATGCAAAGTAGAATCTCGCACATCGATTTCGGGCATTTTTGGGTATATAGGCGACGATTTATCTTATCCGTGTGAACCAAATTTTGTTTCGTACTAATTAATTGATGCTCTAAAACTTTCTAATTGGAAATTTATTTCTATCTCTTTTCGTTTACGATTTTCAATAGCTATCTTCCAAATTTCGCCGCTAGGGGGCGCTGTTTTCGTTTGCATTAGGTCGGGCGTAGTCGCTTTACTATACCGTTACCTCCCTTCCATAACTGTAGCTCTCTCCATTCGCAAGTATTTTCAGGTTAAAGGGACTTTCCTTTGCAACATGTATATTTTTTTCATGTTCGTGTGACCAACTGACGCATTACCCACCGCTTTATAAACAGCTGACTTTTTTTTTCCCTTCAAGATATTGAATTAGCTATAATTTGACAAATTTTCAGCCGGGAGGAAATGACTAAATTTCTTTTTCTTTTTTTACGTGTTTGGGAGGCTACCACTGCTCAACCCACCCACGGAACCGCAGCTGACGTTCACATAGCTTCATGGAACATCTCTCTGAAGCATTTTACACATTATCGGCAGGGGCGTAAACCACCCTGGTCGCGTAGGGGGGTGTAGACTCATAAATTTCCGACTCCAAGAAGAAAAATTTCCGAGTACTATTGCCAACAAAATGCCGACTAATTAATATATATATACACTCATGTCCAAAAGTTTAGCATATATGATAAAAACGAAGAAAGGATATCGTAAATATCTTACGAAATTATTAAACTTTATGCATGATAGATGAAAGTCTCAAGATAATTATGACTGAGTGTATCGAGATAGTCAAATAGGTTTTAAAGCGCTGATGTTGATTCCTTTTGAATTATTATTGTATGTCTCTAAAAATTAGTGGTGAAGTACTATGATTAATATGTGTAGAAAATTGCGGTTTGGAACTCCAAACTGCTTTGTTTGATAGCGATATATCTTGTTTCTAAATGTACAAAATTTGATGAAACTGGATGATTGAAAAGCTGGGGATTCGATGCCCGTTTTTTTACCAATAAAGGGCTTAATGTATTCTATTTTTTTCTGTGTATGGCATATTTATTCACATAGACTCCACTCCGGATAGAAATTCAAATTCTGAATTAAGCATAAGGAATCCTGTTACCAGCGTACGATGTACGTCTACAACATAAAAAAAGTCAAAATTTAAAAGATTGAAAATTTTCGAATGAACAAAACTTATATCCATTTCTTAGTAGGGGAGGTAAGGGAGGTTTGATACATTGACAATTTTTCTCAACAAATGGCATTAACAGCCATTCTAACACATCTGAAGGCATCTTTTATTTGCTGAAGCCATCATTAGCTGGGCTAATCAGTGAAGAACTGACAACTTTTCTTTTCTTTTAATTTTGAAGGTTTTTGGAATGTCAATGTAAATTTTTTCACTGGCTGATTTTCTTTCATAACTCTTTTTATTGTGAAGATAATATCTTGTAATTTTTTTTTTAATTTATAAAGGACATTGTTAGGATTAGATTTACTAGAAAGTAGATTACCATATTGCAACTGCATTTGTACAAAGTGATTGAAAAAAAGGCATAACAGGGAGAAATGATACATTAGTACTGGAGAGAAATGATACACTTGTATATTTGAAATTTAATAGTTTTTTTAAGTTTGCAAACTAATATAGGACTGTAATATTCATTATTGTTTTACAGCAAGAGCTACTGAAATTGGTAAGGAAGAACAAAGAGATTATTCATAGACATTATGTAGGTTATATAGAAAAGCAGTGCGAATGCGATGGTAGATGGTTAGTTCGCTTTGCTCGTCATGTAGAAGGGAAAAAGTTTAAATGGCCTGAAAGGGAAAATGTTTCTATAATTTACGAAGGGCAAATTGAAAAAAAGTTAAATCTACCCGATTTTACTTATCAAAATGATAGAGTTATTAGATTTTTTTAAAACTATTTCAGGGGTGGTGGTATGTTTATGAAAACACTTAATTTTAATTCCCAAACGCCAAATTGGCACCAGCAGTTTAGTAAAATATTTTCCATAGTATGAAAGTGAAATATATCCCTTTTCTTATTTCTAAATAAATTTGTTGGTAAATTCCCAATTAAATTTGTTGGTATTTGGGTGTTTTCAATTTCATCCGGTATGATATAAATTTCCTGAAACACATTTTTAAATCAATCTAAAATTACGGAAAAAAGTTTTAAAAAAATTAACATTTTTTTTAATAAAATAAAAAGAAAACACAAAATTAGTAGAAAAAATAAAACCATAATTATTTTCGATTAAAGGTAAAATTCGTGTAGAGTGGAAAATATCCAGATTTTGATAGGGTAAAGTACTAAATATTTGCAATTCAGTTTTGAATTTTCATCGGATATCACCTAAATTCCGTGATACATGTTTCTAACTAAATTTAAAGTTAGATAAAAAAAAAAAAAAAAAATAGAAGTTTCTTCACTTCAATCAGTATGTCTTAAAATTTCCAGACTAAACTAAAAACTTTCCGACTATAAATAAATACAGCTGGATCTCGATATCTCGAAGTCAAAGGGAACAGAAAAAAGTTCGGAATATCAAAGTTTTCGATCAAAATATCAAGGTTACAAATACAGTAAAACCCGTTTAAGAAGATCCCGCTTAAGAAGTTTTCCTGTTTAAGAAGTTTATATTTTCGATTCCCATTTTTCTCCTATTCTTTCAACGTTAAAATAGCTCGTTTAAGAAGTTTAGTTCGAAATTCTTTCCCGCTTAAAAAGTTTTATTTTTCCTTGCATTTTTACTTTCAAGCACGTTTATTTTGTCTTTTTGATTATTATTTTATTTTCTGTGCTGGAAATGTCATTCTTTATAATCTTTGCTGTTCTACAAAGTCAGGGTTTAGGACAGATAATAGTTGTGGGAGTTGTGGTTACCTTTATTTCACCTTAAAATCTTTTACCCCCCCCCCGTACCCCCCCCCCAGGATTTACCCCCCTGATTATCGGCCGAGAGGAAATTGGTCATCCAAATCTGTTGCTGGCTCGCGGACTATTAGACAGACCTAGTGAGAACTGACGGGACTTAGACAGACCTAGTAAGACTTAGTATTCCGAACAACAATTATATAGTCTTTTGAATGACTGATGGAAAACTTTTTTATAAAATTATTAGTTCCTGTTTTTATCATCAACCTAAACTATAAATTTTGAACTATTGAACATAGTGCCATTATGACATAATCCCTTATCATTGCACCGTCAATCTAGAAAAATAAATTTTCGTGCCTTTGTGAATTGTTGATTGTTTGGTTGAGCTACGATTATTTTTAATTTCCAAATACATTGTGTCATAAAAAGTATGATACATGTATTAAAAGTAAAAAAAAAAAAAAAAAAAAAAAAAGAAAAAAAATTGAAATTTCAGCAACGTGAAACTGATTACTCCCTCCTTTTCTTCTCCTTTGTTTTGGCCAGATAATCCGAAAGGTTAATTTAACAGAAAAATAATAAAGTGTTCACGCAATTAAAGTGTTGACGCATATTTTTTTATTTAATCGGTGTGCTGAGAAATATGATGCGAATTACATATCGTATAATAATGATCTAGTTATTTTTATTTTATTTCTAAATCATGAAAAAATAATGAAAAAATACTATCATGCCTAGTTGTTTTGATTTTAGTCTAAATCAATGAAAAATAATATCATGCCGTGACCAGGATTCGAACCTGGGTTATTGCGGCCACAACGCAATGTACTAACCACTATACGATCACGGCCTTGTTTATACTTTTATTTTATCTTAAGAAGTTCGGATTTTGATCTAGTTTCAATTAAGGAAATGGGTGTGTGGCGATCTGGAACATTCTAATTGGTTTGTGCAGAAGTCTTTAGTTGAGACTAATAGATGGCAGCACCAAACTTTTAATTCTGGTAAATTTAGTAGAATTTTTGTCGGCATTTTCTAACACTAAACACGCGTTTTCCCGTTTTTATTGCCAGAGAATATTGAAAATTCATAAGATTAAAAATAATTTAACTCTGCAAGTCGTAGAAAAACGAAGTTTTTATTGGTTTACATGTTAGAGCATGATGAAAGTGTTTCTAAATAGATTAAATGTGCCAATAATGATGGTCACCCTCAAGGAATTTCTTTAATTTTTTTTACTTTCTTCTACCTTTACAAGAAGAAAGTATTGGATTTATGAAAATTTTCGAAGTATTTACACGTTCTAGGGGTCAGAGAACTCCAAAAACATGTTTTTACAAAATGTCTGTCTGTGAGTCTGTGACACAAATTTTGTGGGCGCTCTATCTAAAGAACTAATGAACGGTTGGTTGTGTTTACGACGGCCAATTATCAGCACGAGGGATATAGGACCAAAGGGGGGAGTGCCCTCCGCGGGGGTCTTTCTAAGGGAACCTAACCCGTATTGACGCTTGGAAAACCAAGAAAACTCCGAACGATTAGGCCGACGGGGATCGAACCCAGCACCTCCCGTCTACCACCTTCGAGAGGAGAACCTCTCGGCCACTGGTAGAGCAACTAATGAACGGAATTTAACAAAACTTTAGATTGAGCTAGTCCCTGATATAAACTGGTGCTGATTACTTTTTGTTGTAACAGGTGACGCTGCTATGCTGCATTTTTCACGATTTCTGAAATAGCTATATCTCAAGAACTAATGCACGGTTTTCTACATAACTTCAGATTACATTAGTACTTGATATATTTTGGTGATGATTACTTTTTAGTGTAAATCGCCCAACAGGTGCGCTGCTATTCAGCATTATTCGTGATTATCGCAATAGCTCTCTCTCAAGAACTAATGAACGGAATTTAACAAAACTTTAGATTCAGTTAGTCCCTGATATAAACGGGTGCTGTTTACTTTTTGGTGTAAATCGCCCAGCAGATGGCGCTGCTATGCTGCATTTTTCACGATTTCCGAAACAGCTATATCTCAAGAACTAATGCACGGATTTTTATAAAACTTCAGATTCAATTAGTCCCTGATATAAATTAGTGTTGTTTAGTTTTTAGTGTAAATCGCCCAACAGGTGGCGCTGCTAGATTGCATTTATCACGATTTCCGCAATAACTGTATCTCAAGCACTAACGCATGAATATTCATTAAACTTCAGATTCAGTTTGTACCTGATATAAATTGGTCCTGATTAGTTTATGGAGTAAATCGACTAACATGTGGCGCTGCTACGTAGATTTTTTAACGATTTCCGCAATAGTTCTACCTCAAAAACTAATACACGGATTTTCATCAAACTTTAGATTCAGCTGCAATTTGACATAAATTATTGCTGATTAGATTTTGTTGTAAATCACCTTGTTATGCTTCATTTTTCGGGAGAAATATTAACATGTATGAGATAGAAGAAAGTTTTGGGATTGCCACATCCGACTAGTTTTTTTTTTTTTTAATGGTTGGTTGGTTGTATTTATGTCGGCCAATTATCAGCATTTGGGATATAGTCCCTAAGGGGGGGGGGGGGGGAGTGCCTTCCGTGGAGGTCTTTCTAAGGGAACCTAACCCGTATTAACGCTTGGAGAACCAAGGTTCGAAAAAAAAACACGAAATTTTTTTTTTCTTTTTTAATGGTTATAATTATTATATTGCAATTCCTTTTTAAACATATTGTCATAGTCTATGAAAAACATTTCACATAACCTCATAGTCACATGCCCTTTAGTGAATCAAATTTTTTTTGTTAACAAAATAAATAAATAAAATCCTTGTCATTATCAGAAGATCGATATTTTAATTCTTTTTCATAGAAGATTTAAAATAATGAATTTGTGAGAACTACACCACAGTTATCAAATTATTGAGATAATGAGGGGTTTAAGAGAGAGTGTTAAGTAAAAAAAAAAAAAAAATGGTCTCATAGTATTATTACATGGAACCATCGTATTTCCCGTAACAATTCTTAACAGTTAAATTTCCTGAAATTACTTGACAAATGATATTTAGTCATTTTTAATAGAAATATGAAAGAAATGAAACCGTTCGTTGAACGTTTTAAATACTAAATGAAATGAAATGGTTGTCAAATAAAACTGCAGAATTGACGTTTGAGGACCCTAATCTGGAGATTTACTAGTTTCATTACTACTATAAATTTAAT
The DNA here is from genome assembly GCA_963932465.1 of Maratus speciosus. Classification (NCBI taxonomy): domain Eukaryota; kingdom Metazoa; phylum Arthropoda; class Arachnida; order Araneae; family Salticidae; genus Maratus; species Maratus speciosus. The sequence goes on from OZ010794.1 coordinate 413,968,287, forward strand.
TAATATTTATAGTATTTTTATGTACAGAGATTAACATAGCTGAATAATCAAACATTTAACCCTTTAAGGGGCAAGGTACTTATATTCGTAAAATGTTGAAAAAAATTAAGTGACACCAGTATTTGCAAGAAAATTTATTTGTAAACAAGTAAAAGTAATGTTTTCGCGTACTTAATAAAAGTGAAATTTTCGTTAAAAAATTCGGGTGCCAATGTGGCAATTAGAGATTGAAATTAAGTGGAGCCCTTCAAGGGGTTAAGCTGTTCTCAAATCTAAACTAGATTCCTTGGGATACATTTTTCAATTAATTTCGGTTCGCAAATGTATCAAGTTCATAGGGGCTTTTATTGGAAAACTATGTAATCTAACTTTTTTTCCGTTAAAGGCAGAGGATTTTTCAGAAAATGCTGTTAAAGTTGATATTTTGAACCGAATTGCCGAACACAAATCAGAACAACCACAGCAAAAAAAAATCGCCATCCTGAGACAATAATTACTTATAAATCAAGATGTAATTCATTTATTGGAAAATGAAAACGGTTGCAAATCACTTCGTAAATCCTGCCTGCAAGAATCATACTTTATGTTTAAAATCCATCAGGAAATGTTTCAGAAAGTTTCTGATTGTTGAGTGGGGAAAAATATTTTTTTATGATTGTCTTTAAACTTTAAATAAATTTATCTCAGACTGTATTTTTTAAAGATTCGTCCACCTTTAATTGATATATGTAAATTTCTATAAAATATAGAATTTTGGAACGTCATACAATTGTATACAGTTACTCAAGGTGTCCCCAAAGATTGGAGCGCGCTTTAAATTTTTAGATGGAGCTCAAAATATGTAGGCAGTGTAAATTACAAACGGCTTCAAAATAAGGTAGGATTTAGGCCTATGGTGATGAAATTATCTTGCCACTATTCTTCAAAAAGTTATACGCTTTTAAAATTTTCGCACGGTCTCTGGCTCCTATTAGCTATATTTAGAAAAGTACTTTAACTATCTAAGAATAAAAATTTAGTTTAAAAATCTGCTTGAATGTTAATATGAATGTTCAAAAAGTAATAATAATAATAATAAAAACAATCGATTCAAGTCTTTTGTGGTTTGCAGTCTGAATTCACATATTTTTAACTACATCAGAGGACTGAGAAATATGATGCAAACTTTAACTACATCAAAGGACTGAGAAATATGATGCAAACTGTAAATCGTATTATAATCATCTAAGGTAAACGCACCAGTAGTGGGCCACTTAAGGACATTTATCTAATTATTATTATTAAAGTATTAGTGAATTCCGATATATACATACACACAGTGAAACCTCGCTGTAAGGGCCACCTGCCGTTCCATTGAAAATTGGTCCTTATGAGGGGTGGCCCTTGAATAGGGGTGACCAAATTTTTCATTTCTCTTTCTTTTTATCCCGCGATTTTTAAAATTTGCATATTCTTTCAGTAAGTTCTCTTTGTTTTTAACAATATTGTTTATTTGATTCTTGCTGCAATTAAACTGTTAAGACAATTTTCTTGCAGATGTTCCTTGATCAAGCAATTAAGAACTTTGATTTCGTCATTCAAATCCAAATGTATTGTTTGGCTTGATTTAGGTACCATAATTTTAAATTTTACATAAGCCTGAGCATAAAATTTCTAGTGTAAAAATTGTGCTTCAAAATGCAGTCACAGTTTCAGTAAATGTAGAATCAGTTTATCTAGATAACCTGTTATCCTTTGTGTGCCCATAAGAAAGGGTCAACTTTCCTCTCCAATCCAAACCCTACAGGTTGAAAGGTCAAACAAAGTGTGAGGAACACCGGTTTGTCTCACTTGTAGAAAAGTTTGTGGTCCTTCATTGTGTTACTAAATACTCTCCGCATCCCCCTGCCTTCTTTGTTGCAAGTGCAGTTTGCTGGACTCTTATCTTTTGGTTCAGGAATTCAATACACCTGTTTAGGATTTAAGGCACATGTGAAAAAAAAGGCCTTTATGAGGGGTAGATGCGATTCTTAATAGGAGTAAATTTAACATTACGTCTATGGGAAAAATTTTTGTTCCTAAAAATATTGACCCTTAATAGAGATGGCCCTTGAATAGGGGTGGCCGCTAAAAGAAGTTTCACTGTATATATATATATATAAAGTTTTTGTACAATTAAACCATTTAAACACATGAAAATTTAGCAAATTTGATGCAATAACCAGTGACACACAAAAGATACAAAAATGCAGCTTATATATATGTATAAACTTTTTGTTCAATTAAACCATTTAAACACATGAAAATTTACCAAATTTGATGCAATAACCAGTTATAGACAAAAGATGCAAAAATCCAGATAAATAATGTTGAACTAATAAAAGAATATAAAAAAAAACAGATGAAAGATCAATTGGATGGATGTAGATATATATATTTAGCCTAGTCCTAATCTTCTTGTATTAGAATAAACATTTAAAGTTTCCAACTATATTCTTCGGAAAAATAAGAAAAATTATCTTTCTCTATGCTTCAGTAGTAGTACTAGTCCATTTCTGATGCGTGGATTTTTAAGTTTTCTGGTTATCCAAGAAATTATTTAGAATATAATAAGGTATATCAACAGTAGTTTATATTAAAACAAAACATAATATTAAATAAACAATGTTTTAAATAAAAACTTATCTCTTAATAAAATCTCTAAGAATTTGCCAAAAAATATATTTTTGAAGACACTCTAGAAAATAAACAAATGTACGCAGAAAAAAAAATATGTATCCCGAACAATTTATGGAAAATTAACATTTAAGGATGTTAGATAACCAGATTTTTTTCAGTCGTTTTCAAGTTTTTAAACTTTAAAAATTAATGGCCCACTATAGGCGCATTTACCTTAGTTGTTTTAAGTCTAAATCAATGAAAAAGGATTCATAAAATAATATCATGCCGTGACCAGGATTCGAACCTGGGTTATTGCGGCCACAACGCAATGTACTAACCACTATACGATCACGGCCTTGGAATGTTGTTTATTGTATCTGAAGGAGTTCGAATTTTGATCTAGTTTCAACTAAGAAGTTGGGTGTGTGGCGATCTGGAACAGTTTGATTGGTTTGTAAGACTATCTCTAAAACTAATAGATGGCAGCACCAAACTTTCAATAAATTTCGGCAAATTTAGTAGAATTTAAAACGCATTTCCCAGTTTTTGGTGCCAGAGAACATCGAAAATTCATAAAATTTAATATAACACATAACTGGATAAGTCGTTGAAGAACCGATTTTATTTTATTTATTTATTTTTATTTTATTTTATTTATTTATTTATCTTTTGTGGTGGTGGTCGTGTGTGTGTGTGGGGGGGCGGGGGTACTTGTTAGTTTGATTTGGTTTGATTGTTGACGGCCAATTATCTACACGAGGGATATAGGCCCTGGGGGGAGTGCCTTCCGTGGAGGTCTTTCTAAGGGAACCTAATCCGTATTAACGCATGGATATCCACGGTTCGAAGAAAACCACGAAAACTCCGAACGATTAGGCCGACGGGCGCGATTGGGTTCGAACCCAGCACTTCCCGTCTACCAGCTTCGAGAGCAGAACCTCTCGGCCACTGGTGGGGCGGGGTACTTGTTAGAGTATGAAGAAAGTGTTTTCCAGATAGAGTAAATGGGTCAGTAATTTACAATATTTACACACTTAAGGAATTTCTTTAAAACGTTATTTTTTAAATTATAGTTATAATTTTTTTATTCCAGTTTTTTAAAAATTATATAAATCTGTGAAAAATATTTAGCCTATCTCACAGTCACATTTCCCTTTCTGAATCAAAATTTATTATAAAAAAAGAAATAAGTCAAAACACTCAAAATTCCAGTAATGCCCCCGCCCCCTCCTCTTCTAGTAATGAACATTCTACAAAAAGTAATAGATATTGTTTTTATGATTGTAGTTAGACCCCGAACTGAATGAAAGCATTACTAATGAAACAAAATAGTCATTTTCAAATAATTTAAAAATCAGGATGCCAGTAATTAATAAAATATTTATGAGAATAAATAATTATTCAAATTAGTTATTGTTATTATCACAAGATCATATCAGAACTAATATTTTCCGTTACTATTTTTAACAGTTAAATTTCGCGAAACTACTAGATATACTTCTTGTAGTATTATGCAAGAAATGAAACTTCGGGTTGAATGTTTTAACTATTAAATGAAATGATTTCAAAATACGACTGCAGAACTGACGTTTGAGACTCATAATCAGCAGATTTACTAGTTTCATTGGTAAATCTTACTATTACACTATTAGTAAACATATGTTCAACAATGTATGAAACTGTACTGTAATAATATCTTTTAATAATTCCACGAACCGGAAGAATATTTTCCATACTTTCAGGAACCGGAACAATATTTGTCACAATTACACGAACTGTAACGTCGTTCTGGTCTGCTCCGGTACATTTCGAGCCCAGAATATATTCATATAAAATCATAGGACGAAATGCAATATTTCATCTTGATGCAAACATTAAATATGTAATGGGAACTTTAAAAAGCTCATTCTCTTACTCAAAAGGCGGCTAAAATAATAAAAGCGATGCTACAAGTTAAAAATCTACATTTTATTTAAAACTTCTTCTTAGTACTTTCGGGCTGTATTTCCCAAGCCCATCACTAGAGAATATTTCAATAACTAATTGCTGTTTATTTATACAAATATGTTACTTTAAATAAAATGTATCTTTTTAACTTGTAACATATCTTTTATTATTTTAGTCGCCTTTTAAGTAAAACAGTGAGCTTTTTAAGTTCATATTGCATATTCAATATATTCATATTTGAATTTATTTTTCCCGACAAACTTTACGTGTTTCTTAAACTTGTATTTAAGCTTACTTTGCATATGAAAACATTAGTTCTCATATGTAAAGAATATTTAAAAGCCTTGTAAGTTTTATTCCCATCATGTAAACTATATATTCTTGTATAAATTTGCTTTTCTTCGGCAAATCTTTCGGAATTATTACAAAAACACATCCAGCAAATAGTTACAGCCATCAAATTATGAAACCTCGTACTGTTTTCCGCCAAAATTGACTCTCGCCATGCTGCCCTAACAGTAACCAATCAGATTGAGAGCTACGGTTCTGAATTAAAAACATATTTGGACAATATATATATGTAAATAAATAAAATAAATAAATAAATAGATAAATAAATAATAATAATAAAAATAAATGCTGGTTGTTCAAAGTTTAAATTCGCACATTTTAAACTTAATCAGAGTGCTGGGAAATATGATGCAAATTTCAGATCGTAAAATAATTATCTATTTGTCTTGATTTTAATTTTAAGTGTAAATCAATGAAAAATTAATAAAATATCATCATGCCGTGACCAGGATTCGAACCTGGGTTATTGCGGCCACAACGCAATGTACTAACCACTATACGATCACGGCCGTGCTCAGTTGCTTATTTTGTCTGAAGGAGTTCGGATTTTGATCTAGTTTCAATTAAAAAAATGAGTGTGTAGTGATCTGGAACAGTGTAATTGGTTTTGGAAGAAGTCTTTACTAGATACATATAGATGGCAGCACCAAACTTTTAATTAAATGTGTTAAACTTTGTCGGCGTTTTCTGACACTAATAGCACGTTTATTTTACTTTTTTCGGGCCAGGGTGGTTGTTGGTTGGTTGTGTTTATGTCGGCCAATTATCAACACGAGGGATATGGGCCCTAAGTGGGGGGAGTGTCCTCCGTGGGGCAGTGGTGTAGTCGTAAAAAAAACAGAGGGTATGCGCTCTAAGCAGAGGGTATACGCTCAAGGCAGAGCGTATACCCTAGAGTGTATATACTATAGCTTTCTTGAAAAACAGAGGGTACACGGTGTTCATTTAAAAAATCCAGAAGGTATACGGCGTATACCCCCACTACATTCCTGCCGTGGGGGGTCTTTCTAAGGGAACCTAACCCGTATTTACGCTTGGAAAATCAAGGTCCGAAGGAAACTTCGAACGATTAGGCCGACGGGCGCGGTTGAGTTCGAACCCAGCACCTCCCGTTTACCAGCTTCGAGGGTAGAACCTCTCGGCCACTGGTGGGGCTTTTTCGAGCCAGAGCGCATCGGAAATTCATAAAATTCGAAATAATGCAACTCGGTGAGTCGTAGAAGAATGGAATTTTTACAGATTTGCTTTTCTGAGAACGGAGGAGGTTTTTCTAAATATAACTTTCAAGACTTCGGGACCGTAAGAAAATTGAAATTTTTATAACTTAAAAAAGTAATTATTTTGATGTGAAGATACTTTTATATGATGAAGGACAACATTTGAAACATTTTTACAGCTGGAACTTTACCTCTAAAACTAACAGTTTAGAAATTAGCCATTAGTCCACGATAACAGGGGGGGGGGGGAAACCTGAATAGGTAAATGTTTCATCTGAAATGTGGAATCAGTTTGATTTGGGGCAATGATTAGAAAATGAGATGCGTGTTTGAGAATGGTTGAGTCTGCAGACAAAAATTATAAATATCCGGCAAATGCAATCGCCAGGTCATTATTGGTGACCAAAATATTTTAACTGGCGACTGGAAGCATCAAAATTGAATGATCTAATGATAATTCACTTGAACGGGACTTTGCTTAATGATTATAAATCATAGAAAGTTACAGATAGGTGGTACTTTAAATTATAATAATCAAAACACACACAAGAACATATAACAGAAACTAAAAAGCAAAAAGTAGAAATATGCAGAATTTTAAGATCTATGTCATAAAAAATTTGTAAAATTCTTATCTAATGTAAAGCGAAATTAAGCTGAAACTTGAAGGATACTTGTCAATGTTTCGTCAAAGTAATTTCTATCAAAATAACTTTAAAACAAAACAATAATTTTTAGTAAAAATTGATTATTTTTTTATAATATTCCATACTTTATTTATTCAAACTTTGTAATGTATATTTCATTTTTTAGAGTTACAAAATTTTTGATATGTTTCATTAAGAAACGTAATTATATTACCTTTCTGAATTATTTTTTTAAAATCTGAATTGAAAAGTTACGCCAACATTGAAGATAAAAGCTGGCATTGGTGGGAGGGAGGAGGGGTGGGGGATGTTGGAACTAGCTGCTTAAAACAATTTCTGCCTATCATATTTTTTTCTAATTTTTCACCCCTGGTTATAACAGGGGCTACTCGATAAATTTTCCTTATTAGAAAATAGTACATTGCTTTCAGATTTGCATGAGGCACCACAAGTCGATTAATATACAAAGGAATAAATCATTTTTTAGGTGCGTTCGTAATTATATAAAGGCGTAGCACCTATAGTCGTGGTCTGCTCCGCCCGTCTGTCTGTCCTTCTGTTCGCACATAACAACGCAAAAACTACCCAACCGAATGGTTTGAAATTTAATATATATAATCGTTGCATAAATTTGTTGAGTCATTTCAAATTTTATAAAAATCGAACCAAAACTTAAAAAATATATTAATAAAAGATTTTTTCATTCTATTAAATCCTATCATGTTTAATTAATTCAATGATATCCCATAATTCTAGGTCGCCATGGTGATTACATTCTATTTAAGATGGATGTCCTACTATTTCCGTATTACTGAATTTAATATATAGAATCGTAATAAATTTTGTATTCACGCATAAGAGTGCATTCAAGATCTAGAATATTTATAAAACTAGTTATAGTACAAACAAACGCACCTCATTTGCGACGTTTGACGAACAATTTCCAACTTGTTTACATCGATTTATATTTCCGAAATGCAGGTTGGTCTGGCAAATGGTCCCCACTCCAGGGGTTGATTTTTGACGGCGATTATCTACTCGAGGGATATAACCCTAATAGCGGAGTGCCCTCCGTGGGGGTCTTTCTAAGGGAATCTAAACCGAATTTGCGCATGGAAATCTAAGAAAATTCCGAACGATTAGGCCGACGGGCGCGATTGGGTTTCGAATCAGCACCTCCCATCTGCCAGCGTCGAGAGCAGAACCTCTCGGCCACTGGTACTGGTGGGGTTGTTTGTTCAGTGTGTGATCTGCCTTAGACAGGTCTAATGTTTTGTATTCCGAAAACATGTTTTAAATGATAGATGAGAAATTGTTTTATAAAATTTTTAATTATAGTTCTTATTATCAACCCAAACTATAAATTTTGAACTATTGACCACCATGCCACTATTTCATAATCGCTTATCATTGCACTGAAAAACCGAACCTAAGAGATATTTGTGCCTCTGTGAATTGGTTGATCGTTTGGTTGAGCTACGATTATTTTTACCAGACTGCCAAGAAGGTTTATGTGTTTGACGCGTATCTGGGTATGTGGATTTCTTTGTACCCTCGAAACATCCCAACGGCTGGATGGATTTTAATGAATGTCTCTATCGATTCGTCTTAACCGTCCGATGGTTATAGGCTAGAGTTTGTTTTTATAAATTCAAAATGGCGGTAGAGACAAAAAAAAATTTTACGCATCATATTGAGTGACATATCATTGGATAGGTCTTTCAAAATGAAGGAGATGTTTCATCGACTATCTTACAGTCAGAAGCTCCGTTTAAATATTACACAACCTGGAAGTTGTGTAGGTAGGATCTCTAGCTTTACTGCAACTCTAACCTTCATAGACATCTATAGGCCTCATCAAAACAGTGTTTATAGATAGGAACTAACAATTAAACACAACTTAAAAGTCATCAATACAAGTAAATAATAATAATAATGCAATTTAACAAATTACAACGACCATTTGGAAAATGATTTTTTCAAAGACTAAAATTTAAGACATAAAAAATCGCACGGAGTTGATCATACATTACGTACGCTATGGATTACATTTTTCGGTACTGTAAATTTTTAAACTTCTACGGAGCTGGTCATACATTACGTACGCCATGGATTAAACATTAATATTCCTGGACCAATTTTAAATGAAATTTCATTTTTCATTCTTAGACTTCTAAACATTTCACAATATCACTTTTTATACCGTCGTATAGAGAAAAAAAAAATGTACTTTTAAATGTAATTTGTTTGAAAGCTGTATCTCAATTTGTTTCTGAGTTATTAATTTTTTTTTTTTTTTTTGTAGTTTTTATTACTTTTTTGTCATGGTGGCAACAGAAGCATCCATCTCTGTTGAAAGTAAAGGGAGAATACAGATTACTATATAGACCAATCAGAAAACGAATAAAATGCGGGATTCAACTAATAAAGCGCTTCAGATATGTTTTTGATTTCCTACCCTGACCGAGGACAATAACCATTTTTCCAAATGGTTAAAAATATATATAGGTAAGTAATATAAAAAACAGTTTCACATTGGTGAGAAATAATTAATTAATTCGCTTTCTACGCAGTCGGGTTTTTGATTTCTCAAATTCAATTTTTACTTATTTCTTTCCGAATACACTGTTTGAGGAAAAGTGTGATACGTGGAATAAGTGTTAAAACAAATAAATAAATTTCAGCATTGTAAAACTGATGATTCCCTCCTCCGTTTCTCCTTTCGTTTTCAAAGCAAATCTGAATGGCTTTTGTAACAGTGAAATAATCCAAATAATACCTGTTGTTCAAGAATTGTTTCGCAGTTTAAATTCACATATTTTTAATTTAATACGAGTGTTGGGAGATATGATGCAAATTGCAGACCGTATTACGGATTTGATTTTAAGTGTAAATCAATCAAAAAAAAAATAATAAAATAATATCATGCCGTGACCAGGATTCGAACCTGGGTTATTGCGGCCACAACGCAATGTACTAACCACTATACGATCACGGCCTTGGACTGTCGTTAATTTAATCTGAACGCATCCGAAATTTGATCTAGTTTCAACTAAGAAAATGGGTGTGTAGTGATCTGGAACAGTATAATTGGTTTGTGAAGAAGTCTTTAGTTGAGACTAACAGATGGCAGCACCAAACTTTTAACTCCGGTAAATTTAGTAGAATTTTGTCGACCTTTCTGACATTAAAAGTGACTTTTATTATTTTTAGTGCCAGAGAACAGCGAAAATTAAGAAAATTCAAGATAACATAACTTGGCAAGTTGCAGGAGAAAGGTTTTTTGGTTATGACGGCCAATTATCAACACGAGGGATAACGCGCTTGGAAATCTAAGGTTCGAGGAAAACCACGAAAACTCCGAACGATTGGGTCGGCGGGCGCGGTTGGGTTTGAACCCAGCACTTCCCGCTTACCAGCTTCGAGGTTGGCTGGTTGGTTGTATTTATGTCGGCCAATTATCTGCACGTGGGATATAGGCCCTAAGGGGGGGGGGAGTGCCTTCCGTGGAGGTCTTTCTAAGGGAACCTAACCCGTATTAGCGCTTGAAAACCAAGGTTCGAAGAAAACCACGAAAACTCCGAACGATTAGGCCGACGGGCGCAATTGGGATCGAACCCAGCACCTCCCGTCTACCAGCTTCGAGAGCAGAACCTCTCGGCCACTGGTGGGGCCTGCAGGAGAAAGGAGTTTTATTAGTTTACTAGTTAGGGTGTTACGGAATTGGCATTATTTACTTTTGTTCAAAATCACGCGATCAGAGATGAAAAATGTAAAGAAAAACAATTGACTTGAAATGACATTTATTATTTTGTTTTTGCGCGTTCACATGTGATTCTCTAGGATTAAAGAGAAAAAAGGACAAGTTTTGATGTAGTCTGTGGCAACTTCCTATTTTTTGTGAATTCCAGTAAAAAGAAAATAAATGCTGGTAGCTTGTTTTTTATGAGTTATTACTATTACAGTCGAACCCCGTTATAACGAACTTCAAGGGACCGAAGGTTTTGTTCGCTATATCCGGTGGTTCGCAATATCCGAACCGTCAAGAAAAATGTTAGAGTTCACAAAATGTATAACTTATTAGTTGCTATGTGTATATTCAATAATGATGTATTAAAAAAAGGTAAAATCTATTAAATATAGCCATTAAAGAATTAAATTGATTAATTTCGATTACATTAAACTAACACAATACTAATTCAATTAACTAACAATGAAGACAAACATGAATAAATTAATTTTACCTCTAATTGTTGCTCACTGTTTTGATACAGAAATAATCGGTAATTTTCTACTGACGTGATGCCGATTTCAAAAACATATGAATTTCTTTGTCTAGTACATTAAATGACTCCAACACTCTTTCTTCCACTATTTGTGTTTGTGTAGACAAAAACTTATTAATTACACGCATCGCTGCTGTAGCATCTGAGATTGTGGGGATTTCGTCATTTATGTGGTCCTCTTCATCACCATCAGATGCAGAATCTTCGATTTCAGAATGATTCATTTTAACTTCTTCCACAATCTCTTCATCAGTCGGATCTTCACATGTAATAACTTCATCATCACATGTTTCAAACAATTGCATATCACAAACTGAGAAAACAGCTGTGATCAGGAATAAGGGAAAATGACTGACGGGTGGGCGGGATCACACCTGCAGAGTGGCTTTCGTAAAAACGAAAGAATGCAGTTGTTTCTCCATTAAAAAAAAAAAAAAAAAAAAAAAAGACTTATCGCTGATTTGCCTCATGATTCACTAGCTGGCATACATTTTCTTATGAAATTGGAGTCGAAGTCCTGTTCTCACAACTTTGGAAAAGTAAAAAAACAACAAAAAAAAAAACATGGTCGACTGGACAAAAATGTTCGTTATAGCCGATTCTTAAGATTTCGGTGGTTCGCTATACAAGGATAAATTAGCATTAAATAAAATAGGAAAACGAAGGGACCAAAATTTTTGTTCGTTACATCCGGGAGTTCGTTATATACCGGGTTCGCTATAACGGGGTTCGACTGTACTAAGTTTTTGAAGTTATCTCACCGTAGGAGTTGTGGTTGGTTGGTTGTATTTATGACGGCCAATTATCTGCACAAGGGACATAGGCCCAGCAGGGGAGTGCCCTTCGTGGGGGTCTTTCTAAGGGAACCTAACCCGTATTAACGCTTGGAAATCCAAGGTTCGAAGAAAACCACGAAAACTCCGAACGATTAGGCCGACGGGCGCGATTGGGATTGAACACAGCACCTCCCGTCTACCAGATTCGAGAGCAGAACATCTCAGCCACTGGTGGGGCCGTAGGAGTTGTGACATAGATAGTACAACTATGCGAGCACAAAGGTGCTAATGTGAGTATTGTTTAAGTTTAAAATTTAAAGTTCAGTAAAAGACTTTCATTCGTAGAATTTAAAGTAAACATAAATCTACTTTGCGTGGTACGTTTAGTGGATTTGTTCCATTAGTGGCGTCCACCGGTACGGGACCTGAGTTTAAACAAGGTTAACTATCATACGTAGTTTAAAAGGTGTTAATAAAAATTAAATGAAATACAGATTTTCCATGATGTTTAAGTTGGTTAAAGGTTTTAAAAAGGAAGATTTTATCTTCTTAGCCGAGCAATTAGGTGAAATACACCAACGCACACAACAGCACCAACGGCTTCACTTGTGGCACTTAAAGATCTAATTTTGAATTGTAAGGCATATAAAGATGATCCTGAATTTGTACAGAGCGTTTTAGAAAATGCAGTTTCAGAAAGAAAGGAAAAGGAAAAATTAGAAATACAATGAAAGGAAAAAGCTGAAGCATTGAATATGGAAAAAGAAAAATTAGAAATACAAGCGAAGGAAAAAGCTGAAGCATTTAATATGGAAAAAGAGAAACTGGAACTGGAAAAGTTAAAATTGGCGCACGAGTTAGAATTGGCGAAACTTCAGTCAGCAGTAACAACCAAGGTGAAGCTCTTAATCCCCCCCCCCCCCCTTAGTTTCGGACCTGCAAGACTGTGCTACAAATTTAGGGCGTCTCAACCTCACTCTGTTTTTAACAAATTGGTGGAGTTATATGTTCATTTTAACACCTCACAGTGCTGGCCCAGAAAGAGCTGTGTCCATGCATACAATGCTTAAATACAACAAACAGTCGGGACTATCAAGAGAAGTCTTAAACTCAAAGATGTTTATTGCTCGTAATGGAATTGGAACAGCTTTCTAAAAAAACCCTTAACAATTGTAATTATTATTGTAGCATTTTGAAAACTTTATAAAAAGTTAATAAAGTTTAAATTTGTAAAACAAAGAAGACAATAGTTTTCCTTGCCTGATTAATTTCACTATTTGCATAAGACAGTCTTTTGTATAAAATTTTAAACCATAGTAATAGCTGTCGTAGCATTTTGGAAATATTTTAAAGGTAAAAGAATTTGATTTTTTAAAACACAAAGAGCAAAATATGTGTCCTCATTTGATTCCATTCTTTGCGGAAAACAATAACTTGTAAGAGACAAAAGATGTTTAAACTCTATAAATATTATTAATTTGGCATTTTTCAAAGATGCTTTAAAATTAACCGTGGTATTTTTATTTATTTTATTTCATGATTTTTAAACATCAAGAGAAAAATTATTTTTATGATTAATTCCACTTTTTGGTCTAAAGCTATAGTTACGCTTCTATTTCTCTAAAATAAATATTTAATGATTCAGATCAAATTTATTTTTCAATTTCAGAATTTATACCAGGCTCCAACTATCTATATATAGTTTGATAAATTATCATTATGAACAAAAGTCAAGTGTACAAACTAATAAAAATGTAAGCAACATTTTAACATGAACTTAGATGATAATTTTCTTACATAAAATTTTAATTAGGCATATGAATGTGGTAAGTTGAGCGTCATGTCTGATCCATTACTAACATAACGATTAACAATTTGCCTGAACTGAGAAATAGTTTTTCTTTAATAACACCGAGCTATAAATGAGGATATTTAAAGGATTCAATGAAGATTTTGTAGTATTTTAACCGGCAATCGAAGAAGTACTATAAACATAACTAATAAAGTACAGAAGTTTGTCAACCAGTCGATATTCTTATTATTTGGTTTGAAGTTATTGGGGGTAAGGGGGGGGGGGGTAATTTATACATTTCTTTGTACAAGAAACCAAACTTTTGTCGCCCAGGGAAAATTCCTTAAAATATGCTCTGGAACATCTGGTCTCAGTTCAAAAACCAGGATAAAAATATATTGGTCAAATTTCATTGACATCTTCTTCTTATATTAATATAGCCACTGCAATTTTGGTGTATTTTCAAAATAATAATACAGACATTTCAAGTTTGAGAGTTATTAGGTGAAACAGAAACGCCTTTAATGCAGGATGCAAATCTGGAGTTGTTAAAACATCGGAAGCAATACCCTAAAAACTTTATAATGGATAATTTGATTATTACATGCAAATGAACTTTTTTCTTAGATACTTATTTCAACATCTTGCTGAAAAACTACTGGTACAAAAGGATTTTCTGGACCAGTAGGAAAGCGACTTAAAAAAATGCGAACATATTGAAATTATAGACTATAAAAACATTGATCCTATCTTGACGGTCTGATCGGATGAAGAACTTAAAAAAAGTACAAACAGGGGATACACCTGAATTTTAGATTTTCCTTGTCATACTCAAACAGTGGAAACGTGTGTCAAAATTGTCCCGCGAGCTGCGTCAACCGTCTTTAAATATTAAGCAAAAGACGGCTTAATCTTGGGAAAGTTGAATTCCCACAATGTAATGACAAAGTTTGCCTAAAAAGACAGTAGGTTGAATATCCAATTTAATTAATTCATAACAAAGGCAGGTAAGGAGGGTGGAAGTCGATATTTAACCACCTCCTCGTGGTGACTTCTGGATAGTATTTGCTAAATAAAAGTAGATATGAGCTAACAGCTACATTGTTTACTTTCAGTTACTTTATACTGAAATTTCAAAACTTTGACCTCCTTGAGGAACCGGAAAACAACTTAATTTAAAAAAACCTTTTCAGCCAAAAGTTTAGACATCCAAAAAGGAAAAAAGTTTTCACTATTACACATTAAAATAAAAAAGTTTTTTTTTTACCCTATACTTAAGTTCCACCCTAGACCCTAGTGTGTAATAATGTGAAATAGAAAGTAGAAAGTAAAGCAAATATTAAGGAAGTTTATGTTTTAAACCGCTAGATAGCAGCACCAAATCTTCAAATGGTTTTTGCACAAAAATGCCGATTTATTCAGGTTGGTTGGTTGATTTTGTGACGGCCGATTATCTGCACTAGGGATATAGGCCCGAGGGGGAGTGCCCTTCGTGGGGGTCTTTCTAAGGGAACCTAACCCGTATTAACGCATGGAAATCCATGGTTCGAAGAAAACCACGAAAACTCCGAACGATTAGGCCGACGGGCGCGATTGGGATCGAACCCAGCACTTCCCGTCTACCAGTTTAGAGAGCAGAACCTCTCAGTCACTGGTGGGGCCGATTTATTCAGAATTAAAGTTTTATAGATAATCGATAATCCGGTCTGAAAAATGTCATTACTTTTAGGAAATACCGGGAATGAAATTGTTTTTTTTTCAATCGAACTTATACCTTTGGAATGGATCATTTTCTTCTGATGGGCTGATGGCTTCCATTATGATGAAACAGCCATTATAAATGAAGCGTTAGGTGAAGATGAAAGAGCAAAAAATGGCCATAATTTTTTTTTGAAAAAAAAAATTATGGCCATTTTTTTTTCCATTCTGACCAGAAAATCAGAGTTCTAACTTTTTACGGCTGCTCTTTCATCTTCACCTAACACTTCATTTATAAAGGCTGCTTCATAATAAAGGAAGATATTAGTCCATCAGTAGAAAATGATCCATTCCAAAGGTATAATCCTTCATTTGGCACCCCTTCGTTCTGGCGCCCGGGGCACATGCCCCCTCTGCCCCCCCCCCCTTAGTTTCGGCACTGTTCTGAATGGAGGTAAAATTAGTATTGAGCCTATGGGAATAAATTTCGTTCCATGAAAAAAGGGTCGTTCAGGGAGGAGGTCGCACAGGGAGGTTTCACTGTATATTTTGATTTTTTTCACCGTGCGCACAATTATAATTGAAAATTAAAATTAATGGGTGATTGCGAAAGTTCGTGCTCTATTTCATAGATGGCAGAAACTTGCAATTTTGACTGTGCTGATGTTTCTTTTATAACACCATATTATTAACTGACACTTTATCTACATGTGTTGTCATTGAACATAAGGTTAAGAAAAAGTTTTTCCAATATGCAAGGTTAATATTCAAATTGGAAAATTAAAAGTTTCATTTTCGTCATTTTATTACCCGACTGCCAAGAAGGGTTATGTGTTTCACGTGTGTCTGGGTATGTGGATTTCTTTATACCCCCGAAACACCCCCAACGGCCAGGTGGATTTTAATGAATTAGGTCTCTATTTTGTCGCCCGCTGGCGTGGTCAGTAAGCGGAGGCTCCTGTCACCCCGAGGCCCGGGTTCGAGTCCCTGGGTAAGGCATGGATGTACTTGTAAATGTCCCATTATAGTTATATAATATAATATATGTAATGGAAAATAAAATTTGTTGTTACCTGTTGTTGTTTCTGTATCATAAGGATCATTCGAGGCGACAGCCATTGTAGCTATAGGCCCCAAAGCATTCTCCACTTCGGTGGACTTCAAATGTCTCTATCGATTCGTCTTAACCGCCCGATGATTATAGGCTAGGTTTTGTTTTTATAAATTCAAAATGGTGGCGGTAAAATACAAAATGGCGGTAGAGACGAAAAAAAAATTTACGCACTATATTGAGTGGCATATCATTGGATAGGTCTTTCAAAATGAAGACGATATTTCATTGACTATTTTACAGTCAGAAGTCCGTTTAAATATTATACAACCTGGAAGTTATGTAAGTCGGAGCTCTAGCTGTACTGCAACTCTAACTTTCATAGACATCTATAGGCCTCATCAAAACAGTGCTTATAGATAAGAACTAACAATTAAACACAACTTAAAAGTTATCTATACAAGTAAATAAAAAAATAGGTAAATAATATAAAAAATAGTTTCTCATTCATGAGAAATAATTAGTTCGCTTTTTACGCAGTCGGTTTTTTGATTTTTTAAATTTAGGTTTTACTTGTGTTATATGAGTTTAAAAAAGGAGTGAGTAGTGGACGTGCTACAAAGAATATTCAAGACGTTTATTTGGATCGTTCTCCCGCTCTTAGGACAGTTGAAAAGTGGTTTTGTCGATTTCGAATTGGTGATTTCAATCTAAAAATCATATAATTCGTTCTGGGTTTGGTTTGGTTTGATTGTTGACGGCCAATTATCTACACGAGGGATATAGGCCCTGGGGGGAGTGCCTTCCGTGGAGGTGTTTCCAAGGGAACCTACTCCGTATTAACGCATGGATATCCACGGTTCGAAGAAAACCACGAAAACTCCGAACGATTAGGCCGACGGGCGCGATTGGGATCGAACCCAGCACCTCCCGTCTACCAGTTTCGAGAGCAGAACCTCTCGGCCACTGGTGGGGCTAATTCGTTCTGGGTGACCTTCTGGTACTGATAATGACTTAATCCGTGATTTGCTACTGAAGAGATTACTGAGAGACTAAATGTTGACAATTCGACTAAAACAACTTGGGTATGGGTACACTTGGAAACTCGATGCATCGGAAATCTGGCACGAAATTTTGCAATCACCCAATTGTTTTTCAACATTTTAAAAAATATCTTTGTTCGAGATTTTAGGAAATTCAGCTTCATCATTGTTATTTTTCATCCTTCTGTATTACAGATTCACCTTATGTCATTACTTGCCAAAATTTCTGCGAAAATGTGGGGATGGACACAATAAATGATCCACGGATGCCGGTCGTTAAGAGTGGTTGACGTGGTCACTTAAGGGGACTGGTCACCCAGCTTCGGAATTCTCCTCCGTAGTGTTAAGTCTATGGACTTTTGATGTATTCGTATATTTAAAATATCTTCTAATTCATATTTATATAATTTATATTTCTATATATATTCTAATTTATATAATTTATATTTATACAATTTACATTTCTATATATATTCTAATTTATATAATTTATATTTATAAATTCATATTTTTTAAATCTTTTTTCTGTGTACTCTTCTTAAAGGATGTCTCTTTTTTTTTTTTTTTTTTTTTTTTTTTTAAGTTTTCAAAATATTTTTTAAATCTATGCTGAATTGAATATTTTATGCGTTATAAACGGACGAACTGCGAGTAAGATTTTAACACTTCATATAAAATTAAGTCTCTACTTTAGAAATATATTGAGAACTAAGAAAAAGAGAGACTTCTTTTAGGAAGTGTACACAAAAAATAGATGATAAAAATATTAATTTCCCGAGGAGATATTTTGAATATATGAATGCATCAAATGCACATAGACTTTATAATAGTCAGGGGAAATCGGAAGCTGAGTGACCAGCCCCCTTAATAGGGGACGGATTTTTAACTAAGCCTATGGGTTATGAAATCTGTGGATTGACAAAGTTGTATTTATGAGGTGTGCTCTTTTTGAGGGGTTTCACTGTATATATTTTATAAATATTTTTACAACTAATAAAAAAAGAGATATCCTTTAAAAAGAGTACACAGAAAAAAGAAGTTAAAAATACTAATTTCCTGAATAGATATTTAAAAAATATGAGTACGTTAACATGTCCATAGGTTTTACATTAGTGAGGGGGATTTCAGATTTTACTGACTCTTAAGCCAGATTAACTGCATCAGCATAATAACAATAGACCAGAAATAATCAATTCTACTTTTCAGAACATGCTGACAATCACAGAAAAACCGATAAAAAGTGATATACATCGTAGAACTTACAGGAATGACTAGTTATTTCAATTTTAAATTTAAGAATAAACTGCATTAAAAAAAAAAAAAAAAAAATAGTAATGCCGTGACCAGGATTCGAACCTGGGTTATTGCGGCCACAACGCAATGTACTAACCACTATACGATCATGGCGACGATATTTGTGTGATTTTGCACAAATCAGTTCATTTACGATCTATTTTCAATGCAGGAAATGGGTGTGTTGTGTAATGATCTGGAACATAAATAAAAGATAAAATCTTGTAGATGTTTCTCAGGTATGACAGTAGATGGCAGCATCAAATATTTTAAATAGGTTAGATGTGAATGTGAAATTGAAAGTTTCTTTTCATATAAATATAATTTATGTGAACAAAATATTGGCAAAAAGAGAAAAGAATATTTGAGAAAATGTAAAACAAAATGCTATAAAATTTTATTGTTGAATTTGATCTCGTAATTAAAACACGTAAAAAATTTGTAATATAACACTGTAACACTACTCAGCCTGGTACACTTCCGTGGAAAAAAAAAAAAAAAAGAAAGAAAAATTCTTCTAAATTTATAGATTAACTCCTAACAACATATTTATTTCATAACCCTGAGAAGATTTCAAATTAAAATGCATTAATTTAGGAATCTTGGAATTTCCTTCCACCAGAGCTTTTTAGAGAGAAGACCACCCCTAAGGAGAGGTTGGAGAAAGGAAGATTAACAAATCTTACTGAATCTTAAACCATTAAGATCTAGCGTTACCATATGGTCACAGCATAGCTGCCAGTACGTTTATTCTTTGCATACCAGTAATTCTCAAGCGACATATCCGCTTCCTTGGATGACAGAAACGCCTCAATAAAATAAGCCCCACCAGTGGCTGAGAGGTTCTGCTCTCGAATCTGGTAGACGGGAGGTGCTGGGTTCGATCCCAATCGCGCCCGTCGGCCTAATCGTTCGGAGTTTTCGTGGTTTTCTTCGAACCTTGGATTTCCAAGCGCTAATACGGGTTAGGTTCCCTTAGAAAGACCCCCACGAAGGGCACTCCCCCTGGGCCTATATCCCTCGTGCAGATAATTGACCGTCATAAATACAACCAACCAACCAACCTCAATAAAATAAAACAAAAATTATTACGTTAGAAAAGTGGTGTGAAATGCACAATTTCCATTTGAAAGAGAAAAAAAAATGATTCCGTCTTTAATGGGTTAAATTATATCCATTAGCATACAAAAAAATATGAAAATCGGTGGTATTATAGAGAAATGTTTGATAAACACGCTGATACAGACAGTTTTCAAATAGAAAAATTATTTGGTCAAAATTGTTCCATAAAAAAAGTTTTATAGGAGCAAAAACTATACATAGGAATTTAATCATTTTTAGATCATTTTATACATTAGAAATTCTCGATGTGAAGATTGCATTTATTTTTTTTATTTGACTCATTTTTTGATGCTTTATTTCTATTTTAAATATACATGATACATATTTAATGCTTCTCTATCAAACCGGGCTTGACCATCGCAAGGGCAAATGGGAGAGTTTCCCCAGGCCTTCACTTCTAAAAGGCCAATTTCGTAAAATAAATACAAATTGTGACTTTAAAGAATCATTATCCCATAAATGAACTTTTGCCTCAGGTATGGTTGCCAGGTTTTACGTATTATCCATATGTTGTACATTTTAAGGTTCATTGTACGTTGTACGCTTAAAACTTGCCAGTACGCCGGATTCTTCCATTAAAAAAACATATTTAACTTTTATAATTTCAAGAATTTTTATCAGTTTACCTTTTCGATTTGCTTCAAAAATTTCACCTTTGATGCACTCTTTACTACAAAAATGTGACTTCAAAATTAGTTAGAATAATGTAATGCAAATCAAATACGCTTGGAAAATAACCAGGACCTGACTAATGCAGGGGCATGCGGGTCAGCTGCCCCGGGCCCCCCCCGAACGGCAGATATAAGTTTTCGCTAAATTGGAACTAAATGATAAAAAAGTGGCCAAAAGTGACCAGTTTCTAATTTAAAGTGTTTTTCCTTTTGCGATATTTAATTTCTTCCTTACTGATTTCATAAAGATTTTTTAAATACGTAAATTAAATTAAAATATTACTGTAATATTTCTCATCTGTTATCTGTTGCTTTCTGTTTACAAGAATTTGTCGTAATGTGAAATTTTATACCAAAGTACTTTAAGGCATCATGAGGAATGCAGTAACCTAACAAGTATTGAAATTTGTTGCTAATGCATGCCACCACTTGCCTTTCCATATGATGGAATCGCTTAAATGTGTGTCTGAAAGAACTGTATTTACATTTTAACGGCTTACATTATACTTATATTCCTATAACCGAAAAAAAAGTATTCTATAGTTTCTTAAAGTTATCTTTCTTGTGTTATTCTGTATCTAGATGTGAATAGTACTTGGTATGAAATTTATGTATACATGCAATAAGTATGAAGTTTAGTTCACTTCAGAATAATTCACGAAAAATTTCAAAAGATGGAAGGGGGTCCCCCGAATAATGTTTGCCCCAGGGCTCCCCACTGTCTAAGTCGGGCCCTGAAAATAACAATTAATTAATAATTTGTTTTTAAAGAAAATCCTTTAAAGAAGATGGATGAGGTAAGTGACTGTAGTTTGACAAAACTCGTTTTTTTTTTAAAAGAAAAATATGGCGACCCTATCGCAGTGCTTCAGTCGGACCCTAATCATAGTGACATATTTACTTAATTCATAGTCTGCAGGGGAGGCACGAGAAACATTTGGTAGCTGAGGGGAACCCCAACGGCAAAAAGGTTGACAACTTTCTATCATTAACTTTGACCTTAGCTATTAATACGTGGAGTTACTGATATAAATAAAAGTTCAATATTAAAAACAATATAGTATCATGAACGCTTGAGATACCTACAAAAAATCTGGATTGGTTACAATGTAGCATAATCATATGATAATGGGTTGGGTTCATTTTTGACGGCTGATTATCTACTCGAGGGATATAGGACCTAGGGTGAGTGCCCTCCATGGGGTCTTTCTAAGGGAACCTAACTCGTATTTACGCATGGAAAATCCAAGGTTTCGAAGAAAACCACGAAAACTTCGAAACGGTTAGGCCGACGGGCGCGATTGGGTTCGAACCTAGCACCTCCCGTCTACCAGCTTCGAGAGCAGAACCTCTCAACCACTGGTGGAGCCATATGATAATGAGCAAAATGGTTTATGAAACCGATTTTTTAAATTAAAAAACAGGGGGTTCTTGAAGGAGGGGAGTGGGAGCAATTTTTTTGTTCATCTTTTTGTGCACATCGTTGAGGAACAATTGGTGCAGTTTTATTTCCACATGTATTTTTTAACTAGCCAAATTGCTAATTGATGATAAACGTGTCTCACATTAAGAATGTTGCAATAGATAATAAATTTTTGCGCATAAAGTGTTTATTAATACTAATGTTCCTATTTTAATCAATTTGGCGCAGCATGTCCCTTTTGGGATTTTGCGCCATAAAACCCCATACAACCAACCTACTTTAATCAAATCGGACAAGTTATTTTAGTTTGACCCGAGATGATTACTACACTGTGAAATATAAAATTTATTAAAGTTATTTTGGTTGTTGGATAATTTCTGAAAAAAGTATTTTTGAGTTTGACCTGACATGACTATTTACTACGCTGTGAAATATCAAATTCTCTCAAGTTATTTTATTTTGGCTGTTGGGTAATTTCTGAAAAAGTATTTTTGAGTTTGATCAGAGATGACTTCTACACTGAGAAATATCAAAGTTCCTTAAACTCATTTTGGCTGTTGGGTAGTTTTTGAAAAAAGTATTTTTGAGTTTGACCTGAGATTACCACTACACTGTGAAATACCAAATTCCTCAGGGGGATGGGAGGGAGGGGGGAGGCAACTGCCCAGCCCAGCCCTCCCAAGTGGCGCCGCTGGTAATAAATTTATCTTTTATATTTGTAAAGCATGGCGATGTAACGTCTTAATACTTCTCTCATATATAAATAAAGTATATTTGTGAACTTGATTAGTACTCCTTATTTCAACCGAGTTCTTCAAACGATGAGGGATTTAGAAGATTGGTTCTCAGAATTTTTTCTAAAGATTCAGAGTTTTTTTGGCCTCCGGTACGGTATGCTGTTTCTTTCTCCCAGCTTATTTTGTGTATTCCAAAAAATAACGTTGCCTTCCAGAAGCCAGCCGTAAAACAAAGCAGTACGATTAAATACTCTATAGCAACTTTTTAAACTTATAAGCATCGCACATTTTCGATTTTGATACCGTCGTATTAGAAAAAAATGTTCTTTTAAATGCATTTTGTTTGAAAATTGTATCTCCATTTATTTTTGAAATATTAATTTTTTTGTAGTTTTTAGAGCCATTTGCTTAATATTGGCAACTGAAGTACTCCATTTCTGTGGAAAGTAAAGGAAAAATAGTTCTAAAATAGTAATTATATATTTTTGTTGCCATTTTCTCATAACAACCGAAAAAAATTTAATTAAAATACGTGCTATTTTGAAAAAAAAAAAAAATAAACGAATGATTTCTGTTAAAACAATGGAGCTATTATAAACTACATTTAATTTTAAGTATCTATGAATCATTAGATAGCCGTTTTATTTATTTATTATTTTTATTTATGTTTTTTTTTGTCGATTTTCTTGAATGACGGCATCTTTTTGCTACATTTGTGCATTATTTCGCGAT
This sequence comes from Maratus speciosus, assembly GCA_963932465.1. NCBI lineage: Eukaryota > Metazoa > Arthropoda > Arachnida > Araneae > Salticidae > Maratus > Maratus speciosus. The sequence continues at coordinate 413,991,713 of OZ010794.1, forward strand.
AGTGATGTGCTATCCATGCTTTACTGTAGATGTTTAACAGTAGATCGTAAATGTGGAATTCTTAAGCGGATGCGAATGACGTCATTTTTCATAAAATAAAACGTGTGCTTTATTTAGTCTTAAAATTGAAATATGTTTTGTACTGCAGTAGAGTCCCGCTTAACCACTGAGCTCCATACGTAACTCCATATGTTATGCATGGAGCTCAGTTTGCTTAACCGAGTTATTTTCTTCTGATGGACTGGTGGCTTCTATTATTATGAAACAGCCATTATAAATGAAGTGTTAGATGAAGATGAAAGAGCAGTCGTAAAAAGTTAGAACTCTGAAAAAAAAAATGGCTATTTTTTTCCCCATTTTGACCAGAAAATCAGAGCTCTAAGTTTTTACGGCTGCTCTTTCATCTTCACCTAACGCTTCATTTATAATGGCTGTTTCATAATAATAGAAGCCATCAGTCCATCAGAAGAAAATGAAGTAATGGAAATGCCGGGCGGGGGCTACACTAAATTCTGAAAAAGCAGAATTCCTGTTCTCTAGTTTCTTTTCTTTTCTTTTCTCGATACAACCATATTATTTACTACTTAAGAACCTGAAATACGTTTGCATGTTGCTATTTTACTTTCGTGCTTGCAGGTATGAAGGGTCGTAATTATTCCGAACACGTGAATTAGTTTCACGCAAACAAAAGACACGAAGAACACTTAGAAAGATTTGTTTGTTTTCATTTTCCTTTTCAGGAAATGCTGGAGGCGTTTCTTTAGCTTGACGTTTCCGAAGGGTTGAATTTAGTCAACGTCATTGTTATAGCCACTATAATTCTATGGTGTGCTTGGTAAAATAAATAAATAAAATATGCCGTATTGGCAGATTTTAATTTTGAAACAAAGTTTCTAAGATAGTACTTTTCGAACATTTTCTCGGTTTTTTTTTCGGGACATAGTACTTTTAGAAATTTTCACATACTTTTTTGGTTCACCCTAAACAAAAAATTGTTGCTGATATTAAATGTAATGATTGCACAAAAAAGTACAAAGTTTGAAAAGTTAAATTCACTTTCGCAAAATAATAAGCATACCTTTTTTTAAACAACATAAAATGTATATGGGGCATTCTCACAATCTTTTGACTTTCATGTCCCTGAATAATATTTTTTATTTTAATACACTTTTTTGTGTGTTTTTTTTTTTTTTTTTATTTCATATACTGGGGAACATCCCATTGCATGATTGCACAACAATATTAACGAGATAAATAAGTTTTGGACGATGTTGGGGGTCCAAACACCTGGAAAACTCCTATACCGTCCCGTGTCCCTGATGCTGATTTTTAAGTTTGGAGCTGTCTGGATAAAATTGTTTCAATAAAAATAATTCGATGTAATTTTTTTCTGAAACTGGAACTATTGTTTTATATAAATATGTAGCTAAAAATTAACCTGCACACATTTTTAGGGTTGTTATTATTTTTTAAACTCTGTCCCTGTGTTTTAGATTCCTTACCATCCCTCTTCTAAAATTATACAGAAAATCATTTCAGATGCAGCCACAGAATTTTTTTCAAGTTTTTTCTCATGCAGAAGTATGCTAGAGAAATAATGTCTAAAATTCTTCGACAGGAAATTTACTGCAGAATTAAAATCAGCATTTAAATATCAATTTCAAGCATCGTGGCTTTATTGGTAGTCTTACCGCCCCCAAGGTTTATTCCTGCACTTTTCGAGTAAATTAAAAAAAAAAAAAAAAAAAAAAAAAAAAAAAAATTAATCCAATGTTAACAACTGTTTCTAAAAATCAATGAACATTGTGGCTATCACTTAGTCTTAACATGATATTCCTAAAAATAGGTGGTAATTTTCCTTACCGTTCCATCCTTACCGTCCCTTTTTTTACCATTTCGTCCCTTTTTTCCAATACCATCCCCTTTTTTTTACCTTACCGTCCCTTCTTTAACAACCCTTTAACACAATATTATACAAAAGCTCTGTATTAAAAGTACTACATTGTTATTATTTCTTATTTGAATGTCCTGTGGGTACTATGCAAATTCATTATAAGTAAAAATTTAGAAGAAAATAAAAAGTTTTAGTGGTAAAATGGTAAGGAAAATTAAACTCGCAAGTTTAACTTAAACCTCAGTTAAATAAAAAAAAAATTTCGCTGCTGACCATTTTTTCTTTATTTTGAATCATTAAGGCCTTCGTCTATCAGATTAAAATGTTATTTTAGCAAGTTTAATTTTCTCAGAGTTTTTTCCCCAAAAGTCAAAAGATTGTGAGAATGCCCCATATGTGACAATGAATTCACACTGGAATATGTTAGCAGAATCACTCATAATATTCCATTGTTGCAGGCGTAAATTTCATTGGCTAAAAACATAGTAGGTATTCAGGAGTAAGTCAAAGCGGTGAATTTTCAATAATCGGAGTCCACGCCAATTTAACGTATTTGAAATAGAAATTTCTTGAAACAACGCAAATTACAATCAGAAAATCAGATGTGAATTTTAAGATAAACATTGAATGCTTATAAAACGGGTTTTTAACACTTCCCAACAAAGTTGAAAAGTGTTTATGAATTCAATAAGTCTGTCTGTCACCCTGTCCGTGCTCTAACTAGCATAAATATAGTCAGATTGCCATGGAATTCATAGATGTATTGGGTACCACTATGGCATGTTCGGCATTGAAAATGAAGTGTGTAGAATTTATGGTTCATTTGCAGGGGCACGCAAAAAAATTTCGTTTCTTTACGGTCGATGGAGAAAAATCGTTTGCTGTGTCTTTTAATGATACTGCAGTATTTTAAACATACTGAAATTTATATATATCACTGAGGTGTATTACAATGCGCATATGGGGTGCATATAATTTATTGTTCATTTACACGGATACATTTAACTTTTTGCCTACAGTACTACCTATGAACAATAATTGCTGGAAGTGTGTTTTTAGTTTTGTGGTACGCGTTTTTTAGACCCCGGTATGCTATTTCTTTCTCCTAGCTTATTTTGTCTCCAATAAATAACGTTACCTTGTATAAGACAACCGTAAAACAAAAGCCGATGTTTCTTTGTGCGATTAAATACTCTACTGCATTTTTTAAAACTTCTAAGCATCGCACATTTTCAATGTTGATACCGTCGTATTGGGAAAAAAACGTACTTTTAAATGCAATTTGTTTGAAAACTGCATCTCCATTTACTTTTGAAATATTAATTTTTTTGTAGTTTTTAGCGACATTTGTTTCATTTTGGCAACTCAAGTACTCCATTTTTGTAGAAAGTAAAGAAAAAATATTTGAAAAATAGCAATTATATCTTCTTGTTGTCATTTTCCCATAAAAACTGAAAAAATGTAATTAAAATACGTGTTATTTTGAGAAAAATATAAATGAATGATTTATGATAAAACATGGAGCTATTATAAACTATATTTAATTTTAAATATCTATATTAATGCAAATGACGTCATTTTACATAAAATAAAAGCGTGTGCTTTAAGTCTTAAAATTGAAATATGTTTTGCACTACAATAGAGTCCCGATTATCCAATTCCAGCAACCGAGTTATTTTCTTCTGATGGACTGCTGGCTCCTATTATTATGAAACAGCAATTATGAATGAAGCGTTAATTATGGCCATTTTTTTTTCATTTTGGCCAGAAAATCAGAGTTCTAACTTTTTTACGACTGCTCTTTCATCTTGACCTAACGCTCCATTTATTATGGTTGTTTCATAATAATAGAAACCACCAGTCCACCAGAAGAAAATGGAGAAATGGAAATGTCGGGGGCGACACTAAATTCTGAAAAAGTAGAATTCCTGTTCTCTAGTAGTTTCAACTATTTTTTTGCAGATTACTTGGCGTTTATAAATTCTATCTATCATATACAGGGCTGCGAAAAATGTTCTCAAGTACATTTCCGTTTATTGACGGAAATTGGCGAATGAAAAATTTCAATTGTGCTATTTGTTTAACTGAACTAACTTTTAACATTCTATCTAGCCTAAATACATATCTATACTTCATATACATGGATGCACAAAGAAAAAAATAATCTGATATTTTCCCGACTATTGATGCTAACAGAAGAAATTGGGTTTTCAAATGTGTTATGAGTTTTTAAATTAAACTGATTTTTATTTTTTTTATTTATTTTTATTTATTTTTAAATATTATTTGGTATGTATAAATTATACAATTCATATACAAGGCTGCACAAAAGTTTCCAATTACACTTCAGTTTATTCATGGATATTACTGAATGGAAATTGTCAACAGTGCTGTTTGTAAGACGAAACGCAATTTTACACCTTGATTCAACATAAAATATATAATGTGAACATTAAAATTCCACAATCTTACTTAAAAGGCGACTAATGTAATGAAAAAGATGTTACAAGTTTAAAATATACATTTTATTTAAAAACTTCTTAGTACTTTCAAACCTTCCAGGTTCATCATCAGAGAATATCTTGGTAACTAAATGCTGTTTATTTATACAAATACGCCAATCTGTTTTGAAAATGAGAGGGCCTATAATTACCAGAGTTGAAAGTAGAATTAGTATATTTTAGAGTATATTAGTATATATTAGTATATTAGTATATATTATAAAAGTATATTTCCTCTAATTAAATTCAATCCATGAAACTGCTACTGCTACTTCTATTTTTAACTCTAGTAATTATTGGCTCTCTCATTTTCAAAACAGAGTGACGTATTTGTATAAATAAACAACATTTAGTTATCAAGATATTCTCTGATGATGAACCTGGGAGGTTTGAAAGTACTAAGAAGTTTTTAAATAAAATGTATATTTTAAACTTGTAACATCTTTTTCATTACATTAGTCGCCTTTTAAGTAAGATTGGGGAATTTTAATGTTCACATTATATATTTTAGTGCTGTTTGTTTAAGGCTGTTCTCAAATCCAAAAGGGGAACTTTATGACATAAGTTTTAATTTGTTTTTGTTCGGAAATGCATGGCACTAGCAGGTGTTGTTGTTCAGAAACTAGGTAATCGAACTGTTTTTTCCGTTTTTTTGCAAACACAATAGATCTTTCAGAAAATAGTAACTAAAACACATAAACAACGTTTTCCCCTCCCAGAAATTGATGACATTATTGATCAGTTGCATTCTGCAAAAGTATTTACTACTCAGGACCTTAAAAATGCATTTTTCCATGTCGAAGTAGAAGAAAATAGTAGAAAATATACTTCTTTCGTAACACATTCTGGTCAATTTAAATTCTAATATATGAATTATGGCCTTAGCGATGCACCCTTAGTGTTTCAAAGATATATTTATAACGTTTCGAGACCTCATTAATGAAAAAGTACTTATTGTCTGTATGGATGACTTCATAATACCAGCTGAAAACGAAGTCGAAGGACTCCAGAAATCACAGCGCGTCCTTACAATTGCACCTGAATATGGTTTAGAACTGAATCTTAAAAAGTGCCACTTTTTACAGAGAGAAATTGATTTTTTGGGTTACCACATTAAAAATGGTTGACTGCATCCATCTCCCTTAAAAACTAAAGTTGTCCTCAATTTCCCAAAACCTAAAAGTATAAAAGACGTACATTCATTTGTCGGACTAACTTCATATTTTCGTAAATTCATTCAAGATTACTCTTTAATAGCTAATCCTTTAACAGATCTCCTTAGAAAGGACACTAAATTTCACTTTGGTGACCAGCAACGAAATGCATTTAATCAACTGAAATACATCCTTTCTTCAGGTCCTGTTTTAAGCATTTATAACCATAGTAATGAAACAGAAGTTCACTGTGATGCATCCATTGACGGTTAAGGAGCAGTCCTCCTTCAAAAGTCTTCTATTGACAATCAATTTCACCCTGTCTACTTTATGAGCAAAAAAACCACAGATGCCGAACGTAAATATTCGAGTTATAAATTAGAAGTTTTAGCTGTCATAGAAGACCTTAAAAAATTTCGCGTTTACATTCTAGGTATTCCTTTCAAGATAGTCACAGATTGCAACGCATTCGCCCTTACTATGAATAAAAAAGATCTTTGCACCAAGATTGCTCGATGGGCTTTAATGTTAGCTGACTATAACTATACAATCGAACACAGACAAAGTACACGCATGCACCATGTCGACGCTTTAAGTAGAAATCCAATATGTATGATCACTCAAGATAGTTTTACTTCCAAAATCATACAATCACAGAACACTGACGAACATATACAGGCCATCAAAGAAATTTTGAAAACAAAGCCATATGACAACTATTTCCTTAAAAATAACGTTCTCTATAAAAATCATAAAGGTATCGATCTGGTAGTTGTGCCGGATGAAATGCAGCTAAATATCATTAAACACGTTCATGACAAAGGACATTTGGGCCGTAAACGCTGTGAAGAACTCTTTAACGAAGAATTTCTCATCCCTAATATGTCAAATAAAATTGATAAAATTATAGCAAATTGTGTAACATGCCTTTTGTACAATCGCAAACGAGGAAAACAAGAAGGTGAATTACATCCCTTACGTAAAGAAGAGACTCCTCTCCAAACCTACCACATTGATCATTTAGGCCCTCTTGAAACAACTAACAAAAATTACAAAATATTTTGTCTTTAATAGATGATTTACTATATTCGTCTGGTTGTATCCCTGTAAAACCACTTTTGCTACCGAAGTTATATGAAAACTACGACATCAAAGTTACACTTTTGGCAATCCTTCCATCATCATTAGCGATAAAGGTCCTGACTTCACAAGCAAAGAATTTGCTGATTATTGCCAAGATGAAAATATAAAGCACGAGACAGTTACAACTGGCCTTCCCGTGCCAATGGTCAAGCAGAACGACTTAATTCCACCATAATTTCTGTAATCTCTAAAATGTCCAAAGACGAACAGACCAAATGGTTTAAACATGTTTCGAAAGTTCAACAAGTAATTAATTCAACTTACCAACGAAGCATTAAGAAAACACCGTTTGAAATATTATTTGGTACAAAAGTGAAACAGAAAGAAGATGTACAAATTATTGACCTCTTAAACAGTGCAGTCGAAGAACAATTCATGAAAGACAGAGAAGAGCTCCGTAAAGAAGCCAAGAAGAATATTCTGGAAATTCAACAAGAAAATCGCAAGCACTATAATTTACGACGTAAGAAACCCCGGAAGTACAAGCTTGGTGACCTCGTAGCAATTAAGAGAACCCAGCAAGGACCAGGTTTAAAGTTGAAACCTAAATTCTTAGGTCCGTATAAAGTAACCAAAGTGAAGTCTAACGACACCTACGACGTAGCGAAAATCTCATCAACCGAAGGATCGATAAATACTAGCTCATGTGCTGAATACATGACCTTGGCCTGACGGAAACTGAAACTTAAAAAAAAAAAACATTTTTTTTTAATCTTTCCTTCTTGTGTGTTATGAAAATTTTATAAGTTAATGTTTTTAAAGAAATTTCCATATGATGTTACGCCACTTCAAATATGACGTGCAGATTAATTATTTTTCTTTTCCCCTAAGAACAGTTACTGGTTTTTGTTTTTGTTTCTTTTTCAGATTCTATTTTAGCACATGTCGCTGCGGCAGCTCCAGATGTCAGGAAGGCTGCATGTGGGAATTTCGTAAGAACACTTGCATCAGACTGAATGTCCCAGACTCAGTATTTTCGCTTCGAGATTAAAAAGGTGACGAAGCTGTGTGGAGTGGAAATGCAGAAAAAGTAAATAGAACGAGACAGAGTTCGACGACGCAGGTTTTTGTTAAAAGAAACAGAATATTTTCGATGAAATAAGATAGAAGATTTAAATGACGTACGAAAATCATAGAAATATTCAACGACGTTATGTAAATGAAGCCAAAGTTAGTTGCTTTTAATCTAAATATAGATTGTAAAGAGAGGTTTTATCTGTATTTTTATTTTGTCTTTGCCTTAATAAATGTCAGTGTTCGTCTTAGAAGTGAGCTATGATTTATAAATAGAGTCTCATCCCATAATAGATCTTTCAGAAAATAGTGTTAAAGTGGGTATTTTGAACGGAATGTCCGCGCGAAAAAAGTATGAAAAACGTGTTTGTCACGTTATCAAAATAGCTTATAACTCAATAGCAGTGGCGTACCCAGGATTTTATTTCGGGGGGGGGGGGCTGACTTAAATTTTCATAATGTTCTAAATCTTGCGAAACACGTTGAATTGTGTTATAAACAGAAATCATTTTGGTCAATAAGGCCGTAGCCAGAGGAGGGAAAGGAGAGGGGCAGAGGTGACTTTGTTCCGAATTTTCCGAAAATTTGAAAAATTCGGTCATCAGTCCGAAAATTCGGACTTAAAAAAATATCGCGATTTTTGACAAATGGTCGCCGAAAAAAATCAATTTCGTCAATCGTTAGCAAAAAAAAAACTCCAATTTCTTTAAAGGATCGAGGAAAAAACCGGAATTTTGTCATAGGGCGCGGATAAAATGCGAAGTTTGTCAAAGGACAGCGAAAAAAAAAGTCAAATTTTGTCACATGCTCGCGGAGGAAACGCGAATTTCGTGAAATTATCCCAGAGGAAACGCTAATTTCGTCAAATAAGCACAGAAAAAACCCGAATGTCGTCAGAAGGCCGCAGAAAAAACGCGAATTTTATCAGAAGGTCGCGGAAAAAACGCGAATTTCGAAAAAAAGATCGCTAAAAACATTCCGTCAAAGGGCTGCGAAAAAGAAGCTAATTTCGTAAAGGATCGCAAAAAACGCGAATTTCGTCAAAAGGTCGCCGAATAACGCAAATTTCATCAAAAAGACGAGAAAAAGCGCGAATTTCGTCAAAAAGCCGCGGAAAAACTCAAATTCGGATTGCAATTAAACGCAAAATTCGTCAAATGACTACAGAAAAAAAGCGAATTACGTCAAAGGGCCACAGAAAAAACGTAAATTTCGACAAAGGATCGCTAAAAAACACGCATTCCGTCAAAGGGAAGCGGAAAAGATGCGAATGTCGTCAAACGGACACAGAAAAACGTGAATTTCGTCAAAAGCCGCAGAAAAACGCAAATTTCATAAAAAAAAAACGAGAAAAGAACGCAAATTTCGTCAAAGAGCCGCGGAAAAAATGCAAATTTCGACGAAGAATTGCATAAAAAAAGCGATTTTCGGCAAATGACCACAGAAAAAATGTGAATTTCGGCAAAGGATCGCTAAAAAAAACACGCATTCCAGCAAAGGGAAGCGGAAAAAAGCGAATTTCGTTAAATGATAGCAAAAAAAAAAAAAAGAAAAAGAAAAAGCAGGGTCACAAAGAAGGCCCACAGAAAAACATGAATTTCGTCAAAAGGCTGCGGGAAAAAAGCGCATTTCGTCAAAAAGCCGCAAAAAAACACCACTAATTTCGTTAAAAACCCGCGGAATAATAAAATTTTGACAAAGGATCGCGAAAAAAAAACGCGAATTTCATCAGAAGGCCGCGGAAAAACACGAATTTCGAAAAATGATCGCTAAAATCACGCATTCCGTCAAAGGGCTGCGAAAAAGAATAATTTCGAAAAGGATCGCAAAAAAACGCGATTTTCGTCAAAGGAAAACGGGAAAATGTGAATTTCGTCAAAAGGCCGCAAAAAACGCAAATTTCATCAAAAAAAAGAGAAAAAAACGCAAATTTCGACGAAGGATTGCGTAAAAAACGCGAATTTCGGCAAATAACCACAGAAAAAAAGCAAATTTCCTCAAAGGGTCACAGAAAAAACGTAAATTTTGATAAAGGATCGCTAAAAAACTCGCATTCCGTCAAAGGGAAGAGGGAAAAAATGCGAATTTCGTAAAAGGATTGCAAAAAAAAGAAAAAGCAAGTTCACAAAGAAGGGCCACAGAAAAACGTGAATTTCGGCAAAAGACTGCGGAAAAAAGCGAATTTCGTCAAAAAGCAGCGAAAAAACGCGACCATTTTCGTCAAAAAAACGCGAATTTCGTCAAAGAGCTAACACGAATTTCATCAAAAAGACAAGAAAAAAAGCGAATTTCGTCAAAAAGCCGCGGAAAAAACGCAAATTTCGACGAAGAATTTCGTAAAAACGCGAATTTCGGCAAAAATTCGCGAAAAAAACTCGAATTTCATCAAAAACTCGCGGGAAAAACGCAAATTTCGTCAAAAAGCCGCGGAAAAAACACAAATTCCGACAAAGAATCACGAAAAAGAAACGCGAATTTCGTCAAAGGGTCGCGGAAAAAGCTAATTTCGTCAAAAGATCGCGGGAAAATGCAAATTTCGTCAAAAGATCGCGGGAAAATGCAAATTTCGTCAAAGCGTCGTGATAAAAACCTGAATTTCATCAAAGGATCGCGTTAAAAACACATACAAATATCTGTGATTATATGTATAGTTTTTAAACTGAAATATTTAGAAATCTGGTTAACCGAACCCAATTGCAGGAATCTACACTCAGCCTGAAATTGACCTGAAATGAAAACAGAGTTAACCCAAACTACAACAAAAATAATTAGCGGCAGGAAGGGATTTCCTCTCCTTCCCCCCTCTGCTGTAACCTTTCAGAAAATTTGCTGCGAATTTCAATTTTTTTTTTTTTTTTTTTTTTTTTTTTTTACTCAAAATGAAATCTGGGGAAGGGGGGGGGGGAGGATGGAGAGCACGGGTCCGATCTTGAGATTGTCCCACATCGAAATATGTTGAAAAGTGTTACTGGTTTTTTTTTACATACTTTTATTTAAAACAAAGTCGTTATAACTTAAAATCTACAAAATTGTTCTTCCAACCCCCAAAACTAAATTCTGGCTACGGTTCTTGTTTAACAAGAAATTAATATTGTAACAAACACAAAATATTTTTTGTATACACAAAATATTTTTATACACATATATAAAATAAAGACTTTGTTTATTATTTGTGCATTACGAAAGTAATAATAAGGACTTTAAACCGTTCCAGATGAAAAATATTGGCTGCAAAGTTAAGACAGAATAGGAAGATAAGTGGGGAGGTGAGGAACATTACCGAACTCCAAAGATGTCTTTGCAGTCAAACAAGAAGCCACTGTATATCTTACAGAACGAGAAAGTAATCGAGTGTTAAAAACAAAAGTTATTGAATATCATTCATTCCGCGCATATATAGTGCCTGACTTCCGACTTTGCCGAAATTCTGAAGAGATTAGCTAAGGTGTCACGATGCACAAATATAGGACTAACAAGAAAGACAAGTGCGATGCATGACAAATATATATATAATTGAATTGATCTAAAAAGTAAGAAGTAAACTTTTTTTACCATTTAACTCCGACCATTTTGGCAGGTAAAAGAGGTTTAGTACCTTCAACCCTCCGCACACCCATATTTCGGTGTGGCATGGAGATGTGACTAAAAAATGAAAGTTAATAAGCTACTTTTACAGTCAACTCTTCCGCACCGGATTTCCGATTTAGCCGAAATCGACTCCAGATTAGCTGTGGTGTTACTGTCATTAACATACTTCCGCATTGACAATCTTGGCGCCCGTCGACTATGAGAGAAATTTAAAAAATCCTTAAATTAAAGTACTTTTAGATTTGTCGAATTTATTTGTAGGTCTCTTGAACTGAGCATATGTTTTCATTTATCGAATAAAACAGGGATGGATCTATCTTTCAGTCATTTGAAAATGGATTTTGTGGCCTCAAGTAAATTTGGTCGCAGGACCGAGGAGGATATTGGATTAACGAGAAAAACAAATTCGTGTCATGCCAGAAAATAAAACAAATTTATCTGAAAAAGAAGGAATATCCGCCCTTTATTCATTTCACTGCGATCTCTTCAGAAGTGGAATGGAGCTGTAACCTCATAACCCCCGTACCCATAGACTCCTTTGGTGTATGCTGCGGCATCACTGTGCACTAATATATCGGACTAACCAGAATAGCTGCGTCGCAGAAAAAAAATTAATCTCAAAAGAAAGAAAAAAACAGGAGTTTTTTTCACTTCATTTTTGATTATTTCGAAAGGGGGCCTGTAACCCCATCAGCCCCTTCCCCTCATTGGGTATACTGTGGTGTAACTGTGCGCTGATATGAGACTAGCCAGAACGTCTAGTTCGTTGTATTGCAGAAAACAATTGCATTACAAATTTATCTCAAACAAAGGGGAAACCCCACCAGTGGCTGAGAGGTTCTGCTCTCGAAGCTGGTAGACGGGAGGTGCTGGGTTCGATCCCAATCGCGCTCGTCGGCCTAATCGTTCGGTGTTTTCGTGGTTTTCTTCGAACCTTGGATTTCCAAGCGTTAATACGGGTTAGGTTCCCTTAGAAAGACCCCCACGAAGGGCACTCCCCCTGGGCCTATATTCCTAGTGCAGATAATTGGCCGTCATAGATACAACCAACCAACCAAACAAAGAGAAAAATATCAGCACTTTTTTCATTTCATTTTCGACTATTTTGGGAGGGGGCTGTAACCCCATCACCCCCTTTCTACTTCTTTTGGGTATAATGTGGCGTCACTCTGCACTACTATGGAACTAAAGAGAAGAGAGCGTCTAGTCTGTTGAATGGTAGGAGAAAAAAAATACAAATTTATCTCAAACAGAAAGGAAAAAAGCAATATTTTTTTATTTCATTTTCGACTATTTCGGGAGGAGGGGGCTGTAATTCCATCAGCCCCCTCCCCATCTTTGGGTATGCTGTAATGTCAATGTGGACTAATATGGTGTTAACGAGAATGGCTATTTCACTGAAAAGAAAAATTACAAATTGATCTCAAACAAGAAAAAAAAATCAGCCTTTTATTCATTTCATTTTCGACTATTTAGGAAGGGAGCACCCCATTAGCCCCTGGGTATAATGTGGTATCACTGTGAACTAGTATGGAACTAAAAAGCAGTGAGCGGCTAGTCTGTCGAATGATAAGGGGGGGGGGGGGGGGAATACAAATTTATCTCAAACAAAAAGGAAAATATCAGCACTTTTTCATTTCATGTTCGATTTTTCGGGAGAGGGCTGTAACTCCATTAGCCCCCTTCTACCTTTTTGGGTACAATGTTGTGTCATTGAAAGAGCAAAGGGAGCGGCTAGTCTGTTAAATGATAGGGAAGAAAATGCGAATTTATCTCAAATAGACAGAAAAAAATCAGCACTATTTTTTCATTTCATTTTCGACTATTTCGAGAGGAGGGGGCTGTAATTCCATCAGCGCCCTCCCCATCTTTGGATAAGCTGTGATGTCAATATGGACTAATATGGTGTAACGAGAATGGCTATTTTGTTGTATGACAGAAGAAAAAATTACAGATTTATCTTAAAAAAGTAAGAAAAAAAAAACACTTTTTCGTTTAATTTTTCGACTGTTTCTGGTTAGGGGGGGGGGGAGGGGCTGTAACCCCACCAAACCCCTTTCTCTGCTTTGGTGTCAATATGTACTAATATGGAACTAAAGCGAAGGAAGCGCACAGTCTGTTGAACGATAGGGGGGGAAATGCAATTTTATCTTAAACAGACAGACAAAATTCAGCACTATTTTTTCATTTCATTTTCGACCATTTCGAGAGGAGGGGGCTGAAAGTCCATCAGCCCCCTAACTAATATAACCTGGACTAATATGGTGTTAACGAGAATGGCTATTTTGCTGTATGGCAGAAGAAAAAATTACAGAGTTATCTTAAAAAAGTAAGGAAAAACACTTTTTCATTTAATTTTTCAACTGTTTCGGGAGGAGGAGGAGGGGGGGGGGCTATAATCCCGTCAGCCCCTTTCTCTTCTTTGTTGTCAATGTGGACTAATATGGGACTAATAGGAATGGCTAGCCCGCTGTATGATTGAAAAAAATTTAAAAAATTTCCAAAAAAGAAAGACGAAAAATCAGCACTTTTTCATATCAATTTCGAAAATTTCGGGGGGGGGGGGCTGTAACCCCATCAGCCCCCCCGCCCCTTGGGTACGCCCATGCTCAATAGGTAATTTATATGTCAGAAAATGGAAAACACAGTTCGATTCCAAATCGCTTCCATAGTCAGGTCTTCCAATTTTATATCTTTCCGTTAAAAAATGAATTTGTAAATGTGTCAAAACGTTTTGCGCTTGTTGAGCAGAGCAGTTGAGAACAGCCTTAATTCAATAAAATGTATAGTTTTTTTGCAACAATTTTTTCAAATTTTTTTTTATCCTTATGTCAGTACTTTTCTCACATGTTTTGACTTACTAACTACAAAAAAATATCTTAGGTTGAAATCTCCTATAGCACATATTGTTAAACAAGATAATATTAAGAAACAAGATTTTGCCAACGACACGAGCAAAAAGTTTTTTCTCTTGTACTATATCTTATTTTAATCGCATGTACATCCAGAGCCCGATTAAGGTTATCGGGGCCCCAAGGCACTTTTTCTGGGTCCCCTCACACCAAAATAGAAGCTAGATTTTTTTCACCGGAAGTTTTCGAGGGGTTATTAGATTATCATACGCATGCCAAGTTAACCAAAATGTTTTTGAGAAAATAATTGCAGGAAACTGTAATTTTAGGAATTTTTTTTTCCAAATCATTTTTTAAATTTGTGCCACTAGAGGCCCCTTTCAGCAGAGGGCCCAAGTCCACGGCCTAGTTGGCCTGTGCGATAATCAGGCCCTGTGTACATCAACATATTAAATCTTCTAACTATTCTTTTCAATCTTAACTTTTTTTTCTCTCAAAGCTCTTTAAAGTACGATTATTGCTTTCGGATTTATATAGGCGCTCAAAATATTTATATTGTTTTTTATTGAAGAAGAAGTGAACAAAATTGATTACCCTGCACACAAGGAACTACTTAAAAGTTAGAAAAAACAGTCCTCACGCGCTATATACTTTTATCATATTGCATCCCTACCTGTTTACTTAAGCTAATAGCCAATTAATGTCGTGCATTTGCTTAGCTTACTAACTACAAGGGGAAAAAGTCTCTTATCGGTTGAGATCTCCTGTCGTGTGTCTTGCTAAATTAAATAATTTTAAGAAGCGAGATTTTACAAAAAAAAAAAAAAAAAAAAAAAAAAACTATCTAAAAGATTTACATCTTTTATTATAGCTTATTTTGATCGCATGGACGTCACACATTAAACCTTTTAATTTTACTTTTCAATATTTCATTTTTTTAAGTATAATTATTGCTTTTAGGTTTATATAATTTCTCAAAATACTTATATTATTGATTATTGAACAAGAAGTAAACAAAATTGATAACCATGCCACAACAAACTACTTAAAAGTTAGAAAAACAGTCTCCAGGCACTATCCACTTCTATCATATTGCATCACTACCTGTTTAGCTAAGCTAAACTTGGCGACCACGCTTAGCATACTAATTACAAAAGAAAATCGTTTATCGGTTGAGCTCTCCTATCGTGTATCTTGTTAAAGAAAATACTATTAAGAAGCGAGATTCTTCATACGAGACTAACAAAGAGATTTATATAATCTAACCTCATTCCGGGCACGTGGACATCAGCATGTTCAACCTTCAAAGTTGTAGAATTATTGTTCAGATTTTCATTTACTTCATTCCTTTTAAATTCGCAAATTGGTCAAAAGCTCAAAAGCAAAGCCATCCTTAGGAGCAGGGCCGAAACTAGCGTTTTTTGCACCCGGGGCAAACATGGATTTTGGCGCCCCTGCCACCCCTCCCCCTCTTCCGCGAAGTATATTTACAAAGAGAATTTTACTAATTTTCTAATATCCGACTTATTTTAAAATTTAAAATATGCAATCATAAAATATGTAATACTGAACTACGCAATCTACAATGGCAGATCCAAGGGCAGGTCACGGGGCCATGCCCCCCCCCCCCTCTGAACACCAACAAAAATAGTCTAAAGATCATTTTTAAATGAAATATACAGAAGAGTCCCGATTATCCAAATGCCGCTTAACCGAATTTCCGTTTTAACCGAGTTATTTTTTTCTGATGGACTGATGACTTCCATTATTATGAAATAGCCATTATAAATGAAGTGTTAGGTGAAGGCGAAAGAGCAGCCGTAAAAAGTTAGAACTCTGATTTTCTGGTCAGGATGGAAAAAAATGGCCATCCCCCCCCCCTCCCCCAATTCTGACCAGAAAACCAGAGTTCTAACTTTTTACGACTGCTCTTTCATCTTCACCTAACACTTCATTTATAATGGCTGTTTCATAATAACAGAAGCCATCAGTCCATCAGAAGAAAACGAAGTAACGGAAATGCCGGGGGCGACACTAAATTCTGAAAAAGCAGAATTCCTGTTCTCTAGTTGTTTTAAACTAATTTTACTCTTATACTTATATTTTTTTACATGCACTTTTCTAGAAAGTATATGTATCGTGTGAAAACAAAATTAGATATGTTACCCGCATGGGGATAACGATCAGTTTCAGTAAACGACATTCTGTTGTCTAAACAATGGAACATTTATTAATCGAAATTACTTAGGTGTAAACGACAAAATTGAAAGATTATATAAGTTCATGGTCAAACAATCATTTGATTTTCCGAATTATTGTAAAAAAAACAAAGACATATTTATTGCATGCCTACAAAACTGACTGACTAACGACAGGAAAAAAGCAATTGTCGACAAACAATAGCCTATAACAAGGACGGCGAACCTTCTCACATCCGCGTGCCTATTTAATTTTGAAAAATGATCTTACGTGATCATGATATGCCGAAAATAATAATAATAACAATATTGGATCAAAATTACTTGAATTTTTGTTTATTAGAATTTAAAAAGTATGCGGCCAACGTACATATAGTAATAATTATTAAACAAAAACAAAATTTGAAGAACAAATTAAGAAAACAAAATTTATTTCCTACATTGTTTAAGCCCGAGAAGGGACAGATATTAAGTTATTTCATTCAATTAGTTCTACATTTAATGTTAAATTTTTTTAAGAAATTAGTTAAGCCAATTAAAGATTAAAAAATAAAAATAAAATTCATACAATATGATACTTAAAACACCCTGAAAAATTAGATTCCGTTCAAATGAAATCGAAATAAATCTTAGACTTCTTCCATTTTTAATTGAAAATATTTGTATTGCAGATTTTGTATTATGTTTATCACAATTGTGCAAAAAATGATAAGATACATGCAAAATACAAAACTTAAAAAAAAGTCTAAGATTTATTTCGATTTCATTTGAACGGAATCTAATTTTTTAGGGTGTTTTAAGTATCATATTGCATGAATTTTATTTTTATTTTTTAATTTTCAATTGGCTTAACTAATTTGTTACAAAAATTTAATATTAAATGTAGAACTAATTGAATGAAATAACTTAATATCTGTCCCTTCTCGGGCTTAAACAATGTAGGAAATAAATTTTGTTTTTTTAATTTGTTCTTCAAATTATGTTTTTGTGTAATATGTCAAGTTTTTTTAATAACTACTGCACTCAGACGAACGCATTTCAAAATTAATAGAGCGTATCATCATCAGGCTTTGGTGTATGCGGTATTGGATCACAATGTGGGATGCAGTTTACCAATGTGTAAATCAAAATGTTTCACCACTGTAGCAATGCAGGTTGCGGTAGTTTGGACAAAACTTCTAATCTGAACGTAAAAAATCTATAATCAAAGCATAAAAAATTAACTTCACTTAAATTTAGATACCCTATTCCCCACTCAGGAACGTTATGAATGTAAATGTAAATTGTGTCGAATCCTTACTGCTAATATTTAACAATATTATAGCTGTGATACAGTAAAAAATAAAAAATAAAAGTTTTACTTAAATTTTTAAACCTTATTCTCTCCCAAGGGGTGATGTAAACACATCAGAAAATTGTTACCTAAGTTTAACTTGGCGTATAAAAAGGAAAAATCATCTCGGAAAAAAAATACATTTTAAAATTTAAGTTGTGTAATTCCCCACTAAGTTCGCTACCTGCGTAAAAATAACTATCCATTAGAAACTTTTTACTAAAATATAAACTTGACCAAAGCAAAAACTTATTCTGAAAATATCCTTTTTATTTCCACTATGACGCCATACTCATCTTTTTAATTTTTGAAAAAAAAAAAAATCTAGCTCAATTTAATATTTCACGTGAAAATCTTTCAACTAAAAAGAAATAAATTATTATTACGGCTTTCGACATTTTTGCAACAATGAAGTAAAAATGTTACATTTTCTATGAAAAATGTCCGTTGATTTTCAATGAAAAAGCGAAAATTGGAATTATTAAATAAAATATTTGAATAATGTAAAAAAAAAAAAAAAAAAAATGGCCCATGTTTCTCTCTGGGTTATAATTCACCCATATGCAAAGGCAATTACCATTTGTTTTGACCCTGACGTGAGGCAAACGTTTTTACACTTTAAATTTATAATATCATTAGAATTAGTAAAGAATAAAAAATGAGTGGCATCAGGGACAAAAAGGTGGGAAGAAAAAATGAAAAAGTTATGATCTCCATAGGCTTTTCCATGTTAAATTAATATTGAGAAGTGACACTGGAAATAAATAAGTATTGCGCTGCCGCGCAATACTTAAAAAATACTGTAATAATTATAATAACAATATACAGAGTGTCCCAAAAATGACGGGTACATTTAAAAAATAAATTAAATGAAAACGGAAATTGATAAAAATGCAACGCTTGCTGCATTCTACTTGAGAAAACAGTAAATTTTCAGTCAGACAGAATTTAAAATTTAATTACAAAATTTACCAATAGACAGCGCTGCTAAGTGGAAAGAAAAACTGCATGAACATGTTGCTAAAAAAGTCCTAAAATTTAAATAACGATATTTTCCATGTATCTACTATGTGCAGTAATAACATGGCGCAGTCTGAGTACAAAATTAGTAGAAGCCTGCGCCAATGCTACAGCTACAACCGTAATGCTCTCAGATGCAGCAGTGATGTGCTGTTCCAGCTCGGCAGTAGTTTGCGGATTTTGGTGGTAGAACTGGTCTTTCAAGTACCCCCCTCCACACACACACACAGAAAAAAGTTACAAAGAGTCAAATTTGGAGAATAGGAAGACCAATCCAGGCCGCTTCCCGAAATCTTTAAATAATCCATGGCAAAAACGCGATCACCGAAATGTTCGTAGAGGAAATTGAACGCTTCATCTGTTCGATGCGAGTGGGCACCGTCTTGCATGAACCACAAGGTGTTCTCAGCGTCTTCCAAGGCACAAATTCACGCAGAATGTCCAGGTAGAGCTCTGCAATAATCGTTTAGCATCGGAAAAATGACCCAACAAGTCCTTTGGAAGATATTGCTGCCCAAATTACGGCTTTCGGTGGATGCAGGGATAATGGTATGGCAACATGAGGATTGCCCCCCGAAATGTTTATTGACGAAGCTGTCCTTGGAAAAGTACGCTTCATTGGAGAAACAAATGTTCCGCAATCGATTTCGCCAGCATCCAGCTGCTGCACCAAAGCGTTCGTGAATGTCTCGTGTGCATTAATGGCAGCAGCATTAAGTGGTTGGCGGCAACGCTCGAAATGGGAAAATCCACGAACCGGAACGATATTTCAAAATTATTGTCGACTAATTTTTATTTATTTATTTATTTTTTTTAAGTACAGTAAAGTCCCGATTATCCGAGTCCCGCTTAACCGAGTTATTTTCTTCTGATGGACTGATAGCTTCCATTATGATGAAACAGCCATTATAAATGAAGTGTTAGGTGAAGATGAAAGAGCAGCCGCAAAAAGTTAGAACTCTGATTTTCTGGTCAGAATAGAACAAAAAATGGCCGTAATAAATAAATAAAAAAAAAATTATGGTCATTTTTTGTCGCATTCTGACCAGAAAATCAGAGTTCTAACTTTTTGCGGCTGCTCTTTCATCTTCACCTAACACTTCATTTATAATGGCTGTTCCATCATAATGGAAGCCATCAGTCCATCAGAAGAAAATGATCCATTCCATAGGTATAAGTTCGATTGAAAAAAACAATTTCATTCCCGATATTTCTTAAAAGTAACGGAAATGTACATAAAAGAAATGTTACTAGTACCATAAAAAGGATTGAATTAAGTGAAAATTTATATTTCATCTCCTTAGTGGGTGACGATTTGTGTAAATTCGGTTTATACGAGTTTTTTCCTAATCCGAGGTGAGCTTGGTCCCTATTAACTCGGATAATCGGGTCTTTACTGTATAGAAAATTTATATTTAACTGTAGAAAAACCAATTTTAAAAAATGCATTCAAGATTTTAAATAATTAGAAAAAAAAAAGTTACAGAGAGCATAGAAGCTATATCTATGAAACTGTAATAATATTTTGTAATAATTCCATGAACCGGAACAATATTTTCCATACTTTCAGCGGAACAATATTTGTCACAGTTTCACGAACCGGAACATCGTTCCGGTTTGCTCGGGTTTATTTCGAGCCCTGGTTGGCGGGTCTTAATCTTGTATGGAAACAGGTGTGGAGGCTGTTGATATGGTGCGCTGGCGTGCGTCGTATTTCAGCCTGAGCTACAACACGGCGAATGGAAACCCGTGAACACTCCTGTATAGCTTTCTGAACGACTTCAACATTTGCATCTGAACACTGGCGCACGCGGGCGTCTGACATTTCCAGCACGTTCATCATTAACATTCACAATTCGTTGAAATTTTTCATATAGATTCTTTATTGTAACGGTCCTTTTGTAACATTAAATTTTTTCTGTAAACTGCGCCTTGTTTTAATAATACCGTGATCCAAGCCGAGAAATTCTAAGACAAATATCTGCGGTTCTAACGAATAAACCATTTTTGAACAGCAACTTGTGAGTCTGAGCTGTTCACACTAGCAGCAGGGTGACGAAACACAGGAACAGACGGACAAACATTGCCTATATGGAAGAGCACTGCTTTGACACTACGTTTGGACGAGTCAAAAACAGGCGCAACTGTACTAGATTATGTGCATGTCCCGATGCCTGAAATAGGCCATTCACATCTCAGCAATATACGATGTCTTCTTTCTCCGCAAAATGGTCTACAAAAGGGCTTTGTCGTCTTCTAAATGAACTTATTTTTACACCTTTCTCTAACAGATTCCAAACTAGAAGCCTAGAACCCAATAATTCTGAGACTGTTTGGGAGAGTTTTAAGTCCCGTTCAAGATGATTAAGCTCTATCTGTGTGATTTCCTGATGTGAACATGTCATAGATGTAACTGGTTGAAACTCATGATCTTGATGGTTTGGTCAACATCGGAGGTGTCTTCCTCTGAATCAACAGTATATTTATCTGGAGCTGTTAGGTACAGGAAGATCTTCAGAATGAGGAACTGGTCGCATAGCGGAGTGTAAGTTTGGATACTGAATACAGTGTTTGGATTTTGAAGATAACCTCTTGACATCTGTCAAACAAAAGGAACAATTCGTTACGTGATTGATCTGTTCTCACCAAACTATAGGTCCTGCAAATTTGAATCTACTACGTTTTCCTTGCAACCAGCTTCTCAGATCCCTGGAACATGAATTGCAGCATATATGTGGAGCACAGGACTTATCCTGGTCCCTAACTCTACATCCAAAATACAGTTCATAAGCCTTTCTAACTAATGGTGATAAGCTACATTGTTGACTCTTCAATGTAAGTTCGTCACACACATAACAAAATAAGTTCGGCTTATTTTTACACTGACGAGACATTATAATGCACTGAACGTAATATAAGCTTGTCCTTGCAACACTTGCACACTTCACACCTAACGTTACTAGAATTTTCTAACCAGCAACACTTCAATCAGAAACATAAAACAGTGGGAGGAAACATCTGAAAATAAACAAAAACTTTCTGATCTCTCATAACTGCTCTCAGTCAGTCAGTGTGTCTTTTATATAGATTTGGTGAAGGGAGAAAATGCCCTCGGCAGAAAAGTCGCCATATCGATCACAGTCAGTCCTGTACCCTAATTGTTTTGCGCCTCTCTGTAAATGAATGATAAATGCTACGCACTCCATAATCAATAGAAAACGTGTTGCAGTGCATCTCAGTGATCCTTTTTAATTTCATTATGTTTGAAGTATCATAATATCATTAAAATGCGCTGCAAAAGATTTTTGCCCGTAGATCTTAATGTAATGGAATTTTTTTTAAGCGTCATTATTACCGAACTACAAATCCTACTTATTCTATACTCCTGAGACAACATGCTGCAGTACCACCTCGGTGACGCATATCAATGTCATTATGTTTAAAATACCGTAACATCTTTTCCAAAAGTTGTTACGGCATTTTAAATAATAATGAGATGTTAATAATCGTCCCATCGCAAATCAATCACAAACGAGTTTTCCCCATCGATCATAATGTAAAGGAAATCTTTCGTGAGACCCTGTAAACGAACTATATATGCTACTCACTTCATATTCAATACTGAACATTCTATAATAAACCTGAATAACATATAAAAATTTATATGTCAATACGGGTATATTTAGAGTTAGAGTATAGACAGACAGACAAACCGAATTCATAAACACTTTTCAACTATGCTGAAAAGAGTTTAAAAAAGTGAAAGAATACATTTTTACTTTCTTCTATTTTCAATAGAAGAAAGTATTGTAATAGAAATTTTTTTCGACTTCTGGTTTTCGACGGATTTACACGTTTTGGGGGTCAGAGATCCCAAAAAACCTGTTTATACAAAATATCCGTCTGTTCGTGTGTCCGTATGTCGCATTGTAAAATCGAAAAGTGTATAAAGCTATGCATAGAATAGAACCAAATTTTTTGTGTATGTTTTTGGCTATGGCCAGCAGGTCCTCCCTGAATTTCAAAAAAATTCTGCCGGAAGGGGGCGCTATGATAGCGATTTTTGTTCCATTTTCATTATTGTATCATCGAAAAGTATGAAGTCACTAAATAGAATTGAACCGAATTTTTTGTGTGTTTTTTTGGCTATGACCAGCAGGTCCTCCTACGATTTGAAAATATTCTGCAGGAAGAGGGCGCTGTAATAGCGATGTCTGTGCCATTTTCATTATTGTACCATCAATAAGTGTATGAAGTTATGCATAGAATTGAACCAAATTTTTAATATATGTATTCAGGTGTGACCAGCAAGTTCTCATTGAATTTGGAAATATTTCGTCGGAAAGGGGCACTGTGATAGCGGTTTTTGTATAATTTTCTCGGTTTTTCGTAGTTCTGTTCCATCGGCGGCTCGTGCAGCGACGGAAACTCGCGTCCTGCTAAGCCGGTTATTAGAAAATAGCTGAGGTACAACAAAATAACGAAAAACTCTTGATTTTAATAAATATCATGATCGAGATTAATTCGTTTTTATTCCGATTAATTGACTGAAGCAGAAATTTAAGATGAAAATCAAAGTTGGTATAGTATTGAACTAGTAATATTGCAGTATTAACATCTGTAACTACTTTCTGAAATATTAAGATGTATGAGATAGAAGAAAATTTTGAGATTGGCACATCCAACTTGTTTTATTGTAAAAAAAAAATATACATATATATTTTATTATATCTATACATAATTTACAAGCAAGTTCTCTCAAACCATGGACCCTATAATATTTTAGTAACTTAATTATTAATTTAAAATACAAGACTAAAATTAGCACACTGTTATAATTAACAAGACGAACATTTCTTAACAGGACGTAAACATTTAAATTTAAACAGCAATTAGGACATTCTAAGCCGAAGTGCGGATTACGCTGAAAAAGTCCTTGTATCTTGTATAATACGAGTAGAATTCTTTATCTGTTTTATGGTGCTGCCAACTTTTTCTATTATTTGAAACAAACACTAAAAATCAGAAAACTTAAAGCTAAAAATTGTGATATAGGGTAAGTTTTTCTATATTCAAGCTATCCCTCGAAGTTAGCCCAATGATATAAAATCTATGCTAATATTATAAAGAAATAACATTTGTGTGTTTGTAGGTGGTAATCTCTGGAACTACCTAGCCGATTTAAAAAATAATGGTAGCAAAATGCTGGTGATCATCTCTGATCCATTATAAGGGTTGGAATGTAAGGATGTACGGGATATAGGGGGGTATGGATTTTATGTCGGTACAACAACCGCCGATGGTGTGCAGGAGCAAAAAGCGTTTTAAAATTGCGATTTCTATGATATTGTTGTGGCTAGAAACTTCAAATTTGGCATAGTGATCATTTATAAGATGAAAATACTCGGTATGTAAAAACATAGTTTCAAAAAAGTTCGAAATTTAAAAGGATAAAATGAGTGGAAACTGTTCTAAACTATGATTTATTTGGAACTATTAGGGTTTGAAACTTGAAATTTGACATGGCTGTTACTTTTAAGACGTAAATTCTCGCACAGACCAGCATCGTGCTGTTCATGAGCAATAAACTTAATGCACCCCTGTTTCTAAAACGTTATGTAGCGTACATTTTTCTTTGCCCAAATCTGCAAAATATTACAAAAACCTTGTTTATACAGTGACCAGTAACCCCGACCTTTGTAGAATTATCATTATACGAAAAAAATTGCTAAAACCTCCCTATATAAACATTGTAAACAGAAATAAAAGCTGTAAGATAAATATAATAAAGTTTTACATATCTTTACACGAATTTGAAAGTATGTTAACCATCCAACAAGCCAGAGTAATAACTTGCATAGCACTTTTTGCTCTTTTTTAAAAGAAAGTTTGTTGACCTGTTACGGTAGAAAAACTTAAATATTGTAAATATAAAAGTTTTTAAAACGGCTAATTTTAACTTAAAGGTCTATTAACCCTTTCGGTAATTTTTTTTTTAAGGAATCATAAAACAAGATTCTGGTAAGTTGAAGTAACTAAAAGTTTTAAAAGCCAAGAACGCAATTTTGTTCAAATATTATTTTCCGTGGTATTTTTTACTGTACATCAAAGAGAATATACATATATACTGCTGATGAAAATCTTGATCTTATTGTTTTATATGCTTCTCTAAATACTCAAGATAATAGGAACATTATTTATTTCATTTTCCCAAACGAAATTTGCTATACTAAATCATATTTCATATATCATTATGTATATATCATTATATATATATATATATATATATATATATATATATATATATACATAAACATGTGGAAACCTTTACAAAAAATCTTTATATCTTCACCCGCTATTACTATTCGGGAAAACCCCTTCTTTTACTTTCAGAAACCTTTAGATTTAGACGAAGAACCAATCAGAAACCTCAAAAACTAATACGTTTTCGAAATTAACGGAAATGTTTTTTTGGAAATTTACGGGTTTACGGGCAGCAAATACACATTTTTATTTCAGAAATATTCCCATGAATATCGAAATATCATTGTCAAGTCAAAAAAAAAAAATATATTCAACCACTAAATTAAATAAACATTAAAATTACACTCACTTTTTATAATCGAAAAACATAACTGCACGTCGTAATAAAGAAGCTCGCTGAACTATTTCATATGAACAAAATTTATGCTGCAAACCTATAATCACGATTTGGAAATATTTAGACTGACCATCTATCCTCTATGGCCATCTCTCCTAGAGTTACCCTAAATATTATTGGTAGCCGTAGAAGTCCCCTCCATCTCTTTTAACATACTTCTATACTTCACAAGAGAAGGCAGAAATATTTATAACTTTTTATGTTTATTCCTTATGAACCACAGGACAGATAGGTGACAAAAATGGAAACTAGTTAGAGATTTATATAAATTAGAATGGTTATCAGGTTTAAGTATTTAGTACGAAGATAAAAAATGCGAAAATAAAAATAAAAAAGAAGTTGTATTTCTGAAGCTGAATTCCTTTAACACTAGAACCATCGTAGCGGTCAAAATGACCGCTACCAAATAAAAATATTTCGATTATCACCAGAAATTTGTTTCTAAAATAAGTTTAAAATGTACCACAGAGAAAAAAGTTAAATAAATAAGTTAACTGGTTTCAATTAAAATTTCCGGTGTAAAATATTTTTATAACACTTCAGCAAAATTTCCGGCCGTTCTAGTGTTAATGGAACTCATTCTCATAGTTGAATTTAATAACACCAAAAAGACAAAACTTCTAAATTCTAACTAACCGTAAAAAAAATGAAATAAAGGTTAATTGCGAAATATTTTTTTTTTGAAAACGCCTTTGTTTAATTAAAAAAGGTAGACTTGGTGTACGCGCATGTTAGAAATAAGAAACTTTTACTACAAAAAAGGTGAAATACTTATATACACTTGTAGGTACTAGTTGAGAATTGCTGAAGAAGTTAGCAATTGTTTCGCCGCAGTGGATAACTGTATATTTTAAATTATCTGACCATTTGTCCTGCTTTTTGTTAGAACACCTGTTAATAATTTTTCACATTAGCTGCATTTCACTCAAAGTTACAGTTGCAATTTCTAAAATATAAGTGAACAGTTTTTTTTTTCGAATGTAGGGATATAAAAATAATATAACTCTGAAATTGCTCTACCGGCTTAGAATGATTCAAATATAAACTTCAAAAATTTCAATTAAATATTTATAAGTTTAAAACGCAAAGGCGAATGTTAAGGCTGTTCTTCACTGCTTTCCTCAACAAGCGCAAAACGTTTTGACACATTTCCAATTAACGGAAAGATATAAAATTGAAAAGCCTAACCATGGTAGCGATTTGAATCGAAATGTGTTTTCCATTTTTGATCAATAAATTACCCAATGAGTTATAAGCGATTTTGATCACGTGACAAACATGTTTTTCACTCTTTCTTGAGTGGTTATTCTCCTTT
Source organism: Maratus speciosus (assembly GCA_963932465.1). Classification (NCBI taxonomy): domain Eukaryota; kingdom Metazoa; phylum Arthropoda; class Arachnida; order Araneae; family Salticidae; genus Maratus; species Maratus speciosus. Next base: position 414,018,386 of record OZ010794.1, read on the forward strand.
CGCGCGGAAATTCGATTCAAAACGCCCACTTTCACATCATTTTCTGAAAGATCTACTGCGTTTGCAAAAAAAAAACGAAAAAAAAAACGGAAAACACAGCTCGATGACATAGTGTCTGAACAACAACACCTGTTAGTTCCATGTACAGTCGTCCCCGTTTAAACGAATATAGGCGGTTCCAGAAATAATATTCGATTAAGCGGGATATTTGATTAAACGAGGAATCATAGCTGTAATATTTAATGCGTACTAAAAAGGCAAATCATCTAAATCTAAACCATCTTAAAACCATCTACGGTTTATTTAATTAACAACATAATAAATCGTTAAAGAATAACATAAACTAAAATAAATACGAAAGCTAATATAAAGAAAATACGCATTAATTTAATGTCAGTAACATATTTTATATGGTTTACATCACACTTAATGCAGCTCGTTTAAATTGGGTCAAAACTTTGCTACTTCTAATTTATGTTACTTATACTGCCTTAAAAAAAAATCGTTTAAAGTGGTTTGTTTAAGTGGAATTTTAAAGGAGTATATATCGGGTTATTTTTCGAATGAGTGCAAAATATCACAACTACCATCTCCAGTCTCAAAGTGACGGCGCATTGCCATTAAAGCATGGTTAACAGCATGAAGTGCTGGTGGGGAGATCAAGGTGGGGAAATCATTTGACCTGTCCATTATATACCTGCCAGCCGCAATCATTGCAGGAAGAACTGAAAATTTGTTTTCAGCGTAAAGGAACCTAAAACGACAAAAGGTGGAAGGAAATTCCAGCTGAAACGTGCTTTCCGCGCCTGTTTTCAAACATCGGTCAGAAATAATATTCGATTAAGCGGGTATTTGATTAAACGAGGAATCATAGCTGTAATATTTAATGCGTACTAAAAAGGCAAATCATCTAAATCTAAACCATCTTAAAACCATCTACGGTTTATTTAATTAACAACATAATAAATCGTTAATAGAATAACATAAACTAAAATAAATACGAAAGCTAATATAAAGTAAATAGGCATTAATTTAATGTCAGTAACATATTTTATATGGTTTACATCACACTTAATGCAGCTCGTTTAAATTGGGTCAAAACTTTGCTACTTCTAATTTATGTTACTTATACTGCCTTAAAAAAAAATCGTTTAAAGTGGTTTGTTTAAGTGGAATTTTAAAGGAGTATATATCGGGTTATTTTTCGAATGAGTGCAAAATATCACAACTACCATCTCCAGTCTCAAAGTGACGGCGCATTGCCATTAAAGCATGGTTAACAGCATGAAGTGCTGGTGGGGAGATCAAGGTGGGGAAATCATTTGACCTGTCCATTATATACCTGCCAGCCGCAATCATTGCAGGAAGAACTGAAAATTTGTTTTCAGCGTAAAGGAACCTAAAACGACAAAAGGTGGAAGGAAATTCCAGCTGAAACGTGCTTTCCGCGCCTGTTTTCAAACATCGGTCAGAAATAATATTCGATTAAGCGGGTATTTGATTAAACGAGGAATCATAGCTGTAATATTTAATGCGTACTAAAAAGGCAAATCATCTAAATCTAAACCATCTTAAAACCATCTACGGTTTATTTAATTAACAACATAATAAATCGTTAATAGAATAACATAAACTAAAATAAATACGAAAGCTAATATAAAGTAAATAGGCATTAATTTAATGTCAGTAACATATTTTATATGGTTTACATCACACTTAATGCAGCTCGTTTAAATTGGGTCAAAACTTTGCTACTTCTAATTTATGTTACTTATACTGCCTTAAAAAAATCGTTTAAAGTGGTTTGTTTAAGTGGAATTTTAAAGGAGTATATATCGGGTTATTTTTCGAATGAGTGCAAAATATCACAACTACCATCTCCAGTCTCAAAGTGACGGCGCATTGCCATTAAAGCATGATTAACAGCATGAAGTGCTGGTGGGGAGATCAAGGTGGGGAAATCATTTGACCTGTCCATTATATACCTGCCGGCCGCAATCATTGCAGGAAGAACTGAAAATTTGTTTTCAGCGTAAAGGAACCTAAAACGACAAAAGGTGGAAGGAAATTCCAGCTGAAACGTGCTTTCCGCGCCTGTTTTCAAACATCGGTCAGACATTTGTTATTCGGTTAAGCGGAGACATTCGTAAAAGGTGTTTGGTTTAATCGGGGAAAATAGCATAGAACCAATAGAAAAAAATCGGTTCCGGAGGATTCTATTCGAATAAGCGGAGTATTCGATTTTCCGTGACCCGATTAAGTGGGAGGACTTTATTTACGAACAAAAATAAATTAAAACTTATGTCATAAAGTTGCCTTCTTGGATTTGTGAACAGCCTTAAATATGAATTTCTGCTGCTCCTATGGGCATTTTAAGGGGCTTTTCTGTCGTTAAACGGAGTTGGAAACTATTGGTTTCATTTCAGAGGAACGGTGATTGAAGTCGAGAAGGCCGAGTTGTCTAAGGCGCCATAAAGATGCATTCTGGTTTTCTAAGGATTCAAAAAGGAATTCGGTTCGGTTTAAGGCATGATTTCGTTATGGACAGGCTCTGTTTTCTCAGGTTTTACTGCATTTTAAATTTTGATGCTTTGTTGACGAATATTCTTTTACTTACATTTCAATTATGAATCTAGATTTTATCTTGAAATTGAATTACGGTAACATTTTGTTTTGTATAAACTACATGGTTCGAATTTTCCCAATAACGCACTAGGAAATTATAACCATCAACAACTCTTATAATCTATAAAACTTCCAATGATCAATATTTTTGCTTAGTTTGCAATGTTGTTATGCATTTATGTTACTTTTAATTATGCATTTTGATTTTGCCTTTAAATTAAATTACGACCAAGTTCCGTTTCGTTTAAATTATATGACGGTTCGAAATTTATCAATAATGCACTAGGAAATCCGAATAACAATTCTTATGACTTATAAAACTTCCAGTGACCAATATTTTTGCTTAGTTACCATAATGACCAATATTCTTGTTTAGCTTTCAATTATGTATTTGATTTTGTCTTTAAATTAAATTAGGACAACGCTCTCTTTTGTTTAAACTACATAGTTCGAATTTTATTACTAACGCACCAAGAAATTATAACAAGCAACTTTTTTTTACCTATAAAATTTCTTGATGATCAATATTTCTGCTTAGTTGTTACGATGGCCAATATTCTTGCCCAGTTTTTCATTATTATTTTCGAATTTGTTTTGAAATTAAATTAAAATAATGTACTGTTTTATTTAAACTGTATGGTTCGAATTTTATCAATAATGCACTAAAGGAAATTATGATAATAAAAATTTCTTATAACCTGTACAACTTCCAAGGAACAATATATTTTCTTAGTTGTCATGATGATCAATGTTCTCGATTAGTTTTCAATTATGTACGTCTATTTTGACTTGAAATTAAATTACGACAATATCGTGTTTTGTCTAAGATGCATAGTTTACATTTTATCCATAGTGCAATAGGAAATTATAACTATCAACAATTCTCATAAAACTTCCAATGACAAATATTTTTGCTTAGTTGTTATGATGACCAATGTTCTTGCTTAGCTTTCAATTACGTATTTCAGTTTTGTCTTAAAATTAAGTTACGACAATACCGTGTTTTGTCTAAGCTGCATGTTCGAATTTTATTCATAGTGTACAAGGAAATTATAACAATTAATAATTATTATAACTTATAAAACTTCGAAAGACCAATATTTTTGCTTAACTGTCATGATGACCAATATTCTTGCTCAGTTTTCAATTATGTATTTCAATCCTGTTTTGTCTAAGTTGCATGGTTCGAAATTTATCCATAGTGCACTGCGAAATTATAACAATCAACAATTCTTATAATCTATAAAACTTTTAATGACCAATATTTTTGGTTAATTATCATGATGGACTATATTTTTTCTCAGTTTTCAGTAATTCTATTTCGTATCTGTCTTTAAATTAAACTACATCGAATTTCTGTTTTGTTTAAACTATGGCTCGAATTTTATCAATAACACACTAGAAGTGATAAGAATCAGTAATTCTTATAACCTATAAAACTTCCAATGAACAATATTTTTGCTTAGTTATCAAGATGACAAAAATTCTTGCTTAGCTTTCAATTATGTATTTTGCTTTTTTTCTTTAAATTAAATTAGGATAATGTCCTATTATGTTTAAACTACACGGTTCAAATTTTCATCAATAATGCACTATGAAATTATAAGAATGAAAATTTCTTATAACCTGTAAAACTATATTCTTGATTAATTTCAATCATGCATTTCTATTTTGTCTTGAAATTAAATTATGACAATACCCTGTTTTGTCTAAGCCGCATGGTTCGAATTTTATCCATAACATACTAGGAAGTAATATAGACAATAACAATGAACAATTGCTTTTAGCACCAAAATCCTTTTATAAAAGAAATATTTCTCAAGGATATTAACCTAAACAAGGATATTTTTTTCATGCATTATTCAGAAATGATCCCATTTGGATGCTCAGTGGGTTCGTAATTCGATCTCTATATGCATCAAAAACAAAAGAAGAAAGTTCAGTGACATTCTCTAAAGAATCGGAGAATTGTTGTAAAGAAGACTCCGCCATTGTTCTTTTGAGAAAAACTGATATGGGTCTAACCTCATTCCTCCTAAACCTATGTATGTAGCACAGTTAAAGGCCACTAACAAGCTGTTTCGTTCAAATATTCATTCTTGGAGTCATTCAATTCTTTGAAATAATTGGCAACCTGCTGATAGCCTGTCGACTATAGATGAGACGGTCTCCGTACGAGCCTGAGCGCGAAATGTGGCTCAAGCTAGGGCTCTAAGTGTTCCGGAGAAAACCGGAAATTATGATAAATATTTTTCTGGTTCATGAAATTATGGTAAATATCGTTCCGGTTCGTGCAATTCTTAAAACGTATTGTTAAAGTTCCTGAGTCATTCAATTCTTCGGAATAATTGGTGGCCTGTTGATAGTATGTCGACTAGAGATAAGACGGTCTCAACCCAAGCGCGAAATAGGGTTCAGGACAGGGCTCTAAATGCACCGGAGCAAAACGGAAAGGTATTTCGGTTCGTGAAATTATGACAAATATTGTTTCGGTTCCGTGAAATTATAGTAAGTATCGTTCCGGTTCGTGCAATTCTTAAAACATATTTTTAAAGTTCCTGAGTCATCCAATTCTTCGAAGTAATTGGCGGCCTGCTGATAGTATGTTGACTAGAGATGAGACGGTTTCAACCCGAGCGCAGGGGCCTGAGCGCAAAATGGCTTCAGGCCAGGGCTCTAAATGTAACCGGAGCAAACTGGAACGCTATTCCGGTTCGTGAAATTATGACGAATATTGTTCCGGTTGGTGAAATTATGGTAAATATCCTTCCGGTTCGTGTAATTCTTAAAACATATTGTTAAAGTTCTTGAGCCATTCAATTCTTCGGAATAATTGGTGGCTTGTTGATAGTATGTCGACTAGAAATAAGACGGTCTCAACCCAAGCGCGAAATAGGGTTCAGGATAGGGCTCTAAATGTACCGGAGAAAACCGGAAAGATATTCCGGTTTGTGAAATTATGACAAATATTGTTTCGGTTCCGTGAAATTATGGTAAGTATCGTTCCGGTTCGTGCAATTCTTAAAACATATTGTTAAAGTTCCTGAGTCATCCAATTTTTCGAAGTAATTGGCGGCCTGCTGATAGTATGTTGACTAGAGATGAGACGGTTTCAACCCGAGCGCAGGGGCCTGAGCGCAAAATGGCTTCAGGCCAGGGCTCTAAATGTACCGGAGTAAACTGGAACGCTATTCCGGTTCGTGAAATTATGACGAATATTGTTCCGGTTGGTGAAATTATGGTAAATATCCTTCCGGTTCGTGTAATTCTTAAAACATATTGTTAAAGTTCTTGAGCCATTCAATTCTTCGGAATAATTGGTGGCTTGTTGATAGTATGTCGACTAGAAATAAGACGGTCTCAACCCAAGCGCGAAATAGGGTTCAGGATAGGGCTCTAAATGTACCGGAGAAAACCGGAAAGATATTCCGGTTTGTGAAATTATGACAAATATTGTTTCGGTTCCGTGAAATTATGGTAAGTATCGTTCCGGTTCGTGCAATTCTTAAAACATATTGTTAAAGTTCCTGAGTCATCCAATTTTTCGAAGTAATTGGCGGCCTGCTGATAGTATGTTGACTAGAGATGAGACGGTTTCAACCCGAGCGCAGGAGCCTGAATGCAAAATGGCCTCGTACAGTTATTAAAACATATTGTTAAAGTTCTTGAGTCATTCAATTCTTCGGAATAATTGGCGGCCTGCTGATAGTATGTCGATTAGAGATAAGACGGCCTCAGCCCAAGCGCGAAATATGGTTCAGAACAGAGCTCTAAATGTACCGGAGCAAACCGAAAAGGTATTCCGGTTCGTGAAATTGTGACAAATATTATTTCGGTTCGTGAAATTATGGTAAATATCGTTCCGCTTCGTGCAATTATTAAAACATATTGTTAAAGTTCCTGAGTCATCCAATTCTTCGAAGTAATTGGCGGCCTGCGGATAGTATGTCGACTAGAGATGAGACGGTTTCAGCCTGATCGCAGGGGCCTGAGCGCAAAATGGCTTCGGGCCAGGGCTCTAAATGTACCGGAGCAAACTGGAACGCTATTCGTGCTCGAGAAATTATGACAAATATTGCTCCGGTTGGTGAAATTATGGTAAATATCGTTCCGGTTCGTGCAAATATTAAAACATATTGTTAAAGTTCCTGAAAAACATTAATATCTCCGTTCGGGTTCATCCGAAAATATGGGTAGAACGTGCGGTGATCACTGCGAAAAATGGAAAACTCATTTCTATTCATTGCGATAAGCCACGACCCATTCCCACATCCAACCATTTTAAATTTTAGTGATTAAATAAATATGACAGGCCACACATTCAAGCTTTTTAATTTTAATCTTTTGATGTAACGAAGATAGAAGCAGGCTGAATTTAGACCTTTTAGGAGATACGGAGTTCCTTTAAACTCAGCTTGTTGTTATCGGCAAGAGATAATTATTCACAGTTTTCCGCCACGTAAATATAACGTTTTATATATATGGGAGGCTAGTACACAGTGAGACGAAAATTATTATTGCTTAACAAATGGCAACGATTTTTATTCTTTTGAAAAAATTTTCACTACAACTTTAAGCTACACAAATACGCTACACATTAATGTATAAATGGTTTTAAAAAAGTTATTTATAAAAGCACAGAAGAAGCATAAAGGAGTATCGAAAATTGTCTCACTGTGTATCACAAGTGGTACACAGTGAGACAATGTATTTATTTTCATAAATCATACATTTTTATACTCTATCAATAATTTTCTGCAGTTTATGACTTCTAATTAATATTTCTAGATTATTATTATTTTTTTTTAAATATGAGCCTCGGTTAAACAATGGCAGACATTGGACTACCTTCATGCAAACGTTCAGCCTCTTACGTTTAGTAGATTTCACCAACCATCGCACGCCCCCACACACACAGAGATAGAGAGAGAGAGAGAAAAAGAAACCTTCTTTTATTAATAAAAAACTTTTTTTACGTCAGAACCGCATAATAGATACACAATGAGGCACGTCTCACTGTGTACCACAACTGTGTGTCTCACTGTATACTTTCGTTACGTTGTAACAAAATGGATGTCATATCTGTTTCATCATCAGTTTCATAGTTTTGAATGCTTGTGTCGTTTTGTCGACATAGTCTATCATTAGATATAGCTAGGTTTGGTTAAGTAAATATATGCCATAATAAAATAAATTAAAGTCTAAAATTACCTGTTTATGTAACTTTAACCCCTGTAAAATAAATAATTACTAACTATTTTGTTTGACGAGTGACCGAAGTGCCGAAACTACATCCACGTGTTGCATAAGATGAGGTGGTTCAGTGTGTGTTCCAGCTAGGAGAAAAAGTTATAACTATATGTCAAAATGGCTGCTGTCTCACTGTGTACCATGTCTCACTGTGTACTTCCCTACGCTATAGCTTATTGTAAACTCTCCGGTTGGTTGGGTTTATGACGGCAAATAGGATACCGACCACGAGGGATATAGGCCCTAAGGGCGGGGGGACAGTGCCCTCCGTGAGGGTTCTTTCTAAGGGAACCTAACCCGCATTTACGTTTGGAAAACCAAGGTTTTGCGAAAACTCCGAACGATTAGGCCGACGGGAGCGATTAGGATCGAACCCAGCACCTCCCGTCTACCAGCTTCGAGAGCAGAACCTCTCGGCCACTGGTGGGGCTGTGGGCTCTCCAGACTCGGCTTCAAAGTGAAAATTTTATTTATTAACAAATTGAAAAACAGAAGGAAAATTTGCTATTTGAAACCAAGAATGTAGTCTAAATTTCTTAATGTGATTTACAATCCTTTAAATCGGTTCTCAAATCCCCTGCTCAGCAGCGTGAAACTTTCTGACATATTTTCTGACTCATTTTTAAACGTAAAAGCATAAAATTGGCAGACTTAACTATTGAAGCAATTTCGAACAGAAATGAGTTTTCATTTTTTTTTTTTTTTAATAAATTACTTATTGAGTTATAAGCGAGTTCTGGTAGGAATAGTGAGTAATTCGGTTGGTTGGTTGCGTTTATGACGGCCAATTATCAACACTTGGGATATAGGCCCTAAAAGGGGGAGTGCCCTTCTAAGGGGGGTCTTTCTAAGGGAACCTAATCCGTATTTACTCTTGGAAAACCAAGGTCCGAAGAAAACTACGAAAACTCCGAACGATTAGGCCGACGGGCGCGATTGGGATAAAACCCAGCACTTCCCGTTTACCAGCTTCGAGAGCAGAACCTCTCGGCCAGTGAGTAATTCAGAAAAAGTTATTGTATATTTCAGTTAATGATTTTATATATTTTTTAAGGTTCCGTACTTAAAAAGTAAAAACGGAACCATTATAAGATCACTCCTGTGTCTGTCTGTCTGTCACAGCCATTTTACTCGTAAACTATGGAACGTGAAAAGTTCAAATTCAGGGAAGTAATAAAGACCATTGACCCACATATTTTCAGATTAATAAACATTCATAAATATATTTAGTAAAAATGTAGAGGGGCTAATTATGGTACTTGAAAAAAAAATCTTTTCTTTGTATATTGTGTTGGGTATCGTGTGAAAGCTTTCGTAACGCTGAACTCAAAAATACATTCCTTTTAATTTTAGTATTATATTTTCAAAGGTATTGTCGAAAATGTAGCGCAAAAATATGTCCCCTTCCCCCATCTAATTCCGAATCTATTGCAACTAAAATTATGAAAAATTTAGAGGTAGTAGACGTTAATTTAAACCTTGCCGGAAGTTTATAGCGATCACCATAAGTCACATAGTTTTTGAGATTTTCTGTTACACACAAATTTCGATTTATGGGCATTCAGAAAAATTGTTGAGCATCGCTGGATGTACCTATCGTAGCAGAAATATAAAAGCATTGTTGATAATGAATTTCGAAAAAAATCATCGGTAATTAACTGAGATATTAACCCTTAAAGATACGGACAGTTTGGACATACACAATGACAGGGGCGGCGTACACTATGCCTAGTTAACAACTTTTAATGATATATATGTGTAATGCAATGTCCAGTAACAGTATAAAAGCAATAAATGTCAAATTGTTAAAAACATACTAATTTCAGGGGTCTCAGGACTCTAAAAATTGGAAAAAAAAGAAGACCATTTTCAACATTTAATATCTTAAAATGTATATCATTTTAAAACACAATTTTAACTGGAATGAAAGATATAAGTATGTTCTTTCGTTTCATGTATTTAAAAAATTGCAAGATGCAGAATTAGTATTTATAGGGGGCTCGAAACTGTGAGACATTTGTCGAACAGAAAATTGGCATAACAGTTTGCAGGTTACAAAATAAATATTGCAACTAGAATGAAAATTTTAGTGCTTACTTATACTTCATATTGTTATAATTACCCTGAACTTAAATAAATTTGTATTTAAAGCATTTTTATATTTTTAATGCAATGTTGCATATTAACTAATAGAAAATTTTGAAAATTTCTACAGTACAGTCCCCTAAAAAATTATCTTTTTGAACAATAAAAAGGAAATTTTCGGTTCAGTTTATACAGACTAACATGAAATATATGTTTTGAAAATTTCATGAAAAAATATTCAGAAGTTTTTGAGGTATCCTGCGCGTTATACCCAAAAAACGACATTTGGAGAATAATGGCTTCAAAGTTTCGGAAACGCCGCTTCAGCTATTGTGCGAGTATAATTCTAAAAGCCATAACTTCTGTTCTAATGGGAATTTCAAGGAAACTATTACTATATCAAAAGGTTCAGAAAAGATAGGAGTTTAACATCTAAAAAAATTAAAATTTCTAAAATTTTGAAGCTTTAAGAGTCCTGCGACCATTTAACCGTTTCCGGCGCTGAGTAATTCTGTTTATAAACTTATAAAATAATGGACTGACACCAGAATTTATAAACGAATTTATTAGAAAATACAAACTTGCTTATTTTCACGTACATGATAAAAGGAAAATTTTAGTTAAATATTCTTGGTGCCGTTCGTCTGTTTTGGAATTAAAATTAGGTGTCCTTTTTTTTAGGTCACCTTCCTCGAAAGGTTTAATTAGAATGAATCACATAAATACTGTGGGATTCACGACTAGTTTTTATTGAGTGTATCTTTCAATACGCCTCGAGTGACTTTAAAAGTTAATTCTGTACCTTGGAACAAAAAGGGCCAATGTCCAAAATTGAGAAATTTGAGTTAAATGCACGAATGAATTCAGGATGCGATATAAAGTAATTGTTAAAAGGGTCAGTCCTCTCAATATTAGATCATTGAAAACAAAATATTTTGTCGAGGCCAATGTTACTTGCTGTTAATGTAAAAACGGCCAATTTAAAATGAAAAAAAAAAAAAAACTAAATCGATATAACATTAGATTGTAGTGAGAAAAACATTACTGAATTGAAAGGTACAACTTTGAAAAATAATAGTACAGAAATCGTAGCAAGATTCTTAAAATTCCTCAAACTTAAATTGGGTTTCCTGCCATTTGAGAAAAATGGACATTGGCCCTTTTTGTTCCAAGGTACAGAATTAAAAACCTATGTGGAAAAACGTGGCACTAACCACGGCGGCGTTGCAACTTTGCGACCTCCTTTCGAAGCGCGCTTAGCACAATGCCAAATTTAAACTTTGAACAAAGGTTTTGTTTTAGCTACACTGCAGTATTAAAGGTTATTTCTAGGCTGAATTTAGTTTCATGAAATACCAAATAAAGTTTAAATATGCTCTGCTTTTATTGTCAGTACCGAATTAATTATATCATAAACAGATTAGGATAATATTAAGAAAAGAGTTATATGAATAGCTATATTTGATATTGTTCCATATATCTCTTTGAACTTTCATGGTATACCCGATTACACTTTTCTAATATATACAGTTATACCCAACCCTATGTTATATAGTTTTTTAAAAAGTCTTAGTATTCTTTTAGCAACTTTTTTTTTTTTTTTTTTTTTTTTTTTTTTTTTATAATACAATTACAAATTCATATATTTATTTTACGGAACCCTCTGTGCGCGAGTAATGCTCGCACTTGACCGTTTATTTCATAACAACCGAAAGAATATGTAATTAAAATACTTGCTATTTTGAAAAAAATATATAAACGAATAATTTCTGTTAAAACAATGGAGCTATTATAAACTTTATTTAATTTTCTATGAATCATTAGAAAGCCGTTTTTTTAGTCGATTTTCTTGAATGACGGCATCTTTTTGCTGCATTTGTGCTATTTCGCGATAGTGATGTGCTATGTATGTCAAATTTGTTGGTAAAATCATTTTAAAATTTGCAAAATGAACTAGAAAAATACTAAAAATAATTACGATAAAATATTTTTGTATTTATTTGATAGAATATAAACATTCTAAATATGGAAATATGCCTAATATTTATAATAGTATAATATGCATAATTATATGCTTTGTCAAAATTTATATAAAATAAACTTTTAAATTGTATATTATATATTACAATTAGTATTTTTATGAACTGCTAAAAAATATATTTATTTCTTTACAGAGACTAACAACATTATAAGTATAATTAATAATAATTTAGGAATACTAATAAATGGAAATTATTCCAGTGAGAAATTTTCCAGGCTGGGTATCATTCCATGTGGTTTAGTCCGTAGAACGTCAGTGCGCTATACTGATGGCCCGGGTTCCAGTCCCGGCATGGAATCTTTTTCACTATGTTGGCCCTTTGCGCCTCTTAAGCAATTACTTTGAAATTTGATTTTCATTTGAATTTAAGCATAATCGTATCTGAAGCTCAAAAACAGTTTATTTCATAATCATCTTAAAAGCACTTTACATAAATAACTGTCCCCTAAACGGCTTATAAAAATTTGTGCCTAGTGCCCTATATTTTTCATGCTACAAAAATGCATAAAAAATAGGCTTAAACGTATAATTTCACAATTTAAAAAATACGTATTTCAAAGAAGTCTACAAGCTTAGATTATGACTTATTTATTTGGATCCTTGACAGAAAAAATACAAATAAACTTACTTTTTACATTTCGCCATCTTGAAAAATAAAAAATCTATAAATACTGAAAAAAGCCTTCATTTACTCAAATAAATATTTATCTTATGCTGTCAAATCTTCGTAACAGATAGCGACAATTATAGATAATTATTTCATACAGTTTGCATGGTATAAAGAAGAAGAAAATTATACAAATTTAATTAAAATTCGAAACGTCCCAAAAATGGGACGCTATGCACAAATAGGTTAAGACAGTTTTTTTTTTTTTTTTTTTTTTTGTGTGTGTACAATAGCGGGAAAAAACAAACAAACAACCCCTGTATAGTATGCAACTAATTATAATAGAAGAAAGTTACTGGTACCAAACGATTGGAAATAAATTCTACTTTTAAATGATCTATATAAAATGTGTTTAAGGAGCCATCTACAAATCAAATCCAGACCAAACTTTTTTTTTTTTTTTGTATAATGGCAATACCCAATTTTGACAATATATTTTAAATCTTCGGATCAAACTATGCCTAGAAACGAAATTTCAAGTCATTTGAATGATAAGTTTTTGAATTATAAACATTCAAAATTTACAGCTTCTAATGTTAAATTACATTTTCATATTTTTTTTTATTAATATCTCCTGAAATTATAATCCTAATGTGATAATTTTTTCTGTGGACTATAATACTAAAAAATCCAAGCATAAATACATTGAATTTGTAATTTTAAAAATTTTATAATATGAATTCTGAAATTAATATGTATTAGGAAGAAAAATATGAATTGCAATTTACAATTTTTTTGACAGATTTATATTTATTACGTCCTGCGAATTCTCAATTTCAATTTTTTCCCAAGTAATTTTCGAATTATGATTAAAAAACGTAAAAGTGATAGTTTAAGATGGTTAAAAAACACATTTTACTCATTTTATTGAAATATTTGTGCTGGCAATAGTCGAAACATATTAAGCGAGTGAAAGGGTCATATTGGCTAGAAATAATACATTTATAGAAATGACATAGTCATTCTGTAGCATTTCGACAATCGAGTACCGAACTTCAATTTGGATACAGTCCTTAAAATAGGCTAATTTTAAAATAATTTATTTCTCTGAAACTTATCGTACGAATTTCACGAAAATTTGTTTTTAGGCTAATTGAAGGGTGTATAATTTATTTATGGTTCAAACTTCACTGTAAAAAAAAAAAAAAAAAAAAAAAAAAAAAAAAAAAAAAAGGACTAAAAAATGGAAATACTACTGGCAATCTAGACGCCAGTATTACGGGAATTTTTACCCATAAATTACAGAAAATTTTCCGTTTTTAATCAGAAAAACGGAAAAATTTCTGTAATTTATGGGTAAAAATTCCCGTAAAAAAACGGAAATAGTACTGGCGTCTAGATTGCCAGTAGTATTTCCGTTTTTTAGTCCGTTTTTTTTTTTTACAGTGTTGGGTATTGCTACAAAAAAATAAATAAATAAATAAACGGTCAAGTGCGAGGATTACTCGCGCTCATAGGGTTCCGTACAATAGGTATATGAATTTTGAATTGTATTATTAAAACAATCGTTTTTAAAGAAAAATAAGACTTCGTAAAAACTACACAACGTAAGGTTTGGTATAGCTGTATATATATTAGAAAAGTGTGAATGGGTATACCATAAAAGTTCAAAGAGACATGAAGTGTAAATAATATCAAATATTCCTATTCTGTATAAATCTTATTTAAATCTTATCCTAATCTGTTCATGATGAATTTAATTCGGCACTGACAAGAAAAGTAGTGCATATTTAAACTTTATTTCGCATTTCATAAAAGTAAATTCAGCGTCGTAATAATCTTTTCTTTTTACAGTGTATCTAAAACAAAACCCTTGTTCAAAATTTAAATTTGGCATTTTGCTAAGCTTCGAAAGAAGGTAGCAAAGTAGCAACGCCGCTTTGGTCTGTGCCGCGTTTTTCCATACAGGTTTTTAGTTAACCTTTAAAGACACAGTAGGTGTATTGAGAGAGCCACACTGTTAAAAATTTTGCAGCATTCTGGCAGGTCATCCGACCGTTTTTTGAAAAAACGGTTTCATAACCATAATTTAACTATATTCTGACCATAAAATGGCCAATAATATGGTCAGAATAGTGTTAAATTCACGGTTGTGTAACCGTTTTCGGAAAAAACGGTCAAGTGACCTGCCAGAATGCTGCACATTTTTAACAGTGCACTCAATGCAAACTAGTCGCGAATCCCATAGTATTTATGTGATTGATTCTCATTAAACTAAACTGTTTTTAATAATTTGACGTTTATTGCTTTTATACTGCTACTGGGCATTGCATTACACAAATATATCCTTAAAATTTGTTATCTAGGCTTTAAAAGTGATGGAGCATAGAGTACGCCATCCCTGTCATTATGTATGTCCAAACCGTCCGTGTCTTTAACGGTTAGACAGCCTAAGAGAGACTGCTCAGGGCCGGCTAGGCGTGCCCCTTAGAGCTTAACGTCTCTCCCGGTATGTTCCCCGACACGTTGGGGTTCGTTAGTGAGTCCAGCCCTGTCCGGCCGTATGCAGACGGACAAACACAAAATGCCCAAGGGGCAACGCTCACCCGCTAAGAGCGTCTATGCACCATCGACCACAGAACCCAGAATTTATTTGAAAAAGAACAAAGTGGGATTACAAAAATTAGACGAATGCCTTCCCGCCAGGAAAACGCCTACTCGCGACAGAGGGCGGGAGTATAAGAACATTTAAAGTAAAAATAAAATAAAATAAATAATAATAATAATAATAAGCATCACTGATCCTGGCCGCCGGGGTATGAACCCCTCTCGCGACAAGGGGCGGCAGGAAGGGAAAAGAATGGAATGCGTGGCACAAGTAAGATGGCACGAGCAAATACTCAAGCGTCCATTGGAGATGTAATGATTTGCGTGGCACAAGTAAGATGGCACGAGCAAATACTCAGCGTCCATTGGAGATGTAATGCTTTGTGTGGCACAAGTAGGATGGCACGAGCAGATACTCAAGCGTCCATTGGAGATGTATCTCTTGATAGAATGGTCAGAAGCACGAGCAGAGGTTCTTGCGATCGTAGGAAACCACACATTGATGAGTAGGAGAATTTACTGGAGCCTACAAAGAGGACTGGATTCTGGTGCTGTTTGAAGATTGATATGGTGGCAGTGAGACTGGATAAGCAGAACCAGGGCTTAAGTTAAGTTTCTTAAGTATGTAAGGAAATTGTGAATGTGTTTTAATTTGTTGAGAAGGAGGGTGCGAGAAAGGACGTTTTGGAGCCAGTTGACTGGCAGTATGTCTGGACGCCTCAAGTGCCAGCGTTGCGTGAGAGTACAACTGTAGTACGGGTGACTTATAGTGCCATCTTCACCGCAGACGCAAGTGGCAGTGGATCTTATTTTGAAGCGGTCCAGATATGCCATGAAAGGGCCATGTGTTGTTAAGAAGCTAGTGGTGTAGGGTGTTAAGTTATATAGTGTGAGAGAAACTTTAGGAATTAGCTTATATGTGTGCCTGCCCTTTTTTGAAGTATCCCAGTGCTCCTGCCATCGCGTCAGTATCCTTGATCTAAGGACCTTTTTGACGTATGACTGGGGCACTGGGAGGTGTGTGTTTATTGTTTCTTTCTGTGTGGCCTTCTTCGCTAGGTTGTCTGCTAGTTCATTGCCAAAGATACCTTTGTGAGCCGAGACGTGACCTAGTGAGATACGATGTAGGAGATTCTTAAGTTTTAGTTTGATTTGCAGTACTAGAGGATGTTTTGTCCTGTGTGCCTGTATTGCCTTCAGGCCAGAGAGGCAGTCGCTGTAGATGATAATACTATTGCTAGAGTGGGATTCCACCCACTCTAATGCGTTTAGTATTGCGAACAGCTCCGCTTGGAATACGGAGTTATTATCATCTAGCCTTGCAGACCACTGATGGACCACCACTGTGCCCTCCGTGGCGCAGAAGGCTGCGCCCACGCCAGTCTCTGTGCCTGAACCATCAGTGAAGAGTGTGGTGCTAAGGGCAGGTGTGTAGCTGTTGCGTGTTGTGTTTACTTGAAAATGTGAAGTCTCCTCAGCGGGGTGGAGCTGACAGCTCCTGACTTTGTATTGCAATGTTGTGTTTGGAAAAAGAGAATCTATTACTGTGTCACGTTTTAGCTGTAGGATTGAGGATTTGGCGTGTTCGTATTCTAATTGAAGTGTGATGGGTGGAATACCTGTAAGTATATGTAGTGCATCTGTGGAGATTGTGCGGTAGCCCCTTGAAATTTGTAGGAGAAAAGTGCGTTGTATTGATTTTAGCTTAGGTTGTGCTATGGATGATAAATTACCCCCCCCCCCCCAGATACAGGCCCCGTAAAGTATTATTTTTTCGATTATTGTTAGGTACCAGATCTTCAGTGTTTTGTTGTCTACCCCTCCCAATTTAGAAGTTAGTCTTAATGAATTATTATGATATGCTGTCAATGTAAGTTTTAGGTCGTTAATGTGTGGGATCCAGTTAAGATTTGCGTCAATGGTTATACCTAGGAGTTTTATGAGTTGTACGTGTCGATTGGAGACATTATTGATCCTCATCACTGGAGGGCGTTTTGGATCATATCTGTGTGGTTTGGTGAATACTAGTGCTTGAAACTTTTGTGGTGAGAGTGTGAGGTGTAGTAAATCCAGGAGCCGGCAGAAAATAGGAAGAGCTTCGGCAAACTGTTCCTCCAGATGACATCTGTAACGACCGGAGAAAATGAAGCTGAAATCATCGGCGAAGGCAAATAGTTTAAATCCCAGCCGATTTAGTTCTGTTAGTAGCACATTTGCTACAAGCAACCAGAGGATTGGGCCAAGGCACGAGCCTTGGGGGCAACCCTTCTGTAATCGGTGGGTAGATGTGCCAGCACCCCAGTTAATCAGGACGCTCCTCTGTGAGAGGTAGGAGCCGATGAAACCAGCTATGTTCCCCGGACAGTTGAGTGTTTGTAGTTGTAAGAGAATGTCTCGCCATTCTACGTTGTCGAATGCGCCTTGTATGTCTAGTGAAACGAGTGATGTTGCGTTGCCCTGGGCTATGCTTTCAGTACAGGCAGTCATTATGGCATGAAGTGCGAGCTCGCATGAGTGGCCCTCGCGGAACCCGAATTGTCTGGGGTGGAGAAGGTTGTTTGACTCCAAGAAGTGTGTCAACCGCATAACCAGAAGTTTTTCCAGAAGCTTTCCCAGAGTGGGAAGAAGGCAGATGGGTCTGTATGACTTGGGTTCGGAAGGAGACTTGCCTTGCTTCAGAAAGTAAACTACCTCTCCCTGCCTGAGTACTAAAGGAAAGTACCTCATGGTGAGGCAGAGGTTAGCCCAGCGCGTGAATATGTGTGGAAGTTGTTTGTGAGTGAGTTTTAGTATCCGAAAATCAATTGAATCCGGCCCTGGGGCCTTCTTGTCATTCAATGCAGTGTTGGGTATGAACGCGTTCATTGAACGGAAACTCACGAACTTAGTTCAATTTCTGTGAACTTTGAGCTGGACTTAACTCAGTTTTTGATAAACGAACGTGAACTGAACGAAAGCTCAAAAAATCCGCGAGTTTGAACGAAATTTACAACTCAAACTCAATTTTTTTCATAACTTATTTAAAACTTTTCCTGCCGTTAAGATCACGTTTTTCCCATTCAAATGTCATTTAGAGGCCTAAACGATTTGGGCCGGATCGAGCGTGATCATCAGTTTTTTTGGGTCGTGCTCGAGTCTTGCTCTCTCTGGAGGCTCGGGCCGGGCCGAACCGGACTTATTTTTGGGTTTGTGCTCTATTATTTCTAAAAGTCTGCACAGACAGAAATTTTCTGGCCCGGTCACCCCTGCTGGTATGAAAACTATTGCCCCGTCCCAATGTGACTTGTGCAAAAATCTGTTTAATGAACAACTTACCTTGGGTCAACAATTTTTTCCGAAAAAAATATATTTTTTAAAATTACCATCATTGTACAATTAAAATTCTCTTTTAAGAATAGTAGTACATATACATTTCTAAGGGGGCTGGGGAGGGCATACAATACTGAAAAACCTGTTTTAAGAATCTGTGTATTACGAAATCCTGCTTTAAACGGAAAAAGTTCTTGATCGGTGGATCTGGATCTCAGTGTTGCCAGTGGGCTACTTTTTTTTAATTCAGTTTTCTTGATTGCCTCCACTTTTTTCAAACGGTAAAATTACCTTTGTTTTCGCTTTAATTAATATGTCATTAAATAAAGTGCATTTTAGCATATCAAAAAATTGGTGCCAATCAAGAATCCGAATTTAAGAAAAGTAGCCCATCTGGCAACACTGCTGGATCTTCTAAATGATTATAATAATCCGTTTGAAAATAAATAATACACATGCAAGAGACGACAGACCTGATAAAAAAGGAACTTAACTATAACGATTTTTTTCTCTCCTATGTGTTTCCGTCTTAGAAGGTTTTTCAAGATAGAATTTTCAGATTTTTAAGTATCCAAGCCGTGTAAATGGATTAATGATATTGATAATAATTCAGATATTTACATACTAATAGAGATCCATTTAAAAAAAATAGAGCTTGCAATAAGATATATAGAAAGAAATGTAGTAGAAACAGTATTTTGGAACGGAGGTCCCTGTACATGCAGCCTATGGTAGAGGTCTGCATGGGCTTAAATTTCTAGGCCAGAGCCCGACCCGATCCATAGAAGAAAAATTCGGTCCGGCCGGTATAAACATTAAAAGCTCGGCCCGAGCCCGGCCTGGCCCGTACAAAAAATATTGGCCCGGCTCGTAGAGAAAAAACTATTGGCCCGACCTGGCCCTGTATATTAGCTAAAAGTTCGGCTCGGAAAAAAGTCAAAATCTCTCGGACCGAGCCCAGTCCGTCCCAAATGAATTGCTAGAAAACATTGATTTTTACGTAGATTTGGTTAAAACTTTGTCTCGTACGAGGAGTTCTGACAAAAACACTTATCTTTGATTCTTATTGTCATGTTTCCAGTTTAATTTTTATAAAAAGTTATTGCGATATTTATTTTTTATGAATCGCTATCTGTTGTATGTAAATGTTTCAGTTATTATTAATATAGTTAATCCATATCCCATGTATTGGAGACTTAGAAATCTAAAGAATGCTATACCGTGAAATCTTCTAAGACCGAATTGCATAGGAATGAAAAAAATACGTTATAGACAAGTTCCCATCTTAACAGGTGTAAACGTATTATATATTCTTTTCTCATGTATTAGTACATCCATTTTGTATGGATCAACATATTTTTCAGGTTAAGAGAGGATTCCGTCATAGGCAGGTTCTTTTTCACACGTTTTACTATTTTTTAATTTAGCTACATTTTAATAACCCTAGAAATGTACTATTCTTTATAAAGAATAAAATTAAATGTTTAATTGTAGAATAATGGCGATTTAAAAATGTATGCATTTTTTGCAAAAATGTTTGGTGCCATGCTAAATTTTACTGATTTTTGAATGGACCAGGCCACGCCGAGACAATGATTTTCATACGGGTTAGGTCAAAACTGGGACCGAAAATTTAGGCCCGTGAAGGCTAGAAAGAATGATACAAGTCCGGTTTGGTAAGGAAAAAATAAGTTAGGCTCTGCCCGGTCCTTCAGGAAAAAAGCCAGAGCCTGGCCCGGAAAGAGTAGCGACTAGGCCCGGCCCAAGCCTTCTGAAAAAATTATGGTCCAGGCCCGGCCCGACTGCCGTGAATGAGAATAGGACCAAGCCTGGGCCCGACTCGTGCCGAATCCGAAATGAAAGAAAAGGAAATTATGTTTTAATGCAATTCTGAAAAGTAACCTACATTTATATCTGTACTACCAGTTTTATGCTTTTTAGGGAAAAAAAGACAGGTGTTTAATATTCAAATAGTCATATAATTTATGTTTTAATATTCAAATATAGTAAAGCCTCTGAATAGTAAAGATATAGGGATTATTGAATAGAGCCTTACATAGGGTCAGGTTGTATATAAATTTCTGTTTCCAGGTTTTAATGATTATAATATTTTTTTTGCCGTTGGATGGGTAGCCTAGAATAACGCTTGCTAGTCATAGTTAGATCTTTTGGAAGTCAGGTTGTTTGCATTTTCACAAAAAGTTTGAGCAAAACTGTGTTTCAGATGAAAATAAATATGTTTTAGTGTATGAATGAGTATATATTCAAATTACTGCATAAGAAATAAAATTTATAAAAAATGTGACCATAGATTATTCCTTCTTTACGGTACAGTTAAGAAACATTTTTCTTCTATCGGAATATGAAAAATGTTGCCAACATTTAATTTTTGATACACAACAAAAAAGCATGTATGATACTTGTCAGGGCCGAAACTAGCTTTTTTTGTACCCGAGGCAAACATGGATTTTGGCGCCCTCGCTCTGCCGCAAAGTATATGTACAAAGAGAATTTTACTAATTTTCTAATAGCCGACTTATTTTAAAATTTAAAATATGTCATAATAAAATATGTAATACGTCATCCACAATGGCGGATCCAAGGAAGAGGTCACGGGGGTCATGACCCCCCCCGCCCCCTCTGAACACCAACAAAAAGATTCTAAAGATCATTTTAAAAATGAAATATACAGTAGAGTCCCGCTTAACCGAGTCTCCGCTTTAGCCGAGTTCTTTTCTTCTGATGGACTGGTGGCTTCCATTATTATGAAACAGCCATTATAAATGAAGTATAGTAGGTGAAGATGAAAGAGAAAAAAAAATTATGGCCATTTTTTTTCCTATTCTGACTAGAAAATCAGAGTTCTAACTTTTTACATCTGCTCTTTCATCTTCATCTAACACTTCATTTATAATGGCTGTTTCATAATAATGGAAGCCATCAGTCCATCAGAAGAAAATGATCCATTCCAAGGGTATAATCCTTCATTTGGCACCCCTTCGTTCTAGCGCCCGGGGCGCATGCCCCCTCTGCCCCCCACCCCCCCCCCCCTTAGTTTCGGCCCTGATACTTGTGATAGTTTATACACACATACACATGTTACTTGTGTGTAGATTGGGAGATGCCCAAATTAGAGATATAAGCATATAAATATATAAGTATTAGGAATTGCAAAAGTGTTCGCTAACTAAATATGTGCTTTCGGGAGTATCCATTATGAAGATCTTATTGTATATAGATTTTTAATATGAAAAAATATTTTGGATATTCTTTTGAAAAATTTCGTCAACCCGAACCCGAATCACAAGTGTTAAAATCCAATCCGAACCCGAAAAGTCATAGTCAACTCGACCCGAAACCGACCCTGAACACGACTCGCAACGAAAAAATATAATGCCCTGAGTCGAAAATATAAAAGCCCAATTACTGCAAACACTTATAATTGGGATCGAAATTTTTCCCAGACAGCATAAACACCTCAATCGGAAAATAAAATTGTATTATTTTTCGGTTAGAAATAGGAGAATTTGTGGAACAGATAGTATCTTTGTCCCACGTATCTTTGATCACGTGACAAACACGTTTTTCTCCTGCTTTTGTGTGCTCTTTCTTCCTTCGCGCGTAAATTCGATTCAAAACGCCCACTTTGACACTATTTTCTGAAAGATCTATTGCGTTTGCAAAAAAAATGGAAAAAACAGCTTAATTACATAGTTTCTGAACAACAACACCAGCTAGTTTCATGCATTTTCGAACAAAAATAAATTAAAACTTATGTCAGAAAGTTGCCCTTTTGGATTTGAGAACACACTTAATGAAGCGTATCATTAATGAAGTGTAGGATTTAAAAAAAGTGTTCTGAGTTGTGGTATTTATTTTTTAAATGCATCTGATTATATATAAATATCACTGTTACCATTAATATCGTTAATCCACATTCTATGGTTTGGATATTTGAAAAATTTAAAAATTCTATGCAATAAAATGTTTGGAATTGCATAGGAAAGAAGAAAAATCCGTTGTGGGCTAGTTTCCCTATGAGCAAGTTCATCATCTGTTTAAAATGCATTACATTCTTTTCACAAGTACTGTTATCCTCATTTTACACAGATCAACATTTTTTTTTTTTTTTTGGGGGGGGGGGGATTGTTAAACACGGGATTGCGCCATAGGCAGATTCTTTTTTTCGGGTTTTACTGTAATTTAATTTAATTGCCTAGAAATGCATCTATCATCTACCCATCTTAAAGAATAATAAAAATAAATATATGAATGTTAATTGTGGAATAATAGCGACTTAAAAATGCGTGCATTTAAATTTTTTTTTAAATGGTCTGGTTCAAATTTTACTGATATTTTTACTAGATGGGCCAGAGTAGTGCTGGTCCAGTGATTTTCAAATGAACTGGGTTGGAACGGGGACTGAAATTTTTTGCTAGTTCCTCAAGAAGAATGCAGTCAAGCCCTGGCTTGGGTCGGAATATAAATCCAGTCCCGGTTCCGGCCCATCTCATTCCGAACCTCTATAAATAAATAATCCCCAAACCAGGCTCGGAGCGAGTATTAGAAAAGAAAATTGTGCCGGGCCCATGAAGACCCTTACATCGAATAATCAAAAGATTAGTTCACAAAATTTTGTAAAGTTAGACAAAAAAAATTCTAAAAAAAAAAAAAAAAAAAAAAAAAAAACGAGTTTTTAGTGAACTTTGCTCACTTTCATAGATGAGTTTGAGTTGAACGAGTTCGTTCCAAAAATTTTCAATTTGAACGTGAACTTGACTCATTTTTGAGAAACTGAGTTTGAGTTTGAATTAGTTCGTTTATTTTGTGAGCGTACCCAACACTGATTCAATGTGTATAGTGCTGTTTTTACTTCTGCCTTTGTGAAGCGTTTGTCTTCGTGTGCTGTGAAAAGGATATCCTGGTTGTCTTGTTGGGGATAAGCCGAGGGGCCAAAGAGAGTGTGTGTCAGGAATTCCAGGTTATTTTGTCGCGAGGTTTCGTGAGTTGGTCTTTCTAGACGTATTTCATCGGGAGTGAAGAACTTGCCAGTCAGAAATTTTTGAGTGATGCCGAAAGGGTTCTCATTGTTGCTGCAGAATTTCTTCCACGCCGCCCGTCTCGCCGCCAGAATCTCACGTTTGTAAACTGCTTTAAGTCTCGTACGACGTGCTGCAAGGGTCTTTACTTCAGGGGGGATAGGATTGAGCAGGCGCAATGTTTTAATCTTGCGTCTGAGGGCTGTCAGTTGGTTCCTCCGCTTTCTAAGATCCTTGTTCCAGAATGAGAAAGTGTGTGATTTTTGGACTGTTTTCAGTCGAAAGGAAGCCTTCGTCGCAGTCTGCATGGTTTCGATTAAATTAGATGTGAAAGAGTTGAGTGTGTCTTCGTTGTGCACCCCTTCGAGTTGTGCTGAAAGGGATGACTTATGACTTTTGATGACGTTGTTAAATTTGCGAAGGTTTCCGCGAGTTGTGTTGTAGCGTCTACGTTGCGTGTAGAGTGGAGAGGTCATGTAAGAAAAGTGTATGTATTTATGGTCTGAGCCACTGTGTTTGTCTGATACGGACCATTGTGATATTCGTGGTAGGGTGAAGGAATTTGTAATTGTTAGGTCAGGCCAGCCTTCTGCTATGACTCTGTCTTCTGTATCTCGTCTTTCGAAAGTGGCTTCAGAGTTGTGCATGTTTGCAAGTGCCAAGTTATGGATAATTATATGTCCTGACAGCAAGTCACCCCGGGCGTCTTCACGTAGACATCCCCAGAGGGATGAGTTCGCGTAGAAGTCGCCACCACAGATGAAAGCCTTCCTGTTTGTGATGGTGTGTTCCATTCCGAGAGACAAAGGCCAAAGTTTGCCGAGGGGGCTGAGTCTTTAACGGTTAATATCTCGGCTAATTACGGACGATTTTTTATGAAATTCATGATCAACAATGCTTTTATACTTCTGCTACGATAGGTACCTCTAGCGCTGCTCAACACTTTTGCTGAATGCTCGTAAATCGAAATTTGTGCGTAACAGAAAAATGCGATTTTCTCAAAAACCAAGTGACCTATGGCAATCGCTATAATTTTCCTGCAAAGTTTAAACTAACGTCTACTACCTCTAATTTTTTTTAGAATTTTAGTTTCAGTAGATTCGGAATTAGATGGGGGGGAACATATTTTTGCACTACATTTTCAACCATAACTTTGAAAATATAATACCGAAAATTAAAAGAAATGTATTTTTGAGTCCAGCGTTACGAGAGCTTTCACACGATACCCCACACGATATACAAAGAAAAGATTTCTTTTTTCAAGTAACTTAATTAGCCCCTATACATTTTTCCTAAGTATGTTTATGAATATTTATTAATCTGTAAATATGTGGGTTAATAGTCTTTATTATTTCCCCCAATTTGAACTTTCAACGTTCCATAGTTTACGAGTAAAGTGACTGTGACAGACAGACAGACACAGGAGTGATCTTAAAATGGTTCCGTTTTTACTTTTTAAGTACGGAACCCTAAAAAAAAACCAAAAAAAAAACGAAGTTTGAGTTGGTTTTAATATGCAGATGGCTCCCTAAACAAATTTTATATACATCATTTAAAAGTAGACTTTATTTCTAAGCGTTTGTTACCAGTAACTTTCTTCTAGAATAATTTGTTGCACAGTTAGTAGGGGGTGTTATTGTTTTTCTTTTTTTTCTTTTTTTTCTTGCCACGACTGTACAGTGAATTACAAACTTTAAGTCTTAAACTCATTCTTGTAAAAAATTTAAATGAATATACTTATGACAGCTTCTTACTTTATTGTTTACACGTGATCACGTTTATAAACATGCTTTTTCCCCAATGTCAAATTTTAGTACTATTTCCTTACTTTTGTTACACTTTCCTTGTTTTACTTGCAGAATAACCCAGTTATCGCAGTAGGTATCGAATATCAGCCTACATTTTTCAAGGTAAAATGAAGAAATCTTAGATTAAGAAGACAGGAAAATAAAAGTTTTTAAAAAATATGTACTCAAAACTGAAATCCACGCGAATGGAAACAGATTCCAAAAGTTTAAAACCTTTTTACTGCTTTGGAGTTTAAGAACCCGTTTCCCGGTATTTTTCTTTCAGAATCTGCACGTGGTGATACACGGTTTGTCAGCTGATAAGTGATTTTCTGCTCAGAACAACATGCTTAACAGGTACGTCAGTTCAATTGCGTCAATGAAACAGTCATAGAAATAGTGATTGAAATATTTTTCGTTTTTGTTATGAATAAATGCCTTGTTATATCTCATGTATGAGTTTAAACGTACCAGTAGTGGGCCACTTAAGAACATTTGTCTAATTATTATTAAAGTGTTAATGAATTCCCAATATATATATATATAGCCTAGTCTTAACCTT
The DNA here is from genome assembly GCA_963932465.1 of Maratus speciosus. Classification (NCBI taxonomy): domain Eukaryota; kingdom Metazoa; phylum Arthropoda; class Arachnida; order Araneae; family Salticidae; genus Maratus; species Maratus speciosus. Next base: position 414,044,298 of record OZ010794.1, read on the forward strand.
CATGTGTCAGAATAAACATTCAAAGTTTCAAAATATATTCTTTGAAAATAATAAAATATAAAAAATGCTACATTCCTCTATGTTCCAGTAGTGGGCCTACTCAATTTCTGAAGCATGCATCTAAATTTTCAGCTTATCCAACAAATTATTTACAATGTAATAGAGTACATCAATGGCAGTTTAAAATGAAACATAATATTAAAGAAACAATGTTTTAAATAAAAATTTATCTCTTCATGAAATCTCTAAGAATTTGCCAAAAAATCTGTTTTTGAAGGCATTCTAGAAAATAAACAAATGCACCAGTAGAAAAAAATATAATTACTACAAACAGTTTATGGAAAGTTAACATTTAAGGATGTTAGTCAATCAGATTTCTTTTAGTCGTTTTCAAGAAATGCATCCTTAATACAGAACCTTTGTGGTTATTGTAGGGGAGACCGGGGCTAATAGGCGCAGTTTTTAGTTTTTGATTTTTATAATTTTTTTAAGTTTTTTAACAAATTTTAACTGCACTTTTAAAGAACAGACATTTGGCTATAAATACCCGGAGTTTTGAGTTTGTAGCTTTTCTAGTTTATGTTTAGCGGAAGCCTAAAGTAAAAGGAAAATTGTGCGCCAACCTACCCCGTCACGGGGCTTGTTGCCTATACCTATGGGGTAAGTTGGCACACGTTTAATAAAAATTTAAATGAAGCTCAAATAAGACACGCAGTTAAGCGAAATCAATTTCATTATTACCAGTAAGTTTAGACTAAGGCGTTATAGCCGTACAATGTAAATTCTAAATTATACAGACATAAAAATAATGAATAAAACATTAACATTGAGTAACTTCTATCCTACTCTATATCATCATCAGAGTTACAGTTGCCACAAATAAAAAATTGAGTGTCTCCGTTTGGGCAAGCCACGTGTGCCCAAAATCTTGCATTGCAACCACTTTTCTCGTTGTTTGCTGATTTTCAAGCTGCCAGTGCACACCAAACACCGAGCCAACTTGCTCCGTGTTCAATGCGCCTACTTGCCCCATAATAAATTTCTTCACAAAAGGGACACGTAATTCTCTAAGCATAAATAATCCAAGTAAATCACATATGGGGTAGGTACAGTTAATCATACACTAAGAAAAACTGCACAAGTTAAATCGCAATTATTAAGATAAGTATTAGAAATTAGAAAAAGAATGAAGCAACAAAAAATTACTCATGAATGCAAAAAACAGAAAAATCGTAATAAATGTCCACTGCACGTAGGTAACGATGCAAAACTACATTGAGGATTGTAAAAAGCAATAAGAAAGGTACTCTGTGACTGGTTGCGCAATCTATCCAGAAACAGGTGATTTATGAGGACTGCGCCTACTTACCCCTGTAGCCAACTAGCCCCGGTCTCCCCTAATATGTATTCAATACCAAAAACATATAACAGTCGGGATTTTGTGGCAATAGTCTATTTACACTTCAATATATTACATCTTGTTTCTTTAATTACGTGTGCATGTAAAAAAAGATATAGTGCTTTTAGTTGATGTTAATGCTAACTCAAATTTGTATTCTCTTTCTTCACAGCAAATTCTTAAAAAATTAGTAAATGTCTAACACGTTAAAAAAATAAATTTTATGTACTATATTTTAATTAAACAATCTGAAGGTTGAATAACGTTTCTGTTTTTTCTTTATCATTAATTGCTGCTTTTATGTAAAAATATAGAAAAAATTTAAAATGTTTCCTTAATACAGAACCTTTGTGGTTATTGTAATATGTATTAAATACCATAAACATATCACAGTGTGAGGCAGAAAAAACTACACTACTACTAATAATGATGATAATGATGATGATGATGATAATAAACAATAATAAAAATAATAATTATCATTATTATTACTATGACAACTCTATCTTGCAAAACTGGAAGAATAAAGTTTTATTTTTTGTTATAAAACAATAAAGTTAGAATAGAAAAAAAAAAAAAAAGTTTATTTTTTATGAATAATAATAGTAACAAAATATAGCAATCTACAAACCTAGAAATGATTATTGAGCAGATAATTAAACTAAATTTTATTAATTAATACACTGAATTATTATTATATTAAAAATATCTCCATATACAGAAGTTTTTGTCGTGTTGTACTTGTAAGATATATTAAATATAAAAAAAAATATACCAAAATTTGAGGCAAAAAATAAAAATAACTTAAATATAAAAAATAAATTGGATTACGGATTACATAAAAAAAAAAAAAAACAAAACAAAAAAAAAAACATCTATTTATAGTATTTGCACCTTAATTTAACTAACACACAAGACAAATATTTTTTAATGAGTAATCAGTAGAAAAATACCATGACATATAAATAAAATATGTCATTTGAATTATTCATATCTAGATTGTGTGAATCTAGTTACTGACCCAATCTAGCTGTTAACATCTTGCTATTGACATATAAACACTATTTTGAAACGTTGAAAGCTTATTAGGAATAACTCATTAGAAAAATAAACCGATACATTTTCTAAAACTATAATGATTTTTAACAAGTTGGAAATTGCTCGTGAAACGTGGCAAATGAGGTGCGTTAGTACTATAACTAGTTTTATAATTATTTTTTGCACCCCGTATTGTACTGAATGTATATTTTTTTGCACTTCATAAGTGCATAGTCTGTAACATCATTAAAATGCACTTGCAATAATTTTTTTCCATTGGCCGTAATGTAACGGAAAACTTTTGACTGTCCCTGTAATTAAACTATACATCCGATTTTCATAAAATTTGAAAAGCTCGAAAAAATATTACAACAATTATGTATTTAAAATTTCAGAATATTCGGACGGCTGTAACACCATTAAAATGCACTTGCAATAATTTTTCCCATTGGCCGTAATGTAAAGAAAAACTTTTGACTGTCCCTGTAATTAAACTATACATCCGATTTTCATAAAATTTTAAATGATCGACAAAATTTTGCAATAATCATATATTTAAAATTTCAGACCATTCGGTTGGGTAGTTTTTGCTCTGTTATATGCGGACAGACAGATAAACGGACTGAACGAGGACTATAGGTGCTACAGTGGCGTGGCGTCCGGTCATCGCTGGATGCGGCGATGACCAAGCAATATTTTAAAACTCTTAATAAGCTTTTAAAACTCTACGATCCAGTTTTAGCAGAACATTTGGAGTTCATGTATAAGTGAAGGTAAGATTTAAAGTTTCTTTTTTGAACATTCAACCATTGAATTTTAGAGTTAATAATTTTTCACCACAAACTTAAATAATTGCGATGACCACCGAAAATTTTCACGCCACGCCACTGAGGTGCTACGGTGGAAAATGAAGAAGATTTTTTTCGTATGTGTTTAACCTTAATACAAAGATTCCGGAGCAGTTTTTGTTTCGTCTATATCTAAAAAAAATGGCTGAGTTATAGCATTTTGAATTTCTATTGCGGCTGACATTTTAAAACGACCTGATTTTTGTCATGCGATAACAGGCGTATTTATGAACCGATTTGGATCTTACTTGGTCTGTACATAGTACATACCAATGTCTCGACCGAGTTCGTTGGCCAGCTTCATTCACCATCTTCTTTTAAAAGGGTTGCCATTTAAAAAAAAAAAATTTAAAATTTAAAATAAGGTATTAAAAAATTGGAAAATGAAAAATATTTTTTTATGTGTTTGGCCTTGGTACAAAGATTCCGGAGGAGATTTTGTTTCTGAAAATTTGTTCTTTTGTTTATATCTTAAAAAATGGTTGAATTATAGCACTTTGAATATCTAGTATGGCTAACATTTTGAAACGATCTTGTATTTGTCACGCGATAACACACGTATTCGCCTATTTCCATGTAAGAAGGCATGTGGATAGTATACATCAACATCTCAGCCAAATATAAGTTACTTTAAATAAAAGCAGCTTGGATAAAGATGACTAATTTCGCGAAATTCTCATTCATAATGATTTAGTATTGATAAAAATTAGTATTGAATCTCCTATATTCGGTTTCCACTAAATTGAGCTTCGTGTGTTTGAATAATATAAGTTGGTTTTTTTAAAATAAGGAATTTGAAAGCTACATCTTCCTCCCGGCACTGGCCGGAAGGACTTTCTAACTTTTAAGTAGTTCCTTATGTGTGCAAGGTAATCAATTTTGTTCACTTCTTCTTCAATAAAAAACAGTATAAATATTTTGAGCAGCTATATAAATCTGAAAGCAATAATCATGTTTTAAAGAGCTTTGAGGGAAAAAAAATTAAAATTGAAAAGTATAGTTAGAAGATTTAAACGTCAAACTGCATGTTTATTTAATTGCATGTTGTTGTACATGCGATTAAAATAAGATATAGTAGAAGAGAAAAAGCTTTTTCTCGTGTCGTTGGCAAAATCTTGTTTCTTAATATTATTTTGTTTAACAATATGTGCGATAGAAGACTTCAACCTATAAGAGATATTTTTTTGTTGTTAGTAAGTCAAAATATGTGAGAAAAGTTGCATAAAAAGCATAAGGATAAAAGAATTTTTGAAAAAATTGTTGCAAAAAGAACCAGAGTTGGGCAAAATACACCGAAAAACCATTTTCAATACAAAATACCTAAAATACAAATTACAAAATACTTTTCAAAATTAAAAAGTTCAAAATACAAAATACATGTATTTTCAAAATACATTTAAAATACAAAATACATTTCGAAATTTCAAAAATTTATTGATGCAAAGTGTTTTTTGGGGAGGTAATTTTACAGTTTAAGGAGGGGGGGGGGGAGCATTATCATGGTCCCATAAGAGGGTGACGGCCTACCCAACTGGTTGTGAATAAGTCACTGAATTAAAATAACTTAAACATTCACAACACATTGAATATCTTCATCATTTTTATTATAAAATTATATTACATTTATGATACTAAAAAATATTATCTTGATACATAACTGGTTGTGAATAAGTCACTGAATTAAAATAATTTAAACGTTCACAACACATTGAATATCATACGAATTGAATATTTCCAACTGAGCGAAAAAATGCCCAGGCTGGGAATCGAACCCAGATCCTTGGCTTACAAGGCCAATGCTTTTCCGTTTAAGCTAACTGGGCCGACAACCAGCCCGCATATTTCGCTCAGAAAAACCTTATTGGTAATAACATCTGGTCTGTCATGTAGACAGCTCAACAGAATAAACCGCAGGTAAAGGAACTCCATATAAACGATGGATACGTAGATGAACTAATATTTTAACACAATCAAACTGATTGGTAAAGTTATCATACGAATTGAATATTTCCAACTGAGCGAAAAAAATGCCCAGGCTGGGAATCGAACCCAGATCCTTGGCTTACAAGGCCAATGCTTTTCCGTTTAAGCTAACTGGGCCGACAACCAGCCAGCATATTTCGCTCAGAAAAACCTTATTGGTAATAACATCTGGTCTGTCATGTAGACAGCTCAACAGAATAAACCGCAGGTAAAGGAACTCCATATAAACGATGGATACGTAGATGAACTAATATTTTAACACAATCAAACTGATTGGTAAAGTTATCATACGAATTGAATATTTCCAACTGAGCGAAAAAATGCCCAGGCTGGGAATCGAACCCAGATCCTTGGCTTACAAGGTCAATGCTTTTCCGTTTAAGCTAACTGGGCCGACAACCAGCCAGCATATTTCGCTCAGAAAAACCTTATTGGTAATAACATCTGGTCTGTCATGTAGACAGCTCAACAGAATAAACCGCAGGTAAAGGAACTCCATATAAACGATGGATACGTAGATGAACTAATATTTTAACACAATCAAACTGATTGGTAAAGTTATCATACGAATTGAATATTTCCAACTGAGCGAAAAAACAGTAACAGTTAGCTTAAACGGAAAAGCATTGGCCTTGTAAGCCAAGGATCTGGGTTCGATTCCCAGCCTGGGCATTTTTTCGCTCAGTTGGAAATATTCAATTCGTATGGTAACTTTACCAATCAGTTTGATTGTGTTAAAATATTAGTTCATCTACGTATCCATCGTTTATATGGAGTTCCTTTACCTGCGGTTTATTCTGTTGAGCTGTCTACATGACAGACCAGATGTTATTACCAATAAGGTTTTTCTGAGCGAAATATGCTGGCTGGTTGTCGGCCCAGTTAGCTTAAACGGAAAAGCATTGGCCTTGTAAGCCAAGGATCTGGGTTCGATTCCCAGCCTGGGCATTTTTTCGCTCAGTTGGAAATATTCAATTCGTATGATAACTTTACCAATCAGTTTGATTGTGTTAAAATATTAGTTTTACATTGAATATCTTCATCATTTATATTATAAAACTATATTACATTTATTATCGAAAAAAATATTTTCTTGATACATTTTCAATTAATTTAAAAAACAAATATTAAACAATTTGAAACTCTCTGTACAATGAACAATAATCTCGGTTTTCAAACTTTTAATACGTAAATAACAACATCAGTTAATAATGAATAAACGCCTATGACTATTATTAGTTATAAAACCATACAAAATAATGTTTTAATAATATTTGCCATTTTATTTTAAACAAACACATGCACAGCACATACTCACATAAACAAAATGATGTGTCTTTGTAAGATGTATGTGCTTGTGATTAATTAAATTAATAACATATTTGTATATACATATGGATACTATATATTAATTGGTTAAAATTTCCATTTTCGTTTTCTATTGAAACTCTAAAAAGAATCAAGATACAGTTTTGCGATAAAAAATTTGCTCAGCTAATTTATATCTTAACTGTGTTAATTATTTTACAAACAATCTGTATTATAAAGCGAAAAAGATGTCCGTGAATCTATATTATAAAGCAAAAAAGATGTCCGGGAAGACTCTAATTTCATATTAATAGTCACAACTAATGGAATAGAAAAAAAAAATACTTTCGAATGCGATTTCTTTAAAATTGTATCACAATTTACCCAGCTTTTAAGGATTTTTATAACAATTTTCAAGCTTGAATTTTTTTAAACCCATCTCGCAAATATTCGTGCGACGTAATTACGGAAGATTAACCTTTGCACTTAAAATAACGATGCAATTGAGCAATTGTTTGTTTATGAGTAATATTCCATAACGAAATTTTCAATCTGGTATGTGGCTAATAAAAAAGTCTCATAAATGCTTTTTCGGTACAGTTGGTTAGAAATCCAAGGAAATATACTAAATTAAAAATATTTATTAGTTTTCAATTAAAAAATGATTTTCGCCTATGTGCTATACACTGCGCAGTATATCGGGCATCTTTAATCTTACTGAGATCGCTGGTCTGTATTATAAAACAAAAACATTTTCATGAGTAACGCTGATGCCATATTGACGATGGCAACGATCTGAGTAATAATCTCTTTTTAGCAAATCTATTAAAGTCTAATCATTGCACAATCTGAAGTTTTACACCATCGAATAGATAAAAAATCTACTTTTAAATGCAATTTGTTTGAAAACTATCTTAATTTAAGGATTTGCTATAGTTTAAAACAAAACGAGCATTATTTAAAAAAATAATTTATATCGAGTGCAGCCCGATTGCGGAACATTTACCTGTATGCACTTAAAATGATGTAAATAAGTTTATCATTTGTCCCTGGGCCCAACCAGTGGCCGAGAGGTTCTGCTCTCGAAGCTGGTAGACGGGAAGTGCTGGGTTCAAACCCAATCGCGCCCGTCGGCCTAACCGTTCGGAGTTTTCGTGGTTTTCTTCGAACCTTGGATTTCCAAGCGTTAATACGGGTTAGGTTCCCTTAGAAAGACCCCCACGAAGGGCACTCCTCCCTCTTAGGGCCTATATCCCTCGTGATGATAATTGGCCGTCATAAACACAACCAACCAACCAACCATTTGTCCCTGGGTAACATATTTGATAACGATATTATAAGTTCATCAAAATAAATACATAAATACAGATGTAACCGACATATAATCGAACTACCACTCAAATAAGTAGAATAAAAAACGCAGCCATAATTAGTGAATTCTTTGACTATTTCCTTGGCTATTAATCTTTGACATGTAGCTAATGCAAAAGTACTGTTTTTAATAAATATCAAAACTTTGTTTAAATGCATAATTTATATTTTTCATATAATTTTTTTTTTGTGTGTGTGTGTCTGTGTGTGTTGTTAGAGAAAAAAAATAAACATAAAAAATGTATTAGAGTTTTCATTTTAAATGATTTTCATCTATGTTTTGTACATCAATTAGTATGTTCTGTAAACCAGGCAGCCAGGGTTAGGTTCGTACATGTCAAATAAAAAATGATGTAAGCTGAATCCATATCAACTCAGGCAGGGGGGTTACCTTCATAGTCTCAGAAGCTTTTGAATTGAACATATGTTAAAATTTAAGAAAAAGTAAGATACTTGTATATTTTCATTTTGCCCCAAAAAATTCCTGGCCCGAGATACAGGCCGCCAAAGATGACATCCCCGGCATCCTTTCTCATTCGCGATTTTCGATAAAAAATTTAAAGTGCTCTATCTCTAGAACGGTGCAAGATATTTTGTTGCGGTTTATTTTATTTTAAAGATAATATTCTTCTGTTTAAAATGATATACCCAATTTTGAAAAAGGTATTCAACTTTTCTTGTGGCAACCTTTTGAAAAAACATTTTTTTTTCAAAAAAATTTTTTTTTTCGAAAATGCCAATTCTAAAAATTTTGATTTTTTTGCTGTTGATCAATACCATTGGGAACTATCTTCACTGTAAAGGAGAACTTCCACTTTTGAGTTTAACAAATTTTAGAAACATTTAAAAAATTCAGAGAATTTTACAGGAACTGTATGTATACAGTTAAAGTAAAAGTCACTGAATTTTTGCTTATTTGTATCATATTTGTAAGGATAAGCCTACTATATATCCTAAACAAGTTAGAAATTGCAATATCAAATGTGGCAAATGAGGTGCATGCGTACTATAACTAGTTTTATAAATATTCAGATCTTGGTGCAATAAGTTACACTCTTGGGCAAAAAGGGCATGAATACAAAATTTATTACGATTCTACATATTAAATTCAGTAATACGGAAGTAATATGAATTCATCTTAAAAGGACTTAATCGCCATGGCAACCTAGAATCATTGCCTATCATGGTATATCATTGAATCAATTATGTATTATAGGATTTTTAAATAGAATGAAGAAAACTTTTATTAATGTCTTTTATGTTTTAATTTGATTTTCGTAGCATTTGAAGTGATACATACTTTATTTTCAATACCGAACATAGTAAAACAATCTCAATAACATATATCAATTACACAGCAATACAAATTATATTAATACAAGTTAGAGTTCAGACAGATGGGCAGACAAATCGAATCCATAAAGACTTTCAACTATGTTGGAAATTGTTAAAAAAAAACATAAATAGGTCGGAATTTGACTTTTAGAAATTTATGTCAATAGACGAAAGCATACTTGAATACTTTCATACAACCCTGTATTTTACCTACTATCTTTTTATACATGCCACTATTTAGCTAATATTTAATTAAGATTAAAACATCCTTAAAACCAGTGAAATCACACTTCCAGAGATTATCATCCATAGACGGCCATGTATCCAATTCTTTGCATGGACCTGTATATCATTTTATCTATATTCTCCAAACATATCTTAGTATACTAAATGTAGTTCAGTGACAAAATACATAACTCATTTAAAAATCACCTTTAATCTACTTTCATTCATACTCAGTAAACCCTTAAGATTTCTTTTGTGTAGCCCTGTATATGATCTACAGCATTTATGCACACAACGTAATATGGAAAAATTTAGTTAAACTTAAAAACTCAAACACAACTAACAATGCACTTCCAGCAATACCCTTATGATTTCTTTTGTGTAGCCCTGTATATGATCTACAGCCTTTATACACACAACGTAATATGGAAATATTTAATTAAACTTAAAAACTCATATCGCAACTAAAAGTACACCTCTAGTAATCTTCGCTAATGTGCAGTATTTCCAATAAGGTAAAGTATCCGAAATCTTTTGTGTGTCCCTGTAAACACTATGCACTTTCTATGACACAGGAAGTAATTTTTTGTAAACCTCTGCAATAAAGTATGTATCACTTCAAATGCTATGAAAATCAAATTAAAACATAAAAGACATTAATAAAAGTTTTCTTCATTCTATTTAAAAATCCTATAATACATAATTGATTCAATGATATACCATGATAGGCAATGATTCTAGGTTGCCATGGCGATTAAGTCCTTTTAAGATGGATTCATATTACTTCCGTATTACTGAATTTAATATATGGTATTATAGTAAATTTTGTATTCATGCCTTTTCGCCCAAGAGTGTAACACTTATTGCACCAAGATCTGAATATTTATAAAACTAGTTAATACTATGCACGCACCTCATTTGCCACATTTGATATTGCAATTTCTAACTTGTTTAGGATACATAGTAGGCTTATCCTTACAAATATGATACAAATAAGCAAAAATTCAGTGACTTTTACTGGAACTGTATATATACAGTTCCTGTAAAATTCTCTGAATTTTTTAAATGTTTCTAAAATTTGTTAAACTCAAAAGTGAAAGTTCTCCTTTACAGTGAAGATAGTTCCCAATGGTATTGATCAACAGCAAAAAAATCAAAATTTTTAGGATTGGCATTTTCAAAAAAAATTTTTTTTTTGAAAAAAAAATTTTTTCTTCAAAAAGGTTGCCACAGGAAAAGTAGAAATACATTTTTCAAAATTGGGTATATCATTTTAAACAGAAAAATATTATCTTTAAAATAAAAAAAACCGCAACAAAATATCTTGCACCGTTCTAGAGATAGAGCACTTTAAAATTTTTACCGAAAATGGCGAATTGGAAATGGTGCCCGGGATGCCATCTTTGGCGGCCTGTATCTCGAGCCAGGAATTTTTTTGGGCAAAACCAAAATATACAAGTATCTTATTTTTTATTGAATTTTAACATATGTTCAATTCAAAAACTTCTGAGACTATGAAGGTAAGATATTTTCTTTGGCTGCCTGAATTGACAGGATTATACCAGTATCAAAAAGTTTTGGAATGCCAAGTCACCGTGTAAATGCTTAACTATAATAAAGCCAAATCCGCATTTAAACATCTAATATCTAATATACTCTGTATAAATACACAATACAGTTTAATGCACATTTGCATACTTTGTAAATAAATTGAACTACTTTTATATTAAAGTTCAATCCCAATTAAATGTATATCAAAGGTATGGTAAATCATATTAGAACCTCGATGGAATGAGTACTAAGAAACTAGAAAATAATCTTAAAATCAATATATGATGGTTTTAAGACTAATACCTTACCTTTAAATAGGTTTTGAAGTTTATTTTGTCATTCAAAAATTTAACCTACGATCGAACATCTTGTTTTATACTGCTAGTATTTTCCCTTATTTTTTTTTTTATTATTATCATCAAGAGAACATTAAAAATATTTCATGTCTAATAGCACATATTGTGTGTTATTATGATGAATTCTTTTGATAAATTTTCATTGTGAGATTTAGCAGTTATTTCCATGAGCCTGTTCGGAAACTAACAGCATTGCACTTGTAATGTATTTTAAATAGGTAACACCTGCCTATAAAACAATTTTCACATAACAATTTTTTGTAATTCTCATTGAATGTTATGAATTATAAAAACTATGTTTGTGACTAATCAGCAAAAATACTTCTGCAGAAGTTAACATCCGATTCATTAATATGCTTATCGTACATCGTATCAAATGTTAAACAATGTGTACTACATATAAACTTCCAGAAACGAATTCGAAAATTATTCAAAACAGACAGGCATGTGTTTCCCTGCTGCAAATCTAGGATTTGCGGTTTAGACACGACAGCTTGAAATCATGAGGAATGTATTTTGAGTATTTTGAAAATACAAAATACTTTGAAAAAGCATTTCAAAATACATTACCAAAATACATTTGTTTTAAAGGTTTAAAATACAAAATACAAATTACAAATGTATTTTGAAAATGTATTTGAAATACATGTATTTTCGATACTGCCCAACTCTGAAAAGAACTATACATTTTATTGTTTTATTTGCGCTCAACAAGCGCAAAACGTTTTGACACATTTACAAATTCATTTTTTAACAGAATGGATTTAATGGAATAATCATTTTTTAACAATGAAAGCTATTTGGAATTAAACTGTGTTTTCCATTTTTTGATAAATAAATTACCTATTGAGTTATAAGCGATTTTGATCACGTGACAGACACGTTTTTCACCCATTCTTGACAGATTATCATTCTTTCGCGCGGAAATTCAGTTGAAAACGCCCACTTTGATACTATTTTCTGAAAGATCTATTGCGTTTGCGAAAAAACGAAAAAAACCCAGCTCGATTACATAGTTTCTGAACAACAACACCTGCTAGTTCCATGCATTTCCACACAAAAATAAATTAAAACTTATGATGATGTTGCCCTTTTGGATTTGAGAACAGTCTTAAAGAAGTACGCGAGGAGAATTTGATCCGCTAATCATGTACACTGATAAAAATTTCACCGTTGGGTTACGGGGAAAGCTTGGCAGCACAGATTCCTGCATTTTCTTGTAATAATACAGTATGCACCGTTATCTATTTAAACAGTATTAGGCAGTAAATGATCATAATATTAAGAACGTATCTGACCGTAAAACACAGTCCTGCATTTTCTTGTTATATTACAGTATGTACCGTTATTGATTTAGACTTTATTAAACCGTAAATGACCATACTACTAAAAACGTATCTGACTGTAAAACACAGTAACCTTCAAGAACGTATCTGACCGTAAATCACAGTAATTTTCAAGAACGTATCTGGCTGTAAATCGCAGTAGAATATAGAATGTAAATGAGCGTATTTGACACTAATATCAAGATTGTAAATGGGCATAACTTTCTTAACATTTACAGTCATATACATATATCACAGTAAATGACAGTAGTTATCAGGATTATAAATGAACATAAAATGATTAAAAGACCGCACATGATTAAATCACTGTTGCACTCTATAAAGATGTTATTTTTGGTTCTGTACACCAGTCGTGATACTATACTAAACACAATTTGGTAAGTACAACACCCTGATTAGTAAAGCAAACCCCAGTCAATTATGATCGGTTTCCTGTACACTCTAGCAGGCAATGACGATATAATAAAACACACGTACTACAATATATATTTATATTAAAACACACATACATACATAAATAACACCTGCATTCAACAGTTAAAGAATGTTAAAAGACATGTAAATATTATACATATATACATACAATAAATACAATAAACCCAACTGGAGTGAAAAATTAGCCAGAGCAGACCCAGGTATCGGTCGGAGTAGCTCAGTGGTTAGAGCAGCAGTCTTGTATGCTGTGGTCCCGGGTTCGATTCCTGGCTCTGGCTAATTTTTCACTCCAGTTAGGTTTATTGTATGTATGTCTGTATAATATTTATATATACCTTCAATAATGACGAGTTGGAAATAGATTTTATTTCAGATTTTTACAACAATGTTTTCTTTCCATGATCGGAGCCTTTTTATAATAAATTACCAGATGCTTTTGAAAGCAATTAAAAGCAATAAGGAACTCTGTGGCTTAATAAAACAAAACTAGTTTGGTGTGTCAATCCCAAAACTTTCTTTCATCTCATATCAATCTCTATCTACCCATCTCAAAATCAATAGTTTTTCGTTATCCTGTTGTATATCAGCTGTTCGCCAGCAGTCGGCTTATCAGGATGGGAAGTTCCCATCGATTCACGAGCCACCGGTAAACAATAGAACTACGAAAAATTAAGAAAATTAGACAAAAATCGCTATTATGGTGCCCCCTTCTGGCGGAATATTTCCAAATTCAGGGAGGTCCTTCTTGCCATGGCCAAAAACATACACAAAAAATTTGGTTCAATTCTATGCATAATTCCATAAACTTTTCGATGGTACAGTATTCAAAATGCTCAAAAATCGCTATTACAGCGCCCCCCTACAGGCCGATTTTTTCTAAATTCAGGGAGGACCTTCTTGCCATGGCCAGAAACATAACCAAAAAATTTGGTTTAATTCTATGCATAACTTCTTACACTTTTCTATGATACAATATTCAAAATGGCACAAAAATCGCAATTACAGTGCCCCCCTACCGGCGGATTGTTTCCAAATTAAGGGAAGACCTGCTTGCCATTGCCAAAAACTTAAAGAAAAAATGGTTCAATTCTATGCATAACTTCATACACTTTTCGATGGTACAATGGCGACAAACAGACATTTTCAATAAACATGTTTTTTGGGATCCCTGACCCCTAAAACGTGTAAATCCGTCAAAAACTGGAAGTCGAAAAAAATTTTGATTAGAATGCTTTCTTCTATTGAGGATAGAAGAAAGTAATAAAAATTACAAAATGTAGGGGCTATTACGTAACTTACGGTAACATATAATTTAATTTACAAAAGAATGGCAAATAACTACTGATATATGACATTAAGTAAAATAAAGTGTAGACTTCTTAAAGTATTTATGGTTATTATAATTTTTGTTTATGACAGTTCTGCTTTCAACTACTTAATGTTCTTCTTAGAGTTTTTGCGTTGTTTAACCTTCACTGAGCACAACTGAAAATAAAGCCATTAGTAAAATTTTCCTGGAGATGATCAAGAGACTTGTGCAAGGAAAATACTGCATTTTCCTTCCTAATTGACGCTTAGGTGGTCACAATTTCCTCAGTGGTCTTTGCAACCAAACCTGCAAGATATATTTTATGATAACTGTTATTTTTTTCCGTCAATCAAACTGTTTTTTCACAGAGGAATTCCTTATTACTTGACATAAAACTAGCAACTTTTGAAGAATGTATATACGCAGTGACACATATTTAAATTCTGAAAATAATAATGTGATCGGTCACATGAATAAATTATGAATAATGAACAAAAAAATGAAAATAGCAAAAATGCTTTTGTTGTAGTTGGTGGGAAACCTAAGAAAATATGGAAATTGATAAAAAAAATCTGTCAGTGTTTTCAATAAAAAACGATTTACTGTTATTGTTCTGTACATCGGCCAGTATATTGGGCATCTTTCACCCGGGTATTACGGGTTGTGTTACCTGGTTACTTTAATGTCAGCTCTACAGGTAGCAAGTTTTTTAACCCGAAATGTGTGTTTGTTTGTTTAACGCTTTAAAAAAATTATGAAAATCATCATAAAAGTACCTATTTTTATTGCAGAAATTGATTAATTACAAGATTTCTAAATAAAATATACAATTAGTTGCATGAGGCGAAAAAAAAGAGATGTTATAGAACATATTTGCAGAAAAGCCGTCATTCGGGAATTTTTCGCCTTAATATTTTTTTCACATCATACAAAGCAATGCGATATACGGCCAGGTAACAGCACCGCTCCATCACAGGTCTCATAAGATTCATCTGGACCGTCATAAAATTTACTTTCTTCAGAATCACTGCTGGATTCACCATTAATCCAATTACTATCAGAAACGCTTGAATCATCAAAATCCATAATTTTCTCAAACATAGATAGTATAAATCAATGCTATTTCTCAAACGCTTCATATGGAAATGCGAGAAGTTTTTTCCGGTACAGTAACGCTTTTAAATCTTCAGCCCGGCAATACCGTCGGTACAATGGTAAACTATCCGTTATGAAAACAGTGTTGCCAGTGGGCTACTTTTTCAAAATTCAGATTTCTTGATTGGCACCACTGTTTTAAAATAGTATGACATATTAAATAAGGCGATAGCAAAGGGAATTTTACCATTTCAGGAAAGTGGTAATTTAATTTCAGAAAAAGTAGCCCACTGGCAACACTGTTTTCATATTGGATAGTTTGCCATGGTACCGACGATATCACGGACACGAAAAATAGAGAACGATACTCCAGCCCGCCATATTAACGGGAACATTACTTAAGGAATTAACCTTGTATATCATCGATTTTAAAGAAGAGTAACACAAGGCAAAAATCATTTTTGTGATATCAGTAAAATTATCATTCAAATTAAAGTTCATTGTATCTGGAAGAGTGCCTTTATTGAACTACCTAAGTTTCTGCTAGATAAATTTGTTTGTAAATTAAAAGTAATACAGTAGAAGCTCCTTAATTCGGCATTCTACGGTTTGGCTCATTCTATAATCCGGCGCCAATCGGTTCGTAATTTTTGTGGGTGTATCCGGGAGTCACTTAACTTTGACTGCTAGATCGCACTCCTATGTGTTTAGTTTAGTTCCCTCAGTGCTTATTGTGAGTGTCAGTTTTCATTTCAGTACTGTGTTTCCGGTTTTCTAGTAATCACATTTGCAGAATAGATTACAACTGCGTACATACAGTGTAAAATATTCTCGAAGCCCAGCACGAATTCTTCAAGTGCTAATGAAACTAATAAGCGTAAGCATGTGACTCTCACAATACAGGAAAAACTAGAAGATAATTAATCGTCTCGAAAAAAAGCGAAAACTGAAACTTTATAATGCGTGATTTCAATATTGGTTCTTCGACAATTTATGACATTAAAAAATAAAACAAAGAACCTAAGGGGTTTGCTGCTCAAGATGAAACGGCAAAGAATACGGAATCAGGATGCACATTGATGAAAGCTAAACTTGAAATTCTTCATAGCGTTTTGTTCTGTGGTTTAGTTGCGAAAAGATCAGAGGTAAAGTTAGAGGAAAAGCTGTAACTGGGCCTATGATCATATAAAAAGAAAAACTTTTTCATCGTGATCTGAATATAGAAAGTACTTGTCTGTATTCAGATGGTTGGCTTCAGAAATGCAAAATTCGTCTCGGAATTTGGAAGCTTTATGTGGATGGAGAGAGTAGATCAGCCGATGAAAACTCCACTGAAAAATTTGGGAGAACTTTTAGCAATATTGTTGTACAGTGAAAATTAACGCTCTGTGAAGCTTTCAAAAAACATACTGACGTTCTATAATCCGGTAAAATAGCTATTTTGACACGGCCGTGTTCCCGAACGGTCCAGATTAAAGAAAGAGCTTCGACTGTACGTCGCAACGTTAAATATGCGCTCTCCGTCTCCGAGAACGGATAGGCGTTCATCTCTTAAGGTGGTAATACCGGATTCAACTTCCGATGATTCCGTTGCACACACATAGTAGGGCCTTTCCGGATGTATTTTTGTCGCTCTGTGGGTCATCTGTAACAAGGTTGTCACCCCTGTGTGTGGGAAAATGTATACAGAAAATACAACTGACGTCACTGTGGTAAAAAGTATTGTGGGTAGGGCTGCTACTATAATATGGAGCTTAATATCCCGTACACACTGGATATTTAAGATATCTCAGGCCCCCGAACTCACTCAGAGAGTTCCATAAACTCTCACAGTGAGAAAAACAACTATCTAAAGCTAGATACAGCCACTGCCACTGACTCGAATTGGCTATAGAGTTTCGCTTAAAGTGATTAGATGTCGAGGCTTGTTTTAACTTATGCGCATGCGCACATTTCCCATTTGTTCAGATCTTAGACACAGTGACCTTCAATGAGTTTTGCTGTTTGAACAGGCATTCCAATTTCTTGGCGTACTACCTGCAAAATCGGGTTCTAAGATATATTAACCTTTAACTGATGTGACAGAAATTGTCACATAACTACTGTGAAGCGGTCTGTGAGATCGCTCCATCGAAAGATGAATAAAAGGTAAGATTAACTCATAGGATAGTGTTTTTGTACTTAACATTTTGTACAGGAATCTTATAATTTAAATTCATCTGTTCAAAGGTCTCTGGTGATAGCATTAAAGTTCCAAACAGAACAAAATTTTGGTAGCGTTTGTAGCTAAACTAAAAGTTACAAGTTAAACTCTAAAAATAGAAAAAAAACAGCTGTCTGTGAGACCGGTAACATCTGTTAACGTATACATCCAGACGTAGTATTAACTATGATGAAACAAGAAATACCTGCCCGTCTGTATGATTCCTACTGTACACAAGACTTCAAGCGATTTGATTGGTCTTCGACTAATAGGTCTGTGAAACGATTGTTCTGCGTCACCATGAGGATTCCTGCAGCGATCAGCAAGGCAAAAATATAGTAAGTAGATTGGTTGACGGAAATGTTTGCCTGTAATCATGTCCTTTTCTTATATAAAGAAGTGAATAGGAAGATTTGTGTAAAAAGGGAAGAAATTTGAGTCAAGTCTTGTATGTTTTCTAAGAATAAAAAAGATCTTCAAGACAACAATCATCAGCTAAAAGTTTCAAAGCAATCTCCACTAAATATTTATATGGCTAGTGTAAAATTAAAACTTCACGTCGTGTTTTCTCAATACGTCCCATTTTTTTATTATTTCACTTTTCTCGGAAACCGATGATAGACACTGAATGTTTTGTATTAGTTTGCTGATGTAGAGTCATAAACCATCTTAATCCTTTATTAGTGTTACATAAATTGTTGTATAATTTCTGTGAGTGGTCTCTGAGACCGCTTTATCAAAAAAGGAATAAAAGGCTCGATTAACCCCTAAACAGTTTTGCCCGAACGCCACTCGGACAAGAAGAGTTTGTTTACTTCGTTACTAAAAGTTTTTGGACACCACTAAGTTATAACTATAATTTTTTCTTTATTAATTGGCTGACATTTTT
Organism: Maratus speciosus; assembly: GCA_963932465.1. Classification (NCBI taxonomy): domain Eukaryota; kingdom Metazoa; phylum Arthropoda; class Arachnida; order Araneae; family Salticidae; genus Maratus; species Maratus speciosus. The sequence goes on from OZ010794.1 coordinate 414,062,989, forward strand.
CGATTATACAAGGCAGATATTTTAGTACGGAAAAAGTGGTGTTTTGGTCCTATTTATAGTTTATTGTGCCCCCCCCCCCAAAAAAAAAAAATCATGCGTACAGCATGGATTATGAAATACTTTCCAACATATTGAGAATACTATAACACAATTTCACTGCTTACTAAGGTGAAAGATGATGTCTAAATGAACAATTTGGAAAACGCATAACGCATTTTAAAACACGATTTCTGCTATTACCATCAATAGTCGTTAAAATATACGGTTAGTTTTGTGTAGTCCTGTATATGATCTACAGATATGTATGCATACTGCATACTATGACAAAATTTAGTTCAGTTAAACGCATAGCATAGTTGAAAATTTCCACTCAGAAATTTCTGCCAACAAACAGATGTTGTTGAGAACTTTTGCGCGACCCTGTATATGATCTACAAAATTTGTACACAGTAAGTAATATTTAAACATATTTAAATTTAAAAACGTATACCACAACTAAAAACGCACTTCAATAGTCCAATTATTGCTCATTTTCTTCTATAGCCAAATTCTTTTGTGTGTCCCCGTAAATAAACGATAGGTTCTATGCACAACATATTCTATAGTAAGAACCTTGTAAATCACTGATATCAATTACAATATGTTTAAAATGCTGTAATATAATTAAAATACACGCAAGCGATTTTTCTCCATAGACCATAATGTGACGGAATTCTTTTGAGTGGCCCTGTAAATGAACCAAAAAAGCTACACACTTCATTTTTAATACCAAACATGCCATTGTAAGCCCCAATAACATATATCCATTTCATGGCAATCGGACTATATTTACACGAATTAGAGCATGGACAGACAGACAAAGGTACAGACAGACGGACAGACAAACCGAATTCATAAACACTTTTCAACTATGTTGGAAAGTGTTAAAAATGAAACTCTTAGTGTGTCTTTATATCTGATAGGATACTGCTTCTGTACTAAACTTAATGTAAGGAATTTTTATAATCAAAATTTACCTATTCAGGAGCCCCTAGCGACAGTACTAAGGGTCCAATTGAAACAAAATTTCACTAGTGTCTGAAGTTAAGCTGAAAGTTGCCACTTAAATTGAAAATTAAAGAAACAACGGTCTATGACACAGCTAACAGGAGTTACAGTTTACATATTTAGTGTGTCTTTATATTTTATTTTTAAAACAGTGAATTATGAAAAACCTTTTACATTAGCTCTCATTTAATTGCGCCGATGTTGGTTGTAGAATAGACTCCTTGCATACCCATAGAACATATTCATCAATCCCCAAGAGGTACGCGTACCCCACTTTGAGACAGACTGCTTAATATAGCGATTCTTGCTATGAAACAACCATTTGGAAAAATCTCAATTATCTCTCCCATGATATAACACGAGGACTACTTTTTTTAAAACCTCCAATGGGCCGTAAAATAAAGACAAGTGTGAATAACAAAATAGTTTTACAACCAGTAGTCAAATACGATCAAAGTTACTTTTTGACATTGTCACAGTGAAGACTGAGATATTTGCCATACCGGTGGGCGAGTTTTCCAAAACGCTCTTCATAGAAGGTTGCCGTCAGCGCATTGGGATAGGTCTCCAAGACGTCTTGAAGATTTTTGTTGGGGTGGAAGCGCTGTTCTCCGAGACCTGTCTTCAGTTCTCGAATAAGGTGACAGTCACTTGGTGCCAGGCCGAACTGGTAGCCCAACAGCTTCTTCACAATTTCGATGGGAAGTGTTCGATCACTCAGCGTTCGATCACCCCCTGTTGGGCCATCAGTTCGACCTGGTTGACTGTGACCGTTTTTGAGAGATGAAAACAGGTCTTGGAGGACAGCTCTTCTATCCCCCCAAAAATATTCAAGACGCCTTGGAGACCTTTCCAACACGCTGGCGGCAACCTTCTACGAAGAGAGTTTTGGAAAACTCGCCTACCGGCATGGCAAATATATCAGTCTTCACTGTGACTAATTCGAAAAGTAACTTTGATTGTACTTGACTCCTGGTTATAAAACCATTTTGTTATTCACACATGTCTGTATTTTACGGCCCATCGGATGTTGAAAAAAAAAATAGCTCTCATATTATTTCACAACAAATTGATGATCGGCAAGAAGTAGAAATATTGATATAACGAACTTTTTCCATTTAAACAATTAGAGTAATATTCCAAGCGGTGACTTTAAAAATACCTAGCTCATTTATTAAAAGCAAAAAAAAAAAAAAAAAAAAAAAAAAAAAAAGATAGTATTTATCATAGTAAAGCAAATGCGATAGGGTTACCTGTCAAAGCAGGTACAAGATCAGCTCACTTCCGATCATAGTTCTCGCTGCCGTTCGCCATTACGCCAAATCGTGACAAAATGCTTAATTTGGCGAGTAAACGAAAGATTAGTCTCGCCAAATTGCGAGTGCTCAATTTTTGCTCCTTTGTGTGTACATGTGTGTCATTACAGGCGAATTTTTTATTCGCATTATTTAAGTTCTCGTTGCAGAACTATAAATTTAGACAAAATCATAGATTTCATTCGAAGAAATGATCTGCAGCAACTTTCTCCTTTAATATGCAGCATGATATACTTTGCTGCAATTTTGCCGCTAGATTCAGTGGACTGCGAGAGAGGCTTTAGCATGATTAATGTAACAAAAACTAAATTGAAAAAACGATTATATATACAAAATGCCAATAATATCATTTCAGTATGTGTTAACGGGTCTAATAGGCAACAAACAGCACAACCGTATAAGTGTTTTTGAATGTGACAGTATTTTATAGTTTATATTTTTAATTTTTCAGAATTCATTGAATGTAAAATCTTAAAACCCTGAGTTAACTTGGGTAAGAAAGTTTTATTTCATAACATTGTAATTAGTTAAATCGGGCTCGGAACATGTTTCCTTATTGTGCAAGACGTTAGAATGTACAGTCGGGGAAAAAAAAAAGTAAACACCCCTACTAACTCTTCAACAAATTATCGTAAACGGAAGTTACTGGTACCGAACGATTTGAAATAAAGTCTACTTTTAAATGACGTATATAAAATTTGCTTAGGGGGTCATCTACATATTAAAACGAACCCAAACCTCATTTTTTTTTTCAATGGCAATACCCAATTTTAACGAGATCTTCGGTTCAAAATATGCCTAGACACCAAATTTCAAGTCATTTGAATGATAAGTTTTTGAATTATAAACATTCAAAATTGAGTGCTTCTAATGTTAAATTACATTTTCATATTTTTATTTATATCTTCTGAAATTATGCTCCTAATGTGCTAACTTTTTGTTTAGAAATAAAACTAATGTGCCCAAACATAAATACGCTGAATTTGCAATTTTTATAATTTTATGATATGAATTATGAATTATGAAATTAATATTCGAAAAAATTATGAATTGCAACCTACAATTTTTTTGACGGATTTAGATTTATTAAGTCCTGCTTCAGGAAAATCCCAAATTTCACATTTTTTTTCCAAGTAGTTTTCAAATTATGCTTAAAAAACGGCAAAATGATGGTTTAAGGGGCCGTCTATGATTGAAGTGAGTAGATATTTTGAAATTTCTTCTGCTGCCTTGTTATCTAACAGACTTCATTGATTGCTTAAGGTGCCTTGATCAAGAAGGCGGCTCTCTCGGTTAGCAATCGAGAACCCAACTTCAATTTGGATACAGCCCTTAAAATACGCTCGTTTTCAAATAATTAATTTCTCGGAAACTTATGGTACGAATTGCATAAAAATTTGTTTTTAGGCTATTTGAAGGGTGTAGAGTTCATTTATGCTGTCAGAATTGGGTATTGCCATTGAAAAAAATGAAGTTATGGTTCGTTTTAATATGTAGATGCCCCCCTAAGCAAATTTTATATACATCATTTAAAAGTAGACTTTATTTAAAATCGTTCGGTACCAGTAACTTTCTTCTACGATAATTTGTTGCGGAGTTAGTAGGGGGTGTTTACTTTTTTTTTTTCCCACGACTGTACTTATTTTTAAGATTTTCTGCAACGGATGTTTGAATTTAGATAAGGAATTACATAAAAATAAGTCATTTTAGAAAATATGGCTAAACTGTAAGGATTTCTAGTCCTTATTCAAGATTTGGTGTGAAATTGGTAGGCGTGGACTATAGAAATCCTCTTTTTAATTCAATAACAAAACTTTATTATCTTGATTAAAGATATTTTTAAATATTACACAGTTATTTCAAAAATGGGTTCGTAGTTGTTTTCAGTAGGGTCACGACTTATTCTTTTGCAGCCTTAATAAAAATGATAAGTCCATCCACTTAAAGACAGTGTTCGCCAGGAGTGTAGAAGAGGTCCTTTTACCTTTTGAGAGGAGGTAGTTGCCAGTTTTATTTCACTGTCTGCAATCCTCTACCTGCACTGATGTGCCATTCTCTCGTTATCAGATCTTCCGGGTTCCATGGAAGAAGGAATACTATTTCCAACTTCTTTGCCGGGTTCTAACAGGAACTTTTACCCTGTGTTCCGAACCTTATCTCTTTTTCATTAGAACTCCCTGGTCCTCTCTCTCTTCCTTCTACTCTTCTCTCAGAGAAGGGGGGAGGGGATCGCGTTCGCTACAACAGGACTTCCAATCGTGGAGTTGTTACTTTGCTATCATTGGAAGCCTTTCTTTTTCCTCTCGGCGACACCGTTACCAACTCTTGGCTGGCGAAAGGCTGAAATTATGCTCTCAAGGGACCAAGTGTAGAATAAATTAATTTATAAAGGCTGCTACACCGTGACAAATTTTTAGTGTTGCAAGGCATAGAAAACTACAGACAATCTGGCGATGGTGTTATTGTTCATGGCTAAAGAATTGTTTTCTCGCCATGGCAAACGGGTCTCAGTTGTAAGATCTGAACTTGAGCATTGCACTGATAAACTAAATCACTAATTATACCTGGTTGGTAAAAAAATTAAATTTTTTCCTCCCTGCAAAATAAATATGTAAAGTGTACAGATCTAATATTCCTAATTCTAACTATGATATCCAAATTGTTCCAGCACGTTCCATTTTTCCGAGAATCAGTTTTCTAATAATAACAAATATTGAAGGATTATTATATGAATTTGCAATGCTAGATAAATTGAAATCATGAAAAAAGTGTTTTCACTGTCTCACATATCAAATTGATAAAATATAGCATGAAAATCTAGTTTGTTGACTTGCATCGTGAATTTTTCTTTTTATGCCCCCCCCCCCCCTTTCGTGCTCGAATTTACTATTTTGTATCCACTAATAAATTTTCATTCCTTATGCCGCTGCAACTCGGGTACTGATACTTACAGATAATTTACAGATGATTTACATATTATTATCTACATTTTATGGTTTACAAAATTTCCACTTATGTTTTATCAAGATATAAAATACCTTACTTTTAAAAGCAAACCCTCCTACCAAAAGTATGGCACGTGATACAGTAATTTCATTACCATTTTTTTTTTTTGTTTAGCAGAGTGAAATCTATAAGAATCAACTATTATTTTTACAGAGGATTCGGTGCCGACCAGTGTTAATGCTATAATTATTTGAAGACTTTACAAAACTAAAACTGCAGCGCTACAATCCATGGCTACAGTGACCAGTCCTGTTTTCATGACAAGGGCCCCTGAGATGTCATGCATCATTTATTCCGGTCAAGATGTCGTCCTAACGCGAGAAACTTTGTGTTTAGTTCCCAAGTAAACTTGGTACCCATTTTAGGGAACCCAAAGGGATAAAATGTTGGTGGTTATTTAAGTATCTATTAAAACTAGTCAGAAGTGGAAATCTCAAAACTTTCTTCTATCTCAAACATGCTAATACTTCCTGAAAAATGCAGAATAGCAGCGTAATCGAATAAGTGATTTAGACTAAAACCTAATCAGCAACAACTTATGTCACCACCTAACAGAATCTGAAGTTTAACCCCTTGAGGAGCGGTGGGATAAAATATATCCCACCTAATTTAAACAAGATTCTCACCAGAAAATTGTAACTAAATTTTATATTTTTAACTTTGAGGGAAAATCGTTAAAAAATTGCATTTCCTTATTTAAAAATAAAATTTTTAGTTTCCGGTGAGAATTCAATATTTAGAGACATTTTTGCTTGCCCCTCAAGGGGTTAACGAAAATCTATGCATTAGTTCTTGAGATAGAGCTATTACGGAAATCATAAAAAAATTCTGCATCGCCACCTGTTGGGCAATTTACACCAAAAACTAAACAACACTAATTTTTATCAGGGATTAACTGAATCTGAAGTTTTATGAAAATCCGTGCGTTAGTTCTTGAGATAGAGCTATTGCGGAAGTCATGAAAAATGCAGCATAGCAGCACCACCTGTTGGGCTATTTACACCAAAGAATAATCAGCACCAATTTATATAAGGGACTAAGTGAATCTAAAGTTTTATTAAATTCTGTTAATTAGTTCTTGAGATAGAGGCCCACAAAATTTGTGTCACACATAGACAGACACTTTGCAAACACATATTTTTAGAAATCTCTGGCCCCTAAAACGTGTAAATCCGTCGAAAATTGGAATTCGAAAATTTTCACGAATCCAATACTTTCTTCTTGTAAAGATAGAAGAAAGTAAAACTGTAAACTGTACATTACGGGGTTAAAGATCGATTTTTCAGTGTTTCACGACGCATCTCTTTTGAAAATTGTGTAGGAACTTTGCACAAGTTAGAAGTTCTATTTTGCTAACATTCTTTTCATTTGGCTACAGGCTTTTATTTCTGATTAGCCAAACTTCTTAGTTTGGGCAAAAGTGAGCAAGAACTCTGCTTCCGATATGAATTCCCATCGCTTACTTTGTTCAAAAATGAAATCAGTCTTAAAATGAAGATCTTACCATTCTCTATTAAAAACTATAGGGTTGCCTGCTTAAATCTGGGTATGACTAGTGACAACCCTCCAAAAATTAGGGCAATTTTTGGATATTATTTAATTCATTATTTAAAATATGCAACCAACGCTAAAATCTAAAGTGTGCTGGTCTCTATTGAAATATATAGTATTGTCTAACGAGGTCGGGTTGCAACTAGTGGTCACTCTCCAAAATTAGAGCGTGTTTTGGGCACGTACGTAGTTAATTAATTAAAAGCTGAATCCAACGCTAACACGTATAACATTAAAAATCTCCTCTAAAGTATATAGGGTTGCTCAACGAAATTGCGGTGTAACAGTGCCTCTAAAATGTTGGTCAATTTTCGGTTATTGCTTAGTTCGTTAATTAAAATAGGAAACCAGAGCTAAAATGAAGATGTCACCATTCTCTATTAAAAATACTGAAATGTGAATACTATTAGTGATAACCGTTCAAAATTAAGGGCTATTTTTAGACATTTTTGAAGAGTTGTTAATAGTTGCACCCAGATTTTAAGAAGCAATACAGAATTGTAAGATCTTTATTTTAGCATGGTTTCATCTTTTCTATAATGAACTAAGCAAGTGACCAAAAATTGACCTAAATTTTGGAGGGTTGCCAATAATTACACCGCGATTTCTCTAGGCAACCCTAGGTATACTTTAATACAGATTATTAAGTCCTACGTGTTAGCGTTGGTTTCAGCTTTTAATTGGTGAACTGCTTAAGGTGCCAAAAATACTCTCCAATTTTGGAGGGTTGAGACTAATTGCAGCCCGATTTCACTAGTGCAACCCTATATATTAAGTAAGCTTTACATTTCATCGTTAGTTTCACCTTTTAATTAAAGAAATAAGTAAGTGTCCAAAAAATAGTACTAATTCTTAGACAGTTACCGATGGTTGTACTGAGATTTTAGCAGGCAACTCTATGGATTATAATAGAGACTTGTAAGATCTTAATTTTATTACTGATTTTCCCTTTTAATTAATGGACTAAGTGACAGATAGAAATTCGCACATGAAGTGAGCTTATGTTTCTTTTCTGTACATGATTTCAATAGACAACCTTATAACATTGGACTAAATAAACGCATCGCGACCCTGGTTTCTGCAGAAATTTTTTTATTGTAATATACCATATTTGTCTTTCAAGTTTGTGCTTACGTTTTTGAGACATCCTGTATTTATTAAAATTAATTATCTTTAATTTGTGATTATATGTGCTAAGTTGAAACAAATAAAAAATTGATTAACCCGTTCGAGACCATGGGTGCATATATGCACCCTCAAAAAGAGCATGCAAAATTTGTTTTAGTCACCAGTAAAAAAGAAAAGTAATATTTAGTTTCTTTAATCAGAGCATTTTCGTGATTGTTTAAATAAAGGTAACTTTTGTAAAAAAAGTGGTACCAACCGAATAAAATTTGTGTAAAAGCCGCCGGTCCCGAAGGGGTTAAGGGTCACAAATATATTAAATTACGTACAGCCGTCAATGTTGAATTCAGGGGATGGCCCGAGGGGGGGGGGGACATTCCCCCGGAAGATTTGAGATTTTGTGTTTTTACTTGTCAAAACGGGCAATCCCCCCCCCCCCGGAACTCTATAATGGCCCCCCTCCCGGAGCCACAGAAATCCCACCCGGAGAAAAGTGTCTGGATTCAACACTAACAGGCGTAACGTTAGTTGGCATAGATAACATTGCTTCTTGATTACAATAAAATATAATAACAGTGATTGAATCCACTGGTGCGGGTGAGTAAAGAAAATGCAGCGCATAAAGCGCTGCTGCGTAATCGAAGGGTCTCAAGAGTGTCTAATGCAACTGTAATTAAAATGTAAGTCACAGTTTCTCCTCAAAAGCAGAAATAAATAGGTTTATCCTTAATAACAGCAGTTATTGGAGCAAACAAATGCAAGCGGGAATTCCCAATTTGGAATGCTTGTTGAGTATTTGTTGGATAGAATCAGATGAGTTATTAGAATTTTAATGTCCGGTTGTCCTTTATGAGATACGCTGTATAAGCTAGTGCCAAAACATGAAATTACTAGTTATATCCTCTTTAAACCTGAAGTACACAAATGTGGATTTTTATTCTTTTCGTCGTAAAAACTAAACTTTTTAATTTTTTTACATTTTTTCTATACTAATCCCCTATATAACTGAATGTTTTTGGTTTGGAACAAAACCAATAAAAGGCAGCATCGATACTTATTTTCTCAGAACAATAAATGTTATTTTCATCTGAGTTTGCAAAATGCCTTCAAGACAGTATAGCCAATAAAGTAAGGAATTTTCATAATTATTTAACTTAAACCCTTTACAATAAAAAAAGGAGGATTTGTAGAGCATTCACTTGTTTAAAACCCTTAAATTTGTTATTGAGAGTATTAAGGTTATTGGTAATTAAATTAACATTTTAAAGGTGTTAGTAATTTTAGATCCATATTTGTCAACCTAAATTACCAAAGCATCAATCAAGTAAAGTATCAATTTAAGCTAGTCGGATGTGTCAATCCCAAAACTTTCTTCTTTCTCACATATGTTAATATTTCGAAATTCGCTATCACAGTGCCGGAATTCAATGGCAATCTATGCCCATGATGTGAATTCTAAAGGTATAGGTTCGTTGAATTTGTGCATTTAAAAAGGAGGTATAAGCATCGCACCTTTCAAATAAATAATTGAATTTCGGCACGCACCCTCTCAGATGTCTGAAACCAAAATTTCAAACACAAAGGGCATAAAAGCGGCAACTGTCGCGGAGTATACAGCCAAGCCTAATAGTGAAAGTGTAACAGAATATGAAGTTTGATTAAACTCCGTACATTAGTTTTTGAGATAGAGCTATCGCAGAAATCATGAAAAATGCAGCATAGCAGCGCCAAAGGATAGGAGATTTACACCAAAACCAAATCAGCAAAAACTTATGTCAATGTCTAATTGACCCTGAAGTTTGATAAAAATCCTTGCATTACTTCTAGAGATAGAGCTATTGCGGGAATCATGAAAAATGCAGCATAGCAGCGTCACCTGTTGAGCGATTTACACCATAAACTAATCAGCATCCATTTATATCAAGGTATAATTGAATCTAAATTTTTATTAAATTCCATGCATTAGTCCTTGAGATAGAGCGCCCACAATATTTTGTCATATACAGGACAGACATTTTCTAAAAACAGTCAAATCGTGTTCAAGAACTTTTGAAACGTATAAATCCCCGTCGAAAACCGGAAGTCGATTTTTTTTCACGAACTTAATACTTTCTTCTTGTAAAGACAGAATACAATAAAAAAAATCCCTGCCGGCTCGGCCTACTGGCGGAGGTAGATTTCGAAGCTAAGTACTAATTTCACTAACAAAAACTTTTAGCTGATTAGTTTATGGTGCAAAATTTTATTATTTGTTAATGATTAGAGATAAACCAGTTTAACAATTTTATCTAGCCGCGTTTGACGAGTTTTTAATTTCATTTTTCTGTAAAAGCTTGTTTTATCAGAATCTTGTTAATACGATCATTTTTCTTCAACCTCTATTTTTGTTTTAAGTTGTTTTTCCTGTAACAGTTGGTCCTATCCAAAACTTGTCAGTATAAAAGTTGTAGATAATATTAAGAAGATTCATAATAAATTTAAGCGGATTTGATAGCTTGTGAATTGACGAAGCTATGAATATTTTTCTTCTTCAACTCCCCCTTTTTTCGTTTTTATTTTATTTTATTTTATTATTTTTACTTTCTTCTATCTTTACAAGAAGAAAGTATTGGATTCGTGAAAAATTTCGACTTCCTGTTTTCGACGGATTTATACGTTTTAGAATGCCCAGAACACGATTTGATGGTTTTTAGAAAATGTCTGTCTGTGAGTCTGTCTGTCACTCTGTCACTCTGTGAGTCTGTATGTGACAAAAATTTTGTGGGCGCTCTATCTCAAGAACTAAATTTCACAAAACTTCATATTTAGTTAGACCTTGATATAAGCTGGACTGGATTAGTTTTTTGGTGAAAATCGCCCAACAGGTGGCTCTGCTATGCGGCATTTTTCACGATTTCTGCAAAAGCTATATCTCAATAACTACTGCCCGGATTTTTATAAAACTTCAGATTCAGTTAGTCCAGGACATAGTTTGGTGCTGATTACTTTTTTGTAAAAATCGCCCAACAGGTGGCGCTGCTATGCTTCATTATTCATGATTATCGCAATAGCTCTAACTCAAGAAAAAATGCACGAATATTCATCAAACTTCAGATTTAGTTAGTCGCCGATATAAATTAGTGCTGTTTAATTTTCGGTGTAAATCGCCCAACAGGTGGCGCTGCTGTGCTGCATTTTTACGATTTCCGCAAGAGCTGTATCTCAAGAACTATTGCACGGATTTTCATCAAACTTCAGATTTAGTTAGTCCTTGACATGAATTGACGTATAAATTTGTGCTGTTTAATTTTTGGTGTAAATCGCTCAACAGGTGGCGCTGCTATGCTGTATTTTTTGCGATTTCCGCAATAGCTTTATCTCAAGAACTAACGCTTAGATTTTCAACGAACTTCAGATTCAGGTATACCTTGATATCATTTAGTGCTGTTTTTTTTGGTGTAAATCGCTCAACATCTGGCGCTGCTATGCTACATTTTTCAGAATCTCCGCTATAGCTCTATCTCAAGAACTAATGCACGAATTTTCATCCAACTTCAAATTCAGAAATATTTTTATATGAATTGGTGCTAAATTCATGTAATTTCTTGTACTATTTAAATGATTTAATTGACGTGGTTTATATAGAAGAAAGTTTTGTGATGGCCACAACATACTAGTTTTTTTGCGGTAAGAGCTGGTTCTATCGAAAACTTGTCAATGTAAGAGTTGCAGATAGTATTAAGAAGATTTATAATAAGTTTAGTGAATTTGATATCTTGAGAATTGACGAAGTAATTAACTTTTTTCTCCCTAAAACCCTATTTTTTTCGCCCCTCGAGCCCATTTTAAATTTTATCAAAAACCTGTGATACATAAATTTTTGGCTCTTTCCCTAGAAATAATTATAACTTTAAAATGATTTGATATATATTATAATTAAGAAGTTATGGGTTTTTTTCGGTTTTCACAAAAACCCTTTCTATTTTCACCCTCTAGAGTCCAGACCGACGTTTTCTGGACTTGATTTTATGTATCCGTTTTGAAGAGATTTGCGCAGAATTATGGAAGTTATCGTTTCCATAAAAAGTGATATATATATATATAGCCAGAAAGATAGATAAAGTTTTTAACTGGGGATGGTTTTGGGTTCTAGGTGTTATGACCGGCGTAGATCTACAAAAATATTTGAGAAATCGCAATATAGGGGAGAATGTAATAGGTAGTATTTCTTACGAAATCTACCTAAAAAGAGATCCTTTGTCATCTACGGTGTCATTTTGTTTTGAAAAGCAATGAATGTGTATTTGTAGTGTTGTTTTTATTTCAGGTTTCAAGAGGATAAACAGAAAGGATACTATTTAAAAAGAAGCCAACCTTCAGTATCAAGCAAAAACGTGCAAAGATAAAACTTCAAATTAAGCTATTTGTCATGCAAACTCGTGGAAAATCATGACACGCCATGAATTTTGGTCAATAAACAACATAAAATAGGGAAACCTTGAATAAAGTAGGAACTGAATGCATGTCAATTGATTTGATTAAGATTACCTTGAATATAATGGAATATATTAACTCATTCGGAAGCTATCATTAAGATATGAAGAAGAATTCACTCTTGTAAATATATCAAAAAAAAGATGAAATTCCAATAAATCATTCTGGAAAATTATTCAAGATTAGTCTATAATCATTAAAAAACTGAACATTTATTACGTCTTAAATTCACCAAGATAAGTGAGAAAGAAGTTTTGCTACTTTAAAAAACAAGCATGTTATTCAATTCATCAGAGTTGGGCAAATTTGTAATTCCAATTTCCTGCAATGTAATTACAGTTCGACTGTTTGTAATTAATTATAGTTAAAATTACATGCCATAAAAATTCTTGCACCACTGTAACCGGAACCGCTCCCATCCCATTACTTGACAAAATTTCTGTGTTTGAATGTTTGTAACTATAATCAATTACATGCAATTAACCCAGTGGTTCCCAACCTTCTATTGGTCACGCCCCACCAAAGCATCCTTAAAGTCACTATGTCCCCCCCCCCACCACCCTAATATGTAAATTATGTCTCTTTTTTTTTTTAATGAACTCTATTCACACGGTGGAAGTGTAATAGAGCCTTAATAAAATCTATTCATTTCATATTTTTTTAACTTATCAAAGAAGTGAATCTTCTACCACAAATGTGTTTTTAACATAATTTTATAAATGCAATGAGATTATACATCTTTGCCTACATTCCAAAACGAGTTATGTTGTACTTTCCCAATTTAACTCATTGTTAAAGAAAAGTGTTATACGGTCCGCATTTTTATTTTCCCAAGTAACTTAAATAAACACTTACATTTAACGTTAAAATTGATAAATTCATACATTTTATAATGCGTTCTTGTAGCTTATTAAGAGTTGGCGGAAAAGCTTTGAAGACTGACTTTTCATTACATGGATAACACAATACACAAGAAGTATTTTAATATTCGCATCTTTATCAAATTAAGTAGCCATTATTTCGCATAACACATTCTCTCTGTTTTCCCTTTCCCAATATCGATAATTGTATCAGCGAATAGAAGTAGAAAACTCATTTAATAAATAATGAAAAACGTTACGAAAAATTTTAACATTCACCACCAGAAAAATTATAATGAGTTTTAATACTTTAAAAGATATCGAAATATTTTCAAAAATTATTCGCATAATTATTTTGGTGTTAAATCTATTTTAAAAATTCAATAAAAAACTGATTTATTAAATTTTGCTTGTATTCCATTTATTTTTAGCCTACAACACTACTTATCCCAAAAAAGACTTATAGTGAATGAATAAGTAAGAAATTTGGAATTGTCCCCCCTAGAAGGTCAAATTGCCGCAAAGTGGGGCGTACGCCCCACGTTGGGAACCACTGAATTAACCTGTAATTACACTGCGGATAATTGAGATTACAAATTTGCCCAACTCTGCAATTCATTATTTCTCTTTTTAGTTTGTACTCTTGGTTTGAGTATGTTTTCTGCAAACCATCTATCAAAATACGGTTTGATATTGATATTAAATAAATATATGGACTACGGTAAAGTACCGAAAGTAAGCCCCCTCCGAATATAAGCCCCCCCCCCCTCATATATGTGAATTTTTCCTTTTTTGAAAAAGGGCCATTTATAAGTAATCCTTTTCAAGTTTTATTTTATGACGCTTTCAATCCTTCTGTTTTTTCTGGAAATTCCTTACGATTTTTGTTTTCATATCTCCAAAGTGAATATATCTTATGCAATTTATTTTTATCTAATCTCTTTATCATTGTATCGTAGAATGGCATACTTCGCTATGCGCGCTACCAGACTTTTGAAGGGACTATTCCTTTCGAAGTATATTATTAATGTATTCCTTGATTCTTATGGGTCAATATCTGAAACCTGGACAATTTCACTCCAGAATTTTTTTTTTTTTTTTTGAATTAATGTACCAACTTTCAAATACAATTATATACTATGATACATGTTTTGTCATTTGAATGCTGTAGTCTTTTGAGATCGAGGATGGATATTTTATGCGTAGAATAAACTTTTATGGAAGAAAGTGTCTGTTAACACCATAATCAGTGTCTAATAATTGGGACTGAGGTGACGTTTTTGTCTTAAAAGCTGCACAGCCATTTTGTTGAATCATTTTGCCCTCATGTAAATTATTAAATATGGCAAGTGACATTTGTGTGTTACGTAAATAAAGTTGCTATAAACTTTTTGTTTATAAATAAAAAGTTAAATAGGGGGACATGAATGATGCTATAAAAAAATACTCATCCCTATTCAGAACAAAAACTAAATATTTCTAGATATGAAACAAAAAGAAAAACAACTTACCTTCATCCGTGGTGGCTAGGTGAACTTTAGTTGCTGTTGCAATGGAAATGATTCTGCCAGCGCCACCTAGTATCTGTTAACCTAAATGTGTGTTTAGAGAGACTGAGATTATGGTCAACCTCAGGGACAAATATATTTACTACAATATTTTACTATACAATCTATACTAAAGAAGGATAATTATATTTTCCATACCTTATATATACTAGGGGATCGCTTCCCGGGTTACAGAATATTGGTGAAAACAATATTTTAAAATTGAAAACTAATATTTTTTTTACATGCAATATGTTTTTTAGATTGCCCACAAACAATAAAAAAGCATTTTCATATGAAAAATATGAATTATACAATCAAATAAAGTTTTGAAATTTATCAAAAGCGATATTTTCGTATTAGTCTCATGCTAAGAGTTATTAGCCCACGATTTTGCTACTTACGGCATTCTTTTATATTCTGATAATTCCAGAGCCTTAAGCGCTTAGTTCAATTACATATTTGCTAAATTTATGTTTATTTATATTATTTTATTTATTTATTCATAGAGGAAGTTTTAATTTTTATGGAATATTAACCGTAAAAAAATTATGAACACTTTATGTTGCGTTAAAGGCAAATGAATTAATCTTTCGTAATCGAGCTCCACGCGATAGAGATAAATTAAAAAATATTTCATGCTTGAAAATTATTTTTAAATCCATAGACAATTAGTAAACTGAGATGCACTTTGCAAACAAATTCCATTTGAAATGCTTTTTTTTCCCTATTTGTCTGTCTAAAAATTTTAATTGTTCGATTACAAATATGTTGAATTACTGTTTTGTTTTTTTAATATTATTCTTTTATTTATTTATAAAGGAAGTATTAATTTCGTTATGGAAAATTAAGCGGAAATAAATGCTGAACAATTGTTGTTGCTTTATGTGCAAAATGTTTACTATTATTATTATGTATCAAAAGCGGCGCTTGATAAGATAAATTGCGAAAAATCACGATTGAAAATTATTTGAAAGAACATAATAAATCAGTCAAGTAAGATACAGTTTTTAAACAAATTGCATTTGAAAGTGGATTTTTTCCTTATACAACGTTTTAAAACTTGAAAATATACGTGGCCATAAGGTTAAAAAATTGCAGCAGCGAAAATTTCAAAACCGAAATTTGACCGTGAAATATTGCCAATCGCAGAATGACGTCAGCGTTACGCACAGATACGTTTGTCCTTTTTAATATAAATATTTTAAATATAGGTGTGTTAAAATGTTTAGTTTTATCTAAGGAAATGGTCGTTTTCTTTTAAATATAACGTCATTTTCACTTACTTAAGCATTTTGCTTGGTGTCTGAAACTTAGCATCAGTACACATGCAGAAGGGAAAAAAAATAGAAACTTTATGAGCAAAAATGCATCTTTTCAAAAGCAATAAGTCATTTTCCGTTTAAAATATTATGCCCCTAATGGGATATTGCACCACTAAACCTATACACAGCTGCCAACTCTTACGCTTTTTTGTACCATATAAATTTAATAGGAAATTTTACCTTTTGTAATCGGAAGATTACGACGATTAAAAGAGGTGAAATTTGCTATTAAATTTTTGTGGTTCAAAAAAGCGTAAAAGTTGGTATCTATGCATATGCAACAATTTGTATCAACAATTTTGAATTTTTATCAGAAAATGACATGAATAAAGATAAATAAACCTCATTTTTTCCCCCTCTCTTCTCTGCAATAATGAAAGCTTTCTAATTGCCACCATTATGAAGAAATTTCATAAAATACTTTTAAAATTAAAATATAAAAATGGGGACATTTTACAAAAATCCAGCCAGTGCGGGCACACCTACAAATAAACAGCTTTCAGTTAAAAAAAATATTAGCAAAATTAGTTCAACAGAAAGCTCAGGACAGATGACTAAAAAACAGCCTTGTGTTTTAAATAATATAGATTATATAAAATTATGAAAAATTTAATTAAAGCAAATTATGTTATTTCCATAAAATTATAGTAGAATGTCTTAAAGACTAGCAATAAAATTTTATTAGTCGAGAGAATTTCGGGCAAAAACTTGGGAAACCTCATATTATTTTAAAACTGGAATTATTGCCAATATCTTCTTTGTTTACTTGTTCCTAAGCGAATTCTTCCAGGCGAAAATCATCCGATCTGAGCATGAACGCTGCATGTCACTGATCTTCGATAAAGACACTCTAAATTTTTGTAAAACATTGCGCTTTATCAGTGTGTGACTTCGATTAAGTGGAGCATTTTCACCTGTGAAGAATTTCAAAGCAGCTCGGGTGAAAATGGCGCACGTCTACAAAACATTACAGTTTTCTACAATTAATAAGAATTAAAACATATGCTTTTTTTATATAAAATGACGTCATTTGCATCCGCTAAATCATTCCACTTTTACGAACCAGTCTTAAACAACACCTGTGGAAAAGTATGCATATGACTTCATTATCGGGGAATAATACACAAACCAAACAAAAAACAATATCGTCATTCAAGAAGCTCGACAAAACAAATCGGATGTCTAATAATTCATATGCCTTAATTTGTTTATTTACAATAGCTCCATGTTTTATCAGAAATCATTTACATTACGCTATCGTACATGGCACAGAAATTGCGATTATTTTGTTAATTGTTTAATGCTAACGCCCGAATGAAACGCATATCATTGGTTATTGTGTAATATTTAAAAAAAAGGAATAACAATAAATTAAAAAGTTTAATTAATAACTATAGAACAAAACAATTTATATAATTTTTAAAAAGAAAATGAAAGTAAATAAACAATTTATAAATAAATAAACAACAACATCCGGATTACCATATCAAGCAAGATAGCGACACTTTGGCACCAGTTAAGTACCCCGCTGCGTAAATGACACTGGCGTCAGAAAAAAAATCGCGCCAGCGTGGTGCGAATATGACATCTGTGCCGTCTTTTATTCATCTCATTTAAAATACAATAAATAAATAAATAAATAAATAAATGTACTTTTCCAGTATAGGTACTTGGCGAAATAGAGAAAAGATCCATGGCGAGAAAAGAAATTTGGCAACCTATTTAATCAAAATATTTTTTTTCGAATAAAACTACATAAAAGTTGCCATGATCGCAAAGAGTTCGTACTTTTATGTTAGCTGGGCGCAATTCTCGCCAATAGCATTTTTTAACTCGCCAGCAGCATTTTTTTTATTTTTCGAGGGGTAAATTAAAACAGTGCTTTGATGTTGAAATAAATGCTTTATGTTATGGTATTATTTTTTCTTTTTCGTTTATTAAAGAATTTTTTTTTTAGGTGGAAGTCATGAATTTTAAATACTTCATTTATCCATTTTAAATAAAATGAGTGAAAAGATTATATTTTAATCTAAATTAATGAAATATGAAAAAATGCGACAGGTACAATGTTTGGCGATTTATCACCTGCGCCCGGCTAACATAAAAATACCGAGTTCCTTGATTTCTCTATCAGAATATTCAGATTTGGTGAAGGATTGAGCAAGTAAATTAAATTATAAATAAAGGTAACATGATACAATGCTTAGCATACATTTAAGGGAGACCAGCTAGTTTATGAATATTTTTTCAAAATTCGGAAAATGTTATTACACACGATTAATAAAATTGCATTTTTTCAGCTTTTTGATACGAATTAAGTAAATGCGGAGAAAATAAATCACACAAATACATTTTCTTTGTAAAATACATTTTTATAAAGAAAAAGTGTTGTATCGTTTGTAAAGTAAGTTTCAACAAACTACAAATCATTTAATTGATAAATAAAAACGAAATAAAACCAAAATTCACCGGGTTTTTATAACAACTGATATTCTTGACATTACATGTATTTTAATTTCAATTTTTTTTTTCAGTTTTCATGGGAAAATGGCAATAAAAAGATACAGTAATCTACATTTTAGTCTTGATTTTCTCTTTATTTTCAATAAAAATGGACTATTTCAACTGCCAAAAAAAGGATTAAAACTACAAAAAAAAAAAAAAAAAAAAAAAAAAAAAAAAAAAAATCTCAAAAGTAAATTGAGATACAGCTTTAAAAAAATTGCATTTAAAAGCACATTTTTTCCTTATACGACAGTATAAAAATTGAAAATGTGCAATTTCTAGAAGTTTAAAAATTTGCAGTAGCAAAAATTGTAAAACCGAATTTTCATTTTAAATTTGAAAGTGTTGCCATTCACAAAATGACGTATGCGTTACGCACAGATATTTTTGTCCTTTATAATATAGATAGGTATAAATATATAATAGCAAAAGTTAATAATATTTACAGAAATGTTTACAGCATACGTTTAATATTGGATATTTGTACCTGGGGACAGGGACTGAAATGATGATTTCGCTTGTTTAAAGCTTAAAACTAATTATTTATACATCATTATATGTCCATTTATCATTGATATTTAATATAACAAATGTTACAATATATTACGTTTCTCAGTTTTTGGTTTTAGTATAATTGATGAAATATTATTGGCAGTGGACACAAATTGTCCAATTTCCAGATATTGACCCTTATGTACTTAGATTTAATAGATATTTATATAGAGTTTAGGTTTTATAATCTTTGTTCATATTTCTTTGATGTCTAATTTAATTATTTTATGTAAGTTTGTTTCATTATTTTTATTAATGGAAACTACTTAGCTTCTATAGAAGGGGATTTTAAAACCAAAAATAGTAAATTTGACACGAGATTAATATTAGCACAATTATTCTAATTGGTAAACAAATCATATTAGATGTAAATTTCCAACTGGGCGAAAAATGTCCGGACCAGGATTTGAACCCGGGACCTCCTGGCTGAAGCCGCCAGTGCTCGGCCATCTGAGCTATCCCGGACGATTCTGGTCGAACTTTTTCACCCAGCAAACCCGGTTCAAATCCTGGTCCGGACATTTTTCGCCCAGTTGGAAATTTACATCTAATATAGTAAATTTGATCTGATTTTATTTTGAAAAATTGTAAAAATACTGTGAAATTTCATAAATTTCAAATATACTCTCCGCCACATACACACACACTCCCAATTTTTCTCACAAAAGTTCTAATTATGAGCTCCCCCTTAAAATTATTAGAATTTCATGTCTGCTAAAGGGGGGAGGGGGTTACTTTCGGTACTTTAAGGTAATTGATTTCTGTTATTTTTGCAAAATTTATATATACACTATATAGCCATTAATGATCGGGCACTTTCAATTTTAGACATTTTGTCGAATATTTAAAGATATATTTGTCGGATTTTTCTGGAACTTAAGGATTATGAAGAATATGTTCGATTTCATATTTATCATCGGTGGTTTGATCAGAAGGACAATTAGGGGGCCGAAAAAACATCAAAGAAGAAGAAGAATGTTTGGGATCACCCTATAAAACAAAATGCACGAAATGATCTATCACTATAGCTTACGTATATATGGATAATGTATTCATTTAAGGAAGAATAGAACGTATATTCATGGAGATATATCGATTTTCTTTTTAAACTTCAAAAATTTTTTGCATGTTTTTTGTTCATATCATGCAGGGTTTTTTACCAAATTTAACACCAGTTTCAGAACATTTGACAAAATGTAGCTTAGATTATTAGTATGCTTAGATTTTGATACTTTTTCCCCCCTTGGAATAAGCTCTTTCTGGTAATTTTCCAAGAAGATCTAAAGCATCAATAAAAAATAAAAATTTACAAAAGTAAAATTAAAAACTACAATTTATGGAAACCCCCTTAACATTTAGCTGTTTTTAGAGAACAACTAAAAATCAGCTCAGTCTACTGCCGACATCTTTTCACGATATTTGACTGGGTTTTTTTTTATGAGTTGCTCTATAGAGTTGACTATCAAATCATGAAAATACATATTTTATCTCGCGCGCATGAGCAGATAAAAAAAAAAAAATATTTCATTCAACTGCACATATTTCATCAAATATTTAATATATTTACATTCCAATTACACCATATTATTTCTACTACATTTTGTCAAATTTTCTGAAACTGGCATTAAATTTGGTAAAAAACTCTGCATGATATAAACAAAAAGTATGCAAAAAATTTCTGAACTTTAAAAAAAAATCGATATATCTCAATGAATATCTGTTCTTCCACAAATGAATACATGTACTGTATACATATATTGTATACATATATTGTACAATATCGATATATTCGTAAGCTATAGCGATAGATCATTTCGTGCATTTTACTTTACAAGGTGATCCCAAATATTTTTTTTTCTTTGATTTCCGTTGCCCCCTAATTCTCCTTCTGATCAAATCGCCGTTTGTTAAATATGAAGTCGAACATATTCCTCATACTCCTGAAGTTCCAGAAAAATCCGACAAATATATCTTTAAATATTCTACAAAATGTCTAAAATTGAAAGTGTCCGATCATTAATGGCCATATAGTGTATATATATACCGGGTGTCCCAAAAAGGACTGACTGATTTTAAAATTCAATAACTTCCAAACGGTGACAGATATTAAAAAAATTCTTGCAGGAGGGTTATGCATAAAGTCAAAAGTTTTATTACAGTGATTTTCGATTTTAGTTCGAATTACAAACAATAGATGGCGCTGTAAGCAATAGTCGCTAAATACAGGCTCGATTTTTGGTCCTTTCTGTTGTTCCATGCAGAAAAAGGAGATGGAAATGTATTATCCGGGCCACGAAGTACCAAAAATCGAGCCTGAATTTAGCCTCTATTGATCGCAGCGCCATCTATTGTTTGTAATTCGAACTAAAATCGAAAATCACTGTAAAAAAAACTTTTGACTTTATGCATAACCCTCCTGCAAGATTTTTTTAAATATCTGTCACCGTTTGGAAGTCATTGAATTTTAAAATCAGTCAGTCCTTTTTGGGACACCCGGTATATATGTTGTAGGCTAATTGAGAAATCAGGCTCTTTGCAAAGAGCCTAGGCTGTTTGCAATGAGCCGGTCTAATTGGAGAATCATCTTCCTTTTTCCAATAAGCCTGATATTTTTCAGGCTTATTGCAAAGAGCCTAAGCAGTGTTAGGCTAATTGAAAACTGACCACTTGTTTCTCAATCAGCCTGCTATTTTTTAGGCTTATTGCAAAGAGCCTAAGCAGTGTTAGGCTAATTGAAAAATGACCGTTTATTCAAAAATGACCACTTATATCCAAATCAGTGTGATTTTTTAGACTTATTAACCCATAACCCGAACCCGAAAAAATAATTACAACAGACCGTGCCCAGATCTGAGCAAGACAAAATAATTTCAGTCTACACGCAACCGGACCAGAACCTGAAATTTCCTTTTGAAAAAAAACCTGAAATCTGACCCGAACCAAATCTGATAACCGATTAAAAAATATTGCAAAAAACTATTGGATCCGAGCAAGACAAAATAATTTCTGAGGACATGCAACCCGACCCGAACCTAAAAATTCAATTTGAAAAAAGAACGAAATCTGACCCGAACCAAATCTTAACCAGACAAAAATATTCCATAGAACTATAACCCGATCAGAGCAAGAAAAAATAATTTCCGTGGACAAGTTACCCGGTCCGAACCTAAAAATGTCATTTGCAGAAAAAATCCGAAATCTAACCCGAACCAAATCTGAAACCGAAAAAAATATTCCAAAGAACCATAACCCGTTCCAAGCAAGAGAAATAATTTCCCTGGACATGTTACCCGACACGAACCTAAAAATTGCATTTGAAAAAAGCCGAAATCTGGCCCGAACCAAATCTGAACCCGACAAAAATATTCCATTGAATCATAAACCGATCAGAGCAAGACAAAATAATTTCCCTGGACACGCAACCCGTCCCGAACCTAAAAAGTCCATTTGTAAAAATGCCGAATTCTGAGTCGAACCAAATCTGAACCCGACAAAAATATTCCATTTAATAATAACCCGATCCGAGCAAGCCAAAATAATTTTCCTCGACATGTTACCCGACCGGAACCTAAAAATTCCATTTGAAAAAAAACCCCGAAATCTGACGCGAATCAAATCTGAACCAGAAAACCTGATCAGAGCAAGAAAAAATAATTTCCGTGGAGAAGTTACCTGGTTTGAACCTAAAAATGTCATTTGAAATAAAACCCGAAATCTGAAACGAACCAAATCTGAACCCGAAAAAAATATTCCAAAGAACAGTAACCCGTTCCAAGCAAGTTAAAATAATTTCCCTGGACATGTTACCCAACACGAACCTAAAAATTCCATTTGAAAAAAGCCGAAATCTGACCCGAACAAAATCTGAACCCGACAAAAATATTCCATTGAATCATAACCCGATCAGAGGAAGACAAAATAATTTTTCCTGGACACGCAATCCGACCCGAACCTAAAAATTCCATTTGTAAAAAAGCCGATTTCAGAGCCGAACCAAATCTGAACCCGACAAAAAAATTCCATTGAATCATAACCCGATCAGAGCAAGATAAAATAATTTTTCCTGGACAAGCATTCCGACCCGAACCTAAAAAGTCCATTTGTAAAAAAGCCGATTTCTGAGCCGAACCAAATTTGAATCAGACAAAAATATTCCATAGAACTTTAACCTGATCAGAGCAAGAAAAAAAATATTTTCCCTGGACACTGAACCCGACCCGAACTAAAAATTCCATTTGAAAAAAAGCGGATTCCTGAGATGAACAAATCTGAACCCGACAAATATTTTCCAAAGAACCATAACCTGATCCAAGGAAGACAAAATAATTTCAACCTACACGAAACCGGACCGGAACCTGTAATTTCCATTAAAAAAAAACCTGAAATCTGACCCGAACCAAATCTGATAACCGATTAAAAAGTATTGCAAAAAACTATCGGATCCGAGCAAGACAAAATAATTACTGAAAATATGCAACCCGACCCGAACCTAAAATTCAATTTGAAAAAAGAACGAAATGTGAACCAGACAAAAATATTCCATAGAACTATAACCCGATCAGAGCAAGAAAAAATAATTTCCGTGGACAAGTTAACCGGTCAGAACCTAAAAATGTCTTTTGAAGAAAAAAAACGAAATCTGACACGAACCAAATCTGAACCCGAAAAAAATATTCCAAAGAACCATAACCCGTTCCAAGCAAGAGAATATAATTTCCCTGGACATGTTACCCGACACGAACCTAAAAATTCAATTTGAAAAAGCCGAAATCTGACACGAACCAAATCTGAACCCGACAAAAATATTCCATTTAATAATAACCCGATCCGAGCAAGACAAAATAATTTCCCTCGACATGTTACCCGACCGGAACCTAAAAATTCCATTTGAAAAAACCCCGAAATCTGACCCGAACCAAATTTGAACCAGACAAAAATATTCCATAGAACTATAACCTGATCAGAGCAAGAAAAAAAAAATTCCGTGGACAAGTTACCCGGTCAGAACCTAAAAATTTCATTCGAAAAAAAACCCCAAATCTAACCCGAACCAAATCTGAACCCGAAAAAAATATTCCCAAGAACCGTTCCAAGCAGGTGAAAATAATTTTCCTGGACATGTTATTCGACACGAACCAAAAATTCCATTTGAAAAAAGCCCAAATCTGACCCGAACCAAATATGAACCCGACAAAAATATTCCATTGAATCATAACCCGATCAGAGCAAGACAAAATAATTTCCCTGGACACGCAGTCCGACCCGAAACTAAAAAGTCCATTTGTAAAAAAGCCGAATTCTGAGCCGAACCAAATCTGAACCCGACAAAAATATTCCATTTAATAATAACCCGATACGAGCAAGACAAAATAATTTCCCTCGACATGTTACACGACCGAAACCTAAAAATTCCATTTGAAAAAACCCCGAAATATGACCCGAACCAAATCTGAACCAGACAAAATTATTCCATAGAACTATAACCCGATCAGAGCAAGAAAAAAAATTCCGTGGACAAGTTACCCGGTCCGAACCTAAAAATGTCATTCGAAATAAAAACCCGAAATCTGAACCGAACCAAATCTGAACCCGAAAAGAATATTCCAAAGAACCATAACCCGTTCCAAGCAAATGAAAATAATTTTCCTGGGCATGTTATGCGACACGAACCTAAAAATTACATTTGAAAAACGCCGAAATCTGACCCGAACCAAATCTGAACCCGACAAAAATATTCCATTGAATCGTAACCCGATCCGAGCAAGACAAAATAATCTCCCTCGACATGTTACCCGACCGGAACCTAAAAATTCCATTTGAAAAAAAACCCGAAATCTGACCCGAACCAAATCTGAACCCGACAAAAATATTCCATAACCGGATCAGAGCAAGAAAAAATATTTTCCGTGGACAAGTTACCCGTCCGAACCTAGAAATGTCATTTGAAAAAAAACCCCGAAATCTAACCCGAACCAAATCTGAACCCGAAAAAAATATTCCAAAGAACCATAACCCGTTCCAAGCAAGAGAAAATTATTTCCCGGGACATGTTACCCGATATGAACCTAAAAATTCCATTTGAAAAAAGCCGAAATCTGAGCCGAACCAAATCTGAACCCAACAAAAATATTCCATTGAACCATAACCAGAACTGAGCAAGACAAAATATTTTCCCTGGACACTGAACCCGACCCGAACTAAAAATTCCATTTGAAAAAAAGCCGATTCCTGAGATGAACAAATCTGAACCCGACAAATATTTTCCAAAGAACCATAACCTGATCCAAGGAAGACAAAATAATTTCAACCTACACGAAACCGGGCCGGAACCTGTAATTTCCATTAAAAAAAACCTGAAATCTGACCCGAACCAAATCTGATAACCGATTAAAAAATATTGCAAAAAACTATCGGATCCGAGCAAGACAAAATAATTACTGAAGATATGCAACCCGACCCGAACCTAAAAATTCAATTTGAAAAAAGAACGAAATCTGAACCAGACAAAAATATTCCATAGAACTATAACCCGATCAGAGCAAGAAAAAATAATTTCCGTGGACAAGTTAACCGGTCAGAACCTAAAAATGTCATTTGAAGAAAAAACCCGAAATCTAACCCGAACCAAATTTGAAACCGAAAAAAATATTCCAAAGAACCATAACCCGTTCCAAGCAAGAGAAATAATTTCCCTGGACATGTTACCCGACACGAACCTAAAAATTCTATTTGAAAAAAGCCGAAATCTGACCCGAACCAAATCTGAACCCGACAAAAATATTCCATTGAATCATAAACCGATCAGAGGAAGACAAAATAATTTCCCTGGACACGCAACCCGTCCCAAACCTAAAAAGTCCATTTGTAAAAATGCCGAATTCTGAGCCGAACCAAATCTGAACCCGACAAAAATATTCCAGTTAATAATAACCCGATCCGAGCAAGCCAAAATAATTTCCCTCGACATGTTACCCGACCGGAACCTAAAAATTCCATTTGAAAAAAAACCCGAAATCTGACGCGAACCAAATCTGAACCAGACAACCTGATCAGAGCAAGAAAAAATAATTTCCGTGGAGAAGTTACCTGGTTTGAACCTAAAAATGTCATTTGAAAATAAAACCCGAAAACTGACACGAATCAAATCTGAACCCGAAAAAAATATTCCAAAGAACCATAACCCGTTCCAAGCAAGTTAAAATAATTTCCCTGGACATGTTACCCAACACGAACCTAAAAATTCCATTTGAAAAAAGCCGAAATATGACCCGAACCAAATCTGAACCCGACAAAAATATTCCATTGAATCATAACCCGATCAGAGCAAGACAAAACAATTTCCCTGGACACGCAACCCGACCCGAACCTAAAAACTCCATTTGTAAAAAAAGCCGAATTCTGAGCCGAACCAAATCTGAAACCGACAAAAATATTCCATTTAATAATAACCCGATCCGAGCAAGCCAAAATAATTTCCCTCGACATGTCACCCGACCGGAACCTAAAAATTTTATTTGAAAAAAAACCCGAAATCTGACCCGAACCAAATCTGAACCAGATAACCCCATCAGTGCAAGAAAAAATAATTTCCGTGAACAAGTTACCTGGTCCGAACCTAAAAATGTCATTTGAAAAAAAAACCCGAAATCTGACACGAACCAAATCTGAACCCGAAAAAAATATTCCATTGAATCATAACCCGATCAGAGCAAGACAAAATAATTTCCCTGGACACGCAATCCGACCCGTACCTAAAAAGTCCATTTGTAAAAAAGCCGATTTCAGAGCCGAACCAAATCTGAACCCGACAAAAAAATTCCATTTAGTAATAACCCGATCCGAGCAAGACAAAATAATTTCCCTCGGCATGTTACCCGACCGGAACCTAAAAATTCCATTTGAAAAAACCCCGAAATCTGACCCGAACCAAATCTGAACCAGACAAAAATATTCCATAGAACTATAACCCCATCAGAGCAAGAAAAAATAATTTCCGTGGACAAGTTACCCGGTACGAACCTAAAAATGTCATTTGAAAAAAAAAACCCGAAATCTGACTTTAACCAAATCTGAACCCGGAAAAAATATTCCAAAGAACCATAACCCGTTCCAAGCAAGAGAGAATAATTTCCCTGTACCTGTTACCCGACACGATCCTAAAAACTCTATTTGAAAAAGTCGAAATCTGACCCGAACCAAATCTGAACACGACAAAAATATTCCATTGAATCATAACCCGATCAGAGCAAGACAAAATAATTTCCCTCGACACGCAACCAGACCCGAACCTAAAAAGACCATTTTTTAAAAAGCCGAATTCTGAACCGAACCAAATCTGAACCCGACAAAAATATTCCATTTAATAATAACCCGATCCGAGCAAGACAAAATAATTTCCTTCGACATGTAACACGACCGGAACCTAAAAATTCCTTTTGAAAAAAAAACCGAAATCTGACCCGAACCGAATCTGAACCAGACAAAAATATTCCATAGAAATATAACCCGATTAGAGCAAGACAAAGTAATTTCCCTCGACATGTTACCCGACCGAAACCTAAAAATGTCATTAAAAAACCCGAAAACTGGCCCGAGCCAAATCTGAACCCGAAAAAAATATTCCAAAGAACAGTAACCCGTTCCAAGCAAGAGAAAATAATTTCCCTGGACATGTTACCCACACGAACGTAAAAATTCTATTTGAAAAAAGCCGAAATCTGACCCGAACCAAATCTGAACATGACAAAAATATTCCATTGAATGATAACCCGATCAAGGCAAGACAGATTAATTTCCCTCGACCTGTTACCTAACCGGAACCTAAAAATTCCATTTGAAAAAAAAACAAAATCTGACACGAACCAAATCTAAACCAGACAAAAATATTCCATAGAACTATAACCCGGTCAGAGCAAGAAAAAAAAATTTCCGTGGACAAGTTACCCGGTCCGAACCTAAAAATGTCATTTGAAAAAAAACCCGAAATCGGACCCGAACCAAATTTGAACCCGAAAAAAATATTCCAAAGAACCATAACCCGTTCCATGCAAGAGAAAATAATTTCCCTGGACATGTTATCCGACACGAACCTAAAAATTCATTTGAAAAAAGCCGAAATCTGACCCGAACCAAATCTGAACCCGACAAAATATTCCATTGAACTATAACCCGATCCGAGCAAGACGAAATAATTTCCGTGGACACGCAACGCAACACGAACCTACAAATTTCATTTGTAAAAAACCCGAACCAAATCTGAACCCGACAAAAATATTCAAAAGAACCATAACCTGATCCGAGCAAGACAAAATAATTTCCGTGGACATGTTACCCAAACCCGAACTGAAAAATTCAATAAAAAAACCCGAATCTGGCCGGAACCAAATCTGAACCCGACAAGATATTCCAAAGGAATAAAACCGTACAAAATTATTTCCGTGGACACGCAACCCGACACGAACCTAAAAATTTTGTTTGGAGAAAACCCGAACGATGAGTCGAACGAAATCCGATACCTATAAAAATATTCTAAAGAACCATAACACTTTCGGAGCAACGGAAAATAACTTCCGTTCACACGCAACCCGTACCGAACCTAAACATTCCATATAAAAAAACCTGAAATCTGATCCGAACCTTATCTGAATCCGACAAAAATATTCCAAAGAACCATAAGCGGATCTGAGCAAGACAAATTAATTACCGTTGACACGCAACCCTAACCGAACCTGAAAATTCCATATGAAAAATCGAAATATGACGCAAACAAAATCCGAATCCGACATAAATATTCTAAAGAACCGTAACCGGATCCGAGCAAGTCAAAATATTTTCAGTTGGCATGCAACCAGATCCGAACCTGAAAGTTCTACTTGAAGTTAACCAAACCTGACCAGAACCCGAAATAAAAATACATCAGTGTTTAACCCGATCCGAGCAAGGCGAATTAATTTGATATATTGTACGAATAATATATAGGCGAATAATTGTACTCGCAATACGTACAAAACCCGAAAATTCCATTTGAAGACAACCTTAAATCCGACCTGAACTCGATCTGTAAACGACAAAAATATTTCAACGAACCGTAACTCGATCGGAGAATGACAAAATAAATTTCTTCGACATGCAAACTGTACCGATCCTAAAATTTCCATTCGAAGCCAACCCGAAAACCGACTAGAACCGGATAAAAACGTTACGTGCGACGGTACCCGATCCGCGCAACACAGAATAATTTCCGCCGACAGTCAATCTAAAATTCCATTTGAAGTAATTTGGAAATCCGTCCCGAACCCGACAAAATATTTCTATCGCCCGATAAGTCTTATTGCAAAAAGCCGTATATAGCGTTAGGCTTATTGAACAAGTGGGTAAGTGTGATTATAGATCGCACAGACGGTTTCGTTTAATATTCCTTTCAAAACACTTTCTTTTAAAACCTCCAGTACATTTATCGCCATGGAAGACTTTCTAAATTTTGGCAAACACTTCTTAAACTATCTTAAAGTTTCAAACAGATTCGCAATGTTATATTTCCTAATTTTGTTCGTCCCCCCCCCCCCCCGAAATGCTACGATATCTCATATGACGGGTATCTGCCAAATTTAGAAAAGTGCCCCGCTTTGGGGGGGTCAAAGTGGGGGATTGTCACCTTGATTTTTGAAGCGGCCTGATTTTTAAAATTTTTGTTATGCTTTATAAGCTATATTAAAGTTTCAAACAGATCGTCCAGTTATATTTCCCAATTTTGTTCGCGTCCCTCTCTCACCCCCCCCTCCCACCCTCGAAATGCGACGCGCCATTCTTCTTTATACTTTTTTATCATATGTTATACAGTATCTTAAAGTGTCAAACAGGTTGCATTGTTAGATTTCCTACTTTAAATGAATTCGCGGTCTGTTAGTTCCACATTCCACCACCAGGGAGCGCACTCTACTCTTAACAAAAGTGTATATGAACGAAACTCCTTTACACAACCTATCAGTAGATATGTTACTCGAGAGGGTGGCGGTCTTCAGCAAGAATTTAAGATATTTGCTGAAATTACTATTCGGAAATAGTAGTAACTTAACTTTTGATATATTTATATTTAATAAGTAGCATGTATCTGAGGGCTCCGTCAAAAACCCGCATATGAAACGGTATGAAACTAAAAGGTAAAAAAAAAGAAATATTTCGTCCCTCCCCCCATCTGCCCAAAATTTCGAGCGCCACATTTTATAAATTTTTTCTTATGTGTTATAAAGTATCTTAAAGTTTCAAACAGATCGCCTTGTAAGATTTCCTACTTTAAATGAACAAAACCGTATCTGAACGTAATTCTATTAAACAACCTATCAGGAGATATGCTAGTCGAAGGGTTATCGGTCTTAACCAAGAATTTAAGATATTTTCTTAAATTACTATTCGAAAATAGTGGTATGAACACTTATAAAAATTCTTATATTGAATAAGTAAAAGTTATCTCATCACGCCATCAAAAAACCGCACAAAAAACAGTACAAAACGCCCTGTTATACTGCCTAATTTTTTTTTAGCTTCTTCCCCTCACCCCCCCCCCCCAACCGGTATGTTACGTGGCATTCTTTTTTACAATCTTTTATTATTTGTTATAAATTGTCTTAAAGTCCCAAACAGATCGCTTTGTTGGAATTCCTACTTTAAATGGAATCGCGGTCTGTTAGTTCCACATTCCATCACCAGGGAGCGCAATCTATTCTTAACAAAAGTGTTTCTGAACGAAACTCCTTTACACAACCTATCGGTAGATACACGGGTCGGGGGGGAGGGGGGCGATCTTAACGAAGAATTTAATATATTTGCTGAAATTACTATTCGAAAATAGTGGTATCAATACTTCTGAATTTTTTATCTGGCAAAAGTAACATTTATGCTGTATTTTTAAAAGTCGGACACCGTTCAGAAGAATACTCCAATGAAACATCACGTGACTGCCTTTTAAAATAAGTATATAATAGAAATTAACCAACTAGTGAAATTAGCGCCCCTCCCCCCTTACCCGAAAAATAAAACTATATCCGAAATATAAACTATCTTCAAGTTTCCAACAGATAACCTTGTTAAATGAAATCGTGGTTAAAAAAGTTCATTACTTCATTTTAAAATAAGCATTTGATAGAAATAAAGCTAATTACTATTTAAATAATAATTAATATATCAGCTTGTAATTAAGATAGAAGATTTAAATGGACATTGATGAAATCAGCGAAGATTTTTACGTCCGGATGTAAAAAAATTTAATCAAAAAATCTAATAATTTAAAAGTTTAAAATTCGTTTTAAAATATTCCAGAATGAAAAACTACATGATCTGCTTAAATTTCTCCCGCGCCGACGTGTCTGGGATGACAACACCTGTCTTCCCGCGGAAATAAAATTTATTTTCCTTGTCTTTCGAATTAAAGAAAATGGATTTTTTATCGATCGATTTTTAGTGGATTTTTTCTGTTATTCACATCGCATAAAAATTTTCTCTATACCTACTGAAAGCAGATTTTTTCTGCGTTTGTCTGTACAGCTTAAAAATTTCTAGGATCGAAACTTTCTGAGATGCAATTTCGCTTTAAAATGTCCAGTTCATTCTTTTGCATTCCTCTCTTATAACCATGCATGCCTTAATTCTATTGTAACCCTAAGGAGAATTAAGAGATCGTTTTTGTAATTTGATAAAAAATCCATGCTTTTGTTGAATTATGAATGCCTTTCCAATCTTGTAATTGGGTTTTTTTAACCTTTAACTGATGTCACAGAAAATGTCATATAACTAGTATGAAGCTCCGTCGAAAGATGAATAAAAGCCGCGATAAATTCATAGGATGTTGTTTTTGTACTAAACTTTTTGTACAGGAGTGTTATAATTAAAATTCACCGATTCAAAAGACTGTGGTGATAGTACTAAAGTTCCAAACGAGACAAAATTTCAGTATTGTTTGTAGATAAACTGAAATTTGCAAGTTAAACTATGAAAATTAAAAAAAGCACCGGTCTATGAGACCGGTAACATCAGTTAAAGGTTAATTAATAACGTCCGTTAATTACGGCTTTTTCAAAATTTTATGATTTGTCGTTTGATGTGGGGTGTTCAGCTATAGGTATGCAAAATTTCAAGTCTCCAACATATATAGTTTCTGGGAACGGGCTCTGTGACAGACGGACGGACAGACAGAGGAGTTAGACGAATAGGATTTCGTCAGATGAACGAAACCCTGAAAATGACCACAGATTTTTTTCAGGTTTATTGCAATGAGCCTATCCAGTTTTAGGCTAATTAAGAACTTGTTAAATTAGTGATTAATTATGCATTATTTAAGTAACACAAAAATAGGAACATAAAAAATATGTTATAAATCTGTTTTGAGAGTTGGCTGCTGACAGAGTTCATCACCGTAATTTTTGTGAATACTTCATTTTTATTACAAGGGTATATGCTTTGTTAACAACCCATGCAAGAAGTATGAAAGAAATCTGCCTATGAGGCAGATTTTTAATGTTTTTTCTGTATTACGAGAAAGAAGATTGGTTGCTAACGAAAATAATTAGAAAACATATACAGGGTGGTTCAGAACTATATGTCAAATATGTAAATGCAGGTAGAGAAGTCATAAATAAGCAGTTTCTTATAGGAATGTGGGTGCGGAAATGCCGTGTTGAGGCAGTAGAGGACGCTGATGAATGCGGCGGATGTGCTTCGTTGGCTTGAACCGTCATTTCCCACACGGATTTCGAGCAATATGCACTATTACACCAATGCGGAGCTTGCCGACATGCATTTCATGTATGGGATTGCGCAAGGAAATGGATTGGCTGCTCAAGGGATTTAGATTAACGATTCCCGGGTAGGATTCTGCCATATTCCTGAACATTTGAGTGTCTTCATTAGGAGTTGTGCGCGAGTGGATCGTCGTATGCTTCCAGGCGTGATAAGGGCACTTTAAGATGTCGCAGAATTCCTGCTGTGGAAGAAGCAGTATTACGCACAGAGAATAGTCCTTCGACAAGCTCAAAAGATGTTGGACATGCGTTGGGTGTGAACCATTCCTTGTGCAGCCCCATACATTTAATGTCGGCAAGTTCCGCATTAGTGTAACGATGCATGTTACTCAAAATCCGTGAGGGAACGGATTATTCACTTTTCACGTCAAGCCAGCGAAGCACTTTCATCCACGGAACTTAACTAGCCTTCCTCTGCCTCATCGCAGCATTTCTGTACCCTCATTCCTATACAAAATGCGCTTATTTGGGTCCTCTCTACCTGTCTTTATATTTTTGACATATAGTTATGAACCACCCGCATCTGAAACTTTCTGCAAACATTAAATTTACAGATGAGGCAGAATTAAATTTTTTTTCATCATTCTGAAGAGAGGATCGGCTGCTCAAGAAAAGAAAATATACATATAAGAAAATTTCTACAAAAATAAAACCTGCAGATGAGGCAGATTTTTAATGTTTTTTTAACATTACGCAGATAAAACCTATCTTCTCTACGTAATCCCGGAAAAGCATTAATAATATGGCTCATCTGCAGATCCCACATTTACGCAGCGAAGATGCGTTGCTCATAAAAATAATTATATAAGAAATTGTCTACAATAATGAAATCTACAGATGAGGCAGATTTTAAAATTATCCCAGTATTACGCAGAAAAGATCCGTACCTAATGGCATTTATTATAAAATATATTTTAGAAAATGTTTGCAATAATGACATTTCCAGATGAAGTAGGCTTTATGTTATTTTTCACCTTTATGTAGAAAAGATGGGTTGCTTAATGAAAATAATATGCTAAAAATAAATAAAAAAAGGGCTGTAATTATAAAATCTGCAGATAAGGAAGAAAGTTAATATTTTCTCAAAAGTGTATGGGTGACTGTATGAAAATTATATATAAAAAAAAAAAACTTCTTTATTGACAGATTTAATTTAAGCAGCTGAGTGATAATTAAGGTTAATAAACACCTTTTTTATTATTTTCGCTAAAATTTCATCCCCCTCGTAAAGATAAACCAAAAAATCTGCAATGAAGACATCGACTGAGAATCTAAGTATATCATCCTTATATATATTTTTTTTTTTTCGCGATATATTATTTTTACGTAAAACTGGAAAAACATTGCATATTAACAAATTGCTTATATGAAAAATACAGCTATAATTAAAGTTGAATAACAAATTTTATTTTAACAAAGAAAGTTATTGATTATTTTTAATTTTTCTTTTTTAACAAAGTGGTTAATAAATAATTGAAAATTTATTAATTCAAGAATAGATTACAGTAGACTCTCTCAAATCCGCAAACCTTGGGACCAGAGGTTGTGCGGATTTTAGAATTTTGTGGATTTCTGGTCAATACTATTTTTACATTTTTTAAACAGTAATCTGGATGTAATAATGCAATCAAAATTATAATAAATGCTTGCATTATAGTAAAATATTAAAACAGATTAGTAAAGTAAAAAACTAAAATGTTAAATGTAAGATAATTTTTAAAAGGATTAAATTATTAAAAGTAAATAATTAATAACGTATAATTAAATATGGATGATAAAGATGAGATACATTTTCCATGAATTATTCAATCAAAATTTCTTCATAAAGGTACATTCACATAAAAATCATAAAGTAAGGAAGTTTTATTTCAGATTTAGCCAGTCTTAATAACCAAAAAGCTTTATTAATACATAAATATATTTCGTAAAAAGATTGTGATAATCAGTGATATCACCAATATCTTCATTTTTTCAGAAAAAAAAATTATACTTCCTTCATGAAAAAAAAACGAATTCAGTCATATTATAGAGAATTACATATTAATATACATACGGAATGATATAAAACTAAAAAAATCAGTAATTTTGCCCCTGCATCTGAACTGAAAGTTTTATTGTTTACATCTGTGATGATGTGCGAATTTTAGGCGATTGCGGATTTTAGAGTTGCGGATTTGAGGGAGTCTACTATATCAATAATACAAAAAGAACTTAATATAAGAAGAAGGTAATAACACGAGAGTAGGTTAACACCAGTAAATAAATTTAAACAAATTTTCATTTTACATATAAAAAGTAAAGTTACCAGAAATTATCATTTGTGTCTTTTCTTCATTTATTACCACATGGTGCACTCTTATGGCACTTCGAAGAACATAATTGATTTGCTTTCTTACAGAGGCACTTTTTTGTTTGGCACCGAATTTTTGATACAGAGCATTTGCAGGTGTTGTATCCCTGACCTCCAAATTTCGATTCATACGCTACAGCTTGACGAACAGATATTGATTTCTCTGGTATATCTTCCAGGATTTGTGCTCCAGAAATTTGGAAGTCACTTCTTGAGAACCATGTTTTAATTATGCCGCCTTTCGTTCCTATCTGATAAGCATTATTTTGAATCTTGAGAATTTTCCCAATTAAATTTGGGCAGTCTAAAGGGCCACGATCTACTTTTGGGACATTTAGCAAAATAAATTCCCCAACTGTAACGGGTTTCAATTTTTTTCGTGTAGTTTCAATCATTTTTTCGGCTTGTCGCTTTTGACCTGCATGGGCATTTTGTCTCTCTGTTGTTATGTTTTCTTGCCTGTTGCAAATGTCACAGAGATAACTGCAGTTATTGTCCTTAGAAGAGGAGGCAACACTTTTACAACAAGTTGCGTGTACCTTCAAAGAACAAGAGGAGCATGGTACAGTTGTTGTTTCTTCTAAAATCTCTGAACAAATAAAACATAAATCTATTTCATTACTAGCGATTTCATTTTCTTCTTCTTCGTTTGAGATTTCACTTTCCTTTTTATCCTCTTTAAAGCGCTCTAAATCTTCTTCACTTTCAATTTTATCTAATATTTCAAATGGAATGTTTGTTGAGTTTAATCCTAGCTTTGCTTCTGTTCCAAAAAGTGCTGTATACGGACTTCGTCCTATAACTCTGTGTTTTGAGGTATTTTTTTGCCATTGAACATAACGACATCCCATTGCCCAATCTGTACTTTCGTTGTCATTCATCCACGCACGTAACATATTTTCAATATCCTGATTACACCGCTCTATGCTGCCCTGGGATTGTGGATGTCGTGGTCTTCCATGCACAATTTTGCAATCTGGCCACATATGTACAAGTTCTTTAATGACGTCAGCAGTAAATTCACGTCCATTGTCACTCTGCAATATGTGAGGTGCACCAAAGTCTAAAAATATTTTTAGCAATTCCAGTGCAACATCAGTAGCACACTTTGTTTTCAAAGGACGAAGAAGACAAAATTTTGTTGAATGATCTTGATAGTTCATTAACCACTTGTATTCATCACAAGGAGTTGATTGAAAATCAATCAAGTCAACTTGACTTCGAAGATTAAAATCTTTTGTTGTGATTGGTCGTACAACAATATTACGATGTTGTTGGCATTTTTCCATATTGCACATTTTACAAAGTGAAAGGAAAATTTCAATTGCAGGTTTAGGCACATAAAATTTATTTTTCAACGCAAACAACATTTTATCTCTTCCGCCATGTCCAGTAGCACGGTGGTACTGCAAAAGAATATCAAAGAATTCTTCAACAGGGATTATTACTACAATAGGATCATCATTACTTCTCATTTTTTTAATTAACTAGGGGGCTCGGCCCCCTACGAGCTACGCTCGCCAACCCCCGTCCAGACACCGCAGACTCTAAATGCATGCTAATTTGATCGGCTTTAAAAATATTTCGAAAGATTGAATTATAATTTAAAAAACAGTGGCGATCTCCCTATAAACGAATTTCTATTCATTTCTCTTTGATTGGGGAATTTTAACGCAAAATCCGCTGCGTTACTACTTGATTATCCCGTCGACCCATTTCGCCAAATTATTTAAATCGCCTAACCACTCGCCAAATTATACAAATTGACATAATTTTTGTTTTAAATAACGAAAGAACAATTAAATTAGTACAACATTAATAAAAATACAAATAAAACGTCGAAATAAAAATAACTTGATGACGTAGACACGTGTAACAACATTTCAAAATAAGCTAATATAAAAGGAATTAAGTAAACAGAGTCTTTGTATCCTGGTATTTTTTAACAAAGCGAAAAGAAAGTTCTTTTAAATGAGACATTTTAAATTAATCGTTTTTAATCTGACGTAATTTTTACCAAGCTATTCTTTCTCTGTTAAATATTCACGTGAAAATACGAGTTGAAAAGTATCCTCTCAAAATATCAAATAAATGTCTAGAGCAATTTTTAAATTTAAACCGTTTTGCAATATTATTTTGCGTTCATTTTATGTAATAACTGTAATGTGACGTAAATATGACGTAATTTCTCCTATTTAATATCTCTAACGCATGTTAATAAATTTATTATTTTACAAATTCCTTTCTCTCTTAAAATTCAGGTGTAATTATAGTTTTTATGACGCAATTTTTAATAAGTTCCTGCTTTTTGCACATAATTATTTAATTCTAATTCCAAATGTTTTTTTTCTGTTTATAATAGTCACGTGTAAATAAATTTTTAATTTATTTACAAGTTGGTTATTTTTTTGAAGCAAACATTATTGCTTCCTCTGTTTATACAGTTGGCAACAGTTTAAATTAATATCACTTTCTAAAATCTGTAAAAAATATCTCTAGAAATGCTGAAAATTTGAATTTAAAATAGAAATAAAACCTCAAAAAATGAGTCAAAATAAAAAAAATTAATGCAATCTGCACTCCGGCAAATTCTAACGCATAAAATGATCTAAAAATGATTACACTGCCATGTATAGTTTTTGCTGCTATAAATTTTTTTAGTGGAACGATTTTGTCCAACTTTAGCATTAAATATCTCTTAAAATAATTCTTCGATTTGAAAACTGTCTGCTTCAGCGTGTTTATCAAACATTTCTGTATAAAACCACCGATTTTTATATTTTTGTATGCATTATTTTTCTTAATATTAACGAAGGAAGACCTCCAGTCACAGAAAATTCAAAACCGGCGGCGGCGGCGGCGGTAGTTACTTTTTTTTAGAATAGAGAGAAACTCTTTTATCGCCAACTTCCATAGTGTCGTACTTTCTAGTTAATCTATATTGTCTAGAAGTTTTCTTTTTTTCAGGATTATTTGAGTCTAAAATTTCACGGATTGCGTCTTCTATGGATGCACTTGTCCAAGGTTTTTTAACAACATCATCATTCTTGTTACTATATTCTTTCATTTTTTCGTTAAAGATTGTTTTCATGTTAATAAGTTCGTCTTGTGGATCGGTTACACAACTGTTACTACCGTGTATACCGTCCTCCATAATGCCTTGTGTGTTTTATTTTATAAATATATTCTAAAACTTGCACGATCTCGTTTAAAATACACAAGATAAATTATAAATGCAACTCAGTATGTACTAATGCATAACTGAATAAAACCTTTGAAATGAAATAGTGATACTAATCAGAATGAGAAGTAGATTGAAATTACGTTTTAGCTGAAAAAAAGTAACTGAACAAAAGCAGAATCAAAGAACAAAGGGAAGACAGAGAGACTCTTCGTCGCCAGCTGTCACAAATATAGCACGTGGTTTATGATACACATCATCGTTTATCCCGTATCCAATAAAGAGCTACCGACTGTTTGGCGTCACACGTGCTCCGGGAATAAATATTTTTTAAGTTTTATTTCCATTTGGTTTTAAAACAGATTTAATTTGCCATATTTGTACTTATACTTTTTAATAATCAACAGAAATTTCCGATTAAAAAGATTTGTATCATAAAAAGAATATTTTTTATACATAAAAAGTACATCGCCCATCTATAACTAATTTCCTCTATTTGAGTTAATTATTTTAATTTGCTTTTTTGTATAAATTTGCGTCATATTTTTAATATAAATTATTATTTTATATTTAAAAAACGAAAAAGCTGTTTTTATAACTAATATTTGAAATAGACACGAAAGTAGGTACATTACTGTTTGCAATATTGTAGCAGTTACGTTATTTTCCAAATACAGCTGGCTACTTTTTGGCACATTCATGAGTTAATTTTTATTGGTAAATTTGTAAGATTAACAACAGCTCTTATTCGAAAATTGAATAGTTTTTTATTTTTCGATAAAAGCAGACAAACTTTAAAATAATGCTGTCAAACTTGGCCTTATGAAACAAATTTCCGGACGTGATAGTCCAATAAAGATCGTCATGAGAGAACAATCGCTTATAAATCAAGATGTAATTCATGTATCAAAAGACGAAAAAACACCATTCGATTCCAAATCATTTAATACGCAACCGTCTTCTAATATTATGCTTTAGCATTTTGTTTAAAAATGAGTCCGTAAAAGTGCTGAAAAACTTTCGCAGAAAAAAACATTTTTTGAGAAGACCCTTAATATTTTTTTTTGCACTTTTATTTGAATTATTTGGTGCGTTCGTAATTATATAAATACGTAGCACCTATAGTCGTCGTTCGGTCCTTCTGTCTGTCTGTCCGGTTGTCCGTCCGCATATAACAGAGCATAAACTACCTAACAGGTTGAAATTTTAAATATATAATTGTTGCAAAATTTTGTCGAGTCATTTCAAATTTTATGAAAAACGGATGTATAGTTTAATTGCAGGGGCAGTCAAAAGCTTTCCATTACATTACGGGCAATGGGGAAAAATTATTTCAAGTGCATTTTAATGATGTTACAGCCTTTCGAGCAGAATGAAATTCATATACACTTATGAAGTGCACTAAAATAAACATTCAGTACAATATGCGGTGCAAAAAATATTTATAAAACTAGTTATAGTACTAACGCACCTCAATTGCCATGTTTAACGTGCAATTTCCAACTTTTTTTTTTTTTTTTTTTTTTTGGCATTATGTTGGAAATTTGCGATAATGTTATTTTCCTAGCATTGTTAATTTCATATATTCCTTTAAGAAACACGTAAAGGCAAAAACAAAATCAAGTTTTACACGCATACCATTTTAAGGGGATTAATTTATACATATACTAGGGGACTCTGCCCCCTGCAAGCTACGCTCGCCAACCCCCGTTCAGACACCGCAGAATCTAAAAACACGCTAACCTGATCGGTCTTAAAAATATTAGAGAAGATTGAATTATAATGAAAAAACTTGTGCAGATTTCCCTGTAAACGGGTTTCCATTCAATTCCCTTTGACTGCAAAAATTTAAGGCCGAATCAGTTGCTGTTAAGGCATCCAATGATTGTTTTCGTGTTTGATTAAAGATCAGTTAAACATTTGAAAAGAAGCTAAAATAAAATGAATTAAGTATACAGCGTCTTTGCCTCCCGGTATTTTTTTAAAGCGTTATAGAACGATTGACATAATACAATACAGGCAATTTAAACATTTGAAATGTTTTATATCTGACCTAAGTTTCACTAAAAATTTCTTTTTCTTTTTACCATTCACAATACTTTTGTTTTTAGAAAGGAAATATCATTACGTTGTATAGACTAGCAATATCAGGCAGTTGTAGAAAATATCCTGCAGATGTCGTTGCTATATGTATATTTCAACAGCATCGTTGCGCATTTAAGACTACAATATTTTAGCACTTTTTTAAGTACTAGGGGGATCGGCCCCTACGAGCTACGCTCGCCAACCCCCGTTCAGACACCGCAGTCTCCAAAAGCACTCTAATTTGATAGGCTTTAAAAAGATTTTGAAATATTGAATTATAATTTAAAAAACAGTGTCGATCTCCCTATAAACGGTTTTCTATTCATTTCTCTTCGATTGGGGAATTTTAAGGAAAAATCAGCTGCTGTTAAAAGATACAATGGCTGTTTTCGTCTTTGATTAAATAAAATCAATTAAACATTTCAAAATAAGCTAATATAATAAGCAAATCTGCAACAAAATGCACATATATTTTACAAATACCAATGCCTTCTTTTGACGGAAACGATACAGAAAGTTAACGAATCTTAACTAAACCATTTAAGCAATTTCTTTATTTTCTGCTTCACAGATTTTTCTCTTTCAAATCATATTTTTTGTTGATGACACTTAATTTTCATCTTGTAATCTTTTTTATTTTTATTAAATTACTAAATAGTCGCTCGAAAGCAGTCTAAACCCGTTCAATAAAAGTAATATTAATCTTATTAATATAATCTCAAAATATTAAATTAATGTCTCGCGCAATTTTTAAATTTAAACTGTTTTGCAATATTACTTTTCGTTCATTTTACATAATAAATGTAACGTGACGTAAATGTGATGTAATTTCTCCTATTTAAGACTTCTAACGGATGTTAATGAATTTGTTATTTTACACTATCCTTTCTCTTTTAAAATTCACGTGTAAATATAGTTTTTATGAAGTAATTTTCAATAAGTTCCTGCTTTTCATACGTAATTATTTAATTCTAATTTGAAAGTTTTTTTTCTGCTAATAATAGTCACGTGTAAATAATTTTTCAATTTGAAGCAAACATTATTATTTGCGCTGTTTATACAGTTGGCAACAGTTTACATTAATACCATTTTCTAAAATAAGTAAAAAATATCTCTCGAAATGCTGAAAATTTGATTTTAAAATAGAAATACAACCTCAAAAAATGAGTCAAATTAAAAAAGTGAATGCAGTCTGAACACCTGGAAATTCTAACGCATAAAATGATCTAAAAATGAATTAATTCGCATGTATAGTTTTTGCTCCTATAAAACTTTTTTAATGGAACGATTTTGTCCAACTTTAGCATTAAATATCTCTTAAAATAATTATTCGATTTGATAACTGTCTGCATCAGCGTGTTTATCAAACATTTCTTTATAATACCGCCTTTTTTCCTATTTTTGTATGCAGTATTTTTCTTAATATTAACGGAGAAAGACCTCCGGTCACAAAAAATTAAAAACCGGCGGCGGCAACGGTGACAACGTAAGTTACTTTTTTTTAGAATAGAGAGATTGTAGGAATAGCCAATTTCCATACTATATATTCTAGGAGCTATAGTAGAGTACAGCGTCTAGAATACCTAGTGTGGAAATATGCTATCCAAACAACGCTAAAAATTTGTATCCCTTAAATGTGCGACAATGCTGCTAAAATCCCAAGTGTCGATCGCAGCGACATCTGCGGGATATTCATATTACATTGTATAGACTAGCAATATCTTGCAGTTGTAGAAAATATCCTGCAGATGTCGCTGCGATCTGTATATTTCATCAGCATCGTTGCACATTTAAGGGATACAATATTTTAGCTTTTTCTTTAAGTATTACTGAGATAGCCAATGGAGGATATTCCATCTACGTTTTGATCACGTGGTCAAGATAAAAACTTCTAGCGTAAAGAAGGGAAGGCTCCGCAGACGTTATGAAAACCCTCACCAGCCAGTGAAACAGTTCATGCCGAAAGCAGTAGTAGCTTCCCTTTTTATCAGTTAGAAGTTCTTTGTGTAAATTACCGGTATCACATGTCTTTTTTCAGCCTCGAACCCAGATTTGGAATAAAGTCCATTTCTACGCTATATATTTTATGCGCTATAGTATGAGGGTGCCTGTTGTGTTTAAATCACAAAATGCCTCCATATGTCAATACACAGTACAGTGCATTGCTATGTGTAGCGACACTGTCTTTAGATTCAGATTCGGTTATCGAATTAGATGTCAGAATGATTTCAGTTTTTTTTTTCGTGTAGGATTCTTCAATAGGAAAGTGGAGTCATACGGAGATATTTGATTGGTTGAGACGAAACTAGACAAAAGCGATTTTTAATTTTTGTTTTTTTCGTCATCATGAAGCAGTTTTCATTTCTTTTTTTGTCATCAAAATCCTTTTTTTTTTTTTTGTCTTCACGAAGCATCTTGGTGAGCCTGCCAT
This sequence comes from Maratus speciosus, assembly GCA_963932465.1. Classification (NCBI taxonomy): domain Eukaryota; kingdom Metazoa; phylum Arthropoda; class Arachnida; order Araneae; family Salticidae; genus Maratus; species Maratus speciosus. The sequence goes on from OZ010794.1 coordinate 414,106,136, forward strand.
TACCGTCAAGCTTGTTAAATTCTCTCACCCGTATGTGTTCTGGAATAGAAAATGTCCAGGATTGCTATAGTTTGGACAAAAGCATCTGTCAAAGCACAATCTGAGCATAGAATGTTACCACTCTCACATAGAGGCAGTCAGGTTCAGGTTATCATATTCGGACATCCAAACATCACCACTCATTTCAGATGCCATTACTGCTTTTATGGATATTAGATAGCAGCAGTTTATTTACTGAAGCATGCCGATGTTTTTGCTAACATTTTTCTTGTCAGTTTTTTTTTTGACGGAAGGCTTTGACTACACATAAGAAAACACTGTGCACTGACATATAGAGTCACTTTGCTGTGCACTGACACATGGAAGAACATAGCCGCGCTCTGATGTAAGGGGCTTTCGTGGTGTATTGTAAGCTTTTCAACAACCAATGGATGATATTCCAAATATGGGTTCGAGACTGAAAAAAGTCACGTAATACCGGTAATGGACTTTATTCCAAATCTGGGTTCGAGGCTGAAAAAGCCCGGTAATTTACCCAAAGAACTTCTAACTGATAAGAAGGGAGGCTACTACTGCTTTCCGCATGAACTGTTTCACTGGCTGGCGAGGATTATTCATTATGTCTACGGAGCCTTCCCTTCTTTACGGTAGAAGTTTTTACCTTGACCACGTGATCAAAATGTAGATGGAATATCCTCCATTTACCCAAAGAACTTCTAACTGATAAGAAGGGAAACGGGAAACTACTACTGCTTTCCCCCATGAATTGTTTCATTAGCTAGCGGCGATTTACATTACGCCTACGGAGACTTCTGTTCTTTACGCTAGACGTTTTTGCCTTGACCACGTGATCATGACGTAGATGGAATATCCTCCATTCCGATGTCCTTAGGCAAAGGCTTTAAGATACATAGACCTGCAAACTGTCAGTTTAACTGAAGATTTTTGATCACAGCGTTTGTACGGCAGTATATATGTTTTATATTTTAATTTACCTAAGGAAATGCTTTATCAGCATATTTTGTCATTGCGGATCATTAAGTATTAATTTAGGCCGCATTTTTAAAAAAAATACCTTATTATTCATCAATTTTTTTTTTCGTATAGCAAGTAAGTATGGCCGCTTAATCATGTTATGCATCTCCGGTGACCATCCCCCACTTTACCCCGCCAAGAGGGGCACTTTTCTAAATTTTGCCGATACCCGTCATGTGACAGATCGTTTGAAACGTCTGTGACCGCTTATTCATGTTATGCATCTCCAAAGTCCATCCCCGCACTTTGCCCCCCTCCAAGGGGGGCACTTTTCAAAATTTGGTAGATACCCGTGATGTGATATAGCGGTAGGAAAAAACTGTGACCGCTTAATCATGATATGCATCTCCTGTGTCCATCCCCCACTTTGCCCCCTCAAGAGGGACACTTTTCTAAATTTTGCCCATACCCGTCATGTGACATACCGTAGGAAAGCTCTGTGACCGCTTAATCATGTTATGCATCTCCGGTGTCTATCCCCCACTCCCCCCCTAAAGGGGGCACTTTTCTAAATTTTGCCGACACCCCTCATGTGATATATCGTTGGAGAGGTCTGTTGCAACTTAATCATATTATGCATCCGAAGTGTTCATCGCCCCACTTTGCCCCCAAGCGCGATTCACTTTTTCAAAAGATTTCGCAGCACGTCTGCTATACGGACGTAGCTATACGGTGCCGCAGGCAGCGGGGACCCCGTTTAAGGTTCATTCGAGCGAGATTGCTTTTTTCACAAAATTTTGCAGTGCGTGCGCAGCACGCCTTCTATACGTTGCTGTAATTAGCTGGGACCCGGTTCGAGGTTCATTCTATTCGAGATTTCATGTTATTAGAGGTTCATAAAAAGGAGGGGCCCTTTAGTGGACTAAGCCAGCTAGTCTTATATTATTCACCTCTCCGGTCTCTAACTTGTGTATCTTAAGCTTTTTTTTTCAACTGAGCCCTAATTAAGTTGAAGATTTGAAATTTTGTAAACTTATAGCTGAATCATCAGATCATAACCTCAGATAAAACGACAAATCATAAAATTTTTAAAAATTCTTATATTTACCCATCTAGGATCTAACTTGTGTATTTTAATCAAATTTTATAACTCAGCCCTTAATTAAGTTGGAGACATGAAATTTTCTATACTTATAGCATAACACTTGCGATCATACGAAAAATCATAAAATTTCAAAAAGTGTTATATTATTTACCCCCGGGCTCTAACTTATGTATATTGGGCAATTTTTCTAATTCAGCACCTAATTAAGTTGAAGACTTGAAATTTTGCATACTTATAGCAGAAAACTTGCAATCACACGTAAAATCATAAAAATTAAAAAAGTCTTATCTTATTTACCCGGTCTCTAACTTGTGTATTTTAAGAAGTGTTTCTTACTCAGCTACTAATTAAGTTGGAAAATTGAAATTTTGCATACTTATAGCAAAAAACTTGCGATTACACGCAAAATCATAAAATTTTCAAAAAGTCTTATATTATTTACTCCTCCGGTTCTAACTTGTATATTTTCAGCAATTTTTCTAACGTCCAACCTTTTCACACGGGGCACACTTTTCTAACTTTTGCCAACACCCCACTTTGACCACTCTTTCACATATGTCACCATAGCCTTACATATTTTAGTTCCACATTTAGCGCCAAGGGTTAGCCTACCTATCTCGGGCGCTATGGGCCCGATCCGTTGACTAATATATCTACGGATAAGTTGTAAAACGGTGTTTCGTTCGGATAGAGGTTTGTTTAGAATAGAGTGTGCCCCTGGTTGCGAAATGTGCAACTAACAGATTTTGAAAAAAGATAAAGTGTTTTGAAAGGAATATTAAACGAAACCCTCTGTGCGATCTGTGATCACACTTACCCACTTGTTGTGAATTATAATTTCTATGACAAATTATTTATTTATTAAGTAGATATTGAAATCAAAATAATTATGTATTACGGTATGAATAAATAAAAAGTAGGAAATAAAATAAATTTTCAAAAAAAAATATTAACCGACTTCAAAAAAGCAATAAAGAGAATTAAATAATTCTTTAAAATTCTCTAATGACGAAACGTTATCCAATAGCCGCACATCGGATATCATGTATCGGCATAAAAAACCATTAAATTTAATATGTATAATTTAATATCCACCAAGCATGGATTTTCTAGAGAATATTTTGTACATGAGATTATTTCACATATTTATGATTTAATTTACGAACATTTACATAAAAACAAGTAATAAATTACTTTTTGAAGTTAGTGCCAAACATTCACAATCGACAATGATTAAACAAATAATTTGCAGAAGAAATAGAGCATTTTTTTTTGTATCATATTTTCCATCGACACTTTATTCATTGTAATAGGTACAATATATTCACAATTTTACTATACTTAAGATAGATTGGCACCAACTTCAAAAGGTAGTTGATTACTTTTCATATGTATGTATTCGTTAATTAAATCACAAATATGTAAATTAATCTCTTGTAAAAAATATTCCCTAGAAAATACATGTTTGGTGGATACTAAAATATTAAATAAATAAATACTAAAATACTAAAATACTACATATTAAATTTAATGCTTTTATGCCGATGCATGATATGTGCGGTTATTGGATAACATTTCGTCATTAGAGAATATTAAAGAATTATTTAATTCTTTTTAGTGCTTTTTTTTGAAGTCGTTTAACATTTTTTTTTTTTTTGAAAAATTTATATTATAGGAGAAATAGCTGCGAAACATACTCAGTCATCAATCGTTTCATAAAATCGTATCATAAAGTCGATTCATAAATTCGTTTCATAACTTCGTTTCATTAGGATTCTATATATATAGGATAGATATGCCCGCATTGGGGGATAAAATATGCACTTAAAATAAAAGTAAACGGTTCAGTTAATTCAAACACTGGGACACATTGCAAAACTTCTTAAATTTTCTGTGCGCTACTAACTCAGATTTAAGCTTTTTTTAATGGAATTTTTAGGTTCGGGTCGGGTAACGATTCTACGGAAATTATATTGTCTTCCTTGGATCAGGTTATGGTTTTTTGGAAAAGATTGGGTTCAGATTTGGTTCGGGTCAGACTTCGGCGTTTTTCAAATGGAATTTTTAGGTTCGTGTCGGGTAACATGCCCAAGGAAATTATTTTCTCTTGCTTGGGACGGGTTGTGGTTCTTTGGAATATTTTTTTCGGGTCAGATTTCGGGGTTTTTTTACGAATGACATTTTTACGTTCGGACCGGGTAACTTGTCCCCGGAAATTATTTTTTCTTGCTCTGATCGGGTTATAGTTCTATGGAATATTTTTGTCTGGTTCAGATTTGGTTCGGGTCAGATTTCGGGGTTTTTTCAAATTGAATTTTTAGGTTCCGGTCGGGTAACATGTCGAGGGAAATTATGTTGTCTTGCTCGGATCGGGTTATTACTAAATGGAATATTTTTGTCGGGTTCAGATTTGGTTCGGCTCAGAATTCGGCTTTTTTACAAATGGACTTTTTAGGTTCGGGTCGGATTGCGTGTCCAGGGAAATTATTTTGTCTTGCACTGATCGGGTTATGATTCAATGGAATATTTTTTTCGGGTTCAGATTTGGTTCGTGTCAGATTTCGGGTTTTTTTTCAAATAACATTTTTAGGTTCAGACCAGGTAACTTGTCCACGGAAATTATTTTTTCTTGCTCTGATCGGGTTGTCTGGTTCAGATTTGGTTCGGGTCAGATTTCGTGGTTTTTTCAAATGGAATTTTTAGGTTCCGGTCAGGTAACATGTCGAGGGAAATTATTTTTGCTTGCTCGGATCGGGTTATTATTAAATGGAATATTTTTGTCGGTTTCAGATTTGGTTCGGCTCAGAATTCGGCTTTTTACAAATGGAGTTTTTAGGTTCGGGTCGGGTTGCGTGTCCAGGGAAATTATTTTGTCTATCTCTGATCAGTTTATGATTCAATGGAATATTTTTGTCGGGTTCAGATTTGGTTCGTGTCAGATTTCGGGTTTTTCAAATTGAATTTTTAGGTTCGTGTCGGGTAACATGTCCAGGGAAATTATTTCTCTTGCTTGGAACGGGTTATGGTTCTTTGGAATATTTTTTTGGGTTCATATTTGGTTCGTGTCATATTTCGGGTTTTTTCTTCAAATGACATTTTTATGTTCTGACCGGTTAACTTGTCCACGGAAATTATTTTTCTTGCTCTGATCGGGTTATAGTTCTATGGAATATTTTTGTCTGGTTCAGATTTCGTTCTTTTTTCAAATTGAATTTTTAGGTTCGGGTCGGGTTGCATATTTTCAGTAATTATTTTGTCTTGCTTGGATCCGATAGTTTTTTGCAATATTTTTTAATCGGTTATCAGATTTGGTTCGGGTCAGATTTCAGGTTTTTTTTAATGGAAATTACAGGTTCCGGTCCGGTTTCGTGTAGGTTGAAATTATTTTGTCTTCCTTGGTTCAGGTTATAGTTCTTTGGAATATTTTTGTCTGGTTCAAATTTGGTTCGGGTCAGATTTCGGGGTTTTTTCAAATGGAATTTTTAGGTTCCGGTCGGGTAACATGTCGAGGGAAATTATTTTGTCTTGCTCGGATCGGGTTATTATTAAATGGAATATTTTTGTCGGGTTCAAATTTGGTTCGTGTCAGATTTCGGCTTTTTCAAATTGAATTTTTAGGTTCGTGTCGGGTAACATGTCCAGGGAAATTATATTCTCTTGCTTGGAACGGGTTATGGTTCTTTGGAATATTTTTTTCGGGTTCAGATTTGGTTCGTGTCAGATTTCGGGTTTTTTCTTCAAAAGACATTTTTAGGTTCTGACCGGTTAACTTGTCCACGGAAATTATTTTTTCTTGCTCTGATCGGGTTATAGTTCTATGGAATATTTTTGTCTGGTTCAGATTTCGTTCTTTTTTCAAATTGAATTTTTAGGTTCTGGTCGGGTTGCATATCTTCAGAAATTATTTTGTCTTGCTCGGATCCGATAGTTTTTTGCAATATTTTTTAATCGGTTATCAGATTTGGTTCGGGTCAGATTTCAGGTTTTTTTTAAATGGAAATTACAGGTTCCGGTCCGGTTTCGTGTAGGTTGAAATTATTTTGTCTTCCTTGGATCAGGTTATGGTTCTTTGGAAAATATTTGTCGGGTTCAGATTTGTTCATCTCAGGAATCGGCTTTTTTTCAAATGGAATTTTTAGTTCGGGTCGGGTTCAGTGTCCAGGGAAAATATTTTGTCTTGCTCAGATCTGGTTATGGTTCAATGGAATATTTTTGTTGGGTTCAGATTTGGTTCGGCTCAGATTTCGGCTTTTTTCAAATGGAATTTTTAGGTTCATATCGGGTAACATGTCCCGGGAAATAATTTTCTCTTGCTTGGAACGGGTTATGGTTCTTTGGAATATTTTTTTCAGGTTCAGATTTGGTTCGGGTTAGATTTCGGGGTTCTTTTTCAAATGACATTTCTAGGTTCGGACGGGTAACTTGTCCACGGAAAATATTTTTTCTTGCTCTGATCGGGTTATTGTTCTATGGAATATTTTTGTCGGGTTCAGATTTGGTTCGGGTCAGATTTCGGGTTTTTTTTCAAATGGAATTTTTAGGTTCCGGTCGGGTAACATGTCGAGGGAGATTATTTTGTCTTGCTCGTATCGGGTTATTATTAAATGGAATATTTTTGTCGGGTTCAGATTTGGTTCGGCTCAGAATTCGGCTTTTTTACAAATGGAATTTTTAGTTTCGGGTCGGACTGCGTGTCCAGGGAAATTATTTTGTCTTGCTCTGATCGGGTTATGATTCAATGGAATATTTTTGTCGGGTTCATATTTGGTTCGGGTCAGATTTGGGCTTTTTTCAAATGGAATTTTTAGGTTCGTGTCGAATAACATGTCCAGGAAAATTATTTTCACCTGCTTGGAACGGTTCTTGGGAATATTTTTTTCGGGTTCAGATTTGGTTCGGGTTAGATTTGGGGGGTTTTTTTCGAATGAAATTTTTAGGTTCTGACCGGGTAACTTGTCCACGGAATTTTTTTTTTCTTGCTCTGATCAGGTTATAGTTCTATGGAATATTTTTGTCTGGTTCAAATTTGGTTCGGGTCAGATTTCGGGGTTTTTTCAAATGGAATTTTTAGGTTCCGGTCGGGTAACATGTCGGGGGAAATTATTTTGTCTTGCTCGGATCGGGTTATTATTAAATGGAATATTTTTGTCGGGTTCAGATTTGGTTCGTGTCAGATTTCGGCTTTTTCAAATTGAATTTTTAAGTTCGTGTCGTGTAACATGTCCAGGGAAATTATATTCTCTTGCTTGGAACGGGTTATGGTTCTTTGGAATATTTTTTTCGGGTTCAGATTTGGTTCGTGTCAGATTTCGGGGTTTTTCTTCAAAAGATATTTTTAGGTTCTGACCGGTTAACTTGTCCACGGAAATTATTTTTTCTTGCTCTGATCGTGCTATAGTTCTATGGAATATTGTTGTCTGGTTCAGATTTCGTTCTTTTTTCAAATTGAATTTTTAGGTTCTGTTCGGGTTGCATATCTTCAGAAATTATATTGTCTTGCTCGGATCCGATAGTTTTTTGCAATATTTTTTAATCGGTTATCAGATTTGGTTCGGGTCAGAATTCAAGTTTTTTTTTTAATGGAAATTACAGGTTCCGGTCCGGTTTCGTGTAGGTTGAAATTATTTTGTCTTCCTTGGATCAGGTTATGGTTCTTTGGAAAATATTTGTCGGGTTCAGATTTGTTCAACTCAGGAATCGGCTTTTTTTCAAATGGAATTTTTAGTTCGGGTCGGGTTCAGTGTCCAGGGAAAATATTTTGTCTTGCTCAGATCTGGTTATGGTTCAATGGAATATTTTTGTTGGGTTCAGATTTGGTTCGGCTCAGATTTCGGCTTTTTTTCAAATGGACTTTTTAGTTTCGAGTCGGACTGCGTGTCAAGGGAAATTATTTTGTCTTGCTCTGATCGGGTTATGATTCAATGGAATATTTTTGTCGGGTTTATATTTGGTTCGGGTCAGATTTGGGCTTTTTTTAAATGGAATTTTTAGATTCGTGTTGGGTAACATGTCCAGGAAAATTATTTTCACCTGCTTGGAACGGTTCTTGGGAATATTTTTTTCGGGTTCAGATTTGGTTCGGGTTAGATTTGGGGGGTTTTTTTTCGAATGAAATTTTTAGGTTCTGACCGGGTAACTTGTCCACGGAATTTTTTTTTCTTGCTCTGATCAGGTTGTAGTTCTATGGAATATTTTGTCTGGTTCAAATTTGGTTCGGGTCAGATTTCGGGGTTTTTTCAAATGGAATTTTTAGGTTCCGGTCGGGTAACATGTCGAGGGAAATTATTTTGTCTTGCTCGGATCGGGTTATTATTAAATGGAATATTTTTGTCGGGTTCAGATTTGGTTCGGCTCAGAAATCGGCTTTTTTTATAAATGGACTTTTTAGGTTCGGGTCGGATTGCGTGTCCAGGAAAAATTATTTTGTCTTGCTCTGATCGGGTTATGATTCAATGGAATATTTTTGTCGGGTTCAGATTTGGTTCGGCTCTGAAATCGGCTTTTTTACAAATGGACTTTTTAGGTTCGGGTCGGATTGCGTGTCCAGGAAAAATTATTTTGTCTTCCTCTGATCGGGTTATGATTCAATGGAATATTTTTGTCGGGTTCAGATTTGGTTCGGGTCAGATTTCGGCTTTTTTCAAATGGAATTTTTAGATTCGTGTTGGGTAACATGTCCAGGGAAATTATTTTAACTTGCTTGGAACGGGTTACTGTTCTTTGGAATATTTTTTTCGGGTTCAGATTTGGTTCGTGTCAGATTTCGGGTTTTATTTTCAAATGACATTTTTAGGTTCAAACCAGGTAACTTCTCCACGGAAATTATTTTTTCTTGCTCTGATCAGGTTTTCTGGTTCACATTTGGTTCGCGTCAGATTTCGGGTTTTATTTCAAATGGAATTTTTAGGTTCCGGTCGGGTAACATGTCGAGGGAAATTATTTTGGCTTGCTCGGATCGGGTTATTATTAAATGGAATATTTTTGTCGGGTTCAGATTTGGTTCGACTCATAATTCGGCATTTTTACAAATGGACTTTTTAGGTTCGGGACGGGTTACGTGTCCAGGGAAATTATTTTGTCATGCTCTGATCGGTTTATGATTCAATGGAATATTTTTGTCGGGTTCAGATTTGGTTCGGGTCAGATTTCGGCTTTTTTCAAATGGAATTTTTAGGTTTGTGTCGGGTAACATGTCCAGGGAAATTATTTCTCTTGCTTGGAACGGGTTATGGTTCTTTGGAATATTTTTTTCGGTTTCAGATTTGGTTCTGGTTAGATTTCGGGTTTTTTCTGCAAATGACATTTTTAGGTTCGGACCGGGTAACTTGTCCACGGAAATTATTTTTTCTTGCTCTGATCGGGTTATAGTTCTATGGAATATTTTTGTCTGGTTAAGATTTGGTTCGGGTCAGATTTCATTCTTTTTTCAAATTGAATTTTTAGGTTCGGGTCGGGTTGCATGTCCTCAGAAATTATTTTGTCTTGCTCGGATCCGATAGTTTTTTGCAATATTTTTTAATCGGTTATCAGATTTGGTTCGGGTCAGATTTCAGGTTTTTTTTTCAAAAGGAAATTTCAGGTTCCGGTCCGGTTGCGTGTAGACTGAAATTATTTTGTCTTGCTCAGATCTGGGCACGGTCTGTTGTAATTATTTTTTCGGGTTCGGGTTATGTGTTAATAAGTCTAAAAAATGACACTGATTGGGATATAAGTGGTCATTTTTGAATAAACGGTCATTTTTCAATTAGCCTGACACTGCTTAGGCTCTTTGCAATAAGCCTAAAAAATAGCAGGCTGATTGAGAAACAAGTGGTCAGTTTTCAATTAGCCTAACACTGCTTAGGCTCTTTGCAATAAGCCTGAAAAATATCAGGCTTATTGGAAAAAAGAAGATGATTCTCCAATTAGACCGGCTCATTGCAAACAGCCTAGGCTCTTTGCAAAGAGCCTGATTTCTCAATTAGCCTACGACATATATATTGTATACAGTGTAAAAAAATTCATAGTACACATATGCATCAACAAACGGCAATAAAATGTTGAGGTTTGGGGCCTTCCACAAATGATGTCACGCTTGGAAGGGGGGAGGGGAGTTCGTGAAATTGTGACAGTTTGTGAAAAGGGGGTGGGAGGGGGTAAGAAGAAATGTGACATCATACATTTTGGTTAAAATAAAAGCATTAAAAATCACCAGATTAAATTTTGAAGTTATTTTGAAATTAAAGTATTTTGTGTTTATAAAGTAGATTTAAAGCCAAATATATTAAATTCCACTTGAAATTCCAAATACGACTGTTTTCAACTGCTCTTTCGTATTAATATTTTATTACTATTGTATATTAATTATGTTTTTGTTATAAACCTTCATCTTATTTCATATAAAATAAGTACATGAATCATTTTTATTGTTATGCTCACAAATGTCGTTAAACCACATAGTTAAAGTTAAAAAATAAAATTTGAAATATTATCTATAACGTGGTACTTTATTTCTGAACTGCAAGTATATGTTTATGAATGACAAGGGGGGGGGGGGTATGGTGAAGTGTGACACTTTTTGACAAAGGGGGGGGAGGGGGTCAAAAATATTGAAAAAAAAGTGTGACGGACATTTACGGACCGCCCCTTTGCTCGGATGGGATGTTAGGAAGAGATAGTTTTTTTTTTTAATATAACAAAGATTGTAGTTTCAAAAGTCACTAACAGGGGGCGCTGATAAGTGATGCATGAAGTAGATTTATTCAAATCAAGACGTTATAAACTATTGCTATTTAAACTCGTCGGAAAACATGGCACGCTAAGGATTTTTGTCAATAAGCAACACTAAACAGAGAAACCTTGATTAAAACAGGACTGAATCTATGCTAATCGATTTGGGTGAAATAGCCTTGGATACTGGAACATTAACTTCTTTGGAAGGTATCATTAATAGATGATGAAAAAATATCTTTCATTACTTAATTACGTAGAATAAAGATGAAGTGTCAAATTGCCTAGATATTCGAGATTACTTCATAATCATATAAAATGAATAACTGAATATTTATTATGTATCAAAATAAATGAGCGTTCGAAAAAAAAAGCAAGGTATTCAATTCATTGAATTACATTTACATAAGATGAGACGGGCTCAGCCCTAGCCTGCTCTCACCAGGCTTTGAGATCGGGAGGGCTCGGGGACAAAGTTTTAGGTAGCTTTCATTACAAAAAGTAAAAATCTACATATTGCAGCCGTCTGGAGGAAAGCACTTAGGTATATTTTCACCGATCATGACCCCCAGGCCCCAAAACCACCTTGGGTTCAAATATGACTTATATATATATCCATATATATATCTATATATCTATATATATATGATTTATTGTCATGCGATAACTCTCGTATTTATAAACCGATTTGGATGAGATTTATTGTGTGTATAGTACATACAAATATCTTGATCAAGTTCGTTGGCCAACGTAATCCGCCATCTTGTTTCAAAGTGGCGGCCATTTAAATATTTTAAAAAAAAATACACAAAATATTTAGAAATCCAAATTTATTCTATGATTAAGTAGTAGGCCTTGATACAAGGATTCCGATTTGTTTCGTCTCTAACTTAAAAAAGTCCTTTCGGCCAGTGCCGAGAGGAAGAGGTAGCTTTCATATTTCTTGGTTTTAAAATTTTGCAAGTTTTACTCGAAGCTAATTTTACTCAAATTTTAAGAAGCTAAAATGCGACGAACCCGATAAGAGAATATTCGTTAATACTGAATTTGAATGAGAATTGCGCCAAATTAGTAAGCTATAGCCAAGTTGGCATCATTTATGGTTACTTATTTTTGGTTGCCAAATTTGGCGATAATTCGCAAAGTGTCGCCAAGCTTGGCGATAATTTGAAGCTAACGGATATTAAACATTGCGCGGAAGTGCACAGTGCAAATGGCCGCCATTTTGAAACAAGAGGGCAGATAAAGGTGGCCAGAGAACTTCGTCGAGACATTGGTATGTACTATGCATACAATCAATCTCATCCAAATCAGTTTATAAATAAGAGAGTTACAGCATGACAAAAATAAGATTGTTTCAAAATGCCAGCCACCCTAGAAATTCAAACTGCTATATCTCAGCCATTTTTAAAGATAAAGACAAAACAAAATATGCTTCGGAATCCCAGTATTAAGGTCAAACTCTTAAGATTTTTTTCAGTTTTTAAGTTATTCGCACCGCTTTTTAAATTCTAAAAATTGAAAGTTTTTTAAATGGCCGCCATTTTGAAACAAGATGACGGATGAAGATGGCCAACGAACTCGGTCGAGACATTGGTATGTACTATGCATACAATTAATCTCATCCTAATCGGTTAATAAATACGAGAGTTATCGCATGACAAATATCAGATATATATATATATATATATACAGGGTGTCCGAAAAGATTGGAAACGATCGAATAACTCGAGAAGTACATATCAGATTGAAAAACGAAAAAAATACGTGCTAAATATATTTAATAAAGCTACTCAGTGATACCACATTTGACCACCGCAACCGACACCCTGGAGTTCAGATAGAGTCCAACTTTGAAATCTTGAATGATAACCCACATTTTTTATAGCAGATTCGGATTCTACGGACAAAAATACGTAACTTTTGTAATTAACATTTTTTTCGGATTCTCGTTGATCACGGTGTAATCGAGCAAATTCGACATATACATATTTTGGTTTCCCAACCAAGTTTTGGCATCTCGAAATCTGATTGCCTAGAACTTTTGACGTCAAAGTAGCCGTCTTTTGCGGTAATAGTGTTTCTCGAAAACCATCAGTGGAGATTGTTTCGATGGCGCTTTATATGCTTTTTCCGTAAAAATTAATAGAAATATATTAAATTAGTCTTCTATTTGCCTTTTTTTTTATCCAGTCGATCATTTTTAAATAATAACCTGCGTATTTTGATCTTTTAACGAGTAAATATGCATCTCCCGTCCTGAACAGAAAAATGATAATCTTCATTATTTGGGGGCGGGTGTGTTGATATTCTGCGTTTCGATGGCTTCTGCTGTTAAAAAAACATTTAATTCGGGGTGTAGGGGGGGTGGTGTATGTTTTTTTTTAAATTATTACTGTAGAATAACATATAGGACCAAAAAAAAAAAACCAACAACAACAAACATATAAAATCTTCTGTCTGAGGAAGGTATGGGGAGGTATGGGAGGTATGGAAAGTAGCGTAAATTTCAGGTGGAGGTGGGATTATAGGTTTTGATGATTGATTAGTTACTGCAACTACTGAATAGCAAATAGGGCAGAAAATACTTCAAAAATCCTAATAAAAGTAATATTTTTTTGTAAATTAATATATTTTTCCATTTTAATATATTTTTCATAATTTTAAATTTAATAATTTTAAACAATTAAAAAATTTTGATCTTTTAAACTTTTGAATTTAAAATACAATTTAACTCTTTAAGCTCTGTTGATTATTTCCTGGGGGAGAAGACGGTTTAATTTTCATAGGGGAAGGATAATGTACAAAATTATTTAATTATTTATTAATTATTACAATAAAATATAAAATGTGAAAAAATATATAAACAAAAACGTAATTTGCAAAACAAATTAAAAACAAATTAGTTTATTTCCTGCATTTTTTATGCCCGAGAAAGGACATTTATTCATATATTTTGTTTAGTTAGTTCTACGTTTAAGGTTAAATTTTTGTAACAAATAAGTTAACCCTTTCGCGGGCAGTGTCCTTGAAAAAGGACACTTAATTTTTTATTTTACTGGCACCCAAAATATTTAATTAAAATTATCCATTTATAAGGTACTTGAACTTGAAAACAAGCAAGTGTGTATCATCTAATAAACTCGTTTATAAATTCTGGTGTCAGTCTATAATTTCATCAGTTTATAAACAGAATTACTCCGCGCTGGTAAGGGTTAAACCAGTTGAACATTAAAAAATAAAAACAATTTAAATACTGTAAAAACTTAGGTTCCCTACGAATTAAATCGAAATAAATATTAGACCTTTAAAAATATTTTTTGTATTTTACACGTGCCTTATCATTTTGTACACAGTCACCATAAGCATAATACAAAATCTGCAATACAAATATTTGCAACTTAAAATTGAAAAAGTCTAAAATTTATTTAGCTTTCTTTTTAACGGAACCTAAATTTTTAATGTGTTTTATTTATCATATATATATATATATATATATATATATATATATATTTAAGGTAGATTTCGTATGAAATACTAACTATTACATTCTGCTCTATGTTGGAATTTCCGAAAAATCTTTTGCAGAGCTACACCGATCATGAGCTCTAGAACCCAAAACCACCCTCAGTAAAAAAACGTTATCTATCTATCTATCTATCTATTTATATAAAATCCAAGTCTCTGTGTGTCCCTCACTATTCCGGTAGGACCGCCTCATTGAAATGAGTAATTGTTGAAAAATATTAATGCAGGGTTACCACATTAGCGCCAAATGTTAGCCAACCTGGCGATAGCTGACTAATTTGGCGAAATTCCCATTTAAAACCATTAATCTTTCATAATGGAGGTCACCGAAATTTAATTTAAACTCCACACTTTTAAGATATTTTTTCGAAATCTATGGGTGAGAATTTAAAGTACATCTTTACATCTTCCTCCCGATGCTACTAATAAAATAAACGCCAATAGACAACGGTGTACTGTGTGACCTCCCAACTGCTCGATTTTAATGTGATTTAGGTACTTTTCCAGCATAGGTGCCTTGGCGAAAAAGGAAATTTGGTAACATATTTCCCGGGAACCTATTCACTGTTTCATTTTATATACACACGCATTTTTTTCGATATTTATACGATTTATTTAACATAAAAAAGCCGTTTCTCTAATTTTATACAGAAACAGATGTAATTTGTACATAAAAACATCAATAATATACATATAAAACAAACAAAAACGCTCATCAAATTTGTTTTCATAGCTGTTTATATGATTTGACAACAAATCTCGATATTTTTCCGTTATACGGACACCATGCCAAAATGTATGCTAATACGCCAATTATTTCAAAATGCTAAAAGATATTTGTAATTTTATACCAGCAGTTTAATATGAGTTTTATTTTATTGCTTTATTTTATAGCAGTTATTTGTTCACTTATTTTAAGTATATATTTGTGATTTGATGAAATAGTTCGTAAAAGTCTGGAATTTTCAAATGTTATATTTTTTAAATGCTCACTTTAGTATCGACAATGGTTTTTCTTTTATTTTTCAAATGCTTCAATTGACGATTTTGCGCCAAATATTACGCTTGGCGACAATGGTGTCCGCATAACGGAAAAGTACCCAAATCTCACTTTCTGATGCCCAAATTACACCAAGCTTTTTTTTAAAAATGCCAAAGCCCCTACAGTGGAAAAGCACCAAACTGTCTATTATTTTGCGCTATACGTGTTATAGTGTGTACTATATGCAAGGGGAGTGGAGCGAAGAGTTTAAACATTAAATATTGAAGTTTCGGCACAGATGTCATATACGCGCCCCATAATGGCGCGATTTTTTTCTGACGCCAATGTCATATACACAACGGGTACTTAACTGGCGCCAAAGTGTCGTAATTTTGCTTGATATGGTAATCCGGATGTTGTTGTTTATTCTGTTGATGTTTTCGCCAAATTGGCGTCGGAAAAAATCGCGCCAATATATCATAACGTATATGACAACTGTGCCAAAGTTTCTATAAAGCAGTAAAAGACTAAAAAATTAAGAATAAAATAAATGCAAAATAAGACTAAAGAAGAAAGAAAAATCATGCGTTAAGCATAGAATATGAAACACTTTCCAACACATCCTAAATGCTTTAACAAAACTTCGTTATTTAGGGAAATAAGGTAAATAAGATAACGTTACTTCTTAGATATTCCGTCGACCAATTTCGCGAAATTATATAAATCGCCAAATCAATAGTAAAACATTAATAAAAATACAAATAAAACGTCGAATTAATGGTTTTATTGGCCATTATTGGCATTTAATTAATTAATTAATGGCAACCATTATTGGCAATTAATCTTACAATTTTGCGACAGTAATTTGGTCGACGGGATAACTAAGTAAACATTTTAGAAAAAGCATAAAAAAAATTAAAAATTGATTTCAGCAGTTACCGTCCATAGCCAATAGTACCGTTATTACATGCCACTATTTAGCTAAAATTTAATTTAAACTACTCTTAAAAGTACTGAAATCACATTTCCAGATATTATCATACATAGACGGTTATGTATCCAATTCTTTGCGTGACCATGTATATCATTTTATCTATAATCTACAATCATTTCTTAGGAAACTAAATGCAGTTCAGCGTAAAAATGCATTACTTCTTTAAAAACCACCTTTAAGCAATTTACTCTCATACTCAGTAACCCTTACGAATTCTTTTGTGTAGACCTGCATATGAACTGTAGCATTTATACACAGAGTATAGTATGCATAAATGTAGTGAAACATAAAAGCGCATATCATAATTAAAAATGCATTTCTAGCAATCATTGCTTATGTACAATACTTCGGAGAAAAGTTTCTTGGCGAGAAAGAAGTTTGCCAACGTATTTTCTGGCAACCTATTTATTGCTTCACACTCCATATGTATACAATTTGGCACAGATGTCATATACACAATGCATATACACATATACACACAATGATTTTTTTCCGACGCCAATTTGGCGAAAATATCAACAGCATAAACAACATTCGGGTTACAATTACAAGCAAAATAACGACACTTTGGCGCCAGTTAAGTAACCGGTGCGTATATGACTTCGGCGTCAAAAGAAAAAAAAATCGCGCGCATATGGGCGTATATGGCATCTGTGCCGATAATTTAATATAAAAAAAGCTATTTACCCATTTTTATAAAGAAACAGAAGTAATTTTTGCACAGATGTCATATACGCATGGGGTTTGGCGTGATTTTTCTACGACGCTAATTTGGCAGAAATCTCGCTTTCGAATACCAGTTACTTATATATTTTTCAATTATTTGCTATCATTTTGAAAAGGAAATAACTATAAATAAATAAAAGTTTGAATAATAACTATAGAACAAAGCAGTTTATATAATTAAAAAACAGAAAATAAAAGTAAATAAACAATTTAGTAATAAATAAAAAACAATAGCCGGGTTACCATAGCAGGCAAAATAACACCATTTTGGCGCCAGTTAGGTATCCCGGTTCATATCTGAAATCTGTGCCGTAATTTGTATATAAAAAAATTATATATATTTAGAAACGATTTTTTTATGCATATAAGTGCATATATAAACAAAGATAAAAGTTCGTTAGATTTGTTTTCATAGCTGTTTATATATTTTCGCAACATATCTCACTTTCTGAAGCCCGAATCGCGCCAAGCTTTTTTAAAAAATGCGCTATAAAGGAAAAGTACTTAAATAAATAATTAACAGAAATAACAAATTATACAAACTAAAACTTTTTATTTCGAGATCAAAGCATTGTTTTTAATTTCGATTAAAAATACATATATCCTTGGATAATTTCAATTGAAATTAGTTTCACAGCTTAATATCTCATTCCATAAACCTGAACAAACACAAGTGATTCATTCATCGTGAAACGTCAAAAATATTAAATCATTGAGGTAATCATTCACAAAGTAAGTTCTCCAACAATCAATGGGCAATATTCTAATGACGTCATAGTAGGTAAAATGGTGGCGGTATCGTTTGTTTATGGTTTGTAATCACAAAGATTTAATTTTGCAATGTCTCTTAGTTACATTATTTTATTGTCATATTTATGAGCTCAGAACAAAAGCCTATTTTTTCATTATTTAGTTATTAAAGACGGAAAAAAATCATAAATGCATGATTTGAAAATTTTAAATAATTTTCTTTCTTAATACTAAAAAATAACATCGGGAAGTAACAATGGGTTTAAGTTAAATAAGTTTAACTGTTTAATCCTGTTGTAATATTCAAAATAACTATATTTATTAGATTTCAGTACTCAACATCAGGGCCCGATTAAACTTTGAAGTTAGAGGAATTACAATGTCATTTCAGGACTTTTATTTTGGAGAAGCTTTTCTAAATTCCATATATACATGGAAAATCTTCAGAGTTAGAAATATTATTCCTAGGACTGACATAACACGAGAACGGCCTGCAATTTTACACAAGTTTTTGAAAGCTACTTTATATCAGAAATTTTACTAAAAACTGGTTATTTTTTTGTTATAGCGGCCCACATTTTTGGGATTATGACAAGTTGCAGCCAATTTCGCCAACGTCGTATCCAAGATCGTGAAGCACACACAATACTATATAATACCATTTCATGAAATCGTATACGATAATTTAATAGTTTTTAACCGTACTTCAAGTGTGTTATTTATTTATTTTTAAGGCTCAACAATCTAAATTGTCCAATATATGAATTTAAAAAAAAATGTAAACAAAGATTGAAGAGACATGACCGCAAAAAGCCTCAAATCTGCATAACACTTGGAACCAAACTGTGCAGATTAGTGGTCTACTGTACACAGTTTTTCATAAATGTGTTTCGTTCTTAAAATGTGTTATTTTCATCTATCACTGCGGAACAAGCGAGAAAACTCATATTCTTGCACATGAGTTGTATATATCTTTATATCTAAATTTCCGTCATTTTTGACGGGCTACCTTTCTAGTATATATAATAAAGATGAAATCACAAATATATGAACAAATGGTAAAATTCTAAAGATGAACAAGATATGAACATCGGAAGCCAATATGTAAAATAAAAAACTATGAATAACTCACAGAATCATCAGAGGTGCTTGTTGGTTAATTCATAGTGAAGATGCGTTATTTCATCCAAATTTGTTGGCATGAATCCTAAAGTGACAAAATTTAGCACCTAATAGCGCATCATAAAATAAAATAAAATAAAATACCAAGAGATCTAAAGAAAGATACACCTCATATAGTCCAAGAGCCGACAGCACAAAAACCTATGTTATCAAGCACAAGAAAAAAACCTTTATTTTATGGGAGAGTAGATGTAGGGGAATTTAATGATCCATGTCTGCCGGAAGTGAAGATGCATAAGCCAAAAATTAATACCACCAGTCGTTGACTCGTAGGTTTATCAGTGTGTTTGCCGTAGAAACAAAGGTATGAAAACATGGAGGATAGTTGTACGGCAAACACAATGATAAACCTACGATCTTATTGTAAATCTCGCCAATAACAGGTTTTTTCCTCTCGAATAGCAGTTATTTTTTTACGTGTGTGAATAAGAAACATTGATTTGAAGTTGAAATAAAATGCTATGGTACTTATTATTATGCATTTTAGAGGTGTTTTATGAGTGAAAGGCATGTATTTTAATTGTATGCAATACATGTATTTTGAATGTTTGTATTTTAAATAACAGTTATGCTTTTTTAAATTAAATGGGTTAAAGGTTTTTATTTTAAGTTAAATTAATGCATTATGAATGATGGCAATGGGAACAATGTTTGGCGATTTATCAGATCGCCAATCTAAAATAAAAGTACTCTATTTTCTGCGTATTATGTAATAAACATAGTCTTTAGTTTATTTGTCTCAGGTTTGGATGTTTAATTTATTTTTGAAAAATTGATTTGATGAATCATTAATCATCAACAACAATTTAACGGAAATTTCCTATCAAATTTAAACATTTTTTGTTATAGCTGCTGCCAACAATTAAAAATTCACAATAAAATCCTTTTTTCTTTTATGTCCAACCCGTAATCGCGCGAGTTCTTTAACCAATGTGAGATATACATATTACGTATGCAATACAAAAAAGCTGTAGCGGGTTACGATAATTATTTTACTTCACATGCAAATAATTAGACATATACATATTACGTACGACACGCTGCAATACTAAAAAGCTCCAGAGGGTATTACGATAATTCTTTTACCTCACATGCAAATAATTAGAGATTATTTAATTGCGCTTAATTACTACAATTTAAAAAACATAAAGACAAACATTTTATCAGAAACATTAACAAAACTTTTCATTCTATTTATTCTCCTATTCCGAAGATATCGTTTTATCGTCTACTGCCATAGTAACATGATATATTAAATTTCATTAAAAAATGCACAGTAGTAGAAAAATATTTTACTAAATCGAATAGTTATTTTTAATTTTGGTTTTAGAATTGAATTCATGAACTCCCGTCCGTAGAACGGGTTAAACAGCTAGTAAATAAACAAATAAATAATTGTCTACATTATCCTTCAGTTATGAAAATTAAAAAGTCGTCTCCCCCAGCAAATAATCAACAGAGCTTAAAGAGATTAATTATTTTTTAAATGAAAAAGTTTAAAAGATCAAAAATTTTCAATTGTTTAAAATTATTAATTTTAAAATTCATTAAAAAATTTTCTGCCCTACTTGATATTTTGTAGTTGCAGTAACTAATCAATCATCAAAATCTTTAATCCCACCCCCACCTGAAATTTACGCTATTTCCCCATCATTTCTTCAACCAGCAAAAAAAGATTTTATATGTTTTTTTTTTATTTTGGTCCTATATGTTATTCTATAGTAATAATTAAAAAAAAACATACACCCCCATCCGCCCCCGAATTAAATGATTTTTTTTAACAGCAGAAACCGTTGAAACGCAGAATATCAACACACCTTGCCCATAAGTAATGAAGATTATCATTTTTCTGTTCGTGTAGGGAGGTGCATATTTACTCGTTAAAAGATAAAAATACGCAGGTTATTATTTAGAAATGATTGACTGGATAAAAAAGAAATTGCAAATAGAAAACCACTTTAATATACTTCTATTAATTTTCATGGAAAAAGCATATAAAGCGCCATCGAAACAATCTCCACTGATGGTTTTCGAGAAACACTGTTCCCGCAAAAGACGGCAACTTTGACGTCAAAAGTTCTGGCCAATCAGATTTCGAGATGTCAAAACCTGGTTGGGAAAACCAAAATATGTATATGTCGAATTTGCTCGACTACACCGTGATCAACGAGAATCCGAAAAAAAATGTTAATTACAAAAGTTACGTAGTTTTGGCCGTAGAATTGAAATCTGCAATAAAAATCTGGGTTATCATTCAAGACTTCAAAGTTGGACCACCTGTGACACCCCTCCCCCCCCCCCGCCCCCGGGGTGTCAAATTTGGTATCACTGAGTAGCTTTTTTAAAAATATTTAACAGGTATTTTTTCATTTTTCAATCTGATATGTATTTCTCGAGTTATTCGGCCGTTCCCAAACTTTTCGGACAGCCTGTATATGGATATTGGTTTTGTGGTCTAGGGGCAATGATCGGTGAAAATATACCAAAATTTTCCGGAAGTGCTCTTCTCTGGACGGCTGCAATAGGTAGCTTTTAACTTTTTGTAATGAAAGCTACCTAAAAATGGTTGCGATATAGCTGTTTGAAATTCTAGGGTGGTTGACATTTTGAAACATGACAACAATTAAAGAAAATCAGGTATTGATTTATGTTAAAAAGAGAGAAACAACGTTTACAAAACACAAATGTAAGTAATTTTAAAAAGCAATCCTTGCTTTACTTGCAATACTTGTTTTTAAAAATTACTTACATTTATGTTTTTTAAGCGTTGTTTCTCTCTTTTTAATATATTGACACAAAGTGCAATTCTTCTTCTCCCTTTTATTAATTTATGTGTGTTAGAGAACGTTAGTGTCAAATTCTCGCCAATCTTAGCGGTACTTTGTGAAATATAGCCAAATTTGGCGACCAAAAATAAGTAACCATAAATGATGCCTACTTGGCTATAATTTACTAATTGGGCGCAATTGTCATTCAAATTTAGTATTGACGAATATTCTCTTATCGGGTTCGTCGCATTTTAGTTTCTTAAAATTTGAGTAAAATTAACTTCGAGTAAAACTTGCAAAATTTTAAAACCAAGAAATATGAAAAATACCTCTTCCTCACAGCACTGCCCGAAAGGACTTTTTATTTTATTTTTCCGCAAATTGAAAATAGAGAAAAAACTTGCTATTTGAGAGAAGAATGCAGTCTAAGTTTCAAAAGTGTTTTATAAATGCTTTAAAAATCAATTTGAAAGGGAATTGAGTTGCTATAGATGGGCTATAAAGAGAAATTATGATTCTGAACCTTTGCAGGTTTAGTATTAGTAACATAAAGACGCCGTGGGATGTTTGTTGTCTATCCTCGCTTTCACTTTGAAATCCTTTTCCAGAATTACTGGAAAACACAACTCATGCCTTTTAGGCATAGTTGGCACATACAATGATATTTTAACAGAATAAGAATTGTGACTTTTGCAGATTTTTGCCAGTGATTGTGCAGAAATAACAAATTTGCTATTCACACAGATTTTCAGAGATATGAAAACCACAAAACACTGTGGAGAGGGAGTATTTAGGATTAATACTTATTTCTATACAGGAAGAGATTTTCAAAGGCATAAAAATCACGAAACGCTGTGGAGAGAGAATATAATATTTAGGATTAGTACATATGTCTATGTTATAAGAGATTTTCAGAGACATGAAAACCACGAAACGCTGCGGAAAGGGAGTATTTAAGATTCTTAGCTCTGTGTCAGAAGAGATTTTCAAATGAGAGATTTAATCTTGAAAAAATTTTAATATGTTATTAAGGGGCTGTGCATATATAACGTTATCACTTTGGGGGGGGGGGGGTTAGATTTTTGATATCGTTATCATTTTTGATGGAACCAAAGCTTTCTCTTTTTATTTGTAAACTTGTTTTTTATAGTCTGTTAGCTTTTTTTAGTCTGTTATCTATTTTTATGAAAATTCAAGGTTAATATTAAAATCATTAAATGATTATAAAATTATTTCATTCCAAAATGTGAAATACCCTAACCTTTGACATTCCTATTCTTCTGTCATATGTGTATCTATATATAATTCGCTGTTCGACAAACCAGGTCCGAAGTATGTTTTAAATTATACTTGTTGTGCTTACTACGTGAAGAAAAGAGAAAGAATGTTGTCTACCTGTTTTGTTGATAAGAAGTTCCGAACTCCGCCCCCCCCCCCCTCCGCCACTCTGTGCAGAGACAAGTTCAAGAAGAGATTTTTACTGTTGAATGCATTATGTAATTAAAAGCTAAAATAACTTTTAAATAATAGCTATTTCTTTTAAGTATTATTTGATACAAAGATATTTCATGTATAATAGTGATATTTTATTGACTTCACTTCATTTGAATGAATAAAGTGTACGAATAATAAATGTTTAGTGATAGCAGTATATCACTGAAAGCAAAAAACAAAACAAAAGGAATTTAAAAAAAAATTAGACATTGATAACGATATCATTACAGAGAAGGGGGGTGGGTGAGGGGAGAGGGTTCAAAATTACCAAAAAGTTGATAACGTTATATAAGTACAGCCCTAAGGATTTTCTACTGCGTACTTTCTGTATAGGACTCGGAATAAAAACATCGGGCTCGGGCTCCGAAAATGAGAGTCCCAGCTCATCCCTAGTATACACTATTGGAAACAGTGGGATAGCTAAAGCTAAACCTATGGGCGTAGAATGAATTCGTATACTTAAATTATCTTTTCAGGAAACTTCTTTTTTTTTTGTACTCTTCTTAAAAGAAAATCTGTAGCTTTTGCTGCATAATCACTCCAACGCTTTTATAGGAAACGGCTACTTGGCTATATTATGGATGGAGCATACTCATTGGTCAGAATAGAGATATTCTATAAAAGCGATGGAGTGACTATGCAGCAAAAGCTGCAGATTTTACACTTCACATAAAATTAAGTATATATTTTAGAAATATTTTGACAACTAAGAGAAAAAAGACATCCTTTAAAAAGAGTATACTCTATACACAGTAAAAAGAAGTGGAACAGATGTGTTTGCGGTTTGCAGAAAAAAGTAAAAATGTTATTTGTGGCAACCCAGATTCGTGGCAACCATAGCTTGCTATATTGTTTCAGGAGGGCTATAAAATTTTCCATCTCGTTTTTTACTTGTTCTTTCTTTTACACATCCTGCATATAAATATTTTGACATTTGATTCTATAAAATCAAAATTAATCCGTTTTTTGTAAAGTCTCATAATATTATAACACTCATAACATTCTTTAAAAATTTGCCTGCATAATAAAGTAATAATTCTGTATTATTTCATGTTAACTGAATTTTGTGATCGGATTTTCTATATTTAGATGATAAATTTATTAAATTCGAAACTTACTTTTGTAATTTTTAATTCCCAATTGTTTTTCTATGTTAATCTGCTGAAAATGTCGTTATTGAAATTGATCGTAATTACGAAATTTTGTTTTTAAACATGGCTATCAGTTTCAAAACTTTAAAGCATTAACATTTCTAACTCTAAAAAGACCATGAGGGGTCATTTTGACACCTACCATATGAATATATTTCGGTTAGAACCAGAAATTTCCTTGTAAAATAAGTTTAAAGGACACAAAGAAGAAAAATTTCTAAATAAATACATTTAACTTTAAATAAAAATTCCGGCGTAAAATATTTTTATAAAATTTGAGTAAAATTTCCGGATGTTTTAGTGTTAAAGTGCTGAAAAAAATCATTTTAGTTTTGAAAGTTTATCTCGAAATTTCAGATTGGCGATCATTTTCAAAAAGGCCATTTCGGGAAAAAAGATCGCCAATTTCATTCTGTCTCGGAACTTTCTTCTACCTCAAACATGTTAATACTTCAAAATTTGCTACCACAGTGCCAAAATTGAATGCAAATCTATGTTCATCGTGATCATTCTAAAGATATGAAATTCCGTTCTTGAGATACGACTATCGCTAAAATCGTGTAAATCCTGAAAAATGCAGCATAGCAGTGCCACCTGCTGGGTGATTTACACTAAAACCTAATCATCAACAACTTATGTCAACATCTAACAAAATCTGAAGTTTAATGAAAATCTATGCATTCGTTCTTGAGATAGAGCTATTACGAAAATCGTGAAAAACGCAGCATAGCAGCGCCCCACCTGTTGAGCGAATAACACCAAAATCTCAAAAGCAACAATTTATATGAAGGTACAACAGAATCTGAAGTTTGAGGAAAATCTGTCCATTAGTTCTTGAGATAGAGCTATTACGGAAATCGTGAAAAAGGCAGCATAGTACCGCCATCTGTTGGGCTATTTGCATCAAAAACTAATCAGCATAGATTTATATCGGGGACTAACTGAATCTAAAATTTTATTAAATTCTGTGCATTAGTTCTTGAGATAGAGCGCCCACAAAATTTGTGTCACATACAGACGACAGACAAACTCACATATAAACATTTTTTAAAAACAGTCAAATAGTGTTCAGGACCTTCTAAAACATATAAATCAGTCGAAAACCAGAAGGCGGATTTTTTTCACGAATCTAATACTTTTTTCTTGTAAAGTAAAAATAAGTTAAAAATATTAATTTCCTGAGGAGATAGTTTAAATATACGAATGCATCACACGTTCATTGGTTTAACATTAGCGAAGATAATTCGGAAGCTTTGACTAATAGCCTTAAGAAATCATGGTTACTCTGAGATAGTAAATGAAAGTACTTGAAATAACTCCATATTTTAAAATTCTGGTTTAATGTTTAAAAATATATGGGGCATTCTCACAATCTTTTGACTTTAAGGAATAAAAATCTGGTGAAATTAAACTTGCTAAAATAACATTTTAATCTGATAGACAAATGCCTTAATGATTCAAGATAAAGAGAAAATGGTCAGCAGCGAAATTGTTTTTTATTTAACTGAGGTTTAAGTTAAACTTGCGAGTTTATTTTTCCTTACAATTTTACCACTATAACTTTCTATTTTCTTCTAAATTTTTACTTATAATGTATTTGCATAGTACCCACAGGATATTCAAATAAAAAATAATAACAATGTAGTATTTTTAGTACAAAATTTTGGTATAACATTGTCTTAAGGGGATGTTAAAGAAGGGGCGGTAATGAAAAAAAAGGGATGGTAAGGATGGGACGGTAAGGAAAATTACCACTATTTTTTAGGCAAATCATGTTAAGAGGCTACTTCAGTCAAAGGAAAAGACCCGTTCGGTAATGCTAATCCTATGAAGAGATTTATAAAGATATCTCGGTCGCATTTCAATATTTTTAAATAATTTCTTTTGCATTGAATAGTTGAGATTGACCAGTAAAAAGGCCGTTGTTTACTTTTTCTATTTTGTTTACAGGTATTTCTTATGAGAACACTTTCATTTTCGGAACCGGTTTCGAAAGTAAAAGCATCCTCATAAAAAATACCTGCAGTCAAAATCGAAAAAGTAAAAAACGGCCTGCATACGAATCCATCTCAACTATTCAATGCAAAAGAAATCATTTAAAAATATTGAAATGCGACCGAGATATCTTTATAAATTTCTTCCATAGGACTAGCATTAGCGAATGTGTCTTTTCCTTTGACTGAAGTAGCCTCTTAAGACTAAGTGATAGCCACAATGTTCATTGACTTTAGAAACAGTTATTTACATTGGATTAAATTAAAAAAAAAATTATTTACCTCGAAATGTGCAGAAATAAACCTTGCGGATGGTAAGACTACCAATAAAGCCACGATGCTCGAAATTGATATTTAAATGTTGATTTAAATTCTGCAGTAAATTTCCTGTCAAAGAATTTTAGACATTCTTTCTCTACTTCTGCATGAGAAAAAGCTTGAAAAAAATTCTGCTGCTTGCGTCCAAAGTGATTTTCAGTATAAGTTTAGCAAGAGGGATGGTAAAGAATCTAAAACACAGGGACAAAGTTCAAAAAATAATATCAATCGTAAAAATGTGTGCAGGTTAATTTTTTGCGGCATATTTATATAAAACAACTGTCCCAGTTTCGGAAAAAAATTACATCGAATTACTTTTATCGAAACAATTATATAGAGACAGCTCCAAACTTAAAAATCAGTATCAGAGACACGGGGCGGTATAGGAGTTTTCCTGGTATTCGGACACCCAACATCGTCCAAAACTTATTTATCTCGTTAATATTGTTATACAATCATGCAATGGGATGTTCTCCAGTATATGAAATAAAAAAAAAGCACCAGAATATGTACTAAAATAAAAATTATTATTCAGGGACTTAAAAGTCAAAAGATTGTGAGAATGCTCCATATTTGTTTTTCCTCTGTAAAAAGTTTCCGTATTTCCGACTTTTATGAAATACCAGGCAATCCAATCAGGGCTACCCGAGTTAAAGAGGTTCGATATACAGAACGTACAGTCGTAGAAAAAAAAAAGTAATCACTCCCTAGTAAAAGAAATCTGCAATAAATTATGATAGAAGAAAGTTACTGGTAACAAACTGGAAACAAAGTGTACTTTTATATTATCTAGGAGAGAGGGGGGCACATGTGAACAATTTTTACATTTTTGACTATTTCTCAAAATTGTTATGAGCTATTGCACCAAAAATTGATTTACATGAATATTTAGAATTTGTTTGTTCTTTTGGTGAAACTTTTGGGTGCATTTATCAAGAATTTCTAACTTATATCGTCATTCCAAAAATTATCTAAATTTGTTCACATGTGCCCCGGTGGAGGGGTAGTTGTGAACATAGCTGAGTCACATGTGAACACATGCATAGATAAGATAAAAATAATTTTTTGTGAATAAAAACTGTGATAAAAACTAATTAGATGCCCTCTTTCTAGTTGTGTGAATAAATCAATAAATATTTCAACATAGATACAAGAAATTATTCGTAAAATTGTACACTAATATGCCTACTCCTTTTGAGTCACTTTTAATTGTTATCTAACTTCCAGTAAATTAAAACTGTAAAGCAATCCTAAAAATATTGAATATATAGCTCAATGTTTGACAAGGGTAATTAAATTTTGAACTAAAAAAAAAAAAAAAAAAAAAAAATTGCATTCACAGACTTAAAAAATACACTTGTGAAATGTTCACATCTGCCCCCATATGTTCTGTTCACAAGTGCCCCATCTACCAACTTCAGCCTAACTTATAAAAAAAAAGATATTTTTAATTGAAATAAGGAACAAAACTTTTTGTAGACTTACCTAATTAATGCCACTATAGAATGCAATGCAGATACTCTTCTTTAAAAAATGTCTTGAAAGAATTTTTACTTCAATAACTTAGAAGACTTTTTTACTTCACACCTTCTAAAACAAACAAATTACAACTACCAGAAATCAAAATGGCCTATTGTTCTGAAAATTCTGCCAAAAGATGGTACCAGTACTACCATCAATTGGTAATTTTTTTTATTTCAAATTAACTGAGTGAAATATGTACTGTTCACGTGTGCCCCATGTTCACATGCGCCCCCCTCTCCCCTATATAAAATTTGCTTAGGTGGTCATCTACATAGCAAAACAAACTCAAACTTTTCTTTTTTTTTTTCAATAGAAATACCTAAGTTTGATACCATAAATAAATTCTACACCCCTTCAATTATCCTAAATACAGATTTTCATGAAATCCGTACGATTAATTTCAAAGAAATTAATTATTTCAAGAAGGAGCCTATCTTAGTTGCGGCCCCACCAGTGGCCGAGAGGTTCTGCTCTCGAAGCTGGTAGACGGGAGGTGTTGGGTTCGATCCCAATCGCGCCCGTCGGCCTAATCGGTCGGAGTTTTCGTGGTTTTCTTCGAACCTTGGATTTCCAAGCGTAAATACGGGTTAGGTTCCCCTAGAAAGACCTCCACGAAGGGCACTCCCCCTCTTAGGGCCTCTTTCCCTCGTGTTGATAATTGGCCGTCATAAACACAACCAACCAACCAACCAATTTTACTTGCTGTATGCAAGTTGAAGTTCGACACTTGATTGTTGAAATGCTACAGAATGATTATGTCACTTCTATTAATGTATTATTTCTTGTCAATATGACCATTTCGCTCGGTTAATATGTTTCGACTATTGCCAGCCCAAATGTTTTAATAAAAGGTGTAAAAAATATATTTTTTCAAATTATGCGTTTCTAGACATCATAGGCGGCCTTTTAAACCAAGATTTTGATGTTTTAAAATTAGAATTAGACAACTACTTGGAAGAAAATTTTGAAATTTTTTAATTCGCATAAAGTCGAACATAATTCACATAAATCTATCATAAAAAAATTGTATGTTGCAATTCATATTTTTTTCGAATATTAATTTCCTAATTCATATTATATATATATATTTTAATTACCAATTCAATGTATTTATGTTTGGATTTGTTAGTATTATAACCACACAAAAAACGTATCACATTAGAATTAGAATTTCAGTAGATATTAAAAAAAATATGAAAATATAATTTAACATTAGAAGCGATAAACTTTGAAGGCTTATAACTCAAAAACTTACCATCCAAATACTTGAAATTTCAAATCTAGAATAGTTTGAACCGAAAATTTAAAATATATTGTTAAAATTGGATGTTGGCATTGAAAAAAAAAACAAAGTTTGGTCTAGTTTTAATTTGTAGATGGTCCCCGAAGCAAATTTTATACTCATCATTTAAAAGTAGACTTTATTTACCAGCATTGGTACCAGCATCTTTCTTCTACTATAATTTGTTGCAGAGTTAGTAGGGGGTGTTTAACTTTTTTCCACGACTGTACACGGAAATAGTTTTTAATTAAAAAATTAATAGAACTTTTAACATTTAGTATATTTTTATAGATTTCGCACCAACTAACCCAAACAGAATTATTCATACTTCCATGTTTGCTACATGCCAGTGATCATTCGAGGAACTTTCCATTGTTTATAGCAACCTTTGTTACTCTCATTATTTCAGTGCTTAAGCACATATAGTTAGATTACATATCTGTTTCGTGTTTTATTTATTTATTTCTGAAGTTTTAAGTTCTTTCAGTAATTTAGTTACGGAATATTGAACGGAAGCAAGCAAATGCTGAATTATTTACATTGTTTTAACTGCAAACGGGTTAATCTTTCGTAATCAAGTTGCATGTTAATTTTTGAGATAAATAAAAAATATTCATGCTTTAGAAATATTTTAAAAATCGTAAAAAAAATCAGTAAATTGAGATACAGTTTTCAAACATACTGCATTTGAAATAACATTTCCCCCCTATACGACAGTGTAAAAAATGAAATCACTTGACGTTTAGAAGTTAAAAAATTGCAATAAAAGCAAAATGTATTGTTCGTGTCATTGCCACCGTCAGTATGACGTCAGCGTTACTCACGGAGACGTTTTTGTTTTATGATATAGATTTATTTTTATCAGTGAAATAATTCAAATTCTGTTTCGAAGAGTATTTCATTTTAATAAGAAATTTCTTTTCTATATTATAAAGCAAAAAGATGTATGTGAATACAGCTGACGTCGTATCGACGGTGGCAACGACCATTCCAAACTATTTCACTCTAACTGCAATTTTTGTAACTTTAGTAAAAAAAAAAAAGAAGAATGGCGATGTTACGAACATTCATTTATTTACACGCGCAACATCAGGAGCCTCGCTAAGGGGGGGGGGGGGGGCGATGAGGAGCCTCCCTCCGCCAATACGTTTACGAATGCTGTTACACTTGGCAAATTTACAAACTTAGTTGGCAATAATGTTTAAATCTTTAATAAAAACTACAATACGCTTTCTATTTCTGATAGACATGGCAAAAGTTGCAAATCTAATTGAGAATATTATTCAACTTCTTTCAAATAAGAACTATATTACATTTTTTAATTGCGCTAACTTGGCAAAATTATAAAACTAGTAGGCAAATAGTGAAATTTGACTAGGCAATTTAAGGCCCTCTCCCCCCGTAGAAAAAGTCTTAGCGATAGCCCTGCACAACACAAGTACATGGAGTACAATCGCATTCACACATAAGAGTTAGAATTGGAATGCAAAGTTCTCAGGGGCAGGATCTACTCGCACGGAGTAATCCAACGTGGGTTCGACATGGATCGACTATCTAACCCTTTATACAATCTATCGTCGTCTTTGTATAACTTTTCATCGACGTTACCATTAGCCTGACTGGTTGTCGGTTATGAGCTGCTGCTTTCGCAGATACACTATAACTCGTTCTCCTTACTCTGGAAAGCGAAATCCTAAATGTAGTCCTTGATGCCTTCTTTTATACAGGCTATTCCTGAGCTCTTTGGGCCAAACTGTAAGGCTAAAGTACATATAAAGAAGTTATTTTGGTATAGCAATGTGGAAATGAAAAGCGTTGGCGAAAAACAAGAAATACGGAGGAAATGAAAAGAAGCATTTAATCTACGAGACACCAATTGACTCTGATGAAGAGCTGATTGAAAGTATTTCAGTCGCCACTGTAACTGTTTGTCAAGCACCTGGAATCTTCTAAAGGGTAAGCCAGTCACTTGCTAGACGCTGTCAGGCCTGCATCAATTTTGGTGGTGGCACATTTGCTTACTTACTGTAACTGTTACGTCAATAAAACGCTTGTTTTCATTTCCTCCGCATTTCTTGTTTTTCGCCAACACTTTTCATTTCCTCCCTCACATTGCTGTACCAAAATTGTTTCTTTATGTGTACTTTATCTTCATTTACAGTTTCGCCCTGAGTTCAGGAACTCTCTGTAGATACCAGATTTGAAGTGGTTTCAAGAGATTGTGAAATAAGGGTAACTTCATGAGACTATAAATATCTCTATAACGTCAAAGCCAAGAATTTTATTACAATAAGAACCAAAAGAACTTCTTAAAACATCATAAAAAATATTTAAATGCGCCAGGCCTTTCGAAAGAACTTAGTCTTTCTTCATCAGGTGCGAAGAAGACGTGCTTCTACTTTGGAAGCAGGAGCAAGATTGAAATGAAAGATAAGGGAAAGAGACAAGTTGAAGAAACAGTCAATAGGAAGACAGGAAGAAACAGCCAATCACACAAAAGCATAACCCAACCAGTGTGTGTTATTTGTGTGTTATTTATGACGGCCGACTATCTACACCAGGGATATAGGCTCGAGGAAGAGTGCCCTACGTGGGGGGTTTTCTAAGGGAACCTAACCTATATTTACAGAAGGATATCCAAGATTCGAAGAAAACCACGGAAAACTTAGAACAATTAGGCCGACGGGCGCGATTGGGTTCGAACCCAGCACCCCGCCTACCAGCTTTGAGAGCAGAGCCTCTCGGTCACTGGATAACCCAATGAGATAATCCAATGGATAACCCAATGACAAGAACATAGAGTAGAAGGAGAATTACAAAGCAACTTGAATAAAAATATGGTTAAAAAATAAAGAATAACACGGAAATATTAAATAGATGATAATAATAATAAAAAAAAGAAAATATATAAATTAAATGCAGTTACAAAGTAAATAAGTAAATAAAAAAAAATAATAAATAAATAACTAAAATAATAATAACAAGAAAAATAAAAATAAACTAGTATGTTGCTATCACAAAACTTTCTCCTATATAAATCACATAAACAGCACTAATTGATATTAAGGTATACCTGAATCTGAAGTGTGATGAAAAATCGTGCATTAGTTCTTGAGATAGAGTTATAGGGGAAATTCTGAAAAATGCAGCATAGCAGCGCCACCTGTTGAGCGATTTGCACCGCAACATAAACAGCACTAATTTATATCAAGGCTACCTGAATCTGAAGTTTGTTGAAAATTCAAGCATTAGTTCTTGAGATAGAATTGTTGCAGAAATCGCAAAAAATGCAGCATAGCAGCTCCACCTGTTGAGCGATTTACACCAAAATGTATTAAACGTCAATTCATGTCAAGGACTAACTGAATCTGAAGTTTGATGAAAATCCGTGCATTAGTTCTGGAGATGGAGCTATTGCGAAAAATCGTGATAAGGGCTGCATAGCAGCGCCACCTGTTGAGCAATTTGCACCAAAACATAAACAGCGCTAATTCATATCAAGGTATACCTGAATCTCAAGTTTGTTGAAAGTCCAAGTATTAGTTCTTGAGATAGAGCAATTGCGAAAATCGCAAAAAATCCAGCATCGCAGCGCCACCTGTTGAGCGATTTACACTAAAATTTACAAAACGTCAATTCATAACTAACGTCAATTCAAGGACTAACTAAATTTGAAGTTTGATGAAAATCCGTGCATTAGTTCTGAAGATTGAGCTACTGGGGAAATCGTGAAAAATGCTGCATAGCAGCGCCAGCTGTTGAGCGATTTACACCAAACACTAATCAGCACCAATTTATATTAGGGACTAACTAAATATAAATTTTTATTAAATTCCGTGCATTAGTTCTTGAGATAAAGCGCTCACAAATTTTGTGTCACATACATATAGACAGTCTCACAGACTCACAGACAGACATTTTGTAAAAACATGTTTTTCGGAATCTCTGACGCCTAAAACGTGTAAATCCGTCGAAACCCGAAAATTTTCCCGAATCCATTGTTTTCTTCTTGTAAAGATAGAAGAAAGTAAAAATACATATAAATGTAACAAATTACATATACATTTAAAAAAAAATAACAAATAATTAAATACCGAACTAATATTACTTAATACAAAAGATATACATTAAATGGTAGGACCGTCTGGAAAGGTTTATGCAAACGTCAAAGAGCATGGTGGAATCAGATTTTTCCTCAACAATAACTTCACGATTAAGACAAATTGCTAAATTTTCAAGAAAGTCCAATTCTGAGATGCTATTGGCATTATTTTAAGAAGTTATTTTGGTTCTTACTGTTTCACATCAGATTAATTTTATTACAGTTTATAGTCTTATAATGTCACTTCAAGGATTATGAAGTAGAACTGATGACCTCTTGATATAATCCACGTTAGAAATTTAACAATGCTCTTGACGGCACTTATTCAAGAGGTAGGGAGAATTAGGTATTCTTTTAATAAACTAATCTTCCGTCAATTAGTGATTAAGGACGTTCTAAATATCGCACAATTTCAATTTTTACACAACCAAATAAGGGGGGGGGGAAATGTTCTTTCTGATGCAATTGCCTTTAGAAGTGTATCTCAGTTTACTGATTTTTTATAGTTTTTAAAGTAATTATCATAAAAAAAAAATATATATATATCGCTATCGCGGGCAGTCCGATTACGAAAGATTAATCCGTTTGCATTTAAAAAATATAAATAATCGTAGTTCAGCATGTGTTTTCGGCCAGTAATCCATAACGAAATTAAAACTTCAATAAATAAATAAATAAATAAAATAATATAAATAAAACACAAATTTAATAGCAATAGAACTATGCGCTCTATCCACTGACATTTTCAGAAACAAAAAGACTGCTGTGAATACTAAAATTATCGGCTATGTTTTCAGCCATTAACTCCTGGCGTGTAGTTCATACGAAAGTAGTGCTTTTAATAAATTATCAAAACTTTATTTGATTACGTAAAGGATTTTTTTCGCACAAAAATGTCTTTTGGTATTGTTAGTAAACAACTTAAAAATATAAATTAAATGTAAAAAAAATCTATTAGAATTTGCGATAATAGTAATAATAATAAAAAGGTTTTAAATTATATTCTGTAATCCGGGATGTCCGGGGACCCGACCACCAAGCTAAATTGTAATTTTTTTCTCTGTAAGTTATTAAAAATGGTAACAACAACAACAAAAAAAACATATTTTTTCCAACTTGATATAATTTTTTTTTAACTTAAAGGCATATAAGCCTTGAGATAATTAATCATAACTTAATTTTTTTTTAAACTGGGTTTTATCTTTAGAATTATATTAATTTAAAAAACGCTTCTGTTGCAGTGATAACTACTGCTTAGTGTAACGGATATATCAGTTCGCGGCAGTGGGAAAGTTATCACTAGTTTAAGTAATTTTTTTAATTATGTCATACTACTAAGTTATGCTAGGGTTATCCTGAGCGCCGCATACAAATTCCTGGGATAATGTCAATCTGTTTATGATTTAAAATTAATAGGGAAATATATTATGTATATTTAATTAGCATTTTAATTGTAAAATTCAAAAGAACAGGGTATTTAAATATTTCAATGCTCTGTACAAGCAGGACTAACATTTTTTTAAGAAAACAGATCTTAAAACTTTTTCTAAATATTGATATTATAAAGTTACCTGTTCTTTTAATTAACTGAAAAAGAAAACAAGTGTTGCGTTATGAACAGTTTACATTTAAAAACATGTAACATTATGTATGTATATTAAATAAAATAAATTATAAAGAAAAGAAAAAAATATTTTTCAAAATCTAGTGTTTCAGTGTCGAACAATGGCGTGCACAGAAGCAATTATTTTAGAAAAAATAATTCACATATAAATATATGAAAAACACGACATGCAAATATTTTTTTTTACATAAACAGCATACTGTAACCTTGAAAGAAATGAGACTCAATTCACATCAATTCATTTTGGAGAAATTACCTTGATTCCTGAAATATATATGCATATTTTTTATAGGTATCATTATCAAACGAGGAAGAAATATTAATGCAGAAAAATTGTTTTAAAACATAATAACTGTATTATGAAGCATCCAAAATCGTAAAAAGAAATGCATATTTATCCCGCTTAAATCATGTCATGAAAAGGGGAAGAAAAGATAAGAACTCTGGATAATAACATTAATCAACAAATTTTAACTTTTTTTCTGTATCTGGCTAGTAATTAGATGTATTTAACTAAGTTTAAGGTGCTGAATTCAGTGGAATAATCATTCTCAATTACGTCACATTTATTAGATACAGGGCAGTTACTTAAAAACAAAAGTGGAATATTTTACAAAAATTGACCGTTTGAAATACAAACAAAACGTAATATTTATCAGGAAAGAATTTTATTGATTACTTAGCACAAACTGTGAACTTATACGAGCAGGAAACTGTTGCACAAAAGCACATAATGTTAATATTAACCAGGGGCGCGCCTGAGTTGTTAGGCGCCTGTGTGCAAAACTTCAGCTTGCGCCCTATATCGCTCTCTGAAAAACTATCGTTTCATAAAAACTTACATGCGATCACAAATGAAATCTTACAAAATATAGTATAATTTTAAAATATATATAAACTAGTGAACAGGAATTCTGCTTTTTCAGAATTTAGTGTCGCCCCCGGCATTTCCATTACTTCATTTTCTTCTGATGGACTGATGGTTTCTATTATTATGAAACAGCCATTATAAATGAAGTGTTAGGTGAAGATGAAAGAGCAGCCGTAAAAAGTTAGAACACTTATTTTCTGGTCAGAATGGGGGAGGGGGGGATGGCCATAATTTTTTTTTTTTTACGGCTGATCTTTCATCTTCACCTAACACTTCATTTATAATGAATATATAATAATATATAAACCCGACCCGCGGTTCGGGTCGGGTTGGCTTAAATTTTTTTGGTGCGGGTCGAGTTCGGGTCGGGTTGGCTTTCATTGTTTCGGGTTCGGGTCGGTTTCGGGTTGGCTTTTTTACTCTTGCGGTTCGGGTTGACCCGCTTTTTTAAAAGAATGTGGAAAATATTTTTACCCGTTAAAAGCCTTTATAAACCGCAGATCAAAGTTTCACAAAAGCAAAATGTATCCCTGTCTGTTTTGTATTTAGTCATCCTTTCACCAGTCTTCGAAATAACAAACTGCATTATATTTTTATCGTATTTTAAAAATACAATACGCAGCAAAATGCTAAATGGTCCTTCCTGTCTATCAAGTGAATAATTTAATTGTGGTGATACGCGATGCAGTTTGTTAGACGGGAAAATTTTAAAAATAATAACTGCTGATAAACTAAAGGCAGATGGCCACTTGATTAAAACAAGGTGTATCGTTATAAATGGAACTTTTGAAACCGTAACTAATTTTAAAGCATATTTAAACATTAGATTTTTTGTTTTATACCATTTAGAGTCCTGGATCGGATCGGGTCAAAGGTTTCACTATAGTTGAATATTAAAGAATATAGATTTGTTCATTCTTCTCTGTAAAACATAAAAATGATATTAGAGAATTAGAGGTCTGCACGGGCCGGAATTACCAGGCCCGGAAACGGCCCTCCCCGTCCCGTCCCGTGTAAAACTTAAAAGTTTGGCCCTAGCCCGGCAAGGCCCGTTTATAATTTTATCGGCTTCGTCTAAATATTTATATCGGGCCGGTAGACCGGCTTAATTGTATCTATCGGCCGGCCTGGCAGGGCCGTTCATTTTTTTTTGCCGGCCCGGACCGTTTATTTTGTTTATCAGCCCGGCCCGTTGAAAAAACTGTCCTAGTAAAGCGGCCTGGCTAGTTTGAAATTTTGCCGACCCACCGCGGCCCGGTACCGGCCGCGACCGGTGCAGACCTCTATTAGAGATACGTAGATAATTTTTCATAACGGTATTAAAACATGATTTGCTTTCCTTAAATCGCAGGTTCGGGTCGGGTTGCGGGTTGAAATATTGCGGGTTCGAGTCGGGTGCGGGTTGATATACTTCGGGTTCGGGTCGGGTTGCGGGTTTCCTGAAATTATTTTTGCGGGTTCGGGTCGGGTTGCGGGTTGGAGAAAATTATTTTTGCGGGTTCGGGTCGGGTTGCAGGTTGACTTAAATGGAATTTGCGGGTTCGGGTCGGGTTAATAACTCGGTTAAGCGGAACTCTACTGCAGTACAAAACATATTTCAATTTTTAGACTGAAAACACACGTTTTATTTTATGTAAAATGACGCTTAAGAATTCCACATTTACGATCTACTCTTAAACATCTACAGTAAAGCATGCATAGCACATTACTATCCCGAAATAATGCACAAATGCAGCAAAAAGATTCCGTCATTCAAGAAAACCGAAAAAAAAAAACCCTTGCTATCTAATGATTCATAGATACTTACAATTAAATATAGTATATAATAGCTAATAGCTCCATTGTTTTAACAGAAATCATTCGTTTATATTTTTTTTCAAAATAGCACTTATTTTAATTACATTTTCTTTCGATTGTTACGAGAAAATGGCAACAAAAATATATAATTGCCATTTAAAAACTATTTTTCCTTTACTTTCTACAGAAATGGAGTACTGCCGTTGCCAATATTAAGCAAATGGCTCCAAAAACTACAAAAAAAAAAAAAAAAAAAAAATAATAATATTTCAAAAATAAATGAAGATACAGTTTTCAAACAAAATGCATTGAAAAGAATTTTTTTTTTCAATATGACGGTATAAAAATCGAAAATGTGCGATGCTTAGAAGTTTAAAAAATTGCTAAAGAGTATTTAATCGTAATGCTTTGTTTTACAGCTAGCTTCTGTAAGGTAACGTTATTTTTTGGACACAAAATAAGCTGGGGGAAAGAAATAGCATACCGTACCGGAGGCTAATAAATAAATAAATATATATATATATATATATATAAATTATAAAACGAATATGTAAAAGAAAAAATACATAAGGATACAAAATCTGGAAAATAAAATAATTTACCTTGTGAATTAAAAAAAAATCGACAACCATGTTTCAGATTTCAGAAAATGGCTTTAAGCTGATTTACAGCTAAATGATTAGATAAAATAGTCCATCGAGAAACAGAAAAGAAGAAAAATATATATATTTATCAGTATATCTATCTATCTCATGGCTGCCAACCTTTACGCTTTCTTCTCTTCCTACCACTAAAATTTTCTTGTGAATATTGCTTTATTTAATGGTCGAAATCGCACGATTAAAGAAGGTGAAAATCTTCTCCAAATTTTAGTGGTAGCAAAAAAGCGTAAAGTTTGACAGCTATGCTATCTATATTATAAAGAACAAACATATCTGTGCGTAACGCATACGTCATTTTGCGAATGACAACACTTTGAAATTTGAAATGAAATTTTGGTTTTGTAATTTTCTCTACTGCAAATTTTTAAACTTCTAAACATCGCATATTTTAAATTTTTACACCGTCGTATAAGGAAAAAAATGCTCTTTTTAAATGCAATTTGCTTGAAAGCTGTATCTCAATTTACTTTTAAGATATTAATTTTTTTTTTATAGTTTTTAGCACCAATTTTGTAATCGTGGCAACTGAAGTACTCCATTTCTGATGAAAGTAAATGGGAAAAAAATGAAAATAGTAGATTGCTGTATCTTTTTGTTGCCATTTGCTCATAAAAACTGAAAAAAAAAAAAAAAGAAATTAAAATACATGCAATACATGCTATGCCAAGAATATCGTATGTTATAAAACTCGGTGAGTTTTAGCTTTATTTGTTTTTTATTTATCAGTTAAATTATTTTTATTTTATTGCAATTTAACTTTACAAGCGATGCAATACTTTCTCTTTACAAAAATGTATTTTAAAGAATATTTGTGTGACCTGAAAGAATCCAATTTTATTAATCCGTGTGTAATTACATTTTCCGAATTTTGAAACAAATATAAATGATAACACATGGAGCTATTATAAGAAAAAAAAAAAAAATGAAGTCATATAAATCATTAATTACCCGAGATTGTATTGCCGACCTTCTTAAGCGCGTAGTCCAATTATATGTCTGTTAAATTTATGTTTTATTTGTATTATTTTATTTATTTAATCATAGAGGAAGTTTTATTTTTGTTTACGGAATATTAGTCGTAAGAAAATGATGAACTCTTTATGTTGTTTTAAGGGCAAACGGATTAATCATTCTTAATCGAACTCCACGCGATAGAGATAAATTTAAAAATTAACCTCTCGACCCGCAATCACCCTTTTTAAAAAATTGGTATTTTAATTGGATCATTTTTAAAATCATTTTAACTCAAAACGTGAAGTCACGATTGTCAGCAAAATCATTGCATGTGAACAGTCGCGCTCTTAACTCCAGATTCTAATCTCAGTACCGGAGAGTAAAAATTGCTGTAATTTGTGTTTTTTGACGCATTTGTGTTAAAAAGTTTAGTTTTATCTAAGAAAATCATCGTTTTCTTTTAAATATGATGTCATTTTCCCTTACGTAAGCATTCCACCTAGTGTCTGAAACTTAGTACGCCTACAGAAGGAAAAAAAATATGGTAACTTTATGAGGAAAATGCGTGTTTTCAAAAGCAGTAACGTAATTTTCCGTTCAAAGTATTATGTCCCTAATGCCATTTTGCACCATCAAATCTTATACAACAATTTTTATCAACAATTTCGAATTTTTATCAGATAATCACATGAATAAAGGTAAATAAACCTCATTATTTCTCTCTTCTCTGCAATAATGAAAGCTATCTCATTACCACCATTTTGAAGAAGTTTAATATAATACTTTTGAAATTAAAATATAATAATGGGTTATTAAAAAAAAGAGCTAGTGCGAGCACATCTACAAATGAACAGCTTCCAGTTAAAAATTTATTAGTAAATTTGGTTCAGCAGAAAGCTCAGGGCAGATGACTAAAAAACATTCTTGTGTTTTAAATATATAGATTATATAAAATTATGAAAAATTAAATTATGCAAATTATGCTATTTTGATAAAATTACAGTATCACGTCTATAAAATTTTATTAGTAGAGAGAATTTTGAACAAAAACTTGGGGAGCCTGATATTATTTTAAACCTCGAATTATTGCCAAGATATTCTTTGATTGCTTGTCTAACTCGGCGAAGCGAGAATCCAAAAGAGAATCATCCAGTTCTGTAATATAAATCGCTATTTTTCGGACAAAGAGGAAGCACACTGTACGTTACTGCTTTTCCATAAAGTCACTCTAAATGTTTGTAAAACATTGCGTTTTATAAGTGTGTGATTTGGATTACGTTATTTTTAAAAATAATGCATTTTCCCCTCCGAAAAATTTCAAAGCAGCTGGGGTGAAAATGACGAACTTCTACAAAACATATTTCAGTTTTAATAATTAAAATATACGCTTTTTTTATAAAATGGCGTCAATTGCATACGCTAAAGCATCGCACTTTTACGATCCCGTCTTAAACAACATTTATAGAACGGTATGCAAATGACACCATTATCGCGGAATAATACACAAACCCAGCAGAAAGCAATGACGCCATTTAAAGCTCTGAAATTATCAGAAAATATAATAATGTCGTAAGCAGCAAAATCTTGGGCTAATAACTCTTAGCATGCGGCTAATGCGAAAAAATTGCTTTTAAAAATTTTCAAAAATTTATTTGATTGTATAATCCATATTTTTCATGTGAAAAATTCTTTTTTTTTATTTTTAGTGGGCAATCTAAGAAATATATTGCATGTAAAAAAATATTACTTTTCAATAAAAAAAAAAATAGTTTTAATATATTCGGTAACCCGGGAAGCCCTGGTACGATCCCCTAGTTATAGTAAAAATAAAATTCAGTAGCCTCATGATTAATACTCACAACGTCATTGAATATCCAATTTAGACTACCAGTTGGATATAGCACGTAAAATGCACGAAAATTTGAATCTAAAACTCTTCTTTATTCTTTTTTTTTTCACGCAAATTAAATCCGTCTTCGTATCCCCGAGCTTTTGTATTTGTCTATTTTTTGTTTCAATAAAACAGTTTCAAATAGTGTATCCGAAATAGTGTCCTCGGTGGAATCTAACATTAAATAGAATGCTAAAAAATGCCCTCTTTTTTTTTGGGGGGGGGGGGATGCTTCAAGTTACATTTTTACGTTCTGGATTGAAATTGATTAATTTATCACATTTAATTTAAAGAATAATAACTTTTAATAAATTGTAAGTAATTTATTTGAGGTGTAAATCCATAAAATATAATTAAAATTTCAAGAATAATTAATTTTAATAAAATTTAAAAATATGTATTTTTAAATATTTCTTCCTCGCTTGAATTGCTTGGCGCCTTTATTATCCTGGCGCCTGTGTGCGCCGCACACTTTGCACAATAGGTCGGCGCGCCCCTGATATTAACGCTATCAGTAGCGCCAACTTTTCAAAAGTATTGGGTGGGCTCAAAATTTTATCAGTAAAATAACATATGTAATTTTTGCCCCTTGATGTGTATGTGTGTGGATAGAGAGAGAGGGGAGGAGAGAATGAGTAAAGATAATAATTCGAAATTATTTTTTTTAAGCAAATTTTTAAAATTTTAAATTGTTATAATTTAATTATAATTTTATAAATAATTTTATAAAATTACATTCTTATACGTTCTTCCTTATTAATAATAATTCACACAATTCACTCGCATGTTGGTACCATGCTGTCAAAGTTGCAAATCCGGGTCAGGTTGACGCTAATTTTTGTTTTTGTTTTTGTTCCTGGTCAGGTTCGGACTAGATTGACTTTAATTGTTTCGTATATTCGGATCGGTTTCGGCTTGGGTTTTTACTCTTGCAGGTCCGGTTGGTCCGATTTTTCAAAAAAGTTTAGAATATTTTTTCAGATGAAAAAACTGTATATTTGAATATTATGAGTTTTTCAACAAGAAAGGTAAAATTGAAAATAAAGGTATAATTGTAGATTATTTTTCCATAATTATATTAAAATATAGATTAATTTTTTCTATTTCGGGTTCGGTTTTAAGTGTTTCCCCCGAACTTCGCAGGACTCTACTGTGAAGCATAAGGAAGTTTTGGAGATCTGCAACAAAGAAAACAGAAAATTGAAAACAGTAGCATAAAAAAAAAAAAAAAAATGCTACTCCCAAACAATTTGGCAGACATTTGCCTTTGTTTTCCATCCCAAGATAATCAGAAGAATCATTTATAAGTATTTCAAGAGAAGGTTTACGATAGGTATAAAATCAATATACTTATTTTAACATAATTTTTTAGATTTGGCAAATAAACCACACGGGTTGTAATTTTCCAACTGTGAGGAAAAGTGTGTGCCAGGTTTTGTGGACAGGTTTCGAACCAGGGACTTTTGGCTTAAGCTCCCAATGCTCTGCCAACTGAGCTGCCCTGCACAAATCTGGAGAACCTTTTTCACCCAGAGAACCTTGTTGATTAAGACATCTGACCAGATATGTGGATCAGCTCAACAGAATAAAATTCAGACAGGATGTCATAATCAACATTTATTCTCTTGAGCTGATTCGGATATCAGACCAGATGTGATAATCAACAAGGTTCTCTGGCTGATTTGTTAGGTTTGTCTAGGATAGCTCAGTTGGTTGGTTGGTTGATTTTGTGAAGGCCGGTTATCTACACTAGGGATATAGGCCCGAGGGGGAGTGACCTTCGTGGGGGGTCTTTCTAAGGGAACCTAACCCGTATTAACGCATGGAAATCCACGGTTCGAAGAAAACCACGAAAACTCCGAACGATTAGGACGACGGGCGCGATTGGGATCGAACCCAGCACTTCCCGTCTACCAGTTTCGAGAACAGAACCTCTCAGCCACTGGTGGGGCGATAGCTCAGTTGGCAAAGCTTGGCAGCTGAAGTCAAAGGTCCCTAGTTCGAAACCTAGCCTGGGCACTTTTTCACTCATTTCGAAATTTACAACTCGTAGGTGTAAAATATTTATTGTTTTCTACGAATTAACACTTTTAGTTCGGGTTGATTTTTGACGGCCGATTATCAACTCGAGGGATATAGGCCCTAGGGGAAGTGCCCTCCATGGGGTCTTTCTAAGGGAATCTAACCCGTATTTACGCATGGGAATCCACGGTTTCGAAGAAAATCACGAAAACTCCGATTGGTTGTGTTTATGACGGCCAATTATCAACACGAGGGATATGGGCCCTAAGTGGGGGGAGTGCCCTTCGTGGGGGGTCTTTCTAAGGGAACCCAACCCATATTTACGCTTGGAAATCCTAGGCTCGAAGAAAAACACGAAAACTCCGAACGATTAGGTCGACGGGCGCGATTGGGTTCAAACCCAGCACCTCCCGTCTACCAGATTCGAGAGCAGAACTTCTCAGCCACTGGTGGGGCAATTTTTGAATTGGAATAATTGTTCAACATCGGGACGGATAAATCGATTTTGCCCGTACTTTTATTTTCATTTTCCCACATCTTACTCATATTTTCTCCCTACTGATAGAAGATATATTCATATAATCCCCTTATCAAGAGTTTTTGGATACCCATTTTCTCCCTCTTTCTACTGCAGAAAAACATCATTAGAGTTCATAGCGAAAAAGAAACACTTAGTAGTCGACAGATGTAATATGCACAGAAACTGCATCTCTTCATCTTTCTTCGCCTTATGTGAGATATGTTTTAAACCAGACTCGCAAGCACTTATGTTCTATTCTGGTTCGCGTTATAAACTTATAAACATTATAATTGACTGTTACACTGAACACTATTTTATCAGACTTTACTTCCTTGTAACTTTCATAAATATCCAATTATGTATAATTGGTTGATTACCTCAAAGTGCCGAAAATACATCCATATGGTTATCAATTTTAATGATGTAACACGCGCGGAAAAACATATGTAATATTCACTTTTAAAACGTCCTCACACAAGTGAAGACGTACAAAATGTAATCTCTTTCTTAGTATCTCTAATTAAACTTCTCCTTTTTCCTTTCCTACAATATGAGTAGTTTCAATGAAGTACAGACACAATAAACCATCTGTTACATGATTCCTATTTTAAGCCTGATGCACTGAGACCTGAAGGAGTAAAGATATACGAATATATGATGATACGGGATACTCCATAATTCTTAGACGCCCTGACTAACCGCGAGCTGAAAAACGGATATCTATACATAGAAGGTAAGGCCTTTAATTATTCTTTTATTGTTGTGATGAGGCATCGCGCAGTTTGCGTTTATAGTATATGAATTAGTGAGGAGCGTGTGGATTCACCCCAAAAACTGTTAGACTCACAAGTTTTTCTAACATATTGTGATTATGAGACTGATTTAATGTCTCATTTAGTAAATTAAA
This sequence comes from Maratus speciosus, assembly GCA_963932465.1. Lineage (NCBI taxonomy): Eukaryota > Metazoa > Arthropoda > Arachnida > Araneae > Salticidae > Maratus > Maratus speciosus. The sequence continues at coordinate 414,150,968 of OZ010794.1, forward strand.
CAAATATAGATATCCATTTAGGCAAATTAAGCCAGATAAATAAATCCGGTAGTCAGGTGAAGGAAAAAGTATCTAATTGACTTAAAGGAAAGAAAAATTATGGCTTACGCAAAAGATAGTGCAGCCATTGAAAAACTTAACGCCAATAACTATTCTTGTTGGCGGTTTAAATTAGAAATGCTTTTAATTAGAGAGGAGCTATTTGATGTCATTACCGATCAAGCTCCAGACCCTTTGACTGAAAATTGGAATAAGAAAGACAGGAAAGCACGGGCACTAATCAATCTCAGTATTGAAGATGGGCAGATAATTAACATCAAACATTTAAACACGGCTCGAGAGACTTGGGACACTTTGAAAAATATTCACGAACGGTCCAATCTCTCAAGCAAATTGCACCTCCTTCGAAAATTGTATAGCACAAAGCTAAACGAAGGAGGGAACTTAATCGCACACATCACGAAATTAATGGAACTTATCGACAAATTAGCTGCGATCGGAGAAAATGTTACCGACTCTCATATATCTGCACTCTTTTTGTGCTCATTACCGCCGTCATATGACACATTGATTACGGCGTTAGAGTCGAGAAATGAAGATGAATTGACGCCCAGCTTTATTAAAAGCAAATTATTTGATGAGTATACTCGTAGAGTTGAAAATTCCGAAAACTCGGAACATAGTACTAAAGCATACAAGGCTCGAGAAAAATTAGTTAACACAGACCGCAAGAGAGGTAACAAATTTTGTTCCTATTGCAAAATGAAGAACCATTCGTACAACGATTGTTGGTTCCTGAAACGGAAAAATAATAATAATCCAGTACAAAATAATAAATTTTACAAAAATAAAAATCACACCACTCTCTATGTTTTGAAGAAAATGCCCCGGCCAAAACCGCGAAACCGCAAGATACAAGACAGATAGGAAATGAAAATAAAAATGTTGCGTTGTTAATTGAACGACCCGCAAATAAACAAACTTTTATTATCGATAGCGGAAGCTCTAGCCATATTGCCAACTCCAAAGAAATGTTTTCAAATATGACTAGCGACACAGAAACTAACGTAACAGTCGCGAATGGCAATAAACTAATTTCATATGGCTCAGGGGAAATTGTAATTCACACAGGAAAAAACAACAGGCAGATTATACTTCGTGACGTACTGTTTGTGCCTGAAATCGAAACTAACCTGCTGTCAGTAAGCAGGGCAACGAAAAACGGATGTCAAGTTAAATTTGAAAAAGATACATGCGACATTATACATAACGATGAAGTAATTCTTCAAGGTAGATTAAAGAACAATTTATATGAAGTACAAGTAAACAATGATAATCAATTTGAAAGCAATCATGTAAACATTACGCATAAGTGTTCAAACACAAAATGTATTGAGTTGTGGCACAGGCGGTTAGGCCACAGAAGCTACGAAACAATTAAAACCATTGTACAAAAACAACTAGTGAACGGAATTACCATAAACAACTGCCGACACGACAAAGAATGTGAGGTATGCATAAAGTCCAAAACCAACGACGCCCCATTTCCCAAATCGGGTGCACATAGAGCCACGAAAAGGCTAGAATTAATCCACAGTGACGTATGTGGGCCGATAAATACACCCACCATAGGGGGAAAGCGGTACTTCATAACATTCATTGACGACTATTCCAAATTTTGTGTTATCTACTTAATGTCGAAAAAGAGCGAAGCGTATGAAAAATTGAGGGAATACATCTCAACCGTCAAAAATAAGTTTGGAAAATTCCCAACCGCCATCAGATCCGACAACGGCGGGGAATATGTCAACGATGAATTAGAAAACTATCTTAAATGTAACGGAATCGAACATCAGCTCACCGTACCATACTGTCCAAGTCAAAATGGCATTGCTGAGAGGAAAAACAGGACACTGTTAGACATGACTAGAAGCATGTTAAGCGAAGCTAACCTCCCACATAAATTATGGGGAGAAGCAATCTGCACCGCAAATCATTTGCAGAATCGCTTGCCTTCCAAATCTATTAGCACTACGCCATATGAGCTTTGGCTAAACAGAAAACCAAATTTAAGATATCTTAAAGTATTCGGCTGTACTGCGTACGCATACATCCACAAATCAAAACGCGGCAAATTAGATGATAAAGCAGAGAAAGGCATTTTCGTAGGTTACGACAACCGATCGAAAGCGTACAGAATATTTACTAGTGACGAAAGAGTCATTTTAGCTAGAACCGTAAAATTCGCGGAAAATAACATGGGTAATATAAATGCTGATGAAAGTTCAAACACGAATGAGTTAATGTCAGAAACAAACAAACACACACGACAGACTGACACAAGCGTAATCGAATTTGATCTAACACAAAACCAAAATTCTTCAGATACACCATCCGCGTCTCAACATACACAACAATTGAGAAGATCTGAAAGGCATAATAGAGGCGTGCCACCGGACAGGTTTGCCTATGCAGTCCGGCATGATCCGGTATATGAACCGAAAGGTTGGCACGACATGCTAAACATTGAAAACCCACAAGAAAAAATGAATTGGATTGAAGCGACACGCGACGAAATAAACTCGCTTATGAAAAATGAAACATGGTCTTTGGTAAAACCACCACAGGGAGCCAAAGTAATTGGATCCAAATGGACCTACAAGGCTAAATATGATGAATCTGGGAAAGTAAAGCGTTACAAGGCGAGATTAGTAGCTCAGGGATTTAAACAAAAATACGGGGTCGACTTTGACGAGACTTACGCCCCAGTAGTATCCCACACCACCTTAAGATGTTTCCTCACTGCCGCAGCCTATCATAACATTAGTGTCAGGCACATCGACATAAAAACCGCGTTCCTGCACGGAGACCTAGAAGAAGAGGTATACATGTCACAACCGGAAGGGTATGTGAACACAAACGAACCCGATAAAGTCTGTAAACTCCGAAAGGCCATATACGGGCTTAAACAGGCAGCCCGGGCCTGGTACACAAAAATTACTGAATCTCTTAGAGAACTAAATTTTATGCAAAGCAAGGCAGACACCTGCCTATTTACACAAGGACAGGGGGAAAATATAGTCTACGTAGTTGTGTACGTAGATGACATTCTCATAGCGGGAAACAATGCGCAAATTGAAGAAGTAATAAATAAGTTAAAAACACAATATACACTTGAAGATTTGGGGGAAATTAGTAATTATCTTGGGATAAAAATTAAGAAAACACATAACGGCTTTAACCTTAACCAAACAACAAAAATAATGGAAATCGTTAAAAGGTTTAACTTAGAGGAATCAAAACCTTACGGAACACCCATGGAAACGGGCTTCTTAAGATCAGAAAAGGATAAAGATCCAATGCCAAACAACATAAATTATTGTAAAGCGATAGGCGCGTTATTATACATTGCAACTATAACTAGGCCAGACATACTACTGGCTGTAAATGTTCTTAGCAGAAAGAACGAAAATCCGTCGGAAAAAGACTGGAAAGGTGTTAAACGACTGATCAGGTACCTCTACCACACAAAGGACCTAAATCTCATAATCAGCACTGAATGTACACCAATTTTGGAAGTGTACACCGATGCCGATTGGGCCGGTGATACGCAAACACGAAGATCAACATCAGGGAATTTATTCCTTCTTGGGAAAAATCCGATACAATGGATAACCAAACGCCAAACTTGCATTGCGCAATCGTCAGCAGAAGCTGAATACGTAGCCGCAGCAAACGCTGCACAAGAACTTGTGTGGATAATAAAACTTTTACAAGATTTGAATTTACCACAAAACCTACCCGTAATTGTATATGAAGATAACATATCCTGCATAAAAATGATAGAATCTGAAAAATACACCAACAAGACAAAACACATCGATCTAAAATATCACATGATTAAGTATATGAAAGAAAATGGTACCATAGAATTACGTTATTGTCCGAGCAAATCTATGCTGGCAGACATTTTGACGAAGCCAGAACCCAAGCCTGAATTTCAAGAGAACAGAGACAAATTAAAACTACAGATCAATCTTGATTAGGGGCTTAAGGGGGAACTTGATAGAAGATATATTCATATAATCCCCTTATCAAGAGTTTTTGGATACCCATTTTCTCCCTCTTTCTACTGCAGAAAAACATCATTAGAGTTCATAGCGAAAAAGAAACACTTAGTAGTCGACAGATGTAATATGCACAGAAACTGCATCTCTTCATCTTTCTTCGCCTTATGTGAGATATGTTTTAAACCAGACTCGCAAGCACTTATGTTCTATTCTGGTTCGCGTTATAAACTTATAAACATTATAATTGACTGTTACACTGAACACTATTTTATCAGACTTTACTTCCTTGTAACTTTCATAAATATCCAATTATGTATAATTGGTTGATTACCTCAAAGTGCCGAAAATACATCCATATGGTTATCAATTTTAATGATGTAACACGCGCGGAAAAACATATGTAATATTCACTTTTAAAACGTCCTCACACAAGTGAAGACGTACAAAATGTAATCTCTTTCTTAGTATCTCTAATTAAACTTCTCCTTTTTCCTTTCCTACAATATGAGTAGTTTCAATGAAGTACAGACACAATAAACCGTCTGTTACATGATTCCTATTTTAAGCCTGATGCACTGAGACCTGAAGGAGTAAAGATATACGAATATATGATGATACGGGATACTCCATAATTCTTAGACGCCCTGACTAACCGCGAGCTGAAAAACGGATATCTATACATAGAAGGTAAGGCCTTTAATTATTCTTTTATTGTTGTGATGAGGCATCGCGCAGTTTGCGTTTATAGTATATGAATTAGTGAGGAGCGTGTGGATTCACCCCAAAAACTGTTAGACTCACAAGTTTTTCTAACACCTACTCCTACTAGATTTTTGCCCCACCAGTGGCTGAGAGGTTCTGCTCTCGAAGCTGGTAAACAGGAGGTGCTGGGTTCGATCCCAATCGTGCCCGTCGGCCTAATCGTTCGGAGTTTTCGTGGTTTTCTTCGAGCCATGGATTTTCATGCGTAAATGCGTGTTAGGTTCCCTTAGAAAGACCCCCCACGAAGGGCACTCCCCCCTCGGGCCTATATCCCTAGTGTAGGTAATCGGCCGTCAAAAATCAACCAACCGACCAACCTACTAGATTTTACACGAGTTGACAGCATAACTTTTTTTGTTTTTCCACTTTCTTCTTTTGCTGGTGAGTTTCGTTTGTGTTTTTTTTTTTTTCATGTTTTACTGAAATTTAATCATATATATGATGCAATTACCTGTGAAATGAACCATTAGTAAAGTATACTACAGTCGAGTCTCTATATAAAGAAATCCATTGTTCCAGTAAAAAATTCGTTATATAGAGAAATTCGTTATATAGAGAATGAGTAAAAATTCCTATTTAATGCGTAAATTTTGAACAAAAATTACTTTTGAGGTGTTTAATTAAGAATTTGAAATGTTTAACTATAAATATTAACCTAATATTGTATTTCTGAGTTATTTAAACAGTTTCAAAAAAGAGAACAGACGTTTATTTGAAAGCATAAGAAAAATCGCATAAGAAAAACTTGCATTAATTTTTAAGAAATCTGTAATTTTTCGCTGTTTTGATTTCAAAATTGTTACACCCTCGAAAAAATGTTCACACTTTAGCAAGGAATGAAAAATTGTATCGGGAACCTTTGACACTGTTTTAAGAAGTATGTTGGAAGGTGTGTGGGAGGGAGGGGTGGAGATGAATTCGTTGGACTTAAAAGACAAGGAGATTCAAGGTAGAAAAGTAAGATAAAAAACTCAGCACTGAACTATAAATCACTAATCAGTAATGGAAAATTGTTTCCATGTGATTTGGAAGCTTTTTTAAAACAATAAATAAAGAACATTTTATGAAAAAATTCGTTATATGGAGATGGATATTTCGCTATATGGAGACTGTTTTTAATGAGATCATGGGAAAAGGGGACCTTTCCTACTAAAAATTCGTTATATAGAGAAATTCGATGTATGGAGTTTCGTTATAGAGAGACTCGACTGTATTTAAATATGTAATAAATGCATGATAAACATATTGGATACATACATGACAACGAAATACAGGGTGTCCATAATTAAACGACCCTACTTTAAAATTGTCTACAGATAAAACTATTGTTCATAAAGTTACGAAATTTTCTGAACGACATAATAAAGGGATGGGAATTTTTTTAAGCTAAAAAAAATATAAATAAAAATAGTCTAAAATTTCGCCACCAGAGGGCGATTTTTAATAAATTATACATTTAGGATTAAGATAGTTTAGAAATTTTATTTACATGAGGTTCATAATTAATCGACCCTATTTTTACGTTGTCCACAGACGAAACTATTGTTCAGAATGTTGTGACATTTTTTGGAGGACATAATAAAAGTATGGGAATATGCTTGAGCGGAAAAAAAATAATAGGAGGCTGTTTTTTAACGAATTACACATTCAGCATACATTGAAGATAGTTTAACAAATTTTGTTATAAGCAAACAGGGTCTGCATGACTTCCATCATTTTCAGGTACCATCTGGAATCGTAAGATAGCCTGTTCCACAGTTGACCGCAGCATGTTTAGGGAAAAGCTAAGGAAAATGTCGTGAAATGCTGTCTTTAGGGTAAGGTTAAGTTAATAAATAAAATTTCTAAACTATCGTAATGCCAAATGTGTAATTTATTTTTAAAAAAAACGCCCTCTGGTGGGGAAAATTTGAACTACTTTTATTTAAAATAAATAATCATTGTTTAACGTCTGATATACGAGTTAAAAATAATAAATATATTACAAATCATCAGACATACAAGTAAAATTACATAAATACATTTAATACAATTAAAAAGCAAACGTTTCAAGCTAAATTTTAGCCCCTCATCAGTGCAACAAAACATTCAAATGACAGAAAACTATATATCATGTTTACAGTTAAAAATTATTAGCAGTTAAAATTAAATAAAGTATAAAAAAATTTTAAAACAATGCTGAGTATTCAGGAGGAAGTGCACATGATTCATTTATCGGCGACGTTTGCTTACGAGTGAACACACCTTCCAGAAAAACTCTACTTTTAAAGTACGTTTGTAACTACGTTTATCCAAGAGTTAGAAATTTATCAAATTCTAACTCTAGGGTCAAACGAAATGGCTACTGCTACTCCAAACATTCGCCGGAAACTACGTACAGCTCACAAACTGTAGTTTTGCATGTAGTGAGTGTGTATTTAGTTTTGTTGCACTGATGAGGGGCTAAAATTTAGCTTGAAACGTTTGCTTTTTAATTGTATTAAATGTATTTATGTAATTTTACTTGTATGTCTGATGATTTGTAATATATTTATTACTTTTATTTACATTTTTTTTTTTTCAGCCTAAACAAATTCCCACCCCTTTATTATGTCTTTCACCAAATTTCACAACTTTATGATTAATAGTTTTGTCTGTAGACAACTTTAAAGTAGGGTCGTTTAATTATGGACACTCTGTATTTTTATGCGATGCTAAAAACATTTAATTATAAAAATTTCCACAAGATATTTAAAAATGACATACTGAAATTAAATATTTATCTAAGCTTTAATAACAAATGAAACCTAAATTTGTATTATTTTCTTTGAAGATAAAAACACAATTAAAATAAGGACGCGTCAAGATGTTTTTGAAAGTGAAATAATCTTTTCCCATTCCAAGAGACTTTGTGAGGAATTTTTAACTTTCACTTTGATGGCTAAAAGTTGCTACAATATTTCCTGGTTGGAATGTTTAACAGAATTCAAATTGTAAAATTTAATCACATGCTTTGTAAAAAAAAAAAAGACATCAAAACAATATCAACGAAAAGGAATCACGTTTTAATAAAAATAAATCAAGAATTTAAGGGAAAATGACTGCGCAGTAGTAATTAGTTTTCTTTATCAAGTTTAAACAGAAGTTCATCAAAATGTCAGGCACGTATATTTTAATAATTCTAAATGATATTAGTTTGTCGCGGAGCTTTCGGCCCCGTCAGCTAAAAAAGTAGCCACGAGAAAAAAAAAAAAAGTAACAAAGATTTATTTAAAGCAATGATAAGGACGGTTGGCAATGGAGTGAGTAAAATTACACTCACGATGGTAAAACTGTAAGCTGAAACACTAAAATAATCGATGGGAAAATGCTATCCTCAAGAAATTTATCAAATTCTAACTCTAGGGTCAAACGAAATGGCTACTGCTACTCAAAACATTCGCCGGAAACTACGTACAGCTCACAAACTGTAGTTTTGTACTGTAAGCTGTCACTGAAAACACTACTACAATAGGACTAACCTGGGAAACCCGTAGATTCCAACCTTCTTTATTTTAAATATCAAGTTTCAACACCTTACCATGCTTTTGTTATTTTTATTAATATTATTATTTTGAGAAAGAACGACATTTGTTAAAGTGCCCATTTTGAGTAAGAATATAGCCAATTACGCTTTAATAACAATGCAATATATTTACATTTGATATATTATAGGATAAAGGATCCCTTTTCAGCCTTCGGTATGCTATTTCTTTCTCCCAGCAAATAAAATATCGTCTCCAAAAAATAACATTCCGTTGTATAAGCCAGCCGTAAATCAAAGCAGATGTATCACTGTACTGTTAAATACTCTTCAGCATTTTTTAAACTGCTAATCATCGCACATTTTCAGTTTTTATACCGTCTTTTTGGGAGGAAAAAGTACTTTTAAATGCAATTTGTTTGAAAACTGCATCTCCATTTATTTTTGAGATATTAATTTTTGAGATATTAATTTTTTTGTAGTTTTTAGCGTCATTTGTTTAATTTTGGCAACTCAAGTACTCCATTTCTGTAGAAAGTAAAGGAAAAATAGCAATTATACCTTTTTGTTACCCATTTCCCATAAAAACTATAAAAAAAATGTACTTAAAGTATGTGCTATTTTGAAAAAATATAAATGAATGATTTTCAATAAAACATGGAGCTATTATAAACTAAATTTAATTTTAAGTATTTATATTATTACAAAAAAATGAAGGTATATGAATCTTTAGATAGCCGATTTTTTTGTCGAGTTTCCAATGACGATATCTCTTTTTTTTGGATTTGTGTGTTATTCAGCGATAGTGACGTCATACACGTACTTTACAAGGCTAACGAAAAAGATAGGCTACCGCGGTGCATTCCACAAGCCTTTTTTTTTACAGACCGCTAGAGTGATGTGATGCTCTTTTCGTACAACTGCATTGGTGAATTCGAGCATCACGTGACTCCAGAGGTCTGTAAAAAAAGATACGCGTAAAGCACCGCGGTAGCCTGTCTTTTTCGTTAGCCTCGGTACTTTACTGTAGATGTTGTTTAATACTGGATCGCAAATGAGGAATTCTTCAGCGGATGCGGATGACGTCATTTTATATAAAACCAGGCTATCGATAAAGAAAGGCTACCGCGGTGCAGTCCTCATATATTTTCTTACAGACCGTTAGAGTGACGTCATGTTCTTTACGTACACTTGCATTGGTGCATTCGAGCATCACGTGACTCCAGCGGTCTGTAAAAAATTATACGCGTAAAGCACCGCTGTAGCCTTTTTTTTTCGTTAGCCTCGATATAAAATAAAAGCGTTCGTTTTAAGTCTTAAACTGAAATATGTTTTGTACTATATATATATATATACTGAAAAAGCAGAATTCCTGTTTTCTAGTCATTTCATTACAATCGTTATAAACATAATACAAAATATCTCTCTATTCTAAAAAAAAGTAACTACCGCTGTCACCGCCGCCGGTTTTGATTTTTTTGTGACCGGAGGCCTTTCTTCGTTAATATTAACAAAAATAATGCAGACAAAAATATGAAAATCGGTGGTTTTATACAGAAATGTTTCATAAACACGCTGATGCAGACAGTTTTCAAATCGAAGAATTATTTTAAGAGTTATTTAATGCTAAAGTTGGACAAAATCGTTCCACTAAAAAAGTTTTATAGCAGCAAAAACTATACATGGCAGTGTAATCATTTTTAGATCATTTTATGCGTTAGAATTTGCCGGAGTGCAGATTGCATTAATTTTTTTATTTTGACTCATTTTTTCAGGTTTTATTTCTATTTTAAATTCAAATTTTCAGCATTTCTAGAGATATTTTTTACAGATTTCAGAAAATTGTACTAATTTAAACTGTTGCCAACTGTATTAAAAGCGCAAGCAATAATGTTTGCTTCAAATTAAAAATTTATTTATACGTGACTATTATAAACAGGAAAAAAACTTTCAAATTAGAATTAAATAATTACGTATAAAAAGCAGGAACTTATTAAAAATTACGTCATAAAAAGTATACACGTGAATTTTAAAAGAGAAAGGATATTGTAAAATAATAAATTCATTAACATGCGTTAGAAGTCTTAGGAGAAATTACGTCATATTTACGTCACATTATAGTTATTACATAAAATGAACACAAAACAATATTGCAAAAAAGTTTAAATTGAGAAATTGCGCTATACATTTATTTGATATTTTGAGAATTAATTTAAAATGTATCATTTAAAAGAACTTTCTTTTCGCTTTGTTAAAAAATACCAAAGAAACTCTTTACTTAATTCCTTTTATATTAGCTTATTTTGAAATGTTGTTACACGTGTATACGTCATCAAGTTATTTTTATTTCGACGTTTTATTTGTATTTTTATTAATGTTGTACGAATTTATTTGTTCTTTCGTTATTTAAAATAAAAATTATATCAATTTGTATAATTTGGCCAGTGGTTTGGCGATTTATATAATTTGGCGAAATTGGTCGACAGGATAATCAAGTACTACCGCAGCGGATTTGGCGTTAAAATTCCCCAATCAAAGATAAATGAATAGAAATCCGTTTATAGAGAGATCGACACTGTTTTTTAAATTATAATTCAATCTTTCGAAATCTTTTTAAATCCGATCACATTAGCGTGCATTTAGAGTCTGCGGTGTCTGGACGGGGGTTGGCGAGCGTAGCTCGTAGGCGGCCGAGCCCCCTAGTGTAATACAAATATTTACAACTTAAAAATGGAAAAAGTCTAAGATTTATCTTATTTATTTTTTATTCATCAAAGAAATGCAAACGTTATTTATTTAGAAATCGCCTTTAATACTTATTACAAAAGAAAGATTTAGTTCCAAAAAATACCGCAAAATAATCAGGGATTTGATTAAACAATGCTATAAAATAGCGAATATAGCTGGACATTATTTTTACCAAAACTTATTTTACAGACAATATTGAGGTAATGATAAATATTGGTTGTCACAGGATATGACTTTGATGACGTATTTGGTCGAATTTTGGGGGGAACTTCTAACTTGGAACATATTTCTTATCTAGAAATTTCCAGGAATGGAAGTTCTAGAACAAATGGGACACAAAATGAGGACAATATTTTAGAATACTTGAGATGACATTATCAGATTTTCCCGCCAAAAGTTATAAATAGTAGATGTGCCACATTCGAGTTAGTTGAATGGCATACGTTCGGTGATATCCGAGACATCTGCAATACGAGAACTGTAACTTTAGTTTATTTATTTTGATTTAACTGCCTAAGAGGGACTGCTCGGACAAGAAAACGAAGTCTGTGGAAGTGTCCCGCCCGGTCTCCTTCATAGAAGTCTAAAAAACAGTTTTCAGCAGGGGCTGAAGTCGCCGGAAATGGCAACAGTGAGTGGCATTTCCATAAATGCGAGAAATAAACTGGGTCTGCGGCTGGCCCTGCCAGTGATATCGCAACCACCAGAAGAGGACAGGGACTGACTAAAGCTTTTACAGGAGAGGGTCCTCGCTGCCGGAAAACAGATTTCTTACACGACACTGGGAAGTAAAGGCCAACAGTAGGTAGTGGGAGCTAATGGGAAAAATCTCCTGGCGACAAGGGCGCGTTTCTCTGACAGACTGAAACTCTACGCCCGGCAGGGCACAGATTAGAAAAAGTGTGAACCGACAGATTCCCTAGGATAAATTCGAGAGATAGATTAGGTGGTTATATATGTTTTTGAATTTCCTCCTAAGAAGTAGGCGAGAGAGGATATTTATGAGCCAATTTTTAGGAGGGTTTTGAATGTGTCTACAATGAGTCTTTGGGATAGTTTGCATTCTGCTAATTGTTTCATGCCATTTTCATGACTTTTTGAAAATATGAACTATAATATACGCTTCACGCTGCGTTGTTTTGTTAAAGTGCCCTCTTTGAGTAAGAATATGGTACAATTACGCTTTAATAACAATACAATACATTTCCATTTGATAGGGGAAATGTCCCTAATGTCGCACTCCTCATGATCTCGTCAAGTATGTGCTGCTGCCTGGCCGAAACTGGCTCAACTAGTGTCTATCGGCAAGGCGTCAGTCGTATGAGCGCCTTGGTTAAATACGCAGTTGTGTTTAGTGTCTGTTATTTTTTTTTTTGTCAATTTCTCCATACAGTGAAAAATAATTTTCAAAGTAAGAGCTGTTCTTAATTCTTGTAATGTAAATACAATCACATAGTCATGTAGTTTAACTAGATATAGCTGTAAGGCTCTTTCTCTTCTTAGTTTCACTAGTATAGAGTCGGCCGTTTTGCGATGTTTACTTCTTCCAAATATCGCGTCCCTGCTGTTGTCCTAATATCGCACTGTGCGATATTAGGCAAGCAATTTTATTTAAGGATCTAAACTAAATATCAGCTTCTTTATTTATGAAGGAATTTTCAAGATTTTTTTTATGAATGTATTTTCTCTTTGAATTAAAACATATTCCAAGACCATAAATTTGCAGTGGTTGACTCTGCTGAGACTTTTTACCAACAAGAACATCCAGAAGACTGTATCTATCCATCATTGACAAGTCGTCTAGCTGAAACAAGTCAAATTAGACAGGAATAACCCGAGCCTCAGTCAGTATTTAGTGGTCTCGAACCATCTGTAAACAAGAGTGACAAGTTTAATCGAAAACAGTCCAGCTGTGTGTGTGTATCCTCCTCGCCATCACCAAAGTTTTTCCGATGGATATAAGCCCTTTGCCACATCTGAATGAGAAAAATGTTCAAGTAAACAAATAAGGACGTCCAAGTTGCTTAGAAGCGGTTCTGATAAGTACTCCATATGATGTAAAACTTGGTGAAGATCTTGCTAAAAAGAAAAAGACTAAGGTTGCAAAAAAAATTTTCCCGCAAAAAATGCGAAAAATAAAACAAAACAAAACAAAATCATACCTAAGAAGGAATCTATTGGAACGAAGAAAAAAAAGATGAAACGTCAGCCATAATTGTAGACATCCCCAGAATCAGACGAAGATCCTGATCAACCATTGACAGAGTGTCTAGTGACGACGAAGACAGCAAAAAATGATTGTGAATGTCCTTTCTGTAACCAACTTTACTCACTGTAAAAAAAAAAAAAAAAAAAAAATACAGAAATTGTACTGCCAATCGAGACGCCAGTACTATTTCCGTATTTTAACGGAAAATTTTCCCTGTAAATTCCATAAAAACGGATTTTTTTTTTTTAATTTAAGGGGGAAAATGTCCGTTAAAATACGGAAATAGTACTGACATCTCGATTGCCAGTACAATATCCGTATTTTTGTCCGTCTTTTTTTACAGTGCTCAACTGACAGACGTGGAGAGAAATGGATCATTTGTATTAAATGTCGCATTTGGTGTCATGAACAATGAACTACTGATTACAAAACGTATATTTGTGATTTCTGTTTGTACAGCTATAATTTACATTCATCTATACAAATGATAATTTATAGCCTGACTTCTCTGTAAAACATCATAATCCGATAATAAAAATGAGCCCTTTATTAAATATAATAACAATATAAAATGTCCTTTATCCTTCTTTGCCTTCCATATTCCATTTTATGACTACTACAAAAAGTATTCCTAATATCGCCCGGTGCGATATTACGAAAACTTTTTTCCAAATGTCCCAAATGTAACTTTTGCGATTTTATATATTTTTATTTTTTATTATTTGAGTTATTGAACTGGCTGAATGTGGTACGAAGAACCAATAACGCACTAACAAAAATCACGTGAAAGTTATTAGTTAAATTGAAAAATACCAAAAATATATACAGGTGCGCTTGGGGGGGCAAAGATTTTTTGAGGGAAGTTATATAGCTAAGGGTAGGATCCGGGCGTCTAACCCCCCACCCCACGAACGAGAAACGTAAACTGAATCATGCTCACAAAAACAATAAAAACTTTGAATACGGAAACTCAAGAATCAAAGAAATATTTCGTTTTAAACAGGTTTACGTCTTAGCGGGTAAAATTTCAATGTCTTGAATATGCGAAAAGTTTCTTTTTAGACAGGATCCTATTATAGGTTCCATTTTTACAGGTATCCTCAAAGACTGTTAAACCATCCACTCTATAGTATAGATCTGAAAAGAGATGTATCTCTCTATTCTAAAAAAAAGTAACTACCGCTGTCACCGCCGCCGGTTTTGAATTTTTTGTGACCGGAGGTCTTTCTTCGTTAATATTAAGAAAAATAATGTATACAAAAATATGAAAATTGGTAGTAATATACAGAAATGTTTGATAAACACGCTGATGCAGACAGTTTTCAAATCGAAGAATTATTTTAAGAGATATTTAATGCTAAAGTTGGACAAAATCGTTCCACTAAAAAAGTTTTATAGGAGAAAAAACTATACATCGGAATTTAATAATTTTTAGATCATTTTATACGTTATAATTTCCCGGTGTGCAGAATTAATTTATTTTTTTAATTTGACTCATTTTTCGAGGTTTTATTTCTATTTTAAATTCAAATTTTCAGCATTTCGAGAGATATTTTTTACTTATTTCAGAAAATTGTACTAATTTAACCTGTTGCCAACTGTATAAACAACGGAAACAATGTTTGCTTCAAATTAAAAATTTATTTACACGTGACTATTATAAACAGAAAAAAAACTTTCAAATTAGAATTAAATAATTACGTATTTAGGCACGTACGTAGCAAGAACTTATTAAAAATTACTTCATCTATAATTACACGTGAATTTAAACAGAGAAAGGATATTGTAAAATAATAAATTCATTAACATGCGTTAGAAGTCTTAAATAGGAGAAATTACATCACATTTACGTCACATTACACTTATTACGTAAAATGAACAAAAAATAATATTGCAAAACAGTTTAAATTTAAAAATAGCGCGAGACATTTACTTGATATTTTGAGATGAACTTTTCAACTTTTTTTTTTTTTTTTTTTTTTCGGACAGCGGAAATAATATTTCATTTCTAATAAAAGTATTTTCACGTGAATATTAAAAAGGGAAAGAAAAGTTTGGTGAAAATTACGTCAGATTAAAAACGATATATTTAAAATGTCTTATTTAAAAGGACTTTCTTTTCGCTTTGTTAAAAAATACCGGGAGATAAAGACTCTGTTTACTTAATTCATTTTATATTAGATGATTTTGAAATGCCATTATATCTTTTAACAGCAGCTGATTTTTCCGTAAAATTCCCCAATCAAAGAGAAATGAATAGAAACCCGTTTATAGGGAGATCGCCTTTGTTTTTTTAATTATAATTCAATCTTCCAAAATCTTTTTAAAGCCGATCAAATTAGCGTGCTTTTAGAGACTGCAGTGTCTGAACGGGGGGTTGGCGAGCGTAACTAGGGGGCCGATCCCCCTAGTTACAGTAAAACTTGTGAAAACGAAGCCCGTCTATAACAGAATTCTTTCTAGAAGGGAAAAAAAAATCAAATTTCGATGAAAAAATATCATACAATTATACTTGCTAAGACAGGGACCTGTCTAAAATGGAACTTTCTTCTGGTCCCTTTCGACTTCTTTTTTTCAGGTTTTACTACAGGGGCGCCATTTCAAGTTTCCTATGGAAGGACAAGGAAAAATTTTCTTTGTGGAACAGGGAACGTGCAGAATTGCAGAACGTGCAGAAGTGCACAACGTGCAGAAGTGCACAACGTGCAGGACTGCACAAATCTCACAGAAAATGGGAAAATCCCGCACAATAATAATAATAATAATAAAAAAAATCTGCGTGATTTTTCTCCTTAATAACTTTCACGGACATATGGTTATTCTGCGAATTTTTTTAATTTTCGTGAAAGTCCCCGATTTTTTTTCTTTCGAATTCCGCAAAACCAATTCGCCAATCGATCACAGAAAAAAAATCGCGAATTTTGCAAATTTGGAAAAAAAAATCCCCAAATTGTTACGAAAAAAAACGCTCATTTCTCCAAATGACCATGGAAAATATTGCTAATTTCACTAGAGATCGCGAAAAGAAATGCAGATTTTGTCAAATGATTGTACAAATTAAAATATCGAATTTTGTCAAAAGATTGCGCAAAAAATCACGAAAATTTAGTCAAACAATCTAGAGGTATTTCGTGAAACGATCGGGAAATAAGATACAAAATTTTGTGTAACTATCGCGCAAAAAATTAAAAATATTATTAGTCGATGGTAGAAAAAAATAATCACGAATTTTAACAAATGATCCTGAAAAAGAATCGCGAATTTGTCAAAAGATCGCAGAAGCAAACATGGAATTTCTTCAGTTACTCGCAGAAAAATGTTGTGAATTTTGACAAATGGTCGCGAGAAAAAACTAATTTCGATAACGGTTGCAGAAAAAAATCGTGAAGTTCGTGAAACGGTCGCCGAAAAAATCACAAATTTCGTCAGACGATCGCACAAAAAGAATCATGAAGTTCAATCACTCATGAGATAATCAGCCCACGAACATCATAAACAGGTCACGAAATTTGCAACTTTTGTGATCTATAGCGATAAGAAAATTTTCATTAGTGATGATTTTTGCAAGTAACAGGTATAAGGTAAAGCGTTAATTGTTTCGGATTGCATTTTCACTATTTTGAGGTGGGTTCGGGTTAATACTACTTTTCAAAGAAATACTGAATATTTTTCAGAGGAAAAAGCTAGATATTTGAACATTAATGAATACTATACTATATATATCTTCATTTTCCTACATAAAAGGTAAAGTTTATATTAAAGATATAATTCTAGACTTCTTTTACAATAATTGTGTTAAAATATGAATTAATTTTCTTTCATTTCGGGTCGGGTTGCCTTTCAATGGAAAACTTTTTAGCGGTTTTCGTATTTACATGAAATTACAGTCTTGCGTCAGGATAGGTTGACGTATTTTCTTCGTTGTGAGTGAGGTACACTTTAAGTTTTTCGGATTGTGCTTTATCTTTTTCCGTCGAAGTCGGGATGACCTGGTCAAGGGAGTTCTGAATATTTTTCAAATGAAAAACTATAGATTTGACTATTAATGGTGGCCCATAATTGCTGGACCGATAATTACACTTGTTTATTTCCTATTTAATTTACACCCAAAATTGTTAATTTGTCCAAATCATCCTAGCAACCTCATAGTAAATCGGTATATAATTTTATATACCTTAGATAAATTCAAATAACATAAGTGATCGTAATTACGTAATTCTAGTAGAAGAGCAACGCGAATAATTAATAAAATTAAATTATAATCCGCGTAAAACTGTAATTATTAAATTTAATTAATTACGAATAAAATTAAGAGTTTGCGTTGTGATTTATTTAGACGAACTCTTCCACTTATGAATTAAACTAAATTTAAGCTGTAAAAATAAGTTGACACACCTTAAACATTTATCCATTAAATAATTACAGAAACTTTTTAAAACTTGATTAAATATTTTATTTACATTGAACACAACTATATACATATACACATTATATTAATTCAAAAAAAGGAAAGCAACACTTTTGTTTGCTGCTCATTATTACATGTATATTTAATCTTTAAAAAAAAAAAAATGTTTTCGTTTACTCTTATTATTATATATTTTTCTTTTTGCAAAAAAAAAAAATAATTCTCTTTCATTTTTAAAATACCTTAATTATATTTAATTATTGGTTTTGTTGGATCTCAGATTGCTCTCTACCATAAAATATCATAAAAGGATATTTATAATTTCTCATATAATTTAAAGTGGTAAAGAAAAAGATTAAGGTAATACCTTGAATCATATACGGGATGGTGGCCTTTATTCATCAAATTCAGAGCTGTCACGATGCTAAGGATCATATCCAAACATCATCCGGATTCATCTTCTTATCAGAGCGGCGAAATCGGGATGGCGGGATGCATAGCTTCGGACCGCAGTAGAACAATCCATTTTATTTCAACACCAGGAAGACATCATCAATTAGGCTTGCTTAGGCTCACTCCGATATGTCCATCTCGCCTGGGCATTACTAGGGCTCTCCGGATTCATTACATGGGCTTTCAGGATAGCTCCTGCGTCTTCGACATCTTTTTTTAGACTCTCTTTTTCAAACCTTTTTCTTCTTGCACACCAACTCTTGGCAGTGGGTGGAACTATTTGTATAGTCCTCCCTTATTGGATGTGAGAAGATTTTGCATTATCCTTAGATAGACCTATTAGCTAACAATCTGCAAATGGCTCCTTACATATACTTTAATATTATTATATGCCTTAAAGTTTGGGTGGTCCAAAAAGCCATAAATTTATTCCAACACTTTTATTAAGGCCATAAATTTATTCCAACATTTTTATTATTTTACGATTTCTAATTATACACCACTTTCCGCTGGCTTGTCATAAAACGACACCATTGCGTCTGGCTATTGTTGTTATCTGAGATCCGAACTATATTCAACATTATACATTCATTTTACAATAAAACAATTTTTTAAAAATATATATTTAATATTTAAAATCAACTTAATAATTTTTGTATGAACTTAGACTCCTATTTTACTCGAAAATATAATTATTATAATTTTACACTCATAATTATGTTTTATAAAAAAAATTTGTACAAACAGAAATAACAAATTACGCAACTGTATTTTGACTTAACCAACATGGTGCGGGAACATATTATTGTTATATGTTGCCCAGCAATAATAATAACCCATGTGTTCATTTTTGTACATAAGGGATAAAATTATAGACTACTTTATTATAAACGTGTTAAAATATGGAATAATTTTCTTTTACTTTGCTATTTGATGGAAGTCTGCCGGTTTTTGGGTTGAAGAAATTGTTTTGTCAGGTGCGCGCAGGCTCCATTCCTAGGCGTTGAAGAATTTTGAGAGTGTACCATATATAATATGATTTAATAAAGCAAATAATTCAATAATTCGATAACACTGCAATGGTTGCAGTAAATATAATGTGACACTAATAATCCGAAAAAGTAAAAAAGTCGGGTAATTAAGAACTTGAATTATACTCGCCCCTTCAACCCCCCCCCCCACCCCATAAAAAAAATGAAAGAAAGAAAATCTATCTGAAAGAACTCTACTCCTGAATTTCTAGCGATGGGGGCTCTAGTTTTCCATGGTCAAGTTGTACGCAGTTGAGAAGCAATTAATAAAATAAAATATCTCTCATGTATTTTTTAAATTAACCAAAGTACGATATATGTCTCGCCTTAAGAAAGTTCGAATAGGCAGTATTATTTATAATTGTTAATTTCTATGCATAAAGCATTTATTTAATGCATATGTTTTTATTGCAATCAAATCTGATAAATTATTTTAGCGTTTGTGCAATTTTTTAATTTTTGCTTGAGTCTGACAATTGATGGTTGATAAATTTTCTGAATAATCAAATTCTTTGGGGGGGGGGGGGGGGGGCTATTGCCCCACAGCCCTCCTCAAATGGCGCCTCTGAATATATAAAATTTAAAAAGGGGTTGCGATATTACGGACATTACCCCTATACTCTATTAGAAACAGATATATAAATTATGCACACTTCTTCGAATCACAAAAAAGCCTGGTGCCACTTTTCCAGATTAGAATTTTCTAATTTAACATTTAAAATATAGAAGTAAGTTGTAATCGCTCCGCTTAATCGTTAAATTTGTAATGCTATTTCTGTGCTTAACCAAGCTGAAAAATTCTACTAAAAATATTGTGGCAAAACTGTACGCATTCTGTAAATGTTACATTTTAAAGTTGTAAATGCACGAAAATTATTGTTTAATGAATAACGTATAACTAATTTTGAAATGCAAGGAATAACGAATGATTCACTTCTGACATTTCCTTATTTGATTAGTTTTTTTTTTTAAATATACCTCAGAAAACATTTTTAGATTATACAGAAAGAAATAACTTTAACTACTTTCTTCAAATTTACATTTCCTCCAAAATTCAATGAAATGGTGAAATAAAATACATTTTTATAATTTTTCTTAAAACAATATTAATGAAAAAGACGACTTAGTAAGGAGAATCTGTTAGAATTGGAACTGAGAATAATTTTCATCTGAAATACGTATACACAATGATAACATTAACCATCGAGTAATCTTCAAAATTAACTTTATTTGAATATAATAATAATAATAATAAAATCAGGCGATCAAAAAATGCGCGTTTACTATTTTGAGAAGATTCCATTTCCTGTCTTTTAGCCAATCAAAAATTGGGCGAAATGGCATCATCTGGGATACTTAACTTCTATTGATTTTGATTGCGGGCCAGAAGCGAAACCATGGGAATATCGACAGGATAGAATAAATAGAACTGTGAAGCAGAATTTTGAGTTTTACGAAAACTTTCATAACTGCAACTTTAACCGAAAGTAATAAGATTCATATTGCAAGAACATAGCCTCAAAGTAAGTGTTCTTTCTTACCAGTTTCACAGGGTACATATGTATCGTATTAGGATAATTATGTGACAAATTCAAGGAAAGATTAGCTGTTGGAGGTTTGTGTTAGCCAATGTCGTCGTTTTCATTTTGTTGCATAGACATGGCTTAATTTCTAACAAAAAAGTACCGGAACTCTAATTTTCTGCAGTAATAAAAACCTCAGTGCAAGCCCCCCTCTCCCCGTATCCCCCCCCCATATATTTATATCTGATACATTATTTACGAAATTTAAAATAATTTCTTCTTTAGCAAAAAAAAATTTTTAATGTATTTTGACTATATCTTTATTCATTTATATGATGAAATTTAATAAATGAACAGAGCAAAAAGATTAAAATCGGGAGAGGGAAATTTTCAGAAAATCCTATTCGCAAATGATTTATTTGTATCAGCTAGCAAAACAAACACACAGGACTTCGGTGAGCAGTATTTATAAACACTGGTGGGTTCCGACTAATAATTAAATATTCACTAAAAATAAAAAAGTACTGGAGTTGCGTTCCTGTGAGCTTCAGTGCAAATTAAGCACTACGTGAAGCTAATAATTTGATCAGTAAGAATACTTTACAAACACGAAAAAAAGCTATGCGTAAGCATACTATGACCACGAGTAAAAACGACTGATACTTTTGCGGTTAATAGGGGGGGGGGGGGGCATGTTACGTCACATATGCAAGTGTTTTGGTAAGCAATAAGGCAAATTATTGGAGATGGGAGTAACAAGATGATTTAGGATTCGGTATTTCGGAAGCGCTGTTCCCAGGGCTCTGGGGCACTGTATTTATGAGCTACGGTGAATTCCGACCAATATTTAAATAAACAGCAGAAGCAAAGACGTACCAGAGCTAAGCTTCGGTGAGCTCCGGCGCAAATTAAGCACTGCATAGATTTAAGGGAACCAGAAAGGTTTGGGATGACGAAAATTGGCAGATGTTTGATCATCGTTTAAGAACCCTGCAATTAATGTACATTACTTCTTTTTGTATTTATTTATTTATGTTTTATACAAATAAAAAATACTTTTTAAATAGTAAAAAATAATAATAAAAGTTCAATTCTGTACGACAAAATTAATCTAGCAAAACTAGTTCTGCCGCAATTTTTAAGTCCAAGTTCCGTATGTTTTGGGTCTTCATTTCGTTTGCCTCACCAGTGGCCGAGAGGATCTGCTCTGAAACCTGGTAAAGGGAAGGTGCTGGGTTTGAACCCACTCGCACCCGTCTGCCTAATCGTTCGGAGTTTTCCGTGGTTATCTTTGAACCTTGGATAACCTTGAGTAAGTAAGGGTTAGATTCCCTTAGAAAGACCCCCCACGGAGAGCAATCCCCCTCGGGCCTATATTCCTCGTGTAGATAATCGGCCATCATCAATAACACCCCATTTCTTCTTTTTTACTGCTTCACTGCTCGCGATTGTACCTGAAAAAAAAAATAACAAATCAAAAAATACATGAAAAACAATTGATCATATTTTTGCTATAACTTAAAAAATATATATTTGTTTATTTTACAGGCATAGTTCATTGACAATTTAATTTCCTTTATATAAGGGGAAAAAAAATCTGTTAAATTGTTCAAAAGTTACCGTGGCAAAACCGCTGAAAAACAACATTTCGAGATAATTAAGTTTAAAGTTGTGCCTTCGCATGTACCGCCGCCAGTTTGCGCGGCTCAACCTTTCCTGTTGGTACGACGTAGTTTTGGTAATTTTCCTATCGACATTTATCGACAATATTTCCTGTACGACATTTATAAAAATTCAAACATTATATATATAATATAAAAAATGCATTTTTTCGTTATTTCAAACCTTACTGATCCCCTTAAGAAATTTGATAATAGAATTAAACTTATATGAAAAGTTAAAAGAAAAAGGTTTTAAAACCAAATTTATGTGTATTATGAAATTTTAAAATGCGTATTTACAAAACTTATATTAAAAAAATCATTACGCATATTAGTTGATTTTAATGAAATAAAACAAGAACGAAATTTTAACATGCGTATTTACAAAACTTATGTGAAAAAAAAAATCATTAAGTATTAATTAAGTATAATGAAATAAAATAAGAACGAAATTTTAACATGCGTATTTACAAAACTTGTGTGAAAAAAAAATCATTTCGTAATAATTATTTTTAATGAAATAAATTAAGGACATATGTTAAAAAAATATTGTTTTCATTGGGATGAAGCACAAGTGCATTGACATGGCACTAACTTCTTTTATTTTTATTTTATTTTATTTTATATTTATATTCTACTAGGAGGCTCTGCCCCCTGCAAGCTAGGCTCGCCAACCCCCGTTCAGACACTGCAGAATCTAAAAGCACGCTAATCTGATCGCTTTTAAAAAGATTAGAGAAGATTGAATTATATTGAAAAAACCTGTAGCGATCTCTCTGTAAACGGTTTTTCATTCAATTCCCTTTGATTGCAAAAATTTAAGGCCGAATCAGTTACTGTTAAGACATCCAATGGTTGTTTTCGTGTTTGATTTTACAATATGTTGCCTGTTATATCTAAAATCTGTCACCAAAGTATAAGATTAAATGCCAATAATGGTTGATCGTACATGTCACATTCGCTTGACTTTAAGGAAGTGTGTACGTGTATACGTGTATACGTGTTTACGCCATCAAGTGATTTTTATTTCGACGTTTTATTTGTATTTTTATTAATGTTATACTAATTTATTTGTTCTTTCACTATTTAAAATAAAAGTTTTGCAGTTTGTATAATTTGGCGAGTGGGTTGGCGATTTATATAATTTGGCGAAATTGGTCGACGGGAGAAGTAGTACCATTAAAACATTGCTTTGAAGTTGAAATTAAATGTCATGATTTGTTGTATTGTCATATACGCACCGGGTTTGGCGTGCATTTTTTTACGACAATTTGGCAAAGCCTCGTTTTCGAATACCAGTTATATATGTATTTTTAAATTATTTTCTGTTATTTTTAAAATGAAATAACTATAAATAAAAAAAAGTTTAACTAATAACTATAGAACAAAACAATTGATAACATTTTTTGTAAATAAAAAGAAAATAAATTCAAATAAACATTTATTAATAAATAAGCAACAATAGCCGGGTTACAATGTTAGGCAAAATAACGCCATTTTGGCGCCAATTAGGTACAGCGTTGCGTATATGACATCTGTGCCTAATATTTTTCTTTTCGTTTCGTTTAAAAAAAAAAAAAAGAAAGAAGTGAATACCATTTATTTTAAATGTTTCAGTTTTAAATGAAAGTTTTGTATTAAATAAAATGATAATGAAATACAAATTGAATTATGAATAAAAGTAACATGATACATTTCTTAGCATACATTTAAGGGAGGCCAAATTGGTCGCCAAATTAGTTTTAAATAATAAACTTTTCTAAAATATGAAACAAAATATCCGTTATGATTAAAATTTGAGTTGCCATCATTAGAGAAAAGTATATAAAATTAGAAAAAAAAAATTATATTTCGAAAACTAATTCGAATTTAAAAACTCTAATACCAGTTTTGAGATCTGTGGATCAATACGGATTTTTGGTGTTAATTTCATCGCAAAGTATCTCGTATTTAAAAAAAAATCGCCGTAAAACATAATCAGTCGTTTCATAGAATCGTTTCATAAATTCGTTACATTTCAGCCGTTTCATGAAATCCGTTTCATAAATTCGTTTCATTAGGATTTTATATATATAGGATAGATTTAAGATTTAAAAAAAAAAAAAAAAAAAAAAAAAAGATAACCGAAAAATATCTGTGTATAAACTTTACTTCATCCTATTAAGAATTATTCATTTGATGTAAATTAAAAAAAATAAATAAAGTGCATATATTTGATAGTTTATGAGACAAAATACATTAATTTAATACGAGCGTAATAGGGAATTCTAACTGACCTTAATATAAAATATAAGTATTGGAAAAAAGTATGCAAATCGTGACGAGATGCGAAAAGAAATTTACTACGAATTCCCGAACCTTACTACCAACCCTCTGACTATTATTTTTCCCATTATTTCTTTTCATACACAAATATTTGCAATATCGGTGAAATATTAAAGTACAGTAGAACCTCGATTATCCGAAGTAATTGGGACCGACCCTCTTTCGGAAAATCGAAATTTTCGGATAATCGAGAATGCCTTCAATTTTAAGATTAAGGAGAAATATATGCAATATCTCTTATTAAAAATAAAGTAATAGCAAAATAGAAACAAGACTAAATTACCTGAACTTTAATTTTGAAATTAAGTACCTTTTACATATATCACAAGGGTTTGAAAAGATGTTTTGTTTGTCGCAGTTTCGACTGCCTTTGCTATCACGGTGTTTTTTAATATTATTAGTTCACCAGTATCACAGTCTTTCTGCTACTCCAGCTATGCCAAACCTTTTGCGAAACATTCAAAAGCTTCAGAAATGCTAATCTGTTCGTTTACTTCGTTCCACTCCGCAACTTACGGAGCTCCAGTATCCAGTTAAATTCAAAGGAACTCTAAGAAAGGGGATCGAAAATATTTATATGTACTCGTAGTTCGGAAAGGACCGCTTTCAAAAAAAAAAAAAAAAAAAAGCTTTAAAAAGGGATTTCGGTTAACCGAGAGTTTCGGTTAAAAGAGTTTAGAATAAAAGAGGTTCTACTGTATATTAATTTATTTATGAAATGTATTATTAACAAAACTTATTAAAGTTATGCTTTAATAATAATTAAAATACCTTAATAGCTTTCTCCTAAAAATTGAATATCCTAATTGAATATTAATGTAACGTTATTAATTTTAAGATAGGACAAACAAACTCATTATAATCTATGCAATTTCGAGTTACACACAATTAAAATATCCAGAATTCTCTGATAGAAAAAAAGTTCAAGTATTGTTTCGTAAGAACCCATTTTTTCCTCAATAGAAAATAATAAGCATACGAAAGAATTACTGGACGATAAAATAATGCAAAACGTGACAAAAAAAAATATTTCTTTTCATATAGTACAAATATTTGCCGTATATGCAGTAGTGTGAGTGAAATATTGATATGTATTAATTTACTTATGAATTGTATTATTAACAAAACTTATTAAAATTTTGTTTTACCTTTTTTAAAGGGGCGGGATTTTAATAGCATTCCCCTGGAAATTGAATATGCTAATTGAATATTACGACAAACAAGTGGATCATGAAGGTATAATATTATACAGACATACATACATTAAACCCAACTGGAGTGAAAAATTAGCCAGAGCCAGGAATCGAACCCGGGACAACAGTATACAAGACTGCTGCTCTAACCACTGAGCTATTCCGGCCGATACCTGAGTCTGCAATTTCTCACTTAATAAACCATGTTGGGTGAGTCACCAGCCATCAATACGGTAGCCTTGGATGACCGGACAACGATGAATAGATTTTACTATTACATCGATCTACGAAAGTTAATAATAAAACTCACATACTACAATATATATTAAAACTTACATACACACAAATAACGCCTGCATTCAACAGTTAAAGGTAATATAAATATTATACAGACATACATACAATAAATACAATAAACCCAACTGGAGTGAAAAATTAGCCAGAGCCAGGAATCGAACCCTCGACCACAGTATACAAGACTGCTGCTCTAACCACTGAGCTACTCCGACCGATACCTGAATCTGCAATTTCTCAGTAATAAACCATGTTGGGGAAGTCACCGGTGACAGCCTTGGATGACTTTGAAATTGTAGACTCGGGTATCGGCTGGAGTAGCTCAGTGGTTAGGGCAGCAAGCTCTGGCTAATTTTTCACTCCAGTTGGGTTTATTGTATGTATGTCTGTATAATACTTATATATACGTTTAACTGTTGAATGCAGGCGTTATTTGTGTGTATGTAAGTTTTAATATATATTGTAGTATGTGTGTTTTATTATTAAGTGGATTACATTTTACGCAATTTTGCACTAGACACAATTAAAATCTCTGGCAGACTCTGATAGAAAAATGTTCAAGTACACTTTCGTAAGAACCTACATTTTTCTCATAAAATAAGCTTACGAAAGAATTGTTGGACGAAATTTACTTAAATATGCAAATCGGGACGAGAGAAATAATGTAAACTCGTAGACGGTGATGATTATTTATAGTGTTATTTCTTTTCATATACAAATGGTATATTTTCCATATACTTTTCCTTAATTTAGGATGATTTCTTTAGAATTTGAGTCAACAATCTATGCTTCTGGAATACAGCGGAATAGCAGATATTTGGCCAATTTATATATGAAAAGCTCAAATGATAAAGGTGGTAAGTGACAAATCATCATATTGAGAAAACACATTTTGAACCACTTTTATCAACTAAAATTACACTTTTAGGGTTCCGTACTTAAAAAGTAAAATCGGAACCATTATAAGATCACTCCTGTGTCTGTCTGTCCGTCTGTCATAGTCATTTTACTCGTAAACTATGGAACGTGGAAAGTTCAAATTGGGTGAAGTAATAAAGACTATTGACCAGTAGCGCCAACTTTTCAAAAATATTGGGTGATCTCAAAATTTTTTGAGTAAAATAACACCTAATTTTTTCCCCTTAGTGTGAATGTGTGTGAAGAGCGAAAGAGGAGGAGCGAATGACTAAAGATGATAATTCGAAATTAAATTATGTTTTTTCAAAACTATTTTGAGAACGTTAATAAAACCAAATTTCATTTCAGCGATTAATTAATTGAAAAAATAAATTATGAATTAAATCAATTGAAATTGGGTGGGCTCGCGCCCCATGGGCCCATATAAGTTGGCGCCACTGATATTGACCCGCATATTTACAGATTATTAAACATTCACAAATATATTTATGAAAAATGTAGAGGGCTAATTACGCTGCTTGAAAAAAAAATCTTTTCTTTGTATATCGTGTGGGGTATCGTGTGAAAGCTTTCGTAACGCTGCACTGAAAAATACGTTTCTTTTAATTTTAGGTATTAAAGTCGCAGAGATATCGTCGAAAATGTAGTGCAAATATATGCCCCCCCCCCCCCTGTATTTCCGAATCTACTCAAACTAAAATTAAAAATATTAGAGGTAGTAGACGTTAACTTAAACCTTGTAGGAAAATTATACCGATTATCCTAGGTCACATAGTTTTTGACAAGAGCGCATTTTTCTGTTACACAAATTTCGATATGCGGGCATTCAGCAAAAGTGTTGAGGAGCGCTGATGATATCTTTCGTAGCAGAAGTATAAAAGCATTGTTGATAATGATTTTCGAAAAAAATCCTCGGTAATTAGCCGAGATATTAATCCTTAAAGACCTACCGCACAATCTCCACAGATGCACTACATACACTTACAGGTATTCCACCCATCACACTTCAACTAGAATACGAACACGCCAAATCCTCAATCCTACAGCTAAAACGTGACACAGTAATAGATTCTCTTTTTCCAAACGCAACATTGCAATACAAAGTCAGGAGCTGGCAGCTCCACCCGCTGAGGAGACTTCACATTTTCAAGTAAACACAACACGCAACAGCTACACACCTGCCCTTAGTACTACACTCTTCACTGATGGTTCAGGCAGAGAGACTGGCGTGGGCGCAGCCTTCTGCGCCACGGAGGGCACGGTGGTGGTCCATCAGTGGTCTGCAAGGCTAGATGATAATAACTCCGTATTCCAAGCAGAGCTGTTCGCAATACTAAACGCATTAGAGTGGGTGGAATCCCACTCTAGCAATAGTATTATCATCTACAGCGACTGCCTCTCTGGCCTGCAGGCAATACAGGCACAAAGGTCAAAACATCCTCTAGTACTGCAAATCAAACTAAAACTTAAGAATCTCCTACATCGTATCTCACTAGGTCACGTCTTGGCTCACAAAGGTATCTTTGGCAATGAACTAGCAGACAACCTAGCGAAGAAGGCCATACAGAAAGAAATAATAGACACACACCTCCCAGTGCCCCAGTCATACGTCAAAAGGGTCCTTAGAGGAAGGATACTGACGCGATGGCAGGAGCAGTGGGATACCTCAGGCAAGGCAGGCACACATATAAGCTAATTCCTAAAGTTTCTCTCACACTATATAACTTAACACACTACACCACCAGCTTCTTAACAGGACATGGCCCTTTCATGGCATATCTGGACCGCTTCAAGATAAGATCCACTGCCACTTGCTTCTGCGGTGAAGATGGCACTATAAGTCACCCGTACTACAGTTGTACTCTCACACAACGCTGGCACTTGAGGCGTCCAGACATACTGCCAGTCAATTGGCTCCAAAACGTCCTTTCCCGCACCCTCCTACTCAGCAAATTAAAACACATTCACAATTTCCTTACATACTTAACAAACTTAACGTAACCCCTGGTTCTGTTTATCCAGTCTCACTGCCACCGTATCAAGCTTCAAACAGCACCAGAATCCAGTCCTCTTTGTAGGCTCCAGTAAATTCTCCTATCCATCAATGTGTGGTTTCCTAGGATCGCAAGATCCTCTGCTCTTGCTTCTGACCATTCCATCAAGAGATACATCTCCAATGGACACTTGAGTATCTGCTCATGCCATGTTACTTGTGCCACACAAAGCACTACATCTCCAATGGACGCTGAGTATTTGCTCGTGCCATCTTACTTGTGCCACGCAAATCATTACATCTCCAATGGAAGCTTGAGTATTTGCACGTGCCATCTTAATTGTGCCACGCAATTCATTCTTTTCCCTTCCTGCCGCCCCTTGTCCCGAGAGGTGTTCATCCCCCGGCGGCCAGGATCAGTGATGTACTTTTTTTTATTATTATTTATTTTATTTATTTATTTTTTTTATTTAACTAAATTTTTTTTATCACATACAACCTTTATCATCTGAGCACTTCTTTTAACGAAGTTCTTATTCTTGACTTTTCCTCCAATAAAAAATTTAGATAGGAGGTCATGAAAAGAAATAACTCTATAAATAATCATAAGAATAAAATGGAGTTTATTTGCTGCTTCTTTTAATTATTATCATACATTAACTGAACTGGGAAATCTATTCAATGTTGCTAATTTCCTCTTGAAAATATGAACAAGAACAAAACGAGTTGTATAGATTCGACAATTATACATTTTATTTAAAAATATGTTAAAGCTTTACTGGTAGTATACTGCAGACATTTATATAACTAGCTGAAAATTCATTACTTTATAAATAAATTAAATGGATACTCCTTTGAACTAGTTTAAACTTAAACAAGAACGAAAAATAATGTGTGCGGCATAGATTATGAAACACTTTCCAATACTATAACAAAACTTTACAGTTTAGTAAGGTGAAAGGTGATATCTAAATGAACAATTTGGAAATCGCACAATGCAGCTAACGGTTGAACCACTGTTGGCCTTTGTTGGCAGATAGTTCTTTGGCAGATGAAATGGCCAGGCGGAGATTTCTCACAAAGGACCACCGTGTGACAACAATTAGTCAAAGTCGGTCCCACCATTTTATAATACTTGGGTACTCATGTTTTTACTGCTATGAACTAAGCATACGAAAACAATTAACGCCCTCATTAAAATGGCCGTTTTGGTGAAAAGTTTCGATTTTTGTTTTATTGCTTTATTTGAAAGAGCAATCTTTAAAGCTGCGTTTGGACTATCCTGCAAAAGATCGTCTGGAAAAAGCCATAAATTTTATCTTTGAAGTAAGGAGGAGTATATACTTTTCTACGGGATTTTCTCCCCAAACAACAGTCATAAAACTGTCAACGTGGACTGGCGTCCAGTTTCGTCATGAAACTCCCTATCCTTGTCCTGCAAAACCAATTAGCCATCAAATGCTCCGACTACCGGGAACAAATGTGCCGAAGTGTGACTGCAAGATACTAGATGGTGCGTACGCAGCCTTAAGGTTCCAAATCTGTTTTACTTTTATTCCTACATTACTAGAAAATGAGTTATGGCCAATTTAACAAATAGGAAGTATTGGGTCAATTACCGGAAGTGAGCAGAGAGACCAGGAGAAATGTAAACAGTGTCTTTCTAACTCTACTATATTCAACTCGTACTCAACACAACTGTACTGTATTCAACTCCTATTCAACACAACTCTACTGTATTCAACTCCTATTCAACACAACACTACTGTATTCAACTTCTATTCAACACAACTCTACTCCATTCAACACAACTCTACTGTATTCAGCTCCTATTCAACACAAATCTATTGTATACAACTCCTATTCAACACAACTCTGCTGTATTCAACTCCAATTCAACACAACTGTACTGTATTCAACAAAAACATTAATAAACAATTGACAATTTTAGATTAATTTTATAGTTAAGAAATAATACAGATAAGCAGTGGCGCCAACTTATATGAGCAAAAGGGCCGCGAGCCCACCCAATAATTTGATCTCCCCGCCCACCCAATTTCAACTGATTCATTTTTTAAATTATTTAATTGCTGAAATGAAATTTGGTTTTATTAACGTTCTCAAAATAGTTTTGTTTGAAAAATAGTAAGGACAAAAATTTTACGTAAAGGAACACTGAAAACCTTGTCAACGGATGTATGGTTAAATTTCTCACGAAATCAAATTTCCTGCATATTTTGCCATCTGTTTTGATGTCTTGAATTGATAAATCTCTTGCTGACTGAATGTATGCTTTTCTTGACATTTAGTTTTTTGCACTTTCAATAGTTAGCAATTCCAATGTTATTTAAAATAAATATTAATGTATTTATAAAAAAGAACTTATAAGAATATAATCTAATAACATTATTTATAAAATTAATTAAATTATAATAATTTTAAAAATTGCTTAGAAAAACATAATTTAATTTCGAATTATCACCTTTAGTGATTTGCTCCTCCCCACTTTCTCCCTCTCTCCACACACATACACACTAAGGGAAAAATTATATGTGTTATTTTACTCAAAATTTATTCAGCCCACCCAATATTTTTGAAAAGTTGGCGCTACTGCAGATAACAAATCTTTAAATGCGATTTCTGGAAAATCAATCTTTCCATTATTTCCAAGTACGGTAAACTTCATCACAAAAAAAATCTTTAAACATATATAAGTGAAATTTTGTCAGAATGCTTTCCTTTGTTAATCACTATGTTCTGAACTAGAATCAAAGCTCTGAGTAATAATGTAATTGTTTTATAGGTACTCAAAAAAAAATTGGTAATTTTTTAATAAAAAATATGTATTTTTTGACATATTTTGAAGTATTTCAGTTAATTTTGAAGATAATGTAAAACGCCTTGTTCAGTGCACGGGTAAGTGCAATAGTAGTATATAGTGCAAAGGAAACTGAAATATATTTAGATGAATTGAGTGTACGCTGTCTGGTGTAGATATGTATTTTTTGACATATTTTGAAGTATTTCAGTTAATTTTGAAGATAATGTAAAACGCCTTGTTCAGTGCACGGGTAAGTGCAATAGTAGTATATAGTGCAAAGGAAACTGAAATATATTTAGATGAATTGAGTGTACGCTGTCTGGTGTAGGCATGAAATTTTGCTTGAAAAAATAGCAAAAGAACCTTAATTTTTACTTGCTTCTATCTTTACAAGAAGAAAGTATCGGATTCGTGAAAAAATTCGACTTCCGGTTTTAAATGGATTTATACGTTTTAGAATGCCCAGAACACGATTTGATGGTTTTTAGAAAATGTCTGTCTGTGAGTCTGTCTGTCACTCTGTCACTCTGTCACCCTGTGAGTCTGTATGTGACACACATTTTGTGGGCGCTCTATCTCAAGAACTAATGCACGGAATTTCACAAAACTTCATATTTAATTAGACCTTCATATAAACTGGACCTGATTAGTTTTTGGTGAAAATCTCCCAACAGGTGGCGCTGCTACGCGGCATTTTTCACGATTTCTGCAATAGCTATATCTCAAGAACTACTGAACGGATTTTCATAAAACTTCAGATTCAGTTAGTCCAGGATATAGTTTGGAGCTGATAACTTTTTTGTGAAAATCGCCCAACAGGTGGCGCTGGTATACTGCATTGTTCATGATTAACGCAATAGTGTAAGAAAGAAAGAATGCACGAATTTTCATCAAACTTCAGATTCAGTTAGTCCCTGATATAAATTAGTGCTGTTTAATTTTTGGTGTAAATCGCTCAACAGGTGGCACTGCTGTGCTGCATTTTTCACGATTTCCACAAGAGCTGTATCTCAAGAACTATTGCACAGATTTTCATCAAACTTCAGATTTAGTTAGTCCTTGACATGAATTGACGTATAAATTACTGCTGTTTAACTTTTGATGTAAATCGCTCAACAGGTGGCGCTGCTATGCTGTATTTTTGCGATTTCTGCAATAGCTTTATCTCAAGAACTAATGCTTGGATTTTCAACAAACTTCAGATTCAGGTATACCTTGATATCGTTTAGTGCTGTTTACTTTTGGTGTAAATAGCTCAACAGGTGGCGCTGCTATGCTGCATTTTTTCAGAACTTCTTCTATAGCTCTATCTCAAGAACTAATGCGCGAATTTTCATCCAACTTCAAATTCAGATATACTTTGATATGAATTGATGCTAAATCGTTGTTATTTCTTGTACTATTTAAATGATTTAATTGACGTGATTTATATAGAAGAAAGTTTTGTGATGGCCACAACATACTAGTTAAAAATGTTATAAAGATATTGCTAGGATTTTATGTTTTTTCATCATTCTGTATGACAATTGAACTAAAAATATGTGTTTTTACTCAATATTGTACATTATTTTTAAGCGCTCCGAACGTAGGTAGATATCTTACATACGTAAGTTATGACATTAAATACAACAGGAAAAATAACTTAATAGACTCTGATGATTATTTATAGCGTATTGCTTTTCTTTCAAGAAATATGCAACTTGCCATTTTCACGGCATTACCGCATCCAACGAAAGAGACAGGCTGCAATACTCTCCCTGCTCTTGGTTGTCACATGATCAAGGAAGGCCGTTTCCAATAACTGTAAAACTGCTATGTGTTCAAGATAAGTAGAAAAGCAACCAAGATCTTTGGAATGCCTTCTTTGATTACGGATACAGGCATCCTCTGATTTACATAAGCAATGCGTTCCGAAAACTTTTACGTAACTTGAATTTCACTTAAGTCGAATTTGTAAATGGATTAGATAAAATTTCGTAAGAAACTGCAATAATATGTATAGAATATAAATATTAACTATAAGAACGGCGATAATTTTTAAAGTCTTAGAATTTAGTACAGTACCTTATTTATGAATATAATATATATATATATAAATTATATGCACAGTATTATTTTATAAATAAAGTATCATGCAGTAGTATTTACTCGGATATAAACTATAAAAGTGTGAAAAAATAAAAAAACAAACTGAAACAACACTTTTGGAATAAAAAACCTCTTTTGGAATGCGGGATTTATAAATTTAACATTGATGAATTAATTTAAACAATTTTCAATCTACACCAAACGAACAGGTGAAGCTAGAAGAAAAAATACACTCGTTCCTATTCATCTAAACTTTAAAATTAGCTTTCGTTATGGTTTGAATTCAGCTAACATAATTGCTACGGTTGAACCTCATAATTTTGTCTCGTTTTAATTAGATTTGAGTTTGTTTTGTTAAAGATTTGATTGTATATCCTAATAAAAATATAACTCTCGCTAATATATAAAACTATATTACTATATTATGGTTGTGGTTTTTATCTGTATATGGTATTCATAAAATAATTATCAAAAGTATGCAAATGCATATCAAACGCACTAGTGTGTTCATAAATGTAATTTTCGAGATCTATTACGTAACTGCGAATTTACATGAGTCGCGTAATACGTAAGTCGAGGGATGCCTGTTTTGGAAGCAATTATGTTAGCTGAATTCAAATCATAACGAAAGCTAATTTTAAAGTTTAGATGAAGAGGAACCAGTGTATTTTTTCTTCCAGCTTCACCTGTTCGTTTGGTGTAGATTGAAAATTGTTTAAATTAATTCATCAATGCCCATTCAAACGATGTTTATTGGTGTATTTATCAAATGTGTTATTATCGAAACTGCGAAATCCTATGTTAACCTATGCGAAAATTTAAATACATGATTACTCATTATCGAATATAATTATTGAAATAAAGTTTGCACCATAGGAAATTAGACGTCAGATGACGACGAAGTGTGTTTTTAAAAATTGCCTCCTTCAATTTTAAGGGACTGGGACGTTTGCGATAACTAAGAAGTTGGAAATTCAGCCTATTCTTTTAAAGCCCATATCTCGTTCATATATGCATGAATCACTATGATTTTTTTTAAACTACTTTAGTAAGAACTTTATAAATATTTTAACATAAAAAAAACTATTATTTGAGCTTAAAGATAAATTTAAAATAACAATATAAACAAACATACCTTTCCCTCGTGAAAGTTTCGAGGTATTGGCACTTTGGTGCATTTTTTTTTTTTTTTTTTTTTTACTAATGAAAAACTTATTTTAAAATCTTGTGTGACGATAAAAAGTACTTTATTTTATTTACTGAATTTATTTTAATCTTGATTACATATTCTCAAAAAATTTTAAGAAAGGATAGATTTCATAAAATACACAATATGAACTCACTGTTTTACTTAAAAGGCGACTAAAATAATAAAATGGATGTTACAAGTTAAAAATATACATTTTATTTAAAAACTTCTTAGTACTTTCAGGCTGTACCAATCCCGTCATCAGAGAATATTAAGTAATTACTTTTTGTTTATACAAATGCATAACTTCGTTTTGAAAACGAGTGAGCCAATAATTATTAGAGTTGAAAGTAGAAGTAGCAGTTTCTTGGATTGAACTTAATTAGAGAAAATATATATATTTATTATTAACTGCATTTGCATTTATTTTATTACTTCACTTTGTTCTCATACGTCACTTTCATTTTAAATGTGTTGCTGGATAGTCGAAGTAGCAGTGTTTCAGATTAAATTTGGGTAGAAGAAATATTTAACTGCCGTACTACAAACTTTAATACGTCACTTTGTCTTATGATTTTATTTGATAAATTTCACTTATCAGAAATAAGCATATTTTTATTATTTATATATTCCCATTTGCAAAAATACCCTAAGGCTTAAAAATAAAAAAAAAATAGGTTCATAAGATGCAATAACACTTACTCTATCCTATTTTTAAATTACAGAGAAGTACTTGCAACAGATTTCGCACGAACCATTACATGAAAAAAATTCACATTTTGAGAAAAATGCAAAAAACACTCGTCCCTTTCAATGTGATTTAAATGCTTGTTTACATTTTTAAGCTGGTAATAATCAGTGTTAGAGAGCTAAAAGGTACATAAACTATATGTATATTTGTAATCTGCAGAATCTGCTCTATTTTCTAAGATACAATTTGTAAAATCGATTTTTTAAAGGTATTTGACGTCCCAGCCCCCTTAAATATTTTAAAGAATATGATAAAATTTCATCAAATGGAAATTTCCAATAAATGAAAGTTAAAATTCTAGTGCAAAATTCTCCTTGAGTTAAATAATTAAAATTCCTATAAACAGCACAAATAAATATACTAAAATTACTTGCAGGTGCATACATATAATGTAAAATTATTTAAAATACATTAAAATATCTTAAAATACATTAAAAACCATAAAAAAAAAACCCCACAAAACGTTTTCATCCATTACACAGCCGTCATCAGTGAGGATTTAAACCTTGTTATTATTTTTCTCTGCGCTTATTCGGCATCTATCTGACATACAACCTTTAAATTACAATGATTCCTTCTAGACAATTCTCGAATAAGCGCAAAGGAAAATAATAACAACATTTAAATCCCCACTAATGACGACAGTGTAATGGCTGAAAACGTTTTGTGTTTTTTTAATGGTTTTTAATGTATTTTAGGAAATTTCCAAGTTTATAGGGTTTTTAAAGTACTTAAAATTTTGGAAGACATTTATTTATTTATTTTTTTTTTTAAATCGGCATCTGACCTCTACTTTCTGGTGGTGAAAACTTTATTTTGCTCATTATATTAGGTAAAATCATGTATTTAAGTTTTCAGTAGGTTAACATGAGATTTCCTGACCTGGGTGTGAGGCTGCTCTTAATCTTATATTTTTTATTTTTGTAAAATCACCGAGACTTATGGAAACGTCCATTCGTTACTCTTGTGATAATTAAGAGCAAATTTTCATATATAATTCCAATTATTTTATTACAAAATATAATTAAGATAAAAATTGATATAACCAGCTAAATACCACCGTGTTCCACACACAAACATATATCTAATTTGTAACAAAAGCATTTTACTTATGTATATATTAAATGACTCTTGTGACACTCTGGTCACAAGAGTAACAAAATTTTGATTGATTATATAGACAAGGGAAATGCTTTTTGTTACAAATTAGATATATTTTATGCGAGTGGATCATAATTGTATTTAACTGGTTATATCAATTTTTGTTTTAATTATATTTTGTAATAAAATAATTGGAATTATATATGAAAATTTGCTCTTAATTATCACAAGAGTAACGAATGGACGTTCTCTTATCAGTTATTTGTCGCATGAAAACTAAATATTCAAATTGAATATTAATGTGTAACATTAATTAACCCCTTCGGGACGAGCGACATGACGTGCCGCATGAACGTGCCGCATGAAGCGCTCAGGATCCTTGTTTTTCCTCACCAGTAAAATTTTACTGTAAAATTTGTCTTATTTAACAGCGCATTTTCTCGGTTCAAGAAGACACAAATTTCTGTTTTAAAAAACGGTGACAAAAGATTAAAAATTTCGTAAAAGACTCCCGTCCCGAAGGGGTTAAAAGAAACGACAAATAGATTATATTTTAGCTAATTTTTAATCATCCAGAATTAAAATTTCTAGTAGACTCTCCTAGGAAAAAAAAAAAAAGTCCAAGTATGAGTTTCATAAGCACTTGGGTTTTCCCGACATAAAATAAATATATGAAAAAAATATTGGACGAAAACCAGTTAAGTATGCAAATCGTCACGAGAAAATACCTTAATACGAACTCGTAGACTGACTCTGATGATTATTTATGTAGTGATATTTTTTTTCGTGACCTTGTTTCAATTTTTTTTATTCATTATTATTATTGAGGAAAGGTCAGGAATTAGAGATTCATGAAATATTCATGGGAAGAAATTCTGTTGTTTCGCTCTCACTTCGTCTCTTCTTCATGACACAAAATCTTTCTTTCATTGTTTCTGATCATGTTTTGCTTCTTATATACTTCAAGTTATCTCCGGTATATATATAAGATGCAAATGGAAATTTCATTCCGAACGCTTTTAACTCGCGTTCTACTAAACGGAATTTTGTGAGATTCATATTGTCAGTTAGGTAATTGTTGGGTGTGTGTGTTGTTTATGACGGCAAATTATCTACATGAGGAATATGGGCCCGAAGAGATAGGGTGCTCTCAGTGGGGGTCTTTTTTATGGAACCTAAACCGTATTTACGCAAGGAAATCAAAGGTTCGAAGAACACCACTGAAAACTATGAACGATTAGTCCGACGGGCGCGATTGGGTTCCAACTCACCACCTCCGCTCTACAAGCTTCGAGAGAAGAACCTCTCGGCCACGATAATTGTTGGGGGGGGGGGGGGGAGGTTTTAAAGTATAACACAACAGAGAACTGTTGCTTAGTTATAGAGCTATGGAGAAAGTTCTGTAATTAAATCAAATAGATTTTGAATAGTAATTTCATTCCGAACACTTATAAGTCCGGTTCTGCTAAACTGATTCTTATGGGTCTTAAATTGTCAGATAGGTAGTTTTAAGGGCGAAGGTTTGAGTGATTAACGCATCGCTGTACATTACGTTTATAACTCACGTTCTGCTAAACGGAATTTTGTGAGACTCACATTGTCATTTAGTTAATTGTTGGGGGGAAGGTTTTAGTGCACAACACATCGTTCTCTGTTGCTTAGTTACAGAACTATGGGGAAAGATCTATAATTAAATCAACTCGATTTTGAATGATAATTTCATTCCGAACGCTTATAACTCAGGTTCTGCTAAACAGATTTTTATGGGTCTTACATTGTCAGATAGGTAGTTTTAAGGGCGAAAGTTTGAGTGATTAACGCATCTTTGTACATTACGCTTATAACTCACGTTCTGCTAAACGGAATTTTGTGATACTCACATTTTCATTTATGTAATTGTTGGGTGGAGGAGTTGAGGTTTTATTGTATAACACATCGTTATACGTTTCTTAGTTATAGAGCTATGGGAGAAAGTTCTATAACTAAACCAACTCGATTTTGAATGGGAATTTCATTCGAACGCTTATAACTCAGGTTCTACTAAACGGATTTTTATGGGTCTTACATTGTCAATTAGGTAATTTTGGGTGGAAGGTTTGAGCGTTTAAAACATCATTCTATGTTGGTTAGTTGTAGAGCTATGGGAGAAAGCTCTATTATTAAAGCAACTCGATTTTGAATGGGCATTTCATTCGAACGCTTATAACTCAGGTTCTACTAAACAGATTTTTATGGGTCTTATATTGTCAATTAGGTAATTTAGGGGGGAAAGTTTGAGTGTTTGAAACATCGTTCTACGTTGGTTAGTTGCAGAGCTATGGGAGAAAGTTCTATTATTAATGCAACTCGATTTTGAATGGGCATTTCATTCGAACACTTATAACTCAGGTTCTACTAAATGGATTTTTTTATGGGTCTTACATTGTCAATTAGGTAATTTAGGGGGGAAAGTTTGATTGTTTGAAACATCGTTCTACGTTGGTTAGTTGTAGAGGTATGGGAGAAAGTTCTATAATTAGACGAAACGGACTATGAAAGATTAGCTTTTAAAAAAAAGTTCTATTGAATGGATTTGTGGAATTTGTATGGATTTTGAATGGGAGTTGTATTATTAATTAGATAACTTATGCAAAAGAAAAATGTAACAATTATACGTAAAATTATCATTCCGAATTGCAAAGTACATTCTACCAGAGCAGAGCAGCGAGCAAAAGCTAGTTTAGTAATGCAGTTGAACACTGTTTATATATTTTTACCGAGATCGAAGAAATATAACGTAAATTATTCAAAAACACGAACATTTTAATTTTCGTGAGTAACTTAAAAGCGGTTATTGTATAATTTCGAACGTGGTTATACCCTATTTTCGTAGATTAAAAATCATTCGTCTTTTTTATAGTGTCCTTAAAAATCTGTTGCTTTTCAAGACATTTCTGCTGTGATATTCTATTAGCTAATCCATGAATTAATAATCAAACAGGCACATTGCTCTATAGTTAATTCAGTAAAATTCCATATTCCTGTCGTAATTAATCTCTACATCGTGTAGAATTAAGAAAACATTAAGAATAACAAACAATAACAATAAAAATCTAAACTAGTAAATCTGCAGATCAAGAGCCTCAACGTATCTCTGCAACTCATTGTTTTTATCAAACTTTGCGTAATATTAATCTTTCTACAAAAACAAAATTTAAACTATTTAAATTACACAAACATTTATAAAAGGAAAAAAATATTTCGATGGTTTCAGACATTAAAAGCGTTAAATTAAACACGTTGTTATGTAAGGATATTCTGAAATTCTCACGAGCTACTTATTCTAGTAATTTTTATATAATAAAGCAAATTTCTTCAGGGGGGCTCTGCCCCCCTGAACCCCCCGTTGTGTAATTTATTTTGCATTTGTAATTTTCTACTGATTGAGTTAATGATTACCCTATATCTTAGATTTATTTTTACACTGCGATTTATAAGGATGAGCAATAATTCGGTCAAGCATTTTACGTTATCCTAATATCCATACAGCAGTATTTACTTGCCTGCTAACCACAAATACCTGTATCTAATGGATAAAGAACTTTTGGAAATGTAAACTGAAACATCTAATTTAGAAATCTAATACCTTTATAAATTTTGTTTATAAAAAAATAATTTTGATTACCATTCTGCAATATTTATATCTAAGATCTAATCTAAATATCAAAAAATGTACTCGATAGCATTAACTTACTAAAATCACCCTAAAGTAGGGGGGCTTCTAAACCTAACAGTTAATAATTCATCATCGTTAAATAGATAAACATGATTTGGCGCCTTTAAGTATTTTTTGTGATTTTCTTTTAATAGTATCTACATTTAATTTAAAATCGTGATGTTACAAATACCGTTGAAATTTGACGCAAACCTATGTTCAGGTCAAATTACGAAAGGTTAACTAACATTTCATTTCCCTTAGCCGGACTTTCTGTTTCATTTTTCGTAATAAGGATTATTTTAATAATTTAATTTATTTTACACTCTACAAGCTGTTACACGGACGTTGTTCACGTAGCATTAAAATAGAGATAAATGCATTAAGTAAAACATTTCACTCCCCACCAGGCATACCAAGTCTCAAGCTTTTTTCACATCACTATTATCTTAGAGAAAATGTTCTTTTAAATCGCGCAAATGTTTCAATTAAATAAAGTAACATTTTCTGTATTAAAATACCGGTATCCAGAACGCCGGAGGCTTGGCAGCTCTGCTCCTCTTAATAAAAACATATATGATTAACCAACACTTTATCACATTTTATAGGAGACAATACGGAATTTCTTATTTGTATGGCCTTACATATATCTCAGTCATAAAAATGTAAAATTTTGTGCCAATTAATGCACGCAATTGCGAAAATGAAATCGCAAAGAATGAGAAAAGGAAGGCTAAGTAAAATCGTGTAAATCGAGGAATCTTTCTTCGTAGTGCTGGGAAAATACTGCTACAAAAACTATTTTAGGTGGTATTTGGTGTGAAATGT
This sequence comes from Maratus speciosus, assembly GCA_963932465.1. Classification (NCBI taxonomy): domain Eukaryota; kingdom Metazoa; phylum Arthropoda; class Arachnida; order Araneae; family Salticidae; genus Maratus; species Maratus speciosus. The sequence goes on from OZ010794.1 coordinate 414,192,530, forward strand.
TTATATGTATTCATTCCTGTCCTATATATCCTTTTTTTTATTTTTTATTTGCTTATTCCATTTTTCGTTTGCACGTGAAAATCTTACAAATTAAAATTAACTCTTTGGGAGAAATTGTTATTCATTTTTTTTTTGGCAACAATAAAGTTTATAAAATTTAACAGAATAATGTCAGTTTATTCTGTATGAAAATAACGAACTTTTTCATTTATAATCAAATAGTTGAATAAATAAATGAAAATATTATTCTATATAGTATATAAATACTATTTTCATTTCTGCGTTTAAATAAATCTATATGCAAATATATATACAAAGGCATTCATTAATTCATTCCTTTTGCTTTGATTTGACTTCGAAAAACCATACATACTTTCACATTTATGATATTTTTAGATGAGATGATGTTGCTACGCAACGGTTAAAAGAAAAATTGAAATATAAGTAAATTCATAAAATAAAATGTTTTATATTATTCGAACACATGTATAAAATTCTATCATAAGTTATACACCTAATTTAAAAGCTCTGACAAATGTTTTGACAAAACTGCAAACTAATAAGAATAATTTAATACTCTTATTTAAAAATTTCAGCATCCAAAATTTACCATTTAAATCTATTATTCATATGAGCGATTTCTTTCAACAAATGAAAATTTGAAAATCGTCTGACTTCCCATAGAAAAGCATTATATCACAAAATAAAATGTTCTGTATATTCCGAACGAATGAACCAAATTTAACCCAAAACTATACAGCTAAATCCGGGGAGCTCATCAACATGCCCAGGGAATTTCAAGCCGATCGGATGCTTTTTGCGGCAGTTATCGCGGAACAGACAGACAGACTAACAGACAGACAGACTAACGGAAACCAAAACTTTTCGTGTCTCCACAGTAAGCCTTCACTGACGTTTCGGCAATTATGCAGGAATATTACTGGATAAAGCTAAAGATCTATCTAGAGCTAATGATCTACTTAAAACTAATGATCTTAATAAAATCATAAGACGAAATGCAATACTTCACCTTGATTTAATCATAAATTACATGAACTTTAAAAAGCTCACTGTTTTACTTAAACGGCGACTAAATAACAAAATAGATGTTACAAGTTAAAAAATATACATTTTATTTAAAACTTTTTAGTACTTTCGGCCCACATTTCCCCGAGGCCATCATCAGAGAATATTTTAATAACTGATTGCTGTTCATTTATACAAATACGTTACTGTACGAACTTTAAAAAGCTCACTGTTTTACTTAAACGGCGACTAAAATAACAAAATAGATGTTACAAGTTAAAAATATACATTTTATTTAAAACTTCTTAGTCCTTTCGGCTTGCAGTTCCCCGAGGCCATCATCAGAGAATATTTTAATAACTGATTGCTCTTCATTTATACAAATACCTTACTATGTGAACTTTAAAAACTGCTTAAAAAAAAAAAAAAAAAACAGATGTTACAAGGGAAAAATATACATTTTATTTAAAACTTCTTAGTACTTTTGGCAGCATTTCCCCGAATCCATCATCAGATAATATTTTAATAACTAATTGCTGTTCATTTTTCAAAACGAAGTAAAGTATTTGTATAAATGAACAGCAATTGTTAATGAAAATATTATCTGATGATGGCCTCGGGGAAATGCAGGCCGAAAGTACTAAGAAGTTTTAAACAAAATGTATATTTTTAACTTGTAACATCTATTTTATTATTTTAGTCGCCTTTTAAGAAAAGCAGCGGGATTTTTAAAGTTCATATAGCGTATATTATAATGATCTGAATTTTATTATTACAGGAGTTTCATAGAGTGAAAGACTCCATCTTCCATTGTCGATATGTTTAATATGATTGCTTAGTTCTTTTACATTCCACAAAATATTAATTCATCGAAGAATAGAAAGCATGTTGCATCAAAATGCAATGAATTTTATTTGGTCCAGTTTACAGGGTTTCAATTAAATTAATGAATCAATTACTATTTATTGCAAACACACAATCAAAGAGTAATTAAAATAGAAACAACTAAAACAAGTTGAGAATTGCACGTCAAACGTGGCAAATACGTTCGTACTATAACTAGTTTCAAAAATATTTTTTGCACCGCATATTGTACTGAATGCATATTTTAGTGCACTTCATAAGTGCATATCCATTTCATTCTGTTCGAAAGGCTCTAACATCATTAAAATGCACTTGGAATATTTTTTTTTCATTGGCCGTAATGTAACGGAAAACTTTTAACTGTCCCTGTAATTAAACTATATATCTGATTTTCATAAAATTTGAAATGACTCGACAAAATTTTTCAACAATTATATATTTAAAATTTCAGACCATTCGGTTGGGTAGTTTTTGCTCTGTTATACACGGACAGACAGAGAGACGGACAGACAGACAGATGGACAGACAGACGGACTGAACGACGACTATAGGGGCTACGTATTTATATAATTACGAAGGTACCTAAAAACTGTACAGCAAAGATACGCAAGTTTATTGCATATTAACATTATTATGTTTTGTTAGTTATGAACATTTGAAATTTTTATAGGTTTATTAAACAACATGTATAAATCCTTATTAACTATTTTATGTTTCATTTTATAAATAGTTTTTATCCTATATATAGAATGATTGTAGATTTACAAAACAAACGCATAAAAATTATGATTAAAAACTTCTGCATATTGCTGTTTTATGAATTATTAGTTGCAGATAGGGGAGCTAGGGGATGTATGGGACAAGGGATGGATGGGACATTCTCAATATTTCAGGCAATAAACATTTATTTTAAATTGCTTCCTAACCCCATATACCTCTACCACAGTGTGCTTCAGAACTAAAAGTAGGACCACATTGCTGTTTTCATTTTCCTTCAAAGTTGCATTTTCTGAAATCTCTGCTTAAAAGTAAGTTTTTTTTTACATTTGAAGATGTGAAATATCTTATACAATATAAAAAATTAAGCTATGTTGTAGTTATTTATTTTAAGGTTCAATATCAATAATTAAAATGAATGAATAGTAACCATTGTGACAAAATAATTTTTGAGGTAAAATGGCTGAGAAGGGATATTATGCATCATGGGGATGATTGGGACATTTCAAATGGGGATGAATGGGACATTCCCACTCCTCCCTAGAGATGTTGAAAATTTTATTTATTAATTAAATAGTATTATATAGGATGATAAATCAATAATTTACGTCAATTAATAGTATTAAATAGTATTATATGAGTTGTTATTGTTTAAAATTTCTGAGTGTTACTTATTGTATTGTAATAATTATTAATGGATTATCAAAAAATTGGTACTAAAACTTAATCAAAATAGATAAAATTGATAAAAATAGTATATGTGTATTGATCAAATGGGGGAAATTATATTGAATTTTGAAATGTTGCACAAATAAAGCCCCACCCCTAACATATTGGGTCAATCGGAAAGTCGGATCGTGTTGGGAAAATCAATTCGTACCGGAAAATTCAATGATTTAATTATTAGACATTGATTCCGATATCTAATGTCTAATAATTATCGGGGAGAATTTTCCGGTATGAATTGATTTTCCCAACACGACATGACTTTCCGATCGACACAATAATTTCCGTTCTGCATGTTTCTACGATACGTTTAATTAATATTAATTAATAAGTTATGATTGAAAATTATTAGCTATGCTATATTCAAAAGACATTTTTCACTTTCATTTCAAATCTAAAATACCTCATAAGGGGAAAAAAAGAACAGGTTGATAGCCGAAGTCCGCATTAAAAGTTAAAACTGCAATAAAAGAAGTTATTGAAAAAAAAAATATCGATTCGTGCTGTAAAATCATATATTACAAATATAATTTTCATATAAGGTTATAATTATAAATTTTAATTTGGTAAAATTGAATACAGGGAGGAAAATCTTTGTGTCCCATCCATCCCTATTAGTGTCCCATTCATCCCTGCTGTGGGGATGATTGGGACAGGGAGGAACGTTTTTTTATTTCATATTTTTATGAATAAATCATAATCTAGAATAAATATTGTTCATAGATGTTGGCAGATGTATGAAATGGCCTAATGTATGAAATGTGATATATAATATTGATAGTAATTTAAATAAAAAAATATAAAAAAATATTTTTGTGAAAATTTCCAATTCATCCCCCACCTCCCCTATGTAGTTTTTGCATTCACAAAATAAACAAGATAAATGCAAAATATCATTTATGAGATTTTCCCGAAAAAGAGGAAAAGTATATGTTGATCTAATCAGGGAAATAAACGCAATTTTCAGTGATTTTGAAATGCAAAAATGAATAGAAATGCAAAATGCAAATGTTTGATTGGTTGCTAGATTGGAATTTTTTCATGAGGAAAACAAAGACAAATGATTAATAAATTAATTGAAAATACTGTAAAAATATGTTCCATGTTCCGTTGAATAAATTATATAATCCAGTTGTATGCTATTATTTAACAATATACGTAGGCATTTTATGTAATCTTTGAGAATAACTGCTAAACAAATACCAATATTTCCTTTTTCATATTTTGTCATTGCGAAATTTACATACCCAAATTCATTCTGTATCCATGTAGAATATTTAATATGTGGTTCTATTTTATAGCAAAGAAATAAAGACATAAAGAAAAGAAAAAAAAAAGAAATGCCAACTAAGCGTAAGTCAAATTGGCATAATTGTACACGAAGCATAAGTGTCATATAGGGTAACAATATTACCCTTTTTTGAGTACCGTGCTTTTCCTTTTACGACTAGAGCAATAATCTTTTAGAAATTACCAGAAGGTTTATAACTTGTAAACGTATATCTTCAAGGACACAAGTGTGACATGTTAACAACACAACATTTTCTTTGTTTTTCGCGTGGCAACACACTGTCATAATTTTTACAGAGGGTCAGAAACAAGTATTTTCTTACTCCACAAGCGAAAGTATACGAGGTAGTTTTCTACAGCGTTCCTCAAATTGAGATCCATGGACCGCCATTGGTCCTCAAGGTCTGTCCTCGTGATCATCGTGGTCTTCTTAGATTTCCAAAAAAGACAGAAAACATGCAATTCAAATGAATTGCAAATCTCACAGTATATCTGAAAATCTCCGAGTTAGAAAATTTTCTTTGATATTTTTTTAGCTCCCGGTATGGTATGCTATTTCTTTCTCCCAGCTTATTTTGTGTCGTATCCAAAAAATAACGTTAACTTACAGAAGCCAGCCGTAAAACAAAACAGTACGATTAAATACTCTATAGTAATTTTTTTAACTTCTAAGCATCGCATATTTTCAATTTTTATACCGCCGTATTGGAAAAAAAAGTACTTTTTAATGCAATTTGTTTGAAAACTGCATCTTCATTTGTTATTGAGATATTAATTTTTTTCTAGTTTTTAGCGACATTTGTTTCACTTTGGCAACTCAAGTACTCCATTTCTGTAGAAAGTAAAGGGAAAATAGTTGAAAAATAGCAATTGTATCTTTTTGTTGCCACTTTCTCATAAAAACTGAAAAAAAAGTAATTAAAATGCGTGCTATTTTGAAAAAATATGAATGAATTGATTTCTTTTTGCTGCACTTGTGTATTATTCTGAGACAGTGACGTCTTACCCAAACTTTATTGTAGATGCTTATGATTGGATCGTAAATGAGGAATTCTTCAGCGGATTCGGATGACGTCGTTTTATATAAATAAAATCGCGTGTTTTAAGTCTTAAAACTGAGCTACAGTAGAGTCACGATTATCCGAGTCCCGCTTAACCGAGTGTCCGCTTTAACTGAATTATTTTCTTCTGCTGGCTTCTATTATTATGAAACAGCCATTATAAATGAAGTGTTAGGTGAAGATGAAAGAGCAGTCGTAAAAAGTTAGACCTCTGATTTTCTGGTCAGAATGGGGGAAAAAATGGCCATATTTTTTTTTTTTTTTTTTTTTTTAAATTATGGCCATTTTTTTTCTTATCCTGACCAGAAAATCAGAGGTCTAACTTTTTACGACTGCTCTTTCATCTTCACCTAACACTTCATTTATAATGTCTGTTTCATAATAATAGAAACCACCAGCCCATCAGAAGAAAATGAAGTAATGGAAATGTCGGGGGCGACACTACATTCTGAAAAAGCAGAATTCCTGTTCTCTAGTTCTTTCAATTTTTTCTCCTCAGAGCTGATATTTTATTAAATTAATTACCCTACCGAGTACTTACTCCACTGTCAGCAACAAATAAGGATTTAACCTTTTCAGGTGTAAAAAACTTCTATTTACAAAATGCGGTAATGATTGATTGACACCAGAATTTACAAACAAATTTATATGAAATAAGTAAAAGCTTTTCTTCACATTCAAAAGGAAAAAATACACTACTCAACAAATTTTAACTTTTTTCTGTATCTAGCTTTTAAATAGGTGCATTTAACTATTTTTAGGATACTGAATTCAGTGAAATAATCAGATTCTTTCAATTACGACACATTTATTAGATACAGGGTAGTTACGTAAGGAAAAAGTGAAATATTTGGCAAAAATTGACCGTTTTAAATACAAACAAAACATAATATTTATCAATAAAAACGTTTTCTTGATTACTTAACACAAACTATATGAACTAATATGAGGACATAACCGTTTCACAAAAGCGTATTATGTTAATATTAAACAATGTTGTTTTCCAAAATAGGATGATGTATTTCTTGATGACAATGTTGAATGCTTTGATGGTTACTTTTAGATCACAATTCATACAAATAAAGGTTTTAACCTATATGGTAATTCATTTCCTTAGTATTTGACCACAAAGTGTAAATTATAATTTACATTTTACGACGTATTTGACCATGTATGTAAAAAATAATTTCTAAAATTTTGTAAAACCCTGACGTGATTGAAAATTTCTGATAGCAGATTCCGGAATCTACATGCAAAAACACGCAAAACATATTTATTACAAAACCGATACAAAATGGCTGTTGAGTAATGTTACATTCAGGGGCATTTGGGGATTAAAATTAAGTGATCCAAAAATGAATTACCTCCTATCAACGAGTTAAATCATTACGACCGCAGTGCTTCTCGCATCAGGCACCATACTTGTATTAACCGAGAGCTTGTAGTATTTTACTACTTGGCGTCTCCATTCTACAATGAACCGGATAACTGAATTTCAGCGACCCGTCTTTCTTTCAAGTAACCGGAAAATTCAATTAATCGGAAAAATTGGAAAATAACTTTATTTCAACACGTCCCGTAAATTGTCCAAAAATATTGACTGTTAGTCAAGAAATTCATAGTTGCCAATTTCTCCCATTTTGTGAAACCACTACTTTTCGAATAGTAATTTTTGTCTTATTTAATCGCAATTTTTTGTCATTAAATAAATAAATAATTTCTGTTGCTTTATTTAGTGACAAAAAATACTATTCTACTCATAAATAGTAATGCTAAGTAACGAGATTATTTAATGAATGTGCAGTTTACTATTTCTCTTCTCTGACTGTTTTTAATTGCCTATGAAAAAATAACATATTTAAGAGGAAAATCTGTGGTTTAGTTGTGTCGAAACAGAGAAAATTTTCATAATTTCTAAAGCCTAGAGTATTTTTAACACTTTCCAATGTAGTTGAAATGTGTTTATGACTTCGGTTAGTATGCCTGCCGTCTGTCTGTCCGTGCTCTAACTCGCGTAAATATTGACGGATTGCCATTAAATTGATATATGTTATTGATATTGCCTATAGCATGCAGCTGTTATAGCTCCTTTACAGGGACATTCAAAAGAATTCCGTTACATTGCCTCCTATGGGGGGAAATCGTTTGCAGTGGTTTTTAATAACGTTTCACAATTACAAACTCATTGAAATTTATATATAGTGTTGAAAGTACACTACAAGAGGCTTACTATAGAATATGGTATTGATAACATTCATCATTCATTTACAGGGACACTCAAAAGAATTCGATTACATTACGGTCTACATAGAAAAATCGTTTGCGGTGTATTTCATTCATTGTTATATATATTGGAATCGATATACAGTAAAACCTCCCTAAAGAGACCACGTTCCGTTCCAATAAAAATGGGTCGCTTCGAGAGGTGGTCTCTTAATTGAGGTCATGTTTAAATCCAGATTTTAATTGTTGAAAAAAGGTAACAATTAATGTTACTAAAATTTATTTTTCACATTAGGAAAAAATATAAAAATTTAAGTATCAAAATAAAAGTTAATTACATAAGTTAATTACTGCAGAGTTTAAAAAATGAATGCATTGGCGTTTGCTTTGATTTTACGGTTTTATCTTTTAGAACTTTTATTTCCAAGTGCTTTCGAAATTCAGTAAATAAATTCAATTTTTTTTTTTTTTTTTTTGGACGGAACAAATAATGACGATTTCATTATTTTATCTATTTCTTTGAGACTTTCCTGACAGAATAGGGCAGGGGAGTTTACTGACCGTCATTTTTAATTTGTCATCAGAGTTCAATACATTGCCTAAAAAGGCACACAGGGGTTTAAACACTTAAAAGTTACCGGAATAAAAAATATATATATATATCTAAACTTGGTTTAGAAGTTTGATGAATAATGCGTTCTCCGGAATTATTTTTCTAATAAAATCTTCTTCAAGCAACCTGGAAAAAACGGAATTTGTTTTATTTTTTTAAAAAGAAATGGGTCGTTCATGGAGGGAGTTCAACAGGCATGGTCACTGAATGGAGGTAAAATTAGTATTAAGCCTATGGGAATAAATTTCGTTCCATGAAAAAATGATCGTTCAGGGAGGTGGTCGCACAGGGCGGTTTCACTGTATATATCTGAGGTGCACTGCAAGATATTTACCATGGAATATGAGCTGCATAGCATTCATCATTTAAATACATGTGTGCCCCTGTTAGTTCGGTATATAGTTCGGTTGCAGTACACTTGATGAACAATAATTGCTGAAAGTAGTACCTTTTCTGTTTTGGTACGAGTTTTTAAATTAAACTTATTTTTCTATATTTCTTAATGTGTATAAATTCTACAGATAATATACAGAGCTGCACGAAACATCTGAAGCGCATTTCCGTTTATTGATGGAAATTGCTGAAGGGGAATTTTTAACTGTGGCATGCGCTTCCTAATTGAACTAAATTTTAGCATACTATGCATTATGTAATAAATCTATAGTGCATATACAGGGCTGCAAAAAAAAATGCGATTTTTTTTCGTCTTTTGATGGAAATTGGTGAAATTAAGTTTTCAAATGTGTTATGTGTTTTACAAATTATTTATTTATACAAACTTTTTCACTTTATGAAACTGTGAAGTTTTATTATAGTATTCCAAATATGTTGGAAAGTGTTTCATAATCTATGCTTAACGCATGATTTTACGTTCTTGTTTTTTGTAGAAGACGATTTTGTAACAGAAAAAAATGCAATATCATTTGTTCGCATTTCGAGACTCTACTCTGTAATAAAAGATAAATGTTTCTTAATCTAGAAAAAATATAATAAAATCGTTTGCAGTGTATTTTAATGATGTTACACTATTGCAAATATTTGAAATTAATATACATTATAGAGGTTCACAATAAGATGCTTACTATAGAATATGGTTTTCTTACCCTTTATTGTACGTTTACAGGGAGAAAGAAATAATACACTAGAAAACAGGAAATCTACTTTTTCAGAATTTAGTGTCGCTCCCGATGAAAAAAAATATATACGTATATATATATATATAGATAGTACAAACCATATTTCAGTTTTAGGATTTAAAACACACGCTTTTATTTTATATAAAATGGCGCGATCCGCATCCGCTGAAGAATTCCCCATTTGCTATCCAGTATTAAACAACATCTACAGTAAAGTACACATAGGACGTCACTATCGCCGAATAATACATGAACCCAACAAGTTGGAAATTGCTCGTCAAACGTGGCAAATGAGGTGCGTTCGTACTATAACTACTTTTATAATTATTTTTTGCACCCCATATTGTACTGAATGTATAATTTTTTGCACTTCATAAAGCGCATAGTCTGATACATCATTAAAATGCACTTCCAATATTTTTTTCCCATTCCCCGTAATGTAACGGAACACTTTTGACTGTCCCTGTAATTAAACTATACATCCGATTTTCCTAAAATTTGAAATAGCTCAACAAAATTTTGCAACAATTATGTCTTTAAAATTTCAGACCATTCGGAAGGCTGTAATATCATTAAAATGCACTTGCAATAATTTTTCCCATTGGCCGTAATGTAAAGAAAAATTTTTGACTGTCCTGTAATTAAACTATGCATCCGATTTTCCTAAAATTTGAAAGGGCTCGACAAAATTTTGCAACAGTTATATATCTTTAAAATTTCAGATCATTCGGAAGGCTCTAATATCATTAAAATCCACTTGCAATAATTTTTTCCATTGGCCGTAATGTAAAGAAAAACTTTTGACTGTCCCTGTAATTAAACTATACATCCGATTTTTCTAAAATTTGAAAGGGCTCGACAAAATTTTGCAACAGTTATATCTTTAAAATTTCAGATCATTCGGAAGGCTCTCATATCATTAAAATGCACTTGCAATAATTTTCCCCATTGGCCGTAATGTAAAGAAAAACTTTTGACTGTCCCTGTAATTAAACTTTACATCCGATTTTCCTAAAATTTGAAAGGGCTCGACAAAATTTTGCAACAGTTATATCTTTAAAATTTCAGATCATTCGGAAGGCTCTAATATCATTAAAATGCACTTGCAATAATTTTTCCCATTGGCCGTAATGTAAGGAAAAACTTTTGACTGTCCCTGTAATTAAACTATACATCCGATTTTCCTAAAATTTGAAAGGGCTCGACAAAATTTTGCAACAGTTATATCTTTAAAATTTCAGATCATTCGGAAGGCTCTCATATCATTAAAATGCACTTGCAATAATTTTCCCCATTGGCCGTAATGTAAAGAAAAACTTTTGACTGTCCCTGTAATTAAACTATACATCCGATTTTCCTAAAATTTGAAAGGGCTCGACAAAATTTTGCAACAGTTATATCTTTAAAATTTCAGATCATTCGGAAGGCTCTAATATCATTAAAATGCACTTGCAATAATTTTTCCCATTGGCCGTAATGTAAAGAAAAACTTTTGACTGTCCCTGTAATTAAACTATACATCCGATTTTCATAAAATTTGAAAAGGCTCGACAAAATTTTGCAACAATCATATATTTGAAATTTCAGACCATTCGGTTGGGTGGTTTTTGCTCTGTTACATGCGGACAGACGGACGGACAGACGGACGGACAGACGGACGGACAGACGGACAGACGGACGGACTGAACGACGACTATAGGTGCTACGTATTTATATAATTATGAACGCACCTAAAAAAAGAGATATCGTCAAGAAACTCAACAAAAAAATATCGGCTATCTCATGATTCATAGGATAAAGAGAGACAATGTCCAAGCTGGCAAGATTCCTTCTATAAATAGTAATGAAATTGTTAAGATAATTGAAACATCTATTGACAATAACGCAAATTTTAATCAAGATATTCGTACCACGTTAAAATCAGCAATTAACCTGATTACTCAAAATAATGTTTTCGTTTTTAACAGTAAATATTACAGACAACGAAATGGTGCTCCTATGGGATTCCCATTTCAGGATATTTAGTCGAATTAAAACTTAGACCCTTAGAAACAGAGATTATGGAAGATTTTGAAATCAAGCCATCAATTTGGATAAGATATGTAGATGACATTTTCATAATTTGGGATCATGATTTGCGGTCTTTAAATAATTTCCTGTTAAAACTTAATGAGTTGGATACAAACATAAAGTTTACGTTAGAAATTGAGAAAAAAGGGTATTTTACCCTTCCTTGATATTAAATTAATAAAGAATAGTTATGGAAAAAAATTGGAGCGTACTATTTATAGAAAACAATGCAGATCTAACAACACTATTCCTTTTGATTGTAACTCACCATTTTCATATAAAATTGCTGCCTACAGGTTTTACGTTAAACGTGCCTTCGAAGTTTGTACAGATAAATACCTAGAAAACGAGATTAGTACAATAAAACAAATTGCTTTTGAAGATGGACCGCTTGAAAATTTACGCTTTCCCTCCTCAGTACATTAATAAATTAGTTAATCAAGCAAAACAACCAAGACAGAAGAAAAAATTAAGTTTGAGCAAGTCTATTTATTGCACATTTTATTATATCCCACAGCTTTATGTGAGATTGAGATATGCATTACTAAAATATAATATTAATTTAATAGCTAAACCTCCAACAAAATTGAAAGAATTGATTCACAGTAAAATTGATCCTATTCCCGATTATGAAAAAGCAGGAGTTTACATCATCCCATTCAGCACAGAACAGCATAAGAGTTTATTTTATATTGGTATGACATCGAAAATTTAAGGAAAGATTAAAAGGGCACATTTTTTATATCAAGTTTAACAAACCAAATACAGCTTTACCAGATTGCATCAAAAAGAAAATATTAAGATATACTTCGAAAAAGCTAAAATTATCATTTCAACGTCTAACCACTACTCGTCAATAATCCGTGAATCCACTTAAATTTTACTTAGAAGTGATAATGTTTGTAACGATGTCCTTTCCTATAATATTCCCGCAATTTGGTACAATATCCTAAATATTTCCAGACCTCCTGATAATATGAGCTGATCTTTTCACCCCTGTGCAGAGAAATGGACTGAACTCCGCTTGCGCATGCGTACTATTTTTGTTTTTAAAATGTATTTCTATTCAGTCAGTCATCTTTTTTCCCTTTGAAAATGAACACGTGTGTGTGTTCGATAGATCTAGGGTTGCATTAAATAATATTTTTATATGTTTGTGTCACCTTTTAAGTAGTTATAAGTATATTATAAAGCTTATTAATAACAAGGTGAAAATTTCCTTCACGACACTAGTGTTTAAAACAGTGTTTTGACTCTAATGAACTAAAATAATACAAATATTTTCGGAAAAAAAAAAAAAATATATATATATATATATATAAGTTGAAAACTGGCAAACAAAAATCATATGTTATATAACAAAGAACCTTTACAAATTCATTTTGAAAATAGTAGAATAATTTACCCATCAAGATTTTATTTGCCATCCATTATCGAGAACCAATAGAGATCTTACGCAGTGAGAATACATGCAATGATTCAGCTTCCATGGAGCTTCCTAAAATTTGGAAAGAGATGCTCTACAGAATAATGAAATAATAATATAAAATAATTCACGCTCACAAATATCCATTTTTAATATTCCAGTTAATTTCATTATGCTTGAGTTCGCGTGATTTTTGTTTACCAGTTTTCATTTGAAATTTTTTTGGGAAAATGTTTGTATCATTTTAATTCATGAGAATGTTACAGTCAGAGCAAGGAAGCATAATATTTTCTTTTTCAAGGGATAAGGGAGAGTCTAAAAATGCCACTGATAGCGGTTAAAGTTCTTTATCTACAAAACGGCATAGTCAATAATAGTTGAAAACTTCATCTACACTTGTTTTAACTGAAAATATAAAATATATATAGAAGAATATTTTGAAATTAACAAAGAAATTGGCGAAAATATCGGAAGTATCAAACATAATGATATTTTAAAAATAAATATCGGATATACAGGGTGTCTCAAATTTATCTTTACAACTTTGATCCTCTATAAAACTTAAATAAAATTAGATAACAAAAATATGTTTATTGTATGATGAACGTCAAGTTCCAATGTTTTATGCGACGCTAGAAGAACTCCAAATGAGCACCTTTTGTTGCACGAACATTGTCGAAGCGGTATTCAACCTCCTGCTATATCCTTTGGAGCATGTGCACAGGAATTGTAGAGATGGCCGAGAGGCGTCGCGATGCCCTCCCCCCCCCCCCCCAATATATGGGAATTTGAGAAATTACAGATTTTTGAAACACTTTTTTTTTTTTTTTTTTTTAATAAAAAGTAAAAAAAGAAAGAAAGATTTTTTTATTGTTTTGCTGACTACCTTTCTGAGTTCTGTAATAGTAAAATAGTTAAACTTTCAAAAGAAATACAAAAAGCAGCCAGACTCAATCTCTCATTACGTTTCTCTGTGCTACGAAAATATCATACATCTACCAGACCTGAATTTCTCTACTGTTGTCCATCAACAGCGTCTCCAATACATTTCCTCCAAAACGTTGTTCCTTTCTCAAAAATCTAAAAATATGAGGCTATTTTCATATGAAGAACAATTATGACTCGTACACAATTGAAGACAAAAACTTTCATTAAATGAAGCAATAATTATAATTTTTATGTTTTTTGTTTCAGCATTTTTCGTTGGATTTTTTTTTTTTTTTTAGCGTAAAAGTATTATTATTATTAAACACACATTGAACATATCATTTTAGTTGGAAAATAGAGCAATTTGTTTCACGCTGGAAAATTTTTGAATTATAAGTTGGGAAATTTTTGAACTCCCCCCCCCCCTCCCGAAAAATTTTTTGTAGCTACGCCCCTGGCTTCAGCTCACCCAAATCCCCAACACCCCAACCTGTGTGCAGTATACACTATCTTTAATATAGCCCACATGAAAAACAAGGCCACATACTGGGCCTTTTCCTGTGGTGTAGCCATCACCACTTATGGATCTTATTAGGTGGTACCTGAAAGCAAAAACATTCTTTTTAGTACAAATAAAACTTTATGAGTTGCTGTTACACGCACACAAAACCGAACTTCGCCATCTTATTTCATTTAGGTTTTATGGAGGATCAAAATTGTAAAGATAAATTTGGGACACCCTGTATATCCTGATATATATCACGCTATAAATCCCTTGATATATATCACCGAAGCCTGGTGAAGATATTACCCTTTTGCGTGTTTCGAAATTTTTCTTATCCCCCATCCTCCAGAAATCACCCGAAGGGTTATAATTTGTAACCGTCATCTTCAAGGACACATGCCTAGCATATTAACACCCAAAATGTTTTCTTTGTTTCTTATATTGCTACACAGTGTCATAATTTTTTACAGTGGGTCAGTAACGAGTGCTCTCGTACTCCACAAGCATACGAGGCAGTTCGTTACATCACAAGCTGCTGGTTAAAACTTTCCAAAAAGCCTTGACCCTTAGTTAATGGGGCACGTGATGTTAACGGGTCACCCGTATCATTCCTCATCAGTCCAGCCAAAAGTTTCCCGGTGTATCCTTACTTTTGATGAAAAAAAACATTCTGTGGCGAAATCATAGTGTCACTCAGATTTGAAAAACAAAAAGTAAATTGAGCGTCCATAAATTTTATTTTAACATTTGACAACAGTTATGAAGAAATGTGCAGTACTAATCTCCCTTTCCAAAGCAGATGAAAAATTATTGCTTAGGTTCGTGTTTCTAATTCAAACCCATCTATGAATTATTTTTCAAATTTAAATGGTTTTAGAGGACTTCTTATACGTAATAATCCTATAAGTTATTCAGAATAGACTAAAATTAGAAATTCTGCAAGTAGATGTTGCAAGCTTTCATTCTCTACATTATAAAGTAATTTATAAATAATGTAGAAACAAATTATTAGAAAAGATAAAGGTTAAGGCTTCATTATTTAAAGAAAATACCTTCTTTGTAAAGAAAAAACAAAGTGAGAGGTGAAACACTAATATCATTTTTCAAAGACGTTGAAAAATGTAAATCCTTAACTCTTCCATTCAAATCTATGCATGAATTATTTTCAGAAATGAAATAATTATAAGTGTAAATGGTTTTAAAAATTTCTGTATTTGAAACACACATTTATATTACTCAGAACTAATATAAGAGAAGAACGAAAAATCATGCATCACACATAGATTATGAAACACTTTCCAATAATAACATAATATTATTAAGAAATTTCATTTTTTTTTCATGCAATGAAATGAGATATCTCAATAAGCTATTTTAAAAACACAACTCAGTAAAAATCCATTTTTAGAAATTGCTCTCCTTATTCTGTAATGCGTGCAAATTCTTTCGTGCAACCCTATATATGACCTATAGAATCTATATACACGGCGTAATACAGTAAAAATTAGATAAGTTTAAAAAGACATACCAGAGCGGAAAGTATTTCATCAGTTCTATATCATAGTCGGTTTTGCAAGCGAATACTTTTGTGCATCTCTGTAAATGAACAATAAATGCTACACACTCCATAATAAGGTAAATGCACCTAAAATTAGTGGTCAAGTACCAGTACTGGACCACTAATTTATAAAGTTTAAAAACAAACCCGCAATGCGTTTCTTATAAACGACTGAAAGAAATCTGGTTGTCTAACATCCTTAAATGTTAACTTTCCATAAACTGTTTGGAATAATTGTTTTTTTTTTCTTTTTCTTTTTTTTTTTTTTTTTTTTTTTCTGCTGCTACATTTATTTATGTGTCTTCAAAGACAGGGTTTTTTGGCAAATTCTTAGGGATTTCATTAAGAGATAAGTTTTTTATTTAAAACAATGTTTCTTTAATATTATGTTTCATTTTAAATTAAACTATTGTTGATTGTACTCTATTACACTGTAAATAATTTGTTGGATACGCCGGAAACTTAAAGTTTCATGCATCTGAAATTGACTACGCTCACTACTGGGGCATAGAGGAAATTAACATTTTTTTACTTTTCATTTTTTCCGAAAAATATATTTTGAAACTTTCGAATTTGTTTATTCTGATACATGAAGGTTACGACTAGGCTAAATATATATATATCTTTTGGAATTCACTAATTCTTTAATAATAATTAGAAAAATTTCCTTAAGTGGCTCACTACTGGTGCGTTTACTTTATACAAAAAATATCTTGTAGTGCATTTGAGTGATCCTTTTAAATTTTATATGTTTGAAGTATCATAACATCATTACAATGCACCGCAAACGAATTTTCCCTATACAGTAGAACTCTTTTAACCGAAATCCATTTTTAAAGTTTTTTTTTTTTTTTTTACTATCACATTTCTCGTGTGCAAAATCCATTTTGAAAGCGCTTTAAAAAGAAATAAAAACTATCATATTCCTTGTATGCAAGCGGTCCTTTTCGAACAACGAGTAGTACTTATAAATATTTTCGATCCCCTTTCTTAGAGTTCTTTTGAATTTAACTTGAGCTCCCGTAACCTGCGGAGTGGAATGAACAAATTAGCAATTCTGAAGCTTTTGAATGTTTTGCAAAAGGTTTGGCATGGCTGGAGCAGCTGAAATACTGTGATACTTGTGAACTAATAGTATTAAAAAAGACTTCGTGATAGAGCTGCAAAGCAAAGCGACAAACAAAGCTTTGTTTCAAACCCTTGTGAAATATGTAAAAGGTACTTAATTTCAAAATTAAAATTCAGGTAATTTATTCTTGTTTTTATTTTGCTATTGTTTTACTTTTATTAAACATGAAATAATGCATATATTTCTCATTAATCTCAAAATTGAAGCATTCTCTATTATCCGAAAATTTTGATTTTCCGAAAGAGTGTCTGTCCCAATTACTTGGGGCAATCGAGGTTCTACTGTATATCCTAATGTAATGGAACTCTTTTGTGAGTCCCTGCAAACGAACTACAAATGCTATTTGTTCTATACTCCTGAGAAAGTATGTTGTAGTCCACCTCAGTGATGCATAATATTCTCATTATGTTTGAAATAGCGTAACATTAATAAACTGCACTGCAAGCGATTTTTCCCATAAATCGTAATATAACGGAATTACGTTCATTTACTAATTGCCGCTTTAACGAGTTTTGTTTATTAGTTACATTTTATTTTCGTTAAGCCTAACATGAGCATAAATCGGTGCTTGGCGATATTTACTACTTGGCGGAAAAGGGGTTTTCACGCAAAGAAAAAATCCAAGATGGCGGCCGAGGGAATATATGACATCTGTTCCATATTTTGCAAGATAAAGCTAGTTGGATATGCCAAACCCAAAACTTTCTTCTATCTAATATTTCAAAATGTAGTTACAAATGTCAATAGTTTAATATTATTAGTTCAATACTATACAAACTTTTACTTTCATCTTAAATTTCTGCTTCAGTCAATGAATCAGAGTAAAATTGAATTAATCTCGATCATGATATTTATTAAAATCAATAGTTTTGCGTTATTCTGTTGTACATAAGCTGTTCGCGAATATCCGGCTTATCATGATTCAAAATTCCCGTCGCTTTACGAGCCGCCGATGTACAATAGAACTACGAAAGATCAAGAAAATTATACTTAAATCTGTATTACAGTGCTCCCTTTCGGCGGAATATTTCCAAATTCAAGCAGGACCTACTTGGCATAGTCAAAATTATACACAAAGAATTTGGCTCAATTCTAAACATAACTTTATACACTTTTCGATGGTACAATAATGAAAATGGCACAAAAATCGCTATTACAGCGTCCCCTTCCGTCGGATTTTTCCAAATTAAGGAAGGACCTGCTTGCCACCATAGGCAAAAACATCAAACAAAAATTTGGTTCAATTTTACTCATAACTTCATGCAATTTTTGATAGTACAATGGCGACATACGGACACACGGACAGACAGACATTTTCTATAAACATGTTTCTTAGGATCTCTGACCACTAAACGTGTAAATCAGTCGAATACCGGAACTCGAAAACATTTTCGATTACAATACTTTCTTCTATTGAAGATAGAAGAAAGTAAAAACGCATAATGATATAGAAATAAATATTAGGCTGAAAAGCGTTTAATGTTTCTGTTTTCGAACAGAACATATTGAGATAAATGTGTAAGTGAAACACTTAAACATTTTCCAATACGTGTGAAATATGTTAATAACTTAGGTTTCTACTTTCTTTGAAATTCATTATGATTTATTTTAAACGTTTATTTTTCAGATTTAGACAGATTTCAAAATATCCCTTGTATCTATTTATATAAAATCCAAGTCTCTGTGTGTCCCTCACGATTCCGGTAGGACCGCCTCATTGAAATGAGTAATTGTTAAAAAATACTAATGCAGGGTTACCACAGTAGCACCAAATGTTAGCCAACTTTGTGACAGCTGGCTAATTTGGTGAAATTCCTATTTAAAACCATTAATCTTTCATAAAGGAGGTCTCCGAAATTTAATTTAAACTCCGCTCTTTTAAGATATTTTTTCAAAATCTATGAGTGAGAATTTAAAGTACATCTTTACATCTTCCTCCCGATGCTACTAATAAAATAACCGCCAATAGACGACGCTGTACTGTGTGAGCTCCTAACTGTGCGATTTTAATGTGCTTTAGGTAATTTTCCAGTATAGGTGCCTTGGCGAAAAAGGAAATTTGGCAACATATTTTCCAGGAACCTATCCACTGTTTCATTTTATATACACACGCATTTTTTTTTTCGATATTTATGCGATTTATTTAACATAAAAAGCCGTTTCTCTAATTTTATACAGAAACAGATGTAATTTGTACATAAAAACATCAATAATATACATATAAAATAAACATATAAAACAAACAAAAACGCTCATCAAGTTTGCCTTCATAACTGTTTATATGATTTGACAACAAATCTCGATATTTTCCCGTTATACGGACACCATGCCAAAATGTATGCTAATGCGCCAATTATTTCAAAGTGCTAAAAGATATTTGTAATTTTATGCTAGCAGTTTAATATGAGTTTTATTTTATTGCTTTATTTTATAACACTTATTTGTTCACTTATTTTAAGTATATATTTGTGATTTAATGAAATAGTTCGTAAAAGTCTGGAGTTTTCAAATGTTATATTTTTTAAATGCTCATTTTAGTATCGACATGTTTTTTCTTTTATTTTTCAAATGCTTCAATTCACGTGATTTTCATTTTGCGCCCACTATTACGCTTGGAGACAATGGTATCCGTATAACGGAATAGTACCCAAATCTCACTTTCTGATGCCCAAATTACACCAAGCTTTAAAAATAAAAAACGCCAAAGCCCCTACAGTGGAAAAGTATCAAACTGTCTATTATTTTGCGCTAGCTGCGTTATAGTTTGTACTATATGCAAGGGGGTTGGAGCGAATAGTTTAAACATTAAATATTAAAGTTTCGGCACAGATGTCATATACTCCCCATATTGGCGCGATTTTTTTCTGACGCCAATGCCATATACACAACGGGTACTTAACTGGCGCCAAAGTGTCGTTATTTTGCTTGATATGGTAACCCGGATGTTGTTGTTCATACTGTTGATGTTTTCGCCAAATTGGCGTATATGACAACTGTGCCAAAGTTTCTATAAAGCAGTATAAGACTAAAAAATTAAGAATAAAATAAATTCAAAAGAAGACTAAAGAAGAAAGAAAAATCATGCGTTGAGCATAGAATATGAAACACTTTCCAACACATCCTGAATGCTTTAACAAAACTTCGTTATTTGGGGAAATAAGGGAAATAAGATAACTAAGTAAACATTTTAGAAGACGCATAAAAAAATTTAAAAATTCATTTCAGCAGTTACCGTCCATAGCCAATAGTATCGTTATTACATGCCACTATTTAGCCAAAATTTAATTTAAACTACTCTTAAAACTACTGAAATCACATTTCCAGATATTATCATCCATAGACGGTTATGTATCCAATTCTTTGCGTGAACCTGTATATCATTTTATCTATATTCTACAAACATTTCTCAGTAAACTAAATGCAGTTCAGCGTAAAAATGCATAACTCCTTTAAAAACCACCTTTAAGCAATTTACTCTCATACTCAGTAACCCTTACGAATTCTTGGCACAGATGTCATATTCGCCCCATATTGGCGCGATTTTTTTCGGTTGCCAATTTGGTGAAAACATCAACAGCATAAACAACATAATCCGGGTTACCACATCAAGCAAAATAACGACACTTTGCCGCCAGTTAAGTACCCGTTGCGTATATGACATTGGCGTCAGAAAAAAATCGCGCCAATATGGGGCGAATATGACATCTGTGCCGAATTCTTTTGTGTAGCCCTGCATATGAACTGTAGCATTTATACACACAGTATAGTATGCATAAATGTAGTGAAACATAAAAGCGCATATCATAATTAAAAATGCATTTCTAGCAATCATTGCTTATGTACAATACTTCGGAGAAAAGTTTCTTGGCGAGAAAGAAGTTTGCCAACGTATTTTCTGACAACCTATTTACTGCTTCATACTCACAAGCAATTTTTTCCATATGTATGCAATTTATTTAATATAAAAAAAGCTATTTACCCATTTTTATAAAGGAACAGAAGTAATTTTTGCACAGATGTCATATACGCATCGGAGTTGGCATCTTTTTCTCTGACGCCAATTTGGCAGAAATCTCGCTTTCGAATACCAGTTACTTATATATTTTTAAATTATTTGCTATCATTTTGAAAAGGAAATAACTATAAATAAATAAAAGTTTGAATAATAACTATAGAACAAAACAGCTTATATAATTAAAAACAGAAAATAAAAGTAAATAAACAATTTATTAATAAGTAAAAAACAATAGCCGGGTTACCATAGCAGGCAAAATAACACCATATTGGCGCCAGTTAGGTATCCCGGTTCATATCTGAAATCTGTGCCGTAATGTGCATATAAAAAAATATTATATATGTTTAGAAACGATTTTTTCTATGTATATAAGTGCATATATAAACAAAAATAAAGGTTCATTAGATTTGTTTTCATAGCTGTTTATATATTTTGGCAACATATCTCACTTTCTGATGCCCAAATTGCGTCAAGCTTTTTTTAAAAATGCTCTATAACGGGAAAGTACCTAAATAAATAATTAACAGAAATAACCAATTATACAAACTAAAACTTTTTATTTCGAGATCAAAGCATTGTTTTTAATTTCAATTAAAAATACATATATCCTTGGATAATTTCAGTTGAAATTAGGTTCACAGCTTAATATCTCATTCCATAAACCTATACAAACACAAGTGATTCATTCATCGTGAAACGTAAAAAATATTAAATCATTGAGGTAATCATACACAAAGTAAGTCTCCAACAATCAATGGACAATATTCTAATGACGTCATAGTAGGTAAAATGGTGGCGGTATCGTTTGTTTATGATTTGAAATCACAAAAATTTAATTTTGCAATGTCTCTTAGTTACATTATTTTATTGTCATATTTATGAGCTCAGAACAAAAGCATATTTTTTCATTATTTACTTATTAAAGACGGAAAAAATTTATAAATGCATGATTTGAAAAATTTAAATAATTTTCGGTACTTCTTAGTTATCCCGTCGACCAAATTACTGTCGCCAAATTGCAAGATTAATTGCCAATAATGGTTGCCATTAATTAATTAATTGTAAGATTAAATGCCAATAATGGCCAATAAAACCATTAATTCGACGTTTTATTTGTATTTTTATTAATGTTTTGCTAATTTATTTGTTCTTTCGTTATTTAAAATAAAAAATTATGTCAGTGTATAATTTGGCGATTGGTTTGGCGATTTATATAATTTGGCGAAATTGGTCGACGGGATAGCTAAGAAGTACCTAATTTTCTTTCTTAATAGTAAAAAATAACATCGGGAAGTAACAGCGGGTTTAAGTTAAATAAGTTTAACTGTTTAATTCTGTTGTAATATTCAAAATAACTGTATTTATTAGATTTCAGTAAACAACATCAGGGCCCGATTAAACTTTGAAATTAGAGAAATTACAATGTCATTTCAGGACCTTTGTTTTGGAGAAGCTTTTCTAAATTCCACATATACATGGCAACACTTCAGTGTTAGAAATATTATTCTTAGGACTGACATAACATGAGAACGGCCTGAAATTTTACACAAGTTTTTGAAAACTACTTTATATCAGAAATTTTCCTAAAAACTGGTTACTTTTTTGTTATGGCGGCCCACACTATTAGGATTATGACAAGTTGCAGCCAATTTCGCCAACGTCGTAACCAAGATCGTGAAGCACACACATATAATATCCTTTCCTGAAATCGTATACGATAATTTAATAGTTTTTACCTTACTTCAAGTGTGTAATTTATTTATTTTTAAGGCTTAACAATCTAAATTGTCCAATATACGAATTTTAAAAAATGTAAACAAAGATTGAATTGACATGACCGCAAAAAGCCTCAAATCTGCATAACACTTGGAACCAAATTGTGCAGATTAGTGGTCTTCTACTGTACACAGTTTTTCATAAA
Source organism: Maratus speciosus (assembly GCA_963932465.1). Taxonomy (NCBI): domain Eukaryota; kingdom Metazoa; phylum Arthropoda; class Arachnida; order Araneae; family Salticidae; genus Maratus; species Maratus speciosus. The sequence continues at coordinate 414,215,737 of OZ010794.1, forward strand.
TGTGTTTCGTTCTTAAAATGTGTTATTTTCATCTATCACTGCGAAACAAGCGATAAAACTCATATTCTTGCACATGAGTTGTATATATCTATATATCTAAATTCCGTCATTTTTGACGGGCTACCTTACTAGTATATTATAATTACAATCGTTATTCAGAATAACTTAAAATAGATTTGCAGTAGTACCTTGAGAGCTTTTATTGCTTGTAATAGCTTACCAAACGATTAATGAATAATTTTATAACAGTATTATTGGAAAGAAAAAGGTTAAGGTTCCTGTGTAAGAATTGAATAGCTTATGGCAAATGTGAAAGTGAAACACTAATATCACTTTTCAAAATAAAATGAAAAATGTTACTTTTTTAGGTTTCTGTTTTCCCTTCAAATTCATTTATGATTTATTTTTAGAAATGACAATTACAAATTTAAATGATTGTAAAACGTTTCTTATGTATAATAATCACAAAGGGTATTCAGAATAAATCAAAACTAATTGTTTAATATAACCTTGTGAGATATTATTCTTTGAAACATTTTACAAAATAAATAACGAATAACGATATAAAAATATATTAGGACGGAATGGGTTAATGTTTCTGTATTCGTACAGAACATATTAAGACAAATGTGAAAGTGAAACGATTGTAACATTTTTCAACACAAGTGAAATATGTTAATTACTTGGGTTTCTATTTTGTTTGAAACTTATTTATGACTTATTTTAAATGTTTATTTTTCAGATTTAAACAGACTTCGAAATATCCCTTATATATTTTATAATTACAACTGTTATTCAGAATAACTTAAAATAGATTTTCAGTAATACCTTGAGGGCTTTTATTGCTTGTAATAGCTTACAAAACGATTAATGAATAATTTTATAACAGTATTATTGGAAAGAAAAAGGTTAAGGTTTCTGAGTAAGAATAGAAAATCTTAAGGCAAATGTGAAAGGGAAACAATAATATCACTTTTCAAAATATGTAAAACAAGTTAATTACTTTAGTTTGTGTTTTTCTTTCAAATTTATTTATGATTTATTCAAAAAAATATATTTTTCAGATTTAAACGGATCTATAATAATTACAACCGTTACTCAGAAGAACTTAAAATGTATATGCAGTAGTACCTTGAAGGCTTTAATTCCTTATAATATGCTATAAAATTATTAATGAATAATGCTGTAAAAGGTTTATTGGAAAGAAAAAGGTTAATGTTTCTGAGTAAGAATAGAAAATCTTATGGCAAATGTGAAAGTGAAACAATAATATCACTTTTCAAAATATGTAAAACATGTTAGCTACTTTAGTTTCTGTTTTTCTTTCAAATTCATTTGTGATTTAATTAAAAAGATATTTTTCAGATTTAAACGGTTTCAAAACAACTTTTATGTATAATGATTGCAGCCGTTATTCCTTATAAATTAAAATAGATATGCAATACCTTGAAATTTTTTATTCCTTGTAATATCTTATAAAATGGTTAATGAATAATACTGTAAAAGAATTATTGGAAAGAAAAAGGCTTAGGTTTCTGTATAAGAATAGAATATCTTAAGAAAAACGGGAAAGTGAAACAATAATATCAAAATAAAATTTTCAAAATAAAATGAAAAATGTTACTTTCTTAGGTTTGTGTTTTCCCTTCAAATTCATTTATGTTTTATTTTTTGAAGTGACAATTAAAAATTTAAATGATTTTAAAATATTCCTTACGTATAGTAATCACAAAGGATATTCAGAATGAATTAAAACTAAGTCTACTAACTCTACAGCAAATTATCATAGGCGAAAGTTACTGGTACCGAACGATTAGAAATAAAGTCTACTTTTAAATGATGTATATAAAATTTGCTTAGGGGGCCATCTACATATTAAAACGAATCCAAACTTCATTTTTTTTTCAATGGCAATACCCAATTTTAACCAGATATTTCAAATCTTTGGTTAAAACTATGCCTAGACACTAAATTTCAAGTCATTTGAATGATAAGTTTTTTAATTATAAACATTCAAAATTTAGTGCTTCTAATGTTAACCCTTAAATGCCTGGTGTTGCTTTTCGGCAACATACCCAATTTAGGCTCTAAAATACTATTAGAATAATATTGAAGCTATAATGCCTATTGTTGCCGATAAAATGCAGACTGAAAATATTATTAAGTCGATTTTCAACATTTAGATGGCAACACTTGTGCTGTTTAAGAATAAAGATAAATTTATTTTTTCGAATGTTTCTACTTGTTCTTTTTGTTTTGTTTGGAAGCTTGCGAAATACCCCATTTTGACCTGCAGTGAGCAAGTAAAATTTATTTCTTATTAAAGTTCCTAAAATTCTTGTGTGTTTAACATTGTAGAATTTTATCGAGGGAAATTATTTTTTCAATTAAACACCAGTATTGCCGATTAGTAACAAACTGTTTTCTAGCCGTAAACTATACTTAAAACAAAATATGATTATTTTAAGTATTTTCCCCATGATTTATTTAAAAAATGAAAGCCGAAAAATATTATTACAATGATTTTTGAAAAATCAGACATTTAAGGGTTAAATTACATTTTCATATTTTTATTTATATCTCCTGAAATTATGTTCCTAATGTGCTAATTTTTTGGGTAGCAATAATACTAATATACCCAAACATAAATACGTTGAATTTGCAATTTTTATAATTTTATGATATGAATTATTAAATTAATATTCGAAAAAATTATGAATTGCAACCTACAGTTTTTTTTCATGGATTTAGTTTTATTATGTCCTGCTTTATGGAAATCCAAAATTTCACAATTTTTTTTCCAAGTAGTTTTCAAATTATGCTTAAAAAACGGCAAAGGGATGTTTTAAGTGAAGATAGTGATAGAAGTGACTAGATCTTTGTGATAGAAGTGACTAGATATTTTGAAATTTCTTCTGCTGTCATGTAATCTAGCAGGTTTCATTGACTGCTTGAGTGGTGCTTAAGGTGCCTTGATCAAGAAGGGGGTTCTCTCGGTTAACAATGGAGTACGGAATTTCAATTTGGATACAGCCCTTAAAATACGCTCGTTTTAAAATAATTAATTTCTCGGAAACTTACGGTACGAATTGCATTTTTTTTTCTTTTTTCTTTTTTTTTTTTTTTTTTGCTAATTGAAGGGTGTAGATTTCGTTTATGCTGTCAGAATTGTGTACTGCAATTGAAAAAACAAAGTTATGGTTCGTTTTAATATGTAGATGGCCCCCTAAGCAAATTTTATATACATCATTTAAAAGTAGACTTTATTTCCAATCGTTCGGTACCAGTAACTTTCTTCTACGATAATTTGTTGAGGAGTTGGTGGGGGTGTTTACTTTTTTTCCACGACTATACGTAAAAGAACCGTTAGAAAAAGAAATGTTAACATTTTAGGGTCCCAACAAAACCACTTGATCTTATGCTGGTTACCTGATTGTATTCTAGCTTCTTTATGGTGCGCTTTCGAACATGGTAACCGAGTCATTTTACGGTTTTTGATGAATCCCGATTTCAAAACTCTTCTATGAACAGTATTTTTTTTATATTTGTCCTCCAACTGTATGTTTTATTTGCGAAAGAGAATTAGCACCAGTTGAAGCCAAATATCTGATCTGGTGGTCTTCGCGGAAAGTGGTCACTCGCAGTGGTGCCAACTCATATGGGCACGTAGGGCACGAACCCAATCAATAATTTGCTCTCTCCGCCCGCCCAATTTCGATTATTTCGTTATTCATTCATTTATTTATTTAATCTCTGAAAATAAATTTGGCTTTATTCACGTTCTCAGAATAATTTTGTTTGAAAAATAGTTCGGACATCACTTACAGGACATGTGATGACCCTTCAGCGAATGTATATTAAATTTCTCTCATAAATAAATTTCTTGCTTATTTTTTTTATCTGTTTTAATCTCTTGAATCCATAAAGTCCTTAGGGTCAATATCAAAAAATACGGAAATTGCAGTCCGCACAATAAAATTTCTATTTAATGTTACATAATGCAATTTTCCTTAAAAATATTGCTTTATATTCTAATAAAATATATTCTTAGAAGTATTTTCAGGAGCTATTATATTCATAATAACACAAAAATAAAGCTATTAAAAAAGACTTGAAATTTCAGATTGTCATTTTCCTGGCGTGTCACACTGTGATGTGTGCAAAGTAAAAGGCTTTCTGCTACCATGAACAAATATCTTTTTCTAGTTTTTTTTAATTTCTAATTAATAATTATACCTTATATAACACATATATGTGGAAGGTAACAAGTTCTGTGTTTTACGAATAATTTTCCATAATTAAAATATGATTGTCACTGAAAATGAATGTCATTGTCCTGTCCTGCTCATTTTAGTTCATTTGAGGTATAAAGAAAAAGATGGCGCTTCAGAGTAATTCTTCTTGTTCTTGACATAGTTCAAGTCAGAAGTAGTAAAATCATTGCTACCAGCAAGATCTTTTAGATATTTCTTTGAAAATAACGTGTTTAAAATCTTTGTAAAAATTGAGTAGACTTTTATTATGTCATTTTCCTGGCTTCTATAAATTACAAATAAAACTGAACATTACACTGAATTTGAGGTACTATAGAGGAAACATGGTCCTTTAAACAAAATTAAAATGTTCGATCTAAAAATAAAAATAAAAGCAAGAATGTGAAAAATGTTTTAGAAGGAAATTGTCATTATCCTGGCATACATATGCCAAGAAAATGACGCATAATTATAATTACATAAAGATGAGCTTAAGCTCTTCAAACTTTAACGAGAGACAATGAATATATATAGTTTAAATGATGATATCACTCAAGACAGGGAAAGATGGACAGAGAGAGATGGAGGATCTCTCAGAACTATTTTTATGTGTCGAAGAAACCCACTGCTTAGTGGAAACTCCTGAAGAAGAAAGATAATAAATATTAATGCATGTATAAGGAAAAACTTACGAGAGTATAATTTAATAAAATTATTCATTAAATTATTCATTACATTATAATAATTTCATATTTTACTTAGAAAAACCATAATTTGATCTCGAATTATACTTTTTAGTTGCTCGTCCTTCCACCTCCTCTCTCTCTTCACACACACGTACTAATGGGGGAAAAAATGTAGTTATTTTACAGAAACATTTTTAAGTCCACCTAATATTTTTCAAAAGTTGGCACTACTGGTCACTCGTGGCCTTCTTGAATAGGATTTTCGTTTAAAATTATCAACACAAGCCAAAACTTGATTAATTGTTTTGATTTTTTTAATGCATTTGCAATTTCAGAAACGGACTTATGTTATATTCCATATTTATAATAATCCTCATCGGAGAATTCTTTCCACTTTGGAATTTTGTATAAACTCATGCAAAAACAACAACTTGCTGCTTCTTATACACCAAGGAATCGTTTGAGTGCGCAACCACTTACGTCATTTGGTAAAATTTGCATAACAATATTTTTTAAGACATTTAATTATTTAACTAAAGATTTCAAAGAATTAATTAAATGGCAAAAAAGAAATTTCTAAACAAGAGTTTTTCCTGTAAAATAAATAAATAAAAATGTATAATGAAAATAAATGTTGTACTTTTAATTTACTCTATTCAGACATATTAAAAAGGAAATTCAAAATAAAATCAGTTTTTATATTTACGTTTGTTGCTTAAGGAAATTTCTTTATTTCATTATGACTTTCAAAAAAGAAAATAAGAGCGGAGTGAGTTGAGTTTCTTTGAAATTGTGTTATTTGAAGATTTTTGAAGGGGACAAAGATTTTTCATTAAAAAGTAAAAATTTTGAGAAAATTATTTTAAAATGAGTTTTAATTAACACAATAATATATAAATATATATTTTTTTTATTGCTTATATTTATGCCAGAAACGCTTCTAAATTTGATAATCTAGATTGCATTATATAGAAATTATTTTTTTTTTCTTGTTTATGCTTGTATTTGCATAATATAAAACAAACTGATTTATACTTTTATGCTTAGTTTATTTAGAGGATCGGTTAGTTCCAACTTCATTCTTCCCAGATCAAAGCCCGTTTTGAACAGACATTCAAATTATTTATTTATTATACAAATAACAGTGATACTGTGCATTTATTTATCAACATTTATAGACAGTTAATTTGGTTTAATAAATTACAGGGAAATATATTTTTAAGTCTACTTTTTTTCCTTTTTGAAGCTTAAAAATTGTAATTTTTTTAAACGTCCTTTTTTTTTTAATTCTAAACTAAGTTGATTTTTTTACCGTTTCTTTATTTGAATGTAATTGTCTAAGTTAGTTTTTACAAGTGAATGTTTATGTAAGTCGTGGGAAAAAAAAGTAAACACTCCTTACTAACGCTGCAAATAATTATAACAGAAGAACGTTACTGGTACCAAACGATTGGAAATAAAGTCTACTTTTAAATCTATATATATAAAAGCCATTCTTTGTGTGTATGTCCGGTATACAAATCTTCAATTTTTGACCAATTTGCACGAAACTTCATGTACATACGTTTTAGAATGTGGAAAAGATCACTGTCAACTTTAAAAAATCATCAGACCACTAGTTATCCCTTTTTTTCTACCAACTTACATAATTTAACATTATAGAAATATCTCTTTTTAAAATTTCTAATTAAATCGTTTCTTTCCTGCTGCCACACCCATGACATAAAAATGTGAAAAAATTAACGATAATGCGTGCAATTTTTTTTATTTGCCAATAAAAATTCAGATTTTCTTGCTATATTTTTGCATTTTTGAAATTGACGTCGTTCTTAACATAAAATGCAATTTCTTTTTATATATATAATAAAAAGTTTAACTAATAAGAGCGGTAAAATAACATAGCACCTTAATTTGAATGGTTTTTTTTTTTTTTTTTTAGGTTAAAACATCTATTTTAGATACAGACAGTAAAATTTCATGAAAACAATTAAGGAAAAAGAAAATATAGGCTAGATATGACGTCACATTCTATCAAATCTTTTCAACGTGTAGTCAAAATCACTGTAAAAATAAATGGCTCCTAACATTTTGTTTGTTACTTCGATTGTATACTACAGCCATATCTTATAGCTATACGTTATAGCTAAGTGTTGTATTGATTTAGATTCAGTAGTTACCTTTTCTGTGATTTATAGTAAAAAGATAAAAGTTAGTTCCCTTTTCAAAAAAAATTTTGGCTGATGTCACGATTTAAAATTTATGGAAAATGACATCATTTCATCTAATCATTGTAGATTTAATTTCTATTAATGAAAAATTTAAGTTTACGTTTAAGAGTGAAGTTTTATTTAGAGTGGAAACCCTCTTGATCTAATACTTTAATCAAAGCTTATAATTGATGCATGTATTGTATTTTTTCCCGTATTGTGAGAAATCGTATATTTTTGTTACGCGTGACAAAGGAAACATGTATTTTAATTTTAAAAGTTAAAAAAATATACTTATTAGATTATTTTGAGTAGTTTGATTTGATATCTGTTAAATTCGTGTTTTATTTTATTTTATATTTGGTGTTTTATTTTCGTTTGCCAATTCGGTTATTGAATATTACACGAAAACAAACAAATTCTGAATTATTTACAATGTTTTTGAATAATTGAGTAAAGAATTTGTAATTGGGTTTCAAGCATATTCAAAAAATATTCATGCTTGAAAATTACTTTAAAATCCATAAAAAAATCTGTCAATCCATAAAAAATTTAGATAAATATTACTGAAAGTACTTTTATTTTCTATAAGACGGGTGGAACAATCGAATGTGCGATGTTTAGGGGTTAAATTGCAGTAAAAAAGAAATTTATTATTGTGTTAGGTTGTTGCCACCGAAAATATGATACCAGCGTTACTCATAGACACGTCTTTTCTTTATACTGTTGCATTAAGAGTAAATGGGTACATCTTTCGTAATTCGGTTGCACACACCTTTAAAAATATCCATGCTTGAAAATTACTTTAAAATCCATTAAAATCAGAAAATTGAGATACGATTTTCAAACAAATTTTATTTGAAAGAACTTTTTTCAATTTGACACTATAAAAAAATGAAATTGTGTTGTGTTTAGAAGTCAGTAAAGGCACAATTTATGGGGCACATTTTATGGGCACTGACATAGTGTTTTTACTTTATAATGTGTATATATACTATACAAACGACAATTTCACTATATGCTGCGCGATTTGGTGGATTTTTTTTTTTTTTTTTAATCATATTTTTCTCTTGCACCCACCAAAGACAACGCGTATACTGTTATTAAAGCTCAGGGATTTTACTATGGTTGCGAGACAATAACGTCATGTTTTCTGATTGTCTTTTTAATGATTTGTGAATGGGAATGTACAAATTCCAGTTATTGTGAATGACGTATTATTCCATTTTAATTTATTTTACCTGGAGGGCTCCTTAAAATTGACAAGGGCGAAGGCGGGTAGTTCTGCTAGTAATGTAAATAAAATTCAAATCAAAACTAGACCAAACTTTGTTTTCTCAACAGTAACATCCAATTTTGACACTATATTTTAAGTTTTCGGTTCCAATCATGCCTAGAAACGAAATTTCAAGTCATATGGATGATAAGTTTTTGAATCATAAACTTTCAAAATCTAGAGCTATTAATGTTAAATTGCATTTTCATATTTTTATCAATATCTCCTGAAACTATAATCGTAATGTGATATTTTGTGTGTGGTTATAATACTAAAAAACTCAAACATGAATACATTGAATTTGCAATTTTAAAAAAAAAATTATAATATGAATTATGAAATTAAGATTCGAAAAAAATATGAATTGCAACCTACCATTTTTTTAAATAGATTTATATTTATTATGCCCTGCTTTATGCAAATTCTCAATTTCAACTTTTTCTTCTAAGCAGTTTTCGAATTATGTTTAAAAATCTTAAAAACGATGGTTTAAAGGGCCGTCCATGATCTGCAGAAAAGCATAATTTGAAAATATATATATATATTTTATTCATTTTATTGAAACATTTCGGCTACAACTGTCGAAATATATTAAGCGAGTGAAATGTTCCTATTGGCAAGAAATAATACATTAATAGAAGTGACTTAGTTATTCTGCAACATTCCAACAATCGATTCCCGAACTTCAACTTGGATACAGCCCCTAAAATAGGCGCATTTTAAAATAATTAATTTCTGTGAAACTAACTGTACGAATGTCATGAAAATTTGATTTTAGGCTAATTGAAGGGTGCAGAATTTATTTATGGTGTCAAACTTGGGAATTGCTATTGAAAAGAAAAAAAAAAAAAAAAAAAAAAAAAACAAAGTTTGGGTTTTTTTTTTATATGTAGATACACCCCTAAGCTAATGTTATACACATCATTTAAAAGTAAACTTTATTTCCAATCGTTTAGTACCAGTAACTTTCTACTACAATAATTTTTGCAGAGTTAATAGAGAGTGTTTACAGTTTTTTTTTTTTTTTTTTTTTTTTTTTTTTTTTTCACGACTGTACATAATTGTTTAAGAGGCCCTTATTAATATTGTTATTCCGTATTCCATGAATTGCGGACATGTAATCTGAAAATTGCTGTCAAATTGATACTGATTACTGTAAAGTTTATGCATAAGTATGTGTGCTGTTTGAAGATCTTTAAATGCAGGATAATATTGCTTAAAAGAATATCGGCATGTCTTGTAGAAATTAAGTCATATCGGACCTGATTTCATTGATTTTTGCGCCGGCTGGGTCTCAAATATTTAGATTTCATAATGGGCCAGGTCGGATCCGGGCCGAACATTTAGCTTTTATATCGGGCCCGGCTTATAATATTTTTGTACAGGATAAGCGCAGGCCTGGAAATTTTGGTCCGTGCGAACCTCTAGGATTTTATTTATTTATTTTGTATCGATATTCAGTTGTTATATTTGAATTTCGACAATAACTACAAAAAAGAAATTCAAAATAAGGTTGCAGAAAAATAAAGGTTACAATAATAAATATGGTAGAATGATACAACGATTTGTTATTAAATAAAACGTTTACAAGATTTACCCTATACTACGTATATGATGAGTAAGTAAAAGGGAGAAAAAACTAAAGAAGGAACTATGTAATACAGTAATATGTATGAAAATAGGTGGATTTAGGAAAATAGTTCGGGTTTGTTTCAAATTCCTGTATATAATATTATAAGTTATAACCATATCCAAGTAAAAATTATTTTCCTAATTTCTACGATAAAAAGCAGTTACATTGAAATAGATCGGAATATCACAGAGATAATAATCTACTTCTTCAAATAGTCAGAACCAGGTTGATTGCGCAGATTGAAAAAATCCGGTTTAAACAATGGAGTAAGTCGGGTTTTTGAGGAATTAACTGGAATTTTTATGAGTAAATTGAGTTTTTTGTAGCTCTATATACAACTTATCTTCCTATAAAAATTCCTCGTAATGACAATTTTCTTGCTGTTTCATCAATAAGATAATAAAGAACCATATCATAACTTTTGTAGTGAATCTAAAGCAAAGAAAGGAATTAAAATTCAGCAGAGTAAATGTCACATTTGCACATATGTAAATTAATTATCGCAACCTATCATTTCGTGATAAACAATAAAACCAAACAAAACAAAACCACAATTTTTATGAAATAAAAGAAGTTAATTGATAATTACATGCAATCAACAAATATTTCATTGAATACTTTACTTGATTCAAATTATGTTTAATCGTAAAAATGGTCACTTTGCATACGTCAGTAAAATTTGATTGGTTCCGACAAAAACAGACTTTGCGATGGGATTAAAGTAAGGTGATCAAATTTTAGAACGGGACTCAAATTTAAAGCGTTCGCATTTTTTAAATTCATAATTTTTATAGCTTTAACAATAAAACGCAAAAAATATTAGACATTTGTAATATCTGTTAAATACTGCTGTAATACGATATTTTCTAAACGTCTCCTTAAACTCTTCCTTAGTATATGAAAACGAGTACGCAAAATAACTACATCCCTTATATTTCAGGCAATGAGATATTTTTTAAACTTCAGTAAATCTACTTGGATAACTACGATTAACATTATTAACGTAAAAGTAATTTTGTTCTCAAAATGGACTATATTCCAATTCCAAATCTGGATTCGAGGCTGAAAAAAGTCACGTGTTACCGATAATTTACCCAAAGAATTTCTAACTGATAAGAAGGGAGGCTGCTACTGCTTTCCTCATGAACTGTTTCACTGGCTGGCGGGGATTTACATTACGTCTACGGAGCCTTCCCTTCTTTACGCTAGAAGTCATTACCTTGACCACGTGATCATAACCCAGATGGAATATCCTCCATTGAAAACAATTCGGACCCGAAAGTGTTTAGTTATTTAAGAAGATGTAGTGCGGAAACAGGCTATTCCAGTAATGTTTTGATACAGCGCCTAGAATATACCTAGTGTGGAAATATGCTATCCAAACAGTGCTAAAAATTTGTATCCCTTAAATGTGCGACGATACTGCTAAAATCCCATATATTCTAGGCGCTATAGTTTTGAAAAGTGCTAAAATATTGAATCCCATAAAATGTTGAACGATGCTAAATGACAAATATCGATCGCAGCGACATCTTCTAGCTTTTCACTGCCCATAACGTTTAGGTACTCAATGGAGGATATTCCATCTGCGTTTTGATCACGTGATCAAGGTAAAAACGTCTAGCGTAAAGAAGGGAAGGCTCCGCAGACGTGTAATGTAAATCCCCGCTAGCCAATGAAACAGTTCATCAGGCAAAACAGTAGCATCTTCCCTTCTTATCAGTTAGAAGTTCCTTGGGTAAATGAAGGATATTCCATTTTCATTTTGATCACGTGATCAAGGTAAAAACTTCTAGCGTAAAGAATGGAAGTCTCCGTATGCGTGTAATGTAAATCCCCGCTAGCCAATGAAACAGTTCATGAGGCAAAGCAGTAGTATCTTCCCTTCTTATCAGTTAGAAGTTCCTTGGGTAAATTACCGGTATCACGTGACTTTTTTCAGCCTCGAACCCATATTTGGAATATCCTCCATTGAATTTTTATACAATGTTTACGCTTGAACTACTAGATGTCGCTGCGATCGGCATTTATTGTTCAGCATCGTTTAATATTTATGGGATACAGTTTTTTAGCACTTTTTGATTGGTTGATTTCCACACCGAGGGACAGGATCCAGATAAATTTTTCGCTGTTAGAAAAACGCTATTGGCCAATCAGAAACATGCATTTCTTAGAACTTTTCGCTATTTGCAAAAATGCAGGTTTCTGATTGGTCAATCTTGTTTAGCTAACAGCAAAAAATCTAACTGGATCCCGACCACTATACACGCTGGATTCAATTTATCATTTTTGGGAGTTAGCTCTACGTACTATTGTGGAGCTCAGGGTCTATAGGCAGTGCTACACAGTGTCTATAGGCAGTAGACACCACTTGACAGAAAAAGAAATACGCGTAAAGCACCGTGCTAGCCTTTCTTTTTCGCTAGCCCCGCAGCCACCTTTTGTGGCGTCATGATGAGGAATGAGCAATCCCGGTATCCAGTGTTGCCTTGCTATAGGATTGTGTTGCTGTCTCTATGTAACTTTTTGTTCTACACACTGTTAAAAATCTGTAGCTTTGCTGGAAAGTCACTCTACTGCTTTTATAGAAAACAACTACTTGACTATGGCCGAGATCCAGATAGATTTTCGCTTGTAGTGAAACGAGATTGACCAATCAGAAGCCTCTAGTTTTGCGTACTTTTCGCTGTTTGCAAAAATGCAGCCTTCTGATTGGTCGACCTCGTTTCGCTAAGAGCGAAAAATCTATCTGGATACCGGCCTATATTATGGAGTATTCTCATTGGTCAAAATAGAGATATTCTATAAAAGCTGTGGAGTGACTATGCAACAAAAGCTGCAGATTTTTAATAATGTACAGCAATAATTATTTAAAACTGCGAAATCTCAAAATGCAACTGAATTTAGACCCAAAATGTGTCCTCTGCAAAATTCCCTCTATGGCCGCGTCCAGAGGAGCCACCGGTTAGTGACCGGTGAGATCGGTTAGTTACCAAGGCGTTCAGTACTGCTCACCGGTTCGCAACCAATGTCGTTCAGCGCAAGTAACCGAAGTGAGCAGTGAGAGACCGAACTAACCGAAGAAAATTCTTGGTTAGTTGGATCACGTGATCGGTTACATGAAAGTTTATTTACATTTACATCGGCAAATGGCAGCAATCAAAGAATACAGATGGCGCCACTAGTAAATAATACCAGTTTCGTCCAGTAAATAATACCAGTAGATCCTAGTAAATAATACCAGTGGGTCTGTCGACCGGTTAGAGACCGGTCACTTACCGTGACGTCATGTCACCGGTGAGATCGGTGACTTTGGTGAGGTCCGCTGGATGCGCCCTATGTACTATCTATATTGAGATTTTGAAATTAGTGGAATGTAACCATAGTTTTGGACGATAAAAATTTTGCTTTGAGAACTTTATTAGACGGGTATAGGTTTGTAAGGTAAGGCATGTTTGAATTGTTTATAAATTCCCTGACTGTTTTAAAATAATTAAGATGATTAATTAACGGAAAGGGTAAATATGAGTTTACATATTGAGTAACATATGAATCAATGGAAGAAACTTTGTATATGTGACGCGTTCTTTGAATTAAACAATTGAGTGAAAAGTAATTCGCAAGTTATTCAGAAGTTTAAATAATTGATATATATGTATTTATCTGTAAAATACAGAAACATAATTCATTTTTATATTGCATTTACCATATTATAAAACTGAGATTTCACTTGAACATATAAAAAAAACAGTCTAATGAATTTTTACGTTAAAGATCGATATATATTTAAATGGGGCATAGTCGTATATGAATGCATGTATGAATTATTAAATCTCGCATCTTTGCACAAATTGATAAAATTTTGTCAAAAAATGTCATTTTCTGCATGGATTCGAATTTTATGCACAGATGCCAAATTTAAAACTTTTAAATTTGACTAAGTGTATTGTTCATTTGATTTTTGTTGCTCTAATGTTAGAAACATTTTATAGAAATATCTGAAATTTTTTGTCATTAATTTAACATTAAATATCCTCATTATATTGGCTAATTGCACATTGAATGAGATCTAATAAAATGTACATGATTAGAACATGGCATCATTAGACCATGTTTAAATGCATTTAATCAGGATTATAATTAAAGAGGAGGGAGGTACAAAATAATTTTTTTTCTTTTCTGTTAATTTATCACACGAGTAGTTATGTTAGTTACAATTTTAGGAAACTGCCTACCTACAGAGATTTCTTCAAATTACACCCGCAATTTCCATTGTATTTGGATGATTTTTTTCATATGCCTCCTTCAGTTGTTTTCAGATTTTTGTTTTAAAATTTTTACATTTTACCCCTTCATATTTCCACAGAAATCTGATATTAAAGTAATTTTATTAACAATTTTTCCCCACATTGAATTTATTAATGTGATAATTTTATTACAGGATTATTAACCCTTAAATGGCAGTGTCTGTCTCTCATGCTATTGATACACATTACCAATAAATGTTAAAAGTCAGCGTGTCGGTATGACTAGGAGGAAGAAAAATTGATATGATAAATAAGCATATCGGGCATTACCAGTAAAAGTTGAAAATAAGCTTATTAAAAAGTTGAAAATAAGCTCATTAAAGGTCAATTAAAAGATCAGTTACATTAACAAAAATATATAGGGTAGGGGGGGGGAGGGCAGGGCAAAGACACGCGCTGGCAAATTTAATATGAACGGCAACTTAAAAAAAAAAATAATAATCGGATACGGCAGTTAGGTTTCAATCGTACCATATGTGTGTTAATCCTTTCAGGATATAAGTTTTAAAAGGCGTGAATTCATGTTACAATAAAGGCTGTTCTTTCATTTAATATTTTCTAAATTATTTTAATTGAAAGTTAATTTGAAATGCAGAATGTTTGTAAGAGAAAATAATTCTTCTTACCTGTATAGGTGAGAGCGCTGGTTCTTCAGAGTATCATGGAAGTTTCTGTATCCACTTTATCCTATTTGAACTCTGAAAAAGGTATTTTATTGAAGCGTTAGTGAGTGTGTGTATGTAATCACAGTGATCCAGGCTTTTGACTTTAAACGAGATTATTATATTTAATAAAATACAATTATTAATGCACTCTACATTTTTTGGTTAAAAGTAGTATATATACAATTTAAATGTGACTTGATTAAATATGTGTTGCATTCTTGAGAGCCAAAATTAGCTTCCCGCAAATCGAATGCATAAAGGAAGTGGCTATTCGTCCGACCAATCGGACTTTCAGCTATTTAGGCAAAAAGTCCGACCATCGTTTGCGCATGCGTGCATGTTTGTTTACAGCTTGTCCAGCTAAAATATTTCAAGTTAGCGGAGCACTGATATTAGTAGCGATTGCATGCTTAATTAACAATTGTATTTATGTATTAATAAAGCTCTTTTGGTTTGTCTGAGTAACCATGAAAGAAACCTTTTTTATATTAAGTTTTTAAATAAATTATTATTGCATTTTTATGGGGAAAATATCTTTGAATAATTCAAGAAAATTGTTTTCTTTATTTTTATGCGTATAGGTTATGCATTATTATTTATTTTACCTTCGTTTTTTCTCTACATTTTTTAAATTTTCTTAATTTTTATTATTTTACTTAATATTTTAATAATTTACTTTACATTCATTATAATTTCGAGTACAGTGTTGCATTCAAATTAGTATTTAAAAAAGTAAACAAAACAGGGACCAGAAAATTTCAAAATTCTAAAATCTGCATAATTTCTGGTCCCATGATATGCCGATTTAATGGAGTCTACTGTATTTTAAAAGTTTCCATTCGCAGTTGTCTTTTGTTACAAGATTTGGCTTTTAGAATGCTTTGTTTATGAAAAAACTATTATTTATTTTCATATGAATAAATTATTGAATAATTTAGTACAAAACAGTTATTTTAAATTTTAAACTAAGTTTTTTTAAATAACTTTAATATAATAATAAACAAGTTTTGAACATTGAAAAAAAACTTATCATTTCATTATGTTGTTAAATTACTTTATTAAAAATTTATTGTTTCAGAAAAAACATTTCTTAATCTCAAAAGTTTATTGCCATTTATTTAATTTTACCTATTCTCAATGTATTTTTAGTTAAATCTGCATGTCTTGTTAGCGACGGAGTGATTATCTTAATTTATTGAAAAAGTATTGATGCCAAAATAATAGGAGATTCTCCATTTATTTAAATTGTTATTTAGGTGCATTTATTTTACAAGTATAGCACTATAGATTTATCTTACTGCATAGGTCATTAATTTAAATATATTTATCTATTAAATTAAAATTTTACTTTTTTTTTTCCAAAAAGCATTTACTTATTCATATTATTTTTGTAAATGCTATTCATTATCAAAAAATAAAATTTCTGCGAAAGATTCTTTGATTTGAGCCTATAGATTGAGTGTATAATAAAGTTTTAGACGAATCATGAATTCGTTAAATTCAATGGTCAAAATAGTATGTTAGAAGTAAGGAGAAACTATAGTAGGTCCTAGTTTTGTCATTGTTTGTTGTGTAATATGCTATTTTTTAGAACACATAACTTAGCGAGTAAAGTAATTTTTTTTAAAGTAGTTTGTAGGGAGCATCAATGTTATTTTTTATGTTACGTCCAGAAACAGTATACATACACACATATATATGTATGTATAACATTGGTGCCTCTCTTAGCCAGGCACCAGTGTTACCTTTTTTAAAAGTAAAACAAAAAATAATTACTCACACTGCTCATTTTCATGGAATATGAAATGAAGCCACCTCTCCCTCCCCTCCCCCCACCCGATTTTCTAAATCTTGGAAAATAATAAGATATAAATTGAAATATTAAGAAATATAGACGCAAACAGGAAGAAATCCAGGGAGGGGTACAATTTTGGAGCACGTTTGCCTATGACCCAACCTAGCCTGCTTTTTATTAAAAATAAAAAATATCAACATGAAATAATCTAAACTAAAATTTGCTTTGTCAGACTTCCCCATACTAGAAAATTTTTAAACATATTAAATATATATATATATATATATATATATAAATTTAACAATTAAGAAATATTAAATATTTTAACATTTATTATTGTTTATAATTACAAACTATTGATAATTGTTAATATTTTAATAATAGTTAATAAATAATTATTATTAAATTAACAATAATAAATGAATTATTAAATGAATTATAATGTAATAAATTATTTATAACTATAAATTAATTATTAAATTAATTATAATATAAATTATTAAATTAATAATAATATATTAAATATTTAATAAATAACATTAATATTATAAATATAGAAACAAATGTATAAGGTACACTTATTTGCTTAGCGAAACATAACGTTTAAAAAAAATAAATAATTGAAGACAAATATTACTAAATTAATATTTATAAAGATAAATAACTTTCTTCTAAAAAGAAAATAACCTAATTTGCAAAAATGCACTTAATGTGTATTGAAAATAAACAATTATATTTTAAAAAGCGGAGTTATGAAAAAGCGATTTCGTCCGATCATTTGTTGGCGCGCATGCGCATACGATGGTCGGACGTTCTGTCTAAAAGTCCGATTGGTCGGACGAATAGCCACTTCCATGCATAAAGTGACACAGAAACATATGTCCTTGTCACCCAAGAGATACGCCCTAGACTGAGATGAAAGGGTTTCTTTAGTAGAAGCAAGGGCTCTTGATCGAACACTCATTTCACAATGGAAAACTGCTGATTACAGCTGGAATGGAGTCTATCAAAGTCCAGCAAAACAATTCTGCTTTCATAGTCTTTCAAAGTTTATTTGTGGTGCTGCCATCTATAGGAATATTAAGCAGTTGCATTGTCACAGGCAGCTGACGTAAATGAAGACTGGATTATTATGGGTAATTGTCCAGTCTATAAGAATTGTTTGAAGTTTGTCCGTGAAGTGTCGCCACCTGCCGCATATTTCACAAAACGAAAAGTCGAAACACATTTTGAACTATTTCCGACACAGGAGCATAACACTTCTATGCGTAAAATTCTGAAATCATTCAATAACACCGGAATTTAAAAACAAATTTATTTGAAATTCAGTAAAAGCTTTTCTTCGCGTACTTGAAAAACGAAAAAATTTTATTCCAATATTCTGGTGTCAATGTGGTATTTTAGGAATTTAATGGTCAAAAATTAACCGCCGACGCTCAAGAGGTTAATAATTTGTGATGAAAGTAGCACTTCGGCAGACAAAAATGAAGTTTCAATTTTTAATTTTTGATGCAATACTTTTGAAAAGTTAAGTGATTGTTGTTAAGCTGCTATTACTGCAACGATCTGCAAGTCAAAAATTCACTAGAGAACGGAAACTCTTTAGCTTCTAAATACCCTGACGTTTACCTCGATTTCATTTGTTTAAACTTTCAACTGACCGGTTAAGCAAAATATTGTGCAATGGGGTAAAAAGCAGCATGTGTCTTGGGGCAACGCACAAGTTCCAGATGTGGTCTTTTCACTTATCGTTTTACCTAAGTTCAAATCTTTTCCAAATTACGTTGTGATAAGCTTGATATTTTTTATATAAAGTAGATAGACATCTGATTAACGTAATCTACTTAGCTACTTATTTTTTTCACGTTGCCTTATTTTAAATGATAAAACTTTGGTATCTATACTTTTAAAGCCATTCTTTTAGTTACATGGAATGCTTTTGTTTTAATTCTTTTAATAAGCAGGACATGAATAGTCCTTAATTATCTAAAGCGGGTAGTTTTGCTTTTGTCGAAGTACAAGGCAACGCTGTCTAGTTTCAGCTCTAGTAGTCCAAATGTGTTCGGGTACTTTTGGGTTATAGCAAAACCAACAATTAGGATTTTCCAAGGTCATCATAACGTTTATATATGCATCATACGCATATATACTCCAAACGACCATATATGTGCTATATACGTCATTTACATATTATTTACATCTTATATGGCATACATATAGCATATACGTGAGTCATTCCACGTGAAATCGACCAATTGAAAGGAAAAGTGTTGCACCATAGTCAGAATTTTTTATTATTATAAGCAGACGCAGTAATGAAACCCTCAAATCTGAAATGTAAAAATAATTTTCGCAATATTGGCTGAGATAAAGCCATTTGAAAAATGGTCATTTTTACCAAATGGTGGCCCATCTTGGAATCTTATTAATCTTTTAATCTTATTTTTGAAGTAAATTTATATATTTTCACTGTTATGATCAATGTACTACCCTTTAAAAATATTTGCGTATTAGCAATTTACGCCCATCTATTAAAGTAAGAATTAGACTTGTTCCATTCCCCAATTTTGCTGCCAGTCCCATTCCTCTTTTATGTTAAACTTCTTGTATAAACAGAAATGCTACTTTTAGGCATAGTTTAAATTATGGATAATATACAGTATAATGCTCCATAAATACGGAAACTATTACATCTATGCTAAACAAATCATTAATATACAGAAAACAAAGTATATGAAGCAAATTTACTTTTGATTCTTGAAATATTTTTCTTTACAGTTGCAAGTTTACGTAGATCAGCTACATTTTTCAATTGAAGATTGGGGTATCATTGTTTCATCTAATGTGTGATTGATGAAATATTTAGAGTGATACATAGAGAAAAACCTACTGTCCCATTCCACCCCACTCTCCCCTATATGTAAAGTAAATACTCATTTATACGTATTGCATTTATAGTTTTTTTTTAAAATAATTATACAGTATATTCCTTAATTATTTTATCTTTCAGTGTAATTTTTTTTCAATTGTATACAATTTTTTTTGTTGTTTGAGGGGGGGGGGGGGGGATTCCTACGAAATTAGTGCAAATGAGGTTTTAATATACTTTTACATTATTTCAGATGTTAGAAAATTTTATTTTAACCATTATTTCTTAAATTAGGAATACTTAGATTCTAAAATGATCATTATTTGGTTAGTGACACCTTATGTGTAAAAAAAAAAAAAAACTATTTTAAAACAACAAATTTTACCCCTCCAATTTTTTTTTAGTTAAAGCATATAGATGGAGCAATGTTCCTACCAAGTTTTAGAAAAATTCATGATTAATTTTTTTTATGGACCATTACACTCGGCCCATTTTTTTGGGGGGGTGATATTTTCAGTTTGCACATAATAAAAAGTAAAGAAATGAAAATTTACCATTGTTTTGATGTAAAATATGCATTCTTTGTACAAGTAGCTTCAAATTGGTACCAAAAACGTAGAATTTGAGCCATTAGTTGTCAAGTTGTGGCTATTGATATGATTCCAAGATGGATGCCATTTGGTAAAAATGACCAGTTTTAAATGGCTGCATCTCAGCCAATATTGCAAAAATTAAATTTCAGATTTGTGGGTTTCACTACTAAGTCTATGATAAAAAAATCTGACTATGGTGTAGCATCCATTGGTTGGAATGTCCCACATCTTATGGTGTGGAATGTCCCACATTATCGTGTGGGATGTCCCACATCTTATACCCATGCCGTATATATACGTAATAAATGCATCATATGACTATAAATGGCCCATATGCAGCAATAAATGTTGCATACATCATGTACTACTACATTGTCATATGCTTTATAATGCAGCGATAAATCTTGGTCATTAGCGACTCATAATTCATTATTTAAATCGATCCAAAATAGTCTTGCTATATCCAAGATAGCATGTTTCAAAGAAAACTTGACAAACTTTACATCGGGTAATCGTTTTATACATTTTTAATGGTTGCCTACCTTGATATAATTCAATAAAGTTTTCACTTAACTCGTTGGAATAAGTTTTCATCTAACTCATTCACTTTATTGGAAAAAGGGCAAAATGCACAGTGCGGGTTTTCCCCATCACTTGGGGGGGGGGGGGAGGTTACCCAAATCAATGGACAAAGACAGGCAGAACAATATTTTTAAGGAATTTCTCGCGAAATTGTAATTTGACAAAATCTAGATTGATGGTGATATGGCTGAGGTTCTAATGTATCATTTTAATCGGCCATTGTACAAATTTAGACCAATGGGTTAATTAAAAAATTAAAATAGGAAGTGCGTGTTTTTGCCCCCACCTATCCTACAGTTTTTTAAAATAATTTAAATCTATATATAATATATACTATATAAATTGAAGAAGGAAAAACATGCTCGTATGAACACTTGGATTAAAGCAGAAGCATTATATAAACTTAATCTATTTTAATAAAATTGCATTAAATTTGTGACCTTTCAAAAATATGTATTCGAAAATTTGAATTTTTCCTCATTTAAACCATGTGCTTGCCAACTTGACAGCAATTTATAGAAGTACATGAATCTGTGCATTCATTTTAATAAACATAAATTCATAATTAAAGCAATGGAAAAATGTATCGCAATTTTTCGCAAAAATACCATTTTATAAATAACTAGGGGGCTCTGCACCCTACGAACTACACTCGCCAACCCCCGTTCAGACACCGGGGTTGTCTGAACGGTGCAACCCCTGTTCTAAAAGCACGTTAATTTGATCGGCTTTAAAAAAAATTCGAAAGTCTGAATTATATTTAAAAAAAAAGGGGGGGGGGGACGATCTCCTTGAGAACGGGCTGTTTGCATTGATTAATTCAGATCCGTGAAAAATTTGCAAATAAGCTAATATAAAATTAGTATGTCTCCCGGTATTTTTTAACAACGTTATAAGAAAGTTCTTTTAAATAAGTCATTTTAAATGTATCATTTTAAATCTCACTCAATTTTCACCAAAGTTTTCGTTTTCTGTTTAATATTCACGTGAAAATATTTTTGTTGGAAAGGAAATATTTGCGCTGTCTTAGATTTCACAACAATAGTTTAAAAGATTATCTCAAAATATGAAATGTCTCGCGCAAATATACTTTTAAATTTTAACTGTTTGGCAATATTGTTTGGACATTTTAAATGTAACGTAATTTTGTCCATTTACGAATTTAACGCATATTAATGAATTTATTTTACAGTTTTCTTTCTCTTTTAAAATTCACGAGTAAATATAGTTTTTGACTTAATTTTCTATATTTTCCTTCATTTAAAACGTCATCATTTAATTCTAATTTGAAAGTTTTTTAGGGTTTCGTTCATCTGACGAAACCCTATTCGTCTCGCTCCTCTATCCGTCTGTCAGTCCGTTCTCAGAAACTATATATGTTGGAGACTTGAAATTTTGCATACTTATAGCTGAACACGTCACATCAAACAACAAATCATAAAATTTTGAGTCTTATATTTAACCCTCTGGGCTCTAACTTGCGTGGTTTAAACTTTTTTTTCTAATTGAGCCCCTATTTAAGTTGAAGACTTGGAATTTTGCATACTTATAGCAGAACACTTGCGATCACACGAAAAATCACGAAATTTTCAAAAATTCTTATATCATTTACCTATCCGGGCTCTAACTTGTGTATTTTAAGCAATTTTTCTAACCCCCCCCCCCCCCCATTGCACCCGGTGGGTACTTTTCTAACTTTTGCCGACACCTCTTTGACCACTCTTTCGTATTATGCACATAGCCTTATATCTTTCAGTTCCACTTTTTACCGCCAGGGCGCGCCTACCTATCTCGGGTGCTATGGGCCCGATCCCCTCGACTGATATATCTACGGATAGGTTGTAAAACGGAGTTTCGTTCGGATAGAGGTTTGTATAGAATAGAGCGCCCCCCCCCCCCCCCCCGGTTGCGAAATGTGGAACTAACAGATTTTGCAAAAGGATAAAGTGTTTTGAAAGGAATATTAAACGAAACCCTTTGTGCGATCTGTGATTACACTTATCCACTTGTTCTGTTTATAATAGTCACATATATATATATATATATTTAATTTGAAGGAAATATTATTCTTTGTGCTGTTTTAAAAATTGGCAACAGTTTAAAATACCCTAATCTAAAAAATGTAAAAAATATTTCTCGAAATGCTGAAATTTTGAATATAAAATGGAAATAAATCCTCAAAAAATGAATCAAATTAAAAAACAAAACAGAAATGCAGTCTACACACCGCGAACTTCTAATGTATAAAATGATCTAAATAATTAAATTCCTATGTATAGTTTCTGCTGCTATAAAACTTTTTAACGGAACAATTTTGACCAAAAATTAACATTAAATATCTCTTAAAATAATTCTTCGATTTGAAAACTGTCTGCATCAGCGTGTTTATCAAACATTTCTCTATCATACTTATTTTCATATTTTTGCATGCAGTAGTTTTCTTAATATTAACAAAGAAAGACCCCCGGTCACAAATTCAAACAACGGCGGTGACAGCGTTAGTTGCTTTTTTTTTTTTTTTTTTTAAGAATCGATACATGTATTATATAGCTGAAAGTGTTTGATTTGTTGTAAAGTTGTCTGGCTGTGCTCTGTCGTAAATATAGGGGGATACCAGGTTACAGTGGTCCACTTTTGCAGTTATTTTTTTTCTCTTTAACGGAGAGACCAATCTGTCTGAAAATATTTGTGAATATTCTTTAAACCTTCCTACATGCCTCATAATTTTCGCAGAACATAGTTCTGCTGGGCAACATATAACAATATGTTCCCGCACCAATGTTGGTTAAGTCAAAATACAGTTGCGTAATTTGTTATTTCTGTTTGTACAAATTCTTTTTTATAAAACATAATTATGAGTGTAAAATTATAATAATTATATTTTCGAGTAAAATAGGAGTGTAAGTTCATACAAAAATTAAGTTGATTTTAAATATTAAATATATACTTTTAAAAAATTGTTGTTTTGTAAAATGAATGTATAATGTTGAATATAGTTCGGATCTCAGATAACAACAATAGCCAGACGCCATGGTGTCGTTTTATGACAAGCCAGTAGAAAGTGGTGTATAATTAGAAATCGTAAAATAATAAAAATGTTGGAATCAATTTATGGCCTTAATAAAAGTGTTGGAATAAATTTATGGCTTTTCAGACCACCCAAACTTTAAGGCATATAATAATATTAAAGTATATGTAAGGGGCCATTTGCAGACTGTTAGCTAATAGGTCTATCGAAGGATAATGCAAAATCTTCTCACATCCAATAAGGGAGGACTAGACAAATAGTTCCACCCACAGCCAAGAGTTGGTGTGCCAGAAGAAAAAGGTTTAGAAAAAGAGTCTGAAAAAAGATGTGGAAGACGCAGGAGCTAACCTGAAAGCCCATGCAATGAATCCAGAGAGCCCTAGTAATGCCCAGGCGAGATGGACATATCGGAGTGAGCCTAAGCAAGCCTAATTGATGTCTTCCTGGTGTTGAAATAAAATGGATTGTTCTACTGTGGTCCGTAGCTATGCATCCTGCCATCCCGATTTCGCCGCTCTGATAAGAAGATGAATCCGGATGACATTTGGATATGAACCTTAGCAACGCGACAGCTCTGAATTTGATGAATAAAGGCCACCATCCTGTATATGATTCAAGGTATTACCTTAATCTTTTTCTTTACCACTTTAAATTATATGAGAAATTATAAATATCCTTTTATGATATTTTATGGTAGAGAGCAATCTGAGATCCAACAAAACCAATAATTAAATATAATTAAGGTATTTTAAAAATGAAAGAGAATTAGTTTTTTTGCAAAAAGAAAAATATATAATAAGAGTAAATGAAAACATTTTCTTTTTTTTTAAAGATTAAATATACATGTAATAATGAGCAGCAAACAAAAGTGTTGCTTTCCTTTTTTGAATTAATTTAATGTGTATATGTATATAGTTGTGTTCAATGTAAATAAAAAATTTAATCAAGTATTAAAAAGTTTCTGTAATTATTTAATTGATAAATGTTTAAGGTGTGTCAATTTATTTTTACAGCTTAAATTTAGTTTAATTCATAAGTGGAAGAGTTCGTCTAAATAAATCACAACGCAAACTCTTAATTTTATTCGTAATTAATTAAATTTAATAATTAGTTTTACGCGGATTATAATTTAATATTATTAATTATTCGCGTTGCTCTTCTACTAGAATTACGTAATTACGATCACTTATGTTATTTGAATTTATCTGAGGTATATAAAATTATATACCGATTTACTATGAGGTTGCTAGGATGATTTGGACAAATTAACAATTTTGGGTGTAAATTAAATAGGAAATAAACAAGTGTAATTATCTGTCCAGCAAGTTCCAAATACAATAAAAAAAAAATAAATATATATATATATATAATATGTGTGTCTGTATAATAAATTTGAAATCACAAATATATGAAGAAATTGATAAAGTTCTAAAGATTTAGAAATGAACATAGGAAACCAGTATGTAAAATAAGAAACTATGAATGACTCACAGAATCGTCAGAGGAGCTTGTGAGTTCATTCATAGAAGATGCGTTATTTCATCCAATTTTGTCGGCATTAAGCCTAAAATGACAAAATTTAGCTCCTTATAACGCAAACATTACCGAAAATAGATAATAAAAAGCTAAGAGATCCAAAGAAAGATACACCTCATACAGGATATTAAAAATTATTAGAGCACAATACCTGAATGACATACTAAGAGTCAAAACTACTGCATATCAGCATGGAAAACAAAGTTGACTATTTTAACATGTGATCTATAGTTGAGCATCTGAGTGAAACCCATAACTGTGCTGCCATCTGGTGTGAGAAAGGAAAAATGTAAATTGGAACTGGATTAAAAACAATGTTTAATGTTGTCATCTTAAGCCAAAAAAAAAATAATAATAAAAGGGATGAAAATGATTGAAGAAATCAAGAAAAGACTTAGATTAACTTTTAGTTAAACTAGAATGAAAAAATAGGAATAAACTTAATACAGTAGCGCTCGAAGTATTTTGACAACCTTATATTCTCTCTTATTTTATTTAATATAAAAATGTAAAAGAAAATATAGCGCCTATAATTGAGAACACTATGACTGCAGTTATTCAAATGTATCAAGTTTCAACTTTTTTGTTTGCATTCGGCGCCACCAAAGAAATGACTCCTCCTTAGCTCAAAAGTATTTTGACAATTAGTTTGCATTTAATTGTTGAAAGTGTCAGTGGCGCTATAGCTTCGATTAGTGTTTATATTGACTTATTGTGATTAATTTTAAGGATCAGGAGTACCGAAATGTAAAAAAATATTGAAGTGATTCTAGAAAAGCCTCTGTAAATGCACTTAAGAAAGATAGACTGCAAGCAGAATTAGCTGGTTCTTTTAACGTGTCTCGGCAACTTGTTATTACATGGAATAAAGTTTTTAATAAACAGAAATATTTCGAAAATATGCCTCAAAGTGGCCATCCGAAAAAACAACTTGCAATGTTCACTGCATTATAAAAATGATATCTACAAGTGATTGTCGTAAGTCCGCTGTAATAATAAAAAATGAATTGAAAGAAAATTACGGCATAGACATACACGTTTCAACTGTCAGACGACGCCAAAAGCTCTATTGTTTACATGGCAGAAGACCAGCAAAAACACGTTTCTAATCTACTAAGAATAGGAAGGCTAGAGTTACATTTGTAAAACGGTATAACCCTTTCAGGGGCAAAGCAATTCCATTGCGGAAGTGTTGAAATTAATGATTGACACCAGAATTTTGGTTAAAAAAATTTTGGTTTATTATGTGTGTGAAATATAGCTTTTTCTTATTTATAAATAAATTTGTTTTCAAATTCCGGTGTCAATCATTAATTTCAACACTTTAGCAATGGAATGACTTTGCCCCTGAAAGGGTTATACCGTTTTACAAATGCAACTCTAGCCTTCCTATTATTAGTAGATAACAAACGTGTTTTTGCTGGTCTTCTGCCATGTAAACCATAGAGGTTTAGGCGTCGTTTGACTAATGAAACGTGTATGTCTATGCCGTAATTTTCTTTCAATTCATTTTTTATTATTACAGCGGACTTACGACAATCACTTGTAGATATCATTTTTATAATACAGTCAACATTGCAAGTTTTTTTTTCTGGGATGGCCACTTTGAGGTTTATTTTCGATGTATTTCTGTTTATTAAAAACTTTATTCCATGTAATAACAAGTTGCCGAGACACGTTAAAAGAACGAGCTAGTTCTGCTTGCAGTCTACCTTTAAGTGCATTTACAGCGGCTTTTCTAGAATCACTTCAATATTTTTGACATTTCGGCATTCCTGATCCTTAAAAATAATCACAAGTCAATATAAACACTAATCGAAGCTATAGCGCCACTGACACCTTCAACAATTAAATGCAAACTAATTGTCAAAATACTTTTGAGCTAAGGAGGAGTAATGTTTCTTCGGTGGCGCCGAATATAAACAAACAAGTTGAAACTTGATACATTTGAATAACTGCAGTCATAGTGTTCTCAATTATAGGGAATATATTTTCTTTTACATTTTTATATTAACTAAAATAAGAGAGAATATAAGGTTGTCAAAATACTTTTAAGCTCAACTGTAAGTACTGAGTGAATACAAAATAAGTTAAAGAAAAGGAATAAATTAATACAAATAAATAAATAATTATATAAAAATAAATAAAAGGGCAATTGATTAAATTAACGTTTTAAAGACAAAAAATTGTAATATAAAAAATGAGAATATAAATAACACTTAAAAAGATGAGGAATATTTGAGATAGTAAAATTTAGCCTTGTATTATGAAAATAAATGTGAAAATATAAAGCAATGAGGAATATTGAGATAGTAAAATATATTCTTAAATGATGATGCAATTTGTGAAAATTTATTATGTTAAATGCATGATACCCTCCCCCTCCCTTTTTTTTAAAATTATATGTCTATACAATATATAAGCATATATGCATACACCAAACTTTTTTTTCTTTTAAGAATATACCCGTAAAGTGGACTAGTGTGCCCCGGAAGCTGGGTACACTGGTCCACCCACTGGGGCACAGTGTTCCACTATCAGTTCTTATCTAAAATACAATATAAATCTATTTATAATTAATCTAATTCTTTTTTATTTCCCCTTTACCTCCAAAATAATATAATACAAATTTGCAAGTTGCATTTTGAAACAAAAAACATAAAACTAAAAAATTATTAAAAAATATATACTATTTTGAAAATAACAATATAGGATACAGGAGTGATTGCAAATAAATTATCAATTAAGTACAAAAAAATCAGCACACATTAAGACAAATATGATGAAAAATTTATTATAAGCTCAAAATAGTCAGGATAAAATAGTTCATTACGAGCTAACCATGTGCTCTGAAGCTATCAATAACCAATCCAGTGAGGTCATCTGTTACTTATTAGGCTACAGTTATATTTTTCAAAGGCAGTAAATACAAAACAAAATATTTCTGAATGTTAACTCTACAACGCATGATTTTCATTTCTCTCCTTCTCTCTCTCTCTCTCTCCCTCCTCCCCTCCCCCCCAAAAAACAAAAAAAAAACTGCTATATTGAACAAGAAAACTTATCTTTAAAATCACACGTGAACTGTTATCCATAATTTAGGAGAAAACTAAAGTGTCAGATGGCTACATTATAATCTGAACAACATATAGCATGAAATTTAAAGTGTGCCAAATGGCTACTCTATGCATTGTAGCGTTAAATAGTCATTTTTCTTTATTTTATTATTAAATAACTATTTTAAAACGATATTTCTGCATAGAGAATAAGCAATTATTAAATATTTTGAAAATTCTTCATTACAGGAGCAGTATTCATTGCGGACCACTGTACCCCAGCAGTGGGCGGTCCACTGTGCCCCATGCTGAAGTTCAATATATACTCATAAAAATATTATTTAAAGTTTTCTTTTAAGCATATAAACTTTTAAATTAAATAAAGATCAGTGTCTTATCTTTTCAAAAAAGTTCTCATTTATCCATAACCTTTAATTACTCAATAAAGAAAAGTGTGATGATGAAAATTTTTACTTCTAGGAGCTCAAAACAACTAGTCAGGATGAAAGGGTTAATTTTGAGCTAACGATGTGTTCTGAAGGCTATAAGTAATCAATCCAGTGCTGTTATCAATTAACCTAAAAGAAAAGCTTTAAAAATTTAAGGGGTAGTCCACTGTGTACTTAGGTCCACTGTACCCTGGTCTCCATTACTTGGACTGCCATGTAATTTGTATGATTGAGGTTGACTAAAAAATATTCAGCGTTTAAAAAATGTGTAGAATGTATGGTTTTACATGGACACACAAAAACAATTGTTATATTAGGGTCAATGTGAAAAATTGATTGCAGTGCATTTTAATGATGTTACGATATCTCACACATAATGAGGTAGGTTTATATGCATCATACAGTAAAACAAGCTTTTGGAGGAGTATAGAATAAGTAGCATTTAGGGTAATTGGGGAAAAGCAATGCACCGGCTGATTTATATCAAGGAAACGTTTTTTCAATGTTAAACAGTAGCCGACAATTGGGCTTCAATCGCACCTAAGTTTCAATCGTAATTGTGTGTTAACATACGAAGAAAGTTTCATTCGATGCAGAGAAAATTAGCTAAGTTTCAACTTTTCATTTTTGATGGAATATTAAAAATATGCGGTTGTTGAGACGATAATATTGCAAATATCTAGAAATCCAAAAATTCAGTAATGAATGGAAACTCTAACTTCTAAATGCCGTGTAGTTTACTCGATTCCATTTCTGTAAACTTTCAGTTGGCTGGTTAAACAAAACGAGGCTTGGCCTCTTCACTACTGGTTTTTACCCCCAACCAATGGGGCAAAGACACGCGGGTCAGAGCAATATTTAAAAACAAAATTGCAATTCCTTGCGAAATTATAATTTGACAGAATCTAGGCTAATGATACTGAGTCATGTTCTAATATAACATTTTATTCAGCCATCATACAAATTTAGACCAATGTGTTCTTTCAAAATCAAAATTTAAAGAAAGTGCGTGTCTTTACACCCCCCCCCCCCCATCCCCTACAGTTCGTTGACAGGGAGGCACAAACTGATCCCATTCCATTATGGGTCTATGGGAAGGGGGGGGGGGGACTTTTTCGCTACATTTTAATTATTTTGCGATACATCAAACATGATGAAATTAAAACCATCACAGAGGTGCAATCCAATATATTTTCCATAGATTATGAAGTGCATAGCATTTATCGTTCATTTATAGAGACTCTCAAAAAATTCGGTTGCTGCAGTGGTTTTGTCCCATAATTGTTGGAAGTGGGTTCTCGGCTGTGGTATGTATTTTTAAACTTATCTAGTTTTTTGTGTGTTACGTGGTGTGTTTATATTCTATAGATCATATACACGGCTGCACGAAAAAATCTATTCATTAACAAATATGAACAGCAATTGCTGAAAATGGATTTTCACAGCGTTTTTTTTTTTTTTTTTTTTTTTTTTTTTTTTGTCTTATTTGTAGGTATTTCATTGTATGAAAAAGGGGATTTTTTTAACTAAGTTCTGTTATAGTGTTGGAAAGTGTTTCATAATCTATGCCTGATGCATAATTTTTTGTTCTTGTTTAAATTGATGTTAGATCTCGATGCAGTAGAATCCCGCATCCTATATCGCGGAATCTGCGCTAAAAATAAAATAAAGGTAATTTATTCTTTGCGAATTCAATAGGATCTAACGAATATTTTGCACACAAAAAAACAAACTGTTCAAAAGTGTATAGGTTTGAAAACAAAAAAATTATCTAAATCAACGTTATTTTATTGTTTACAATCGATTAAAATTCTTAAATGTAACCTACTTAAGGAAAGCCTGGCTATAATTTTATGCAATTGTCTACCGGAATTGGTTTCGATTTACGACGACTTGATAAAGTACCAAAAGTTTTTAAAATGTGTAAAATATTGCCAACCAAGAAAAGTTCGCAATTTGCAAAAATGTCCGAAAAGAGCTAAGTAAAGACGTAAGTTTGAATTTGGACTTCAGAATGCTTTGGGACTATTATGTTGAAAGAGCTTTAATATAATCTTAGAATGAATGTGCATAATCAAAGTTCAAATTCGCTCAGCATCTGCGATACAGTTCACTGAAAATGAGCAGATTAAAGATGATTTAACCCTAAGTTTAAGACTATTAAATAGGCATTAAAGTTTGCGACTCCTGCTTTCTAAGTGGTAGCACTTTTTTGGGGGGCCGGACGAAAAAACAGTTCTTTTTATAAGCCTAAAGTGGAAATATTAGCTGGCAAACGAGCCCGAAATGGCTTATTTGAAAAGTTAACTGCGGCTATATTGACCACTGCTTTAATTTTTAGTTTAACTACAGATACTAGAGAAATTTAGTGTCGATTGGAGTCCTAAGTACTATCGCAATCGCTAGACTTCTGAATAGGTGAATTTTAATTATAATACTCATAAGTCATATAAAGTTTAGAGCAGAAACAGTAGCCTATAAATTAATCGGGGGCTTTCATTCATCTTTCAATGAAGCTGTTTCAGAGAACGCTCTCACAGTAGCTGTGCAATCGTTTGTCACAGCAGTTAAAGGTTAAGCAAAGAAAAATTAAGAAAAATAGACATTAAAAACTATCAAACAAAGCCACTCGTATGAATTACACATCTTTTCAGATTTGCATATGCTGTATTTAAATCATTTAATATTAGGCGCATAACATATCTAGTCAGCTGCTGCATGTAATAATGATCAGTTCGGTTTGTAAGGCATATCAATTGTTTAGCATCATAGACTACATTGTGATGAATAAATTCTGGTTATGATAAATGACTTTTCTATGATCCATATTTTATTTTTCTCAACAAAAACGAAATATTTCAGTAGCTGCGGTATTTAGTCATCAGGTACTTCATGTGCAATGTTGCCAGATTTACTGTCTTAAAGAGAGTGTCAGGGAGGGAAAAAAAGTGGGACATCTTCTAAATTGGACATAAAAATACAGTAAATCCTATTAAAACAGAACTTTGTTTTAAAAGTAAAAAAAAAAAAAAAAAAAAAAAATTATGACCAGACCTGCCAACTGCTACGAAAAAATCGTAGTTTCTACGATTTGGAGCTAAAAACTACGATGCTACGAAAATCGGTCTAAAACTATGATTTTTTTCAAAAAACACACACGCCGAAGAAAAATAAATTTCGTCAATCGTTCGCAAAAAATGCCAATTCGTCAAAGGATCGCAGAAAAACGCAAATTTCGTCAGAGGATACCGAAAAAACGAAAATTTCGTGAAGGAATTGCGAAAAAAAGCAAATTTCTTGAACGGATTGCGAAAAAACGCAAAATTTGTCAAAGGATGGCAGAAAAATACGCGAATCTCGTCAAAAAATCGCTAAAAATGCGAATTTCGTCAAAGCATCGCGAAAAAACGCGAATTTTGTGAAAGGGCCACTGAAAAAATGCATAATTAGTGCGCAACCGCCTCCCTACTGCTGTAACCTTTCAGCAAATTTTCTGACAATTTTTGAATTTTTTTTTTATTCAGAATCACCCCAGCTCTGTGCTTTCTTCATAGTAAACATCATACAAGGACAAAAATCTTTATTCTTTATGTTTATTGTTATGATACATATACAGTGGGTTGCCAAATTATTAGGGACAATCATGAAGTATAGGTTTTTTGTACAATATTAGGATATAATTTGAAAATAAACACTGTTTTTAACATTAAAAAGCTTTATTGTTATACTAGTTTAAGTATTTACGCAATATTATTTAAAAAAACACAACAAAAACATAATACAGTCAATTTACCAATGCTAAGTAAAGAATATTAATATTTGGTGACATCTCCTTTGGCTTCTAGGAGTGCTTCGGTGCGTCTCGGCATGCTTTCTATGCAATTTTTGGCACTTTCTTTTATTTTAGGGTTGTGATGCCATACATTTATTAGTTTTTTGATGAGTTGTGCCTTGGTTGTAATCATATCTTTGGCGATTTCCGCCTTGGTGATCTCCCATCAGTTTTCTATGGGGTTCATGTCAGGAGAATTGCCAGGCCAAGGTAAAATTGGGATATTGTGGTCTACCAAAAACTTTGTAACGCTTCTAGCTGTGTGACAAGGCGCTGAATCATGCATAAACATGAACTCTTCACCAACTGGGAACCATTCTTCAATTTGCGGCAGCAGCCGAGTTTCCAGAACTTGCCTGTACTGGTCTTGTCTCATGGTTCCCTGGACAATGTAGAGGCGTCCAACCCCTTTAGCGCTTATGACAGACCAAACCATTATTTTATCAGGGTGTTTAACACTTTCCACGATGCAGTGAGGGCAGTATTTTTCAGCCTGGGCGTCGCCTGACAAAGCTGCTTTTATCGGCTAAAATCTCAAAGGTTGATTCATCTGAGAAACACACATGAAAAAAATATTAAATATGTTAATAATTTAGAAATAAATATTTTTAAATGACATAAATTATAATTATCTTAAGAACTGATCTTACTCCAGTCATCCACTGTCTTCTGGCGGTGTTCACGAGCCCAGGCAAGGCGCTTCTTCTTCATCGCTTCTGTCAACCGGGGTTTCTTGGCTGGGCGATGACCTGTCAACCCTTCCTCCGTTAATCTCCGCTGCACAGTTCTCTTAGAAACTGGCATTCCAGATTCTTGAACGATCTGAGTAAGGAGACCCACACTTTTCTTTCTGTTTCCTAAACAGATATCCCGGGTTTTCCTATCGGTACGTGGAGTTGTTATGCGTTTTCTTCCACTTTTACCTTTTCGTTTGGGCGAAAGTGGCTGGTTTTTGTCCAGATTTATTTTTATCCTATTGACTACTGACTTAGACACTCCAGCAAGTTCTGCTATCTTCCTTTGGGAATGACTCGTATGCAGAAGAAAGGTTTTTACCTCAGATTTTTTCCTAGGGCACAAATCAATCCCTCGACCCATACTGAAATCTATAAAAATAAAAAATAAATTAAAATCGTAAATAATTTCGCAAAAAACAAATATTTAATCAATAAAAGAAAGATAATACTCACATATAAGTCTTAACTTTTCCAAAAAAACCCAAAGAATTTTGTTTAAATTAAAGAAAAGCGTCTTCCATTATTGCGTGTGTAAAAGACTCAGCGTCTCTCCCGTTATTAAAATATTTATAGAAAGCAAACAAACCTTTTAACATACCAAAAGTACTTAAAAGTTGAATTATAGAGATGTTGACAACGGTAAAATACATTCCAGCAACACTTAAACTACTTAGAGCCGCAGTCAAGTGCACCCAAAGTATAAAACTAGTAAAAAATATGTCTGTCCCTAATAATTTGGCAACCCACTGTAGTTTTTAATCTGAAAGAATATAAAGAACTAACTTTTGAAAAATCGAGTTAATCCAACCTGCATGAATCTAAATTCGGTCCGAACCGAAAGTAATCAGAGTTCACCCGATATGCAGCTTAAAAAACAGCACCCATCCACCCAACCAACCAACCTCCAGATTCATTTGAATTTTGGGTGCTACGATTTCGCATTTTCAAAGGTTGGCAGGTCTGCCTCTAAAGAAAGAATGACAATTATATCTGCTAAGAATGAAATATCTCTAAAACGGAATTTTTCTCTGTTCATTTGAGGTTGTTTTAATAGGTTTTACAGTGCTAAATTCCGTTTTGAGGGGGTTTCCAATTGAGCTGGTATTGTATGGTATTTCTTCTGTATGGAAATATTTTTTTTACGTTTAAGACAGAATTCCGTTATAAACATGGTCCATTTTCAGACGATTTACTGAACTAAGTGTATTAAAAATTCTAGAAACAGAATAGCTAGAGACCTAAAAAATCTTCCGTCTTAGCAGGTAGATTGTCTTTTTTGTGGAATCATAAAAATTTTCCAATATAGGCAGGTTCTGTTTTCACAAGTGTTTCTGCAACAAAGTTCCAATCGATGCAGACTAGCGAAATAGCATGGTATTAAAAGAAATTTAAGAGAATTTGTGCATAGTGAAAAATCTGAACTTTGGTCATCTGGCGCAGTGGTTCTGAGTGACGTGTCTTTGCAACCCCTGAAAATCGGAACATTTCGCAATACTACTCCTATGGCCCATGTAAAGATTCCTTGTGAAAGTTGATCATAGAACAGATAGTGACATTGATTCTGAATGACCCGTATCTTCATTAATGTAAGACATCTTTTGTAAACATAGGAAAAAGAACGTAATCAAACCTATGTAATTAGCTTTCAAAATGAAGTAATTTTTCATAATATTGTCATATAATATTAATTCTTAATCTTTGGCTATCTTTATTCTTTCAGCATGAATATCTAATGACTTATAAATTTTTGTCTTTAATATACGGAATGTAATTTCTCACGTTTGCCCATCAAGGTCATAGCTACGTAATCTTTGCAATACCCTGGGGGTGATGTTTAGCGGTTTCGTTGCTGCTTAGAAAAAATCTTTCCAGAACAGTGTACGTTAAAACGCGCTTTGCAACGTGATTGGAATAAGAGATCAGTGTTTCACGTGATGGTGATAGTTTACATTTTTATTTTTCTGAAAGAGCATTCTTCATCAATAAGGGACTAGTTTTTCTTCTTTCACTTTCGTTTTATTTTATTTTCATTGAATGCAAAAGAAATGTAAATTGATCTGAAAGTCATTTTTATTGGTTAACGTTTGCGCCGTTTTCTACATATCAGGGTGGTTTCAATTTTTAAGATAGGGGTGCTCGATATATACCTATCGTTGATAATGGACCACCAATATCATTTCCCTGTTTCACTAATTGTTTTACAGAAAAGCAGTAATTTAAAATGTAGCTTTTAACTTAAGGGGAGATACAATGTAACGTCCATTTTTAAAATATCAAGAGATTTTCTCGGAAGCCACATTTGTTAAGTACAAAATATTTTCTTTAGAAGTCACATTTGTTAAAAATAAAAAAAATTTTCTTTAGAAGTCACATTTGTTAAAAATAAAAAATTTTCTTTAGAAGCCACATTTGTTAAAAATAAAAAATATTTTCTTTAGAAGCCACATTTGTTAAAAATAAAAAATATTTTCTTTAGAAGCCACATTTGTTAAAAATACAAAATATTTTCTTTAGAAGACACAAAAATACAAAAGATTTTCTTTAGAAGCCACATTTGTTAAATATGGGGGGGGGGGGGGGATTGTGAATTTTAAAGATAAATTTAATGGTTATCCAGATAAAAGCATGCCTGGATCATGCTCATCTAGTTTCACTCCTTAGTGTGCCGTCTATAGCTAAATTAGTAGCGTTTTCCACAATGCTCACCAGTTCAAAACAGACCGCAATTTTGAGAAATTCATTTAAAAGTTTTGGAAGAGGTGCTGACACTTCGGCAGAAAACGCAAACTAAAGCCTGTAAAAGACTTGTTTTTAATGGCGAGCTGAGAGAGGCGGCGTTGAAAACAAAGGTTGAGAGCAGAAAATTGTTTAGTCTGAAGAAAGATTTTTTAAAGGTTTTACACTGGGATCGCCCAACACTGACTGATGTTGTAATCTTGGTAAATTTCTAGCTCTGTCTGAAAAGCGGAAACTTCGAACGTAACACTCAACCTTTGAAACACTCAACTTCATACGAAAAGAATTACTAATCATTGTGCTTTCAATAATAAGAATGAGCAGCTCAATCATAAGTAGAAATGTAGTAACGTCTTAAACGCGAAAAGACGTGTAACATTTTGTGAATTTATTTTGTAGTTACTCTTTCTTTTTAAATACTAATAATCATATTTATTTTTTATTACAAATGGCGATAGAGTTCCCTTAGTAATAGCCTCTTTTTAATTTTTTACGGGCATTCTGATTAAGCAGCTAAATTTTACCTTATGCATTTATTCTCTGCACTTTAGTTTAAGTATGAAATGTTTCATACGTATTATTTCCTTTATTAGGTGTATGAATGGGCTAAGCTTATTATATGAATACTAGGGGCTCTGCCCCTTCAAGCTACGCTCGCCAACCCCCGTTCAGACACTGTAGACTAAAAGCACGCTAATCTGATCGGTTTTAAAAAGATTAGAGAAGATTGAATTATCCTGAAAAAAACCTGTAGCGATCTCCCTGTAAACGGGTTTCCATTCAATTCCCTTTGATTGCAAAAATTTAAGGTAGAATCAGTTGCTGTTAAGACATCCAATGGTTGTTTTCGTGTTCGGTTAAAGATCAGTTAAACATTTGAAAAGAAGCTAAAATAAAATGAATTAAGTAAACAGTCTTTCTGCCGGTATTTTTTAACAGCGTTATATAAAACGATTGACATAATAAAATTACTAAAATTTGCTGCTTTAACCGCTTCAAGGGCGGTGGTTCATTTTTGGACCACTTAATTTTAATTCCTAAATGCCACATTAGCATCAGAATATTGGGATGAAAATTTCCCTTTTATTAAGTAAGTGAACAAAAGCATTTTTGTTTGTAAATTCTGGTGCCATTCACTGATTTCAAGATTTTACGAATAGAAGTGCCTCGTCCGTGAAAGGGTTAAACGCATATTAATATATTTATTATTTTAAAATTTCCTTTCCCTTTTAATATTCATATGTAAATACAATTTTCAGGACATAATTTTCAATATTTTCCTGCCTTTAACACGTACTCATTTAATAGTAATTTTAAAGTTTTTTTTTCTGTTTTTAATAGTCATGTGAAAACAAATTTTTAATCGTTAGAAAATATTATTCTTTGCGCTGTTTTTAAAATTGAAAACAATCTCTATAATAATAGCCTAAGTCGTGTGACTATCATCAACAGCTCCAGGCGGATCTCTTCGCTTTTTATATTCCAGGCGGCCATTTTGGTACTTTAATGTTAGCCAGCCACAGGTGTGATAAGTCGCCGAATATTATTCTATCCCCATTATTTCGTTTATATTATAATAGTCCAAGTCATGTAACTGCCATAAACAACGGGCTGATTCCTTCGCTTTTCATAAGAAAGGTTTCCATTTTGATTAAAGAATCAAAATTATTTTTACGAATAAAACTACATAAAAGTTGTCATGATCACAAAGAATTCCTGGTACTTTTATGTTAGCCGGGTGAAAATCTCGCCAATAGCTTTTTTTTTAACTCGCCAGTTAGCATTTTTTTATTTTTCGAGTGGTAAATTAAAACGGTGCTACTTGGTTATCCCATCGACCAAAAATCTGTCGCCAAACTATAAGATTAAATGCCAATAATGGTTGATCGTAAATGTCACATTCACTTGACTTTAAGGAAGTTACACATGTTCACGCCATCAAGTGATTTTTATTTTGACGTTTTATTTGTATTTTTATATACTAATTTATTTGTTCTTTTGTTATTTAAAAAAAAAATGTCAATTTGTATAATTTGGCTATTTATATAATTTGGCGAAATTGGTTGACGGGAGAAATAACATTAAAACGTAGCTTTGAAGTGGAAATTAAATCTCATGATTTGTTGCATTGTCACATACGTACCGGGTTTAGCGTGGTGTTTTTTACGACAATTTGGCAAAAACCTCGTTTTCAAATACCTGTTACATATGTATTTTTAAATTATTTTGTTATTTTTAAAATGAAATAACAATAAATAAAAAAAAATAACTATAGAACAAAACAATTTATAACATTTTTTGTAAATAAAAAGAAAATAAATTCAAATAAACATTTATTAATAAATAAGCAACAATAGCCGGGTTACCATGTCAGGCAAAATAACGCCATTTTGGCGCCAATTAGGTACCCCGTTGCGTATATAACATCTGTGTCTAATATTTTTCTTTTCGTTTCGTTAAAAAAAAAGAATGAAGTAAAAGCCATTTATTTTAAAGGTTTCAATTTTAAATGAAAGTTTTGTATTAAATAAAATGATAATGAAATACAAATTGAATTCTGAATAAAATGAACATGATGCATTTCTTAGCATACATTTAAGGGAGGCCAAACTCGTCGCCAAATTAATTTAAAATAACCTTTTCTAAAATATGAAAAAAAAAAATCTTATGATTAAAATTTGAGTTGCCATCATTAGAAAAATGTATTTAAAATTAGAAAAAAATTAATATTTCGAAAACTAATTCTAATTTTAAAATTCTAATACCAGTTTTGAGATCTGTGGATCAATACGGATTTTTGGTGTTAATTTCATCGCAAAGTATTCGATATTTTAGGAGAAATCGCCGTGAAACGTAATCAGTTGTTTAATCAGTCGTTTCATAGAATCGTTACATAAATTCGTTTAAATTCGATTCATTAGGATTTTATATATATAGGGTGGATTTAGGTACGGTCTTTGCTTTGCCAACGTGCCTTGATTTAATTTTATAGGTTGCGTTTGCGTGAATAAATAATTCGTTTTTAGACCCTTCATGATAAGTGTCGTGTTATGCGCATAATCCTTGATTTTTCCTACCATGATTTTAGAATAAAAATTTCCACTTTATTCAATCGTAGTATTTCTGCTATTAAATTAGATGGTCTCAGGACTCTTAAAATTGGAAAAAAAAAAGACCATTTTCAACATTTAATATCTTAAAATGCATATGATTTTAAAACACAATGTTTATTGGGATGAAAGACATAAGTATGTTCTTTCATTTCATGTATTCAAAAAATTACAAGATGCAGAATTGGCATTTACAGGGGACTCCAAACTGTCGGATATTTTATGAGCAGAAAATTGGTATAACGGCTTACGCGCAGGATTACAAAATAAATATTGCAACTAGAATGGAAATTTTGCTCCTACTTGTACTTCAGATTGTAGTAATTACCCTGAACCTAAATAAATTTGTATTTAAAGAATTTTTATATTTTTAATACAAAGTTGTATTGAGCTAATACAAAATTTTGAAAATTTCAACAGTATAATCACCTAAATAAAATATTTTTGAACAATAAAAAAGAAATTTTAGGTTCAGTTTATACAGACTGTCATGAAACAAATGTTTTGAAAATTTCATGAAAAAAAATATTCAGGAGTTTTTGAGATATCGTGCGCGTTATGCCCAAAAACGTCATTTGGAGAAAAATGACTTCAAAGTTTCGGAAACGCCGCTTCAGCTATTGTGCGGGTATAATTCTAAAAGCCATAACTTCTGTTCTAATGGGATTTTCAAGGAAACAATTACATCAAAATTTTCAGTAAAGATAGGAGTTTAACATATAAAAAAATTTAAATTTCGAAAATTTTGAAGCTTTGAGTCCTGAGACCCCTTAAGAAAAAATTCTTTTTCATTATGACTCTCAACGTTGTGCCAAGCGCGTTTCGCAAGGAGATCGCAAAGCTGCAATGCCATCTTGGTCAGTGCCGCGTTTTTCTGGATAGGCGTTTAGTTAATATCTCGTTTAATCACCGTTAATGTTTTTCGAATCCTTGGATGATTCCGCATCGATAGATACCTGGAGTGCCCCTTAACTCCAGTCGCCGAATAGCCCGCAAAATAAAGTTTGCGTGTAACGGGAAAATGCGATTTTGTCAAAAACTAGGAAACTTTGTAAAACTTTAGGAAACTTTGTCAAAAACTTTCTAACCTAGAATATTCGCTATAGTTTTCCTGTGAGGGTTATATAATCTCCTACTACCCTAATTTTTTCATAATTAGTTTCAGTACATTCGTAAATATGTATGTGTGTGTGTGTGGGGGGGGGGGGGGGGGTAGCATATTTTGGCAGTATTTCTGAAAATATAAGACCTTAAAATGTTTTTGAGTTTGGTGTTAAGAGATCTTTCGAACGGTATTCCACTCAATATAAAAAGAAAAATGTCTTCAAGTAATTTAACCTCCCTAATTTTTTTTTAAAAGTAGTTGGATGTGTCAATCCTAAAACTTTCTTCTTTCATCTATTTTAATATTTCAAAATGTTGTTACAGATGTCAATATTTCATTTTTATTAGTTCAATACTGTATCAACTTTGACTTTCATCTTAAATTTCTGCTTCAGTCAATTAATCGGAATAAAAACGAGTTAATCTCGATCATGATGTTTATTAAAATCGCGAATAGTCGGCTTATCAGGATGGAAAGTTCCCGTCGATTCACGAGCCACTGGAGTACAGTAGAACTACGAAAAATTAAGATTACACAAAAATCGCTATTACAGCTACCCCTTCCTGCGTAATTTTTCCACATTCAGGGAGGACCTTC
This sequence comes from Maratus speciosus, assembly GCA_963932465.1. Classification (NCBI taxonomy): domain Eukaryota; kingdom Metazoa; phylum Arthropoda; class Arachnida; order Araneae; family Salticidae; genus Maratus; species Maratus speciosus. The sequence continues at coordinate 414,256,789 of OZ010794.1, forward strand.
TTGTCCTGGCCAAAAACATACACAAAAAATTTGGTTCAATTCTATGCATAACTTCATACACTTTTCGAAGGTACAATATTGAAAATGGCACAAAAATCGCTATTACAGCTCACCCTCGGCGAAATTTTTCAAAATTCAGGGAGTATCTTTGGCATGACCAAAAACATACACAAAAAATTTGGTTCAATTCTATGCACAACTTCATACACTTTTCGATGGTACAATATTCAAAATGGCACAAAAATTGCACAAAATTCGTTATTACAGCGCCCCCTTCTGGCTGATTTTTTTCGAATTAAGGAAGGACCTGCTTGCCATAGCCAAGAACTTAAAAAAAAAAATTGATTCAATTCTATGCATAACTTCCTACACTTTTCGATGGTGCAATATTCAAAATCTCGCAAAAATTGTGATTACAGCGCCTCCTTCCGGCGGAATTTTTTTTAAATGAAGGAAAGACCTGCTTCTAAAGCCAAAAACTTAAAAAAAAAATTGGTTAAATTATATGCATAACTTCATACTTTTTGATGGTAAAATGGCGACAGACACACGGACAGAGACATTTTCTATGAACATGTTTTGCAGGATCTCTGACCCCTAAAACGTGTAAATCCGTCGAAAATAGGAAGTCAAAAAAATTTAGATTACAATACTTTCTTCTATTGAAGATAGAAGAAAGTAAAAATTTGGTTCAATTCTATGCATAATTTCATACTTTTCGAAGTTACAATACTCAAAAAGGCACAAAAATTGCTATTACAGTGCCCCTTCCGGTGGATTTTTTCCAAATTAAAGGAGGACCTGCTTGCCATAGCCAAAAATACACACAAAAAAATTTATTCAATTCTATGCGTAACTTCATACACTTTTCGATGGTACAATACTGAAAATGGCACAATAATCGCTATTGTAGCACCCCCTTCCTGTCGATTTTTTCCATATTCAGAGAGGACCTTCTTTCTATGGCCAAAAACATACCCAAAAAATCAGGTTCAATTCTATGCATAACTTCATACATTTGTCGATGGTACAATATTCAAAATGGCACAAAAATCGCACAAAGCTATTTCGCACAAAAATCGCTATTGCAGCGAACCCTATTGGCGGATTTTTTTCACATTAAGGAAGGACCCGCTTGCCATAGCCCAGAAATTAAAAATTTTTTTGGTTCAATTGCATGCATAACTTCATACACTTTTCGATGGTACAATATTCAAAATCGCACAAAAATCGTTATTACACCGCCCCCTTCCAGCGGATTTTTTCCAAATTAAGGAAGGACTTGCTTGCCATAGCCAAAAACATACACCAAAAATTTGGTTTAATTCTATGGATAACTTCATACACTTTTTGATGGTACAATGGCGACGGACACACGGACATTTTCTATAAACATGTTTTTTGGTATCTTTGACCCCTAAAACGTGTAAATCTGTCGAAAACCGGAAGTCGAAAAATATTTCGATGACAATACTTTCTTCTATTGTAGATAGAAGAAAGTTAAATTTGAATGTCTAATAATCTTTAACACATCCATCGCGGCAATGGAGCGCCTTTGTGCCACCCTTTGCGCTAAGAGTCTGAGCCGCTCCTCGCAGCGCTAAAATTGAAACAAAACACAAATTCATTTAAAACTTGTTTCTTTTACTTTGAAAAATAATAATCGATATCATTTCTCACTCTAATGATTTGTTTGTACTTCAAACATAAAAAATAATCATGTCTCGTCCGTTTGGAAAAATCAATTCGCACCGTAAAATTCTGCCCGGTAATTATTAGACATTCGATATCGGAATCCATGTCTAATAATTAAATGATACTTTTCCGGTAATAGCTAATATTCCCGGAAGACGAGTTATCTCGTCCCTCGCGATGAAAGTGTTAAATATGTGGATCAATAGCCTTTATAACTCTGCGAAGTTTGAACTTTCCACGTTCCATAGTTTTTAGAAAAACTGCTGCGGCAGATGGACAGACAAACCGACGAGTGATCTTATAATGGTTCCGTTTTTACTTTTTAACCCTTTCGAGGGCAACTAATTGTCTCTGTAGTGAAAATACTGTCCCTCAAGGGATTAAATAAAGAAACCTATATAAAGGCAATATAAAATTCTTTGAATATTAGACTTTTAATAAATTTCCAATTCAGTTCACTTTATAAACTGGGGATTTCAGTAAATATAATGAAACAAAAAATAAAACCAGTAACTTTCTTCTACGATAATTTGTTGAGGAGTTAGTAAGGGTGTTTACTTTTTCTTTTCCACGACTGTACAACATAACATAGACTAAATATATCAAATGTGTACATTTAATTTAATCCCAATTCTTTTAATTTGGGTATAAATTAAGTGTAATATAAATATTAAATTATGTACATTTCTACCCTATATATATAAAATCCTAATGAAACGGATTTATGAAACGAATATATGAAATGCCTGAAATGTATAGATTCTTTGAATCGACTGATTAAACAACTGACTTTGTTTCACGGCGATTTCTCCTAAAATATGGAATACTTTGCGATGAAATTAACACAAAAAATTCGTGTTCATCCACAGATCTCAAAACTGGTATTAGAATTTTTAAATTCGAATTAGTTTTCGAAATATTAATTTTTCTCTAATTTTAAATACATTTTTTCTAATGATGGCAACTCAAATTTTAATCATAACAGAATTTTTTTTTTCATAATTCATTAAAGGTTACTATTTTAAATTAATTTGGCGAAAGTTTGGCCTCCTTTAAATCTATGCTAAGAACAATGCTTTTTTGTATTTCGTTATCATTTTATTAAATACAAAACTTTCATTTAAAAATGAAACATTTAAATTGATGGCTTTCACTTCTTTTTTAAAAAAAAAACAAAACGAAAAGAAAAATATTAGGCACAGATGTCATATACGCACCGGGGTACCTAATTGGCGCACAAATGGCATTATTTTGATAGACATGGTAACTCGGCTATTGTTTATTTAATAAATGTATATTTACTTTTATTTCTTTTTTAAATTTATATAAATTATTTTGTTCTATAGTAATTATTCTTTTTGCTATTTCCCTTTGGAAATAATAGAAAATAATTAAAAAATACGGTACAATGTAGTAGTTATTCCGTACCCAATTTCGCAAATTATATAAATCGCCAAACCACTCGCCAAATTGTAAAGATTGACAAAATTTTTATTTTAAATACGAAAGAACAAATAAATTAGCATAACGTTAATAAATATAAAAATAAAACGTCGAAATAAAAATCACTTGATATTCCCGGCAGATCGGCATCCAATTTGAATGCTTAAGCATGGCCTTTCTTCGTATAATTAAATAGGAGTCTTAAGTAGGAGAATTTACGTCACATTTATTTACATCACATTACACTTATTACGTAAAATGAACAAAAAATAATATTGCAAAACAGTTTAAATTTAAAAATTGCGCGAGACATTTGATATTTTAAGATCATCATAATATTTCATTTCTAACAAAAGTATTTTTACGTGAATATTAAAAAGAGAAAGAAAAGTTTGGTGAAAATTACGTCAGATTGTAATTGTCAGATTGAAATTATAATTCAATCTTCCGAAATCTTTTTAAAGTCGATCAAATTAGCGTGCTGTTAGTCTGCGTGTCTGAACGGGGGTTGACGAGCGTTGCTCGTAGGGGGCAGAGCCCCCTAGTACATTATATAAATTATTTTGTTCTATAATTATTAATTTTTTTTTTTTATTTCCTTTAGAAAATAATAGAAATAATTAAAAAATACGGTATTACTTAGATATTCCGTCGACCAATTTCGCCTAATTATATAAATCGCCAAAACACTCGCCAAATTATACAAATTGACATAATTTTTATTTTAAATAACGAAAGAACAAATAAATTAGTGTAACATTAATGAGTATACAAATAAAAAGTCGAAATAAAAATCACTTGATGACGTAAACACGTGTAACTTGCTAAAAGTCAAGTGAATGTGACATTTACCATCAACCATTATTGGCATTTAATCTTATAGTTTGGTGATAGATTTTTTGTCGACGGGATAACTAAGTAGTACCAAAAATACATATGTAACTGGTATTCGAAAACGAGGTTTTCGTCAAATTTTAGTAAAAAAAAAAAAAAAAAAATCATGCCAAACATATGACATCTGGCGAAATATTAAATTATGTAACAAACCATGACATTTAATTTCAACTTCAAATCAATGTTTTAATTTACCACTCTAACAATAAAAAAAAATGCTAACTGGCGAATTGAAAAAAAAAAGATATTGGCGAGATTTGCACCCGGCTTTTTTTTCGTTCGGCACAGATGTCACATACGGCCCCATATTGGCGCGATTTTTTTCTGACGCTAATGTCATATACGCAACGGGTACTTAACTGGCGCCAAAGTATCGTTATTTTGCTTGATATAGTAAGTCGGATGATGTTGTTTATGCTGTTGATGCGTTCTCCAAATTGGCGTTGGAAAAAAAAATCGCGCCAATATGGATATGACATTTGTGTCAAACCTTCATATGAAAGGTGAAGAGATCAGACCGTATTTGTTTATGGCATTTGATGACTTGAACTATTATTAAACAAAAACCTAATTTGCAGAACAAATTAAAAAAGCAAAATTTATTTCCTAAATTGTTTAAGCCCGAGAAGGGGCAAATATTAAGATATTTCATTCAATTCGTTCTACATTTAATGTTAAATTTTTTTTAACAAATAAGTTAAATCAATTGAACATTAAAAAATAAAAATGAAATTCATACAATATAATACTTTAAACACCTATATACTTAGATTCCGTTCAAATGAAATCGAAATAAATCTTAGACTTTTTTAAAGTTTTGTATTTTGCATGTATCTTATCATAGTATGTACAATCGTCATAAACATAATGCAAAATCTGCAGTACAAATATTTACAACTTAAAAATGGAAAAAGTCTAAGATTTATTTCGATTTCATTTGAACGGAATCTAAGTATATAGGTGTTTAAAGTATTATATTGTATGAATTTCATTTTTATTTTTTAATGTTCAATTGATTTAACTTATTTGTTACAAAAATTTAACATTAAATGTAGAACGAAGTGAATGAAATATCTTAATATCTGCCCCTTCTCAGGCTTAAACAATTTAGGAAATAAATTTTGCTTTTTTAATTTGTTCTGCAAATTAGGTTTTTGTTTAATATGTCATGTTTTTTAATGACTACAGCACTCAGACGAACGCATTTCAAAATTAATGGAGGGTATATCATCATCAGGATTTGATTTGTGCGATATCGCATCACAGTTTTTGATGCAATTTACCTCAAAATGTTTCACCAGTGCAGTAATGCAGGTTGCTGTAGTTTGGTCAAAAAATTACAATCTGAACTTTAAAAAATCTGCTTGAAAATGTCATTTTTATTTCCACTATGACGCCATATTCATCTTCTTTTTAATTATTAAAAAAAAAAACTATTTCAGTTTCATGTTTCACGTGAAAATCATTCAACTAAATATAGGCAAATTATTATTACGGCTTTTGAATTATTTACAACAATGAAGGAAAAAAAGTTAAATTTTATTAGAAAATGTCCGTTGATTCTCAATGAAAAAAGCGAAATTTGGAATTAAGAAAAATATTTGAATAATGTAAATAAAAATTAGTCCATATTACCCTCTAGATTACAATCCACCTATATACAAAGGCATTTTATGATTCGTTTTGACCCTGACGTCAGGCAAATGTTTTTACACTTTGAATTTATATTATTAGAATTAGCTAAGAATTAAAAATGAGTGGCATCAGGGACAAAAAGGTGGGAAGAAAAAATGAAAAAGTTATCATCTCCATAGGCTTTTCTGTTAAATTAACAATGAGAAGTGACACTGGAAATAAATAAGTATTGCGCTGCCGCGCAATACTTAAATAATATAGATGAAATGATGGGGATAGAATAATATTTGGCGACTTATCACCTGTGCCTGGATAACATTAAAGTATCAAAATGGCACCTAGAGTATAAAAAGCAAAGTGTTCCCCGCCCGGGAACTGTTGATGATAGTCACATGATTTAGGCTATTGTTATAGAGATTGTTTTAAAATATCGGTTGACAAAGTCTCTGAATACTTAATTCATTTAATTTTAGCTTCTTTTCAAATGTTTAACTGATCCTCTTTAATCAAAAACGAAAACAACCATTGAATGTCTTAACAGCAACTGATTCTCCGTTAAATTTTTGCAATCAAAGGGAATTGAATGGAAACCCGTTTACAGGGAGATCTGCACACCTTTTTCAGTATAATTTAATCTTCTCTAATATTTTTAAAGCCCATTAGATTTTTAGATTCTGCGGTGTCTGAACGGGGGTTGGCGAGCGTAGCTTGCAGGGGGCAGAGCTCCCTAGTTAGAATATAAAGTTGGGCAAAGCCGCAGGTTAAAAATATATACACTAGAGAACAGGAATTCAGCGTTTTCAGAATTTAGTGTCGCACCCGGCATTTCCATTACTTCATTTTCTTCTGATTGACTGGTGGCTTCTATTATTATGAAACAGCCATTATAAATGAAGTGTTAGGTGAAAATGAAAGAGCAGTCGTAAAAAGTTAGAACTCTGATTTTCTGGTCAGAATGGAGGAAAAAATGGCTTTTCATCTTCACCTAATACTTCATTTATAATGGCTGTTTCATAATAATAGAAGCCACCAGTCCATCAGAAGAAAACAACTCGGTTAAGCAAGACTCTACTTCAGTACAAAACATATTTCAATTTTAAGACTTAAAGCACACGTTTTATTTTATGTAAAATGACGTCATTCGCATCCGCTTAAGAATTCCACATTTACGATTTACTCTTAAACATCTACAGTAAAGCATGCATAGCACATCACTATCGCGAAAGAATGCACAAATGCAGCAAAAAGATTCCGTCATTCAAGAAAATCTAAAAAAAAAAAATCCCTGCCGGCTCGGGCCTACAGGCGGAGGTAGATTTCGAAGTTAAGTACTAAATTCACCAACAAAACTTAAATCAAGATTAAAGATAAAGTTCCTTCGCTATATAGATAAAGTTCCTTCGAAGATATGTTCCTTCGCTAAGAATGAGCTCTAGGGAGCTAAACATTTTGTGAAAATTCTAATATACACAAATACACACACGCATGTATATGAAATAGGTTTAAAAATGGCTAAATCAAATTCAGAGAACCTCAAAGTGTTAAAATATGTTAATATTTCCATACTCGGGTTTTTATCATGTTTTAACTCTTTCAAGGGCGGTGGGTAGACGGTCTAGCCACTCAATTTTAATTCCAAAACTGACAAATGGCACCAAGAATATTTTAATAAAATTTTGCTTTTGTAATAAAAGTTCAAATTAGCGGGTCTTTATTTTCTAAGAAATTCGTTTGCATATTTTGGTGTCAGTCAATTATTTCATCAGTTTACGAACAGAATTCTTCTGCCCCTGAAAGGGTTAATACGTTTCTTCAAACTCACATGACGTTACATATTCACCTGCTGTGGTCCATTATATTTTCAATATGACGCAATATTTTTTTTGTTGTTGTTTTAATTCGTCAAACTATTTATTTCATTTATTTTATGTGTGTATGTGTGTTTTAATATATATTGAAGTATGAGTGTTTTATTTAAGTATTGCGCGGCAGCGCAATACTTATTTATTTCCAGTGTCACTTCTCAATGTTAATTTAACATAGAAAAGCCTATGGAGATAACTTTTTCATTTTTTCTTCCCACTTTTTTGTCCCTGATGCCACTCATTTTTTATTCCTTGCTAATTCTAATAATATTATAAATTTAAAGTTTAAAAACGTTTGCCTGACGTCAGGGTCAAAACGAATGGCAAAATACTTTTGCATATGGGTGAATTATAACCCAGAGAGAAACAAAGGCCAATTTTTTTGTATATTATTCAAATATTTTTCTTAATTCCAAATTTCTTTTTTTTCATTCAGAATCAACGGACATTTTTAATAGAAAATGCATTATTTTTTCTTCATTGTTGCAAAAATTTCAAAAGCCGTAATAATTTATTTGGTTTTAGTAGAAAGATTCCCGCGTGAAAAATTTTAATTGAAATAGTTTTTCAAAAATTAAAAAGGTGAATATGGCGTCATAGTGGAAATAAAAAGGATATTTTCAGAATACGTTTTTGCTTTGGTCAAGTTTATATTTTAGTAAAAATTTTCAAATGGATAGCTATTTTTACGCAGGTAGCGAACTTAGTGTGGAATTATACATAACTTAAATTTTAAAATGTATTTTTTTTTCGAGATGAGAACTATTTATACCCCAAGTTAAACTTAGTTAATAATTTTCTGATGTGTTTACATCACCCTTTGGGAGAGAATAAGGTTTAAAAATTCAAGTAAAACTTTTATTTTTTTATTTTTTACTGTATCACAGTTATAATATTGTTAAATATTAGCAGTAAGGATTCAACAGAATTTACATTTACATTCATAGCGTTCCTGAGTGGGAAATAGGGTCTAAATTTAAGTGAAGTTAATTTTTTGTTTTGATTATAGATTTTTTACCTTCAGATTGGAAGTTTTTGTTCAAACTACCGCAACCTGCATTACTACAGTGGTGAAACATTTTGAATTGCACATTGGTAAACTGCATCCCACATTGTGATGCAATACCGCATACATCGAAGCCTGATGATGATACTCTGTATTAATTTTGAAATGCGTTCGTCTGAGTGCTGTAGTCATTAAAAAACATGACATATTAAACAAAAACATAATTTGAAGAACAAATTAAAAAAACAAAATTTATTTCCTACATTGTTTAAGCCTGAGAAGGGACAGATAATAAGTTATTTCATTCAATTAGTTCTACATTTAATGTTAAATTTTTTTAACAAATTAGTTAAGTCAATTGAAGATTAAAAAATAAAAATAAAATTCATACAATATGATTCTTAAAACATCCTAAAAACTTAGATTCCGTTCAAATGAAATCGAAATAAATCTTATACTTTTTTTAAAGTTTTGTATTTTGCATGCATCTTATCATTTTATGCACAATTTTCATAAACATAATACTAAATCTGCAATACAAATATTTTCAATTAAAAATGGAAGAAGTCTAAGATTTATTTCGATTTCATTTGAACGGAATTTAAATTTTTAGGATGTTTTAAGAATCATATTGTATGAATTTTATTTTTATTTTTTAATCTTCAATTGGCTTAACTAATTTGTTACAAAAATTTAACATTAAATGTAGAACTAATTGAATGAAATAACTTAATATCTGTCCCTTCTCAGGCTTAAAGAATGTAGGAAATTTTGTTTTTTTAATTTGTTCTTCAAATTATGTTTTTGTTTAATTATATTTATTTCATTTTGAATTTTCATGCAGAAATCTTGCTCTAGAAAACTTATGACGTAATATTCAATTTGTCAAACTATTTATTTCATTTTGAATTTTCATGCAGAAATCTTGCTCTAGAAAACTTATGAAGTAATATTCAATTTGTTTTCAATTCGTCAAACTGTTTATCTAACTTAATTTTTCACGTGAAAACATTGCATTAGAAAAGCAATTGTTGTGGTGAGAATTTTATTGCTTTTTTTTAATTGTTGGCAACAGCTATAACGAAAAATATTTATTTTTTCCTGCCATTGTTGTGTAAAAGCTGGTTTTATCAGAATCATGTTAAGACGGTATTCAAAATTTTTAACCTTCTCAATTCCCATTCCCTTGGACCGATTTTGCTCATTTTCAATCCCCGCCGAGAAATTAGCCATCTTAAAGTTGTTGGCGAGTTTGAAGACGTTCCGTGCATAATTGCGACTTTTATCGTGCGGACAAAATTTAGTACATACATACATACATACATATATATATATATATATATATATATATATAAACTTTTTAGGTGAGGGTGGTTTTGGGTTCCTGGGGTCATGTAATGAAAAGTTATGAAGGAATTTTTAAAGTCGCACCATGGTAACGACTGCAATAGGTAGTATTTCTTACGAAATCTACCTAAAAAACTGCTATCTAGTGATTCTACAATTATAGTATATAATAGCTCCATTGTTTTAACAGAAATCATTCGTTTATATTTTTTTTTCAAAATAGCACGTATTTTAATTACATTTTCTTTCGGTTGTTACGAGAAAATGACAATAAAAATATATATTTGCTATTTTAAAACTATTTTTCCTTTACTTTCTACAAATATGGCCGTTGCCAATATTAAGCAAGTGGCTCCAAAAACTACAAAAAAATTAATATTTCAAAAGTAAATGGAGATACAGTTTTCAAACAAAATGCATTTAAAACAACTTTTTTTTCCCAATACAACGGTATAAAAATTGAAAATGTGCTATGCTTAGAAGTTAAAAAAAGTGCTAAAGAGTATTTAATCGTAATGCTTTTACGGCTAGCGTCTGTAAGGCAACGTTATTTTTTGGACAGAAAATAAGCTGGGAGAAAGAAATAACATACCGTACCGGAGGCTAATAAAATATAGTAAACTTAAATATAATGTAAAGCTAAAAATACAGTGTGTCCACTCTCAACGATGTTCAATGACTAATTTCTAAAAAGTTAGCCATAGCCATACAGTTCCAATTACAAAAATGTTTTAAATGAGGTAAATTATTTTAAAAGTCGTTTAGATCAATAAGAATTTCTCTTAAAGTTACGAAATTTAAATTTTTATACGGTCCTCTGGCCCTATAAGTGATATTTAGTAAAGTTTCCTAACACACTAATTAGTAATACAAAAATAGCCTCATTTTTACTTTTTAACCCTTTCGAGGGTAACTGTCTCTGTAGTGCAAATATTGTTTGTAATTAGGTATAAGGATGTAATATATCTCACCGTCTCTGCCCCCTGCAAGCTACGCTCGACAACCCCTGTTCAGACATCGCAGAATCTAAAAACACGCTAATCTGATGGGTTTTAAAAATATTAGAGAAGATTGAATTATACGGAAAAAAGCTGTGCAGATCTCCCTGTAAACGGGTTTCCATTCGATTCCCTTTGATTGCAAAAATTTAAGGGCGAATCAGTTGCTGTTAAGACATCCAATGGTTGTTTTCGTTTTTGATTAAAGAGGATCAGTTAAACATTTGAAATGAAGCTAAAATAAAATATATTAAGTATACAGAGTCTTTGTCTCCCGCTATTTTAAAACAATCTCTATAACAATAGCCTAAGTTATGACTATCAGCAACAGTTCCAGGCGGACTACTTCGCTTTTTATACTCTAGGTGCCATTTTGGTACTTTAATGTTAGCCAGGCACAGGTGATAAGTCGCCAAATATTATTCTATCGCCATCATTTCATCTATATTATAATAGTTCAAGTCATCAACTGTCATAAACAAATACGGTCTGATCCCTTCGCCGTTCATATGAAAGTTTGGCACAGATGTCATATACGTCCAATATTGGCGCGATTTTTTAACGACGCCAATTTGGGGGACGCATCAACAGCATAAACAACATCCGGCTTACTATATCAAGCAAAATTACGATACTTTGGCGCCAGTTAAGTGACCGTTCCTTGTATGACATTGGCGTTAGAAAAAAATCGCGCCGATATGGGACCGTAAGTTTTCCATTTTGATTAAAAAAATAATTTTTTTTTTTCGAATAAAACTACATAAAATTTGCCATGGTTGCAAAAAATTCTTGGTACTGTTACGCTAGCCGGATGCAAATCTCGCCAATAGCTTTTTTTCAACTCGCCAGTTAGTTTTTTTTACGAAAATTTGGCGAAAACCTCGTTTTCAAATACCAGTTACATATGCATTTTTGGTATTACTTAGTTATCCCGTCGACCAAAAATCTATCGCCAAACTATAAGATTAAATGCCAATGGTTGATCGTAAATGTCACATTCACTTGACTCTAAGCAAGTTACACGTGTTTACGTCATCAAGTGATTTTTATTTCGACTTTTTATTTGTATACTCATTAATGTTACACTAATTTATTTGTTCTTTCGTTATTTAAAATAAAAATTATGTCAATTTGTATAATTTGGCGAGTGTTTTGGCGATTTATATAATTAGGCGAAATTGGTCGACGGAATATCTAAGTAGTACCGTATTTTTTAATTATTTTTATTTTCTAAAGGAAATATAAAAAAATAATTAATAATTATAGAACAAAATAATTTATATAATGTACTAGGGGGCTCTGCCCCCTACGAGCAACGCTCGTCAACCCCCGTTCAGACACGCAGACTCTAACAGCACGCTAATTTGATCGACTTTAAAAAGATTTCGGAAGATTGAATTATAATTTCAATCTGACAATTACAAACTGACGTAATTTTCACCAAACTTTTCTTTCTCTTTTTAATATTCACGTAAAAATACTTTTGTTAGAAATGAAATATTATGATCTTAAAATATCAAATGTCTCGCGCAATTTTTAAATTTAAACTGTTTTGCAATATTATTTTTTGTTCATTTTACGTAATAAGTGTAATGTGATGTAAATAAATGTTACGTAAATTCTCCTACTTAAAACTCCTATTTAATTATACGAAGAAAGGCCATGCTTAAGCATTCAAATTGGATGCAGATCTGCCGGGAATATCTACGCAGATTTTCATTGGTCCATTTCCAAATCAAAACTTTTTTTTATATATAGAAGGATAAAAAGAAATAAAAGTAAATAAACATTTATTATCAAATAAACAATAGTCGGGTTACCATGTCAGCCTTGAAATATGAAAAAAAAATTATCTGTTTGATTAAAATATGAGTTGCCATCATTAGAAAAATGTATATAAAATTAGAAAAAAATTAATATTTCGAAAACTAATTCGAATTTAAAAATTCTACCAGTTTTGAGATCTGCGGATCAATGCTGATTTTTGGTGTTAATTTCATCGCAAAGTATTCCATATTTTAGGAGAAATCGCTTGAAACATAATGAGTTGTTTAATCAGTAGATTCATATATCCATTTCATAAATTCGTTTCATATATCCGTTTCATAAATTCGTTTCATTAGGATTTTATATATATAGGGTAGATATAAAATTATTTGAATATTAGTCTTTTAATAAATTTCCAATTCAATGCTCTTTATAAACTGGGGATTTCAGTAAATATAATGAAACAAAATAAAATATAGTAAACTTAAATATAATGTTGAGCTAAAAAAACAGGGTGTCCACTCTCAACGGTGTTCAATGACTAATTTCTAAACAGTTAGCCTTATAGTTCCAATTGCAAAAATGTTTTAGATGAGGTAGGGGGAACTTGGTATATTTGACCCATAGGGACACTTGACTCAAGGCCTTTTTCTCAGAATTTTGAAAGTTTTGTAATTTGGAAGTGGCATCACTTCTTTTCTTTCAGTTAGGGGTGAAAATAACTGAATCGTTGCATAAGTTTTCTAAACTATCTGACAAAATACATTTTCATGCTCCAAAAGTAATTTTTTTGTGCTGTAAATTCTGATGTTATATTTTTTTAAGTTTAAATGTAAGACCTTTTTAATTGGTCATTTGTTTTGAATATGTTTTTGCTGCAATAACATGTAAATTGTATTAATATACTTATTAGCAAATGGCTGCATTTTAGAGTTATGTAGTAAATATGCAACTAGGTATACTTGACCCAAGTCACCTAGGGATACTTGACCCAAGATTAGGATTAGTTCTATTCAAATGCATTTAGCATGTTTTATTTGTGAATTAAAAATTTAACATTAAGTATTATAAATATATAATAAGTAAATAATATAAATATGATAAGTAAATGACTGGGTTCTTGTCAAATATTGTGGGAAACGGAATATAAGATTTGTTGGATGGAAAGGTTCTTGAAATTAATGCAGATACTATTCAGTATGCAAGAAGAATGGATGGTACGCGATTTAAATGGCCTGCAATGAATGATATATCATAAGTTGATCCTGATCAAATCGAAGCTATTCTTCATCCACCTGAGTTTTCGATAAAAATGATAAATTAAGTTTTGTGCTTAAATATGACTTTACATTTGGAGTTGAATAAATTGTTAGTTTATTATTCTGGAACATGTTTAGGAACAGAATGAACTTTCAGATTGCTAATATTTTGAACTTTCTACAATAAAAATTTAAATTGAGCGTGTTAATGTTAGGCCTGTGTAATAAAATTAAAAGTATCAATTTTGTTTGACAGAAATCAAAAAGTAGGTATTAACTTTAATCTTAATTTGGTTCTTATGTAAAAGTGTTTTGTTTATAATTTTAAATATACTCCCAAATCTATGACTTGGGTCAAGTATCTCTAATGGATGGGTCAAGTATCCCTATACGTTGGGATACTTGACCGAAATTGAAAGTTTCGGATATTAATATTTTACTACCTGTATAATTAATACTTCGGAATAATAATAAATATTGTGTAATACTTCATTAAGTATATATAGACTGCATTTACACACTTATAAGTAATGTTTAAAAAAAAAAAAATAACAATCTGAAACTAACAATTGGATCAAGTACCCATAGTTTCCCCTAAATTATTTTAAAAGCCGTTTAGATCAATATTTCTTAAAAAGTTACGAAATTTAAATTTTTATTCGATCCTCCGGCCCTATAAATGATATTTAGTAAAGTTTCCTAACACGCTAACTAGTAATACAAAAATAGCCCCATTTCATATAATGCTAAAATTGGCCGTGTTATGAAACTTTGAATTCCATGACTTATACCAATATTCTGCATCTGAACACATATGAGTTGGACCATGCTTCGAGGGATCGTACACTAAGTGCTTAAAGTATTAGGATTTATTTCGCGTGTACGTTTTTGCATTGCAGCCAAAGAGTAATTTAGAGCAAGTTTTAATATAACTTTAATTTTTAATAAGTTTTAGATTAGACAATCTAACAGCATTTAAAAATATGTATCATTTTGTAACAAATTGACTGTTGCTTTTCATCATTTGATTTAATAAAAATTCTGTTATTTTTTTAACTTATATTTTTAGTACAAGTTGTGCATTTTTATTTAACATTTCAGACTTAAAATATATTTCGAATTTATATTGTAACGTTAATTTTACTCTGAATCATTTTATTTTTATATCTGACGATTATTTATTTTCTAGTAAATTTATGACCGATCCCTATTTCGCAGCAAAAAAGATGCTTCAACTTTAAACAGCTATTACCCGGTCAGTTTTAATCGTATAAAAATGGGACTTTTTTTTTGTCTGTCTTTTTAAAACCCATTTGTGCCTGAATTTTTGTTTTCTCAAATTTTTTGGTAAAATTACTTTAAAATGTTGCAAAATGAACTGGAAAAATACTAAAAAAAAATTAAGCTTAAATTTTTTTGTATTTATTTGATAAAATGTAAAAGAACTAAATATGAGTATTTCTAGTAGAATAATATGCATAATTATATATTTTACCCACATTTATACTTAAAATGTTTTTAAATTGTATATTATGTACTATAATTAGTATTTTTATGAACTAAAAAAATATATATATTTATTTCTTTGCAGAGACTAATAACGTTATAACTATTAATAATAAAATAAGAATAATCGTATTGCAGACTTAAAAACAATTTATTTCATAAATATCTTCGAAAGGAGATTACATAAATAAGTCTCTTAAATTTCTAACAAAAATATATACCCATTTGTGCCTAGAACCGTATATTTTGGACATTACAAAAAGGCATAAAAAAATAGGCTTGAACATTTAATTTTACAATTTAAAAAAATATGTATTTCAAAAACGTCTACAAGCTAAGATTATAACTTGCGATTTTGCATCCTTGATAGAAAAAATACAAATAAACTTACTTTTTACATTTTGCCGTCTTGAAAAATTAAAAATCTATAAACACCGAAAAAAGACTTAATTTAAGCAAATAAATATCCACCTTATGCTGTCATCTCTCGGTTACAGATAAAGACATTTATAAATGATTTCATGCAATTTTCATGTTATAAAGGAGAAGAAAATTATACAAATTCATTAAAATTTGAAACGTCCCAAAAATGGGACGCTAATCATAAATGGGTTAATGTAATAGGATATTTGTACTAAACATAATTTAAATTTCGTAATTTTTTAAGAAACGTTTTCGCTTTTAAAATACTTCTCTACCTCATTTTAAAATACTTTTGTAACTGGAACTATGTCTATGCCTAACGGTTTAGGAATTAGCCATTGGACACAGTTGAGAGTGGACACCCTGCCTATATTTTAAATATTTATAATAAGGAAGACGTACAGATTATGATGGACATTTAGTTTTCAAGGTGACTTGGCACCCAAGCCATTTGTTTTTTAATGATCAACATTAAGAAAATATATTTTTTGATATTATGCAAATTTTAAGTAAAAGTAATTTAATAAATAAAACTTTAAAAATTAATTAGTTTTCACAAAATTTAAAAGTTCAATTTGAACCATCTAATTTAAAACGCTGCTAGTTTATTTTCACCTAATTTTTATATTGCAGATCAGTCATGATATTTTGAACAGATTTAAAAATGGGGGTTTTTTAAACAGCAATAGTTTTAGGAGGAAAAACTAAATACAACCGGGGGAAAAAAGCAGAGAAAACGACTAATTTTTGTACATAATTAAAAAAAAAATCAAAATATTAAAAATAGGGATGCACCGAACAGTGATTTTGGCCGAATGCCGAATATTCGGCCTGCAGGTTTACCCAACTACCGAATATTCAGCTAGCCGAATAGTAACTCTCAGTCAGAATGCCGAATATTCGGACAGCCGAATAACTATTATTAGGCTGGCCAAATACTTTTATATCCCAGAGTTTAACGGAGTTAAAAAAGTGAAATTTCAAACAATATTACATAATATTTAGCACAGATACTTCCATTTTGATAAACAACTTTTTTATAAACTTGGAACTAAAAAAAATCTGTTGAGTTATTTAAGAAAAGGATGGTTCAAAACTTTAACAAAATTAAAATTCCTTGCCTTCTGTGAATTCAAACAAATGAATAGAATTTTCTTATATTGAACAAGAAACAACCATATCATTCCACTTATTCCATCATAAATGCAAAGTGTGTCACTATCAGCCTTAACTAAATTTTCATTCACAACTTTAGCAAAAAATGGACATTTTAGCGATATTTGTATCATATGAATTTGTTTGTATAAAATGTAATGATATCATTGGTAATGATTGAATAATTCTGTCTAATTATTCTGAATATCTTTATTAACTGAAATTTAAAAGTAGAAGTTGTGAAAATTTTTAAAAAATATTTTAAAGAGGTATTTTAAGTATTCGGTTTGGCCGAATAGTTCAATACTCGTCCAAACGAATATTCGGTAGTCAGAATAGTTTGATATTTGGCCTAACCGAATATTCGGTAATATGGCCGAATACAGAGTAGATACCGAATATTCGGAGCATCCCTAATTAAAAATCCGATTCTTAATTTTATTATATATGGTATGATGTTCAACTAGAAGAAAAATTCGAGCCCTTTCATTCATATCAAGAAAAGCCTTAGCATTTTAAAGACATGCAAAATCTGAAAAATCACTAACTGTTATATGCAGTATCATTTGCTGAATTTTGTTATGATATAATCGAATGTGGTTTTGAAAATACACTGCTCAAAACAATTAAAGGATATTTGAAGTTTTATATAAAATAAAGATATAAACGAAATTTTTTTTGCCGAAAATAGAAGAAGAGAATCACAAATGCAAATTTTTCTGGTTTTCAAACTGTGGAGTATGCAAATTTTGAGTTCGACGTCAAAAACGTCGCTTCAGCGGCAGCGAATGAAATTTGACTTTCAACTGGATAAAAGAGAATGAAGACAAGGATGATCGGCATTCAGTGATTGCTTTGTTTCGATGAGTACGATGTCTCAGCGAAGTCATTTAACAGATTCAGGAGCTTTGAGAATTGTTGGTAGGTTAGAAGGGAGCCAAACTCAAGCCGAAGTTGCGCAAGCCATTGGAGTGTCACAAAATGTCATTTCCAGGATCTGGAACCGTTCTTTGGAGAGTGGATGTGCAGGCCGAAGACCAGGGCAAGGTCGTAGACGGGCAACAACGCCCAATGAAGATCGGTATTTAGCGTTAACAGCTCGGAGACACCTAACCATGAACGCTACTCTTCTCCAACAACACCTTCGCTCGGATACAGGCACCACGATTTCAACTCGGACTGCCCGAAACCGGCTCCATGCTGTAGGTCTGTATGCTCGCCGACCGATGGTATGTGTTAGATTAACATCAAGGCATCGTCGCGACCGCAGGGAGTGGGCAACCGAGCATGTCAACTGGAGGAGAAATGAATGGAGCAATATTCTGTTTTCTGACGAGCCCCGTTTTTCTGTGCATCCGGATAATAAGCGTATTTTCATCTGGAGGGACCGTGGCAGTAGGAATAATCCTGCGTTCGTGCACGAAAGTGTCAGATTTGGCGGTGGAGGAGTGTTGGTGTATGGTGGCATCTCCACTGACGGGCGCACTGACCTCTACATCATTCGAGATGGAGCTCTGACTGGTCGCCGATATAGGGATGAGATCCTCAGACCTATTGTAGTCCCTTACGCTGCAGCAATCGGAGATAACTTCATTTTAATGGACGATAACTGCAGGCCTCATCGTGCAAACCTGGTGGAGGATTTCCTTTTCGAGGAAGGAATCGTTCGAATGGAATGGCCAGCGTGTTCTCCAGACATGAATCCAATCGAGTACGTTTGGGACGCTCTAGGAAGACGAGTTTCTGGCCGCCAACAACCCCCACAAACTCTCCAAGAACTGGAAAGAGCTCTTCTGGAAGAGTGGGGCAGAATACCCCAACTCGTCATTAATAGCCTCATTGAGTCCATGCCTCAAAGGTGTTCAACGTTGCTGGCCGCCCGTGGAAACCATACCCCCTACTGAAAATGATTTTCTTTGAAGAAAACACCTTTTCTTATTCTTTTTTCTCATATGCACAAATTGTGTTTTTTTCCTTTAGTACACAAATGCGCAATAAAATGCATTTTTTTCTGCCAAACATGTGTAATTTATTCTCATATAACCTACTATGCCTGTCGACCATGTATCAATCAGCTAAACAGTTTACCAGATACAAAATCCACCTAAAACTGCAATATCCTTTAATTGTTTTGAGCAGTGTATAAAAATCTGAAAATCGAAATGTTTAAGAAATTTTGATTTTGGTAGGGCGGCGAGCAGTAGCGCCAACTCTAGTACTCCAATAAAAAAAATATTCTGTGGGCTCAAAAATGTTTGAGTAAAATGACATGCATAATATTTTCCTTAGTGTGTATGTTTGTGTGGAGAGAGACGGGGGGAGGAGCGAATGACTAAAGATAATTCGAAATTAAATTGTTTTTTCAAAGCAAATTTTTAAATTATAATTTAATTCTAATTTTATAAATAATTTTATTAAATTATATTCTTAAAAGTTCTTCCTTCTAAATACATTAATATTTATTATTTTAAATAATATTGGAATTGCTAACTATTGAAAGTGCAAAAAACTAAATGTCAAGAAAAGCATATTTTAGTCACCATTTAGAGTCCAGCACTAACGCTAGAGATTTCAAAATAGGCGAGATTTAATTCTAGTACTCCAGTAAATAAACTATAGTACAGAAACAGAGTTTCACATTACCGGCTTTTACATAACATAATCTTTTTTTAGCGTAAATGGGGCAAAAACACGCACTGCGTATCTTTGCCTCACCACTGCGGATTTTTAAAGCATTCGATGGATCAAAGATACGTAGAGCAACGTTTTTCAAAAAGCTGGAGATTATTATTTAAGGGTGTTCTCAAATCCAAAAGGGCAACTTTCTGACATAAGTTTTAATTTATTTTTGTTCGAAAATGCATGAAACTAGCTGGTGTTGTTGTTCAGAAACTATGTAATCGAGCTATTTTTCTCGTTTTTTTTTTTTTAGAAGCGCAATAGATCTTTCAGAAAATAGTGTCAAAATTGATGTTTTGAACCGAAGTTCCCGAAGAAAGCAGAAAAACCAGTCCGTGAAGGGCGAAAATAGTGTTTGTCACGTGATCAAATTAGCTTATAACTCAATAGGTAATTGATTGGTCAAAAAATGGAAAAAACAGTTAAATTCCAAATCGCTTCCATGGCTAAGGCTTTCCTATTTTATACTTTTCCGCTAAAAAATGAATTTCTAAATGTGTCAAAACGTTTTGCGCTTGTTGAGCAGAGCAGTTAAGAACAGCCTTAAGTGTTAATTTAAACAACGGAACCTCGTTTTTCACATGAACAGCGTTTTTGAGGCGATACGCATCGTCCAGTTTACGGTCAACTTTACTTACTCAGGCGATAATTATCGTCGAAGTAATATGAAGAGGAGATACATTTTAACTTGTATAACTTTAAGATGTAACTCGTTTGACAAACTGAAAAAGACGAAGTAAGTTGCTCAATTTCGCATTTCCAGACAAAAACGAAAGTTTTCAGAATTAACAAATAGAAAATAACTTTTATGAAAACCAGAAATCCATTTTTGCTTGAGAGACACTTGTGTAGCAAAAATGGATGCTTTATAGTGTTTAAATTGATATTTCTTGTCAAAAAATGACTGGCATTTATTAGGATCATTGAGATATCTATATTTAACTAAAACAATATACTGTTACAAGATAGTTTCTTGATGAATTTTAAAATCTGTCATAACATTTACAATAATAAAGTTAATAATGAGGCAAATAAAAGAAAATAATAGATCGGGTATATTAAAAATCAATTTCTACGATAGAATTAATCTGTTTAGTAAAAATAATTACTATTTAAAAATATAATTATGATATAATTAATATCTTAAATTTTAAAATATATTATGATAACATTAATTTTTTAAATATAATTTAGAATTGCGATTTTTATTTAATGATAGTCGATTAACTTTTTCGTTAATAACAGTTCAGGCATAAAATAACATTTCCTATAATAAATACCATAACTAGAAAACAGGAATTCTGCTTTTTCAGAATTTAGTGTCGCCCCCGATGAAAAAAAAATAGTACAAAACCTATTTCAATTTTAAAACTTAAAGCACACACTTTTATTTTATCTAAAATGACGTCATTCGCATCCGCTTAAGAATTCTACATTTACGATCCACTCTTAAACATCTACAGTAAAGCATGCATAAGGATGTCACTATCGCAAAATAATACACAAATGCAGCAAAAATATGCCGTCATTAAAGAAACTCGAGAAAAAAAAGGGCTATCTAATGATTCATAGGCATTCATTTGTTTGTAATATTAGTCTAGACGATTTCAGTCGTGACGTCAGTCATGACGTTTTGGTTGGAAACTCACTCCAAACAAACGGTTGCTATGTTTTATTTTCTATTTTATTTGTGTGTTGCAGCTATATCTTATATCTATATCTCACATCTAAGTGTTTTAATACTTGATATGTACTGGTAACATTTTCCACAATTTATATTTAAAAAGAAATGACGCATAGCAACCGTTTGTTTGGAGTCAGTTTCCAACCAAAACGTCATGACTGACGTCACACTGAAAGCGTCTACAGATACTTAAAATTAAATATAATTTATAATAGCTCCATGTTTTAACGAAATTATTAGTTTATATTTTCCAAAATAGCACGTATTTTAATTACATTTTCTTTCGGTTGTTATGAGAAAATGGCAACGAAAAGATATAATTGCTATTTTTCAACTATTTTCCTTTTACTTTCTACATAAATGGAGTACTTGAGTTGCCAAAATGAAACAAATGGTGCTAAAAACTACAAAAATAAATAAATAAATAAATAAATAAATAAATGGAGATAGTTTTCAAACAAATTTCATTTAAAAGTATTTTTTTCCAATACGACGGTATAAAAATTTTAAATGTGAGATGCTTAGAAATTAAAAAAATTGCTATAGAGCATTTAATCGCACAATGATACATCTGCTTTGTTTATTGCTGCCTTTTGTAAGCTAAGGTTATTTTTTGGAGACGAAATAAGCTGGGAGAAAGATACAGCATATCGTCCCGGGGGCTAATAAATATAAGAACTTCTATGTTATTTTGACAACAAGTCAAAAATGGTTAGGAGTTTAACATTTCGGACGACTATGGCGGTTGCCAGCTCATTCATTCATTTCGGCTGCGGTCCGGGGAGGGGCGGGAGGGAAGACCCCATTAGAGTGAGGCATGAAAAGTGGCCGCAATCCTTAAAAAGTTTTCTTTAAATATCTTTGCTTGACAAATTGAAAAAGCTGATATATAACATATAATACCTCGATATAATACAGGATATATTACCTCGTGGATATATAATGCCTGACCTGCAGGTAGTCGTTTAACACGTTCACGACGGCGCGGTGGGTCACACTCGACTGTCTCACAGCTGGCAAGTCTCTGGCCTTTTGGATACCAGTATTTTAACACAGCAAATGTTGCTTTATTTAGCTAGAACAATTGGGCGATTTAAAGGAATAACATTTTCTCAAAAATAACAGTGGTGTGCAAAAAGCCGGAGACTTGACAACTTTGGGACAGTCGAGTGTGACCCACCGCGCCGGCGTGAACGTGTTAAGCAAAATATTGTAGAATGGGGTGAAAACACGCCTGCGACTTGGAGCAAAGATACGCACAATTTTAAGCACCATCATTTTAGCTAGAGCAAACTTTCTACAATTACGTTGTGGAAAGCTTTATATATTTTTTTAAGTTAGTATTGTATGAAGTATGCCAGCTACATAATTAAGATAATCTAATTAACAATCTTTTCTCATTAATTAAAAAATATATATAAAACTTCGGTATCTAACTACTTACTTTTAAAAAATTGTTTTAAGCTTAAACCCTTAACTCTTGTTAGCTGTCTCACAGACCACTGCTATATTCAGTTTGCACAGTTGAAGTTGTAATGATCAGTTTATTTATGAATCGTTGTGGAATTTTGATTCGTGTAGGATTTTAGTAGTATAGCTTCGTTAGGAGTCCAGCACTAACGCTAGAGATTTCAAAGTAGGTGAGATTTAATTTTAGTACTCCAGTAAATAAACTATAGTATAGAAACAGGGTTTCACATTACCGGCTTTTACGTAACATAATCGTTTTTAGTTAAAAGCAGGTAACGCTTTATCAATCCAAGACATCAAAACAGATGGCAAAATATGCAGGAAATTTGTTTTTGAGAGAAATTTAACTATACATCCGCTGAAGGGATTTGTGATGATGCTATTAACATATCATCACGTATCATTATTTATCCCCCTTTTTAAAATTAAATTCCCCTTTTTAAAATTAAATTCCCCTTTTTTACAATTCTAAATTTAATCGATACTTCTTTTCCTTTTCAAAAAGTATATTGATTTCTTCTCTTTTGTGCTTAATAAATTACTTGCGCTTTATATCCCAGGCTTACTCAAAACAGCTAATAAAATAAATCAAAAACAAATCTTTTTCTCATCCTAAAATCATTAACTGTTCGAGTATACTTTCCTTCGGTTAACGTATAGATATAATAAAGATAATCTTTGACCATATGCTCTTGTTGCAGCAGTAACTTAAACACCCATTGTAATTTTCCATTTGATAGTCAATACAATGCCTTTTCGGCCTGAGAAAATATCCTGTTAACCCGGGAGAACTCGCTGCATGAGATTTTCTCTCACAGTCGTACTTTTTTAACTCTTATTTAAATCATTTTTCATTTTAATTAAAATTTCAAAATGTTTTTCAATTATATTACCTATTTTGTGAATAAAAGTACTAAGCCAACCAAAAAAAGTTGATATTATATGAATGTAAAGTAAAAGAAAAGCAATTGGGCATTCCCACTAGCGAGTTCTCCCGGGTTAATATTAAAATCGGCGCCTGGATCTGCATTCCTTCTTCTAAATATAACTTTCCCCATTGCCCAGCCTTGGCATATCACTGTTCATTAACATTTCAGTTACTTAAGCTAATGAATTGTTGGGCTAATTTTGAATTCAAAAAGTCCGTTAGGTGACGTATTCTTTGGGTTTATAATTTTGCAAAGTTCAAAGATTTGCGGCTCGAGGCACTTACAATTAAATCTGTTGGGCGGCATTCTATCTCTGGTTGCCCGAGTGTAAAGATGTAACACTTTTGTCTCCTGTATACCGGGGTCACCCCGCGAGTATATTATATTGCTCGCTTGTCTTTAATAAAATGCCACATATATATATTTTGGACCTCTTAACTGAATCTCTCGTAGTACCTGAGTTTTTGCATCCACCCAAAGTACCTTAAACTGATACGGCTGATTTGATACAGACAAAATGACTATTTAAAATTTAAATCAATTTATCGTTAAAAGGATAAATGAAATCAATACTATAGGGTTTTCAGTGCTCCTGTAAGTCTAATGGATGTGATTACTATTTTTCAAACAGAACTATTTTGAGAATGTTAATAAAAACAAATTTAATTTCAGCATTTAAAAAAAGAATTTAACCAGTTGAAATTGGGTGGGCAGAGAGATCGAATTATTGAGTCAGCTCGCACATCATGGTTCGATATAAGTTGGTGCCGAGTTCTCTTAAAACCCCGGTATACCCGGGGGCTGATCACTCATCTTCGGAATTCTCCTCCGTAATGTTATCTTCTCGAGAAATTCATATTTTTGACATCTTTTTTCTGTGTACTTTTCTTAAAGGATGCCTCTTTTTTCTTAGTTTTCAAAATATTTCTAAAATCTATGCTGAATTTAATATTTTATGTGTTAAAAGCGGGCGAACTGTGAGTAAGATTTTAACACTTCCTATAAAATTATGTTTATACTTTAGAAATATTTTGAGAACTAAGAAAAAAAGACGTCTTTTAGGAAGTGTACACAAAAAATAGAAGTTAAAAAAATTAATTTCCATTGGAGATATTTTAAATATACGAATGCATCAAATGCCCATAGACTTAACATTACGGAGGAGAATTCCAAATCTGAGTGACCAGCCCTCTTAAGGGGCTGCTTCGGTCATGTGAAAAGGCCCACTCGCTAATGCTAATCCTATGGAATAAATTTAAGATATCTTGTTTGCATTTCAGTATTTTTAAATGATTTTTTTTTTCGCATTGGATAGCTGAGGTCGATCTGTACAAAGGCCGTTTTATAATTTTTCGATTTTGTTTGCAGATCTTTTTTATAAAGATGCTTTCACTTTCGAAACCGGATCCGAAAGTGAAAGCGTCCTAATTAAAAATATCTGAAAACAAAATCGAAAAAGTAAAAAACGGCCGAGAGATCGATCTCAGCTATCCAATGCCCGCCTCCCCCCCCCCCCCCCCAAAGAAAAATCATTTAAAAATATTCAAATGCAAACCGAGATCTTAAAAAAATTTCTTCCATCTGATAAATATTAGCAAACGGGTGTTTCCGCCTGATTGAAGTAGCCTCTTAACCTAGTCAATCGAATTTTGTCTGGATTCAACTGTGAAAAACTTTATTTTCAGAGCAATTAGGGGGATTTGCTGTAGGCAATTATAAAGATCTATTTTACTAATTGTACTCTCAAACATAATTTACTCCTATTTCAAAGGATTTTACCTACTGCTTAATGTTGAATTTTTACCTTCATATGGTAAAGTGATAAAGAATAATCTTGATGAAACGCCTGACAATGTATTTTCCCGAAGATGAAGCTCCTGAACCATCGATTTATAGACACAAAACACTCATCAGAGATTTTCATCAAAATCGCTAGGTCGGTATCGAAAAAGCCAGTATATAAATGTACAACTATATAATATTTAGAAGAACTGTTCGTTTAATAGTAGTGAAGATTCACTTAACCTCTTAGGGACGAGCGACCGGTATACGTGCCTCGTAAGGCGCTCAGAATCCGTGATTTTTTTTTTCACCGGTAAATTTTTATTGTAAATTTTGCCTTATTTAATCCGAGCAGTTTCCCAATTCAATTAGGCATTTTTTTTTCTTTTTTGAGAAACCGGTGATAAAAGATTAAAAATTCTGTAAAAGACGCTCGTCCCGAAAGTGTTAATGTTTTATTGAGCCGTTAAAGCACTACTTCAAAATTGAGAACTGAAATAAATTAACTATTTTTTAATGAATTCTTTTTCGAAGGGACTTTCTCAGTAATGTGTTAATAATCATATGAATATTATCTATTTTTATAAACTTTACAGTTTCCCTGTTTACTTATGTTTTTGAATCTGAAAAAGGGAGGGTAGCTAAAACTATATTGATTTTTTTTTTCTCTTGATTTCTGATAGGTTCATATCAAGAAATAATATGGAGGATTTCCATGGCCTTTCTATTGATGATAAAAGGTAAGTAGTTTAAAGTGCTTTATTTTTGAAAATTTTAATACAATATTTATTTTTACAGAACTAAATCTATTACTCTATTTAATCAAATAAAAAGAATGAAGTAAGAGTGAAAATTTAATTCAGATATTTAAAAAATAGTGTAAACTTTTTCTTCATAGCTTAAGTATGTAATTATACAGATATTTGTACTCAAAAATATTGTGAAGAGCTTAAATGTATCTCAAAATTTAGATTCTATTGAAATTTAAAGTTAAACAGTTTGTAGCTTTCAGCTCTAGGAATCAGTCTCTTATTTTACCAATACACTGAAAAAAAAAATTAAGTAATCTCAAAAATGTGTGAATCGATGTACTCATATCGAATTGAGTACGTTTGGATAAAAAATTAACGTAGGTTTTCTAAATTTTGAAACATCACATGTTATCAACCCCCCCCCCCCCAAAAAAAAAAGTGCCCTGTAATGGTTTATTTCATTTATGGGGGCATGAAAGATGTTCATGATTCAAATAATAAACTGCATACAGTATTTAAAATAATTTAAGTGTTTACAAATAAAGCTCTTGTTATAAAACTATTCGATTTGGGTGTATTGCTAATAATTTTGCTATATTTTTTAATAAATAATAAATTAAACGTTCCTTGTTAATAATTTAGAACGGAAAATGAGTAAATTTTTACTTTAATTTGTAGGTTCGGGTGGGGGGGGGAGGGGGGAAGTGCATAACGATTCATCTTTAAATACAACCATGAGATCAAAAATGAGTACATGGGTTTCTCAATTTTGAGTACATTTGGATCGGAGCTATTTTGAGTATGTCACGTATTTAAAATTGAGTACTTTTCACTCAGTTTTGAGTACCCATTTATTTTCAGTGTAGTTACATTTGCATTTTTTATCAGGTTTTATGAATATATCTTCAAAATTTAGTTTTTAAAGAATTAAATCTATTGCTCTTACTTTTTAAATCAAATAAAAAGAACGAAGTACGAATGAAAATTTAATTCAGAGATTAAAAAATAGTGTAAACTTTTTCTTCATAGCTTAATAAGCACCTCTTACTATACAGATAAATGTACTCTTAAAATATTGTGAGGAGCTTTAAACGTATCTCGAAACTTATATTCTATTGAAATTTAAAGCTAGATAAACAGTTTGTAGCTTTCAGTTCTAGGAATAAGTACCTCATACTTTACAAATAGTTACATTTGTATTTTTTCATCATGTTTTATGAATATCTTGAAATTTTAATTTTATTGAATTTAAAAACTTTATCCTTTTGGTTTGCAATCGGGTATACTTCACAATTTGAAAAGAGATTCAAACAACGTTGCTGAAGTAAATTCTTTCTAAAGTTGATTTCTAACTCGAAGAAATTAAAAAGGAATAGAATATTAAATACGTGAATAATCATATTGCTAACTAAGCGTAAAACTAACAGAATGGAAAACATCCAAACCGGAAATCGAACCCTGTTCTGTTGAGTAAAGCTCCAATGCTCTATGTATTCAATATTTAATAAATATTATGCTCATTTAGGTATTTAATATTCAATAATTTCAGGGCTAATTTCACTCCTGAAAATTAATTGAAAAATTAAAATTATACGTATAAAAAGGAATTATTTTCTCGATTTTAAAATACTTTGTTGATATTTTCCAACAAATATTTTAATGAATGCATCTGTATTTTTATCATGATAACCCTTCTTTCTCCATTTTTTCCTCTATAGATTCGAAATCGACTGATTAAGAACTGTTAGAAAACTTTACCCTCTTAGAAAAGTTGCTGCTCAATTCAATAAAATCATTGAAATATAGAACACTTTTTTCATTTTTTTCGACCTGATTTTCTTTTGCTTCTATGCATTTGAAAATTCTTTTTTTGTTAATGACTAAAGTAGTATACACTATTTCCTTATTAATACTCTATTTCCATGACATATGTATTTTTTCTTTTTATGACTATGCTTTGGAAATAATCGTTTTTAAGTATTAATAAAAATTACTGATTCTAAAATTGTATTTCTTCATCTGAAATTAATATGAAATCTATACTGAAAACTTTATAAAATTGTTACTTGATGTTAAATTTTTTACTCAAAATAATTATTCGTAGCATTATTATAGCACACAGATAATATAAATTCACACACGCCACACAAATTTAATCGCCAATCAGTGGTGAATACAGGAGGTGGCTTCCCTCCCGGGAGCATCAAACTATCCACCCCTCCCACGGAAGATTTTTAATTTTCCCATTTATAAAGTAGATGACCATTTTGATGAAATGATAGTAAAATTCATTTTTAGGTTCGTTCGTAATTATATAAATACGTAGCACCTATAGTAGTCTTCTGGTCCGTCCGTCTCTGCGCATATATCAGCGAAAAAACTACCCAACCGAATGCTTTGAAATTTAATACATGTATATGTGTGGTCTAGTTGCAAAACCGACCATCTCCAAAAAATAAACTTTTTGGGAAATGCTGACTTTTTTTGCCACTGAGCCAAAATAAGACTGGAACCATAACTCTTATAGCCATTAGGACAGTATATATGACCGTTTTTGGCATGGTTTATTGTTTCCAGATGGTAGAAACGTTTGCTTAGAACTTAACTCTTAATCGGAATCGTGGGTCCATTTTGACCGGACAACGACAAAAAAAAATTAAAGATATATATGAATAAAAGTTGATTTATATAGTACATGAAACTTTTTTCAATGCACTTTAACCCATCTAAGTGGTAATTTAATATATATTAGAAAATAACTTGGATTTTAATTAAAGGGTCCATTTGGACCCAAGATTCCAGTAATGTGGAACAATTTAGCGATTCCGGTTAAGGGTTAAAAAAATCTGAAGAAACACATTTGGCCGGTTTTGCAACCAGACGACACGTATAATCGTTGCAGAATTTCGTCGAGTCCTATCAAATTTTATGAAAATCAAATCAAAACTTAGATATTAATAAGTTTTCTTCATTCTGTTAAATCCTATCCTACGTAATCCAATGATATCCCATAATAAGAAATAATTCTAGGCTGCCATGGTGATGACGTCCTATTTAAGATGGAGTCCTATTTCCGTATTACTGAATTTATTATATATAATCGTAATAAATTTTGTATTCATGCATTTTTGCATAAGAGTGCAACAGCTATTGCAACAAGATCTGAATATTTATAAAACTAGTTATAGTACGAACGTCCCTCATTTGCCATGTCGACGTACAATTTTCGGCTTGCTTTTTTAAGGATTTATGGGCGCGAAGCGAATGGACAGTTCCGTTTTTGTGATCGCCATGTTATTGTATTTTTATTACGCAAAGAGCCAAAATACTTAAAACGGGCAAAGCATGGTGGTTCTACTAGTTTCCCCTAAAAACGGAATTCCTAAGATCAAAATGCATAAACTTGATTTGAAAACAATTTACCAACTGTCCACTAATTTTAGAAAACTATTCTATCAACACTACTGACTGATCATGACAGCTAAATTGAATTCTTCTTCCAAACCCCTCGGATAACATCTAAAGTCGAAAACAAGCAATTGTACAAATTCTCAACATTGTTTTCGATACAAAACTTATTCACGTGTTCCTAATCATTCTTGAGTGTCTTAAAGCACGAAGGTCGATTTTCCAGATCATGCATTATTTTCGAAAACAAAAATATTGTTTCAGAGCAGTAATTTCGAGACTGTTGGTAATTAAAGAATCACTTTTTTTAGTATTTTTTAACGTTATTAATAATGCCATGACAACGTAGTAATTTGTCTGAAGCTAAAGACTGGGAATTTTCGTAATTTGAGACCTGAAACTATATTATCACGTGGAAAGCAAGAAGCTGTGCAAAATGTTATTTTAAAGACTGCTTTTTTAAACCTTTTATCCTGCATGATGTTTTCTATCGTAACGAAACAAAGCTATTTGATATTATTCTGAGCAATGTGTAAAAAAAAAGAAAGGGGTGGTGATGTTTTCAAAAATATATCAA
This sequence comes from Maratus speciosus, assembly GCA_963932465.1. Taxonomy (NCBI): domain Eukaryota; kingdom Metazoa; phylum Arthropoda; class Arachnida; order Araneae; family Salticidae; genus Maratus; species Maratus speciosus. Next base: position 414,287,063 of record OZ010794.1, read on the forward strand.
CTACAGTAGAGTCTTGAAAATCCAAGGCAATTGGGGCTGACACCACCTCGAATTACTGAAAACTCGGACTTTCCGAAAAATTAGAAAATTCTTACCAATTATAATTTTACCCAGGCTGACAAAGAATGCACATATCTTTATTCCTTTTGTAATGATATACAGGATACAATTTAAAAAAAAAAAATCGATTTTTTCTTTGCTGATACCAATTTGGCATTACTTCTCTTTTTAGATGCAATATCTAGCCAACGAAAAAAGCATATAACGTCAGCAGGGATGGCTTCATTTTGCTGTTCTACATATTTTAAAGCCAGTTCTAAAGATGCAGAACCTTCACTATGGGAGATTTTTTTCAAATGGCAGAGAGTCGTTTTCTTCTGTTTCATTACATTCCCTCATCTTCTATCATTTCTACAATAACCGATTCAGTTATTTCCAGAATTTCATCACTGTTCAGCAGTTCTTTAACGTCATCTGCATTACAGTTTCCACAGACAGGTACTTCCATCACCAAATCTTTCAAAACAATGTCTTCACCATTGTCGCCATTAAGATTCTCAATGGATGTTACCACCAACCTCAACACTTAGCGATCTGTCTGAACAAGATAACAAAGGGTGGTGGTTAGGGGGGGGGGGGGTGACTTAAAACGTCAATGACATTCTTTCCAGGAAGTAACGAAAAGAACTGGCGTTCTTTCGAGCGAGGAAAAAAAATAGAAATTTTTATTTTTGACACCTCGGATTAATAGGGACTTCTGAGACTCGGATTTTCGAGACTCTACTGCATTTGTTTTGAATTTTATCGTTACGGAGGATCCTTCCCGGGTTGCAGAACATGGGTAAAAACCATTTTTTAAATTAAACTCTAATACTTTTTATAGATTCCAAAAAGCATTTTTATATGGATGTCAATGTATTCAAATTTTGTTATGAAATTTATTAAAAGCGATATTTTCGTATTATCCGCATCGCTTGTCAGGAGTTAATAAACGAAGAAATCGCCAAAGGTTTCGTTACTTACAGCATAGTCCAGGCAATAGGGGATTTTACCTGGCAAAATTAATGGTCGTTCTGGAAATTAGTTTACTTTGTTTTTTGGGTCGCTGAATCCGAATTTGTAACTCCCCGCCAAAATTTCCCCCAGCAACCCCCCCCCCACCCCCCCAAATTTTGGTAAAATGCCCCCCAAAAAGGTTTTTATTAAAAAAATCAATTTTTTTATTGTTTTAGGGAAAAAGTATCTAAAAATTCAGAAAGTAGACAAAATTTGCAACAAACAGGATGTATGACATTATGACTTAGGATGAAGGGGAAGGAGGGGGAATCTGCCTCGGAACATACGCCGCGGTGCTGCGTGGACTAAGTTGCGCAATTCCACTTAATCACTCACACGTTTACATTCGCCCTCCCATCTCCCCTCCGAACTTTCTGTATAAGGTTTACTTTGTTTTTTGGGTCGCTGAATCCGAATTTTTAACTTGCCCCCAAAATTCCCCCCCCCCAAATAGTTGTTTTTAATTTAAAAAGTTTATTGTTTTAGGGGAAAAGTATGTAGAAATTCAGAAAGTAGACAAAATTTGCAACAAATAGGATATATGACATTATGACATAGGATAAACGGGGAGAGAGGGGGCTGCCTCGGAACATTCCTCGCGCGCTTTTTTCAAAAACCAATTTTTTTCAAAAAATCAATTTTTTGGAGGTTTGCCAGGGGAAATCTTGGTGGGAAGTTACAAATTCGGATTCAGCGACTCAAAAAACAAAGTAAGCCGAAATTCAGAACTAGCATTGATTTTGCCAGGTGAAATCCCCTATTACCTGGACTCGCATAACTTAGTGCACGTAGCGCCGCAGTGTATATTCCGAGGCAGCCCTCTCTGATTTTTGGCTCTTTCTCTGATTTTTTTAATAAAAACCTTTTTTGGGGAGCATTTTACCAAAATTTGGGGGGGGGGGGGGGGTTGCCGGGAGAAATTTCGGTGGGAAGTTAAAAATTCGGATTCAGCGACCCAAAAAGCATATAGTAAGCCTTTGTCCAGAACTACCATGAATTTTGCTAGGTAGAGCCCCTATACGGTCTCTTATTGCCTGGACTAGCAGCTTTTTTTTATTCTGATAATTTCATTAGTTTAAGCGTGTAATTAGATTGCATGTCTGTTAAATTTGGGTTTTATTTATATTTCATTATTTATTGGGGTTTGAATTTCGTTATGGAATATTAACCGGCAACAAATGCTGAACTATTTATATTATTTAAAGCGCAAATGAATTTATCTTTTATAATCCCTTTTTTTATCATGCTTGAAAATTATTTTAAAACCAGAAAAAATAAATTGATAGCTTTCAAATTGCATTTGAAAGGATATTTTTTTACCCTATTCGACGGTGTAAAAATTTAAACTATGCGATGTTTAGAAGTTGAAAAAAAAAATGCAGTAAAAGCGAAATTTACTGGACAAGTATTGCCCCCGTCAATATGTCAGCGTCACTCATATTTTTACTTTATAATATAGTTTACCTATATAAAACCTATGACAAATGATATGGAAGCGCACTCTTAATAAGTACAATTTATTTACGTGATAATTTATTTTCTATCTTTTAAATATCTATTAATAACTGTAATTATAAAGAAATTTTACCATTAACGTCCGAGTCACACATCTGTGTTTATGTAAAACTAAATGTACAAGAATGAACTCTTACAATATTTAGCGTATTAGTGCAATCAGTTAGACTATATTAATGTCATTTAATGCATCTGATCTCTCTAGATGTGAAGAAAGGCTCACATTGTACAAATGTAGGGCGCATACCAAAATATAAAGCGTTTACTGGCATATGAGTCATATGATTAAAAAAAAGCAGTGATGAGTTAATAAACAGCAGTTTAGTCATAAGATCACTCTTTCATTAATTTTTCTAACACTTTCTAGCTTAAAAAATACTAAGTATACAATCGATGGCTGTAATTTAAAGTATTTACAACTGGTGTCTTTCACAATATTCCTAACATGTACACTATATTGCCATTAATGACCGGCAATTTTCAATTTTAGACATTTTGTCGAATATTTAGAAATATACTTGTCAGATTCTTTTGGAATTTCAGGATTAAAAAGAACAGGTATGACCTCATATTTAGCAATGTCGATTTGATAAGGGGGTCAATTAGAGGGCCAACAAAAAATCAAAGAAAAAATACTTGATCACCCTGTAAAATAAAATGCACGAAATGATCTATCGCTACCGAATATAAATAAACAGACATTGTGCAATATGTGTATTCTTTTGTGTAAGAATAGCTCGTATATTAATAGAGATATAGCGATTTATTTAAAAAAATTAAATTCTTGCATGTTTTTTGCTTATAACATACAGGATTTTCAACCAAATTTAACGCCGATTTCAGAAAAATTGACAAAATATAGTAGAAACAATATAGTGCAATTGGAATATAAATATATTAAATATTTTAGGAAATAAGAGTAGTTGTATGAAATAATTTTTATCTGCGCATGCGCGAACGATAACAAGGATCATTTTACATAATTTAATAGTCAACTCTATGGAGCAACTTATTAAAAAAAAATCTAGTCAAATATCGTAAAAATTCAGAAAGATATCGGCGTTAGAGTTAGCAAATTTTTAGTAGTTCTCTAAAAGCAGCTGAATGATAAGGGATTTTACACAAATTGTCATTTTTAAATTTAATTTTTTTTTAATTTTCATTTTTTATTGATGCTTTAGTTCTTCTGATAACCACCAGAACGATCCTATACCATGATCAAAAGAAGTAACAAAATCGAAGCATTTTTTCCAAATCTACTAGTTGATAGTCACTAAATACTTTTTTCTGAAAGTCAGTCAATAAAAAATGGCAACTTGTGTAAAATCCCTTATCATTCAGCTGCTTTTAGAGAACAACTAAAAATTTGCTCACTCTAACGCCGATATCTTTCTGAATTTTTACGATATTTGACTAATTTTTTTTAAATAAGTTGCTCCATAGAGTTGACTGTTAAATTGTGTAAAATGATCCTTGTTATCGTTCGCGCATGCACAGATAAAAATTATTTCATACAGCTGCTCATATTTCCTAAAATATTTAATATATTTATATTCCAATTACACTATATTGTTTCTACTATATTTTGTCAATTTTTCTGAAATCGGCGTTAAATTTGGTTGAAAACCATGTATGTTATAAGCAAAAAACATGCAAGATTTTTTAAATTAAATAAATCGCTATATCTCTTAATATACGTGCTATTCTTACACAAAAGAATACACATATTGCACAATGTCTATTTATATTCGGTAGCGATAGATCATTTCGTGCATTTTATTTTACAGGGTGATCCCAAGTATTTTTTTTCTTTGATTTTTTGTTGGCCCCCTAATTGCCCCCCTCATCAAATCGACATTGCTAAATATGAGGTCATACCTGTTCTTTTTAATCCTGAAATTCCAGAAGAATCTGACAAGTATACTTCTAAATATTTGACAAAATGTCTAAAATAGAAAATTGCCGGTCATTAATGGCAATATAGTGTATATCTATCAATCACCATGTTACTCGTTTATCCCTTTAAATCTGACGGAGAAGTTTTCCTAAACCGGAGGGGTGGGTTTTCTGAAGCTTTGTAAATGTATATTCAGAAAATTTTTGCTTGAGTTAACTCATAATTTTGTATGTCTAGGCTTTGAGCCAGATTGATTGTCCATTATATCGTGAAATTCATAAAATTTCTATCAATAAACACAATAGGTTTGGACACCCACTTATTACTTTGCTGGTCGCCAATATCATGTCAGGTTTGGCGCCACTGAAAAATGATTGCCTGCAGGGAATAGGGAAGAGATCCCCCATACCTCTCTGAAAGAATCGTCGAGAAAATTTCGAAACTGTTTTTTTCTTTTAAGCTAGCCACCACCACTGGTGGTACAGCAGAATGGACCATGAACAGTACGCATCTTACTAACACTTTGATGAGATCAAAGAATCTCTCACAGTAAGTGGTAGGCTTGAGGGGATGAAAGCTGTCAAGAAAAGTTTTTGTTTGTATTTTATTTATAAAGCGCTTAAACATGTTTCTTTGGCAATCTAAATCCAAACCATCCTGTTCTCCCTGCAAAAGAAAAATAATCTCATTGATCTTTTAAAAAAGAAAATACTGTTTTTTGAACGGGCAAAAGAACCCAATGATAACTCATTTCAGCTAGTAATGGTAATCGATGTCTATTTAACAGTTTTGCCCGACATGGTATTGAATATGTAACACAAATCTCAATTTCGAATAACTATTCATTCAGTACGATAGAATTTTATTCCAAGTGAGTAAAAGATGCCAGGTCAGTAGTAGGACCTCTGGGCAACAGCCTACAAAATGAGCAATTCTGGTAAACCTGGCTGAAAAACAATTCGCTCAAACTGTTGGCAATAACATCCAGACTGTAACATCACGAAGCTCCACCGACCAAATAACTCCATTACCCATCAACATGCAATTACGAAATTTTTATATCGATCCTATTCATGCATTGATTTGATATCTTCGAGAGAATTCGAAAAACTGAGTGATAAATGCCCAAACTAAGATCTGTCTTAAAGTGCCCACACTCCACAAATGAACTATAGATAAAGGTAGCTTTTATACTCAACAGCTGAGCTATTACTAAAGCTTTGACATGTTAAGAAAAAGGTCCTAGGTTCGACTAGTGGCCAGGGTATTTCTCAATCAGTTGGGGTAAATTCTCTCGAAGGATTTCTTTAATCAAGATATGAATGAGACAAAAATATTTTCGTAATTACATATTTCTATGTGTGCTGAAGTTCCTTGGCCTGAAGATTCTTGAGCTGTGTGATATGTCAATGTAGACGTTAATATAACTAACAGGCTATTTGAGTGAATTGTTTTGGCCAAAGTTGGCCCATATTATTTCGTAGAGCGTTGTCACGTTTAACCCGGGAGAACTCGCTGCTGAGATTTTCTCTCACCATCGTACATTTTTTAAGACTTATTTAAACGATTTTTCATTTTAATTAAAATTTCAAAATGTTATGTCAATTATTTTCTCTTTTGTGAATAAAAGGACTAAGCCAAACAAAAAAAGTTGATATTAAGTTAATGTAAAGTAAAAGAAAAGCAATTGGGCACCGTGAGAGAAATTCTCACTAGCGAGTTCTCCCGGGTTAATCAGGGGTGCTCGGCTCGACTTCTGGCCTGGACATTATTCATTCAGTTGTAATAAAATATTTCGTAAGATTTTGTAACTATATGATTGAGAAAAATTAAATATATTCTGCAGTTAATGATTTAAATAGTTAAAAGTATCATAGATGGTAAAATATACTATATTTACCAAGGTACTTTAATTCATTTCGCCTATGGCTCAAATGAAATTATTATTTAATGTTCTTTAAAAAATGAGAAAATTTGAGTACCATTCCTTTATAAAATCTTTAACAATTTGATTCATGCCTTCCTTGCATTTGTTCATTTGATTGCATCCTCTCTATTTTCTTACACGTTGTAATTATTATTGGCGTATCAAGTTTGTGTGCGTATTCATTTGTTTTTCATTATTTGTGTACTTATATTTCGCATATCCTTTGTTCACAGTTAGAATTGCAAGTATTCTTTGTTTGACGATTAGCCTGGTTAACGTCTGCTCAAACTTAAGCAGGCACATAATACATTTCTTTCGAACTTAAGATTGAATTAGAGGTCTACCCGGGTTTGGCCAAAGGCCCGTACCCGGCACTTGGATCAGTAAAAATAAGGCAAACATCCGACCGGCCCGATATAAAAAGTTAAACGAAGCCGATAAAATATGAATATTTTTCAATGGATATGACTTTTGCGAGAATAAGTTTAAATGTGCTGCACGAGCCGATACTAGTTTAGCGACATCAATAACAGAAATATAACACGTCCAGCGTATTGTTCGGCATCAGACTGTTACATCGTGTCTGAGCTCGAGTTTACTTTTTTTTTTTTTTAGCAGACTCTGGTCGAGATCAGGTTTGCATTTTTTTCTACATAGTTGAGCCGAGCCGGAACTGGACGTAATTGTCCCCAGAATATGTTGGGCAGGCAATTTGGTTTGTAAAAATAGTAATAACGATAATGAGCTTCAGTTAACGGTAACATTAGAAATATACCTTAAGGTGGTTCTCAAATTCCCTACTTAACAACACGAAGCTTTGACTTAAAAATAAGTGCAAAGGTAGAAAATTGGCAGGCCTGACTATTGAAGCAATTTGGAGTCAGCTTTTTCATTGTTTGATGAATAACTTATCGAGTTATAAGCAATTCTTGTCATGTGACGACAGGTTATCCTTCTTTACCGTGCTATCATGTCCAGAAATTCGATTCGAAACTAAAACTTTGACATTATTTTCTAAAGCATATATTGCCCTTATCAAAAAATGGGAAACGTCCGTTGATTTAGTTTCTAAATAAGAACACCTGCCAATTTTATGAATTTCCGAACAAAAAATGAATTCTGAAATCTGTCACAAAGTAGCTTCTTTGGATTTGAGAAAAGTCTTAAATTACTGAGAAATATTTTCAAAAATATACTTCAACTAATAAATAGCTTCAAAAGTCATGCTTTTAATCCTCTTTTCTTTTATTCTAAACTACATTCATTCTATAATAAACCTATATCTGAATGTTGAAAAGTAAGTCTCTAAGTAATCATTAATGTTATTGTTTATTTTTTGTCTTGCGAACACATAAAAATATACTGTAAAAATTTCCTATAAATATGTATGCAGTATTCTTTAAAGGAATCTTAACTGTATGTTAAGAAAAATCGGAAATTTTTGTAGAAATAGTCGGGCTTGATTAGATTTTTGCACAGGCCGGAGCTGTTTTCACTGATTTTTGTACGGGTCTGGCCGCAACTGTGAAAATATAAACGGACCGGGTTTAACTTTTAATTTTTACAAAGAGCCTGGCCGGCTCAAGATAGCTTTGGTTCGGGTCGGGCCAGGGCCTGGAAATTCCGGCGCGTACAGACCTCTACATTGAATACATGACCTTTTTACGGAAAATTTTGTTTTTAACATCCTCTCCGGAATATTCTCTACTGAAGATTTGAGATTTTATGCTTATTAATGATAAATATGTATATAATTTACAAAATTACTCTTTGGGATTCCATAATGTTTTTTCCGATGAGCAAAAATCCCTCCTTTTAGAAAAATGTCTAAATTCAACAATGCTTTTGACCTTTAATTACTGTCACAGACATTGTCACATAGGGGAAAGTAGCGGAATGGCGCTCACTTAAGGGAAAATATGAATAGCTAGTCCAATTTAGACAAAAAAATCAATATTTTATTAACGAAGTATAACTCCAAAGCATAAGGAACAGTTTTCAATCAACTAATTTTCATAATTTTAGGAATTTTTTTTATAGTTTTATTTAAATGACCATAGATTGAGCGGTAATGCCCGACATGGTAGGATAATTGCGCTCAGAGTTTGAATACAACATTTAAGTAAGACAAAAGTCACATATGGAGTTGTGTGGGCTGTTCACACCATTGCAGACTTTTTGCAACCGCTTTACACATATTGTGTTAGACATATAGCGGGTTACTTTTTTTATATTTAGGTTTTTTGATTTTCACCACTTTTTTGAAATCGTAAAATTCTCCTTGTCTAATGACATATTAATAAAGGCGAAAACAGGGAAATTTTGTCCTTTCAAAAAAGTGGTGTCAATCAACAAATTTGAATTTTAAAAAAGATGCCCACTGGCAACACTTCTTCTGTAATTCCATGCGAGCGCCATTACCCGTTATCGCCATGTTGGGTTTTACTGCATTATAATTGGCGTAACAACGCACTACAAAAATAAATAAAAGCATAAAAGTACAGCTAAGTGTATAGACTATTTTGTAGACATAATGAGTAAATTGATATTTGATAAGAGTGTACCCTTACTTTAAGTTAGATGTTGTAGAATTGTATAATAAAACAACTTCAAACTAATAACGTGAGGACCCAAAAATATTTTCCTCCCGACAGGCACTAAATCCTTACTGTGAACTTAGGATGAAATTCGCTAGGTGCCGGTACCGATCGCGCGTTTTCAATTCTATTCTGTTTAGAGATAATGGATGAGCGGGATTACCCTTCTGAGCGTCATTACCCTACTTTCCCTTACTGTGAAGCAGTCTGTGAGATTGCTCGGTCGAAAGATGAATAAAAGGCGCGATTAGTTCATAGGATGGTGTTTTTGTATTAAATTTTTTGTACAAGAATGTTATAATTAAAACTTACCTATTCAAGTCTTTGGTGAGTTTCACTAGAGTTTCATATGAAATCGAAATTTCAGTAGTTTCTGTAGTTAAATTGGAAGTCCAAGTTAAACTATAAAAAAAAAAAATCGGTCTGTGAAATAGCTAACATTAGTTAAGGGACTAAATAAAAAATGCAATCCGAAAAAACTTGTTAGGGTGGAAATTAGAATTTTTATGACCTAGCATCTAAAATTTTTTGACATAATAGGCATTTTTTTTTTCCATTTTCTATTATTGTAGATAGGTCGCTGAAATTTTTGGAAAAAGAGAGAAACATTTATTTATTCGAAAGTGTATGAGAATAACCTGTTTTTACATAAAAGGTAGGACTCGGAGAGAAACATTCCAAGATCCGGTTCTCCGAGAGAGCAGTTATAATTCCTGAATGTAATACATCCAATTTATATCTTAACTATGACCGGAGGAATGATTTAAGTGCTCTATAAAAATTCTTTTGAACCCCTCTTTATAAAACTCGGGCATGAATGTTGATAATAAAATATAAAAAATGGAAGTACGAATCGTTTACTTGACTATTAACCTAAATTAATCTAAATATAGTTTCATATTTCTTTCCAGATAAATCAAACACCAGAAATTACCTTATTCTTTTCCTAAGAGTATTAAAAACCTCATCTGCAGGTAAAGGAATAAACAGTTTATTCTGTATCTGTTTCAAATAACAGACCAGGTGCTCTTACTAAATGTTTGAGTAAATTGTGTTGCAGGGAAATCGTTCAGATAGCTCAATTGGGAGAACCTTGGCAATTAAAGCCAAAAAACTTCAGTGTTCTAGTTCCGACACGGGCACATTTTGATTCGGTTGTAAAGATTACTGCTCGTATGATCTATTTACCAATCAGTATGATTGGATTTCAGTTATACTATACGCCCCCCCCCCCTCCCACACACACACACAAAATGCAAACGAGAAATTTGAAAAGGTTGGTTTTGCATTAACGTGCGAGTGACCTTGGATACCTAGCGTAGTCTCTTAAGATGTAATTTAGTTTCTGTCGCAGATTACAGTTCCACAGATTGCATTTAAATAAAATTACTTATAAATTTATCCTTATCTTTTCTGCCTGGTTTTATAAATGAAAAATATGTATTTTTGGTATTTCGCAATATTCTTTAATATCGAATTACGTGGAATACATGTAATAAAAGTATAGCCATATTTGCACATAATCAAACCGCAAACATTGTCTAATTTATCCAAACGCCAAATCTTAAATTCAAAGTTTTTTAATAAACAAATCTTATCCCCTCCCCACACCTCAAACAGAATAATAGGTACTCGTCATATGTCTATCATGATTTCAAACGCCCAATCTACAACTGAAATCAGGAAAATGCTACCCCGCAATGTCTATTTTTAAATCATTTTCTTGAAATGCTTTCAGCGTAGTTTGTTTGTAAATACAGATAATTTTGATATGATGAGCATGCCTACTCCTGCTCTGACAGGCAAAACATCCTCAACTTCAATCCCGTGACTTCAAAGATGCAAACAAAGTAACACGTAAAATCTAAGGCATCTATCAGTTGTACTGATGTGATTGATTTCAAATGTTTGGCAGACCAGATTCTTTAAAAGTAGACTTTTAATTCCTTCTTATATAGTCATATGTTTCCTACTTAAGTGTGTAAAAGCAGAACTTCGAAATCTATATTATAAAGGACAAACGTGTCCGTGTGTAACACTGACGTCATTTTGAGGATGGCAACAACAAATGATTACATTTAATTTTTATTGACTTTTATTGCAATTCTTTAAACTTCTAAATATCCCACTTCAATTTTTACACCCTTGAACGGGGGAAAAAAGTGCTTTAAAATGATATTTACTTGAAAACTTGCAGTTTACTTGAAACTGTTGCAATTTACTCACTTTTTATTGTTTTTAAATTGATTTTCAAGCATTTTTTTTTCAAGTCTATCTCTACCTCGTGCAGACGATTACGAAAGATAAGTCCATTTGCACTTAATATAAATAACTCATAATTTGATTCCTGCTTATATTCCATAACGAAAATAAACATTATTAAATAAAACAACAAACTATAAGTAAAACGCCAATTTAAGACATGCAATCGAATTTTGCGCTTAAACCACTGAAATGAACAGAATCATAAAAGCTGATTGTAAATAGCGATCTTTGGAGATTCCTTCGGCTGAAAGGTGCCAATAGGAAAATATCGCTTTTAATATATTTAACTTCATTTGAACAAATGATTACTATTTTTCTTATAAATGACTTTTAGTACTGTTAGTGGACATTCTAAAAAATATATATTAAATATAAAAAATCCTAGTTATCAATTAAAAGGAGAATAAAAAATGCGAGGTTTTCTCGCCGCAATTGTTAACTTTTTGTTATATTTTGTTATACTTTTTGTTACTATTTTGTAACGCAATTGTTTAATTTTTGATTATCTACAGTTATTTTTATAAAACAATGCGTTTTAACGATATATAAATGTACTATGTCAAAAGCCACTTGCAAAAACTTTTGAAAAATACTTCATCCATCGCTGTGCCTTTCGTATCTGAAAAGAAGAAAATGGAGTTAACATCAGAAATAATACAGGGTGAACCAAAAGTCTTGCCCTCATTATAAGAATTCATTACAAATTAACCGTTTGTTATAATAATGTAACTTGCATCACTGGATAGGCTAGTTTTAGTAGGTTTTTTTTTTTTTTTTTTTTTTTTTCCCCGTTTGCAATAGATGTCGCGATTGCTACCTGAAAGAATGATTCAGGAAAGGAAGACTGTGAGGCCTCCGCACTCTCCTGGATTTTTTCTTTTAGGGCTGTATCAAGGACAGTCTTGCCACATTAATTGCTGACTTCGAAGAACTGAAGACTAGGGTACAAGCTTCTGTGTGTACTGTAACAGAAGACAATCGGTTGTTTTCTGTGAGGAAAAAAAGCTAAAAGCTGAAATTTTTTTTCTCCTGTACTCAAACAACCTATATATATATATATATTTAAAACCACAAACAAAATATCAAAATCCATCACTCACCATAGCTGCATTGAAACTCACATCAAAAATATTATAATAACCAACATAAACTTAACTCTTAAAATCAAACTGAATAACCAAACTAAAGAAAATATATGTAATTGCAAGACATAACAGAACAGAACAGAAGGCGAGCGGTATGGCTAACGACATACACTGCAGGGTTAAGTCAGACTTTACGCATGCTACGTCCCCCTTCACTCGCCGAGACCAAAATTGAAAAAATGAAAAACTATGAAAAACTAAACAGAACTGCAACATCCACCAAAATATCTCTCTAACTCATTAGATCAATCAACTCATCAAAACCTCCATTCTCATCCATCACTGAGTTCAGTTCAGTTCCGTACCTGCTACTCTTAATAAAATCACAAGTTATTCTCCTGATGAAATTGCGAGGATAACCATGCTTGAATCCCAAGCGGCACCACTCTAAAATATCACTAAACATATCTTTAACTCTAGTACTCAGTCTTTCGATTCGTATTAATCCATTTCTAAGTACATTTCTTTTAATCGAAACATGCACATTGGAATCAAAATATATCAGCTTTAAGGTATTAAAGTTGAAATCATTTCGCTTGTCAAATATCTTAGATATCAAATTTTCACTTTCTATGCTCAGGTTCACATCTAGAAAATTAATATTTTTACAATTCTGGGATGAGGGTTCCAGACTCAGAGACGTAGGATAATATGTAAAATCAACATTTTCAATATCATTGTTTAATTTAACTATCAAAACATCATCTATATATCTGTAGGATAATGTGTTACTGTTTAAATTATTATTTCTTTCATATATATGTAAGTAAATGTTTGCCAAAATGGAACTGCAACTCCCCCCCCCCATTGGAATACCCCGAATCTGTTTAAATATTGTGTTTCCTTCGTAAAGGTAGTTTTCTTGTACTACTAACTGAAATAAATTTATGAAAAAATCATAATGAACATCCAAAGTACTATTTGTATTAAAAAAATCTACTATTTTATCTTTTAAATCTGTCAAATCAATTGTATTATAGAGGTCTGCAAAATCGTAAGCGAATAAACCAGTAATATTTTTTAATTTTTTCAGATTATCTAATAGTGTATAGCTATTTTTGATAATAAAAGTCGTCTCTCCCCCCATCACTCCGTCAAACATATATATATATATATATATAATATAACCATTAATTAAACATTACCGACCATTATCAAAAACCGCAATATTGTGAATGAAATGACAATAAAAATGGATACCACAAACCTATAATATTGAACTGTATGTATAAAATAAAGTGTCTTATACTTAATTGCAAGAATTAATATGGAAGAAAAAAAGAATATGGATACCGAAAAAAATTGAAATACTTATATATTGAATTACGTGTTCAAGAGTACAGAATTCAATGATATAAGCAAATCGGTTGTTTTCTGTGAGGGGGAAAAAAAGCTAAAAGCTGAATTTTTTTTTTCTCCTGTACTCAAACAACCAATATGACCAAGAGAATAGTTTCAAGATGAAAACAGAACATTATCAAATGGCATGAAATGGAAAAAACAATACAACCTTTTAAATATTTAATTTATAGCATAAAAAATAGAAATATTACACAACATACCGAATAAAATCCCACTTGATTTTCAAAATATCTGCCCGCACATGGTATCCAAAAGCAGGATAAGATTAAGGTGAATGAAACAGTTAAGTTAACACAGAAATTAAAACTTATGGATTCAGTTAATTCATTTTAAAATACCGTGATAAATTCAATTAATATAATATAAATAGAAAAGTTACATTATTTAAAATACCTAAAAACACTTTTAAATTGTTTAATTTCTATTTTACAATATAGCCAATATTCAGCGTTTAATACCACCTGGTGCAAAAAATTAAAATTATTACCCGATAGAAGCATTAAAAATTTTTTGGTGCTGCCATCTATTATGTTATTTTAAAACTATTATTATTATTCAAATGTCACAAGAAGAACCTAATAAAAGCCAATGAATTTAAAAGATATCAACTGCAGTACCACACAAATCCTAATATATAAATAACACCATACTATATATCATTATTTAAAAAAATTAAATAAATTGAATGTTAATAAAATGCTTTCAATATATTCTATTACCTTACCCATTTAATCTACACTGAGAAATTAAATAATTTTATAACATTGATAATATATAGAATATAGCTATAAGCTATAACATAAAATAAATTATATATAATAAAAATATAAACTTTAATAATTACGATTAAATATAAAAAATAATAAATTAATAAAATGAACAGGGGAAAAAAATGGATGTTTATAGAAGATTGTCAGATTCTAAAATTCCCAATAGCCTAAAAATCACAAATATAGTGTGTGGATTAACATCATATTAGCCATAAAAAACTAAAAAATATGATTGTAACAGTCAAACATATTAAACCGATAATTAATCATGGAATACAAAGTTGAAAATAAAACAATATTAAAAAGTATAGTGGAATAATAAAAACTAATTACCCAATTTTAATACATGCAGTATAACATTAGTTATATCAAATAAACTTATATGCATATTAATCACTATAAAGATGGTATACTATTATTAATTAATATGATATATAATGTATGTATGTGTACTTTACTTACAATGTATCCAAACAAACATGTCTAATTGTAATAGTTTGAGAAAAATAAATATTTATAATCGGACAAGACTTTTGGTTCACCCTATATATCATTCACCTACATTCTATAACCCGGCGCGCCCATGTTTATACCTTTTGTGCTCTATAATCAGGGGCGTAGCTACAGATATTTTTTCGGGGGGGGGAGAGTTCGAAAATTTCCCAACTTGAAACAAATTCCTCCAACATTCAACTAAAGTGATATGCACAAAGTGTGTAATAATGATAATGAAGCTTATGCATAAAAAATTCCTTTCCAAAGAAAAATTTTGAAACTAGAAATATAAAAATTCTAATTATTGGTTTGTTTAATAAAAAAACAAACACGCGTTTTACTTTCTTCTGTCGTTACAAGACGAAAGTATTGAATTCGTAAAAAAATTCTACAACTGGTTTTCGACGGTTTGATACGGTTTAGAAGGTCCTGAACATGATTTGACTGTTTTTAGAAAATGTCTGTCTGTGTGAATGTGACACAAATTTTGTGGGTGCTCTATCTCAAGAACTAAAATTCGCGGAATTTTATAAAACTTTAGATTCAGTTATAAAAATTAATGCTGATTAGTTTTTGGTGTAAATTGCCCAAAAGGGGGCGCTGCTATGCTGTATGTTTTACGATTTACAGGATTTTAGCGATAGTTATATCTCAAAAACTGTTGCACAGAATTTGATCAAATTTCATATTCTGTTAAACCTTGACATAAATTAGTGCTTATTAAGTTTTTGTATATATCTGTGGCACCTGTGGCGTTAGCTATATCTGAAAAACTAATGCACGGAAATTTAGTCAAACTTCATATTCGGTTACACTTATTGGGCTTGGGTGTACACTGCCCAAAGGTATCTCTTTTGAGCTCTTTGGGTACAACACAAGTAGAAACTTCAAAAACAGTCTGCAGAACTTAAGGACAAACGCCCTTTTTCCAATCCCTCATGCACTCAACCCCTCCCCCCCCCCCCCCAGTATTTGTGATTAACATAAAAGGAAGGCATTTTTTAAAATAATTTACCTTTGTCCTCAAAAGTTTTAACACCACTATCTGAAAAATCTTTCATAGAGTTTGTGAAAATTTCTGTGAAGTTAGAAAACAGAATAACAGTAAAAATAACATATGAACACCAATTACTAAAATTTTTGAAAAGATTGATACAATGTGATAATATCAAAAATTATATATAGACGTGGCAATACAGGGATGAAAGTGCACTAAAGCCACTTTGAAGCAGCAAAAATCTAATTTTTTAGCAGTAAAATCCATTTTTGTAGCAGCAACAATCTAATTTTTTAGCAATAAAAGCTGTTAGTGGAGCAGATTGAAATTCTTAGAAAATCAAATTTGAGTAATTCATGCAAATACTATAAGTAATTCTAATGCAATGTTTTATTTAGCAATCTTAGCTAGCAATTCAAAATTTAACATACTTTCACTCAAAACAAAACAAGGCTAATTAATATTTAACCTGCCACTCAGCTGTAAAAAAATCTCGTGAAAACATCAATGTTGCAGCAAAATTTTCTGCGATTCTTTGACGGAATTCACTTTTTTTCCCTCGATCCTTTGACGAAATGCGCGTTTTTTCGCGATCTTTCGATGAATTTCGCGACATTTCCACGATGTCCGCCTTTTTTATAGCTTTTTTTTTTTTTTTTTTTTTTTTTACGATGTCCGCTTTTTTTTATCGCGATCTTTCGACGCTGTTTGCGTTTTTGTCGCGATCTATCGACGATGTTCGCGTTTTTTCGCGATATTTCGATGTTGTTCGCTTTTATTCGCGATCTTTCGACGATGTTCGCGTTTTTTTCGCGATCTTTTGACGAATTTCGCATTTTTTCTGCCGATCCTTTGAAAAACAATTTGCGTTTTCTCCGCGATCTTTCGACGATATACGCGTTTTCTCGCGATCTTTTAGCGAAATCCGCGATCTTTGCGCGAAATTCGCTTTTCCCGCTATTTTTCGACGAAATTCGTGTTTCTTCCGCGATCTTTTCACGAAATTCGTGTTTTCACCGCAATCCTTTGACGAAATTCGCGATTTTACCGCGATCTTTGTCAAAATTAACGTTTTTTCTCCGATCATTTGACGAAACTCGCGTTTTCCCACCATCCTTTGTGGAAAGTTGCTATTTTTCCGCAGCCCTTTGACGAAATGGCCTTTTTTTTCGATCTTGTGATAAAATTTTCGCCATCTTTTGACGAAATTCGCCTATTTTCCACGATCTTTTGACGAAAATCTCATTTTTTAGCGATCCTTCGATAAAATCTGCGTTCTTTCTGCGATCCTTTGACGAAATTAGTTTTTTCCGCAATCCTTTGATGAAATTTACATTTTTCCGCAATCCTTTGAAAAAAGTTGCTATTTTTCCGTAGTCCTTTGACGAAGTTAGTGTTTTTTCCGCGATCATTTGATAGAAGCCGCCTTTTTCCGCCAGCCTTTGACAAAAGTTGCTATTTTTCCGCAGCCTTTTGACGAAATTGACGTTTCCTTATTGATCTTATGACAAAATTTCGTTTTTTCTTTGCGATCTTTTGACGAAATTCACGTTTTTTTCGCGATCCTTTGACGAAATTGGCTATTTTAACTGCAAACGATTGACGAAATTGTTTTTTCGGCGAACATTTGTCGAAATTCGTGATATTTACGTCCGAATTTTCGGACTAATGACCGATTTTTTTTTTTTTTAATTTCTAAAGAAATCGCCCCTACGAGGATTGACTCATTTAATAATGGGCGTTTCACGATCGCGTGTCTAGTTTTCTCCGTGAATTATTTATATTTTAAAGGGAATCCGAGCTTCGTCAATCGCATGTGGCGTGGATCGTATAATTATGGCACATGGCAAATAATTTCTAACAAACTTTTTTTTTTCTAAATTTTAACAGTTGAAAAATAGTCGGCAGACCTTCTCAATAGTCTGCGACGTGCGTCGCAGCGTTGCGCTGATTCTGCACCCGGGGTTGCAGACATCTAAGAGCATGGGTGTCGAAATTCAATGATTTGTTTGAAAAATGCAATCCTTCTATCTCCTTTTTAATGCACACAATTAAACCTTTAGAATTCATTATTATGGGCATAGAATTGTTATTTAATTTTAACATTGTGGTTGCAAATTTTGAAGTATTAACATTTATGGGATAGAATAAGGTTTTGGGATTGGCACATCCAAATAGTTTTCATTTAACATCAATTCTTTTGGTCTTCAAAGAAGCTAACCCTGATGAAGCTAACCTAACATCGTCCAGTTTAATAAAATCCACTATTTCACTTTCACATTTTAAAAGCATTAGGCTGCCAAGTCTGTCAGGCCTCATTGTAGCTTGTAATATATATATTTTAAATTTTTATTTGACTAAAGATTCTTTCATTAGATACAGCGCCAAAAAGATAAGCTGCTGTGAATGTTAAGGTACAAGTATATAGTTTGACAGTGTGACCCAAATAGTCTTTGAATTTTATGGCATGAGTAAAAGGTTTGTTAAGTGAGTTGGGATTTGGTTTATTTCTATTTGACTCTGCAAGTCATGTACATCCGGTTTTGTCATGTCCAGGTGGAAACATTATTAACTTTTCTCAGTTAGTGATACTCAAATTTGCCTTGCATAATTGTAATTTAAATATGGAATGTATTGGTGCAATATTCTCCTGATATAGGGAACATTGTCATTTAAGCCCATTGCTAAATTACCAAAATTTTCTTGTATTTATTATAACTCTTCCCTGTAAAACTTATGTTTATCAATGTCCATTGCTATACTATTATTTTTATCTATTCCATTTGATGAAACCGTTTTCCCACGGTGCTTTCAGAAGTCAGCTTCTTCAATCACTTCCTAATATTCATAATTGTTTATGAACTTGTCTATAAGGAAATCTTTATTTCTTTAAAATTTTATTAAAGTGCAACCTGTCAGTGTTCAAGTCAACCTGTATGTCGATTTTTTTTTTTTTCTGTTGCAAATTCAAATCATCCACTTTTTTACCTTTTTCATCCTCGAATGGATTTTTAGATGCTCCAAAATCTTGCATGAAAACTCTTTTCCTATTATGAAGGGTTCTTTCGTGCTAAGATTTATAGTCATTTTTTAGAACAGCTTTAAACACACAACACTGCACTTTAGGTTTAAAATTTACTAAACACCTATAAATATAAATGTACAGGACATATATATATTTCCGCACACAAATAAAGGTAAAATGTGGCAAATTTATCTAAACTAACGACTTCTTATATTCACATTTGCTCATATAATGCTTTTGTCATGACAGCGAAGGGTTAACTAACTTTCGGAGCAAAAAAATCACGAGAATGAGTAAAATATTGTCCAAAAATCGCAAAATTAGTGCAATTTGTGAAAACTCATCAAATCTTCTTGCCCAGCTGAGTTTCAAGTAGGTGACTACATTCTTTTCTGTTGTGCTACAAGTGATCTCCAATTTTCAAAAGAAGCTGCAATCCCTTTGGATCAAAATAGCTGGATTCCCTTTTGGGAGGGGAAAGGGAGGAAGGGTGAAAATTTTGAGAAAGGAACAAAGTTTTGAAGGAAATAAAGGAACTGGATAGTCAGCTATTGGTGGATAGGAGTAGAGAAATTTAGGTCTGGTAGATGTATATTTTTGTAGAAATGAAAAATACAATGATAGATTGAGGGTGGCTGATTTCTTTTTGTATTTCTTTTGATAATTTAACTTGCTTACTGTTACAATACTCAGTCAGAAACATAATCACCAAAACAGTAAAAATTGCATAATGTCTCAAAAATCCAGAATTTCCCAACTCTAAGCTCAAATTTCCCAACTTCACAAATATTGGGGGGGGGGGGAGGACGCTCCCCCCCATACCCCCCATGGCGACGCCCCTGTCTATAATATCTATAATGATGTGCGATATATGCATATAAGTAAAGCCATAATTGCGCAAACAATCAATCGTATATCAGCGTCTATTGTATATAACTCTAAATTAAGCAATTTTTAAGCTTTTTAAATGACGTGAACATAACATGCATTTTCATTTTCCCCATTAGTTTTTGAAATACTTACTTAGAAACCCGATCAACAATTGAAAACAGAAAATCATCATTGTACCACATCTTATTTCAGATGAGTTCATCCTTCTTACAGCTTGTAAATACAAATCCTTTTGATATGATGGAGCATGCTTACTCCTTACTTAGGCCGATAAAACAACCTAACTTGCGACTTTTAAGATATGCACAAAATAACCCGTAAGATCTAAAGTAGGGGTGCACAAACTTCTTTAGAGAAGGGCCATTTACAAAAATGTGTGGGTTGTCAAGGGCCACATCAGTAACATAGAGAATTCTATTTCGGGGAGGTGATCTGTGGCTTATAATCAGATAAAAAATTATTTCAGGGGGGGGGGGGGGTGCCCCTCTAGGTTCCCTTACCCAGTCAACATATCCAATTCAGTTGGCAAGGATATATCAACAGTTTACGTTTATATATGTAACACAGATAAAGGATTGTTTTCAAGGAGTGATAATATTCCTTGACTTTATTCGGGGATGGGGGGGGGGGGGTAAATTTTATTTGTGAGGAGAGAATGATCCAATCAACGAAAATGGCTATTTTTCCGCACCCTAAAAAATGGCAATTTTTACTCACCTTCTCGAAAAAATTCTCAATCTTTCAGAAGCCGATCGAAAAAAATTGCTTTTCCGTCCCGATCAAAGAATTTCGCGATTCTTAACTAATTCTGATGAAATTTGCAATTTTTTTCCGCGGCAAATTGACAAAATTCGCGGGTTTTTTTTCTCCCGATAAACCGACGAAACTGACGATTTTTCCGCTGCCGATCAATGAAAGTTTCGTTTTTTCCGCGCATGATTGATAAAATTCGTCAGTTTTCCGTGCCCTATCAACGAAATTTCGCGATTTTTACGCGCTTGATCGACAATATTCGCGATTTTTACGCTAAAAGAACCATGTAACCGAACTGTTATTTTAAAACTGATACTTATTATGAAAGCATGTAATAGAACTTTAAGTTTTTCAGTAAAGGCAGAAATATTTTAGGAAATGTTGTCAAAGTTGACGTTTTCAACCGAAATTTGGAACGTGACAGCTCAGGAAAAAGAAAAAAACTGCCGCCCAAAGATAAATGCTTATAACTCAATATAGAGTAGGTGGGGGCAAAGATACGCACGGGGCAAAGATACGTACTGGCTGATTTAATATGAAGAAACATTTCTAGAATCATGACCGCTAGGTGGCAGTTTGGTCTTAAGTGTAGTAGTTGTGTGTTCAAATCTTGTGAAAAAATCAGCATTCCGTGCAAAGAAAATGAAGTAAGTTTAAATTTTCGAATTCTGATCTAATATTTTTAAAATTTTACTTTATCGTTTAACTAATAATACCTCGAATTTTTACAAATCCAAAAATTCAGTGGAGAGCGGATGCTCTTTAGCTTCTAAATGCCCCCTAGTTCACCTCGATCGCATTTGTTTAAATTTGTAGGTAGCCGGTTATGTAAAATACTGCAGAATGGGGTAAAAGTACGCACCCGTCTTTGGGCAAAGATACGCACAAGTTTAAGATACTGGGTTTTGCCATATCGTTTTAGCTAGATGCAAAGCTTTACGTTGTGGAAAGCTTTATTTTTTAAAAGTTTGTATTGTATAAAATATAATAGCTACTTAACTATTATGAGCTAGTTAACTACCTTTTCCTTTTTCTAGTTAAGTGTTTTTTTTTTTAATATAGAACGTAGAAATTTACGTACCTACTTTAAAAAATCAATATTTTTGTTTCATAAAACAGTTTTAACCATTAACTCCTGTTAACGGTCTCACGGACTCCTGTTATATTCAGTTTTCACACTTTAACTTCTAATTTTCAGTTTAACATTGATGTTAGTTTAATTTTCATTCGTTTGGGAACTTAGTAGTATTGCTAAAGACTTCTAAATGAGAATTTTTATTATCATAGACCTTTACATTAAGTTTAGCGCAGAAACATTATCTTATGAGTCAGTTTACAGATTTATTCACTCTACGATCAAGCGGTGTCGGAGACCGCTCACGTTATTTATGGAACAATTTTTGTTACTGCACATAAGGGTTAACTTCTGTTTGCGGTCATACAGACCGCTGATTTTTTCTTTATTCGCGGTTTAACTTGTAATTTTCAGTTAACTATAGATGCTAGTGGAATTTACTATATTATTCTAGTTTAACCATTGTATTAATTTCTTCAGGTGCCTAGCATTAACGCTCGGGACTTCTGAATACAAGAGTTTTTATTATAGTAGTGCTGTACGTAAAGTTCAGTACAGAAATAACATCTTATACGACAGTTGACCTTGTTATTCATTCTACGATCAAGGGGTCTCTGAGACCGCTCACAGTATGTATGCAACAATTTTCTCACAGCAGTTAACTGCAGTCACTTAGGTTAACTGCAATTTGCGATCTCACAGATCGCTATATATATATATTTTGTTTTTGTTTAATTTATAATTTTTAGTTTAACTATAAATACTACGGAAATTTAATGCTTTTACATAACTCATTTGTTTTATTTGAAATAGTACAATATCCCGCAGTAATGGGGCGAAAATACGCACTGCGTATCTTTGCCCCACGACTGCGTACTTTTGCCCCAGCCGATGAGGCAAAGATACGCAGAGCAATGTTTCTTAAAAATTGCAATTTCTCACGAAATTATAATTTGACAGAAATCCGATTGATGGTGGTATGTGCCGAAGGTTCTAATCTAACATTTTATTCACTCGTTACATAAGTTTAGACCAATGTGTTCGTTAAAAATAAAAATGTATGGAAAGTGCGCATCTTTGCCCCCACCTACTCTATCATTCATTTATCAGAAAAGGAAAAAACTGTTCGATTACAAATCACTTGAATATCATTCCTGCAAGTATCATACATTTATGTTCAAAAATGAGTCAAAAGTTAAGCTTTGTTCAGGGTGGAAAATTATTTTCTGCGAATCGCCTTCAGACGGTTCCCAAATTCAAAGGAACTACTTTCTGAAACATTTCTGAATTCTTTTTTGCTAATAAACGTATGAAACTGGAAGGTGCTCTTGTTCAGAAACTGTCCTCGAATGGGGTTTTACATTTTCTGGTAAAGGCAAAAGATCTTTCAGAAAATGCTGTCAAATTGTGCGTTTTGAATCGAATTTCCGACGCTGCAACGCGAGAGACGGGGAAAAACTTTTTTGCATAGTCGCGCGACAACAATCACTTATAACTTGATAAGTAATTTATTTCTCAAAAAATGAAAAAACGTCATTAAATCTTAAATCTCTTCAATATTCAGGTCTGTCAATTTTATGCCTTTACCTTTAAAAATGAGTCTGAAAATGTGTCAAAGTTTCGTGTTGTTGAGCAGAGAATTACAGCTGGTTCTCATACGATGGGGCATGTTTATTTTTGTTCAAGCAGATAAAACAACCTCAGTTCCAATCTAACCTGTGACTTCAAAGATGTAAACAGAGTAACATATAAGATCTAAGGCATCTATCAGCTGTGACAGACTGTAAACGGTTGACAGACCACAGGTTACCTTTAAAAGTAGACAACCTCCCTACCCATATTATCATACCTTTCTTACCCTGGTATCCATCAAATATCCCCCCCCCCCCTCCATCCGACAGACGGGGTCTTGGGGATGAGGGAGCAGCAAAGGGAGCGTGCCCGACCTGTTGAACTCACGTTTCTATAAACAGGTGAAATTCCAATTTACACGTGACTTTCGTATGCCCACTGAGAAATTTTTACATTTTGTTTTGAAATTCGAGAACGTTGCAAACATCTTGGGGAAAGTAAGATTCCCTCCCCTCTTCCTCCTCCAAGATGGACTGGGGAACATAAAACGGCGAGCTAAAGGCCCCCCGAGGTCATTTGCAGTGGATCTACCAGAACGTCAACAATGATAATCACGACCGGAACAGACCCTTTGGACAGGTAAGGTAGTTTGAATTTTAAAATGCTAAAGTTTAAAAAGTGTTTAACCTTTAACTGATGTTACCGGTCTCGCAGACCGGTGCTTTTTTCAGTTTTCACAGATTAATTTGCAAATTTCAGTTTATCTACAAACACTACTGAAATTTTGTTTCGTTTGGAACTTAAAATCTAACACCAGAGACTTTTGAATAGGTGAATTTTAATCATAACACTCCTGTACAAAAAGTTTAGGGCAAAAACATCCTATGAATTAATCACGGCTTTTATTCATCTTTCGATAGCGCGGTCTCACAGACCACTTCACACTAGTTACGTGGCAATTTCTGTGACATGAGTTAAAGGTTAAAATAAAATTTCTGAAATTTAGAATATGATGTATCGTATATTACTGAATATTCATGAAGATGGTAGACTTAAAAAGAAAAAAAAAAGAGCTATTTTTTGACAAGCTCTTCGGAGAAGTGTTTTAAGTCATGGATTCGATAAATATTGGAAAAAATTAATTTACTAAAAGTTATTCTTTTTTTAAAGAGCTATTAGTTCAAAACAAAACAAACTACACATTCCAATTTTCAAAATATATTACCTTTTTCAGATGCGTTCGTAATTATATAAATACGTAGCGCCTATTAGTCATCGTCTGGTCTGTTCGTCTGTCCGCATATAAAACACAAAAACTACTCACCCAACCGAATGGTTTGAAATCCAATATATGTAGTTAATCCATGCAGGATTTTGTCGAGTCGTTTCAAATTTTATGAAAATCGAATAAACTTAAATAGATACAAAAGTTTTCTTCATTCTATTAAATCCTACCATATGTAATTAATTCAATGATATCCCATGATGATAATGATCCTAGGTTGTTATGGTGTTTACGTCATATTTAAGATGGAGTGATGTAATTTCTATATTACTGAATTTAATATATATAATCGTAATTTTTGTATTCATGCATCTTTGCATAAGAGTGCAACAGCTATTACACCAAGATCTGAATATTTATGAAGTTATAGTACGAACTCATCTCATTTGCCACATTTGACGTACGATCTCCGACGATGTTAAATTTTATTACTTAAAGGATTTTAAAACATGTGCATGCATTCTTTTCGCAATCCGACACATAAAAAGAAAAAAATCTGGAAATTGAAATTTTCATAATTCGCATGTTAAGATACTTAGGTACTCGAATATATCTAAGGTACTTTATCATAGAAGTCGGAGATTAGATTGGAACTGAGGTTGTTTTACCTGCTAAACATAATAAATCAACACTCTAAAACGATTGCACAAATTTGTTATAGTACGTATCAAGATTGTCCTTTTGAACAAAAGTTAAAACACATGCTGCATTACTTTCCTTTAAGACTTATAAAAATGCCCTTTATGCCAAGTACATTGCAATATATTATTTTTTAAATTTTAACAAGGCAAAAAAAAAATTAAATTAGTCATTTCTTTTTTTTAACATTTCTTTTTTTGATTTCAGCATACCGTCTCCTTGATAATAATAAAAGGAAGGAAAAGGAAAATATTTAACCTTTGACTGCTATTAGCAGCTGTTAGCAATCTCGCAAATCTCCGTACTTTTTTTTTTAATTTTCGCAGTTAAAACTTCTAACTTTCGAGTTTAACTTTTATAACTTTCACCAATCGTAACCTCCTCGAGTGTTACCAACAAAATGTTTTTTTCGCGCGCAAAACTTTTGCGGTTATGAATTAAAAATAAGCATAATGAAATTCCATACAAATCAATAATATATTTTTTATTAACAAAATGCGTGAATGATAGTGATACGTTGCTTTCTTTAACGAAAAAAAAAAAAAAGGCTGACGCTTTCATTTCTTAATATTCTGATAATGTTGGAGTGTGTTTGGGGATCTATGCCTGGTGCATGATTTTGCGGGTTTTTTTCCGCTAAATATGTGATGCTAAATATGCATGCCCAAAATGAAATCTTTTAAAAAATAACGTAGGAAATTTGAATTTTATACAGTTATTGCAGCATTTCAAAGAAAAAGTAAGTCAAAACTATTTCCTAATTTTATTAAAATTTACCTATAATTGCAAAACAGCACTACATTTGATTCTTATAACACTGAAATTGCAAGATGTTCACCTATATATTTTAAAGATAAAAGATTTCTAGCCGAACTTCTAAATTTTTTTTTTTTTTTTTTTTTTTTTTTTATGATCATATAGAACATTTTCAGAATCATATTATTAAAGTTTAATTTTTCTTATCTTTACGTTTTTCAGCGCATTTAGTTCTCTTAGCAGAATTTCTGTATTTATCATCTGCTTTAAATTAGTGTGAAAGTGATTTTAACCCCGAAATTCTCCCCTCCCCCTTCCTGATCGCCGCGCCGATCAATACAATGAAATGCACAACACATTTTCCCTTTAATATCTGATGTCTTTAATTTAATCGTATTTTTCTGCAGTTTTTTCTGATTTGAAAGTACCAAATCTTCAAAGAATATGCTTGAAAATTTTTGCTATCTATATTATAAAGGACAAACGTGTCCTTGCGTAACGCTGACATGATTTTCACGGTACGACAAACGATTAACCCTTTGCACTCTGCATCATTTTGAGTTTGGGCTATTAGCAACTCCCCGTCATTACACAAAATTTCGGTCGGCACCACTTTTTTAATATTAGTTTTCTTCAAGTACACAATTTCAAAAATGCTCTGATTAAATAAGGCAAACTTTATTTTCCTTTATTACTGGTGCCAAAAACTAATTTTGCAAGGAAAGATGTTGCGGCGACAACGGAGTTTTTCACTTACCGTACCATGTCGCCCCAGCGGCGACAACGGAGTGCAAAGGTATTTAATCTTTGTTTTTAAGGGGGTGTTCGGGGCTCAAAATTCAAATTTTTTTATTTGTAGAGATTTTATGAATTTTTTTTCTGAAATATCTTTTAATATAAAACTATTGCATGAAGAAAAAAAAAAAAAAAAAAAAAAACTGAAATTTTAAATATTTAAAAAAAAATTTAAATTGTAAAATTTTAAACATATTTAATTTTTGATATAACTCTGGGAAGTACTTACTCGATTTATAAAATTTGTACACTTTTGTGTACAGAAAATGTGTCATTTTAATTTGTCTTCAGGCTTTCTTAAAATATTGATTATGAATTTTATAAAAAAAAAAAAAAAAAAGTAAAAAAAGTTTTTTTTATGAGTGAGTTTTGCGTTAATTAACATATTTTCAGTTATAATTCGAAATTAAAAATCCTGAAGACAATTTGTTTGAAATGTAGTATAAAATCTCTGTTAAAAATTTCATACGTAGAGTAGGTGGGGGCAAAGATGCTCATTGCCTGATTTAATATGAAGAAACATTTCTACAATCATGACCGCTAGGTGTAGTAGTTTGGTATCATGTGTAGTAGTTGTGTGTTCAAACCTTCTGAAAAAAGTAGCACTCCGTGCCAAGAAAATGAGGTAAGTTTAAATTTTCGAATTTTGATCTAATATTTTTAAAATTTCACTTTATTGTTTAGCTGACAGTACTTCGAATTTTCACAAATCCAAAAATTCAGCTGAGAACGGAAGCTCTATAGCTTCTAAATGCCGTATAGTTTATCTCGATGGCATTTGTTTAAACTTGTAGGTACCCGGTTAAGTAAAATACTGCAGAATGGGGTAAAAGTATGAATCCGTCTTGGGGCAAAGATACGCACCAGTTTAAGATTCGGGGCTTTGCCGTATCGTTTTAGCTAGATGCAAAGCTTTCCACAATTACGTTGTGGTAAGTTTTTTTTTTTTTTTTTTTTTTTTTTTTTTTTATTGTATAAAATATAATAGCTACTTAATATAAGCTAGTTAACTACATTTTCCTTTTTCTAGTTAAGTTTTTCTTTAATATAGAACGTAGGTATCTATCTACCTACCTACTTTTAAAAATCAATATTCTTGTTTCATAAAACGATTTTGTTTTAGTCTTAACCCTTAACTCCTGTTAACGGTCTCACAGACTGCTGCTATATTCATTTTTCATAGTTTAACCTGTAATTTTCAATTTAACTATTGATGTTGTTTAATTTTGATCCGTTTGGAAACTTAATAGCATCGCTAAAGACTTCTAAATGAGAACTTTTATAATAGGCCTTTACATAAAGTTTAGCGAAAAAACAGTATCTTATGAGTCAGTCAACCCTTTTATTCATTCTACGATCAAGGGGTCTTTGGAACCGCTCACAGTATTTATGCAACAATTTTTGTAATAGTAGTTAGAAGTTAACTGCTATTTGCGATCTCACAGACCGCCGCTTTATTCTTTTTTTTTTTTTTTTTTTTTTCATGGTTTAACTTACAACTTTCAGTTTAACTATAAATACTAGTGAAATTTAATAATGCTTTTGCATAACTCATTCGTTTTATTGAAAATGGGGCAAAAACCCACAGTAATCATGCAAAAATACGCACTGCGTATCTTTGCCCCACCACTGCGTACTTTTACCCCAACCGATGGGGCAAAGATTCGCAGAGCAATGTTTTTTAAAAATTGCAATTTCTCACAGAATTATAATTTGACTATGTCGGTTGATGATGGCGAATCTAGGAAAAAAGGTGACCGGAAAAAACGGGACCGGAAAAAATGTGACAGAAAAAACAAGAGCGGAAAAAACGGGACAAGGAAAAAACGGGACCGGAAAAAACGTGACAAGGAAAAAAGGTGACCGGAAAAAACGTGACAAGGAAGTGTTAAATATTGAACTTGTCGATAAATAAATGCTAAAAACTAAAGTGAAGTTTTTCCATTGTCAGTTTCTTACAGCGTAGGGGGGGGGGGGGGGGGCAGAGTTAATGGGTGAGTTAGACAACTCTAAGATTTGGTCCAAGAAAGTACAATTTTAACATTTCATTAAGAGAAGTTTAGTATGACTTCTACAACAGACAAGTTAGTGCTTTCTACGGAGGGGGGGGGGGGGAGGTATTAAGGAAATACAATTTATTGATTCTTTCAATTCGCTATTGATAGTTTATATATGAGCAAAGATGTTTTATAAGGCGGAGGGGGAGGAAAAAAATTACGTACACAGCTTGTAAAGGGAATAAAATAAAGACGAAGAGAGGAGGCATTTTCTTTAGAGGAATTTTTTCATTATCCTGCTATTTAGCTCACAGGCTATCAAAGCCCAAGGGCTAATGTGCACGCAGGTTCTGTATGTATGTATGCACTTACGTCTGTATGTACGTAACGCGATAACTCTTGACAGAAACATCCGATTTGCTTTAATTTTTTTCCAGGTTCATTCTCATAAGGCGCTTCCCTGATTAGTTTTGGGGGTTGTTGGTTAAGAGTAAAGGGGGGCTACTATGGGTTTTTCATGCAGAATTATTCGATTTGCTCCAAAATTGGTATACCGATTTA
This sequence comes from Maratus speciosus, assembly GCA_963932465.1. Taxonomy (NCBI): domain Eukaryota; kingdom Metazoa; phylum Arthropoda; class Arachnida; order Araneae; family Salticidae; genus Maratus; species Maratus speciosus. The sequence continues at coordinate 414,316,438 of OZ010794.1, forward strand.
TTATGTTAAGGAGCTTCCATGATTAGTTTTGGAGGTTCATTAATTAAGTATACACGGGAGAAAGGGGGCTAGACCCCCTTAATTTAGATAAATGGGTTTTTCATGCAGAGTTATTCGATTTGCACCAAATTTAGTATACCGGTTTATTATGCTAAGGAGCTGCCTTGATTAAATTTGGAGGTTTATTGGTTAGTATAAAGAGGGGGGCGGGGGCTAGTCCCCCTTAATTTAAATAAATAGGTTTTTCACGCAGAATTTTTCGATTTGCTTCAAGTTTGATATATCGGTTTATTCCGATATGGCGCTGCCTTCATTAGGTTTGAAGATTCGTTGGTTGAATATAAAAGGGGGAAAGGGGGAAAGTCCCCTCTTCTTAATTTAGATAAATGGATTTTCATGCCGAATTATCCAATTTATTTTATTTTTTTCTATGTTCATTCTGATAAATGGGCGGGTCTGGTATGGACAACAGGGGTAAACTAGTATTAATATATAGGTACTCTTAATATAATTCCATAAGTTTTAATATTATAACTAATAGTTATTTATAATTTATTTAATTTTATTAATATTTTGTTTCCTATCAAACAATTAGATCGTTTTAAAGAGAGGGCAATATATTACATACGATTAGATTTGGTAATACTGTTTAACTAACTTTACATGACCTGATGGTTTAAACAAGAGGGAAGCTAGGGGGCGTATACCCTGGGCTACCGGGTAGAAGGGGGAGGCATTAAATTTGGTTCGTCTTCCGGTTCAAAAAACAAATAACGAAATTAAGTTAAAAATGTCATGGAATCGGACAACCGAAAATAAATATATATACATTTAGGCGGTTCTCAAATTCTCTACTCAACAACGCGAAACTTTGACAAATTTTCCGATTCATTTTTAAACGTAAAGGCCTGGCTAAATATAAAAAAAAAATAAAAAAAAAATATATAAAAAAAAATAAATAAATTCTATAGCTTACTAAAAAATATATAATTGAATAAAATTAAAATATTTCAAACTAAATAAATATGGCTATTAAGAAAAAAATGTACCCATATTTTGAACTTTAATGAAAAATCATGCTTTCGAAGCATGGGACCCCCCAGGTTAAATACTTAATCCTTCAACAAAGAGAGTGGTTCCTCTTATTATTGATTGACAATCATTCAAAATATTTTGCTTTCTATTTGATTGTAACAGGCGTTTTGCAGATTGTAGTTTTAAAAGAATGATAGACAGGTATTATGTTGACGAAAAATACATTGGAATTTTACAACTCACTTCAATATACATATTTGAAAGTGATAGAAGATAAACCTTAGTTTTCCAGAATGGTTTTTGTTGAATGATATTAATACTGAATCTGACAGACGAATAATGTATAATAAAAGGGTTGTTTCTTCCGTGAAATTTTTACGTGCCACCCATCGTGTTTTATGAGATATTTTCATGTAAATAATAGGTAATGGTGTTGATTTTAGATATTTCACACAATTTGAGATAGCGTATAATGAATAACTTTGAACCGGATTATTGGAACAAATACTCAGCTGTATTTATCCTTTTTAAATATTCCCTGAAGTGCCATATGCTACATTTCTAGAGACCTCACAAGTTTAAAGACTGAATTATTTTTTGCTTAACTATTGCAGATTGATGTATAATAATTTAAGAGATTGGTTCGTTGTGTTTATGACGGCCAATTATCAACACGAGGGATATGGGCCCAAAAGGTGGGGGTGCCCTCCTTGGGTGTCTTTCTAATGGAACCTAACCCGTATTTACGCATGGAAATCCATGGTTCGAAGCAAACCACAAAAACTCCGAACGATTGGGCCGACGGGTGCGACTGGGTTCAAACCCAGCACCTCCCGTCTACCAGCTTCGAGAGCAGAACCTCTCGGCCACTGGAGGGGCAATAATTTAAGAACTCACATTGTTTTAACCTTGTTGTAGATTTAGGAAATGTACAAATGTCATGTTCTTACAACAGAATCCCCCCCCCCCCCCCAATCTTTCAACATCAAGAAAGCTGAAAAGATGCAAAGGCCAAGAAATCATCATTTTAAAAATACTTTTGTTTTGTGCAACCAATAATGCTTTCGAACATGATAGAGTAAAGCGTCTGTAACTCATTCTAAACTGTACTACTACTAATCGATGTATTAAATGAATTTTATAAACAGTTATTTTAATGGTATTTTGAAGAACTGTCGTCACATAAAGGGTTAATGTATTATTTAATTGCTAAGTTTCATATTTTCCGTTTCCACGTTCGCTAATACGATTACGAAATATTTTTTATTCCTATATGTATGAACATTTCCAGAATTATTTCTCGATCAGTTTCCACAGAATTGATCAGAAATATAAATCTTAATTTTCCCATGCGGTTTTTTTTTCTGCCTACCAAATTAAGTTTAGGTACATAAAGATAAGCGAATACAGTCAAACCTCGTTAACATGAACCTCAAGGGGAATTAAATTTTTTGTTCATGTCACTCGTAGTTCATGCTATCAGTATAACAAAAAAATCCAGATAACAAATATTGAGGAAAAATACATATAGGGGAGACTGGGGGCTAATGGGACATAGGAGCAAACGGAACAATAGGGTTTTCTTGTAAAATATAACAGTATAATATAATCTTGTAAAATACAACAGTATAATATAATCTTGCAAAATATAACTTTCGAAGAATATGCACCTCCAAAAAAAAAAAAAAAAAAAATGAAGGGCGGGTTAGCCTCCGCCCCCCCCCCTTATACTTAACCAATGAACCCCCAAATCTAATCAGGGAAGCTCCTTAACATAGTAAACCGGTATACCAAATTTGAAGCAAATCAGATAATACTGCATGAAAAAACCATATCGGTAAATTAAGCTTTATACTTAACTAATGAACCTCCAAATCTAATCAGGAAAGCGCTTTATCAGAATGAACATAGAAAAAAATAAAATAAATTGGATAATTCTGCATGAAAATCCATTTATCTAAATTAAGAAGAGGGGACTTGCCCCCCTTTCCCCCCTTTTATAAATTTAACCAACGAATCTCCAAACATAATGAAGGAAGCGCCATATCGGAATAAACCGATATATCAAATTTGAAGCAAATCGAAAAATTCTGCATGATTTTAGCATTTATTTAAATTAAGGGGGTACTAGCCCCGCCCCCCTCTTCATACTTAACCAATAAACCTCCAAATTTAATCAAGGCAGCTCCTTAGCATAACAAACCGGTGTACTAAATTTGGTGCAAATCGAATAACTCTGCATGAAACACCCATTTATCTAAATTAAGGGGGGTCCAGCTCCCTTTCCCCCCTTTATATTTAACTAATGATCCTCCAAAACTAATCATGGAAGCTCCTTAATATAATACATCGGTATTCCAAATTTGGAGCAAATCGAATAATTCTGCATGAAAAACCCATTTATCTAAATTAAGGTGAGGGGAGTAGCCCCCCTTTACTGTTAACCAATAACCCTCAAAACTAATTAGGGAATCGCCTTATCAGAATGAACCTGGGAAAAAAAATGAAGCAAATCGGATGTTTCTGTCAAGAGTTATCGCGTTACGTACATAAGACGTAAGTGCATACATACAGAACCTGCGTGCTCATTAGCCCTTGGGCTTTGATAGCCTGCGAGCTAAAAAGCAGTATAATGAAAAAATTCCTCTAAAGAAAATGCCTCCTCTCTTCGTCTTTATTTTATTCCCTTTATAATCTGTGTACGTAATTTTTCCCTCCCCCTCCGTCCTCCACTGTACCCAAAAATCATTATTGATTAAAGTTTTATAAATATATAAAACATCTTTGCTTATATATAAGCTATCAATAGCGAATTGAAAGAATCAATAAATTGTATTTCCTTAATACCCCCCCCCCCCTCCGTAGAAAGCACTAACTTGTCCGTTGTAGAAGTCGTACTAAACTTCTTAATGAAATGTCAAAATTGTGTTTCCTTTGACCAAATCTTAGAATTGTCTAACTCACCCATTAACTCAGTACCTCCCCCCCATCTCCTACGCTGTAAAAAGCTGACAGTGGAAAAACTGCACTTTAGTTTTAATTGTTTATTTAGATATGGCCTTCATGTCGTTAAAAAATATATAAGGTTTACTGTGTTTTTAAAATATATATTAAATTCCTTAAAAAACAAACTTCATATTATATTTTCTGTTATGTATACAACTTAGTAAATAGAATACTTTCCCGTGATCTTTTATCCGATTTGTTTTTTCCTACGTGCGCTTTTTTCCCGTGATTCCAGTATCTTATAGAAATGTTTATTTTAATTTATTTTGTTTAGTTTAAATGTTTAGAATAATATATCTGGAAATTCCATGATGAAACCAAAAATTGCAAAAAATTTGACTTCAATCAATTGCTTAATATAACAAAAAAAAAAGTAACAAACTATGCTAATTTCTAATTTTAGGCATATCTTAACAAAGATATTTATTTATTATTATTTTTTCTTTATTTGTTCTGCTAATATCTGAAAATACTAATGCCACTGATCGGGACATAAAAAATTATAAATTGATAAGTGATTCAGAAAGTCTAAAAAATATTATTATTATTATTATTATTAATATAATTTTATGTTAATAAACAAAAAATTCAAATAGCGTTAAATAAAATAAAAATAATAAAAATAAAACTTTCCAATCGAATCTATTATAACTAATTTCTTTAAAATTAAAAAAAAAAAAATAAATTTTATATGATATTATACATGCGTAAGTCGAAAAACAAGTTGTTATGTAAACGAGCATTCTCGTATGCGAACATTCACAACATTTTTCAATATTTGCATTCTAATTATCAACGGAAAGCATTCTTATTCACATAATGTCCAAATTAAATAGTAGTGTAAATGTGAATTTTCTTATGCGAATATTCAAGAATTTTTTTTTATAATAGCATTCTTAAACATCAACGGAAAATATTGGTATTACCGTTCGCGAATATCAAATATCAAGTAGCGATGTTAATTAGAATTATCGTCAGCGAATTTTCAATTTTTTTCAATATTAGCATTCGTAGACATCGACGAAAAATATTTGGATTCGAGTTCGCGAATCTGCAGTTGAAAGAATCTATAAATTGTATTTCCTTAATCCCCCCCCCTTCCCCCCCGTTAGAAAGCACCAGCTTGTCCCTTGTAGAAGTCATGTTAAACTTCTCTTAATGAAATGTTAAAATTGTGTTTTCTTGGACCAAATCTTAGAATTGTCTAACCCACCCATTAACTCAAACATCAACGGAAAATACTGGTATTACCGTTCGCGAACATCAAATATCAAGTAGTGATGTTAATTAGAATTAGCGTAAGCGAATTTTCAAATTTTTTCAATATTAGCATTCGTAGAAATCGACAAAAAATATTTGTATTGACGTTCGCGAATGTGAAGTTGAAAGAATCTATAAATTGTATTTCCTTAATCCCCCCCCCCCCCCTACGCTCTAAGAAACTGACAGTGGAAAAACATTAGATTAGTTTTTAACATTTATTTATCGACAAGTTCAATATTTAACCCTTCCTTGTCACGTTTTTTCCGTGTCTCGTTTTTTCCGTGTCCCGTTTTTTCCGGTCCCGTTTTTTCCTTGTCCCGTTTTTTCCGCTCTTCTTTTTTCTGTCACGTTTTTTCCGGTCCCGTTTTTTCCTGTCACCTTTTTTCCGTTTACCGATGATGGCACTTGCCTAACGTTCTAATCTAACATTTTAATCACTCATTACATACGTTTATACCAATGTGTGCGTTAAAAAGGAAAATGTATGGAAAGTGCGTATCTTTACCCCCACCTACTCCATATCTTGCAAGGAACTTTAGATATATTCTTTTAAAGTTGACAAATCGTGAAAAAATTCATTCCGAGATAAATGGAGCTAAAGTTCTCGTCAGCGGGCAACTATGATGCATCGCTTCTCAAGGCAAAAGGTGTTACATCTCTGGATCTAATGAAGATAAAAGCATGCGATTTGCGGTATTTAACACTAAAAACTCAGTATTTTTTTTAAGCCAATAATAATAATAAAAAAACATTTTTTGAGAATTTTTAGCCCCGGACTACCTTAAATTAGTTTTCCAGCATTTTTTTTTTTCAAATCTATATCTCGTGCAGACGATTAGGAAATATAAATCCGTTTGTATACTATACTTGTATAAAAATAGTTCATTTGTTTCCAGCTTATATTCCATAACGAAATTAAAACATTCATAAATCAATAAAGCAATAAAATATAAATCACGATATTAATACAGTAAAACTTTCTGTAAGGGCCACTTGCCGTTCCATTGAAAATTGGCCCTTGAATAGGGTTGACCCCCCCCCCCCCCCCCCAAAAAAAAGAAATCAAACCTATGCAGGTGAAAAAACTGTAACATTTTCAAACTCTATACATGATTGAAAAAAATTTCTATTGAAGTTTATTTACTTTTCTTAATTTTTTCGCAGACAATTTTGGTTTCTAATGATCCTTTTACTTTATGGAACAAATTACTTAAATTTGTATAATTTATTAATGCCTTAGAGTGAGATATTAGTATATTTTTCTCTTAGCGTTTCCTGACAGGTGTGAAAATTGTGCTTTAATATGCATTCACAGTTTTAGTAAATGTGGAATCGGTTTTTCTAGATAACTTGTTATCCCTTGTGTGCTTACAACAAAGGGTCAAGTTTCACCTCCAACCCCACCCCTACAGTTTGAAAGGTCAAACAAAGTGTGGAGAACACCTGTTTTCTCACTTGTGGAAAAGTTTATGATCCTTCATTGTGTTACTAAATCCTCCCATCTCCATCCTGTCTTTGTTGTAAGTGCAGTTGTTTGCTGAACTCTTTTCTTTTGGTTCAGGAATTCAATACATCTGTTTAGGGTTTAAGGCACTTCTGAAAAAAAATGGCCTTTATGAGGGATAGGCGTTGCCCCTAATAGGAGTAAATTTAATATGTCTATAGGGGAAATTTTTCGTTCCTAAAAATATTGGCCGTTAATAGAGGCGGCCCTTGAATAGGGGTGGCCTTTAAAAGAAGTTTCACTGTACATGTGATCAAACCGCAAGAGTTTAAACCACTGAAACGAACAGAATCAAAATCCTTGAATATAAATAGCGGTTTTTTCGGCTGTTAGCTACTAGCGCGAAGACGATATGAAAATATCGCTTTTAATAAAATTCAAAATTTTATTTGAACGCATTATTGCTATTTTTCATATAAATACACCCAACTAATAAACCATCATCGGGGGGTTCGGCCTCAACGGAGCTAAGTTACGTACAGAACAGTCACTGTCACAAACATCAACCAATTCTGTAAAAGATCGTTAAACATCAAACAGTATATGGTTTTCATCTATATTCTGTAACACGGGTATATTCCCTTTGGGGTGGGGGTGGGGGGGGGCTGTCTATATACACTATATGGCCAAAGGTGACCGGTCACTTGCGATTTTAGACGTTTGTTAAATCTAGAAAAATACATGAATTAACCTGAAACTGTACGTGTGTAAACAGTATAGTATAGGTCATATATTTTCGCGAAGATATTTTCCCGAAACCTCATAGGGGACCCTCAACAGATTGAAAAAGAACGAATATCTTTTGGATAACCATGTAAAAACTAATGTAGCAAAATCGTTCAAACTCGAGATTAATAAGTGACTTATTGTAATATACTGTGTTTATTTTTATGAGGATAGCATGCATACTCGTAGAGAAATTAAGGTTTTTATAAAGACAGTCCCAAATTTAACCAAGTTTTTTGCTTATAATTTGCAGAGTTCTTAATATATATAAAAAAGTTCTTTTTAGAAAATGTGACAAACAACAACATTGTACACAATACTCTGCAATCAGAATTAAAAAATAATTAAAACTGGATGAAAAATGAGCAGGTTTACTAAAAGTCCTTCCGGCCAGTGCCGGGAGGAAGAGGTAGCTTTCGTATTCTTTATTTTAAAAAAGCCAACTTATATTATTCAAACACACGAAGCTCAATTTAGTGGAAACCGAATATACGAGATTCAATACTAATTTTTATCAATATAATGAATGAGAATTTTGCGAAATTAGTCCGCTTTATCCAAGCTGCTTTTCTTCAAAGTAACTTATATTTGGCTGCCAAATTCGGCGATTCCTTAAAGTGCCTGCCATTTTAAGACAACATGGTGGATGAGGCTAACCAGTGAACTTGGTCGAGACCTTAGTAATTGCTGTGCACATGCTCACTCACATCGGAATCGGTTGATATATACGAGTGCTGTCGCATGCAAAAAATCAGATTTTTCAAAATGTCACCTACAATAGAAATTGAAACTGCTATATTTGAGCCATTTTTTAAGGTAAAGACAAACAAAAAATGCTCCTGAATCCTTATATCAAGGTCAAATACTTAAGAAAGAAACCTTTTTCAATTTCTAATTTTTTTGCACCTCACTTTAAATATATATATATTTTTTAATTTAATGGCCGCCATTTTGAAACAAGATGGCTGATGAATCTGGCCAGCGAACTTGGTCGAGGTATTGATGTATACTATTCACATGCCTTCTTACATCGAAATAGGCGAATATGTGTGTTATCGCGTGACAAATACAAGATCGTTTCAAAATGTTAGCCATGCTAGAAATTCAAAGTGCTATAATTCAACCATTTTTTAAGATCTAAACAAAAGAACAAATTTTCAGAAGCAAAAACTGCTCCGGAATCTTTGTATCAAGGCCAAACACATAAAAAAAATCTTTTTCATTTTCCAATTTTTTTAATACCTCATTTTAAATTTTAAATTTAATTTTTTAAATGGCAACCCTTTTAAAACAAGATGGCGAATGAAGCTGGCTAACGAACTCGGTCGAGACATTGGTATGTACTATGTACAGGCCAAGTTGCATCCAAATCGGTTCATAAATACGTCTGTTATCGTGTGACAAAATTCAGGACGTTTCAAAATGTCAGCCACGCTAGAAATTCAAAATGCTATAACACATCCATTTTTTAAGATATAGACGAAACGAAAACTGCTCCGGAATCTTTGTATAAAGGTCAAATACATAAGAAAAATATATTTTTCCATTTCCAATTTTTTGGTACGACATTTCAAATTTTAAATTTTTTTAAATATTTTAAATGACCGCCATTTTGAAACAAAATGGCGTATGAAGCTGACCGACGAACTCTGTCGAGACATTGATATGTACTATGTACACAGCGAATTACATCGAAATCGGTTCATAAATACGCCTTTTATCGCGTGACAAAATTCAGGACGTTTCAAATTGTCAGCCACGCTAGAAATTCAAAATGCTATAACACATCCATTTTTTAAGATATAGACGAAACGAAAACTGCTCCGGAATCTTTGTATAAAGGTCAAATACATAAGAAAAATATATTTTTCCATTTCCAATTTTTTGGTACGACATTTCAAATTTTAAATTTTTTTAAATATTTTAAATGACCGCCATTTTGAAACAAAATGGCGTATGAAGCTGACCGACGAACTCTGTCGAGACATTGATATGTACTATGTACACAGCGAATTACATCGAAATCGGTTCATAAATACGCCTTTTATCGCGTGACAAAATTCAGGACGTTTCAAATTGTCAGCCACGCTAGAAATTCAAAATGCTATAACACATCCATTTTTTAAGATATAGACGAAACGAAAACTGCTCCGGAATCTTTGTATAAAGGTCAAATACATAAGAAAAATATATTTTTCCATTTCCAATTTTTTGGTACGACATTTCAAATTTTAAATTTTTTTAAAAATTTTAAATGACCGCCATTTTGAAACAAAATGGCGGATGAAGTTGACCGACGAACTCGGTCGAGACATTGATATGTACTATGTACACAGCGAATTACATCGAAATCGGTTCATAAATACGCCTTTTATCGCGTGACAAAATTCAGGACGTTTCAAATTGTCAGCCACGCTAGAAATTCAAAATGTTATAACTCAGCCATTTTTTAAGATATAGACGAAACAAAAACTGCTCCAGAATCTTTGTATAAAGGTCAAATACATAAGAGAAAAATATTTTTCCATTTTTAATTTTTTGGTACCACATTTCAAGATTTAAATTTTTTAAAAAATTTTAAATGGCCGCCATTTTGAAACAAAATGGCGGATGAAGCTGGCCAACGAACTCGGTCGAGACATTGGTATGTACTATGTGCAAACCGAATTTCATCGAAATCGGTTCATAAATACGAGAGTTACAGTGTGACAAAGCTCATATATATATATAATATAAATTTTGAACGGAGGGTGGTTTCGGGGTCTGGGGGTCATGATCGGTGAAAATATACCAAAATTTTTTGAAATCGCTTTCCTCCGAACGGCTGCAATAGGTAGCTTTTTGTAATGAAAGCTACCTAAAAGTTTCACTGAGCATGCGCGAATGCAATCAAAATATAATGTGCATAATGTATTAGCTATGTATATAGAGCAACATTTGTGAAAGTCTCAAAATCACAGCTTGAAAATTCTGAAAATTATCGTCGATAGAATAAGTTCGAAATCCGTTGTTCCCAAAAGGAAGCAAAAAGATGAGGGGTTGTATCCAAATATATTGTGCAATATTGTGACACTATCTTGGCACTAATCAACAGATATTTGATACAACCCCTCATCTTCTTGCCTTTTTTTTGGGGGGGGGGGGGGGGCAATGGATTTCGAGCTTATCGACGATAATTTTCAGAATTTTCAAGATATGATTTTGACTTTCACAAAAGTTGCTCTATATACTTAGCTAATACATTATGCACATTATATTTTGATTGCATTTGCGCATGGAAACATTTTTTAGTAAACCTGCTCCTTTTTATCCAATATTTTTTAATTCTGATTGCGGAGTATTGTGTACAATGTTGTTTGTCATATTTTCTGAAAATAAATTTTTTTTTTTAATATTAAGAACTCTGCAAATTATGAGCAAAAAACTTGGCCAAATTTAGGACAGTTTTTATTAAAACTTTAATTTCTCTACGAGTATAAATGGTTACCCTAAAAAGAAAAAAAAATGAGCACAGTATATTACAATAAGTCATTTATTAATAATCTCGAGTTTGAACGCTTTTGCTACATTAGTTTTTACAGGGATATCCAAAAGATATTCGTTCTTTTTCAAATTGTTGACGGTCCGCTATGGGGTTTCCGGAAAAAATCTTCCTGGAAATATGACCTATACTATACTGTTTACACACCTGCAGTTTCAGGTTAATTCCTCATGGGTTTTTTTTTCCCTAGATATTTAACAAAACGTCTAAAATCGCAAGTGACCGGTCATCTTTGGCCATATAGTGCATAACGTTATCACTTATATACGACGCAATATTTGGCCCTTGATATCGTAAGATATCTCTGAGGAGGGGGTTGTCTTTTGATATCGTTATAATTTTCGATCCAACCAAAATTTTCTTTTGCATATAACCCCTTTTTTGCATCAATATAAAATCTGTTTGTAACCTATTTTTAAGAAAATACAAAGTTATTATTAAAACCATTAAATGATTATAAAATCATTTCATTCCAAAATATTTAATATTCATCATATATATTTAATATCCATCATATATATGATGAATATATTTAATGTTCATCATAAGGAATGGTGAACGTTGGTTCGCCATTCTTCTGCCACATGCGCAGATAATTCGCTGTTAGAGAAACCAGCTTCGAAATGATACTTGCCATGTTTACTAGTAAAAAATGGGGGGGGGGGGGATGCTGCCCACCTGTTTTGTTTATACGAAGTTTTCCTTTTTGGAATTTGATAAAACTTTAGATTCAGTTAGTCCCTGATACAAACTGGTGGTGATCACTTTTCGGTGTAAATCGCCCAACAGGTGGCACTGCTATGCTTCATTTTTCTCGATTTCCGCAATAGCTATATATCAAGAACTTATGTACGGATTTTTATAAAACTTCAGATTCTGTTAGCCTTTGATATAATTTGCTGATTACTTTTTGGTGTAAATCGCCTAACAGGTGGCGCTGCTATGTGGCATTATTCATGATTTTGCAATAGCTCTATCTCAGAACTAATGCACGAATTTTCGTCAAACTTCACTCATTTAGTCCTTGATTTGTGCTGTTTAGGTTTTGGTGTAAATCGCTAAACAGGTGGTGCTGCTATGCAGATTTTTTTACGATTTCCGCAATAATTCTATCTCGAAAACTAATGCGCGGATTTTCATCAAATTTCACATCAGTTAGAACTTGACATAAGCTGTTGCAAATTAGATTTTGGTGTAAATCACTTGACAGGTGGCGCTGATATGCTTCTTTTTTCAGGATGTATTAACGGGTATGAGATAGAAGAAAGTGTTGGGATTGCCACATCGGACTAGTTTATGTTCTAAATTTATACATAATTTTTTTTACATGCTTAAAAGATTTATTCTAACTGGTCGAATATTTTTTAATCGGAGTTGTTGAGACACAAAGGGTGAATCTCTTTTTATGAAAGAAAAAAGTATCAAGTTAACAAAAGACTATACAGGTTTTCAGTTTTCCGGATAAAAAAGCTGGAAAGTATTATCAGTCTTAAATGCAGCAATTAACTACCAATTTATCTAAATAAAAATTGTTTTAAATAACAGTGATTTAGAATTGTATATCCTGCGTTTTTTGTATGCACGCTAAGACAATCCTCATAACGGGAAAAATCATTGCACATATTGGGAAAATCCACGAAATATTGTGAACATCCGGCTATTGTTTTTTAAAAATTAGAATAGAAACGAAATGCAGATACATCGGAAATATCGATATTACCTAATAACACGATAGATCTATAGTATTTTACAGTTGATATTTATTATCGGTTGAGTAATTTTAGAAATTGTTTTTTTTTTTTTTTTTTTTTTATAAAAAACAAAGTCCCGCTTTTACAAATATTTATAAACTTTTTAAAACCATTTTATTTCCTCTTTATAAGATCCTGTGTATGTCAAATAACATATTTTTGACAAGTTCTATAGTGTTTAATAATGATGCAACAGGTGATATTTAATCCATGCTCTGTATATAAACAACCGTTCAATTTACGTGAACTTCAGGAAAAATTTTAACCTTTATCAACTAAAGAGAGATTACATTATGGTACTGGAATATATGATTCCATTTAACCCATTTGTGACTAAATTTTTGCTTTCTCAAATTTATTGGTAAAATAACTTTAAAATGCTGCAAAATGAACTGGAAAAATTAAAAAAAAAAATACACTAAATTTTGTTTTAAATATTTATTTGCGAAAAAGTAAGCGTACTAAATATGGGAATATGCATAATATTTGTAATAGTATGATATGCTTAATTATATGTTTTGTCTAGATTTATATAAAATAAGCTTTTAAATTGTATATTATAATAATTAGTACTTTTTATGAACTACTGAAGAAAGAATATATTTATTTTTTTTTTACAGAGACTAATAACATAAGCATTAATTAATAATAAACTAAGAATAATCATATTTGAGGCTTAAAAACAAGTTGTTACATAATCATCTTGAAAAGGACTTTACATAAATAACTGCTCCTTAAATGGCTAATAAAAATATGTACCCATTCGTGTCTAGCGCCCTATATTTTGTACGTTACAAAAAAGCATAAAAAAATAGGCTTGAACATATAATTTCACAATAATAATAAAAACATACGTATTTCAAAGAAGTCTACAAACTAAGATTGACTTATTTAATCGGATCATTGGTAGAAAAAACTTACTTTTTACGTTTGGCCATTTTTTTTTTTTTTTTTTAATGAATTTCTAACTCCGCAAAAAGCCTTCATTTAAGAAAATAAATATCCCTCTTATGCTGTCATCTTTCTGTAACAGACTTTTATAGATAATTATTTCATACATTTTTCATGTTATAAAGAAGAAAACTATACAAATTTCTTAAAATTCGAAGCGTCCCAAAAACGGGGACGCTAGGCATAAATGGGTTAAGTAAAAAAAATAATAATAAAGTGTCATACTATAACACAATTTTAAGCTAATTTTTCGAAAAAGTGCATTTCTTCTAATCTGTGACTACGATCACTCTAAAACAACTAAATCGATTCGTTTCTAATTTTGTCAGCTTCTTAGGTGCGTTCGTAATTATATAAATACGTAGCACACTTTGTCATCGTCTGGTTCGTCCATCTGTCTGTCCGCATATATCAGCGCAAAAACTACTCAACCGAATAGTTTGAAATCCATAATTTTGTCAAATCATTACAAATTTTATGAAAATCTAATCAAAACTTAAATAGATATTAATAAGTTTTTTCATTCTATTAAATCCTACCATACGTAATTAATTCAATGATATCCCATGATGGGTAATGATTCTAAGTTGCTATGGTGATGACGTCCTATTTCAGAGGGCGTCATATTATTTCCGTATTACTGAATTTAATATATAGAATCCTAATAAATTTTGTATTCATGCATTTTTTTCAATAAGAGTGCAACAGCTATTGCACCAAGATCTAAATATTTATTATGTTCATAAATTATGTTATCAATTATTTGCCGCGATTGACGTACAATTTCAGGTTTATTTTCATATGAATTTTTGAAATGTGAATGAACCTGTGGTACAGTCGTGGGGGAAAAAAAAGTAAACGTGAGGGAAAAAAGTAAAAAAAGTAATGAAAAAATTACAGGTAGAAGTTAATTTAAACTTTGTAGGGAAACTATAGCGATTACCCTAGGTCACATACTTTTAGAGAAAATCGCATTTTTCTGTCACAAATTTCGATTAGCCGTCATTCAGCAAAAGAGTTGAGGATCTCTGGAGGTACAGTCGTGGGGAAATAAAAAAAGTAAACACCCCCTACTAACTCCTCAACAAATTATCGCAGAAGAAAGTTACTGGTACTGAACGATTGGAAATAAAGTCTACTTTTAAATTATGTATATAAAATTTGCTTAGGCAGCCATCTACATATTAAAACGAACCCAAACTTCATTTGTTTCAATGGCAATACCCAATTTTAACAAGATATTTCAAATCTTCTGTTCAAACTATGCCTAGACACCAAATTTCAAGTCATTTGAATAAGTTTTTGAATTATAAACATTCAAAATGTAGTTCTTCTAATGTTAAATTACATTTTCATATTTTCATTAATATCTCCTGAAATTATACTCCTAATGTGCTATTTTTTTGTGTAGCTACTGAAATACCCAAACATAAATACGTTGAATTTGCAATTTTTATAATTTTATGATATGAATTATGAAAGTAATAATCGAAAAAATTATAATTGCAATCTACAATTTTTTTCGTGGATATAGATTTATTAAGTCCTGCTTTATGGAAATCCAAAATTTCACATTATTCTTCCAAGTAGTTTTCAAATTATGCTTAAAAAACGGCAAAATGATGGTTTAAGGTGCTGCCTGTGCTAGAAGTGACTAGGTATTTTGAAATTTCTTATGCTATCCTGCAATCTCCAATGGCTGCTTGAGTGGCACTAAAGATGCCTTGATCCAGAAGAGGGCTCTTTCGGTCAACAATCGAGTTATCGAAGTTCAATTTGAATACAGCCCATAAATTACGGTCGTTTTAAAACAATTTCTGGGAAATTTATCGTTCGAATTGCATAAAAATTTGTTTTTAGGCTAACTGAAGGGTGTAGTATTAATTTATACAGTCAGAATTGTGTACTGCTATTGAAAAAAACAAAGTTATGGTTCTTTTTAATATGTAGATGGCCTCCTAAGCAAATTTTATATACGTAATTTAAAAGTAGGCTGTATTATTAAGCATGTGGTACCCAGTAACTTTCTCCTACGATAATTTTTTGCAGAGTTAGTAAGGGGTGTTTACTTTTTTTCATGACTGTACAGTCTACACCCTGTATAAATAAATTATTAGCAGATTCTATAATATAGTACATGCGTTATTCGATGATCCAAGACTTTTCACAACTTTTGTAATAATTCGCTGTTAGGAAATATATAATTGTGTATGCTTAATAAATTACTTACCTTTATCTCATCGTTATCTTTATTTTCCTAAAGAAGAAAGTGAAAGAAATATAAAACTATGACTCATATGCTGGTGTTGTCATAGTTAGCGAAGTCATTTCTCATTTTTTTTAGATTTCTTTACATGCTTGTAATTTCATAATAGGGGAAAAATCCATATTAGTTTTAATAAACATGTAAATGTGCAATCAATTCCTTCACGTACGGAGTTTATGAAATTTTGAGGAATGTACTTTATTAATATTCTCTCCGAGTCACGAAAAACTTTATGAAATTTTTTCAACCTTGTGGTTTACATTTTTTTGCATGTATCTTCGACATCTCGACGATTTTCACTTTCGGTATTTGGCAGTCGAAAAAAATGTTTGACATGATTAAACAAGAAAGAAAAAATCATGTGTCAAGCATAGATTATGAAAATTTCCAACACTCAGAATAATGTAACAAAACTTCACGGTTTAATGAGCTGAAATAAGATGTCTAATTGAAACATTTGGAACGCATAACGCATTTAAAAACCTAATTTCAGTAATTCCCATCTACAATCGGAAAATTATCTCAATTCTTTGAGCAGCCCTGTATATGATATAGATTTGCTTCTATAAACCACATGCATGCAAAAATTTAGTACAGTTAGGAAATGAATACCACAGCTGAAAATTCCTCTCCAGCAATTTCCTCTAATAAGAATGGTACGTGAATTCTTTTGTGCAGCCTTGTATACGAAGTATAGAATTTAGACACAACGAGTAACATGCAAAAGATCAGTTAAATTTGAAAGCGCATACCGAATTTGAAAACGCTATTCCAGCAATTATTGCTCAAAGACAGTACTGTAACCTTCAGTACAGTACGTACAGTTCTGCAAAGTACAGTACGGTCTTTTGTGTGCCCCTGTAAATGAACGATAAATACTATGAATGCCATATTCTATAGTAATCTATTGTAATGAAATTCAGTGATTTACAGCATTTTCAAGACATTTCAAATAGCGTAATGTCATAAAAATATTCACCTCGAACTATTTTTTTCCATTGACGCTAATGTAACGGAATTCTTTTGAGTGCCCCTGTAAATGAACGATAATGCTAGACTTCATATTCAATACCGAACATGCCACGGTTAAACATCATTAACATATTTCAATTGCATGAAAATCAGTCTATTTACACAAATTAGAGCTTGGACAGAAAGACGGCCAGACAAACTGGAATTCATAAACGCATGTCAACTATGTCGCAAAATGTTAAAAATGTAGAGGAAAACGGGCTACATTGGGACGCCTGATGTCTCTGTGGTAGCACACTGTAAAAAAAAAAAAAAAAAGTCAGCCGGGACGTTAATAAAAATTGTTTATTTTCCGAAAGTTATTAACTTCGTTTTTTTAAATCGGATTTTGCCCTTAAGTTCTTAATAAATAATTATTTCCTTAAAATAAAGTTTTTTCTGGAGTCCTGGCTAATAGTTCCTTTTCTTGTAAAATCATGTTTTACAGCAGTGGTGACCAACGTGGGGCGTACGCCCCACAGGGGGGCAATATGACTTTTCAGGGGGCAATTTCAGATTTCTTATTAACAAATTTTCTGTCACTTTTTTTTTTCTAATGAAGGTAGTGTCGTAGTCTAAAATTAGAAATAATAGATGACAAAATTAAAAAATAACTGAATAAAAATTAATATTAAAGACGTGAATTATCACGTTGCTAACAAGGCGTAAACCAACTTAGTGAAAAATGAGGCTCTGGAGGCTCGAGAGCCTGGAGATCTATTCCAGGGGCCCGGGTTCGATTCCCGGCTTGGACATTTTTCACTAAGTTGGTTTACGCCTTGTTAGCAACGTGATAATTCACGTCTTTAATATTCAATATTTTCACGCGTAATTTCACTGCTGAAAAGTGGTTGGAAAATTTTTTAAAAAAATATAAATTAATTTTCGAAACCTTTCCGCTTTAAAGTTCAAAATACGTTTACACCAGAATAATTATCTCGAATTCTTTACATATTTTGATATCTTTTATATATTAAAAAATCATGTTAATTTTTCTGGTTTTAATATTTTTGTAAACCATATCTTTTTTTGTAATTTTTATAAAAAACTCCTATTAATAGGTGAAAAATGCCTCCTGAAGGAGCTTTTACATATGACATTTTGTAGGGTATAGCTAACAGACTATTTTGACACGGTTAATATAAAAAAATGTTTTGAATTATTTAAATGAGGTACTACTGTTATGAAATTAATAAATCCCCATGTGAAAAGAAAACGTCTTACTGCTCTTCTGCAGACTACATACACAGTATATAAGCATACTTCATGACATAAATATTTTAGAATTTGAAATCGAACATGGTGGCCAAATAATAATGGGAAAAAGAAAATCCACTATCAAAGAAATATGTTATGAGGGGAAAGAAAAATAATTACTTAAAATGGATATAAGAGCGAATCCGGAAATGTTACTTGGGAATTATGCTACCCATACAGTCTCGATGATAAACAAAAATCACTTGTTCTTAATGAAGTACATACTAAAATCCATTCTAAAATGTATAGATTCTGTCAGCTGTAATACAAAATGCGAGAGTGTTCAAGAAATTTTACAAAGATAAAAATATAGGCTATTTATCGCTTTTAAATCTGAGGTAAGTTACCCAGAAACAATAAAACGTTTGTAGATGTAAATGCGAAGATCCATGGTCTCATTGCGGTCATAGTTATGTTAAAAACATATTTGTAATAAAAAAATAGGATTTTGATAAATTAAAGAATGTAAAGTTATTTATCAAAGTTTATGCTATTTTCGGATCTTTCCGGGAAAATAGAAGTTTATTTTTTAATGTAATAATATTTATATGATATATAGAAGGGAGGGAGACATCATGATTTTAGAACGGCTTAGGTGGGGCGCGGCCAAAAAAAGGTTGGGAGCCACTGTTGTACAGTGTAGCATTAGAAATGAGACGGGCTTCGACCGAGTGCTGGCCAGAAATGGGCTCTATTTTTATTTTACCAGCCTTCGGATTCAAGGAAAATTTTTATTCATTCACAAATTGAAACAAGTAAAAATTAAATTTTAAAAAATCAAAAAACCCGACTGCGTAAAAAGCGAACTAATTATTTCTCATAAATATGGAACTACTTTTTATATTAGTTACCTTTATTTTCATTTACTGTTAATTCCTACCTATAAACACTGTTTTGATGAGACCTATAGATGTCTATGAAGGTTAGAGTTGCAGTAAAGCTAGAGATCCTACCTACACAACTTCCAGGTTGTGTAATATTTAAATGGAGCTTCTGACTGTAAAATAGTCAATGAAACATAGTCTTCATTTTGAAAGACCTATCAAATGGTATGCCACTCAATAGGGTGCGTAATTTTTTTTTCATCTCTACCGCCATTTTGTATTTTACGGCCTCCATTTTGAATTTATAAAAACAAAACTTAGCCTATAACCATCGGACGGTTAAGGCGAATCGATAGAGACCTCATTCATTAAAATCCATCCAGGATGTTTCGAGGATATAAAGAAACCCAGATACGTGTCAAACACATAATCCTTCTTGGCATATAAAAAAAGGAAAAACTTGAAAGAAGCGATATTTGAGAAACAAGAATGTAATCTGAGTATCGTAAGGTGTTTTGCAATTCTCTAAAAATCAGTTTGAAAGAAAATTCATCCTCTATTGATGGAATATGAAGAGAAATATTCTCGATTCTGAAACCATGCGAGTGTTAGCAACATAAAGCAGCTGTGGCATATCCTTTGTAATTGATATACATCACTGAGGCGCATTGCAAGATTACAGAAAATTACTACAGAATAGGGTGTGCATACCATTTATCTTTCATTTACAGGGGCACACAATGAAATTCGGATAGTTATAAGCAATAATTCCTGGAAATGAGTTTTCAATTGTGGTATGCTATTTTAATTTAACATTTAACTAATTTTTGTATGTTATTTTGGTGTAGTATTTAATTCAAAAATGGTATAAAGTGGTGCATAAATGAATTAAGGTACATTTCCGGTTATTGACTGAAATTACTGAAAGGCCATTTTCATCTGTTAGGCGTTTCCTAACTGAACTAAATTTTTGCATACTATGTAGTGTATTTATGCAAAACATGTATACGGGACTGCACAAAAGAATTCGAATATTTTTCAGACTATAAATGGATAAGGAAGGGCTGAAATTGGATTTTCAAAATGTGTTAGCGTTTTTCGAATTTTTTACTATATCTTTCACCTTACTCGGTTACCCTTTTGAAGATTTTTTTTAAAAATATTATTGATGTACATTTACTTATTATATGCACATATTATTATAGGTAATACTTAGAAAAACTGATTTTGACAAGAAAAAAAATCATTTTGAGTAAAAATTGAGAATTTTTTAATAAAAAATGTTAGTTTGCTGTTTTTGGATACATTTGCTGTGTTTAAAATACTAAAACTTCTACAAATATTTGTCAAATAACTCCGTTATTTTTTTTTTTTTTTACATCGTCAATATAGTGCATTAAATAAAATTAGGGATGGCTTTTACGATATAAGGGGGAAAAAATCGAGACATTGAAGAATTCATGTTTTTTGATTATGCTTGTATAAATATTTTTTTCTCAAACTAATTCATTAACTATGTAAAATTGATCCTTAATTCGTATGAAAAAAATAAAACAGCAAACTTTAAAATTCTTTTAAATAAAAAAATAAAATCCTCAATACTTATCCACAAAATGTCTTGTCAAAATCAGTTTTCCTCTGTATTACTTATAATATGTGTATACAATAAGTAAACGTACATTAGTAAAAATAATTCTTCAAAGGTTAGTCCCCTCAAACGGTAAAGTTTTGTTACAGTATTCCGATGTTGGAAAGTTTTTTATAATCTATGCTTGACGCATGATTTTTGTTTCTTGTCTAATTTATAAACTAAAACAAAAATAAGATTTTCTACTTTAATGTATGGGCAATTCCATATGTTACGGGATGACATTTTGAGTTGTAGAATTAACGTTAAAGCAGTCAGTCTGGAGCTATTTTCAAACAAATTTGATTTTTCAGTTAGCATAGAACTGTTAACAATTAAAAGATCCAAAAAGAATTCTGAAACAAAAATTTTTAACTTTTTTTTTCTTTCATCTTTTAGCAATTTCTTCATGATATAAATAGTTATAAAATAGTTATAAAAATTGTTTCAGAATTTTTTTGATCTTTTAATCAATAAGTCATGAGCAAACTGAAAAATCGATTTTTGATTAAAATTAGCTTCAGGGTAATTGCTTTAACACTAAAAGGACAGTGAGGGCTCATTTGACATCTACCAAATGAATATATTTCGGTTCAAACCAGTAATTGCTTTATAAAATAAGTTTAAAAGAGAAATAAGAAGAAAAATGTTAGATAAATAAGTTAAACAGTTTAGAACGAAAATTCTGGTGACATATTTTTATAAAATTAGAGTAAAATTCCCGGTGTTTTTAATGATAATTATAATTGTACAACTCAAAATGTCATTCCGTCATATATTGAATTGATCATATGCATAATAAATTAGTGTAAGTGTTTGATTTTTTTTTTTTTTTTTATAAATACTTCACCTTTTTGTTAAAAAAAAAAAAAAAACCTAAGAGCACTTAAATTTCATGTCGTCAAAGTGGTCTGACCCATTACGGTTTTCCCCTATTACCTTTTATTAAAAGTTTAACGTTCGGCACGAATGCAGCGTGAAGCTTTGAAATAATAAGCCCATTAAAAAAGAAAAAAAGACATCACGTTGTGAGCCACGTTATTTCGGCATGCATTTCGACACGTAATTTCAGTGTAACTGATCTTCTTTGTTGGATAGACAAAAACAACTTTAATTCTCTGTGACGTTGACTATGCAATCATGCGTGAAAAATATTAACAGAAGAAAGAGTATCCTTTAATGCATTTGATAATTTGGCTTCATAAGATATTAAAAAAAATTAATTTGAAAAAATATTTTTTAGCGATTTATTCAGGCGAGCAAAATTACCCTAGTAACTGTTACAGGGGTGAATAGCTTCGTAATCATTATCTCAGCTGTTCAAAAGGGGGGAAATGTTTCAAGCACAGAATTACAATTGGCTACATCAAAATATCTTTAATACTAAGTTTCCCTTTCAAATGTCGTTATCTCTTATATATCTGTTTTGTGATCTCGAAGCGTTCCCATTTACAATTTAAAAAAGTTCCTTTATTACGAGAGGGGGATTCCAATAATCTTATGCACGTGTCATGACGATGAAAACCTCTGGTGTGTCCAAAAACAGCTATTGTTCATTTCATTGCCAAAAGTATATTTGGAGTTCTATTGGAGTTCATTTACCTGCGGATTACCCTGAGCTATTTTATGACAGGCAACCTACAATTTTTTTGGATGTATTTAGATTTAAGTCCTGCTTTATGGAAAACCAAAATTTCACATTTTTCTTCCAAGGAGTTTTCATATTATGCTTAAAAAACGGCAAAATGATGGTTTAAGGGGCCGTCTGATGATAGAAGTGACCAGATATTTTGAAATTTCTTATGCTATCCTGTAATCTAGCAGTCTTCAATGACTGCTTGAGTTACGCTTGAGATGTCTTGATCAAGAAGGGAGCTCTCTCGATCAACAATCCAGTACCATGAATACAGCCCTAAAATACGCTGATTTTAAAATAATTTCTCCGAAACGTATCGTACGAATTGCATAAAAAAATTGTTTTTAGGCTAATTGAAGGATGTAGAATTCATTTATGCAGTCAGAATTCTGTACGGCCTCTAAGCAAATTTTATATGCATCCTTTAAAAGTAGATTTTATTACCAATCGTGTGGTACCAGTAACTTTCTTCTACGATAATTTTTTGCAGAGTGTTAGTAAGGGGTGTTTACTCCCCCCTTCCCCCCCCCTACGACTGCACCTTAATGTTGCGTTTGCGGAACCAACTCTTAGTTGACACCGAGGCATGCGGTGACGCTAAATCTTGTTGAAAGATGAAATCATCTTCACATAAATCTTCTGATCACGGAATCGTGTAATATTCCAAAATTTCTTGATATATCTTAGAGTTAACTTTTTCGTAGACGATGCATAACTTTCGAGGTCCTTCGTGACTCATGCAACCCCAAACCATGACACTAACAGCAAATTTTACTGAACGTTTAAGGCATTCTTTATCAAATGCTTCTTGCTTCATTCTCCAAACTCGAAAGCTTGATTATAAACCGGGAGCCGGCAGCACAGATAATCAGCTCATCGAGTTCATAGCTTGAAATTCCAGAATTAGTTAAAACTCGATACGCATATTAAAACGCAATTGGTCTGCCAAGTCATATCTTGGTGGAAAACACCTGAAAACCCGATTTTAGCGGTTCACTCGTACGTTTACTATTGCATTTTCCTGCTGCCAGTCCTCCATGTTTTCATACTTTTGGGTGCAGCAAAACACGATGGTAAACCTACGAGTCGACCGCTAAAATCAGGTTTTCAGGTGTTTTTCACCAAGATATCACTTGGCAGACCGGATTGCGTTTTAACATGCGTATAGAGTTTTAACTAATTCTGGAATTTCAGCCACACTTTTAAAACGGTTTTTCTTAACCCTTAATTTGCATAGTGATGTAAATTTCCATCACCTTTTTATTTAATTTTTAATACATAAATTAAGTTTTTAAAACCACTATATTTATATAGAAATATTAATCCTCTAAAAATTACAAAAATATGCTACTAAATAAAGTTAAAAATCTATCTTAAGATTTCTGGTGTCTAATCCTTAATATAAAAATAAAAAACACAATTCTAAAAGAATAATTCATGCATTTAAGGGTTAACTATACGCTTGAGTTTCCTGTCTACTTATTTTAAATAAAATGGTTTGAATTTAATCAATGATGGCACCAGTTATGAATTCGTGATAATTAAAGGAGAATTAATGTGAAATATTCTAACATTTTGAACAAATTGAATAAATATTCTAATATTTTGGCTTTTCGAAATAATTTTTTTTTCAATTTTTTCAAAACTGATATTAATTTTAAGATAAGTTTAATCAACAATAAGTTCTTAATATAAATATCGTTTGCATATTTGCATTAAAATACATTAAATTACCAAACGATATTTTTAATTTGTAAAAAAGTAATTATTCTAATATTTTGAATATAAGCTGTACTGTACTGGAATAGCAAATGCTAAGGGTTTCGTGACTCGGAGAGGTTCCACGTGCAAAATAACTTCAAAGAGGGAAATGTAAAATATCTTATTTGAAAAATAATTTGGGTAATTATTCCTTACGAACTTTTGATATTGCAGTTAATTTTCTTCATTTTGTGTAGACAATTGTAAAAAATACGTGAAATGATCCACGTCATGGAAAAATTTTAATGTCTTCATCCTGCCCAGGCTAAGTTTCTGGAACCGCCCTAGGTCGTCAGATTTTCCTATGAAGTTTTTCTACAAAGTTGTTTTCTTCACTTGAAAACATGCATCATGGCTAAATTCTTTGTTTTCTACAACGTGCCAAAAATCTTTAACAGTGGAACAAATCGATTAGCATTGTGAAAATAAGTCAAGAACCAGTCATTTAAAACTAAAAGATTTAAGACTGTTTTTGCAAATAAAGTTTTACTTTAAAGCCTATTACCGTCCTTTATCTTAGTCTACGATATGTACGCGACGATATTCGCAAGCTAATGTTAAACCAATTACAGAATACTTTACAAATTTCTTATTTGTGCTCCGATATTTTTGATTTTTCTTCTTTTGCGCATATGATGTTCGAGATAGATTTCTAACCGTTATATCTTGGTACTTTTTCGATAGCAGTTTTTTTAGCTCACAGGCTTTTCAAAACCTGAGAGCAGGTTCTGTATGTATGTATGTACGTAACGCGATAACTCTTGATAGAAATATCAGATTTTTTTCAAATTTTGGATACAGGTTCAATCTGATAAGGCGCCTCCCTGATTAGTTTTGGGGCTTCATTGGTTAAGTATAAAGGGCGAGGGAGACGGGGATAATCCCCCTTAATTTAGATGAGTTTTTCATGCATAATTATCAGATTTGCTTCAAATTTGGCATACCGGTTTATTCTGATAAGGCGCTGCCCTGATTAGATTTGGAGGTTCATTGGTTAAGTATAAAGAGGGGAAATGGGGGAGCTAATCCCTACCCCCCACATAATATAGCTAAATGGGGTTGTTGTTTTTTGTCGATTTATTTTTCGAGAGGCATTATTTTTTGAAATAAGAGTATAATTTACATTTAGTGTGAATAGCTTGTGAGCTCAATGGCCAGCAGTTTAACTGGACACTTTTCTTTTTATCTTTCTTTTTTCTGAAGATTCTTTCAATTTCGGAGCCGGTTCCAAAGAGTGATTTCGAAAGTAAGCTCTGAAGATGTCAGTTTCAAAGGAATCCATTTCAATTCTATATGCAATGTTCTAACATCTACATTAATAAATTACACTGGTTTTCATTAGATGAAAGGCTGATGATACCCTCCCCTCCCTTCCCGTCTCCTCCATATAAAAAGGTTGATCCTTTACATCATAAAATCTTTCTTTTCACTGTCAGTAATTGAGTAGTCTTTTTTCCTCTTTGAAACCGTTTGAAGCCTTTACTTGACTTTTTATGCTTGTAACTTTTTTTATTTTGTATTTTGAGTAGCGTGTAAAATAATTTCTTTACTTTGTTATTGTGCACATGATGGACAAATAAGACTTTGAACGAACACTTTCTTAATCGCCAACGTCATGCTTGCGCAAGTAACGTTGCAGCCTATAAACCGCACGGAAATTGTTAGTTTATAAACCGATTATTCAAATCTGGTAACACATCTGAAAAGAGTTGACAAACCATTCTTTGTCTTGTAACGTTATAAATTCCAGGAAAAATATTTGTTTTTAAGACATAATAATACATGATAGATCAAATGTTTTGGACATGATAAAATGTTTCCTCACGTTTTATGCAAGCAGGAAAGTAATTAAATTGCTTTATTACGAAGAAATCTGGTTTACGTTAGCATAGTATATTTTTTTAACGTCACTGTTTCGTCAAAAGAGTTTCATAAGTTCAATGAGGCGAAAACGATTTTTTTTTTCCCCAAAACCCATCATTGAATTCAGACGCCATTAGTGAGATTGTTATACTGTTCCTTTAAAATTATCTCTAGACTAGTAGTAAAACAATTTT
This sequence comes from Maratus speciosus, assembly GCA_963932465.1. NCBI lineage: Eukaryota > Metazoa > Arthropoda > Arachnida > Araneae > Salticidae > Maratus > Maratus speciosus. The sequence continues at coordinate 414,342,654 of OZ010794.1, forward strand.
GTGAAATATTAATACAAAACTTACGGAACCTTTTTTTTTTTTTATCAGCGGCGATTAGGCGATTGTTTTCTTTATACCAAATAAATCTCGAATTAACTAAATCTGGGGTTAGGGGGCACCACTACCTTCGGCAGCATACGCGCCGAGTTGAGGGCTACGCGCGCTACGGTTTCGAATTAGGCGAAATTTGCAGTCTTTTTTAAGATCCAGATTAAAATAAAATTCACAACATAGTCTTTCACGTTTCTTTAGGAACCAATTTGGCATTTTTCCCACTTAAATTTAATCACGGCAGTAGTAAAATTAACCACAGGTTTTTCCGTTTCATAAAAAAAAAAAATTATCAGAAGATGAACGTTAAAAAAACGTTAAATATCATAAAACAATCACGAACATATGGGGGGGGGGGACAAAATATACTATATTGCGCTAAAAGATCGAAACCGAATTCCTTTCACGAATGAAAAATAAAAATAAATGCCGCAGAAGGTGAAAAAATTCGCAAAAAATTCAAAATCGTAGATAACAAAATTTACTATATTAGGCTCAGTAAATTGAAATCAGATACTTTTACGAATATAAAAAATCTCTGCTAAATGCAGGAAAAAATCAAGCCAAAAATCTCATTTAAAAACGCGAAAGTCAAAAATCGTTGTATGAATTTAGAATGACTTTCTTGAAAATAAGTCAATTTAGTATATTCGACTAAAATATTTTAAAGATTCCTTTTACTAAAGTGAAACCGATTTGGCTAATATTCCAACTTGATTTTAATCACAACAGTAAAATTTACGAGTGCGTTCTTACCGTTTCGGAAAAAAATTTGCAAAAATCACTGCGAAAAGGCACTAACTATCGCATTAGGGGAAAAAAAAAATCGAAGATGAAATTTACTGTAACCGGATTTCTTTTAAAGGCGTCAAGATATCGCCACGGACCGCGAAAACAAATCAAATCGCATTAAAAATCGGTCAAGTGCGAGTTTCACTCGCGAACAGGTTTCGTACAATATATGAATTAGTAACTTATTACTTATTAGTAACTTAGTATTTAAAAAAAAAAAAAAAAAAAAAAAAAAAAAAAAAAAAACTATACAACGTAGAGGTTGGGTTGTCCCGTATATACAAAAAAAAAATATATATAAATGGGATATACCATGAAAGTTCAGCGAGATATGAAGCCTAAATAGTATAAAATATTGCTATTCTGTAATAACTCCCTTTTTAATCCTATACTAATCTGTTTATGACGAACTTAATTCGGCGCTGACAATAAAAGTAGAGCATATTTAAACTTCATTTGGCATTTCATAAATCCAAATTCAGCGTAGTAATAACCTCTTCTTTTTACAGAGTACCTAAAACAAAACCCTTGTTCAAAGTTTAAACTTGGCATTGTGCTAAGCGCGCTTCGAAAGGAGGTCGCAAAGTTGCAACGGCGCCTTGGTCCGTGACACGTTTTTTCAGATAGCTTTTTAATTAACCTTTAAAGACACGGGTGGAGTACTGAGAGAGCCACTCAATGCAAACTAGTCGCGAATCTCATAATGATTATGTAATTAATTCTAATTGAATTAATCTGTTTTTAACAGTTAGACGTTTATTGCTTTTATACTATTACTGTAGATTGCGTTACACAAATATATATCATTCAAAGTTATCTAGGTTTTAAAAGCCAGAGTATGCCACCTGTGTCTTTATGTATGTCCAAACCGCCCGTTCTAAAAGGGTTATAATCTCTTCTACTTAGCAAAAATATTTTTCGAAAATCATCAGCAACAATCCTTTTATATAAAAATAGCTAATAAAGCCTTTGTGCAACAATATTAAAAAGCAGAAAAACCAACGTTTAAAATGCACAAATAATATATGAAAAGCAGAAAACAGCTGTTTCGAATCTACTAGCGAGATTCTTCTTCAGTGCAAAAGGAACAGCGTGCTAGAAAAAGCAAGGCTGAGTGCTTTTTAATCCTTTTATACTTCTTAGACGATAGGTATCTCCAGCGCTCCTTAACTCCTTTGCTAAACACACCCGCAAATCGAAATTTGTGTGAAACTGAAAAATGCTATTTTTTCAAACTATTTGACCTAGGGTAATCGCTGTAGTTTTCCTGCAAGGTTTAAATTAACTTCTACTACCCCTAATTTTTTCATAATTTTAGTTCCAATAAATTCGGAAATAGAGGGGTGGGGGGGACATATTCTTGCATTATATTTTCGACGATATCTCTGAAAATATAATACCGAAATTTAAAAGAAATAAATATTTTGAGTTCAGCGTTACGAAAGCTTTCATCACACAATATACAAAGAAAAAAAAATTTTTTTTTCAAGAAAACTTAATTAGCTCCTCTACATTTTTCCTGAATACATTTGTGAGTGGTTAATCTAATATATAAAAATGAAAATTTCTGTCTAATTCTATACAAATTAACAGTTTGGAAGCCAGAATTGTGAAATGTTGCGTACATGTGTATTAAAACACGGCCGAGACAACTAAAGTAATCCGGAATTGAAATAATTTATAGTTAATTTTTAATTAATAAATCGCCAATTTAACAGCAATTTCCTATCAAATTTAAACATTTCTCGTTATAGTAGTTGCCAACAATTTATATCCACAAAATTCTTACTACAATTACTTTTCTACTGCAAAATTTCCGCGTGAAAAATGAAAATGAAATAGTTTGCGGAATTAAAAAAAAAGGTGAATATTACGTCATAACTTTTCTATTGCAAGATTTTCACGTGGAAAATGAAATAGTTTGATGGGGGGAGGGGGAAAGGAATATTACGCCATATTGGAAATATAAAGGACGTGATGAATAAAGTATAACGTCGCAGTATAGTATGAGTGAATATAGTATACGAGTGTGAAAAAACGTATTGAAGCATGATAAAAACCTTATTATGGAAATATTGTTGTATTTTAACATTTTCTCCAATGATGAATTGAAATAAGTTCATTTATAGTTATATTCTTTTGCGTCTGTTATATCAATTTATACATTTTTATATTTTCATTTGATTCAAATATACAACAATTAGACTGCTTTTTTTTTATACTGTTTTATGTTGTATGTTAAATTTTGAAATTGATTTTTCAGAACATTCTTCAAATTAAAGAGCAACGCGGGTCAGTAATCTATAAATATGTTGGTCACAATAGCCTTTATTGCTTCAGCCAATTTGAACTTTCCATTTTTCATAGTTTACGAGTAAAATGGATGTGACAGACGTACAGACAGACACACGAGGAATGTTTATACTGGTTCCGTTTTTGCTTTTTAAGTACGGAATCCTAACAATCACTAAAAATTCATATAACACAGAAAATTTACTATAACAGGCTAAAATTGTGAAACCGAATTCTTTTTACCAATGTCAAAAAATCGCCGGGGAAAAGCAAAAAAACTATCTTAAAAAATTCGCAAAAACTTCAAAAATCGCTGAGCGAATTTCGAATAAACTTTAGTGTAAAAAAGACAATTTACTATATTGGGCTAAAAGATTCAAATCAGACTCCTTTTACTAATGTGAAAAAAAATCATCGTGAATAGCGAAAAACTTTAAAACGTACATAAAAAATTGAATAATAAAAAATCCAAAAGCCGGCTTGTGTTTAAACCAGTGTTTCTCAACTTTTTTTTGGTTGACGGCACACAAAAAATATCTGGATTTACTTACATTCATATAACATTCCTGTACATTCATATAACATTCCTGAGTAACATTCATTCACATAACCGCCGCGGCGAGCGGCCCCTCTTCGTCCGCAGCCCTTTATTCATCCACTTGTTCCGACTCTTTTGCGGAAGCAAGGATCGTAGGTCTCCAGCCACGTCCCGAGTGAAAGACACTCTAGCGAAAGCCAGGATTGAAAAAAAAAAATCAAATTGAAACCGGACAAATTTAAAAGAGAAATTACACAAATTAAAGACACCGAAAAGCGGGAAGGGGTGGGTACGGGGCGATGAAGCTACCGAACGACTCCTAGCTACTTCAAGCCCATTATTTGTCTCGGTGGGCGGTTGGGTCAACCGCCGCGGAGAGCGGCCACTCTTCGTCCGCAGCCCTTTATTCATCCACTTGTTCCAACTCTTTAGCGGAAGCAAGAAATCTAAAAAATATAAAAGAAATCTAAAAAAAGTAAAAGTGTTATTAGTAAAATAAATACATATTTACAAAAATTATTATACAAAAATTTCTGTCAATGCTGAAAATCCAAATTCACAGAATTATGAAGATGATACAAAAGGCAGAAGAATTTTAATAGCCTTCAAGCTGATTGCAGGGTACGAATTTTTGACAGAAAACCAAAATTCATCCAATTTTTTCTCTAAGAATGTTGAACGGTAAAAATCATTTCTCATATCAATGAGCTTTTCTGTTTCTGATGTTGTCAAATTTTAGTGTCTTGCAAATTAATAAATATAGGGAGAGTGTGAGCTAATAGTAGGAATTGAAAAATGGGTTCATTAACCATTCATATTCGTCAACTGAAAGCGAAGGAAAGTAGCTTTTAAGTGTTAAGCACGTCATAAATAGAAAATGTCGTATCGTTGATACAACACCATACATTTTTTTAATTATTTCTCAAAAACACTCGCGGCACAATTGACAATCTCTCATGGCACACTGATGTGCCGCGGCACACAGGTTGAGAAACACTGCTTTAGACGTATGTTCCTTTCTGCCAAGTAATTTAGCTCTGCGCACAGCAGTTTCTTCAAAACATACACGCACACAGACGTTTATTATTATTGGTTTTCTTTCATTACCTGACAATCTGATTTATGTTTGAATAATTTTCATATATCAGTTTCTCCATCGTTAATGTTACTGTTATGCAAAAAACGTTACACAAGTTTAGTGTTGTTAAAATGTCACGTTTTCATAAATCCCGACCTAAAGCCGCCTGTTTTAAGACTGGTCGTTAAAACTCGTGAGGTGAGATTAATTTGTATTGTTCCTATACAATTAGTTAAATACAGATCGGAACGAGGAAAACTTTGCAAAATTTTAATACAAATACTCCCAATTATTTTTATTTTCAATTATAGCGAAACAATGATTTATGTTAAAATAATTAAATTTTTGTTTCTTCATAGTTAACATAACGCATTTACGTAAACGGATTTTCATAATTTCAACGATCTGAAAATGTTACTGATAAGTTTTCGTTAGGCCATTGATTCAAGACATGTTAATTTAATTGGTGTTAATACGCTTTTTAATTACAGTTCATTAATTTAACACTATAATTGTGTTAAAATTAATGAAGCGTAATTACGTATCTAACGTTTTCTGGAGTTCCATTACCTGCGATATATTCTGTTGAGCTGTTTCAGATAAGACCAGATATCATTATCTATAAGGTTATCTGAACGCACTGTGTCCGCCAGATTTTTCCAGGATAGCTCAGCAGAGCATTGGCAGCTTAAACCAAAGATCCTTAGTTCAAAATTGGCCTGGACTCATTTTTTGCTCAGTTGGAAGAAGTACAGCTCGTATGATTTGTTTACCTAGTAGAATAACTGTGTTAAAATTAATGAAGTGTAATTACGTATCTAACGTTTTCTGGAGTTCCATTACTTGCGATATATTCTGTTGAGCTATTTCATATAAGACCAGATATCATTATCCATAAGGTTATCTGAGCGCACTGTGTCCGCCAGATTTATCCAGGATAGCTCAGTTAGTAGAGCATTGGCAGCTTAAACCAAACGTTCCTGGTTCAAATCATTGGCCCGGACATATTTTCGCTCAGTGGAAAAACTTCAACTCGTACGATTTGTTTACCAATAAGAATATTTGTGTTAAAATTAATGAAGTGTAAATAGTTTAAAATTTTTCCGAAAATACCATGCAATAGCAATTTCATTTGAATTATTCTCAACTCTCGTCTTTGAGACTGAAACAGATCCACATTGGTCTTAACTCTTTTGAGGCTAGCGTTCCCGTACACAATACAGGGTGTACACAGGGTTCTCGCTGCCGCTCGCCATTGCGCCAAATCGCGACAAAATGTTTCATTTGACGAGTAAACTAACAATCAGACTCACCAAATTGCGGGTTCTCAATTTCTGCTCTGTTTCTGTGTGCGCCAATATTCTCGAGATTTTTCCGTGTTTCTGATTGATAGATGTAGCTTTACATGTTAATCGCATCGTGCCATTTACATTGCTCTATTTATAGAGATACAGACTCAATATCAATTCAGTTTAGCAACAGGTGCCAAATATTGAAAAGTTTTGCTAGAATGTGGTGTTGAAACAACGGTAAATCAAAGATAGCTGTTTTTAACTTTTATTCAGACTACTAAAAGAATGTCTGAAACATTTTCACATTTAGTAAGGCATTTAGAATGTATTTATTTTTAATAGTTTCTGTAGCAGATACTCGAATTTCTATTTTATAAGTAATTACAAAACATTAGGTTATTTTAGAACATATTGAAAAAATGGATACAATAAAGCGTTAAAGATAGTGTTTCACGCCGAATCTATTTTACTAACATTTATTTTCATTTGGCTACTGTTTTTTATTTCTTATTCGCCAAATCGCTAATGTTGGTCAAAAGGCACCGAGAATACTGGGTGTACATAAATGAATATCCTAACTTTACAGGGCTATTAAAAGAAAACAAAAGTACAACTCTGTTGTTCATCGGAAAACAAAAACAAGTTGGAAACTACACGTCAAACGTAGCAAATGAGGTGCGTTCGTACTATAACTAGTTTTATAAATATTTTTTGTACCGCATAGTGTACTGAATGTATATTTTAGTGCACTTCATAAGTGCATATCTATTTCATTCTGTTAGAAAGGCTGTAACATCATTAAAATGCACCTGAAATAATTTTTTGCCGTTGGCCGTATGTATCGGAAAACTTTTGACTGCCCCTGTAATTAAACTATACAACCGATTTTCATGAAATTTGAAATGACTCGACAAAATTTTGCAACAATTATACATTTAAAATTTCAGACCATTCGGTTGAGTATTTTTTGCTGGGCTGCAGACTCCAGGAATTTTACGAGATTCGACTCCGACTCTTTCGCTCAGAAATGGGCCTGACTCCGCAGCCCTGGTTTTAGCTGTGTTATATGCAGACTGACGAACAGACAGACAGAATGACGACTATATGTGCTACGTACTTATATAATTACGAACGCACCTGATAACACTTAAATGTTTAAATTCAACTTAGTTATAAGTGTTAATGTGAACCTCTTCAGAAACACGAACGATATCGAGGCGGTACGATAAGTCATCCCACACGTTTTTCAGCATGTCCGGTGTGACTTTTTGAATGGCTGCCGATACGCGTGTCCCAAGAACGTCAATTGGTAGCAGTGGAACAAACTACCCTATCTTTTGAGGCCCTTCACACACAAAAAATAATATGGAGGGATGTAATGGCTGCGAGGAGGCCCCTGAAGAGCAAGAGATCATGGGTGCTCGTCGACCAATCCACCGGTGTGGCAATTTGTCATTTAAAAGCCCAAGTACAGTTAAATGGAAATGGGATGGTGCACAATCCTGTTGTAGAATGAAATCGCATAGCGCTGTAAAATTGGGGGGTATTCATTTACGTACCCTATATTTTGTCTTTCAGCATTAGCATTTCCAAAAAATATGACTAATTTAATGGCAGAAATTTTGTAAATAAGAAATTTGCTATTCGAAAGTAATGGTAGGAAAAAATAAATATTGTACGCACCCTAACATTACGTATATGCGACGCTCGACGCGAAGAAATAATGGAAAAAATCTTCAGTAAATAAATACATAGAAAAGCTTAATTCATCTTTAAAAAGTTACTTACACTATGTGCAAAACTACTTGAAAGATGAGACAATATTTAAAAAAAAAAGGTTAAATTACTTTAATATCCTTAGTACTTTCATCTATATAAAAACATAGCCTTCGTCAGAGCAATACAAGAAATACTACTGTTATTTACGTCTTATTTTCAAAATTCACGTAGATGGTGTCGAAAGGAGTTTTATTAGGTCGAAAGGTCCATGTTTTATTTTCCCAATGTTTTTCCGGATCTAAAAATTGACTTCTACTTTCATTCCTTTCGACACCATCTACGTGAATTTTGAAAATAAGACGTTAATAATAGTAGTATTTCTTGTATTTCTCTGACGAAGGCTATATTTTTATAATTAAAAGTATTAAGGATATTAAAGTAATTTAACATCTTTTTACTTTCTTCTATCTTTACAAGAAGAAAGTATTGGTTTCATGAAAATTTTCGAATTCCAGTTTTCGACGGATTTACACGTTTTATGAGTCAGAGATTCCAAAAAACATGTTTTTACAAAATGTCTGTCCGTCTGTCTGTCTGTCCGTCTGTCTGTCCGTCTGTCTGTCTGTATGTGACACAAATTTTGTGGGCGCTCTATCTCAAGAACTAATGCACGAAATTTCACAAAACTTCATATTTAGTTAGACCTTGATATAAACTGGAACTGATTAGTTTTTGGTGAAAATCGCCCAACAGGTGACGCTGCTATGCGGCATTTTTAACGATTTCTGCAATAGCTGTATCTCAAGAACTACTGCACGGATTTTCATAAAACTTCAGATTCAGTTAGTCCAGAATATAGTTTGGTGCTGATTACTTTTTTGTGAAAATCGCCCAACAGGTGGCGCTAGTATGCTGCATTGTTCATGATTATCGCAATAGCTCTAACTCAAGAAAAAATGCACGAATTTTCATCAAACTTCAGATTCAGTTAGTCCCTGATATGAATTAGTGCTGTTTAATTTTTGGTGTAAATCGCTCAACAAATGGCGCTGCTGTGCTGCATTTTTCACGATTTCCACAAGAGCTGTATCTCAAGAACTATTGCACGGATTTTCATCAAACTTCAGATTTAGTTAGTCCTTGACATGAATTGATGTATAAATTAGTGCTGTTTAATTTTTGGTGTAAATCGCTGAACAGGTGACGCTGCTATGCTGTATTTTTTGCGATTTCCGCAATAGCTTTATCTCAAGAACTAATGCTTGGATTTTCAACAAACTTCAGATTCAGGTATACCTTGATATCGTTTAGTGCTGTTTACTTTTGGTGTAAATCGCTCAACAGGTGGCTCTGCTATGCTACATTTTTTTCAGAATTTTCGCTATAGCTCTATCTCAAGAACTAATGCACGAATTTTCATCCAACTTCAAATTCAGATACACTTTGATATGAATTGGTGCTAAATCGTTGTCATTTCTTGTACTATTTAAATGATTTAATTGACGTGATTTATATAGAAGAAAGTTTTGTGATGGCCACAACATACTAGTTTTAAATATTGTCTTATCTTTTAAGTAGTTTTGCAGATAGTGTAAGTTTAAGGAAAAAATCTTTTAACCCCATTTTGTATACAGTAGAAATCGCTTAAGTGGATTTAAGCTAGTAAGTTTTACGACAGTTTTGCACTCGAAAAATATGTATCGTTTATAAAATTAATTTCTTCTGATTACAAAATCCTCCAATGTGCACGGTAGCAAAATAAGGTGGCTGAGGTGAGAAATTCCAAGGACCCCAAAACTCAGAAGATCCCTAAACATTCCTATTTTTATTTGTTTTCAATTTTGGCTCATGTAGCCCTTATTAGCGTATTTACGCAACAAACTGTGAATCAAAGTCACTATTGCGAGGAAAATGTTTAACAAGAACGTATCATTTAAAACTATGAATCGACCGAAACAGGTTTTTAATACCGAAACCGAATTTCGATAATCTTCCTATTTTCGGCCGAAAATGAAAATGTTCAATTTTTTAAAAAATAGTTAAAACATACATAAATATGCATAATTATTAATTATATCTGTAATTATTCGTGTGGCCCAAGTTGGCTCTCCTTCTGACCAAAACTTTTTACTTCATATATTGGGTCGTTTGGAAAGTCTTGTCCGTTTGTGAAAATAAATTCGTACCGGAAAATTCTGATCGGTAATTATTAGACATTAGATATCGGAATCAATGTAATAATTAAATGGTAGAATTTTCCGGTACGAATTGATTTTCCCAAACGGTCTCTACTTTCCGAATGACCCTATAAAATAAAAATATAATTAAGTCATCACACAAAATGATTTTCCAATTATACGAACTTCATCTAATTAAAAACTGTTTTAGGTATACATACATCGATTTATCTTTTTATAATGATTTTTGTAAATGATCATCTGTTATACTACTGTTATACTACTGTTATACTCTGTTATACTATGCTCAAAGAGTATTCGAAACACTTTTGCGGTTTCAAACTAAAAATTTTCTATTACTGTTAAGTCTGCAGCTTTTACTGAGCGCGTGAAAAGCGTCTTCAAAGTTTAGTCATATGCATCGCTTACTTAGCAATTTTCACTCTCATCTTGAGTCAGTCATGACTGATAATTATAAACTGAAGTTCATAACAATAAATAAAGAGTCTCATATGAGCCGATACAGCTCAAACCAATGAGTAATGTTGAAAATTTCCGAAGAAAGAAACGAGATTTTTGGAATACAGATAATTTCGATCCGGCCGCATTTTTGACAGCGTTTTCGCCAAAACTCTGATTTTGGGCCGAAAACGAAAACTAATTTTTTGTCGATCTCTAGTTAAAACTATTCACTTAAACGCAAAATTTACTTAAGAAGACTGCATGAAAGGAAACAGTTTACATTTTTTATTAATTGTTTTATTCACATCCATAAGAAATTATGTTTTCATCAGATGAAAGGTTTGCTGTACGTAATCGAATAGTCTTATTATTATTATTATTATTATTATTATTATTGAAGCTCTTTTGAGACTATTTATGTTTGTGCCATTTTATCATTTTGAGTTGCGTGAAATAATTGGCTTTTGTTTTGTAATTTTGCCACAAGAACACGTCTTTGTACACTTTCTTAGTTACCAGCGTCATGCACGTGTTCCCAAGTAATGCTTCAGCCTATAAACTACATTAAAATTTTGTTTACAAACGGATTTTTGACAATCTCCTAACACATCTAAAAACAGTTGACGACTTTCCTTTGTCTGTCTCGACGCGCTATTAAATTCAGGAAAAATCTTTATTTTTAAGACAGCATAATATATGATAGATAAAATTTTTTGGACATTATCTTTTTTGTCACTTTATGCAGACAGCAATATATTTCAGAGTTGCTTTATTACGAAGCTATTTGATTTACGTTAGAATAGTTTCTTCTCAGCCGACGTCACACGTTTACGTAAAAGATGTTTTGCAATTTGGGCAATGTGAACCACATCCCTAATTACTTTACATACGAGGCTGGTTCAATAATTATTGTCCCGAGTGTATATAAAATATTTGTACTGTGATGGTTGATGTGGATTATTGAAGTCTAATGTCTTAGATGCCTATATGCTCAATATCAGAACCGTAGCTGCTATATTAACTTTTTTTTTCGTTTTAGGTGTGAGTGGTGGCACCTAGCTTGAATGGGGCAGGGGTTGGGGGGGAAAGGGTGGTTTGGAGCTTATGGAGCCAGACCTGAAGCCGTTCTGTGATAGATTTGTGACAGGGGATGAGACGTGGCTACATCACTATGATCCCGAGCCGAAACGACAATAACCACGACTCAATCGCTGTCACCTCCCTCCCCCTTTCAAGCTAGGTGCGACCTCTCGCACCAAAAATGGAAAAAAAGAAATGTTAATATAGCAGCTACAGTTCTGAAATTGGGTATATAGACATCTAAGACATTAGGCTTCAATATTTTATACCAACCATCGCAGTACAAATATTTTATACACACTCAGGACAATAATTTTTGAACCACCCTCGAAAAACTTTCTGCCAATGTGTTAAGAGAAGCCACGATTGGGACGCCACGCCCACTTACATTAATTTTACTCTAATATTTTACACCCAATTTATTCTATGTAACTAAATTTTATCCAAGTATTAACATATACTTTAATTCGTTTGTTTGATAAAACTGAAAAAACTGCACACAAGTTACAAGTAAGTTTCTCAGCTCTCCGAAAAACTGAACTTTTCAGCTAAAAACTCCTAAAGTACTCGAGCGATTTCAAAAAAATTTTTTTGGTGGTAGAGTATGAATATATGATCATATGTGAGAGACAGTTTTAAAAAGTTTGTTTCCAGAAAAAAAAAAAAATCTGAAATTTCCATCGCTCTAAAATAAAAGGTTTAATCGCAGAGTAAAATTGTCTAACGTAAGTATTGAGCACAACCCAGTAAATATGGATTCTAAATTTCATCGAAATCGGCCTGTTAGTCTCCGAGGAAACGGGTCTTAAAGCTCTCGTATTTCCTATAGGATTGCACTAGTCTTGTCTTCCCTTAATGGCACTCGGCAACCAAAACAAAATCTTTTATTTCCAACTTGGAAAAGAAAACGTTTTTAGATATTATGTAAATGTTAATTACAAATAATTTAATAAAAAATAAATTCACGAAATTTAAAATGTCAATTTTAAACACCTAATTTAAAAAGCTGCTATTTCTTTTAATTTTTAATTTTTTTCAGGTTCAAGTATCTGATTTTTTTAAATAGCAATTATTTTAGAGAAAAGAAGAACTAAATGCAAGCGTAAAAAAGTAGAGAAAGACTAGTTTTTGTACATATGAATTCTCATCAAAATATTTAAATCCAATCCTTAAATCTGTTACATAGGGTATGTTTAACTATAAAACAATTCAAGCCCTTTCGCTCGTTTCTAGAAAAACCCTAGCATTTTGAAGACATGGAAAAATCTGAAAAAACACAAACTGGGACAAATGAGTTTAAAGATTTCTTTTAAAGGGTAAATATGATATTAAATGTTTGTTAAATAAGTCGTAACTGTGGTTTTATATGCGGTATTAGTCTAAAATTTTATCAGGATGTAGGTATAGTCGTAAAAAAAAGAGGGTATATGCTCTAGGCAGAGGGTATACGTTCAAGGAAGAGGGTATATATTAAAGATTAAACGCTATAGTTTTTTTTTTAGAAACAGAGGATATACGCTCGATGAAGAGGGGAATACCTAAAGATTATAAGCTATAATTTTTTTTTTTTTTTTTTTTTTTTTTTGGTACAGATGATATGCGGTGTTAAGAATAAAACAATAAGTTACTCAATGACACCATTTTTAAGGAACTCTTCGCAGTGAACTGTATATTTCTTTATTTTAAAACAATAGTTGTTAAGAGTGAAATAGTCTCTCTGGCCGTTTCCAAGTCAAACATTCCATTATCTCAAATAACAACAAAAAATCAGTGTTTCCACTCACTAGTAACTAAATTACAATCTTATCGTCAACACGCAGACGATTGGAATAATAAATAAAATTACGGCGCTGACACAGCGCCCTCGTAAGGGAGATTTTAATTACGATCAGTAACATGCGGTATTCCTTAAACAAATCCAGAAGGTATACGGCGTATACCACCGTATACTCTCCACTACACCCCTGAATGAAGTCGAAAGTATATGTGGTATGCGATAAGATAAATATCTGAAAATCGAAATATTTACGAAATTTCGATATTGGTTAGGATGTCGTGTGTTAGTTTTTTATGGCTTGTTTCTAAAAATTTGTAGAATCTAAACCAATAGCGAGGCAATTTAACATTTTCAAGTACTATAACAACAACCGTCGCATAACAACTGCGGTCTCCGAGACAGCTTGATTAGAATATGTATTAAAGGTCCGATTAGCTGATAAACTCTGTTCTAATATTTATGCATAATGTTGTTATAATTAAAGTTAGCTTAATCATAAAACTCTAGAAGCGTTACAATAACTCCAAACGAAACAAAATTCCACTAGTATGTAGTTATCTCACCGGTTCTGTGAAAAATGAAAGAAAAAAAAAAGGGGGGGGGATATGAGACCGTTTACAGCAGTTAAAGGTTAAAGAATTTAAAAAAAAACGGACTTCTCAATCCCAACTAGTTCTGTTTCGGGTCGGGTAACCTGATTTTACCCAATCCTGACCTGGCCCTTGGTTCGGGTTGAATCGGGTTGACGCTAATTTTTTCGACTGTCTTCTTGGGTTAGTATCGGGTTGACTTTAAATGTTTTAGGTTCGGGTTTGTTTCGGGTTAGGTTGACTCTTCAAGTCCGATTCGGATTGAGCTGGTTTTTGAAAAGAAAATCCTGAATATTTTTCAAATGAAAAAACTATTTGAATATTAGTGAGCGTATATATTCATTTTTATACAACAAAGATAAAATTTATATTAGAGAATTGTCGATAACTTTTTTGCAAAATTCAGGATTTTATCAAAGTATGCATTTTTTTTCGGTCTGGGTTAAAGTGAATGATTCGATCTCTGTTTCGGGGTGACATTAAGCAGAAATTTTGGGTTCGGTCTGTTACAACCTGACCTGTTCAGGACTCTATTCCCAACTAAAAAATGATTTGTCATCAAAAGACTTGATATATTGACGCCGTTGACAGCTATTATGTGTCACAAATCCGCTACCGAGGTCTATTCCTGTTCGTCTCAGCGCCATTGTTGAATTCAGGGGGTGGCCCGGGGGACCCCCCCCCCCTGGAGCAGTGAGATGTCTCTCTGGAAGATTTGAGATTTTGTTTTCGATTGTCAAAAAGTGCAATTTTCCCCCTGGAGCCACAGAAATCCCTCCCGGAGAAAATTATCTGAATTCAACACTGCTCAGCACGACATGAAAAATTCAGACTTTTGGAAATTGCATGCAATTTTTGTTTGAGAAATTGTACATAATGTATGCATTTTTTTTTTTTCTTTTTTCAAGCAGAAAATTCAACAGAAAAACAAGATAGCGAGACAACACAAGATAAATCAAAGAGTCTGTTAGGAATATAAAGTTGTACTTATTTTTCCTTATTCTTATCAAAATGTTTCAAAATTATTTGCTGACCGGTATAGTATATCTTTTGGAAATCGCAAAAAATGCTTTGTCTGATGTGGAGTGTTGTAAAATTGCCTTTGAAACTAAGTCTGCTTTTAAACAGTTAAGATTAAAGATGTTTTTCCTCTCTAAAATATCGAACGTCATTGATCTTCAAAGAAACCTGATTATAATTACTTCACATAAATGTATATCTTAAGTATATAAATTGATTTATTGTTAAGTAAATGCGTGTACGTCTTGCTTCTAATTATGTAATTTTGTAACAGATCTTTCTTAACCCCTTGAGGGGCAAGCAAAAATGACTCTAAATAATGAATTCTCACCGGAATAATCGAAAATTTTTATTTTAAAGTAAGGAAAGGCAATTTTTCAACGATTTTCCTCCAAAGTTAAAAATATAAAATTTTGTAAAAATTTTCTGGTGGGAATCTTGTTTAAATTAGGTGGGATATATTTTATCCCACCGCCCCTCAAGCGGTTAAGTAAATATATAATGTGAAAATAAAATATTTTAGAAGTATTTAATGTAGTAATCTGATTTTTTTTTTTATATCACGGCACAGAAAAATAATTAAATTGGTGCGATAGTAGATCATTAAATAAAAGTTTTAAATTCAAGCCATGTGACGTCGATATGAACCACTACCGAAATAACTTACTGCTCGCTCCAATGACACCATTTTCTTGGCGGTTGAAACTTTTTTTTTTTAATTGTCAAAATATTTCTAAAACATATACTTAATTTTATTTGAAGTATTGAAATCGTACTGTAAGCACTCGGTTTTTAACACATTAAATATTAAATTAAACATATTTTAGAAATGTTTTTACAACTGTAAAAGATTTCCTTTAACCCCTTGAGGGGCGGTGGGATAAAATATATCCCACCTAATTTAAACAAGATTCTCACCAGAAAACTTTACCTAAATTTTATATTTTTAACTTTAGAGGGAAATCGTTGAAAAATTTCTTTTCTTTATTTAAAAATAAAATTTTTCGATTATTCCAGTAAGAATTCAATATTTAGAGACATTTCGTATTTGTTCCATGTCGGTGGCTCACGATAAATATTCCATCTTGTACTGCGTGCTGCGTTTGTAGCCTTGCCAACATGTAATAGCGATAAATTTTCCAGGCTGGATATCGTTCCATGTGGTTTAGTCGGTAGAATGTCAGTGCGCTATACTGATGGCCCGGGTTCGAGTCCCAGCATGGAATCTTTTTCACTATGTTGGTCTTTGCGCCTTTTAAGCAATTAATTTGAAATCTGATTTTCATTTGAAATATTGTATGCAAGGCGAATGTTTCTCTCTGGAAAAATTTCCAAGTATTAATAAAGAAGAAAAGTTAAAAATATTAATTTCTCGATGACCTATTTAAAAAAAATAAGAATGTATTCCACGCCTATAGGTTTATCATTACAGAGTGGAATCAAAGATACCACTAACAGGATAGCGTAATGGACACTTAGTTACTTTTTATTCTTTTTGCCCTTCCCCCACATCCTCATTGTTTTAGCGAATTTTGTTTTGAAACCTACTGTAGTCTAACAAGGGGACCACTTTTGGTGAAGCTCGCACCTATAGCATTGAAACCTGATGCCTTTTTATAGTCCTATAGGCCAAAGTTAGCGAACCGATAAAATTTGTCAGCAAAAATCATACTATATATATTTGTGTATAGATTTAATTTTAGTAAATTTTTTAATTGTTGATTTCACGCCAAAAGCGAGTTAAGTATTTAAAGAGGGTGCTACGAATCCAAATCGCTACTCTAACACAGAGCAGACGACTATGACATTCGGCCAGGGTTACTGGGGAAAGTTACACGAATAACGAATAAAGCTAATTTCCCGCAGTCAAAATTGTAATTATAATGTGTTTTGAATAAATGAAATTCCTTGTTTCTAGGAGGAATTTTTGAACTTTTTTCAATATTTTATTCTTATTATTAACCAATTTGTATTTTAAAGTTTTTTTTCGTTTCTTAAAGAAAAAAAAAAAAATTCTAAAAGTTAATTGTCCGATAAGTGGTCTCAAAAATTGCATTTTTAGAAAGTTATGCTCAGGGCTGCGGAGTCGCAGTCGGGCCCATTTTTGAACGAAAGAGTCGGAGTCGTCCATTTTACAAGCAGGTCTGCGTTGTCGAAGTCTACCCATTTATGAGCGAAAGAGTCAGAGTCGGATCTGTTAAAATTCCCGGAGTCTGAGTCGTCCATTTTTCCCACCGACTCCGCAGCCCTGGTTATGCTGTTGTAAAATCAATAAATACAAAGCAGGCAGATTTTATCGGTTCGCTAACTTTGGCCTATACAGCTATAAAATACAGGGCTTCGGAATCGGAGTCGGGCCCATTTTTGAGCGAAAGAGTCTGATTCGGATCTGTTAAAATTCCCGGAGTCGAAGTCGTCTATTTTTCCCACCGACTCCGCAGCCCTGATAAAATATACCTGTTTGAACGTTAGATACGAACTTCACCAAAAGGTTTCCTTGTAGCTGAAAAAAATATTACAAATAATGAATAAAAGCTGTGGTGTTTTTAAAAATACTATTTTAATTCATGAACTTGTTGCCTCAGATTAATACAGTTACAAAAGAATCGCCGTGCATTTTTAGAAAATATTTGGTAATATCAATGACTAGCTAAAGTATCCGGCGTTGCCCGGAATTTTAAGAATGTTTGTTTTGAAAAATCAACGATTGCGTGTTCATTTACGTAATTTTCGCTCTTTTTAATTTAACCAGAACGACAGACTACCTACCTACTTAGTGAATATAATCTGTGATCTGGATTAAGACCGAGAGTAAAACCTTTTGATAAAGTTGTTTCCGAGTATTTTGTTATTTAAATATTTTTTTCATGATTAAAGACAAATGCCCCCCCCCCCCCCCCAAAAAAAAAAAACAACAACTTAAATCTGAAATCTTTATTTCAGTTCTTCACTAAGAATTAGCTCTAGGGTCTTCATCTTTGCAGAAATTCTAATATACACTCATACACACACGTGTATATATATGGAATAGATTTAAAAATGGCGAAAACAAATTCGGAGAACCTCGATGTTAAAATATGCCACTATTTCCATAATCTGTTTTTATCACGTTTCAGTACGTTTTTTCAAACTCATATGATGTTATATATTCACCTACTGACTGACGTCCATTATATTTCCAATATGATGCAATATTAACTTTTTTTTAAATTCGTCAAATTATTTATTTCCTTTAATTTTTCACGTGGAAATCTTGCAATAGAAAAGTAATTGTTGTGGTAAAAATTTTATTGTGGATTTTTAAATTTTTGTAACTGCTCTAACGGAAAATTTTTCAATTTGATAGGAAATTGCTGTTAAATTAGTGGTTTATTATTAATTAAAAATTAACTATAAATTATTTCGATTCCGGATTACTTCAGTTGCCTCGGCCGTGTTTTAATACATATGTACGTAATATTTCACAATTCTGGCTTCCAAACTGTGGATTTGTGTAGAATTACAGACAGACAAATTTTCATTTTTATATATTGGATAACAATTAAGGACAATGAAATATAGTATATTCCGGTGCATAACACGCATTTAAGATTTGAGACTGTATATTCTTCTATTTTTAGGTATACAGTCGAACCTCGTTAACATGAACCTCAAGGGGAACCAAAATTTTGTTCATGTTAACAGTAATTCATGTTATCAGTATCAAATCTTTGTATTCGTTCTTATAGGGGACTGTGAAAACAATTCATGTTAAAAGTAATTCACGTTAAGCGTGTTCATGTTAACGAGGTTTGACTGTATTCGGCGCATGACACGCACCTACAATTTGAGACACTATTTTTCTATATTAACACGTTCACGCCGGCGCGGTGGGTCATACTCGACTGTCTCAGAGTTGTCTCTGGCTTTTTGCACACGGCTGTTATTTTCGAGAAAATGTTGTTCCTTTAAATCGTCCAATTATTCTAATTAAATAAAACAACATTTTCTGTATTAAAATACTGGTATCCAAAAGGCTTGCAAGCTCTGAGACAGTCGAGTGTGACCCACCGCGCCGGCTTGAACGTGTTAAAGTATATTCGCCTTATTACGCGCCCCCCCCCCCCCCCATTTTTTTTTTCAAAGAAGTCACCAGATGTTAAGAATGAAAACACAATAAAGAATATTAAAAAGCATAACTAGTACAGGCATAAAGAAAATAAATGCGAAGCGAGGACATACGCTACTGCCTATTTGCTTGAATTCCCACACAGAATTTGGAATCTTACTCTTTCAATTAAATAACCACGTCTTCTCTTGTTCATTAACCTTTCCAGGGGCAAGGTACTTATATTCGTAAAGTGCTGAAATGATTGAATGACAGCACAAATTTATTGTAAAATAAGCAAAACTTTTTTGTTTCCTTGCTTAATAAAAGGAAAATTTTCATTCCAATATTTTGGTGCCAATGTGGCATTTAAAAATTAAGTGGTCCAAAAATGAATCACAACCCCTTGAAGGGAAAATAAAAATGAAGAAAACTCTATTATGCTTTATTTTCACTTTCCTTTTTATAACCGGCATATAACGGGCAACTGTAAATTTTGATTCATTTTCTTGTTTCAAAAGTGATCGTTATACGACGAAATATATGGTAATTGAACGCTTTTTAAATATTTATAAACAACTTCCTTTGTTAAAAAATAATTTGTGTAATATGAAACATTAGAGTAGGAAAATCAATGCATCATAATAGGCGTAGGTGTAATAATGAATGTGAGATTTGATATATATTTTTTAATTTAAGAAAAGTTCTTGGCTATTTTTAATTCGGTTCATAAATTCTCATACAAATTATTTTATGGCGATAGTTTAAATGATTTTGCTTTTCCTATTGCTACATCCGTTATTAATGCACTCGGTTCTGATCACTTAGGGTTGATTAGATCAATTTTAAAAGCTACAGCTATCGCTTCTCCCTCTGTTGCAATTGAGTAGAAGAAATTAAATTTCCTCAATAATATCGACCTCACCTCCAAATATTAACAACTATTCTGACATTGACAATGCTGTCACTCATCTTGATAATATTATCATCTATGCCCCAAAACATGCCACTTATAGTAAATTTCAAAGTAAAAACACATTTTTTTCCCTTCCTAAATTGCATCCACAATATCTGCAATCAACGTAACAATCTTCGGCGGCTTTATCAATCCACCAAAGACCCGGCCCTCAAAACTGCTGTTAATCCTCTTAATAATAAATCAAAAATTTTATTCTAAAAGAAAAACAAATTGGCATATTTCTCGAAAATTTACGAGGGCTGTATAAGTACCTGGCCTTGACAAGAAAAACACATTTTTATGTCAAAACTGTACTTTATTTTTCAACATCTCCTTTTAGTTAGATTCACTTTGCCCAACGTTTTTCTGTTTTTTTCTATTCCCTCTAAAAAATAAGATTTCTCCAATCTTCAAAATAGGTGTTTTTTTTTTTTTTTTTTAGAAATAACCTCATCGTTAGAGCCAAATTTTTTTCCACCGAGCCGTTTTTCATATTTGGATATAGAGAATATTCGCAGGGGCTAAATCTGGCGAATATGGTGGATGCAAAAGCAGTTCGTATCCTAATTTATAAAATTTTGCCATGGATATGACACAGGTGTGCACGCATGCATTGTCTTGATGAAAGAGAATTCTTTTCTTCGCCAAATGCGGATGTTGTTCTTTCACAACATGGCTGAAACTATCCAATAAGTTGGAATAATATTCTCCATTAATCGTTTTACCTTTTCCAAGGTAATCGAAGAGAAATATGCCGCATGAATCCCAAATTACTGTAGCCATGACTTTGTTTGTAGATAAAGTCGCTTTAGCCTTTTTTGGCGCAAGTTGGCCACGAAAAACCCACTGTTTGGACAGTTCTTTAGTTTCTGGTGTACAGTGATAAATCCATGTTTCGTTAAGTTATGAATCGATGCCAAAAATCATTTGGATTTTACTTTAACTTCGCCAAACATTATTTTGAAATTGGCATACGAGTGTCTTTAATGTCAATAGTAAGCAATTGCGGCACCCATTTTGCGGAAAGCTTTTTCATATACAAATTTGTTGTTAAAAATTTTTATACCCATTCAATTGAGATGCCCACAGTCTCAGTAATCTCGTGCACTTTCACTCTTTGATCGTTTATCACAATATCATGGATATTTTCAATCGTTTCTGATGTCGTAACGTTAGTTGGAGGACCTGGACGTTCTTCATCAAAAATCCTTGTACCGCGCGTTTGAATTCAGCTGTCCAATATTTTATGGTTGGTAACGAAGGTGCAGAGACTCCATAAACTTTTCTGAGTTCCGCTTTAATCTCATCAATTGTTTTCTTTTCACAAACAGGTTAATCACTGCTCAATATTCAATTTTTTTCATTTTTGAAATATTACCAAAGTTGTTTTATTCAAATGGCTTCCACTCACAAACTAAACAACTTTGTGACTTGGCAAATGGCTAGATTTGATGTGAAAAATCACTTTTGCGAAATAAATCCTTTTTTAAATTCTAGTAGCACCATCTCTTGCAGAGGCCAGGTACTTATCACACTGCCCTCGTATCTACCGAGGATATTCTCTCTGGCGCATTAAAAAACTATACTTCTATCTCTCCCCTTATTTTTAATAATATGACTGCTTATTCTGATAAGGATAAAGCTGAATGTTTGGACAACTCTTATGGAAAATCAATTCTCTCCTAATCCCTTCCTCGCTAGTCAAATCCATTAAATACTGCTCAATGGTACTGTTCGTAATTTGCACTCCACTCCCCATGAGCCCCTCCCTCCTATTCAGCCTACTCTTGCTATCTATGGTTTCTTAACATTTTGCTTCGATAAGAAAGAATTTAAATTGGTTTATTTTTTTATTTTCTAATTTTCTCGCGTACGTTACATGAATTTATATAAATTTCCGGCTGAAATATATCAGCATGTTAATCATTGATTTCTTTTTATTGTAAAAATAGTTAATAAATACCTTCATTGTTTCGATTTAAGTTTTTTTTATCCTTATCTTTATAATAGTGATGTTTATATGTAAAAACTTTTCCTGATTTCGGGAATTATCTTGAATTATTTTTTAATAAGAAGTTGGAGAAAATATTGTATAGTGAAAATTTAGGAATTAGCTTCTGTAATTTTTAATAATAATAAAAAAAAAATACTGTTTTACTGGTTACAATATTAACTAGTTGAATGTGGCAATCCCAAAATTTTCTTCTATCCGATACATGTTAATACTTCCTGAAAAATGCAGCATAGCAGCTCAACCGGTTGAGTGATTTACACCAAAATCTAACCAGAAACAAATTATGTCAACTTCTAACTGAATCTGAAGTTTAATGAAAATCCGTGCATTAGCTTGAGATAGAGCTATTGCGGAAATCTTAAAAAATTCCGCATAACAGCTCCATTTGTTGGGCGATACACAACAAAAGCTAAACAGCACTAATTTATATCAGGAACTGAATCTGAAGTTTTTTGAAAATCCGTGCATTAGTTTGAGATAGAGCTATTGCAGAAATCGTGAAAATTTCTGCATAACCGCGCCACCAGTTGGGCGATATACACCAAAAGCTAAACAGCACTAATTTATATCCGGAACTAACTGAATCTGAAGTTTTATGAAAATTCGTGCATTAGTTCTTGCGATAGAGCTATTGCCATAATTATGAATAATGTAGCATACCAACGCCATACGTTTTGCGATTTACACCGAAAAGTAATCGGCGCCAAATTATATCAAGGACTAACAATCTGAAGTTTTATAAAAATCCCTGCATTAGTTCTTGAGATAGAGCTATTGTGGAAATCTTGAAAAATTGCTGCATAGCAGCACCACATGTTGAGTGATTTACACAAAACTAATCAGCATCAATTTATATCGGAGACTACCTGAATATAAATTTTTATTAAGTTTCGTTCATTAGTTTTTGAGATAGAGCGCCCAAAAAATTTGCCACAGACATTTTGTAAAAACATGTTTTCGAGATAACCGGAATTGGAAAAGTTTTACGAATCCAATACTTTCTTCTTGTAAAGATAGAAGAAAGTAATAAATCATAAATTTAACTGCCGCCTATGTTATTTTTCTAATATAATTTCAGAATTTTTTAATCAATTGTTAAGCCTTCCTATCTGTCTTAATGTTATATAAGGTATGGACATTTTTGTTAGACAAACTTTTTTTTTTATTTCAAACATATTTTACATATGTATGCATGTACTCTTAAGTAAATGTATCAACTCGCAAATATCAAAATTTTAAGCAGGCGAATATGATTAACTTAAACTATGAAATATGGAACAATAAACACAATAGAAAAGTATGGTAAATCCATTAGGTATAGATTCTAAAACAATAAATATACAAACCATATTTGTCTCTTTATTGTTTAATATTTCATAGTTAAGCTATATACTACTGTTTTTTGAAACTTTGAGTTAATAGATTTAAAGAACGTATTTTATACTAGCTACAGTATCCGGCGTTGCCCAGAATTTTAAGAATGTTTGTTTTGAAAAACCAATTTCGAAATTTAACATACAACATAAAAAAAAAAAGTCTAAGTGTTGTATACATGAATCAAATGAAAACCAAATATAAAAATGTATAAATTTATATAACAAACGCAAAATAATACAGCTATAAATGAACTTATTTCCATTCATCATTGGAGCAATAATGTTAAAATATGCCAATATTTCCATAATTGAGTTTTTATCATGCTTCAATACATTTTTTCACACTTATGACATTATACAGGGCTATTACAAATGGACCCGATTTAAAAAAAATCATTTTCGAAACTACTGCACATATTACAGTTAGTGATACATGAATTTAAAGAGAAATAAAGTTCTTTTCAGTTACAAATGTTCGATGTGTGACCCGTTTGTTACATGGCATACGTCCAATCTGTAATAGAGTTCGTTCCAAACATTTTGTAATATCACTCTGATAATGGTTCTGAAAGCTTCACAAATGTGTTCTTTAAGTTTTGAACACTTTGTTTTCGGAATTGGTAAATAAACAATGTTTTTGCCACTGTCAGAACTTAAATAATGCATTTGTGCAGAATTCAGAACCATTGACAGAGTGATGCTACAAAAAGTTTGGGACGAACTGGATTACAGATTGGACGTATGCCATGTAACAAGAGGGTCACGCATCGAACACTTGTAACTGAAAAAAACTTGGTATATTTTTCTAACTTCATGTATCGCTTATTGTAATATGTGCAGTACACTTTAAAAATTTGCAGCATTCTGGCAGGTCATTTGACCGTTTTTTTCCGAAAACGGTTACATAACCGTAATTTTAACACTATTCTGACCATATTATTGGCCATTTTATGGTCAGAATACAGTTAAATTATGGTTATGAAACCGTTTTTTTCAGAAAACGGTCGAATGACCTGCCAGAATGCTGCAAAATTTTTAACAGTGTAGTTTCAAAAATGATTTTTTTTTTTTTTAAATCGGGTCCATCATTTGTAATAGCCCTGTATATTCACCACGTCCTTTGTTTCCAATATGACGTAATATTCCATTTTTTTTAAATTCGTCAAATAATTTAAATAATTTTTCACATGGAAATCATAAAACAGAAAAATGACGCAACATTCACTTTTGTTTTTAATTCGTCAAACTATTTATTTTATGTATTTTCTTTTTTCATGCGGAAATCTTGCAGTAGAAAAGTTATGATGTAATATTCCTCTTTTTTTTAAATTCGTCAAACCATTTCATTTTTTCACGTGGAAATCTTGCAATAGAAAAGCCATTGTTGTGGTAAGAATTTTATTGTGGATTTTTAATTGTTGGCAGCAGCTGTAATGAAAAATGTTTAAATTTGATAGGAAATTGCTGTTAAATTTGTGGGGTTTTTTATTAATTAAAAATTAAGTGATTCCGATTCCGGACTACTTTAGTTGACTTCGGCCGTGTTTTAATACACATATACGTAACATTTCACAATTCGGGCTTCCAAACTGTGGATTTGTATAGCATTACAGATAGGCAGACAAATTTTCATTTTTATGTATTAGATTGCATTTTTTTGAAAGTTTCTGGATCTAGGAAAATATAACCACGAACGAAAATACACAATAGCCTCTTCAGAGTTGCTTATCATTCTGAAAATCTAGAAAGCTCGGAAACCAATATATTTTTGAGATTTAAAGAAGCAATTATAAAAAGGATATTTTGCTGCCACTGGTTTTTTGGAAACATTTCCCAGTAGATTTTATAGAATGACTTTTTTCTCAACAAAGAACATAATTTTTTCGGATAATGTTTCCAATTTTCAAGTAAACATTTTTATGTTTAGCAAACATGTTTTACAGACAAACATGATAAATTAACATTACTATTATTTTGTTACTTTTGATGCGTAAATTCAGTTACGCGGCTAAAAATGTTTTGAGAATCATCCTAAAACCGATATTTGGGTTTGAGAAAAACTGATTAATACACTGTAAAACCGACTGTGAAGCGATTCTGTAAATCAGTGGTAGTAAATTAGTCTTTAAATCTCAAAAATAAATTTGTTTCTGAGGTTTCTAAAGATAAAGCCCGCTTTTCGAAATTGTTACGAACTGTGAAGAGCTTATTGTATGCAGAGTGTTCCAAAATTCGATCGACATATTAAGAGGGGTGATAGAATGCATCAAGAGGATGAAAAATTACCATAGAACATGGGTCGCAAACCACATATTTAATCGAAAATACAAGGTGTTCTGCTCTAATTTGTGGTGACGGCAGTAAATTTCAGAAAACTGAAGTAGATTATAAAAAAAAAAAAAAAAACCTTTTTAATAGACATTCTCACCTTTGTTGTAAATGTGATAATATCGAAAAAAAGTGGTAGAAGTTTCCATTATGCGTGCTAGCAGTGTGCACTTGGTGCTCCACGTTCGGACTGAGATTGCCAGTTCATACGGTATATCATCGATTGCTTGAGCACCCTGTTTTTCCAGAACTTTTCGTGATGGTATAACGTTTCACACAAAATAAGGTGCATATCGCTACATTTTCATTGTAATTTTTTTTTCTCGAAAATTATTACCGTCAACGCAAGTTCAGTTAGGTTGAAACGTCTTGTATTTGTGACTAAATGCATGGTTTGCGATCCCATGTTTTACGATCATTTTTCATCCTCTTGATGCAACTCACCTTTTTCTTTCTTTTTTTTTTTTCAATTGCACCTTAAATACTATTAAAGTGCACACTATATGAATTATGGCATATATTAACACATAAAAAATAAAATAAAAATGAGAAAAATAAGGAATTTTCCTGAATATCTTAAGCGTTGTCCCAAATGTCCCAATCTCGCTCCATATCGATTAAAATCCCCAATATTTTTTTTTATCCCAGTTTGGTTTACATATACAAATAAAACTGTGCATCGAATTTTATATAGCTGAATATAAAGGTAAGAAAACAAATTTTTCTAAATTTTATGAAATTTTCAACATTTTTGAATCCTACTTCTGCACTTAACTACCTTTTTAACTTTTCTAATTGTATTTAGTTTTGATTACTAACGGCGCACTTACACCAAAATGTTCGCCTTATCTAAACGCCGTAATCATGTAAAATTTCTGACATGAATGAGGCAAAATTTTCTGTTTCTTTTTACTGGTGGGAATGCGCCCCGTTGTTAATCAGGCCGTGGTTGGGACATTTTGAAAGTTCTTGATAACGCTTAATATATTTAGGAAAATTTCTTATTTTTCTTTTTAATTTTTTGTGATAAATATATGCCATAATTCATATAGCGTGCCCTTTAATAGTATTTAAAGTGCAATTAAAAAAAGAGTTTGAAAGTCCCTTGTTCCCTTAAGGAATCATTTGTCTTTCTTATGGTGTGCAAGAAACATTTTATACCGGGAAATTAAAAATAAAATTATGCGCAGAATTAGCATTTTAAGAATTTTTTTTTAATGTGGATAGTTTTGGTCTTTAAAATTTTTAATGAGTGAGATGTGAACAAACCACAAATCCTTTGCTATATTAGTGTATAAGCATTTAATATAGATTAAAAAACATTAAAATATTCATTCTACAGTTTCAGCACACCTCCGTGACCTTCCTCAGGAATGAAAATGAAGTCGGCTGGATCAGCAGTTTTAGATTGCTGATCCAGCTTAGTTCATTTGAATTCCTGAGGAAGGCCACGGAGGTGTGCTGAAACTGTAGAATGAATATTTTAATGTTTTTAATGTTTTAATCTATATTAAATGTTTATACACTACTATAGCGAAGGATTTGTGGTTTGTTCACATGTCATTTATTTAAAATTTTAATTATCTATGATGTAATCGACCAAAATTGTTTTATAGTTTTGGGTTTTACTTCAAAAATATATTTGTTTCAAACAAGCTTCTGACCATTATTGTACCTATAAATCCCACTGCATTTCTGGACAAAAGGATTCACTCCTTCAGGGCGCATTTTTTAGTGTATCCCCAGCGGGGAAGAACGAGCTAAACTCTGTTACAATTCTCTGTATTTAACTCGATATAACAAATTCTCGCTGTATTATTACTGTAAAGCCTTTTATTTTATAACAGTAATATTCACAGAAAAAATCAATATTAAAATCAGTTACATGTTTTTAAATTTTACACCACTGGCATATTTCCAACGATAGGACATCCTTCTAAGCTACATTTTTAATTGGACCCTGATTGGTTGGCTACTTCAGCTCCTATTGGGGAATTTCTAGAAAATTCCTTCAGACTCTGAAAGCCAAAATTTTTAGCTAAATATTGCCTATTTTCACGACATTCTTTCATTTGCACCAAGCATGTGTTTTGGGATTGATAATCTTGAAAGTCTATTTTCCTGCCAAATCTCGCCAATATTTCGCGAAATGTTGCCAACTTTGCGACTTCGTTTACTACCAACTGTTCAACAACTTAACTATTTCAATCTTCGTTCCCATTGAAATAAATTGACCCGGTAGTGATCCCAAAATGACCCACTAATCGAATTTTCTCGAACATGTGACCAAGCCCAATGGTCTTCTCGTACTCCAATATGGTAGGATACAAAATTTAGTCCCAATCATTAGAAGCGTTTTTAAGATAATATTTTCATACACATACGTCCACGAAGAAACACTTGCTCGTATTATGATATAGGATAAGAAGTTTCTATTTTATAACGTGCATTTTCCACCAAATTTATACAATTGATTCTGCTGTAAAACCACAAAATCGTAAGTGAAGTGCTTTCTAGTAAGTTCGTTAAATTTGTTTTTCGAACTTTGAAATCATAACAAAGATTTTTCTTCCTTTTAGGAAAAGATTTTCTAATTAACATAAGTTACTTAAGACCCTAAAAAATAAAGGTGGAATTTCACTAAGAGCCTTGAAATAAATTTTCCTTTATTATTTTAATGTTCAAGGTCAGTCAAACGTTTTTAAAAGTACATCTATCTTGCATCTTATTAGAAAATTCTTGTGACCTTGAAAGTGTTTCGTTAAATATCCATGTTATACAATATCCGTTACCGAGGTGAATGTTTTAAAAAATATAATACAATTTCATTATCTTATTTTACGTTAGTGTCACCACAAGTTGTTTTTGTAATAGCTATTAGAGAAGAGACAGGCTTAGCCAGAGCCCGAAACGACCGTGGCTCAATTTTTATATCAGTCTTCAAGCTCGGCTTCAAAGCAAAAATTTTATTTATTCACAAAAGGAAATAGTCAGATGTGGCAATCCCAAAACTTTCTTCTATCTCATACCTGTTAATGCTTCCTGAAAAATGCAGCATATCAGCACTACCTGTTAGATGATTTACACCAAAATCTAATTATCAACAACTTTGACAACTTCTAACTGAATCTGAAGTTTGATGAAAATCCGTGCATTAGTTCTTGAGATAGTGCGCCCACAAAATTTTTTTCACATACAGACAGTGACAGACTCGGACACATTTTCTAAAAACCCTCAAATCGTGTTCAGAACATTCTAAAACGTATAAATCCGTCGAAAACCGGAAGTCTAAATTTTTCACTAATCCAATACTTTCTTCTTGTAAAGATAGAAGAAAGTAAAAAAGGGAAACTTGCTATTTGAAAAACAAGAATGTCTAAGTTTCTTAGTCTTTTACAAATCTTTAATAATCAGTTTGAAAGGGGTTTGAATTACTATTGATGAGGTATAAATGGAAATATTCCGATTCTGAAGCCATTGTGCTGTCAGTGTTAGTAACAGAAAGACGACGTGGGGTATCCCTTATCTATACTCGCTTTCTGTTTGAAGTGTTTTTCTAGAATTACTGGAAAACAGAACTCATGTGGGTCATTTTCTCAAAGAGTGCAATTAGCTAAAAAATTTGTTTTACAAAAATACTTTAACAAATCTTAAAAATTGCATGATGGGTGATTCTACTTATGCTTAATAAAATGCCCTTGTATTTGCAGTCGATTTTTCTAATCTTATTTTTCAAAAATTGCATGATGAATGTTTCTATTTCTGCATAATAAATGCCCTTGTATTAGTAGTCAAGTTTTCTAATCTTTCATAAAATTTTGACTTTTTTAAATTCTGATTCGTCCACGGAGGTGACATAATAGTCAACGGAAGGGACTTTTACATTTTAAAAGTTTTAATGAAGACGTAAGTGAGTAATTATTTGACATAGATGGTAGATTTTTTACTAGTAAAAATGTAAAAACGTCTATTAGAGATCAGTTTAAGAAAATATACATTTTGAAATAACGGCACTGTGTGTTAGTAAATTGAAATTCACAAACAATTGAAATATATGAAAGTCCAAAATTTACAGGAAACTAATCATTTACTTGATTAAAAAAAAATATTTTTGTTATTAATAAGAAGAAAATGCAAATATTATCCCCTTTTAAGCAAAAATAATTGCTTTAATTGCTGATGACGATGATAATATGCGCTGATTGTTCCATATAAAATGGGGTTTCCTTTTTAAGTTTCTTTATGACAATATACAACACAAGTATGTGTAATTGCTACCTATGATTTTAACCCACCAAAGTGGGCAGATTACATTCTATAAATTTAAAAGAGAAATTCAATTTTCTGTAAAACAATGCGCATCAGTATTTCCTTACTTTTCAAATTTCTCTCTGTGCTTGAAACCTCCCATGTTTGATAAATGTATAAAAATAACAATATTTGATAAATGTTTAATAAGCTAGACAATATCGGTTACTTTTTCGTTTTTTGTACCGCTTTCATGGTTTTGGGCACAATTTTATTTCACTTGTAATCAGCATAGGAACATTTTTCATAACTCATTTCTGAAATA
Source organism: Maratus speciosus (assembly GCA_963932465.1). Lineage (NCBI taxonomy): Eukaryota > Metazoa > Arthropoda > Arachnida > Araneae > Salticidae > Maratus > Maratus speciosus. Next base: position 414,372,858 of record OZ010794.1, read on the forward strand.
GCGCAGATTCTTCTTGAAAGTCATGTATTTTAATTTCCTCTAATCCGCATTCTTTACATTTGGTTTAAGTAAAATTCTCTTTTGGGATCACGGCACATTGAACTTGCTATCTTTTCCCCCCAGAAATTACATTACAATTACGCAACTCCCTTCTTAAAAGTTATGTTTTTATGTACTACTTTGAATAAAAATGTCTTTTCGTGATTGGCATGATTTTTTGCCTTTTTAAATTTAATATGTATTTGTCTACTAAAAGTTCCAGAAAAATAGCCATTTTTCAAATACTTTGGATTTACTATTTCTAGTTTAACTGTTTTATTCACTTTTTCTTTCTTGGGGTTTCGTATTTAGTTTCTCCAATTTTCTTTAATTTGCTTCATCATTTACTTCATCTTCTTGAATCTCATGAATTCATCTTTTGTAATCAGTATTGTCTTTTTGTTTTACTTTCCTAATTCTTCTGTCTTCTTTTTTTTTTTTAAGTTTGTCGTTTTCTTTGTACATCTTTTTTCCTGTCATAATTTCACAATTATTTTCTTGGAAACTTCCATCATTATTCAATTCAGAAGATGAACTTGGAGTAATATTTTTCATATGCTCTTTAATTTCTACCAAACATTTCTTTTGTTTGCGATGTTTTCTTTTCCAAACTTTTCTTACCATTATTGTCATACGTCTCATACGTTCCCAGTCCTCCATCTTGTCAAACCTTTTGGTGCAGGAAAACACTGGTAAACCTACGAGTCAGCCGCTAAAATCGGGTTTTCCGGTGTTTTCCACCAAGATATAACTTGGCAGACCGATTGCGTTTTAATATGCGAATCAAGATTTAACTAATCCTAGAATTTCATCCGTGAACTCGATGAGGTGATTATCTGTGCTGCCGGGTCCCGGTCTAAAAGGATTAATTGTTCAGGAGAGCCAAAACAAAGAATTCTCCACTCTGTAATTGCTTACTTTGTGAGTAAAGCAAAGCAATATAAGTAAGCGTCCTATCTTAAATGGGAGAGGTAACCACAAGATTAAAGGCGAGGTCACATCAACCGAGGTCGCACGCCACGTAGCGGACGGGGTTAATTACAGAAAGATGCCTGTTTTCTTCTTTATGGATATCTATTAATTGCACATCTATGAAAAACTGCGCAAGCGCAAGCATCGTGTTTTCATTTGTTTGTAGCATTTATATTCTGACAGTAATAGAACATTCTATTAATTTTTATTCGTGTTTTTTGACTTATTTATTACAGTTAATTATTTAAAAAAGTTCTAAAAAACAGTTCTTTTTAGAACTAATATTTGTTAAAATGGTAAAATGTTGGCCACCGAATAACTGTAGTTTTCGAAATTGTAAGAAAATTATTTTTCTTACAGAATTCATATCTGTCCTTTTCCAAAGAGTAAAACAAGTTAGTTACGTATTTTAACTTTAATTTATATTAAAGAAGATAAAATATTATTTAATATATATTATCAAATGCTGTTGATTTAAATACGCTCGATTTTAATTATTTTCTTTTAATGAAATGAAAAATGACGCATAAAAATTAGTAAGTAGTTAATGTGTAAAGATTGAATTTTGTAGTCTTATTTTTTACTCAATTCTTGATGTGCTAAAGTTATAAAAAATGATATACACGGTTATATTCCCGATGAGAATACAACATTTATAAATGTTTAGAATATGTAGGGGAGAGGGGGGGGGTCCCATGTGAACATGAGGCACATGTGAACAGTACATATTTCACTCAGTTAATTTGAAATAAAAAAAAACTCAAATTACCAATTGATGGTAGTACTGGTACCATCTTTTGACTGAATTTTCAGAACAATAGGCCATTTTGATTTCTGTTACTTGTAATTTGTTTGTTTTAGAAGGTGTGAAGTAAAAAAGTCTTCTAAGTTATTGAAGTAAAAATTCATTCAAAATATTTTTTAAAGTAGAATATCAGCATCGCATTCTATAGTAGCATTAATTAGGTAAGTCTACAAAAAGTTTTGTTTATTTCAATTAAAAATATCTTTTTTTTTATAAGTTAGGCTGAAGTTGGTAGATGGGGCACTTCTGAACAGAACATATGGGGGGGCATATGTGAACAGTTCACAAGTGTATTTTTTAAGTCTGTGAATGCATTTTCTTTTAGTTTAACATTTAATTACCCTTGTCAAACATTGAGCTATATATTCAATGTTTTTAGGATTGCATCACAGTTTTAATTCACTGGAAGTTAGATAACAATTAAGTGACTCAAAAGGAGTAGGCATATTAGTGTACAATTTTACGAATAATTTCTTGTATCTATGTTGAAACATTGATTTATTCACACAACTAGAAAGAGGGTATCTAATTAGTTTTTATCAGTTTTTATTCACAAAAAATTCTTTTTGTCTTATTTATGCATGTGTTCACATGTGCCCAGCTATGTTCACAACGACCCCTCCACAGGGGCACATGTGAACAAATTTAGACAATTTTTAAAATGATGATATAAGTTAGAAATTCTTGATAAATGTATCTAAAAGTTTCACCAAAAGAACAAATTATAAATATTCATATAAATCAATTTTTGGTTCAATATTTTGAGAAATAGTCAAAAATGTAAAAATTGTTCACATGTGCCCCCCTCTCCCCTATAGAACTTAATTATAAATAAAATATTCAATTTTAAGTCCTTTTGTTCGCTTATCAAGCGCGAACAATAAATTTCCAATATTCTCTTAATCGCATTGCACTCATCTTGTTTAACTTACAAATATTTCATCAATTTAATTTAAAATTCATTTCATTTTGTACTCGAAATCACTTTAATTTAAAATGCATGCATTAAATGTTGTACTATTAAAGAAGCAAGTGTTGTTCATTTATTTGTTTAAATATTTTACGAGTCTAGGCAATAACTTCAATAAGTTTTCTAAAATCGCCAGATTAGATTTTATTTTAAACAAAGCCATTTGAGAATCCCTGTTAAAAATTCAATTACGAATTTCAGAATGTTACTTACTCACAGAAGATGATTCTTGTTTGCCAGATTTATTGCAAAATATTTTTGTTACAGCTTGTTTTGATAAAAATGTGTATTTAAAAAAAAGTCGTAATGTCATTTTAGTTTAAGGGCAAAAGGCAATAATGCTTTCGTAGCATTAGTGCTTTTCTCCCAAAATTAAAATATTGCGACTATTTTTTTTTTTAAATGTACATAGCTTTATCAAAACAAACTGTAATAAAAATATTTTGCAATAAATCAGGTAAACATGATTCATCTTCCATAAGTGAGTAAAGATTCAGAAAATATGCGCAAGAGATGCGCAGATAGTAGATATTCTGTCATATATGACGTCATACTGAAAACCCGCGTATTTGCATTATTCATCTCATCCACCAGATGGCGCAGCTGTGTCAATATACTCCAGATGCCAGTATTGACATTGTACGCTTACTTGTATCGCTTTGGAGTAAAGTTTTAATTTTTAGGTATAATTCACATCGTTTTTTACTGCAAAAATTTGTGATTTTTAAAAAGTACTCAAGTGGCTCCTTCAGCCCTTAATGCAAACACTTGTGGATATTTCCTGTGCCTTAAGCCCTACTCCACTCTCACATTAATAGAGATACACGTATACGCCCTCATCATATATTATAAGATGTTGCTTCCTGACACTACATATGCACTTAACGCAATTTTGAAAAATATGTGTCATTGATAAACAGGCGATATAAATGTTTCATCCAGTATTGCTAACTTAGCCTCTTTTTTGTTTAAAAAAACTACCATCCTACCAGAAATTCTGTTTAGTGATTCGAGTTTAAATAAAACTCGGAATGTCTGTCACTAAAAGAAATTACTATACAGGGTGTCCACTCTCAACAGTGTCCAACGGCCAATTACTAAACCGTTAGTCATAGGCATATAGTTCCAATTACAAAAATGTTTTAAATGAGGTAAAGAAATATTTTAAAAGCGATTTGGTTCAATAAAAAATTTTCTTAAAAAATTACAAATTTAATTTTTTATACGGTCCCCCCCCCCCCCGGTCCTAAAAGTTATATTTAGTAAAATTTTCCTATTACACTGACAAGTAATACAAAAAAAAGACCCGTTCATATAACTCTAAAATTGACCGAGTTATGAAACTTTAAAAATGCATGACTTTGACTTGTACCGTGGTCAAATACCATTTCAAGTGGTCCAGCACTGGTTGCTCGACCATTTTTAAAAAATCTGAAATTTTTTGTACAACAACCCTAACATGATGGGAGTTCAAAATGACTATTTTAATTTTATTAATTTTTGTTTGTGCATGGCGGCCATCTTTGTTTCATCGTGTGCAGCAATTTTCACACAAGAAGGGTTTAAGGAATTGTAAATAATTCATCGTTTATTTATCCTATTCAAGTGCGGATTAAAGCAATTTGTACAGAATACATTGGACTAAAAATTTGGTAAAGGAGTAGTTTCCGAAACTAACTGCTTATTGGTAAAATTTAAGCATAAAGTTTGTTTTTTCCAAAATTTGTCCGTTTACAAGAGGAAATTTTTCTAGCAAGGAAGACTGTCAACATGACATAATTTTTTTTACAAATAGGCCGAAAGTACTTGTACTCACACGCCGAGTTCCAGATCTGGGACTTGCTTTCTCTTCGCTAAATAAAATCCCAAATTTTTCAAAAATGACAAAAATCGCACTTTTCAGGCTTTGATATCTCTGGTGGGGCACGAAATAAAAATCTGAAAATTATTTTTGTAAGAGTATTGTATGGTAGTGTTATGCACAAGAAGTTTCAGAATGGAGATTTGACAGCTGAGATATGGCAAGGGCAACATGTCAAAAGAATACTGCCAAACTATTGTTTTGCTCTAGTCACAGCTAAGTATTTATCTCAGAGTATAATTTAAATTTATTTTTTAGATTATCTTTAAATAACAGTAACAGAAAATAAAGCCTTTTGCAATTTAAGAAATAATTATGCCTAAGGCCTACATTTTGTATGGTTTCAGTAATTTTTGTTGTAATTTTAGTAACTAAAAGAAACCTCAGCACTTTTACATAAATACATATATACAAGTTATATATTACATAAATACATATATACAAGACCTGAGACAAAAACAGAATAGGGAAAGAGAAAAGCTGTTAATGTTGGCATACTTGTTGAGACATGATCAAACGTGTCAAAACACATTTCTGCTTGTTGGTTTAAAAACCACAATTTTAATGCTGCTTGCCAGTCCCTGAAACTTGTTCCTACCATAAGTATGTTCCTGCAAATTAAACATTATGCGCTGTTACCATGCTTCAGCCTGAAGTAATTTTCAGAAAGTAAAGATACCCAAAGCCTTTTCAAAATTTATACTGCAGAAAAATCGCATTTTTGCATAAGAAGTAAGCTAGGAATTATTAATGAATTGACTTGCACATAGTGATTTTAAAGTATATTTCTGAGCCAGCAGGGCCAAGATCTTCAATCAAGTTATCAAGAGATGACAAGACTTGGTTCCTACAAATAAAATTTTGCGAAAGATCAAAATTGTGGTTTTTGAACCAACAAGCAAGAATGTGTTTTGACACGTTTGATCATGTCTCAACAAGTATAACAACATTAACAGCTTTTCTTTTTCCCTATGTTGTTTTTGTCTCAGGTCTTGTATAAAAATATTTTTTTTCTTTATGTAAAAGTGCTGAGGTTTCTTTTAGTTACTAAAATTCTTTCAACAAAAATTACTGAAACCATACAAAATGTATGGCCTTAGTCATAATTATTTTTTAAATTAATTTCTAAGCTTTGCAAAGGGCTTTATATTTTTGATTATCTTAATAATAGTAACAGAAAATTAATTTAAATGGCACTCTGAGATAAATACCTAGCTGTGACTACAATAAAACAATAGTTTGGCAGTATTGTTTTGACATGTTGTCTTTGTCATATCTCAGCTTGTAGCTAAATCTCCATCCTGAATTTTCTTGTGCATAACACTACCATGCAATACACTTATAAAAAAAAAATTTCAGATTTTTATCCCCTGCCCCACCAGAGATATCAAAGCCTGAAAAGTGCGATTTTTGTCATTTTTGAAAAAATTGGGATTTTTTTAAGCGAAGAGAAAGCAAGTCCCAGATCTGGAACTCGGCGTGTGAGTACAAGTACTTTCGGCCTATTTGTAAAAAAAAAATTATGTCATGTTGACAGTATTCCTTGCTAGAAAAAGTTCCTCTTGTAAATGGACAAATTTTGAAAAAAAAAAAACTGAAATTTTATGCTTAAATTTTACCAATAAGCAGTTAGTTTCGGAAACTACTCCATTACCAAATTTTTTAGCCCAATGTATTCTGTACAAATTGCTTTAATCCACAGTTGAATTGGATAAATAAACGATGAATTATTTACAATTCCGTAAACCCTTCTTGTGAGAAAATTGCTGCAGACGATGAAACAAAGATGGCCGCCATGCACAAACAAAAATTAATAAAATTAAAATAATAGTCATTTTGAACTTCCGTCATGTTAGGGCTGTTGTACAAAAAATTTCAGATTTTTTAAAAATGGTCGAGCAACGAATTGATGATTTTCTGGACCACTTGAAATGGATTGACCCACCATTTTTCTGCATATGATCACTGATGAGTTCCGCCATGCTTTGAGGGGTCATATACTAAGTGCTTAAAGTATTCGAAGAACTTATTTCATGTGTATCTGCAATTTAAAAAAAAAAAAAAATTGTACAAGCATTGAGTTAACTTTTATTAAGGCTGCTCTCAAAACCAAAAGGGCAACGTTCTAACATAAGTTTTAATTTATTTTTGTTCGAAAATGCATGAAACTAGCTGATATTGTTGTTCAGAAACTATGTAATCGAATTGTTTTTGCAAATGCAATAGATCTTTCAGAAAATAGGGTGAAAGTGGGCGTTTTGAACCGAATTTCCGGGCGAAGGAAGAAAGAACACTCGAGTGAACGAACAACGTTTGTCACGTGATCAAAATCGCTTATAATTCAATAGGTAATTAATCAAAAAATGGAAAACAGTTCAATTCCAAATATCTTCCATGGCCAGGCTTTCCAATTTTTTTTTATCTTTCTGTTAAAAAATAACTTTGTAAATGTGTCAAAACGCTTTGAGCTTGTTGAGCAGAGCCGTTAAGAACAGCCTTAAGTTTCATTGTATTTTAACATATGTTTTACTTTGTAAGGATTTGAGACTGTTTCTTTTCATGATTTCTTTTAACAAAAAGTATGTTATTTTCATAACTTTTTATTTAACTTCAACGATCTTATGTATGTTTTTCCAGTTCAAAATTTGTTCTCAAACTTTAATTCACTTTCAAATATCCGATCGAGATTAAATTTTACATACTGACGTTAATCCGGTGACAATCTAATATTATGATTTTCGCTGGTTACTATTTATACTTATTTTACAGTATAACACAAAATTTCGTATAGATTAACGCCAAGAAGTTAAAAACAAGTTTTAGATAAGATAACACAAGATGCGATGGTTGTGTTTTTTAACTTTTATGTATTTTTTAGCACTGAATCAGAAAATATCTTAATTTTTAAACACCATGTCAGGATTTTTCGCAAATCATAAATTGTCAAGGTTAAAAAATAATACGAAAATCGGATACTATAAAATAGAGGAGATGACTGTATTTTTTTAAACTTTTGATGATTGATTTTTATGCACTGTTTAGCACTGAATCTGAAAATGACCCTCATTTTTAACCATGTTAGAATTTTTTTCAAATCGTAAATGTCAAAGAATATAGCGAAAATCTGATACTATAAAAGAGATGTAAAACTTTTTTAATTGATTTTTTTTATTTTATTCAATAATTTATTAATTTTTTTGGCTTATACTGGGATTCTTACAGCTAAACAGTTGAGGGGTCCGATGAGGTGGGGGAGGAGGTTCAGTTTTAACTTTGAAATTTACAATTTGTGAAAAATGACGTGATGGTTAAAACTGAAACTTAGCGGTTAAAAATACGTAAAAATCAATTATCAAAAGTTAAAAACATAACAATGACATCTATTTTATAGTATCAAATTTTTGCTTTTTTTTTTTAACTTTAAAATTTACGAGTTGCAAAATATCTCTACGTGATGGTAAAAAATGAAGATCAGTTTCGGATTCAGCGGTACAGAAAATCGCTAAGATGTTATACATTCCCGCGGCCGCCATCTTGGATTTTTCGGCGATGTTTTGTTGGCGTTTATCAATAAGGCAACCCCGATGAGTGACGTATTCTGGCAACTGCGTTAAGCCTACCATGCGCATAAATCTGCTTGACAACATTTACTTGGCGGAAAAGGGGTTTTCATGTCAAGAAAAAATCAAAGATGGCGGCCGCAGGAATATATAACATCTGTTCCCTTTTTTCTTATATGTTTATTACAAATTGTATATTTTGCATTAATATGTGAGAATGATTAAAGATTTCAAATTTATATTGCAATATTAATTTTACGCTCAACCCTTTTTTTAATATACCTGACGAAATTATATTTCTACTAAATTTTTGAATGACTCCTAATTTGCAGCAAAAAATATGTTCCAACTTTAAACAGTTATTACTTGGTCAATTTTAATAGTAGAATAACGGGAGATTTTTTTTCTTACTTGTCAGTGTAACAGGAAAATTTTACTAAATATAACTTATAGGACCGGGGGACCGTATAAAAATTGAAATTTCGTAATTTTTTAAGAAATGTTTTTATTGACCCAAATTGCTTTTAATATACTTCTTTAAATCATTTAAAACATTTTTGTAATTGGAACAATGTCTATGACTAACGGTTTAAGAATTAGCCATTGGACACCGTTGAGAGTGGACACCCTGTATACACTGTTAAAAATTTTGCAGCATTCTGGCAGGTCATGCGACCGTTTTTTGAAAAAACGGTTTCATAACCATAATTTAACTATATTCTGACCATAAAATGGCCAATAATAGGGTCAGAATAGTGTTAAATTCATGGTTGTGTAACCGTTTTCGGAAAAAACGGTCAAATGACCTGCCAGAATGCTGCAAATTTTTAAGTGTAGACATTCTGATGAGATTTAAAGGACGAAGTTCTACGTTGCTTTCATATCTCTTTATTTTCACCCTTTGGAAATTTATTTTTTTATACCTTTTTTTCCCAATTATCTTGTTCTTAAATACAATAAATCCATAGAAATTTTACTTTTCAACTATTTCAGTACACACAATCGTGGATTATAATAACGTTAGAAAATCGTGAATGGAGAAACGTGATAAACATAGCGTGAGTTTCTCACTTGAATAAATTCACCTACATTTGTAACTTCCTCTTGTTAAAAAAAAATAATTTCGAACATAACTAGCAGAATCACAAATTTGTTTTTCCTTCTCTATAGACTGTTGTAGAATAATCTCAACATTGTTACTTATAACGTTTGCTTAAGATTGGTGCATTGTGCCTGATTTTAAAGAGATTTGAATGTACATACATATATATAATTAAAATGTAGCTCGTTTCTTTTTAGACTTTAAAAAAATATGGAATTTTAAATATATAGATTTGGATTGAAGAAACTGGACAACTAGTGTTTATCTTAACGAGATATTGCAGTATTGAAAAAATGTTTTCAACTTTGATATTTATCAGCAGTTAAAAAAAAAAAAATTAAGGGGAAAAAAATAGTTTAAACTCGTTGGCCACAGACTGTGACAAAGCGGTTTATTGTGGCAGACATTTACAAATTTTACACATTTTTACGTAAGTTTACACATTTTAAAATCCAGAAATGTCAAATAGTAGTTATTTTTTCTCGTTGGACACCAAATTGAAATCCCTAAATATGTCTGATTGGCAACGGAATTATTTTTAGGCAGATTTCGTAAGAAATGCTACCTATACATTCTCTCCTATGTTGGAATTTCTTAACATTTTTGCAGATCTACGCCGATCATGGCCTCTAGAACCCAAAACCACCCCTAGTTCAAATTCATTCACTCTCTATTGATTAGTGCCAGTATAGCATACACAATATTGCACGTACTACTGTATTTTGATACAGCCCCTCATCTTTTTGCTTCCTTTTTGAAATAACGGATTTTGAGCTTATTATTTAAACAATAATTTTCAGACTTTTCAAACTATATTTTTGAGATTTTCACGAAAGTTGTTCTATACATTTAGCTAACACATTATGCAAATTATATTTTGCTTACATTCGCGCATGCGTAGTGAATCATTTAGTAAAACTGCTCATTTTTCATACAATTTATATATTTTTTCCATTCTGATTGCAGGGTATTGTGTACAATGTTATTTGTCATATTTTCTGAACAGAACTTTTTTTTACATTAAGAACTCTACAAATTATAAGCAAAAAACCTGGCAAAATTTGGGACTCTTTTTATAAAAACTTTAATTTCTCGACGAATATATATGCTATTCTCATAAAAATGAACACAATTTATTACAATAAGGCACTTAATCATAATCTACAATTTGAACGCTTTTGCAACATTAGTTTTACAGGGTTGTCCAAAAGATATTCGTTCTTTTTCAATTTGTTGACGGTGCCCTATGGGGTTTCGGGAAAAAATCTTCACGGAAATATGACCTGTACTATTCTGTTTACACACCTGGAGTTTCAAGATAATTCCTCATGTATTTTTCTAGATATTTAAGAAAACGTCAAAAATCGCAAGTGGTCGGTCACCTTTGGCCATATAGTATAGCAATAAATTGTTTTTATTGGAAATATTAATGGCGCACGCATTCGTGTCGTATGGCACCTCGGAAAAAACATTTGCATGCCATGGCAGTATATGTGCTGAACCATATATAATCGATATTTTTGAAGAATGGTTTCAAATTTTTATTGTAATGTTAATTTTACTCCCAACTGTTATTTTTTTTATTTGACAATTATTTATATTAAAAAGAGAGAAGCAACGTTTAAAGAACACAAATGTAAGTAATTTTAAAAAGCATATAGCTATTTCGAAGCCTCTAAGGCCCCATCATCAGTGCTTATAAATTAAAGATAAAAATAAAACTATGGAATAAAAGAGGGGGAAGTAGAGCCAGAAGGCGCACCTCACATCCTGACCGTCAACAGCGAAATGAAAATCACTGAAAGGAGTCGGTCTCATACGCACTCAGGGAGACCAATCAAAAACCGCCCAGATGCTCCGCGGAGAAAAAGGGGGGGGGAGGGAAGAGGAAGAATTAAAGAAAATTAAACCATAACTTTGAAAAATTAGGCGTGCTAGACAAATCGTTTACTAAGCTGTTTGAATTTTTCCATATGTGGTAGGCTTCCCAAAAGTCAAGATCGTTGATGAGCATTTTTGTATAATTGAGGCTTCGGAAAATTTAAAATTATGATTGTTGGACCAGCAGTGATTAGCAATATCGGAACGCTTGACGTCACAATTTTTGACACAAGTTTTATGCTCCCCTAAACGGACCTTAAAGGGTCTTTTCGTTTGACCAATGAACATTTTATTGCATTCGCAAGATATCTTGTAATTTTCCGAAGCCTCTTACAAAAATGTTCATCAATTTACGATCTTGACTTTTGGGAAGCCTACCACTTATGGAAAAATTCAAACAGCTCAGTAAACGATTTGTCCAGCATGCCTAATTTTTCTAAGTTATGGTTCAATTTTCTTTTAACTCGTCCTCTTTCCTCCCCCCCCCCCTTTTTTTTTCTCCGCTTAATTTGAACTCTCCCGGAGCATCTGGGCGGTTTTTGATTGGTCTCCCTGAGTGCGTGTGAGACAGATTCTGTGGTTATTTGTCAACAGTGATTTTCATTTCGCTGTTGACGGTCGGGATGTGAGGTGCGCCTTCTGGCTCTGCCTCCCCCCTCTTTTATTCCATAGTTTTATTTTTATCTTTAATTTATAAGCACTGATGATGGGGCTTTAGAGGCTTCGAAATAGCTATATGCTTTTTAAAATTACTTACATTTGTGTTCTTTAAACGTTGTTTCTCTCTTTTTAATATATTGACACAAAGTACAATCCTCTCCCCCTTTTATGAATTATTTATATTTCTAGTAAATTTGTGAATGACTATTTCGCAATAGAAAAGATGCTTTAACGTTGCACAGCTATTACTCGGTCATTTTTATTCGTTGAAGAATGTTTTCATTGATCTAAATCTCTTTTTAAAATACTTCTTTACCTTATTTAAAACATTTTTTTGTGATTGGAACTATGTCTATGACTAACGGCTTAAGAGTTAGCCGTAAAACACTGTTGAGAGTGAACACCTTATAAAGTTAGTGTATAAAGTTTGACATCACATTCACATAAAAAGTGGTATACAATTCACGTTGCCATTTAATATCAATATCGATTTAGCTGAGATAAGCAATGTACTTTTTAAGTAAAACTTAGAAATTTATTTCGAAACAGCAAAGTTGAATATTTAATTTCGTAGATATAATGTAAAATGTAAAACTCCCTTTTTGCAAGATTTGATCGTTTTAAAAGTGAAAATACCTATGCAAGTGAAACTAGAAAATCACGTTTTATAATGCGTGCATGCATGTTGCGAAAATATTAACGTAGAAAAGTTAAATCATTGTTTAATTTTTATTATTGTTACATCTGTCTTTCGGTATAGTAAAAGCAAATTCGTAAACACGTGAATGGGGTGTGACTGGTTAAATGTATTTTATTCGTAGAATATTCCATTATCGGTTTACTTATTTGTTTATGTTTAATGTATTTAATAGGAGACATGGGTTATTTTTTTCTCTCGCGCGCGCATTTCAGCATGTCAATCTTCGGTCGACAAGGAGATATATGTGAAGGTTACCTTCACATATTCATTTTTAATGGTATTTCCCTTTTCATCCCCAACTCCTTTAAAGATGTCTTTTTTTCTAAATTCTTAACTTTGTCAATTTTTATCTAGCTTCAATTTATATAGGAACGGTATTTTTCTTTTAAAAAATTAAGTTTTCGATTTTAGCTCTCTCTCTCTCTCTCTGTAATTCTCTAACCGCAGCGCACCTTATTAAAATAACAGAAAATAGATATATTCTATCCGCCTTGTAACACTTTCCAGATTTCATTCGCGTGCCTGATTTAGTTTCTATGCAGAATTTACCTAGACATTTTACATCTATCCTTTTTACTTTAATACCTGCTGCGTATATTTTCTGCAACGTATAACATTATTTCATTATTAGTACTTTGTCTCTAACTTCTTATTTTTTTTTTTATTAACGTTCATTTTCTACACAGCACTCCCATGGCATTTTTGGCAACACCCTGTAAAGTTGTGGTCTTGCTGTTTTGTAGTAACTTTCTTCTCCAGTTATCGTTTGGCGTTAAAATTTCATATTTGTCCCTTGCCACCCTAATTGACTTTTCATTAACGGAAAATAACATGTTTCTTCTCAACCTAATTTCGCCATATTATGCACCATTGGCTATTTTCATGTACAGTAGAGCGCCGATTATCCGAACAAGTCGGGACCGACCCTAGTTCGGATGAATGGACAGACAATTTAAGAGATGTTCCTGACTATATTAAAACCTTCACACTTTATCCAGGCTTAGGACTGGCAGCACCAGTTAGTGCTAGCGATTTTTAAACAGTTTTTACTTTTTATCATTTAAAATTTTCTGAATTTTTATCATTTTCTGAACTCCAGAGATTATAATTTAAGCAAAAAAGCTTTAGATTGTTCCTTGCTTCAAAGAAGACGTTCTTTCCAATGCTGCCATACCTCGAATTCTTCTTAAATACGTTAGTCGAATAGAATCAGAGGTCTTCTGCCATTCTAGTCATTTATCATAGCTGTTTTCAAACATTCAAAGACAAATCCTGTATGTGATGGACCTGGGTCATTTTCAGAGTATTAGTTTTCATTTCTTCAATTTCTTTTTCATCTTAAATCTCATCCACAATCTCATCATTAAAATTTTTTTTTGATAGAAATAGGCTGTTCGGATAAATGGAGTTCCGATAATCAGAGCCCTACTGTATATGCATCTCCGCCAGAGCCCAAGTCTCTTAGAATGCAATAATAACATTCTGCTCTTGATCATTGTTCTGAGAACACAAAATGTAGAGATTTTGCTCTAACCTCCAACGCCGGCCGCTTGCGGTCGGAATTTCTCGCTCTGAGTTTTCTGAAGAACGTGCCTGGTGCACAATAAATAGTTGCATCTTTCCGATCCAATGTTGTCATCTTACCACGGCCTCATGTGTTTTTCTTAAAAAAAAAAAATTCTAGATAAATGATTCCGAAGTCTCTAAGTTACGTCAAAATCGCCTACTGTAGTAAAAACACCTTCATAATAATCTTTTAAAGCAATTATCATAAATCAATTTCTCGACTAATAAGCGATCTTCTGCTTATATCTTCGGCATTTTATTTTGACGGAGAAATCTAATGGCATCTTAGGTTTACATGCAACATTCTCAGTATCTCGCTCCAGGAACGTAAAATTAGGAAATTTTCAAGAAAATGTTTTTTTGTCAAAAGTTTATTGGAAAGAACCATGATCTTGCCCCGAGTCCTTAACAACACATTTTAGAGGGCATCCTGTAAAAAATATTTTTATGGAAATATTTTAGTTGTTATAAAAGAGAACTAATTTGATTTTCTGTAGCATATTATTTATATGTCAGCTATTTGAAAAATCAATTTTTATAAAAGTGTATCAACATACATTATATCGGTCACTTTCTTCAGTTATCGATGAAGCATGAAGAGATATTTCATAATTAAGAAATAACTCCCTTTTTATTTATTTGGAGGGCATTTTGAAAACGGCTGAACCCGTGTTGGGGGGTTTTGACAGAATTAAACAAGTTTACAAGAATAGTGGCAATAATATAACAAATCACTGTTGGCGCTCATTTACATCTGTATCTTAAAGCTATTGACTCACGATGTTGCCTTGAACTAAAGGTGGTAACAGTTGAGGCAATACGTTGAACTTTTGGTGTGAATTATGAGTTCTTTTTACGTAAAATTTATGGCATAGCATATTGAATGGTGATTAAATCTGTTGCAGTAAACCTTTTTTAAAGGCACTGTTTAAATGGAGGATTCAACGGATAGGTCAATGGAATTCAAAGAGTACATGTATACGTACAGTCGTGGAAAAAAAAGTAAACAGCCCTACTAACTCCTCAACAAATTATCGCAAAAGAAAGTTACTGGTACCGAACGATTGGAAATAAAGTCTACTTTTAAATGATGTATGTAAAATTTGCTTAGGGGGCCATCTACATATTAAAACGAACCATAACTTCATTTTTTTCAATGGCAATACCCAATTCTGACAGTATAAATGAACTCTACACCCTTCAATCAGCCTAAAAACAAACTTGTATGCAATTCGTACCGTAAGTTTCCGTGAAATAAATTAATTTTAAAACAAGCGTATTTTAAGGGCTGTATCCAAATTGAAGTTCGTACTCGATTGTTAACCGAGAGAGCCACCTTCTTGATCAAGGCACCTTATGAAGCCTGTTAGATAACAGGACAGCAGAATAAATTTCAAAATATATACTCACTTCTATCATAGACGGCCACTTAAGCCATCATTTTACCGTTTTTTAAGCATAATTTGAAAACTATTTGGAAGAAAAATGTGAAATTTCGGATTTTCATAAAGCAGGACTTAATAAATCTAAATCCATCAAAAAAATTGTAGGTTGCAATTCATAATTTTTTCGAATGTTAATTTCATAATTCATATCATAAAATTATAAAAATTGCAAATTCCGCATATTTATATTTGGGCACATTAGCATTATTGCTACACAAAAAATTAGCACATTAGGAGCATAATTTCAGGAGATATATAAATAAAAAAAATGAAAATGTAATTTAACATTAGAAGCACTAAATTTTAAATGTTCATAATTCAAAAACTTATCATTCAAATGACTTGAAATTTGGTGTCTAGGCATAGTTTGAACCGAAGATTTGAAATATTTCGTTAAAATTGGGTATTGCCGTTGAAAAAAAGAGGTTTGGGTTCATTTTAATATGTAGATGGCCCCCTAAGTAAATTTTATATGCATCATTTAAAAGTAGACTTTATTTCCAATCGTTCGGTACCAGTAACTTCCGTCTACGATAATTTGTTGAAGAGTTAGTAGGGGGTGTTTACTTTTTTTTTCCACGACTGTACATACATGCCAACCTCTCGCTTTAAAACAGTGGTTCCCAAACTTTTTGACTCACGGAGCCCTTTTCAGAATAAATTTCTATGACTGAGCCCCTGAAGCCTGCGGTATACAAGGTAATATTTTCTAGGTGCAGTGCTACCGAGAACAGGAAGAGTAAATTAAAAGTAATCTAAACAATTGTCCATTGTCCAAGAAATAAAATTATATTTTAAATTTTACCGTAATACTGAATTTCTTTTTACTTACCACCAATACAGATGGAGTTGTCAAAAGCTTACATAAATAAAAATCCTCAAACTCAAAAAATCGTAACATTTGCCTTATTAGTAACTTTTACATTATTAGAGCGATGACCAATAACGTATAAATCTTTAATGTGATTGGATCGTTTTGCACAAATGTCTGAATTCATTTCCAGTTGATAGTATTTGCAGGCGAATGTTTGCTCCTGCATTTAAGACTTCTGTATTTGACTTCTGTAGCTGCGTTAGTCAGAAAGCTTGCTTCACACACACACATCTTTTAAGACAGGCAGCAAAAGTAATTTTGCTTTCTTAGACTAAGTTTTTAATTCATCTGATAAATAAAATAAAAAAATCGAGACCTTTTTTTAAAAGTAAGGTATTTAATACTAAATAAAAAGACCAGGAATTTTACTCAATTTTTATAAAAATATTTCAGATCAGAATTTTTATTTAAAACTATTTAACTCTTTTATTTAACTTACTTGTGTTTGATTTCTATTTTATTTTATGAAACATTTTTCGTTCGAATCGAAATTGTTAGTATATTCAATGTTAACTTGCTATGAGATGTCAAATCATTGAGTGCTCGTGTTTCCATAAGTTTAAAGTGGGTACTTTTGAAAACGCTGACTATATTCAGTACACATTAAAAATTGTCCAAAGTATTTTCTATTCAGCTGTTTGAAAAAACTATTACACGGATTTTTCAAAGCTGTAGGATGCCCTGAATATTTATTGCTTTTAATCTGGTGTCGTTTGCATTCCTTTTTAACAAGAGATACGTAATAGATATCGCCGTTTTTTTTGTTTTTTTTTTTCAGAATCCGACTGATACACGTTTCATATTAAAAGAAGACATAGGAAATTGTGGCAAATTTTCATTGCAGAGATAGATACATTTATTTCATTTTGCTGCATACATATCGGTCAGATATGCAGTTAGCACTCATGATCTTCATTAATTCAAAGTTTTCGCAGTTTACAGTTATTTTTCTTCTAATGTCACCTCTGCAGTTGCACCAATCGTGTAAAAGTTCTTTCTTGGCGTGATCGTCTTACTTCGGTATGAAGTAGAAGGGGCGGATGCTGGCTTACAATAACTCCACACATAAGTTTAAAAAGTTTGCTTTTAAGAGTTCGTGATTTCATACAGTATATTATTTTAATGGCAACATTCAGCCTTTTCATAAGTTCAGAAGACATTTTTTCGGGGATTGTGTGTATCTATAAAGAGAGCAATAGATGATGCTACAGTGCTTTGCTATCTTTTCAGTTTTTGCAAGGGCTCCAGCATTGTGACCCATCATTGCCTTCGCATCACCCTGCATTCATGTTCCTATGTGTTTTTCTGTGAGTTCGCCCAAAGATATTTCATCGCTTTGTGAATTGGTGTGCTGGTTTGTAGAGATCTACAAACAAAATTATTCTGATATATTTGTGAAACCTCTTTCAGACTAACGTTTGCAAGGCACTTTATTTTAACAAAATTAATGTTTTCAAACACCTTAGTAATAAAAACGTCAAGTGTATTCTCAGGTACTCATTTCAAAAAAGCGATTTAATACTCTTAACTTCCCTAGTTTGAGAAGGATATTAGTATATGCAACGGAAAACTACTAACAAAACTACTAATCTTATGACGTCAGTAGATTCATGCATTTGTAGTCCAAATTTAGTACATCTGAAGAGATTGTGAAATGTTCATTTACGTCACCAGTCATATAGTTAATTAAAAAATGAAAATGTTATTTGACAAGGGAATATTGGACACTAAATTAACAACTTTTTCATGGGGCGAATTCTTGACAATGCCAATTTTACGAGGTTTATTGTCCCTGCAATTGTATGATCTTCACGAACACAGGCGATTCTTTAAAATATCAGGTAGGCACCGACTTGACTGGGAAGACGGTGTCAAACCAGGCAACTTCCATCGCTAATTTTAGAACAGTATTGTTGTACTAATTAATCATAGTAATTAAAAAGGACAAAAGGAAAAATTTAAATTAGTGGTAGAAGCATATCTGATTACCTATTTTGCCCCAGTGAAGTTTGTGCCAATGTCCAGGAAATTTCATATTTGTTTTAACAAATGTTGTGATAGTTTCTTTTGAAGCATGCATACATTATTTTGCCCTTCATATTGAAAAATATCAGGTAGTTTTTCTTTCAAATCATAATTGTTTCATTCGAAATAATGACGCAGTTAAACAAGAAGCGTGGAATTATTTGATAACACTGATAACCTGAAGTCACATTGAGAGGAGTTGAGAAGTTCAAATATCCAATTTTTCCTTCATAATACGTTTGCTCGCTTTCTTGCATTAAATCTACGTTTGTTTCTCCATTTATCGCATTTTCGATCGGAAAACATAAACATAGAATGATAGTAGAAATTAATATTTGCACAGGAAATTTTTAAAAAGAAAATAATAATTAGTTTAATAAAAGATGGTTAAAAGTAGTTCGAATGTATAAATATTTTTGTAACAAAAGAATCTATTCACATTTTTGGAAAAAAAACCTTGCTTATAATATGTTGGTTTCGTTAAAATTTTCTTTATTTTCCTAAAGCGCGGCGGAGTCCCTAGGAAGTTCACGTGGAGCCCGCGGAGCACAGTTTGGGAATTCTGCTTTAAAACATTATATGCAGGGTGATTTTTAATTAATCTACAACTTTTAACTGAAATAACACTTGTATAGTTGCAGATAGCCCTACATTTTTTTTTTTTAAAGAACGTGGAAAAGGAATTTAATGGATAAGGTTTTCAAAGTTCACCTTCAGAGGTGGTACAATAATGTTTCTTAGTCATAAAATTTCCCAGTAAGAAAATGGAACGTTTCTTTTTTTATGCTTGAAAAATGGAACTTTTGAGGCTAATAAGGTCTGTCGGCTTCTTGTAAACCAAATCTTTCACATGACCCCTGTAATGGAGGAAACCCACATACATACAAATCCTGGAGATAGCCGCAAAAGCATCAGGTAGATACATTACGCCCGCAAGAACCCAATCCATTAGCTCGGATCTCGTGGCGAATCAAAGCTGAAAACATAGAAAGTCAAGAATTATAATTAAATCACAAGGACAAAGTTCTTTACGCACAACTGGATGTTTGATTTATTGCTGTTGCTTACATGTTGCCAAACAGCCTTAAAGCTGGTTAGAAATTTTAAAAGCAGGGAGGTGTCGCTGTTACATTATAACATTTTTGTAGTAATCTTCTGCTTCGAAACAGCCGTGTATTACAGTTTTGTTCATTTGGCCTAATATCAGCTAAAACACGCCAAACTTTCACTAAAACATAAAAACAAGACACAATTTGGCGAAAATGAAAAATCCCAGTGAAAATAAATCTGATGACATATAATTTATTACCTCATCAAATAATCGAACAACATTTTCAATAAATCATTAAATGATTTAGATTAAGAGTAATAAAAACAGATTCTGTAACCGACACCTTAAATTATTCTTTTTGATTTATGAAGTGGTTTTCATAAAAGGAAATTACAAGTTATCTATGATTACTGCCTAACGGATGTGAAATAGTTTATTTATGATCTTCAACATTAATATTATCGCGTAAAGTAATCTACAGAATAATATATCACGGGGAAATCAAATGCATTATTTTTTACCAACCGTGTAACTGTTTGCTAAATAATTTACAATCATTTCTTTGCCTTCTCTAAAGAATCAAAAATAAAATACAAAAAAGAAAGAATGTTTAATGTTAGAAAATGGATTCGTTTTCATAAGAAAATGAATGACTGCTAAAAAGCTATGTAGCTTAATAATTAATGTTTCGTACGGAATATAAGACAATTATATGTGATTGACATAACAACCCGAAAAGATAGAAATCATATGGATTAATACCTGGTGAAAAAGGTGGCCAATGCAATGCACCAGGATAACGATTTGGGTATTAATAGGCGATAACTCTGGTTCCAAATTTGCTTTAATGGTGTCAAAAACATTGCCTGTTCTGTCTGGACGGCCACCGTCCTTCATGAACCAATATTCATCGTTGCCATACCCAGATTACGAATTTGGGGACAAAACGACTGTCTCAGCATTATTTCATAGGCGCCAGCTGTAACTGTTGATTTAAGGAAAATTGGTTCGCTAGAAGGCTTAGTTCTATTTCTGAATGCTGAAACCACTTCCGTAGAAATAGTGTTGCATTTTCGACACATAAATACCAATTTTTAACAATAAAAACACGATCTTCAGTTGAATTTGACGCTTTGAGAGATATTTTTAAAATTGCGTGGAACTGACAAATTTATTTTGGTCCCTCTGTCACTACACGCATTCGTGCCCCCCTCCAGTGAGACTCTGTGAAGTTATTTCAGTTTAAAGTTGTTGGTTAATAAAAATTAGGTTGATTAAAATCAATTTATTATATACATCCAATCATTGCCAAAAATATGGAAAAATCAGTTCTTATTCCTATAAAATATTATCGTACATTTATATTCTCCTGTAATTCTGAAAAGGGACTTCAAAGAGAAATAGAGGAATAGGCAAGGAATATCTGAGGACTGCGGTCACGCGTACTATCCTGTCATAGGCAATATCGAACATTGCCTCATAAACATATTTTTCAAAAAGGAAACGACCGAAAACGCCCCGTGTGATAGTTTACCTCTCGTAACTTCATCAATGACGACCTTATCGCTATTTGTATCTCCTACAGGGTTGCCACAGGTGACTATTTTTTAATTATATCTCGCACGACTTTCTTAAAACAAAAACCTTTCATATTCACTTTGACAACATGTGCAAGAAAAATATACCACAAAATTTATTTTTTTAAATAGTGATGCGAATAAAATATAAAAAAAATCGTCAGTGGCAGCCTTGCTCCAACGACAGATACCAGCTAGAATTCCACCAATCAGAACACTTTAAAAATAGTTTTTCTCAGTTTTTAGGCTTTACACTACTTTTTAAAACGCTTAACAGCGACTATTCGCCAAATGTTCCAATCGTTGCCTTCTGTTCTGCCTTGAAAATAACGCTACTTATACCGCAAAATAGACTATCCAATTAAGGAAGAGGCAATAATCATAATACGTGTGATAGAAACTTTACTAACACTGATTGCGCCAAGGCTTCAGCTTTAAAATGTTTATATTCCATTATTTCCAATAATAATTCAAATAACTGATTTTAAGAGGATTGCAAAACACTTTAAGAAACTTTGACTACATTTTTGTTTTTCAAACAGCATTTGACAATTTTTTTTTTATATAAGTTTATGAATAAATAGAATTTGCTTTGGGTCTGAATCCGCCCGAATCCAAAGACTGGTATAAAATTTGAGCCCGAGCCAAACGCGATCAAAGGCCATTGGATGACCTCCTCAAAAACGAAGAACATTTGTGCAGAACAAAACATTTTTCAAATATAAATACGTATGTATTAAAAGTTATTTTCAAACACTCCCCACGCTTATGTTTTTTATGCATGCACAATTATTTTTATGCAGAAATGCATGAAAATTATAGATATTGTCATGATGATGAAATATACTAATAAAAAGTACAAATATTCCCCTTAAAAGTAACAGAAAATAATCCTAAATTCTTTCATTTCTAACGAGAAGAGCCGTTACTGATATTCCTAGAAAATTTCAGTAACATATTCTTATTTTCCCTTTCACTGCAATTGCAACTCAGTTCAATTAGTTTCAGTTGTAACTCCTTATGCTTTTCATAAGACAATAAGTTTGCTGAAATCTTATCTATGCAATTGATTGTAAGATGAAGAAATATGGAGAAACATATTTCGTTGCAAGATATAATTTCTGTCAATTCTCTTGTATGCAACATCTACCCTTTTATATGAATCATCATGACTTCACAAAGTTGCAATATTTTCCTGTTTCTGTATGCAATACAAAAATTCCAGAGTGGTATCTTTTTGCAAACCATGACTGTTGAGCACCGAAAATAGTCTTCAAATCCGAACTTTGAAAACATTTATTGTAAGATTCTTTGCTTTTGTAGGAAAAGGAAAATTCTTAGTATATTAATAGAATCTGTAAAGTTTACAAATTTATGAATATGCATGCGAATTTCATGCATTTACGAATGAAAATGAATTTGGGTATATATTAAAAAGTAACCAATTTGGATTTGTGATATAAAACATGCTAATGAAGAGATGACACCCCCCCCCGCCCCCACAAAAAAATGACCTCCTGCCCCTCTCTAAGTGGAGGGCTAGATCCGCTCTGGCCCGACCCTGTTTTAGGCTCGGGGTAGACCACTGGTTCACGAGCTACGGCTAAGCTCATCTCTAAATCAAACCACGATTCACACCTTCCATAACATTGCATATTTCGCATTATTCCACTTATCTGCCAACGGTTTCCCAAGCGGAGTCAACGAAGTTAAGACTGTTCTCAAATCCAAAATGCAACTTCATGCCATAAGTTTTGATTTATTTTTGTTCGGAAATGCATGAAACTAGCAGGTGTTGTTCAGAAACTATAATCGAACTGTTTTTTTTTTTTCCTTCCGTTTTTTTGCAAACTCAATAGATGTTTCAGAAAGTAGTGTGAAAGTAAGCATTTTGAACCGAATTTCAGCGCGAAAGAATAATCACTCAAGAAAGGTTAAAAAACACATTTGTCACGATCAAAATCGTTTATAACTCAATAGGTAATTTATTGATCAAAAAAGGGAAAACAGTTCGATTCCAAATCGCTTCCATAATCAAGCCTTCCAATTTTATATCTTTCCGTTAAAAAATTAATTTGTAAATGTGTCAAAACGTTTTGCGCTTGTTGAGCAGAGCAGTTGAGAACAGCCGTAAAGAGCCCATTAGCTATCTCCATTGCGGAGATATCGGAATCCAAAAATATCTTCGCAAGAAACGTTTAAAAGCAGTTTTATCTGTCAGTATCTTAAAATATAAGAAAAGGAAAGATAAAATTGAGATTTTTTATTAGAAAGAGACTCGTAAAATGCTTTTTATTTCGAATATATAGACTAAAATCATGTACATCATCGGCCTCTAAATGAGGTTTATAATAAGCTTTTCAGAATTAAGAATCCAACTCGTGATCGGATTCTACATGAGAAATATTTAATTTTTTCTATGCACGTGATACGAAATTTCCTCAGGTTACAAAAAGCCACCTTGACCATGCTACTTTCTTTGTAAAGACATCTTGTACGAGAGAGGTTTTTTCTTTTTATTTATTCAAACAAGTCTGGGAATGCTACCTCTGTAAATCACATTCTTACATTAAGCATCTGATGATGCGGTATTTGTCTGCAATTTTCTGCCTGTAAAAGATTTTATGCGCGTTCGCTCCAGAGAACTTTATTTGAATCTGAATTTTCTTTTCTTTTTAAAAAGTCAAACTTTGTTTACATAGTTTATGTTGCAAACTAAGAAAACATTTTAATCCAAATTCAGTGTGTAGTTCGTTATATTTGTGCATCAACAAAGTGCCGCATAAAACAAAGTTATAAAATACTATTAGTTATGTCGAATAAACGAACGTTTCAATTTTAATATAGAGTACATTTGCCAATAATTTATGCAGGGTTGTAGCCAAATATTCGACCGGCAAGTTTTTGTGCACAGGACACTTTTAATTTTTCGTGCCCTCTTACATTGGTTGATTTACTTATCCTACTTTTTTTTTTTACTCATTACACCACTTATTCGAAAAGTGCCAACTCAAAAAATTAAATTTTCCGGAAAATTGAAAAATAGTTCCAGGAATAAAAATAAAATATTTTTTCTGTTTATTGAAATGTGCTTTTAACCATATATTGAGATATATTTTTGTCATTTCATCGTATTAATATCTCATATCACATTTTTTCACAATTATGATTTTTTTAAAAATGGAAATTTAGATGCAATTATGACAAATTTTGTGCCCCTCAGAAATTTCGCGTCCAGGGCACGGGGCCCCGGGTGCTCGTGGCCTGCATACGGTATCGCCGATTACGTGAGCATCCTGTTATTTTTAGAACTTATCGTGATGTTATCACACTTCATACAAAACAAAGTACATACATAGGGTCTATCTAAACTCTTGGGCAAAACTTTAAGGGGTGATAGTACACATCATGACAAACAATATTAAATAAGAAACTGAGGATCCCAAACGTCTTCCGAAGGAGATAGGCGCCATTAAAGTTTAGGGTCCAAAATTTCAAATGATTATAAAAAACGGAAAAATTGGTCGAATCGTTTGCGGTTTTCACTAAAGCTATTCTTTGTCAGTATTTTCTTGAAAATAAATTTTAAAAATAAAGTTCAAAAAATGCCGCTAGAGGGCGCTTTGGACTTTGGAGTAAGGAACAACTATTTTTAGCGTTGTTTTTTGTATCCCATTAAATGCTTTCAAAAGCTTAGACTTAAACTTAATTTTTGAGCTCAAAATCTGAATCGTTAGGAGTGGTTAAGTAGCGAAAATTGAATTGTGTTCAGGAGGGGGTGTTCAAATTTCAACTACTGAACACAGTTCAGTTTGCGCTGCTTAACCACTCCCAACGATTCAGATTTTGAGCTCAAAAATTAAGTTTAAGTCTAAGATTTTTAAAGCATTTAATGAGAAAAAAATTACGGTAAAAAATAGTTGTTTGTCACTCCAAGGTCTAAAGCGCCCTCTATCGGCATTTTTTGAACTTTGTCAGTTCTTGGAAATAAATTTTAAAGCTAAAGAATAGTTTTAGTGAAAACCGCAAACGAATCGACCAGTTTTCCGCTTTTTAAAATCATTTGAAATTTTGGACCCTAAACTTTAATGGTGCCTATCTCCTTCGGAAGACGTTTGGGATCCTTAGTTTCCTACTTAATATTGTTTGTCTTGATGTTTGTCTATCACCCCCTAAAGTTTTTGCTCAAGAGTTTAGATACATTCTGTATAGTTACATTTTCATTCCAATGTTTTTATTTTTCTCAATTATTACCTTCAGAGTTCAGTAAGGATGAAACACCCTTTGGCTAAATAAGTGGTTTGCTACGCCATGTTCTATGATAATTTTTCATCCTCTTGACCTACTATCACCCCTTTGAATTTGTCGGTCGAATTCGGCAACACCCTGTATATCTCACTAACTGATCATTCAATATTGATCAAAATATTACAATTAGGTGTATACTCGTATATGTATGCTGGACTTGCACATGCAATAAAATTATGGTGTTTGTATTGGTCTTGAGTTTGATTGTTTTAATATGTAGATAAGCCCTTACGATAAAATACGCTACCTACAATAATACAAAACTTAACTAACACTGCTTTTGTTTTTTTCTTGCAATAATTAGAACAAAAGTTATAGCTATTAATTTTATTTTTCTCTACTTCAGGAACTCTTTATTCAAATTTATATTTATTATGTTTTGGTAGAATCAAGTTATATTTAAATGCAAATTAATACATAGAAATCGATTTAATATTTTGAATAAAATATGAATGGTGCCATTTAACCCTGATGTTCTCATTGGCTCATGTGACTCGAAATTAAATCTAATTGCTCATAACTTTTTGACTAAAAATTGTTTTTGTCCAAAATTTGACGAGTTTGACTCAAAATGCTAGATGTATAACGAGCTCGTCAAAGTTTGGACAAAAACAATTTTTAGTCAAAGTTATGAGCAATTATATTTCGTGTCACAGACTCAAGAAGAACAGCAAGGTTAAGACACAACATGCATTTCTTGTAATAAAACCATAAGGATTTTTAGGTAGATTCCACTGCAAAAAGTAAACTATCCATTGCGGCCGTCCGGAAGAAAGTAATTAAGGAAATTTCGGTACATTTTCACGTTGCTTTATAATATAGATAGTAGATATATTTTGCATGTCACCGCATCGAACTGAAAAGAAGTCCAATCATAGGCAAAATACACATTGATTATGGAAATGTGGCTAAGTAAAAAAATATACGACGGTTGTCAACCGAATAGGTTAAAAATCTGACGATTTTGACTCGCTAAAATATTTCTTTTTGAAAAGAAACGTTAAAAAGTGTTTATTAATAGTAGCCATTCTGACGTGAAATAAAATCTGACATTAGTTTTCTTTTACACAGTTTTTGTTTTCCATCTACTTTTGAATTGGTATTTTAAATTTGAGATTGTGTGCTCAAACATGGATTTTATTATTTTTTTTTTTCTGAAGGTATTACTATTTTTTTTTTAAGTTTATGTTAATTTAGCATCGTTATATAGGGTGATCAGAAAATGAGTATACATTTGAAAAATTAATAATTCACGGAATAATGTAGGTAGAGAGGTAAAAATTGATAAACATGTTTGGAATGACGTGGGGTTTTATTGTAAACACACAAAAAATGTTGAAAAAATGGCCGACAGATGGTGCTGTACAGCCAAACGTCAGTAACGCTGCCTGAGAATCGTGAATAAAAGAAGCTGTAATGAGACAGAGAATCAGATGAACCAGCAATCGGAGCATGTCGACGTTACCAGAAAAGGCAATGTTAGTGAAACTTTACTATCAAAATGGGGAATCTTCTACTAAAGCTTTACGATCATATCGCCATAGGAAGAATATTAGAACGGGTAAAGGTCCTATGACCATTGCAGCTGTGAAGAGAATGATTTCGAAGTTCGAAGCCACGGGTTGTTTAGACGATTGGCCACGTAGTGGCCGACCGAGCACAAGTGCTAATGTTGCTTAGACTGCTCAGGAGGAAATGGAGATTACAGCGGTTTCGTCTACGCATTGGGAATCGAACGCTCGTGAAGTCGCACTGGCATTCCATAAACTTCTCTTTGGGTAGCATTAAGGTGTACCCTCCGATGCTAACCGTACAAAATCCAGCGTCATCGTGAACTGTTAACTGGAGATTTTGTGAAGCGGCCAGCCATTTCGGTGTGGGCGTTTTAAAAAATGGCGAAAGCTGAAAATTGGTTGTCTAACGTATTGTGGACCGACGAAGCTCATTTCACACCCCGAGTGTCTGTCAATAACCACAGCTGAAGAATTTGGGCTTCCGAAAATCCTAGAACTTTCGTGCAAACTCCACTGCACGACGAGAAAGTCACGGTGTGGTGCGGATTTACCACATCCAGCGCTATCGGGTCTCTTTTCTTCCAGGAAATGCGTGATTCTGGTTTTGTAACTGTTAGTGTGACGGGTGACAGGAACGGCGATATGTTACAGAAACACATCATTCCTAGCCTTACTGATAAACACCTGCTGGAAAGTACGATTTTTGTGCAGGAGGGCGCTCCACCCTATATTTCTAGACGTGTGAAAGATCTTGCGCACGTCATTTGGTGATAATCGCGTGCTGAGCCGCCATTTTCCTCATGCGTGACTTCCCACATCCTCAGATCTCAGTCCGTGTGAATTTTGACTCTGTGGTTACATGAAGTCTCAAGTCTACCGCGATCGACCGACATCAATAGTGGTGCTAAAAGACAATATCCAACGCCAATTGCTCACCATAACTAAAGATATGCTGTACTGTGCTGTGCACAACATTGTCCCTCAACTACAGCTATTCTTGAGGGATGACGGTGGACATGTTGAGCATTTGTTCTGAAGAACATCGTATTTGCTTTGTCATAATTTCTTATGCTAATTATTGATTTTCTTATCCCACGAAGCGCCATCTGTGGTCCATTTTTTGAACTTTTTTGTGGTTACAATAAAACCCCGTGTCATTCCAAGTATGTGTCAATTTTTATCTCTCTACCCTACCCACATTATTTCGTGAATTATTATTTTTTCAAATATACACTCATTTTCTGATCACCCTGTACATATAAAACACATCTATACGCATCTTTTACACATAATCAAACCATCCTAATAACTAAATTTGATTTTGAATTGTAATCCATTCCTATTTTTGTCTTGTTTCATAAACACGCTTATTCAATGCAAATTATTTTATTTTCTCCTTTAATGTCTGCTCGTCTAATTAAACACCCAACAAATAAATGTAAATTAGATACATAGAGGTGAAATAGACACTTCATTTTATCTTTCAAATCATATGTCATATTCATCAAAATAACCCTATCAAATTTTAAATAGGTATCAGTTATTGAAAGAAAAGACAGCCTTTGATTTATGAGATTCAAAGATTAAAAAGACATTTATTAATCCTTCGATTGACTGATTTGACAAGCTGTCCTTCAAATAAAACTGACTGATTTTCTGAAAACTTTAAAGCAATATGCGTAAGAATTGTTCATTGAACGAATCTTTATTCAAATTAATACGGCAGAAATAAACGTTGATAATTAAAGATTCATTTACTGAATTAAACACCGTATTTAGAATAGTAAAATTTAATGCTCATTGCTATGTTAAGACATTGAAAAAATGTTTTTAAAGTAGTTTGACGAATTGATGTAGAATACACTTCATTGATTGCTAAGAGGAGTTAAATAAAAACCATTTAAAGTTTTTTATATATCTCTCTACATGTTTCGGCTTCAGCGAAGCCTTTTATAAAGACATTTATTAATCGTTCGATTGATTGATTTGACAGGCTCTCCTTCAAATAAAACAGGCTGATTTTCTGAAAACTTTCAAGTAATATGAGTAAGGATGGTTGATAGAACGAGACTTTATTCGGATTTAATGCGGCAGAAGTAAACGCAGGTAATTAAAGATTCATTTACTGAATTAAACACCGTTTTCAGAATAGCAAAATTTAAGGCTTATTGCTATGTTAAAGACATTGAAAGAGTTTTTAAAGCCACGGAGGGCCCGAACGAAGACATTATTTACAGTCTAATGGCTATTTCTGTTTTTCCTGTGACAATCTGAAGATTAAAATGTTTATTGCCAATTGTACATTTTATTGTATAAATATGAATATTGCATATATTTTTGGAAAATAACATAACAGGTAAAAAGCTAAAGAACGCTCGTTGACAAATCTCTTCGTATGAAAAGGTTCTATTAAGCTGAGATATTGCTTGAAGCATTCCTAAAAGTTGAAAGGGTGAACTGATTTACATTGTCTTTTAAAGAAAATGAAAATAAAAAGTCTGTCTATTCCAGAACTGCATTTGATTACAAATGTACGTATACACACGTACCAGTTTCTCAGAAACGTAATAGCACCTTTTTCCAATGATACTAATATAAGTAATTTATTTCAGGTTATGATTCTGTAATGCATTATTCTCGTGCTTAAAGCAAGCTGCAGACCTTATAATTTCCTACGATGCAATAACAGAACTGGTATTTACTAACTATTCATTTTTAGTAATGGAGACTTTTTTAACGTAGATAGACATTCATTAGCAAGCCAGAATTTCCCAGAAAAATATTTACAAGAAGTTTTTACCAAATCATTTTTTATCAAAATGTTTTATAGATTTTTTTCTTTTAAAAGCCAGTGTGATTTAGTGTAACTATAAACGAAGTAGATTTGGTGATAACTATTTACAAGTAATAAACAATGCAAGAAAAGTTATTAGAAAATTGTTAAATGTGTCTGCTGGGAGTAAGATTTTAAATTCATTCGGAGAAAAAAAAATATATGAAAGGTTAAAAAAAAAAAAGTTTTTTCTAAGAAACAGGCTTTACTTTAGCATTTATTAAAATAACATCTCAAAAACGTTCAAAGTTACTACCAGAGGAAGATATTAAATCAGAAATTGCTCAGAAATTGAAAAGTTAATATGAAAAATTCACAAACATGTTTTTTCTAAGAAAAGGCTTTACTTTAGCATTTATTCAAATAGCATTTTATTAGCAGAGCTTGATTTTATTTTAGATCCAACCCCAATGCATATTTGAAGCTCTCGACTTCCAATAGTAGTTCATCTTTAGCTATATCCTTTTTAAAAATATCTTCTAAATATTCAGCTATACATATCTCTTTTTTGAGATATTTTAGAAATAACTCGTTTTGGAGAAAACCAAATATGCTATTGATATTTTGAATGGCTCGAAATCTGCTTTTTAATAAACATATTTTTGTGGATCACTTCGATAACTACTAATTTGAATTTTTCAATATCGGACAGATCTCTACATTTATCTTCGCAAAATTAGTCATAATTTTTTTTATCCTTCTCGTGTATCTAAATTTTACAATATTATTGATCCTGTTTGCATATTGGATTGTAGAAATTAAGATAAATGTACTTTCTGAATATAGGATAAAGAATGCAGCATGGAATTTTATTGGATTAAAAGGGCCAGAATTCTGATTATCTTGTCGGCAGCATCCGAGTACATTTTGATACCGTTCTTTTAAAAATGTTAATTTTAGATCGGTGTGGTGCAATTATTAGATTACTAAAACATTTCTTTACCAAATACATAGTTTATTAGGGAACAATTAAAAAAAAAAAAAAAAAAAAAATCTGCTTGCATAATACTTGAGTTCTTTTTCGTTAATTGATGCATTAGTTTCAGAATTTTTCCAAATGGCTGAAATTTGTTGCAACATATGCACTTTTGATCCTATACATTGATTATATTTAATGTAATATAATATTTAATAATATATACTTTATATTAAGGTGGTATTAAAAAAAATATTTTTCCACGCTCAACAACTCTAAATTTTTTAACACATTTTCAGACCTATTTTTAAAAGTAACAACATGAAACTTGTTGACGTGATTTTTGAAGATTTATAAAGCGACCTATGTTTTTATTTTTCGTTCAATTAATTGGAACTTGATTTATAAACAATTATTTTCTCAGTACGACTATTTTTTTTTTTTTTTCGTTTCCAGCACTCGCGTTGGGAAATTCGGTTCAAAATACCCGCACTTTGACAGCATTTTTTGAAATATATTCTACTTTTATCAAAAATCGACCAATACGACACATTATATAGCTCCTGAATAAGAGAACCTGCCAATTGGATGCGTTTGAGATCAAAAATGAATTTAAAAATGAGTCCGAAAATAAGCAGTTTGGATTTGAGTACACCTTTAAACTTTATATAAAGATTTTTAAATTTTCTCATTGTGGAATTATAATGGAGTGCAAATCATAAAAAAAAGCATTTCTTAAATTTTAAAGTAGATCTTTTTTAAATACCTTTGACTTTGGGTGGCGGAGTGCTCACACAGCTGTAAGATTTTTAAGAGTATATCTATAAGGGTTCCGAAAGAACAAGAAGATACATTATTGCGTAGGTACAAAACAATCTGATCGCAGAAATAACCTGTTGCGTAAAATAATTTTTGTCTTTGTTACATTTCAGATACCGATTAAAATTCGCATTTTTTAAAAGTGAAACTACAGACTTTTGTCATGATAGTGGTCCTGCATTTTGTGACAGTTTTCTGAATAAAGTGGACATTCTATGGAATAAATGACCATTTGTGCAATAAGTGTCGTTTTGAGAAATATGTGAAGTTCTGCAGAATAAATCGCGATTGGCAAAAGTGGCTATGTAATTTTTATTTCGTATAACATATTGTCAAGTGATCTCTTTAAAACAAGAAAAAAAAATGATAGCTTTAGCTTTAAAATTTAAGATGTTTTCCAAGCAAACGTTAGGTATGCTCGTCAGACAGCAAAATGGAAACAAAATTCACACACACGCCAAAATAATTTCCTGAACAGTTTTCAGCGTTCTGGAACTGCTATTGCTTTCTATAAAAGAAATAGTGATGGTCATGGGAAGTATTTACTATTGTTTCCTAAAAGTACCATTGAAAATGCATTCAATGTGTGTTTCAATTGGGATAGAAAACTGTGATACTTTAAAGTACCATCGGGTATAAAGGATTAAATTACAATTGAACATATGCGACATGTAATTACAAAGACGCGTTTTTACACCCCCCACCCCCCCACACCTAAAAAAAGGACCTTGAAACATAAGCATTGTTCAGGAGATTAAAAAATAAATAAAGAGAATAGTTTGGGGAAAACGAAAGAAGTAAAAAAAATCGCAACCTGCAATATTAATAACTCAAAATTTCTGCATTCTGCAAACAGAAAAAATTATCTGCAATCAAGTTATGGTTAGACAGAAACAACCTGAGTTGGCAAACTTTGTATAGAGATGGTCAGGCCTTTTCTGTGTGATAAGCAGTTACAATGAGAAGGAGGGGGGGGGGGGGGTAGAAAAGCTAACAGCTGACTTGCTCCTGGGTTAAACAAATTTCCTTCTTTTATTTCTGTCTGATCCGAGAAAGTAAATTTTTCCAGTTATACAAAGTAAAATTAAAATATTCACATGCACAATTTCACCTTTTCTTTGTTTTTAACTTTTATATAATTCCTTCTTTTTTGCGTCCTTCTAGATCCAGCACGTGAGGCTGTTACCCGGCCTGCAGCCTCCCCCGCTCCATAGTTTCGTCACTCCACGTGTAAAAACCGTCTGGATACATTCCTTCATACATAAATACGTTTGGAATTAGTTTTTTACCTGTGCATTTAAATGTGTATGATGACGCGTGTATAAACTTTTTCTGTCTATTATTCAGAACTGTGATATGAATACGAAATAAAATGAGAATTACTCAATGTTCTGCGTAATTGCGCAAGTGATCTTTCTCTTAAAACATTGTTATAGAAAGGAAAAGGAATAATACAAAAATAAGTGCCTAATTCCTGGCTATGTATTCACATTTAAGCACTAGTTTGAGTTCATTAATTCTTACTCTTTTATTTAACTTGGTTTTTGTATGTAAAGATGGAATTTTGCAATCGATTTTTCATTCACTTCTAAAATTATAAAAGTTATGTACACAGCCGTATTTCCAATGACAATGCAACGTTTTCATATTTTTAGGACTTTAAGTAGCAAAAACCGCGGTCTTGCACGCGTGGTTGTTGAAACATGCAAAGTGGTATCTGTGTGCTTAATGACACTACGTGCTACGGTTAATTTAAATATTATACATAATATGAGCAGATCTTGTGTGTGTATGCAAATTTTATCTAAGAAGTGGCTCTAACGATTTTGATTAAATTTTGTATCCTACCCTTTTGGGGGTACGAGAAGACCATTGGGTTAGGTCATATGTTCGAAAAAACTAGATCAGCAGGTCATTTTGGTGTCACTACAGGTCAATGCGTTTCAATGGGAATGAAGGTATCCAAGAAACGACTCTAACGATTTTGACTGAATTTTGTATCCTACCCTTTTGGGGGTACGAGAAGACCATTGGGTTAGGTCATATGTTCGAAAAAACTAGATCAGTAGGTCATTTTGGCGTCACTACAGGTCAATGCGTTTCAATGGGAATGAAGGTATCCAAGAAACGATTCTAACGATTTTGATTGAATTTTGTATACTACTGTTTTGGGGTACGAAAAGACCATTGGGTTAGGTCACATATTCGGAAAAACTCGATTAGTAGGTCATTTCGGCGTCACTACGAGTCAATGCATTTCTATGGGAATGAAGGTTTCTAAAAAATGGCTCCAACGATTTTGACTGATTTTTGTATCCTACTGTTTTAGGAACGCGAAGGCCCGTTGGGCTAGTTGACATGTTGGAGAAAATTCGATTGTTTGATTTTGGGGTCACTATAGGTCAATGCATTTCAATAGGAATGAAGGTTCAAATAGTTGTTAAACTATTGGCAGTATAAACGAAGTTGCAAAGTTTGTAACATTTCGTCAAACTCGACGATATTTGGCAAAATATTGGCAACATTTGGAGGGAAAATAGACTTTTAAGAATACCAAAGAAAACACGTGCTTGGTACCAAATGAATAAATATCGCCAAATTTGGGTGAAAAAATTGACTTTCAGAATATGAAGAAATTTGTTAAAGTTCCAATAGCAGCTGAGATACATGATTCAATCAATCGGATTTCAACTAAAAATGTCGTTTGGAAGGATGTCCTTTCGTTGTAAATATTTAAGTACTGTAAAATTTAGAAATATGTACATACTTTTGATATTGTTTTTGTAAATAATACTGTTATAAAATAAAAGGTTTTATAACAATAATACCGGGAAAATTTGTAATATCGAGTTGAACGTAATGCTAATTTTAACCGAGCTTAAGTTACGTTTAGAAAGCAAAAATGCACTTGTCATGCTAAAGTAATAAAACCTTTCTTTTTTAACCCCATTTGTGGTTTTTAAGAAAAGGACGGCAGGATCAACAATGTATTCAGCAATGGATCAGAAGATAAGATCAGACTTGAAGAAAGTTCTCTTTTGCAGGACATCCGGCACTTTACTTGTAAAACCATAAAAAATTAAAAACGCCACGTAACCACAAGAAAACGCTGGCAGACCACCCCCCCCCCCCCCCAAAAAAAAAAAAAAAAAAAAAAACAAACAAACAAAAAAAAACGTGAGTGACCGCAAGTAGAATGGTACGTCTATCTGAAGCTTTAGCTTAATCTTTTCGGGTTATTAACCCCTTGCCTGTGGAATATATTTGAATAAAAGTGCCAAAAATGATTTTTTTTTCTCTGAATGGTTTGAATGAAATTTGGGAAGAACTGCAAAAATCCAATAAATGGCATGAAACTGCTGCACTTTTCGCGGGAAAATATCGGCATTTATTGGAAAAATGGTAAATTACATATTATGCGTTGGACGAACGGAGTTCGGGCATCACGGAATTGAAACACCGATTTTTCTCTTCCCCGAACTCAGGTCGGACATTCCAAAATTGGCGCATTTGCGTTGTCCGAACTGAGTTCGGGAGTCACAGGCAAGGGGTTAAGTCATATTTTCAGAAACTCGTATTCTTGTACTGCACCACGAGACTTCAATTATTAAGAAAATCTTCATTCCAATTTATTTACAGTCACCAAAAAATGAGATACAGTGCTGTGTACTTGGAAACTTGGTTTATCATCTGCTGTACAGTTAAATATTTTTTAATCTGTCCGTAGTCTCGAGTATTTCCTAAAAATAATCATTCGTTTATTTTTTAAAGTGTTAATATAACTTTAATCCCTATAAAAAATTAAAATAATGTGAAGTAATAAGTTGGAAAACAATGATTCAGTAATATTTAAGTCATTTTTTGCAGCAAAAGGCTAAATATATAATTCCTTACCTACTTGGCATTCATATTTCTTTATTACTGTCATTTAATCCATTATAGTAGTTATTAGTACTTGCGTTTTTTCTAATTTTCCAGAAAAGTTGTATCCATGACAAATAAGTGATTTTTCTTCTATTTAGATTTTTTTTTAAGTTTTAAAAAAATCGTGCGTATCTGCTTTTTAGAAGTTATCGTTTTTTTCCCCCTTGATAGCTATATCTCAAGAACTAATACATGGAATTTCGTCAAACTTCCTATTCTGTTGGACTTTGACATCAATAGACGGTGTTTAGGTTTTGGTGTAAATCGCGCAACAGGTGGCTCTGCTATACAGCATTTGTCACGATTTCCGCGATAGCTACATCTCAAGAACGGATAGTTTATCATTTAATTTTTGTTGCAGACGATTAAATTTATTTACAATAAAGTTTTCTGGTAGTCACAACATACTAGTTAAAATAGCTTTTGTATCGTGTAAATTATTTTATTTTTTTAGAGGGACATGTCAAAAAACTAATATTAATCGCCTTTTACGCGTCAATATTACATTTTGCTCATCAGTGGGGTTTTAAATGACGTATAACAAAAGAACTGATAACTTTTCGTACAGGTCACCTGATATCTAATTCAGCCCGATTGATTGCACTACTGTTTCGTGTATCTCATTCAACAAGTCGGAAAACGTACCTCAAACGTGGCAAATCAGGTGCGTTCGTACTATTACTAGTTTTATAAATATTCAGATCGTGGTGCAAGAGCTGTTACACTCATGCAAAAATGCATGAATACAAAATTTATTACTTTTATATATATATATATATAATATATACAGTCGAACTCCGTTACAACGAACTCCGGGGGACCAAAGGTTTTGTTCGCTATATCCGGTGGTTCATTATATCCGAACAGTTAAGAAAAATATTAGAGTTCACAAAATGTATAGCTCATTAGTTGCTATGTGTATTCAATAACAATGTATTAAAAAAATATAAAATGTATTAAAAAATGATCATTAATTAATAAAATTGACTAAAATTGATTACATTAAACTGACACAATACTAATTAAATGAACTAAAAATAATGACAAATGGAAGTAAATTCATTTTACCTTTAACTGTTGCCTTAATTGTTAATCACACCTGCAGAGTGACTATCGTAAAAGGGAAAGAATGCTGTTGTTTTTTACCCTTTAATAAACAGACTTATCGCTGATTTGCACCGTGGTTCATTGACCGGTGTACATTTTCTTAAGATATTAGAGTCAATATTCTATTACCACCAAAAAAAAAAAAAAAAAAAAAAAAATCAGTGGTGGACTGAAAAAAATGTTCGTTATAGCCGTTTCTCGGAGGTTCGCTATAAAATGATAAATTAGCATTAAATACATTAGGAAACCGGCGGGACCAAACTTTTCGTTCATTATTTCCACGAGTTCGTTATATACCGGGTTCGCTATAACGGGGTTCGACTGTATATATATATTTATTCAGTAATACGAAAATGACCCCCATCTCAAATAGGACGTAACCACAATGGCAACCTAGAATCATTACCTATCATGGGATATCATTGAATTATTTACGTATGATAGGATTTAATAGAATGAAAAAATATTTTAATATATTTTTAAGTTTTGATTTGATTTTCATAAAATTTGAAATGGCTCGACAAATTTCAGCAGCGGTTATATATATTAAATTTAAAAACATTCGGTTGCGTAGTTTTCGCGCTGTTATATGCGGACAAATGGATAGACGGACCAAACGATGAATATAGGTGCTACGTATTTATGTAGTTACGAACGCACCTAAACATGAAGGAATGAGAAATGATTGAAGTTCGTTAATTTATTGCCATTTCGATTACACGCTGGGAAGCATACAGTTTTGTTTTTAGAATTACATACCGAATTGATAGAATTATTTTCCACGTTAACAACGGTATGTAAAGTTCTCCATAACAAAATTGTCTTACCAAATCACCGAAGATAATCTGTCAAGCGGTTAGATATCATCAAACTTTTAAAATCATTATTGTAGCCTTGCGTCAATCTACGCACTTACTGTACGAATTTACAATCAGCAGTCAACAGGATATACGAATTCAAAACTTAAAAAAAAAAAAAATCTTGATAATTAACAGATACCTTTATCTCTCATTTAGATTTTTCAAAATACAATTTCTGACATAAATAAAAGGATACTCTATAATCTTCTAAAGTAAAAACTAGTTTCTATTCTTAGTTACATAGATGTAATGCTCTTGAAGAACCCGTTCCATAATTGCCTATCCCTTCTTCACATATTATATGCATGTGTAATTTTTTTTTCTTTATACGTCTGTGTTTATTTTATTTGTTTTTTAGACTTAAGGGGTAGTAGGGACGACATTTAGAAAAAAAAAGTCTATAGGAAACCGGTTAGTAGATGAGGTTTGCGTCATGGGCACCAAATGGTTATATCATAGGTTTTTGGCAGCAAAGGTAGATCGTTTGATATTTCCCTCTTATATCTGCATAACGTTTTTGACGAAGGAGGAAAAGTTGAAAATTGTTCTTACACATCCAGTTGTTTTTCTAGAAAGGGAAAGAGTGAACAATTAAACACGTATTTTTTTGCTATTTGCAGAGCGGATGTTTGAAGAATATTTTGTTTCGTTTTATAAAATAACTAGTGAGAAGGACTTTTAGTTTGGTCAGTGTAACAGAGGTGGTTTAAGTGACCAGTCATTGATCGAACAGGATTGTAAAAAGATAGGATTTTAGGAACTTTCGCTCCTTTTAATATTTTTCCAAAAGGTAAATATTTTATTTTTGTTCCTTAAAAGCAGTTTTTTTTTTCTTTTTAACTGAAAGCCTGTTTTTCTCAAGCATCAGCAAAGTAACAAGATACAAAATGTAATGAAATTTCCTCTAAATTATGTGATATAATTTTAAAAAGGATATAGGAAAATAAATTAGTATCTTTACATAGATTTTTACGGTTTAATCTTTCCTCTGTAAATTCGGGAAATTTAACTCATTTGGTATTTTTCCCTCAATACGGTAAATATCCCTCTACTCCCCCCCCCCCCCTTTTATTAACCCCTTAACGCTCGAATTAAATTACGGTTGAAAAATTCATATTGCTTATTGGCACCACTTTTATGAAAAAGAAATATTCACCTTATTTAATGACAGGAAAAACGATACTAAAATATAGCCAATTTCACCTATTTTATAAAACTGGTGGGAATCAAACAATTTGAGTAAAAGACACAGCCCGTGAATATGACGGGAGCGAGAATTAGGGGGTTAAACTTTTTCTTCTATTGTTATACAAAAAACCTATTTTGCAAGTATAAAAAATAAAAGATAAGGAAATGTAGTTTACTTTCCTTTTAGTTGTATTGTTCAGGAGAATATGGGCTTAATTTTATTTTTAAGAATTTTGTAATGCTTATTTTTTTTTTTTTTTCAGATGCAGCTTTTAATTAAAAAATCAATTTAGCTGTAGAAAATTTTTGAAGTTTATAATTTTTTTCTTTTTTTCCATTTTGAGAAGAGATTGAATTTTAAAGTGTTAAACACGGTTATATCATAGGTTTTCGGCAGCAAAGGTAGATCGTTTGATATTTCCCTCTTATATCTGGATAACATTTTTGACGAAGGAGGAAAAGTTGAAAATTGTTCTTACACATCCAGTTGTTTTTCTAGAAAGGGAAAGAGTGAATAATTAAACACGTATTTTTTTCTTGTTTGTTGTTTGTTTTTTGTTATTTGCAGAGCGGATGTTTGAAGAATATTTTGTTTCGTTTTATAAAATAACTAGTGGGGAGGGTGGTTTGGTCAGTATAACAGAGGAAGTGACCAGTCATTGATCGAACAGCATTTTGGGAACTTTCGCTTCTTTTGATATTTTTCCAAAAAAGGTAAATATTTTATTTTTGCTCCTTAAAGGCAGTTTTTTTTCTTTTTAAATACAAGGCTATTTTTCTCAAGTTTCAGCAAAGTATCAAGATACAAAATATAATGCAATTTCCTCTTGGTTAAGATGTTATAGCTGAAAAATAAAAAGGATGTAGGACAAAAATTACTGTTTTAGATATATTTTATAGTTTAAAATTTCATCCATGAATTCGGGAAATTTAGCTCGTTTGATTCCCCCCCCCCCCCCCCAATAAGGTACATTACCCCCTCCCTCCCTGTTTTTTAAATTCTTAAATTTTGTCTTCTATTTTTAAACAAAAAACCTATTTTGCAAGTGTAAAAAATAAAAATAAGAAAATGTATCATAATATTAAAATATTTATTTGCTTAAAAGACGTTATAAAAACGCATTAAAAGTAAATTAAAAACTCTTTATTTACATGTTTCAACTCATTTTCTGAGTCGTCGTCAGAATGTATAACAGAAAATTACAAATGCATAATGAAAAAAATCATCGAAAATAAACAAGTAATCAGGTAACGCGCCCTATATTTTCGCGATTGCTCGTGTTCTGTCTATGTCGCGATGTCATAATTTATCTAACTATTCAGCCCATAAATTCGGGATACGAAAGGATAATGTATCGTTACAAACTCCTGAACCTCTTAAATAAATTTCAATGAACTCTCTTATGAATAATTGTAAATAAAAATTAGATCTGTAGATGATTTTACTCTCGTTAAAAAGTATGTTAATGTTCTCTATTTGATTTAGCCGGGATAAAGCAGTATTACCTCTATTGTATTTTATGTCCGCTATATGTTCTTTACATCTGATATTGAATTTTCGTTGGGTTATACCTATATAATGATTTTTGATTCCTCCCTCCCTAATAAATGGAATCATACAAACACCTGAGAGGTCATCTCTATTAATCGGATCAATTTTAGTATTTAAAAGCATCTTTAATTTCGGAGGCGGCTTCGCGATCAAACATAAGCCAAAATTTCTTAAATGATTAAATTATATAGGTATAACCCAACGAAAATTCAATATCAGATGTAAAGAACATATAGCGGACATAAAATACAATAGAGGTAATACTGCTTTATCCCGGTTAATCAAATAGAGAACATTAACATACTTTTTAACGAGAGTAAAATCATCTACAGATCTAATTTTTATTTACAATTATTCATAAGAGAGTCCATTGAAATTTATTTAAGAGGTTCAGGAGTTTGTAACGATACATTATCCTTTCGTATCCCGAATTTATGGGTTGAATGGTTATATAAATTACGGCATCGCGACAGAGAGAGAACACGAGCAATCGCGAAAATATAGGGCGCATTACCTGATTACTTATTTATTTTCGATGATTTTTTTTCACTATGCATTTGTAATTTTCTATTATACATTCTGACAACGACTCAGAAAATGAGTTGAAACATGTAAATAAACAGTTTTTAATTTACTTTTAATGTGTTTTTATAACGTCTTTTTAAGCAAATAAATATTTTAATATTACGATATGATTAGAAATGGACGTAATTTAGACTTACTACTCGCACTTATTTACTTTTGTAAGAAAATATAGTTTAATTTTCTTTTAGTTGGGGTCTAATATTTACGTGAATAAGGGCTAAATTTTATTTAAGAATCTTGTAACGTTTCTTTTTTCAGATGTGGCTTTCAATTTAAAAAACAAGCTATATGTTAGAAAATTTTGAACAGTTTATAAAAGTTTTTTTTCTCTTTTGAGAAAGCATTATGTTTTCAAGTGTTAAAATATATTTATATCGTAGGTTTTTGGCAGCAAAATTAGGTCGTTTGATTTTTCCCTCTTGTATATCTACATAGCATTTTTGACGAAGGAGGGAAAATGGAAAATCGTGATCCAGCTGTTTTTCGTGAAAGGGAAAAAGTGTACAATTAAACACACATTTTTAACTATTTGCAGAGAGGGTATTTGAAGAATATTTTGTTTCGTTTTACAAAATAACTAGTGAGAAGGACTTTTGGCTTGGTCAGTGTAACAGAAGTGGTTTAAGTGATCAGTCATTGATCGATCACGATTGTAAAAAGATAGGATTTTAGGAACCTTCGCTCCTTTGATTTTTTTTTCCAAAAAGGTAAATATTTTATTTTTGCTCCTTAACCCTTTATGTCCTGACGGTACTTTAAAGTACCATTAAACTAACTTGTTATAAAATTAATTTAATATATCTATTAATAGTTATACAGTTTAGAATGAGTTATAGATACTTTTCTTTATCTTGTTCCAAAAGTAATGTTGGTTGTACAAAACAAAAATATTTTTAAAGGGTTGATTTATTTCGCTTTTGCATCTTTTCAGTTTTCTTGACGTTGAAAGATTGAGGGGGGAAAGTTTCAATTCGGAAATATTTCTATTGTAAGAACAGTAATTCTACAAAATACTAAAAAAAATATTTTAAGTTAA
The DNA here is from genome assembly GCA_963932465.1 of Maratus speciosus. NCBI lineage: Eukaryota > Metazoa > Arthropoda > Arachnida > Araneae > Salticidae > Maratus > Maratus speciosus. Next base: position 414,414,588 of record OZ010794.1, read on the forward strand.
AAGATTTGAGTAGAGTTATAAATATTGCACAAATCCCTATAAATTCTAATTTAATTTTAATTGGCAAAATCCTTCTAAAATTTATTAAATGATTGTGTAAATTTTCTAATGTAGTTTCAAAAATTCACGAAAAATCCTTTAGAAGATGAAGTTTTGGGACATAAAGGGTTAAAGGCGGTTTTTTTTTTCTTTTAAATGCAAGGTTACTTTTCTCAAGTATCAGCTAAGAAACAAGATACAGAATGTAATGAAAATACCCCTTAATTATGTGATACAATTTTAAAAAGGATACAGGAATAGTGCTGAACAGTAGAGCAGCGTTGAGGGGTTTCCTAGCTGTTAACAGCTTAACACCCAGACTGAAGATATGTCTTACTAATTAATGAGCCATTGGGGAAAAGTAAAGGTGTAGTTGTTAAACTACATAATAAATAAGAAAAAATATTAAGGATAGAATCTAAATTAAGAACTTATTTTTAAGAGATAAAAAATTAAAGTTGTCTTTTAACACAGATAAAGAAATGAGAATCATATAAAATATAGGTATAACTGCAGTTACAAGAACTACTATAGATATGGATACAAGCTTAACAGTGGCTCTACTTCTGACGGTTTACCGAGGAGCCTGGGGCCACTTTAAATAAATTACTATCTTTAGATAGATTGTATAGTTTAGTATTTCCTCTGTGAATTCCAGAAATTTAGCTCCTTTAATCCCCCCCCCCCCATTACGGTAAATATCCCCTACCTTTTTTTTTTTCTCTAAATTCTTAAATTTTGTCTTCTATTGTTATACAAAAAACCTATTTTGCAATTTTATTAAAAAAATAATAATAAATAAATAAAAGATAAGGAAATGTAGTTTAATTTACTTTTAGTTGTATTGTTTAATAGAATACAAGCTTAATTTTATTTAAGAATTTTGTAATGTTTATTTTTTCAGATGTGGCTTTTAATTAAAAATCAATTTAGCTATGAAAAATTTTTTTAAGTTTATAATTTTTTCTGGTTTTTCAATTTCGAGAAAAGATTGAATTTTAAAGTGTTAAACACGGTTATATCGCAGGTTTTTGGTAGCAAAATTGGGTCGTCAGATTTTTCTTTCTCATATATATCTACATAGCATTTTTGATAAAGGAAGAAAAGTGGAAAATTGTGCTTATATGTACCCAGCTGTTTTTCCAGAAAGTGGAAAAGTGGGCAATTATAAGTATCTTTTGCTATTTCCAGAGAGGATATTTGAAGAATATTTCATTTTAATTTAAAATAACTAGTGGGAAGGTCTAGTTCGTAAGTCTTTAGTTAATGGGAAAGTCTAGTAAGGTTTGGTCACACAGTATAACAGAGACAGGTGGTTTAAACGACCGGTGATTGACCGAAATGGGTTTTAAAAAAGATAAGATTTTTGTAAATTTAGCTTCGATTCCCCCCCCCCCCCAAAAAAAAAAAGTAAATATTTTATTTATGTTCTTTAAAGGCAGTTTTTAAATGCAAGACTATTTTTCCCCCGTTATACAGAGAAATAAGGAATATATTTAGTTTCCAATTAGTTACGATGCATATTTTAAGGGGATCAAGCTTTCATTTTATTTAAAAATTTTATTTTTAGATGTGGCTCTTTATTAAAAAACCGGTGCGAGTATTACTCGCGTACAGAGGGTTCTGTACAATAAATATATGAATTGGTAACTGAGCATTGCATTACACAAATATATCATTAAAAGTTATCTTAACCTAAGTTGTAAGCAGTTATAGTTATGCTTTAAAAGCAGTACGCCGCCCGTGTCTTTATGTAAAACCACTATGACTGTAGAGGAGTATGAAAGCGGGAGCAATATAAAAGAAATAAGACTTCCGGCGCATTTAATAATTAATAAGGATAACTAAATTCGAAGAAAGCACAAATTATATTCTTTCTTGAATTAAAAGGAAAATTAGTTTTTTTTTTTTCAAAGACCCCTATTTTTTCAAGTAAAACAATAAAAAGAAAACACCTCAGAAGTTTAAAATTGTATTTATGCGAATTACGATAGCATAAAATAGTTGTGGGTTTATCTAGTCCCTTGAATTGATTTTTAAAAAAGACAAATACAGAAACCAGTATCTTTTTAAAGCATTTTTTTTATTATTTTTGTAATTTATATCCAGATGAGCATGTGAGTTTCATAACTCGCATGATCCAAACAATCAAATTTTGGGAAATCGCGAAAACAAAGATTTTACAATGCCAGAAATACAGGATAGAACTAGTTTCTTTTGAAAGTTGTATTGTTTTTTCGGTACAGGTTTACCAGTAAAATAGATTGATAGATAAAACACGATATATATATATTTTTTTAATTCTGGATAATGCGAGTTTTGAAACTCACGTCCTCAAACATTTATTTTTGTTAATTTGCGCTGTTGTGCTTTCTTGGCTTTTAAAATTATTTTAATTCTATAGTTAGGGGAGACTGGGGATGAAAGGGACACTCAAAATTTCAGCAAGAAAATAAAATGTACAATGTTTCAACTTTGGCTCAATCGATGGCGATACTTGATCTGTCTTAATAATCCTTATAACTAACGTCAGCAATTGTAGCCTTGTAGGGGCTAAAAGCAAAATCTGTTTGATATAAAAAAGTAAATTTTCGTCTTTATTTTATTTTTTCTTCAAAAAATTAATATTGTGTTTAGCATTATAATATTTACGTTTTTTAGCACTGTAAAGTATGCACTTTATGTGAATACCAGTATATTTCGTTATCTAAACTAAGGTCATGCATTAATACATTTTTAATTGCGCTAGGTGGATATGGGGTTGAAAGGGACATGTCTCTTTCAACCCCTCGTTGTTTACAATTATTTCAAGAAAATATTTACGTTTCGTAAAATTTGTTGTGATTTTTGGTTTTTTTACGTAGAAAGAATTAATGCATTATTATGTAGAACAAAAGTGTACAAATATTACAATAACATGTGCCTACAATTTAGGTATGTTTTACTTTTCCAAAAATCATCAAAAGTCAATATGCTTCGAAAATATAAAAGAAAAATTGAGAAAAATCGAATTACTGAAGAATTATGGGTGCTGTATCTAAAGAAGAGGAAAAAGGAGTGTCTGTAAGATCAACAGCTAAAGCCTACGGCATTGAAAAGTCCTATTTAGAAAGAATTGTTCCAAAATTTAAGAATGCACAAGCAGAATAATTTCAATACGCCCATTTGGTAATAGAAAACTTTTTAGTGAAGCTCAATAAAAAAGAGTTAGCTTCATATTTGCTCCAAGCATCTAATATGAATTATGGTTTGACAATTGCGTATATAAATATTCAATTTCTTTGAATTCTCCAAATATGTCTCTGTTTTGGCAAATAAGCAAACAAACTAGAATTGATTGGTTCCAAGATTTTAATCAACGAAATTCTTTTATCTTAAGAAAGGCTATAGCCATTAGTTTAACAAGTACAAGTCTGAACAAAGCTAATGTTGATATTTTTTTAAACATTCAGTCAGTTATGAATCGCTATAAATTCACACGGAATATAATATATAACTGTGATGAAACAGGGGTTTAATGACAGAGCACAAGCACCCTAATATAGTAGCAAAACTTGGTGAAAGCAGTTTTCTCACGTAACATCAGCTGGACGTGGTAAACTTGTCACACTTTTGTTTCTACATGACGTAACTCTGTTCAACAGTATTCGTTTTCCCAAGGAAGAATTACAGAGAGTTCATGCTCGAAGCTGCCCCATCCTAAAGGCTTGGACTTGCTCATCAAAGTTGGTGGTTGACCGCAGTATTTTTTTTTTTTTTTTTTTTTAAGCAATTGAGCATTAGTTAAATACTCTAGTTGTTTCAAAACTGATCTTGCGCTTCTCTTATTTGAATATCATGAAAGCAATATAAATAAGACAATAAAATTTGCGAAAGATAATGGAATAATTATGGTGGCATTCCTGTCGCACTTTAACCATAAACTCCAGAAAAGCACTCGGAATGAAAACCGCTTTGTATTTGCTGACTCTTGACATGAATGAAGTGAATATTAATGATATTGTGATGATTTTACCTAAATCCGTAACTGCTGGTGGCCAGGTAGAGCTAAATCTTTCTTAAAAATTTTAATTGATTTAAAGTTGTTTTATATCAAGTGGGCCTAAACAAGTTATTTTCCTTGATTTTGTTTTATAATATGTTGCAAAAAGTTTATTTTTATTTGTGTATTATCTTTTATTTTTGAATGAAGTAATCGCAAATAAAAAGAAAAAATATTCATAAAAGTCTTTTATCTATGTGTGTCCCTTTCAAACCGCACAGCGTCCCTTTCATCCCCTACAATGGGGTTAAAAGGGACATTTCTCCCAATTTATAAAAATGCGTACAGATTTTAAATTACTGTACTTGATTATAAGAGGTTTTACTAGTATCAAAGCAAAGGTTTTAGACAAGAATTAGACGCAAACATGAGACTGATATCTTTTAATGTCATTATTTTATAACCTTATAAAGACAATGTCCATTTCATCCACACTCTCCCCTACTTAATCAAAAATTAACCTGCTTTCTCGGACTTACTTCACCGTTCATACTTTACATTAATTTTTCTCAGTTCTTAAACATAAAACAAGTAGAAATCCATTGATAATGTCACATAAAATATGGAACTTTGAGAGTGGAGTCTATTTTTGATTCATGTAGGTTACTTGAATAACTACCGAAAAAGATAAAATAAAAATAAAGAGAATAGCATAATTTCACGCCTGCAGATTTTGATATGGTGGAACTCTTCTGACAACATGAATGGGCGAAAAATGGAGTTTACGAAACTATGTCACAGTAATTACTGATGTGAAAGTGCTAAGTTTTTTTAACCATAAATTATTGTATCACTTAGTAATGCTTTTGTTACATTATAGGGCCATTCCATATGACGTGTGGGACAGCTTTTCTACATATTACTGCTATTTTAACAATGTTATTATGTCCTCAAATTAAAACAATTATGCTAATAAGAAAATGTAGGGATTTTTGTAATTTTAAATATATAGTTTATATTTTAACAGCTTATAAGCTAATAGATTATGTAAGTGTCACGTGCAAGGCATTTTGTCCTTTTTTCATGGAATTGCCGTATATAGGTATTAAATTATATTCAAACGCTAAATTACGTCATTGAATTTTATTGGCAACAAAATTCTATTTCACAACGGGGTTTTTTTTTGTCGTCCTCAGAAATGTGTAGGCCATTTTAGGATGCTGGCTGCTATTTTTATCTCTCATAATTACTTCTTAAAATCATATAATTTTACTTTTTACTTTACCGAATGGGAAAAAAAAAATTTTACTTTCTAATGAAATTTGTTTGAAAATGGTAACTCAATTAAATGCTGTATATTCCGACGTATAACGAACCCCGATGTATAACGTGTCCCAGTGTATAATGCATACCACCTCCTTTTCAAAGAAACCTTCATGAGACACAAAAAAAAAAATAAATAAATAAAGATTATTGTAAAGTATTATAACTTTTCACGTAATATGATAGCGAACTTTTTTTTTTTTTTCATATAGAAACAAATAGCCTGTTTATTAAATTTTATTTTTTTTTTCTACTTAATTTTGTATTTTTATAATTGGCGTATAACGCGCAGTTGTAAATTTCCATCCAATTTTCTTTCATAGCCCGAAAAATTTTAAATCGCCAAAGGCCGATACCGAATATACGCAGTGGAAAATTGTTTAATAAAATTTTTAAATTATCTCAAGATTAATTTTCTCACTTAAAAATATCTTCTTACATAAAAACAAGTATTAATCCTAAATCGCAACGTTTCGCAATTTTTATGTCCTTGAAAATCTGCTTAAAACAGCAAATTTGTTATTTATACCCAACCACTGGCAGAAATCTCCCCGAAATCTCAATTCTTAATTTTTTTAAATATCATCGTACAATTATTGCAAAATACATGGGTTCTGTTTTCCAAGTGAGGATAGACAAGGGATCAGCGATGCCTTGATGGGGTGGACCCGAGGTGGGGGAGAGGGGAGGGAATTCCCCTCCCTGAGTATCAAAATGTCCCCCAGGAAAATTTGAGATTTTGTATTTAGCAATGGTTTAAAAGTAAAAATCCCCCTGAACTCAATTGTACCCCCATCCACCCAGAGGTTCAAAATTCCCGGAGAAAAATGCCCGAATTCAACGCTGCAAGGGATATCCCATGGCTTCTTTGTTACTTAACACGGACCGTAAGAAGGCTTCAGAATTAGATATATTTCTCGTTATATACCATTAATAGCATTTTATCAGGGATGTAGTGGAGGGTATACGCCGTATACCCTCTGGATTTTTTTAAGGAACACCGTATACCCTCTGTTTCTCAAGAAAGCCATAGTATATATATACACTAGGGCAGGGTCGGCGAACCTTTTCACATTCCCGTGCCAAAATTTTCCGAAAAGTGTATTTTACATGATCATGACGTGCCAACAATAAAAAATTTGAATGTATCAAATAATAATGAATCAAAATTATTTTAAATTTTGTTGTTAGCGTTAAAAAAATATGGATGATATTTGATGTTACACTTTAAAAATTTATTTTTAAAATATTATTTCTGTTGTCTTATCTTAGATGACAAATTAATATATATCAGCTTCGAACTTGGTTATTTTTAAGAGAATGCAAGTTGAATCGGACACATTTGACAAATGTTTTTACTTGAATTTTTCATATGATACATTTCTGAAAAGAATGTCTCTCAGAAAACATTATCAAAATAGCAAACGCCAGAATCTACAGCTTTTTGATGCCTGGAATAGATTTCTAACTTCTTATAATTTTATCATCGGCCTTTTTGCTTATGATGCCTTTTAATCTTTATTTTGCGATAGTCTCCTAATTCTCTCTTATTCTTAAAATTTTGTGAGCCAATATTGAACTAGACTGGGATATATTAAGTTATATTCCATTTTCTTCAATCTGTATGACAATGACAATCAACTGAACTAATCGAATTCAGATAAACAGAGACAAAATATATAGATTAATAAATCCATTTTGTAAAATTCTACTATTTTTGAAGTAGAACCTGAATCTGTGCCGTGCCAAAAATAATATGGAGCGTGCCACTCATGGCACGCGTGCCATAGGTTCGCCGCCCCTGCACTAGGGTATACCCCCTGCCTTGAGCGTATACCCTCTGCTTAGAACGTATACCCTCTGTTTTTTACGGCTACACCACTAATTTCAATTCCCTTTCAAAGCGATTTTTAAAGGATTGTATAACGTGTTAAGAAACTTAGACTACATTCTTCTCTTTCAAATAGAATGTTTTTCTTTTTTTACAGTATGTGAATAAATAAGATTTTCAGCTTGAGTCAGAGTCCAAAGACGTGTATGACAATCGAGCACCAGCCCGTTTCAGAACCGGGCTTAGACTGAGACAGTCTCCTCTCTAGGATGTGACGTAATTTTCACGAAGTCTGTGCATCCAATTTGGAATATTGGTTTATTAAGGTCCTTAGTTTAGGAATAAAGTCTAACGAGAATTTATAATGCAAATTCAGATTCGTGCCACTATTTTGTTCTTAAAATAATAATAATAACAGTATGTCGAATTAAAACCTGAAGGCATAAATTTGTTGTAGTGCGTATCAAGATGGATACTGATACTTTAACGATACTGAGAACTTTGAATAAAAGTTGAACATATGGGACAATTTTCAACATATAGATTGCGGAAAATTTGTTTTAAAAAAATGCATTTGAAGTACATTATGCTGTGTTTTTTTCATTACATACCTTTTATCCTGCTCAGTTCTGAAGCAACACATGTGATACTTCCGAATCGAGGAGGATATATAAACTATTTTATATTTTTACTTCACATCTGGATGTTTTTGGATTTGGACCAAAACCAATAAATGGCAGCACTGGTGCTTATTTCTTCATAAAATAAGTGTTATTTTCATCTGAGTTTGCAAAATCCATTCCAGGCAATGTCTCCAAATAAGAAAATTTCAGAATTAAACGCTTTACAATAAAAATTTAAAAAAAATTGAGGAATTGTAAATCATTCAATTAATTAAAGGCATTCAATTTGTTTCTGCGTAATTTAGATTATTGATAACTAAATTGATATTTTAAGAGTTAGTAATTTTAGATTCATATTTGTAAACCTAAATTACCAGCTACTATAGAATCACTAGAAGAAGCACTTGCATTCGCAATTTCAAGACTGAAATGTGTTGTGCAAATTACCATTAATCAATACATAATCGAAGGAAAAAGGCGTTTCAATTAAAAAAAATAAGTAAATCTGAGCTTTAAATTTTTTACTTACACACGTCATGTTTTAAACAAATAAGGTTGCATTATATACAGAAATTTCAGGCTAATTTCTTCATAAATTCGATATTAGAGAAAATAACATATTAGTACAATGTTCCTCAGCCTCTTTAGATTAGCGGTAAAATTTGGTTATTGGTTGTGATGTCCGCTGCGTACCACAAAATTTACATTGAAACTTCACTTAACCCCTTAATTCTCGCTCCGGTCATATTCACGGGCTGTATCTTTTTTTAGATTTATTCAGATTTTCTTGACTCCCACCAGTTTTATAAACCAGTGTAATTAGCTTTATTATGGTATCATTTTACCTGTCATTAAATAAGGTGAGTATTTCTTTTTCGAAAAAGTGGTGCCAATAAACAATTTGAATTTTTCAAACGTAATTTAATGCGACCTTTAAGGGGCTAAATCAGTAGATTTTTATTGTTGGAGGATAAGTAATAAGTGCAAATGTAGTGCAATAAAATCAAATGATAAAATTATACATTTCGTAAATGTTATTGCAAAAGGCTCCAAATGTAATGTTTGCGTTTAATGTTATTCACATTCGTGAAATACTAATAAAGAAGCTCCTAAAAGTCTTTCCGCAGAAATTCATCGCACCTTACTTGTTTTAAAGTTCGTTCAGAGATGAATATCGTATTAGTAGGGAACAGGGAAAATGAACAAAATTTCTCAAACAGAACTTTATATTTTCGTGAACCGTTAGTTTTTGGTAGCCAACTAAACAGCCAAATATGACTTCCAGAATACACCTCGTAAGATTACTATAAAAAGTTAATAAGACTTCTTTATATTCTTCGCCTAGATTGGTAAAAAGCAAAACTTTTTTTGACAAATAGTCTTCAGGTGATCCTCTCCTTGATTTTGGCTGTTCGATGGTGAAAAATAAATTTAACACAATACGAGCGCAAAGTCAATAAAAACCTTAAAACATATTTACTGTTTTGCGAGTTTTGCGAAGGCACATCGGTTGAAAAATACTGGTTTATAATAAGTATAGAGAGCGTTAGGATCATTAACAATATAGCTGGGCGAGTTTCAAAACTTTTATTTTAAATAAATGACTAATTCTGAATATTTGATAAACAGATGAATTGGAAATTTGCACACAAATTCACGATTGTTGCTTTAAAGCTCGTTCAAAGATAATTTCCTATATTGAATTAGTAGGGAGTAGAGAAAAAAAATCGCGAGGGGGGTGAGATTAAAGCCCGTTTAAAACCGGCTTTCATTCTGTAGGATATGGAGTATTTTTAAATTTTCGAGAACCACTATTGGTAATCACTAAACAAACTGACTTCAAGAAAATATTTCGTAAGATTACCCTAAATAGTGAGTAAAAAGACTACTTTTCTGTATACTCTCGGCCTAGATTTGTAACAAGCATACCTTGCATTTTTTTCCTAGTTTTCATGTGGTCCTCTCCTTGACTTTATTTTTCTTTTTTACGATTGACCAATCAAACTTATTACACAATGCGTGCACAAAGTCAATAAAAACCTTAAAACCAATTTGCTGATTTACGACACACTAGGAGCATAATTCTGTGTCTCAAGACACTAGTTTGGAAAGACTGGGTTAATAAGTAAGCAGGCCCTGACTATCGCAAGGGCACCAGGGCCCGTGCCCTGAGCACGAAATTTCTGAGCGCACAAAATTTCCATAATTTCATCTACGTTTCCATTTAAAAAAATCCTAGTTGTGAAAAAATGTGATATTTAAGATAATACGATAAAATGACTAAAATATATCTCACTATATAGTTAAAAGTACATTCAATAAATAATACAAAAATTATTATACATTTATTCCTGGTACCATTTTTAAATTTTCCGGAAAACTTGATTTTTTAAGTTGACACTTTTCGAATAAATGTGTAATATGTTATACTAGTATCAGTAAATCAAATAATCTAAGGGGGCACGAAAAAATGAAAGTGCCCTGGGCACAGAAACTTGTTAGTCGGGCTCTGTAAATAAGATAGAAAGCAAAGTTGGGGTCATTGGCAATATCTATTTAGCTGGCGAATTTTAAATGACTAATTTTGAATACTTCATAAACAGAAGAATTAGAAAATTTTTAAAATTTTCTACCAGTGCAGTGATTAATCAACACCATGGCGCAGCGGTTGTGGTGTAAGTACAATGATTAAAACAGACAATATTAAGTCACCCCGCCTCTTCAGTTTTAAAGTAATTAGTGCATACTAATGCAGTATAAGTTATTGAAAATTGCTTCTTAACGGGTTTCATACTTTTTAAAATCTCCATCGCCAGTGCATAAGTGATGTGATTTCGAGTTTTCATAACTTTTTAAATACTTATTGATATTATATAAAACTCCAATATACATTTAAGCTATATTTAAGCCTTTTATGAAATATAAAAATAAACACTTATATAATTTTAAAAAAAAATGCATTTCAGTTACTATTACAAATTTTTTTCACATGGTGTGTCACAATCCGAACGATAACTTATGCTGAAATGAACTTTAAACTATAGGGTAGATGAGGGATGAATGGGACATTTTCACAAAAATATTTATTTGTAATCTTTTTTTTAAAGTTATTATCGATATTATGTATCGCCTTTCATACATTAGGTATTTGACTACATCTGTGCACAATATTTATTCTAGATTATTATTATACAGTAAAAAAAAAAAAAAAGTTCCTTTCTGTCCCAATCATCCCCATAGTAGGGATGAATGGGACACATATATTTTCCTTCCTGTATTCAATGTTACCTAATTAAAATTTAAAATTGTAAACTTACGTATTTTGTACGTACTTTTACGTACTTTTACGTATTTGTAATAATATATGATCTTATGACTGTTATATCTCAGCATTGGTAATCACTTCTTTTGCTGCAGTTTTAACTTGTAATGCAAACTTCAGCTGCCTGTCTTTCTTTTTCCAACTTACGAGACATTTTAGATATAAAATGAAAGTAAAAAATTTCTTTGAAATATGGCATAGCTAATAATTTTCATTCACAACTTATTAATTAATATTAATTAAATGTATCTTAGATATCGTGCACAACTGAAATTATGTTAAGGGGAGTGCGAGTGGGGATTTATTTAACCAAAAGTTTAAAATTAAATATAATTTCCCTTATTTGATCAATAAACATATACTATTTTTAACAATTTTATCTATTTTGATAAAGTTTCAATAGCAATTTTTTGATAAACTATTTAACCTTTATTACAATACAATAATAATTAAGATTCAATATAATTTTTAATAATAAACAACCTATATAATACGAGTACTGTTTAATACTAATAATTTACACAAATTATTAATTTATCGACCTATATAATTTTTAATAATAAACAACCTATATAATACGAGTACTGTTTAATACTAATAATTTACACAAATTATTAATTTATCGACCTATATAATATTTAATAAATTTTTCAACTTCTCTTGATGAATGAGACAGTCCCTTTCATACCCATTTGAAATGTCCCTATGATGCATATATTCAATTGTCAGCCATTTTGCCTCAAATTATTTTATCACAATGGTAAATATTCATTCATTTTAATTACCAATATTGAACCTTCAAATAAATAACTACAACATATCTTAATTGTTTACATTGTATAAGACATCTGACAACTTCAAATGTAAAAAAAAAAAAATTATTTTTAAGCAGAGTCTCAGGAAATGCAACAGCCGTGTGGTATTGCTTTTGGTTCTAAAGCTCACTATGATAGTGCCATATATGCGAATAGAAAGCAACTAAAAAGTGTTTATTGCATGAAATATTGAGAATGTCCCAAACATCCCTTGTCCCATTCATACCCCAGCTCCCCTACTTTATTGAATGAATTAATGATATATAAATGCCTTGACAGAAACTATTTTAAAAATCCAATTAAATTTTGAAAAGGCAAAAAATAATTAAATGTTTAAAAAATAATGAAAATTTTACTTAATAATATTCATTCTATAAAATATACGTTAAAGCTCATATTAACATAAGTTTTATGCTTACATATCCATTCTAAGTTATCGTGCGGATTGTAACATGCCATGCGAAAAAATTTTGCAATATTAACTGAACTGTATTTCATATTATAAGTGTTTATTTTTACATTATATGAAACTTTAAATGTGGCTAAAATATATTAGATATTTATGTAATTTCAATAAGTATTTAAAAAGTTATAAGAACTTGAAATTACATCACTTTTTTAATAGGTGTAGGACCCCCGACGGAGACCCCTTAACTCAATTTTGCATAGAGATTGTCTATTTAAAGCACTTTAGCAAATATTTAAACACAAGTAGAAGTACAGGTAGATGCACATTGATTTGCGATCTTGTCTTGAAAACATTACGTTCTTCGCAACAAATATTCTTGGAATGCTCTATTCATTCCGATGAAAATAAACGTTTATCGGATTTTAAAAAGGAAATACAGCGACTTTTGACGTTTTATTTATCACTCCATAATGTATAATGACAGCGTGAATTTTCCTTTTGCATTAATAAAGCGCACTCTTTACATCTTTACTTAATTTGCTTGAGCTCACTTGTAAACATGTTCTGGAAGTTTTCAACAGTAAGGTATCTGGCAGGTGAAGTCAGAGTTATGTACATCGCCGGTTAATTTGTCGTGTGCAAATTAACATTATCTTTTTGAGAAATCGTCTCTGGCAGGCACAATAACGTTGGCAATATATACAACGGGTCATGCGATGCCATCGAAGATTCATTGGCATTGCCGCTGTTGGGTACAGCGAATCCCTGAAGTCGACCATTTATCTTAAAGCCGTCGTTAATCCAAAATACATTTTAAATGTATGTTGTGTCACGAGGCAAATATTTTTCAGAGTTATTTTTGTTATTTGTTTAAGGACTCGGGTACCTTTTTTGAGGGTAAAAAAATCAAAACTTTCTTTAACTTTCACGGCGCCATGCACTGATATATCCGTTCACTAATCTGCAGGCTTCACTGCAATTGAAGCATTATTTAAATTAATATAATTATACAGCTACCGGGTGTCCCAAAAAGGACTGACTGATTTTAAAATTCAATAACTTCCAAACGGTGACAGATATTAAAAAAATTCTTGCAGGAGGGTTATGCATAAAGTCAAAAGTTTTATTACAGTGATTTTCGATTTTAGTTCGAATTACAAACAATAGATGGCGCTGTAAGCAATAGTCGCTAAATACAGGCTCGATTTTTGGTCCTTTTTTATTGTTTCATGCAGAAAAAGGAGATGGAAATGTATTATCCGGGCCACGAAGTACCAAAAATCGAGCCTGAATTTAGCCTCTATTGATCGCAGCGCCATCTATTGTTTGTAATTCGAACTAAAATCGAAAATCACTGTAAAAAAACTTTTGACTTTATGCATAACCCTCCTGCAAGAATAATGCAATGCAATTTTAAAACATTAAGTAATTGTTAACCCTTTATTGCATACTGCCCACTACAGTGGACAAAAATGCTATTTTTTTTCCAATCCAACATTGTCCTTTACAGTTCCTATTCAAACCTTATGCTACTCTGTGGCATCTACATTATTTTAGTAGAAAAATCGAAATAGCTTCATAACAGCGGGTAACTTACTTGTTGAAATATTATCAATATGGATGTCTTTTCAGAATACTGGTAAGTTGTTCTGCGTGAACTAAAAATGTTTCTAAACTTACAAAAGTGTTATTTAAATGTTATTTATTAATTATTGCTTTTAGATTTCTTGCCCTAATGCAAGACTCAAACAAAAGTATAAATTTTCTTTGTTGTTTTGGACCATAGTAGACAGGCTGTATTTAAAAAATAAAGTAAAATTATTATACATAGAATTTTTTTTTTTCTCTTTCTGTGTGACTTTCGGTTATAAAAGGAGAAATTTAATGTTGGAGATTTGGCAGTTTTAAAGTATGCAACATAAAGTTAATAGTTGCTATCAAGGATTATATTTATCTACATAATCAAGTTTTTTATATCATGTTAAAAAAATCCGTGTTTTTTTAAGCTTTTTTAAAAAATTGCTCAGAAAACATTACAATTTCGACCTTTTGCTAGGCATTCAGAAAGTTAATAACTTATAAATATTTTTCTTTCGAAACATATTAAAAGAAACCCCATGCAAAAATTCGCTTTAGAAGGGAAGTTATGTCCAAAGCAGTTTGAGCTCCTTTTTTTATATGATCAAAGGGGTAATTTGACATTTTAAAGTCAATTTTCGCAAAAAGGTGAATTCGGTCATTGCGCGCATATTTATTAAGAAATGGATGGATGGAATTTCATGAAATTTTTACTGAAGATATAAACCTTAGATGCACAAAATGAACTATTAAGAAAGAGAAACAACGTATAAAGACGCAAATATAAATATGTTTAAAAAGCATACAGCTGTTTCGAAACCTCTAAGGTTTCATCATCAGTGCTTAAAAATCCAAAGTTAAATTGCGATTTTTTAAGCACTTTGCGGCGAAATGGCATTTTGACGTTGACAGTAGAGCTGTAAGGTACGCCTTCGTGGCTCTCTGCCTCACCCCCCCCCTTTTTTTTTTACTCAATTTTAATTTTACTTTGGATTTTTAAGCACTGATGATGAAACCTTAGAGGTTTCAAAACAACTGTATGCTTTTTAAACATATATTTGTGTCTTTATACACTATTTCTCTTTCTTAATATATCGGCACAAAGTACAATCCTTCCCCACTTTTTATATAAATGAACTATTTTGTTAAGTACAAAATTTAGAGGTTGACTATTTTTAATTAAAAAAAAATAATTTTATTTGTTTTTATCTAAGAATTAATAGTTATATTATCAGTGTAGGTCCTTTTTAACACACATTACATCTCTACTCAATAATAATAATAATGGTGATAAAAAATTAGTTCAATGTGGTATTTCAATTATGTGAAATCCTGCGCGCAAGACGTATAAGATGAATTCATTTATTTAAATTTTAAAAAAATTACATTTCAAATTAAATTTTATGCATTTAGATTTTTATCTACTACGAAGATTATTGCTTTAAAATAGCGGTAGACAAAATTCTCCAGTGCGTGGCAATATTGTATTTAATCAGGGTTGTAGTGGGTAGCTGCCTGGGTACCCACCCAAATACCCGCCCGGGCTGGGTTTGTTATAAAAAAAACGGGTTTTTTTTTTACAACCCTGATTTAATTGCAGTCTGTTATATATTCAATGCGTTTTTGTAGATTGAGCTTTATTATAATTTGTTTACATGTTGAGTTGCTGCAAAATTTCCTGAAAGGATCATCTAACAGTAGTTGAAATAACTCTAATGAGTTAATTGAAATTTTAATCAATTTTTAATGTATAAACGGGTATAAAATTCTGAACTTAGTGGCTTCTAAATTGTTTTCTTATATTTAGCACCAGAAAAATATTTAATCTCTTTAAAAAGCTGTCTCTCTAGATAAAATTTTGAAAGCAATTTTCGACAATTTCAATTATTGTGCTGCTATACGAAACTCGAGTTTAGAAAAGAGGAAAACAAAATTTCTCTTTTTTAAATCATTTCAATGTGAGAAAAAAAAAATACAATTGGACTTTCTGGGCTTTGCGGATTTCTTTTAAAGTCTCAAATATTATTTAATGACCTGATGTAAAAATTTAGCTACACAAAAATGTCACTTCTTGACGCAATCTTCATACAATATAGTCACTTCATTTACGAGAACTTTCATTCCAAAGGCAAAACTAAAAAATAACATAGGATGCGAAAAGTTTCTCCAAAATAATTAATACTTCAGAATTTAAGAAACCTACCGGCTCATGTTCTCAAACTATCCCAAACTCTGGGAGGTCACTCCCCTGCAGCGTGCTAACATCGGTTGAAATAACTTTTTCTGTTCCTTGCATGTCTGGGAAGGTTACTAAACCCACATTTCCCTTTTATTAGTTTATTTTATTTGTATTCACCTATTTCTTTTTCAACAGTATCCATTTTATAAATTAAGATGTTATCCTCAGTTTTTATTTTTTCGCTTAAAAATTGCAAATCTTTGACATTTCAGATTAATTTTAACTCCTGTATCTGTAGAAATTTCTGAAATTTTCTGTAAATTGTAAAAAAAATGTTTTCCTTTAAAACTGATATCACTTTTATTTTAGGGATTGTTGATCGATAACCACTTGTCTTTGACTACTCCAAGGATGCAAACCATTGGCACACGTGCCCGAGATGGCACGTATGACAATTTTTCTGCCACGCAAAAAAATTGGATTGGATAGGACAATCATTATATACAATTCTTTTATATATATATAAATTTTTGTGTAATACGTACAGATTATTACATATAATACAATTATTTTTGCATAAATTAACTCATTAGAATTTTTGATGTAATGCATCATTTTCAAAAGGTTGCTATTTTGCCTTTCTTATATTGTGGCTTTATGAGAAGGATTTTGAGGAAAGCCGTTTCGCAAACACAGACCTTTATTTACAGACACGCAGCAACAGATAAAACATCAGATGAAGGTTAAATTCACGGATGTAGATTACACAGAATTCTGAAGATCTTACACAGATAAGTCCTGTCCGCAGAATTATTAGATTCTACGCATGGGTTCTTGGACCCTGGGTACAGCTGTACTCTAGTTTGCTATCGCAGTTGAGATGTCCGTAGAGTCTTAACTACTCGACGCGAACCTGTCTTTCATACCGGGCAGAGCTATGCCTTCCGAAAAGCACAGAAAATGATCTGCTTTTCAGCACGATCCAAACTCAAATCCTTTAAAGGCCCCATGAGCAATCTTATATATCGGAAGCGGATTCCTTTTGTGTTACTCTTCGAAGAGGCATCGCATCATAAGTGCCTTGAAAATTATTATATTCAAGCTGTCTAAAATATTGCCAGAGTTAATCTCTTGGTTTAAGTTATGGTTCTTATACTGTCAGGGGGAGAAGTAAAAGAGGAATTTATTTCAAGCTTAATTGGAACATTACATTTTTTTTTCTGATACACAGATTACATGGGCTTTGTATGAGAAGGGAGATAGTTAGGTTTAATATTTGCGTCTACTGACAGTGCGCTATTGGGTAAAGCCTGGCAAGACTATATGCATTAAAAAAGCTTTAACCAAATGAATTTCATAAGGAAGTAAAACGGCACGTGGATGACATGTGGATCCGATTTTTCTATATGTATTGCAAAAAATAACAATATGAACCAGTTATAATAAAGTATCGTACCACAGCAAAAATCTTACTAATAAATAATATTTTTGTTACGTAACTTGGATTATTTGCATTAATAACATAAAATTAATGAGAAGGAAAAGAAAAACTGGTATTTTTTTTTCAGCATGTGCCATTTACCTCCAAATGAAAATTTCAGTAAAATAATGGCTGATTTGGAGTTACTTAATGCATGAAAACAACTGATTCTATTAATATATGTTTAATACAAGCAACATATGCTGCAATTTGTTTGTAAACGTTTGGCACATTACAATGTTGATAGATATTGCTTGTGAATTTTTGGCATGCATACGTAGAAAGGTTCACCCTCACTGGACAAGTCCATAATGGATGTTGCATACCCCATAAATAGATTGTAAACTCCAGTTTGACAGCATTTTTTAAGACATTAATTTTATTAAAAATTGGAAAACCTTTTTCGGTTCTTGTTTCGATCGATTTCTTTGAACATAAAATTAATATTTAAAAATGTTACGATTTTACCAATAAAAATTTGATTTAATGCATACGAAATAGGATTTGAGAACAGCGTTAAAACGATAATTTTTGTACAGAAAATTGTTTCCGAACTTCGAAAGAGGGATATCTTTACTTTGTATTATATATTTATCCTCGTACTATTATAATTGTTTGATAGCTTATATCCAGTAATGTCTTTACAAATGGGCCTCTGGCGCAGTCAAGCGCCCCGGATAAACATAATCTAGAGTGATAGTGTATATTTACCTTTTATTTAAGAAAAGGAAGAAAAAAATGAGAGGAATCGTAATGACTTGTAACTAAACTCCTTCACTATTGCTGTTGGTATCTTTAATAAAAGTAAGAAATTATTCCCTGAATTATGTTAATGCTACACTGCATGAATTATTTTTTGGGACTATTTTTTAAACTAATATTTAGAGTTAGATACCACTAAATTTAAATGGTAATGCTCCACCTTATTTAATACTAGAATTCATTGATTACATAAGGAGAATATATCTATTCAAATATAATGGTAGCATGAAACTGAAAAAATATATATGAAAGCTCAAATTTTAATTGATTCATAAATGCATCAATGCACAGTGTAGGATTAAGGGGGTCCGGAAGGCAATTAAAAAAAAAATAATAATAATTAGTTTGAAATATTCTAGAACTTCCAGAATAAAATGATGCAAACAACATATAAATACAATAATTAGAACAAAGGATATTAACAGTTATGTCTGTAATTGCAGCGTCTTCTTCGGGGTTTTAAACGTTTTTAATCGATAATGTATTTATTCAAAATTAGACATAGTAAAATCCATATTACAAAGTAAAGCATGTCCGTGACTAACGCAGACGTCATATAGACGGTGGCAACACCTCATCCATAACTTTCGCTTTTACTGCAACTTCTAAACAAAACACAATTTCACTTTTTATACCGCCGGATTGGGGAAAAAAATCACTTTCAAATGAAATATGTTTAAAAAGTATATTTCAATTTACGGATTTTTTTTTTATTATTTATTTAAAATAATTATAAAGCATGATTTAAAAAAAAAAAAATCAATCTATCGCGTTCAGACCGATTACTAAAGCTTAGCCCATTGCACTTAAAACAATATAGTTTTTCATTTGACTAATATACCACAACAACGTTAAAACTTCACAAATATAAATAAAACAGATTTAACAGGCATGTAATAAAACTATGCGCTTAAATCCACTGTAATTATCGAAATAAAAAAAGGCTGCAATAAGTATAGCGAAATCTTTGGCAATTTCTCTCTTAGCATGCGGCTAATACAAAAGTATCGCTTTTAAGGAATTTCAAACGGTATTTAAATACATAATTGATATTTTTCATATAAAAATGCTTTTTGGTGTTGCCAGTGGGAAATTAAAAAATATATTATGAAATGCAAAAAGTCGATTAGTTTAATAGGAAAAAAGAAAACAAAGGGTTTTCCCCTTATTCTGTAACCCGGAAGAACTGATTGGTTGTCAATATGGATATTTTTCTGAGTAAATAAAACTTTTCCTAACATTTTCTTTCTATGCTAATCAAGCAAAATACAAAATTTAATTGTACAATGGGCCAATTATGAACTCTGAACTTAATCTTATTTATGAATTAAAAGTGAAATTTTTTCGAAAAACCCTTATGGGAAAGTGAAAGAAAATGACCTGGAAAAGTCGGGGAAAATGTGAGGAAGTCTTGGGGAAAATGAAAAAGTTCAAATGCTGCCTCCCCCCCTCTTTAAGAAAAGTGAGTGTCGTTAGGAACTCCAAAAATAAATTGCGGTTAGTCCCTGAAATATCGCATTGATATTTCATTCCAAAAACCAAATACATTACCAGAGTAGAAAGAGGTTTTCTCGCTAATTAGTATGGTATATATTTTTTCTTTAAGAAAAGAGGAAATAAAAATCTCCAAGTTCACATTATTAAATTATCGCAACTCTAGGAGGTTCGTCTCCTACTGTGCGCCAACTTAAGCTTAAATAACCTCGTGTATTACGTCTGCTTTAGAAGGTTACTAAACCCACATTTCACTGTTAATGGTATACTTCATTCGTATTTATCCATTACTTTTACAAGTACTTCCTATAAGTGTTAAGTAACACAATAAAGAGCAACATTTTCAGAATAATCAAAAGTACCCGAAACCATGGGAAATGGCAATGATGTTTGGGAGAGCTTCATAAATACTTATAACTTTTATAACAAGCCATCTAATTATTCCTTCGAGGAAATTCTTGAAAAGATTAACTTTTCTATCATTACTTTGATGTTAAATTTGAATAAAGTAAAAACTAAAATTTCTTGGTGTTTTTTGTTTTGATTATTATGCTTAGAAGCAATTAAGCATGGAATTGTATTTGAATAACAGCCGCATTTTTGGGGTTTTAGCTCTTTAAGAGTCGTGTGTGTGGGGAGGGCAAGGAAGCGGGGTACTATATGACCAGAGAAAATGGTGGGAGCCAAGCTACAAATCTTAAAGAAAAATCATGCGTAAGCATAAATTATGAAACACTTTTCAACACTTCTTGAATGCTTTAACAAGGGAAGGGAAATAAGGTATTTATATTTAATATTTAGGGAAATAAGATATATAAGTAAGTAAACATTTTAGAAAACGCATAAAACATTTGAAAAACTGATTTCAGCAGTTGCCGTCCATAGCAAATATGTATTCCAATTCTTTTGAACAGCGCTGTATTTGATCTGTAGGTTGATAGATATACTATATAATGGGGAAATTTAGTTTAACAAGAAAACGCATAACAGGTTGAAATTTCTCTTTCAGCTATTTATACTAATAGCTTGAAGCATACTTGTATACTTTGTACAATCCTGTAGTTAACCTAGTACTTTTATTACACGACACTATTTGGCTAAAATTTAATTCAAACTAAAACACTCTTAAAACTACTGAAATCACATTTTCAGAAATTATCATTTATAGACGGCCATGTATCCAATTCTTTGCGTGGCCTTGTATATCATTTTATCTATATTCTACAAACATTTCTTGATAAACTAAATGCAGTTCAGCGTAAAAATACCATAACTCTTTTAAAAACCACTTTTAAGCAATTTGCAATCGTATCCAATAACCATTACGAATTCTTTTGTGTAGCCTTGTATATGAATTATAGCATTTATACACACCATATACCATGTATAAATACAGTGAAACATAAAAGCGCATAACTTAATTAAAAATGCATTTCCAGCAATCATTGCTACTGTACAGTACTTCGGATACAATATAGTAATATAGTATCTGAAATCTTTCGTGTGTCCCTGTAAATGTAAATGCTATGCACTTCGTATTATACATGAAGTAGGTATAGTAAACCTCAGCGACGTATATCAATTTCATTATACATGAAATAATTCAACATAATTAAATTACTCCGCAAAAAATTCCCTCCACCCCTATACCATTGTGTAACGGGATTCTTTTGTGCGGCCCTGTAAATGAACAACTATTCTTTGCACCACATATTCTACAGAATGCATATTTTAGTGCACTTCCTAAATGCATATTGATTTTCTTATGTTTGAAAGCGTGTAACATCATTAAAAATAATTTTAAACGATTTCTTCCCATAGGCCATAATGTAGCGGAAAACTTCTGACTGTCCCTGTAAATGAACTAAACATGTTACAAGCGTCATTTGAAATAAGGAACGTGCTATTGTAACCGTCAATAATATCCAAAAATTTCAGGGCAATCGGAGATTATTTACGGGAGTTAGAGCGCGGGCAGATAAACCGAAGTCATAAAAAGTTAAAAAGTTCTTAGCATTGTGGCCGGTCGTATTACTCTCGGAACTCGGAGAACACTTTAACTTGGATAACTATTTGGGAACATCCTTTAAAGAATGATCTCCTGCTTATTTATGATCAGTTCAAATAATATTCCTGTATCGAAACTCTAAGATGATCTTTTCAGGGTACTCGCCGACCTAAATGCGACGATAAAGGCAAAATTATTTATTTTTCAATAGAACATATTTTCTATTATTAGGGTTTCGTATTTCAAAAGTAAAAATGAAATCACTATAAGATCACTCGTGTGTCTTGTCTGTCACAGCCGTTTTTCTCAAACTATGGAACGTGGTGGAAAATTCATACTTGGTACAGTTATAAAGGCCGTTGACTCGCATATTTATACATTACTAGCTGTTTAACCCGTTCTGCGTACGGAAGTTCATGATTTTAATTCTAAAACCAAAATTGAAAATAACTTTGATTTAATAAAATATTTTTCTACTACTGTGCCCTTTTTTTTTAATGAAACTATGGCAGCAGACGATAAAGCGATATCTTTGGAATAAATAGAATAGTTAGCCAAAGATTTCATTATTTACAGCCTTTTTGATTCTGATAATTTCAGTGGTTTAATCACATAGTTAAATTACATGTCTTAAGTTTGTGTCTTATTTATATTTTATTTATTGGGGAAATTTTTATTTCATTATGGAATATAAGCAGGAAACAAGTGCTGAAATATTTCTATTAAATTCAAGGGGGCAATCATGCTTGAAAATTATTTTTAAAACCATAAAAAAAATTAAATTGCGATATAGTTTTCAAACAATTTGCTATACAGTTAAAAAAAATTGCATTTGAAAGTACACTTTGTCTTCTCTAATCAATGGTGTAAACATTGAAAATGTGTGATGTTTAGAAGTTCAAAAATTGCAGTTAAAGCAAAATTTAATAATCTGCTGTTTCCAACGTCAAAAAGACGCCAGAGTTACGGAAGGACAAGTTTGTCTTTTATAACAGCTCATTCTCTAAACGTTTTGAAAAAACTCGCTATCTAAACTTGCTTACTTCTCAGACCAATTATGAATGATACAAAGTTTGATTAGTTAAAAGGAAAACATGAGTGTTTCCAAGTTTAATAATTAATGTGACTGCAAATTACTGTTATTGCCATTCCATTATTATTGTAATCAACAACGAAAAGTTTAACCATATTCACAGCAGATAGTCGAAAAAAATTATTTTAGAAGCACGTTGCATCAACGTGCATGTGAACATTAAAATGACATATTTGATTAATACAGACCTAGATTTGTCTTTGATTTGTTCGTGTTTAGGTCATGACATTCTTCCTCATGCTTGTATTCTTGTCGAAATCGGAAGCTTAACTGGATCTCTAAAAGAAACAACAAGGGAAAACTCGTGCGTCAAACCTAGATTATGAAACACTTTCCAACGCATTCAGAACAGTGTAACAAAACGGCACTATTTAATAAGGTAACAGATTATATCTAGTTAAATAATTTGAAACGCGTAATAATGTACAGTAAAACCTCCCTAAAACGACCACGTTCCGTTCCAATAAAAATGGGTCGCTCTGAGAGGTGGTCTCTTAATGGACGTAATGTTTAAATCTAGATTTTAATTGTTGAAAAAAGGTAACAATTAATGTTACTAAAATTTATTTTTCACATTGGGGAAAAATATGAAAATTTAAGTATCAAAACAAAAGTTGATTACGTGAATTAATTAGTGCAGAGTTTAAAAAATTAACGTTGCTTTGACGTTTGCTTTGATTTTACGGTTTTATCTTCTATAACTTTTATTTCCAAGTCCTTTCGAAGTTCAGTAAATAACTGGTATTAATTTATCTATTTCTTTGAGAGTTTCCTGACAGAATAAGGCAGGGGAATTTATTGACCCTCATCCTTACTTTGTCATCAGAGTTAAATTCATTGCCTAAAAAGGCACAAAGGAGTTTAAACACTTAAAAATTACCGGAATAAATAAAAATTCTAAACTTAGTTTAGAAGTTTGATGAATAATGTGCTCTCCGGAATTATTATTTTAATAAAACCTTCTTCAAGCGACAGGACAAAAACGAAATTTGTTTCATTTTCTTCAAAGAAATGGGTCGCTCATGGAGGGAGTCCAACTGGGGTGGTCTCTGAATAGAGGTAAAATTAGTATTGAGCCTATGGGAATAAATTTCGTTCCGTGAAAAAGTGGTCGTTCAGGGAGGTGGTCGCACAGGGGGTTTAACTGTATTTGAAAACCCAATTTCAACAATTACCGTCCATACTCGGAAATGTATTCAAATTCTTTTGTGAAGCTCTGTATATATCTAGATATTTGTGTGTGTATATATCATACATGCAGCATAGATTATGAACACTTTCCAACACATTCAGAATGCTGTAACAAAACTTCACAGTATAATAAAGGTGAAAAATGATGTCTAAGTAAACAATTTGAAAAACTCATAACGCATTTTAAAACCCGATTTCTGCTATTACCATGAATAGTCATTAAAATGGACGATTTTATTGCACCCCTGTATATGATCTACAGGTATATATGCTACTACGTAGTATGCTAAAAGTTAGTTCAGTTAAACGTATAGCAAAGTTGAAAATTTCCACTCAGCAATTTCCGCTAGTAAATGGATGTTGTTGACAGCTTTTCTGCGACCATGTATATGATCTATAGAATTTATACACATCAAGTAATATTTAAAAAATAGTTAAATTTAAAAACGCATACCACAACTGAAAACGCACTTCCAGCAATTATTGCTCGTAAGCTTCAATAGTTCAATTACTGCTCATTTTCTTCTAAATAGTCAAATTCTTTTGTGTGTCCCTGGAAATAAGGTCTATGCACACTATATTCTATAGTAAGGACCTTGCAGTACACCTCAGTGGTGTATATCATTTTCAATATGTTTAAAATACTGTAATGTCATTAAAATACAACGGCAAATGATTTTTCCCCACATATCGTAATGTAACGGAATTCTTTTGAGTGGCCCTGTAAAGGAACCGAAAATGCTACACACTTCATTTTCAATACCGAGCATGCCATAGTAAACCCCAATAACATACATCCATTTCATGGCAATCTGACTATATTTACGCGAGTTAGAGTACGGACAGACAGACAGACGGACAGAAAAACCGAATTCATAAACACTTTTCAAATATGTTGAAGAGTGTTAAAAATTAAGTAAATTAAAAAAGTCATACCATAACTGAAAACCCACATAGAAATTATCGCTGGTAGACAATTTATACCAGGGTTGGCAGGTTTTTGACGGTTTAAACTGCAGTTTAAGTACGGACCGTCATGTCAAAAACCCCTTGTCAAAAACCTCAAATACTACAGTGATCTGTAAAATTTCACATTAAATGTCACACATTAGATGTAATATTTAAAATTCACTATTACTGTAATTGTATAATTAGTATATAGTATTAGTAGTAATTACAGGGCTGGCAGGTTTTTGACGTGTCAGTTTATGTCAGGTTTTTAAACCATAGTTTAAACAGTCATGTCAAAAACCTCAAATACTAAATTGATCTGTAAAAATTCAAATTAAATGTCACACATGACAACATTACATGTAATATTTTAAATTCACTCTTACTGTATATCAGTAATTAGTACATAGTAAAGTATTATTGTTAAGTACAATTTTTTTAACAGGGTAAATTTTTTATTTAAATTTTTTGTAAAATTGTGTTTTTCTAAAAAGTAGACATTAAGCTCACCTGAGCTGTACATTTTTTCTCTTACTTAAAATCGTTTAATTTTTCTTACTTTTGAGAGCTTAAAGCATTAGGTAGCTTTTTTAATGGGGAAAAAAAAACTTAGAAAAGTGCAGATTTTTTTTGTATATATGTGGATGTGGCTTGCGGTTCCCAAAACATTCTAAACCACATCCTGACAGCAGTAAGAGGTGCAGCTAAAATCCCATGAGAACTGATGGAGTGTGCAAATTCTATAAGACAATAAACCTGATGAGTTAGTAATTCTGAACCGCAGCCTGAGAGCGAAGGTTCGATGTAACTTTAGAGTTGTTCTGCTGACTGACCTGGTAAGACGTACCCGGTCAGGCTTCCGAAATATATTGAATGCCGGTAAACTGCCGTAAGAAATTCCTCTTCACCCTCCTAAACCTTGTACATAGTTACTGTGATCTGTAAATAGAATCCATGCTTTAATCAAGACATCATTAAACTGATTGTTTCTATACTAGCGAGTGTTTAATCAGAAGTATTCATCACCAAAATTCAGCTACAGTCAATCCTACCAATTCCACACATACATGACAAGATAATGTGCATCAATGTTATTCTAGTCTAGACAATAACCATTCCATTCAAAATTGAAATTGGATTATTAATTTTAAACACTTACAAAATAAGAGAAGTAATAATAATTAAAAAAAAAAAAAAAGCTTAAAGTCGATCTTTTTAAAACATGCTTTCTTTCAATATATAAAAATGTTTTCGATTTTAAAACTGAACAAAATTGGCTCGGTCATCTAAAAGAAAATTCCTTTAAGCCCATATTGAAAAAGTGCATAATAGAAGGGATCAAATCATGAAACCATACCATTGTTTGGCTTATACTTTGCATCCCAACCATCAGGAGCAAAGGTTGACTGCTGTATCAGTTGATTCAGCTCGCGCTTGAGCTACAGAGAGAATTTATGGATGCTTACCCATACTGATTGTGTATGAAGCTAAAGAATCCCCTTTCCCGTCTTCTTATTTCAGTGCTATAGGGAGGACTCCATTGCTTGGTGGAAAGGTATCATTAAATGCAACAGCTTTTTGAGCCTGCTTCAAAACTTGCTCATCTAGCAATGCTTTTGCTATCAAGTCCTACTAGCTCAGCATCAATTAAGAGACAGACTATTTTCTAACGCTTCATACACTCTAAACTCAAATCTTTTTGGGTGTAAATAAATCTGCTAAACACGTGGTGTGCTGCAGCATGCTGCGGGGTAAAATTGATCAGGATTATTTAATTGTACAAAATTATTTTCTTCTGGTTGAAAAATCCCCAAAAAAATATTTTATTGCAAATAATATATTTTTAAATTATTAAATTTCAATAAAAGATCACATAAATCATTGACTTATTTAATGTTTACTTATTGTTAAAATGTTTTAGTGTGCTACACGTATTTGGCAGTTTTCGACGGTTTAAACCAGTTTGACAGCTTAAACCAGTTTTTGACGCTTGTCATGTCAAAAACCCAACCCTGGTTTATACCATACTCTACAGTAAACATCTTGTAGTGCACCCTCGGTCCTATATATGTTTCAATATGTTTGAAATAGTGTAACATAATTAAAATGCATTGCAAGTGATAATTTCCTATAAACGATAATGTAACGTAAGCGAGTGTGCTTGTAAACAAACTGTAAATGTGACGAATTTCATTTTCAGTACCGAACATGTAGTGAACCTCAACAACATATATCAATTACATGGCAATCTGAGTATATTTACACGAGTTAGAAGACATACAGACAAACCGAAGTCATAAACAACTATGTTGGAAAGTGTTAAAAACTTGTCAAAATTGAGTAGCTTGAGCCATATTTTTGGTAAGTAAATTTTGGTGGTTTACCAAAAATATGGGTCGAGCTACTCAATGAGTATGAAAATAAAATAAAACAAACATCCATATAAAATAAAAATGTAACGTGCATAATATGAAAGAATACGTGGAAAACTGAATGATGGCGTGTCATAGACCGTGCAAATTTAGAATAGCTTTGTTTTTGAAAATGACTCGGGATGAGTCGAAACATGTCAACAGTCAAAATAAACGTATTTTTACTGGTTTTAGTTTTAATTTACACCTTTTTAGCGTTTGAAATTAATGTATTATTATAAGGTGTCATTTGCTATAGATTTACATAAGAGAAAACTTATCAATACAAATAACAAAATCTGACGTAATCAGGTCGATTAATAATTAGGCTTAGTCGATAACAGGATTTAAGGTCCCAAAACCGTTTAATATCATTCAGAATTTAAAAAAAAAAAAAAATGGATCGTTAGTAGCTCTTCACATGAATTCAACCAAGGGTTGCAATTCAATGATGAATTGAAACATGGTTTGACACTCAATACAGTATTACTTGATTATCCCGACCAATTTCGCCAATTTATATAAATCGTCAAATTATACAAATTGACATAATTTTTAGGTTTGTACACTTAGAAAATGCTGCTGTTTAATATCTCCTCCCACTAATTCAACGATATTGATTATACATGATAATCCTAGTCTCGTATGCGGTAATATATTACATTATTTAATTTAAATACTACCGCGACTACATTTGCAAGTATAGCTTTTGGTGTCCATTTGCAATTACATTTTCACAAAATTATCTCTACAATGTTGGAATAGATATTTGATTTCAATCCATAAATTTTTCTCAGAATTCCCTCATCCCCCCCCCTCCCCCCTGAGTATTACCACAAATCATTAATTTTTAAATTTTGACCGATACTTAATATTCTGTTTATACTTATCCAGGCAAAAATTTCGGAGGGGGATCAAACCGTGATGATCCCCCCATTGACTACGGCCTTGGGAGTGAACTTGATTGGTTGAAAGAGGAACATTAGTGTCTCAAACTTCAGTTATTAATGTAAATGCAAATTGAACGGCGATAGCTGTTATTACCATTCCATTCTTATCGTAATCAATAGCGTACTTTTTTTTTTTTTAACCATTCACAGCAAACAACAAGTAAATATTTAAGAAGCACGTTTCATCAACGTGCATATGAACATTAAGATGGCGTATTTGATTATTAACAGACCTAGATTGTCTTTGGTTCTGTTCGTGTTCAGGTCGTGACAACTCTTCATGATTCTTGCATTTCTGTCAGAATCAGCTGACTAAAAGGATATCTCTCAAAAAAGAAAAAACTCTATTATTAATTGTGATTTTTTTCGTTCCACTTTGCAGAAAATTATGCTTGATGAATGATTTTTCCTTGTTAGAATATGAAACACTTTCACACACTTTCCAGTGATAATACTGTTGGGTTACTGAAGCCCACATTTTTGCTTATATCACAATAGATTATATAATATATAAACTTTTTTACCAAAAATAAAACCGACTTCAAAAACTACTGCAAAGTAAAAAGCGCACTTTTTGCTTTTATCGTGCAATCTGATTAAAATTTACATGTTCTCATTTCTTGATACAATTCAGATGTTTTCATGTATTAATTTAGTTTGCTTCTGTATTATTTAGCATTTTAAATAATGGTGGGCAATTGAGAATTGTAAATATGACTGCCGATTAGAAATTGTGAAGAAACATATTGGAGAAATCCATTAGTGAATTTGAATGGGAATATCGCCAAATTAGTCAGTTACAGCCAAGTTGGCTTCATTTATGACAACTTATTTTGGTCGCCAAATTTGGCGATATTTCACCAAATGACGCCAAGTCTGGCGACAACTTGGCGATAACGCATATGAATACATAGCTTTATGCTTATGAATGAAAAACCGGTTACAACAATGAAAGATAATTTGCGAAAAATCCTTTATTTTATTGGTTTTTGTTGAATTACTAAAAAACTACTCAACCAATTTCGATGAAACGGAAGTGGTACCAATTCGAGAGTATCCTCTTTCAATTAAAACCAAAATCACACAAATCGGACAAAAAGTTCCGGAGCAATCGGTGAACATACATAAAAAAAAAAAAAAAAAAAAAAAAAAAAACATACGCGTCGAATTGATAACCTCCTCCTTTTTTCGAAGTCGGTAAAAATTCTAATTATTAATGCAAATCGAAAGGCAATAGCTGTTATTGCCTTTCCATTATTATCATTGTCAATAACGCAACTTAGTTTTTTAACCATTCACCAGCAGACAGCAAATAAGAAAAATATTTCAGAAGCATGTTTCACCAACTTGCATATGAACATTAAGATAGTGTATTCGATTACTAACAGACCTAGATTGTCTTTGGTTCTGTTCGTGTTCAGATCGTGACACTCTTCATGTTTCTTGCATTTCTGACGAAATCAGCTGAATAACCGGATCTCTCTCAAAAAATCCCTGCCGGCTCGGGCCTACAGGCGGAGGTAGATTTCAAAGTTAAGTACTAAATTCTCCAACAAAACTTAAATCAAGATTAAAGATAAACCCAGTTCCTTCGCTAAGAATGAGCTCTATGGAGCTAAACATTTTGTGAAAATTCTAATATACACACACGCATGTATATGGAATAAGTTTAAAAATGGCTAAATCAAATTCAGAGAACCTCAAAGTGTTAAAATATGTTAATATTTCCATAGTCGGGTTTTTATCATGTTTTAATACATTTCTTCAAACTCAATGACGTTACATATTCACCTGCTGTGGTCCATTATATTTTCAATATGACGCAATATTTTGTTGTTGTTTTTAATTCGTCAAACTATTTATTTCATTTTGAATTTTCATGCAGAAATCTTGCTCTAGAAAACTTATGACGTAATATTCAATTTGTTTTCAATTCGTCAAACAGTTTATCTAATTTAATTTTTCACGTGAAAACATTGCATTAGAAAAGCAATTGTTGTGGTGAGAATTTTATTGCTTTTTTTTAAATTGTTGGCAACAGCTATAACGAAAAATATTTATTTTTCCCTGCCATTGTTGTGTAAAAGCTGGTTTTATCAGAATCATGTTAAGACGGTATTCAAAATTTTTAACCTTCCCCATTCCCATTCCCTTGGACCGATTTTGCTCATTTTCAATCCCCGCCGAGAAATTAGCCATCTTAAAGTTGTTGGCGAGTTTGAAGACGTTCCGTGCATAATTGCGACTTTTATCGTGCGGACAAAATTTAGTACATACATACATATATAACTTTTTAGGTGGGGGTGGTTTTGGGTTCCTGGGGTCATGTAATGAAAAGTTATGAAGGAATTTTTCAAAAGTCGCACCATGGTAACGACTGCAATAGGTAGTATTTCTTACGAAATCTACCTAAAAGAAATATATATATTTATTATTAATTAGAAATTTTTCGTTACTTTCTGTGGAAAATTATGCTTGATGAATGATTTTTCCTTGGATTATGAAACATTTCTCGAGACTTTCACACACTTTCCAATGATACTACTGTGGGTTACTGAAGCCCACATTTTGACTTCTGCATTACAGTAGATTATAAATTACAGTAGATTAATTCCAATTATTAATGCAAATGCAAATTGAACGTCAATAGCTGTTATTGCCATTTTATTATTATCGTAATCAATAGGGTAGTTTTGTTTTTTCAAACATTCAGAGCAGACAGCAAATAAGAAAAATATTTCAGAAGCACGTTTCACCAACGTGCATATGAACATTGAGATGGTGTATTCGATTACTAACAGGCCTAGACTGTCTTTGGTTCTGTTCGTGTTGAGATCGTGACACTGTTCAGGTTTCTTGTATTTCTGTCGAAATCAGCTGAATAACCGGATCTCTCTCAAAATAGAAAAAAATATATTTATTATTAATTGGAATTTTTTCGGAACTTTGGAACTTTCTGTAGAAAATTATGCTTGATGAATGATTTTTCCTTGTTGGATTATGAAACATTTTTCGACACTTTCACACACTTTCTACTGTTGGATTACTGAAGCCCAAATTTTGACTTCTATATTACAGTAGGTTATAAAACTCTAATTATTAATGTAAAAACCAATTGAACGGCAATACCTGTTATTGCCATTCCATAATTATCATAATCAATACGATAGTTTTGTTTTTCCAACCATTCCGAGCAGACAGCAAATAAGAAAAATATTTTAGTGCGCTTCATCAACGTACATATGAATATTAATATGGCGTATTTATTACTAAAAGACCTAGATCGTCTCTGGTTCTGTTCGTGTTTAGGTCATGACAACTGTTCACGATTCTTGCACTTCTGTTGTAATCAGCTGACTAACCGGATCACTTTTTAAAAAGAAAAAAAAATATTTATTGGAATTTTTTCGTTACTTTTTTGTAAAAATTATGCTTGGTAAATGAGTTTCCCTTGTTAACAGTTGGGGCCCAACGCATATTGCAATGCTAAAAAAAAAAATAAATTGCAAATATCATAGAATAATGTATAATATGGATAATAAAATGTCTTAAAAATATCACTAATTTTAAATTTATTGTGAATAACTTTAAATTTCACAATCTTCTATTTATAATTATTTTAAATATTTAATTTTTGCTTTCGCTGTTACTTTCGTGATCGTCGAATCTACACATTCCGTGGCAGTTATATCAGCTTTGCCTGTAAGAAATAAATTTAATACATTTTTTTCTCACGAAGAAACGTTTAAAAATAAATCCAGTGCAAAGACATTATTTTACACAAACTTTTTTTTAATATTGTATAGATCACTCGGAGAAAGACCCCAATTGACGCGGGAGCCCTGGGCAACCACCCTTTGCCCGATGGTTGCGCCTGCCCTGTTTGGATTGTAAAACATTTTCCAACACTTTCAGACACTTTTAAATGATACCACTGTTGTGTTACTGAAGCCCACATTTTTACTTTTATTACAATAGATTATAAAATTCTAATCATTGATGAAAATGCAGATTGAACGGCAATAGCTAATCAATAGCGTAGTTCAGTTTTTTTAACCGTTCACAGCAGACAGCAAATGAGAAATTTTTCAGAAGCGCGTTTCACCATCGTGCATATATGAACATTAAGATGGTGTATTCTATTACTAACAGACCTAGATTGTCTTTGGTTTTGTTTGTGTTCAGTTCGTGACACTCTTCATGTTTCTTGCATTTCTGTCGAAATCAGCTGAATAATCGGATCTCTCTCAAAAAAGAAAAAAAAAAATATTTATTATTAATTGGAATTTTTTCGTTAATTTCTGTAGAAAATTATGCTTGATGAATGATTTTTCCTTGTTGGATTGTGAAACATTTTTCGACACTTTCACACACTTTCTTACTGTTGGATTACTGAAGCCCACATTTTGACTTCTATATTACAGTAGGTTATAAAACTCTAATTATTAATGTAAATGCAAATTGAATGGCAATACCTGTTATTGCCATTCCATTATCATAATCAATAGGATAGTTTTGTTTTTCCAACCATTCACAGCAGACAGCAAATAACAAAAATATTTTAGTACGTTTCATCAAGGTACATGAATATTAATATGGCGTATTTATTACTAAAAGACCTAGATAGTATCTGGTTCTGTTCGTGTTTAGGTCATGACAACTGTTCATGATTCTTGCACTTATGTTTTAATCGGCCGACTAACCGGATCTCTTTTAAAAAGAAAAAATATATTTAAATTGGAATTTTTTCGTTACTTTTTTGTAAAAATTATGCTTGTTAAATGAGTTTCCCTTGTTAACAGTTGGGGCCCAACGTATATCGAAATACTAGAAAAAAATTAAATTGCAAATATCATAGAATAATATATAATATGAATAATAAAGTGTCTTAAAAAATCACTAATTTTGAATTTATTGTGAATAACTTTAAATTTCACAATCTTCTATTTACAATTATTTTAAATATTTAATTTTTGCTTTCGCTATTACTTTCGTGATCGTCGAATCTACACATTCCGTGGCAGTTATATTATATCAGCTTTGCCTGTAAGAAATAGATTTAATACTCACATTTTTTTTTTTCTCACAAAGAAACGTTTAAAAATAAATCCAGTGCAAAGACATTATTTTACACTAAGGAAACTTTTTTTAAAATATTGTATATATCACTCGGAGCAAGACCCCGATTGGCGCGGGAGCCCTGATCAGCCGCACCGTTTGCCCGATGGTTGCGCCGGCCCTGTTTAGATTGTAAAACATTTTCCAACACTTTCAGATACTTTTCAATGTTACTACTGTTGTGTTACTGAAGCCCACATTTTTAATTTTATTACAATAGATTATAAAATTCTAATTATTAATGAAAATACAGATTGAACGGCAATAGCTAATCAATAACGTAGTTCTTTTTTTAACCGTTCACAGCAGACAGCAAATGAGAAAAATATTTCAGAAGTACGTTTCACCAACGTGCATATATGAACATTAAAATGGCGTATTTGATTACTAACAGACCTAGATTATCTTTAGTTATGTTCATGTTTAGGTCGTGACACTCTTCATGATTCTTTGCATTTCTGTTGAAATCAGCTGATTAATAGAAAATCATGCTTAATGATTTTTCCTTGTTAGATTATAGAACATTTTTCAACACTTTCGAATGATACCACTTTTCGGTTTCTGAAGCCCATATTTTTGCTTCTATTACAATAGATTATAAAATTCTGATTTTATTAATGCAAACTGAACGGCAATAGCTGTTACTGCCATTAATATAATCAATAGCGTAATTTTGTGTTTTAACCATTCACAGCAGACAACAAATGAGAGAAATATTTCAGAAGCATGTTTAACCAACATGCATATGAGCATTAAGATGGTGTATTTGATTACTAGCAGACCTAGCTTTGGTTCTGATGGTGTTTTAGGTCGTGACTCTTAATGGTTCTTGCATTTCTGTCAAAATCAGCTGACTAACCGTATATCTCGCAAAAAGAAAATATGTATTTATTATTAATTGGAATTTTTTAGTTATTTTTGTAGAAAATTAACAAGAAGGAAAAATCATGCATCAAGCATAGATTATGGCACTTTACAACTCTTTGACACATTTTTCAATGATACTATGGAAATTGATTTTTTTTTTTCATTATTCATGACGTGAACTGTTGCTTTCAGGCTGCCAGTCACTGTATTTTTCTTTAACATCATGGACATAGCTTTCCAACACCATCCTTGATAAAATCCAGAACTAACTGCTGTGCTGAACGGTTTTTTTTTTTTTTAGTGAATGCAGACATTGGCTTTCATTTTGAGATAAGTTTGCGATCAAGAAATAAATTTAAATTTCTTTCCCCTTCCAAAAGATATTACCGAAGGTTTTCCGCTTCTCAGTTTATTTACGCATATTGGGTGGGCGTAAATGGCCTTTTATTTCAAATTTATCCAATAACTAAATAACCTTATTGATAAATAAAATTATAAACATACACGTGTTAATCCATGTAAACAAACCTTAAAAACAAGTAAGAGGAAATAAGAGTTGGTTTACGTATTAAATAACAAGAACAAAATCAATTTCGATACATGGATTTTTCTCGAAAATCTCTGTTTTACCGAAGGAAAATTGGACAACATCATAACCAATTAATTAGCCGTACATCATTTTCTTGAACTTTCCTTTATTATAGAGATGTAAAACGAGTCAAAATATCAAACTGTTTAACAGTCCATTACTTATGAATGAGATAATTCAGCCATCGGTGTATGATTACATATTCAAAACAGCTTCAGTAAACACGTCCAAGGATACTTCACCTAATAAAAAAAAGTAAAAATAATGCAATATCTTTTTATCCGTCCATGGAAGTGGTGAATATTATAGATAATTTACAAGTAAACACAAACTTCCCCTTTTTATTTTTCCTAAAAACAAATGAGAGGGTATTGTTACAGAGGCCACAATGGCGTGAGCTGTTTATTTATTACTTCGCCATTTAAAGTGAATCCTGTGACCTCCTAGTGCTAAAAAATAGTACTTTTGGTTATTAGCAATATTGCGCGTATTCTATGGAGGCATTATGCGTGGAGGACAAAAGGTGAAGCATGATAGACCAAACTCGAATAACCTGGCTGGAGGGTTTGTTCTGGAACTATCGTCTTCCGCTTTCACATAATGTGGACAAGCGGGATTTGAAATGTAGGATACTCGGCATAACGGTGTCTGTCATCATAGCTTTCGCTTGCGTGAATCTTGGACTCCCTGAAAGGATAGCTTGTTTTGAGGGAGTTTCGTTGTAAAATAGTGTTAGAAAAATGATTAAAATTGAGCAAAGGTGGAGATGGAGCGACTTGCCAGAAAGGTATGCATGTTTTTTTTTTTCCTACAAAAAATTAGTCTCGATAGATTAAGGGGTCTCAAGACTCTTAAAATTGAAAAAACTGGAAAAAAAAAAAGACCTTTTTAACATTTAACCCTTAAAGCTCCGGCGTCTCTTACACAAATTTTATTCGATTGGCACCACTTTTTAAAAAGCAGTTTCCTTCAAGTAAACAATTTCAAAAATGCTCTGATTAAATAAGGTGAATTTTATTTTCCTTCATTACTGGTACCAAAAACAAATTTTGCAAAGACTAAGAATGTCTCCGCAGCGGAGCCAACGGAGTGGGAAGGGTTAATATCATAAAGTGTACAGGATACATATATATATATAAGTTATTGTGATGGGAGTTATAAGTATATTTTTTCATTTCATTTATTTAAAAGATTGTAAGATGCAGAATTAGTGTTTACAGGGCGTTCCAAACTGTCAGACATTTGTCTAGCAGAAATTTGGTATAACAGCTCATGCGCAGCATTACAAAATAAATTTTGCAATTAGAAAGAAAATTTTTCGTGCCTGATTATACTTTAGACTGTAGTAATAACTCTGAAGCTAAATAAATTTGTATTTAAAGCATTTTTATATTTTTAATACAAAGTTGTATTTAGCTAATAATTTTTTGTTTTAATTTCAGCAGTACTATTATTAAGGGGTCTCGGAACCCTTAAGGCTTCAAAATTTTCGAAATTTTAATTTGACTAAACTTAAAAAAAAATATTTTTTTGAACAATAAAAATGAAATTTTATGTAGTTTATGCAGACTAACATGAAATGTACGTTTTGAAAATTTCAGGAAAAAATATTGAGGTTTTTGAGATATCCTGCGCATTAATGCCCCAAAACGTCATTTAGAGAAAAATGACTTCAAAGTTTCGGAAACTCAGCTGTTGAGCGGCTATAATTCTAAAAGCTATAACTTCTGTTCTAATGGTAATTTCAAAGAAACAATTTTATCAAAATGTGCAGAAAAGATAGGAGTTTAACATCTAAAAAAATTAAAATTTCGAAAATTTTGAAGCTTTAAGAGTTCTGAGACCCCTTAATAATAGTAGCATTTAGTTACTTTATTTTACGAATAGTACAAGTTTCACTTCAAAAGGTTAAAAATATTTTTGTTAGCCTGTATCAGTGATATCGGGCCCTGCTGTCTGGGTCCTACACGGACTTTCGGATCCTCTTCCCCTATATATCTATTGGCTTGAATTAATACATGAAAAAATTAAAATCAGACTTTCACATGAATAATTTTTATAATCGATAACATATTTAATTTTTTAAAGAAATATTTACAATCATTAAATTTTTAACTATTATTAAATGTAAGTTACTCATATTCTTAAAGAATTTTTTTTGACGAGTTTATCAGGATTATATAATAAAACTGTGTCAAAAACACCACAGTACATTTGTAAAAAATTATCTGTTGAAGGCATTCCTTGTGATCGTAAAAATTGAAAAATCCCCACAAAATGGCTACCAAAGTGAACAAATTGCATATTTATAAAATGCTTGAGAGAAAAAAGTACTAAGAAACTAGAGAACAGGATTCTGCTTTTTCAGAATTTAGTGTCGCCCCCTCCATTTCCATTACTTCATTTTCTTCTGGTGGACTGGTGGCTTCTATTATGATGAAACAGCCATTATAAATGAAGCGTTTAGGTGAAGATGAAAGAGAATTCGTAAAAAGTTAGAAGTCTGGTTTTCTGGTCAGAATGGGGGGGGGGGGGGGGGCTATTTCTCAGAGGTTCATTTAGATTCCCGAAGAAGGCCAAGGAAGTTGGCTGAAACCGTAGAATAGATATTTTAATGATTTCATCGGTATTAAATGTTTATACACCATTTTAGCAAATGATTTGTAGTTTATTCACATTTCACTTATTTATATTTAAACTTCGTGGTATTTTTGTTTTAAACATTTCGTGCATGTTTTGCATTTGATTGATCTTCCAACAGTAGCTGAAGAAGACAAAAAAAATTACGAAATCCCATCTTCTCTTATCAAAAAATAAATTATACACATCACTAAAAACTACTTCATTATCTTACTGTGACTGGTAAGAAAACGAAAATGTTTTCGCTTTTTCTAGCTGAATTATATTTCGTGCCACTCACGCATGTTTCTTAACTACATAGAATTACAACCGTAATAAACAGAAAAAATAAATGAACATTTTTAGTCTTTGTTGGCTGCTGTGCTAAATTTCCCTCTCGTTCTAAATCAATTGTCGCGTTTCAAATGGATTTCTAATGGAACTCGCTTTGGGAAATTATATATGAATTCAGATTAATATGTACCAAAGTACCTAAATTTTTCAAATAATCATTTGAAATTAGATTTTTATATATACTAGAATTAGATTACTGAATTTTTAATTGGTTGAATTTTATTAGAATTATGTTTTTATAATAAATTAAGATTTTTGTAAGTTATATAAATTAAATTTATATATATACTAGGCGGTTCAACTTCGGCTTC
The DNA here is from genome assembly GCA_963932465.1 of Maratus speciosus. Classification (NCBI taxonomy): domain Eukaryota; kingdom Metazoa; phylum Arthropoda; class Arachnida; order Araneae; family Salticidae; genus Maratus; species Maratus speciosus. The sequence continues at coordinate 414,452,887 of OZ010794.1, forward strand.
CCGGTTTAAAGAATATAAGCAGAACCATTTTTTATGTGCGTTCGTAATTGTATAAATACGTAGCACCTATGGTCGTCGTCTGACCCGTCCGTCTGTCTGTCCGCATGTAACAGCGCAAAAACTACCCCACCGAATGGCTTGAAATTTGATATATATCGTTGCCAGAATTTTGTCGGGTCATTCCAAATTTTATGAAAATCTAATCAAAGCTTAAAAAATTAATAAAAGTTTTCTTCAATCTATTAAATCTTATCGTAAGAAATTAATTCAATGATATCTCATGATAAGTAATGATTCTAGGTTACCATGGTGATGATGTCCTATTTAAGATGGAGTCCTATTATTTCCGTATTACTGAATTTAATATATAGAATCGTAATAAATTTTGCATTCATGCATTTTTGCATGAGAGTGCAACAGCTATTACACCAAGATCTGAATATTTATAAAACTAGTTATCGAACACACCTCATTTGTCACGTTTGACGTAAAATTTCCGACATATTTTATTACCTCATGGTGTGTTCGATATAACGAGAGTTTAGTATTTCACGTCATAAAGTTTTTAATTCAATAATCTAGGACTCTAAATATAATACAAATGTGCATATATACTGCGGTCGCTAAACTATAGTATAAGAGCAATGCTATATATATATATATAAAATATAATATAACGTTGTTCAAACAAATTTTTATAGAGGACACAAAAATCTGATTTTTTTTTTTTTCCTTTCAAGATGTTTACGAACATTATTATCATTAAAACATTTAAAAAATTTTACCAGTAGATCCAGAAATATGTCATTATTTTTAACAATTCCAATGCAAATCTGCATGAATATAAATGAATTTTATCCGGGAAAAATTTAAACAGCTGCGCTTATTTAAGGCTGTGCCATTACATCACTGGAAGAGATGAAATCATAATCGGTGCTTTTCAGCGACTACACTTACTTACTCGGGGACTCCAACAGTTTTCAAGGCATCTAGTTTTCTTAACGTGTAAGTTATGCTGTTTAGATTTTTTAAAATATTTTCCCATTTATATTTTTCTACCATCCTAAACCGCAAAATGGCATAATTTTCTTCGACAATTCAACTTTTGTGAAATTATTTCCCACGCTGTAAAAAGAAAAAATCCGTTGATATGCCTGTACAATTTCCGTATTTTTAAAGAATTGTTTTCTTCAATGAAAATGATAGATATTAGTACTGAAAGTCTATTTAATTTGTCCTTTTTGCTTAGGCTTTGCAATTTTATAATTTTTTACATTATCATTTTCGTATTTTTGAATTTTTAAGGATTTTTTTTTTCTTTTGACAGTGTAACAACAAAAATGAATCGGACTGCTTTAAAGAAAATGAAAATTTTGCATTATCTGTCAAATTTTCAAATCCATACTTTTAGGCCCATTCCCTGAATCACTTTCATCGGAAAAGAAAAAAAAAGCCCGTAAAAATACAGAAATTGTACTGAAGTTTAAAATAGTTGCATCGAATAGTGTTTTTTACCGAATATTTGGTATTCGGCCGACTATTTAAATTTCACTGTAATTTTTTTTTTTTATATATAAGAAGTAGTACTTAATTATTTTTCTGTAGTTTATTGCATATAAAAAAAAAATACAAACTTTAATGTAAATGTCAGAATAAAATATATACAATTTTAAATTATATTTAATTTATTTAAAAATATATTTTATATTTTATATTTAGAAATGAACAAAAGAAAAAAAATGAATTTTGCTGCGCTAATTATGAAAAAAAAATATTTTTTACAAATTATAATCTTTCATTTCAAATTTAAATTTCCGGTTGCTGAATATCACGATGTTCAACTAAACGGAACATTTCATGTCATTTGCCGAATAAGCCAAGTATACCAAAAATTCGGTGCAACTCTGAAGTAAAGATAATACCAGAAAAACTTTAAACTATAAATTGAAAAATAAGTAATAAAAAAAAATAAATGTGCATTTTGTGTAATCAGTCCATCAGTCCGCTTTAAACATCCGTTGTTTAAGAAAAAAGAACGATGACAATAAAATACTTCATTTTTTGTGTTCCTTCATATAACTATAACAAAATTCGGTAAACTATACATTCATTTTATAATTATTTTTTTCTTTTTTTGAAAATTATATGTAACAAATACTTTTAAAATTAAAATAATTATATACAATAAAAATATTGCTTTTTTTTAAAATTCATACAGTAATTTCTTTCTCTTCAAAGACAGGAAAAACGTTTGCTTCAATAATTCAGATGGCCATTTGCTCTCAGCATTTCTAACCCCCCCCCCCCCCCCGCTCCCGCCAAACAGCTAAATACAATCTTACCTTTATTTAATGATATCTCTAAACCCAGCAAAAAAATTCATTATATGGAAAATTCATTAGGTTCACTTATTAAAATACGTTAAATTACATAAAGATAAATTTTAAATTCATAAACACTAAGGATCGGAGTATTTTTTTTTAAATTGTTATAGTAATTTTATTCATAAAAAAAATTATATAATAGAGAGAGAGAGAACTAAAATAAAGTTACTGTTCAGTGTTCATGCATAGATTGTATTTTTAGTTTAGAAAATTACTTTATTTAAAATCTGAGTTATTTTTCTATTAGCAATTATTATTTTTTATTATTAAACCGTATTTTTTGTAGCATATTTTAAGCATACATTACGACATGCGTTCTTCAGTTTCATTACTATGTCTTTTTAAATAAAAGATTTAGTTAAAATTAAGTTTTTTTCTCTCATAATACATCTTGCTAATGATCTAGAAACCAGTTCAGGCGTATTTAAATTAAATTGCAATCCACGTTGGATTATTTTTTAAAAATTTCAAATGGAAGATGCTTCCTAAGATAAAAACAGTTCAAGTTCATTGAGCACCATAAAATGTCTAAAAAGAATAAGTTCGGAATGTCCAGAAATACAGTCGAACCCGGTTAAGACGCCTTTCAAGGAAGTGGACAAAAGCCGCGTATTAAACGTGATTTGTATAATGTTGCAGGAACTGAGCTTATTTAGGTATCTAACAGTCTAAATAAACTTTAGAGTTTTCATTTATTTGTTTACCGTCGTAAATTGTATCTTTTAGCTATATTTAGACTAAAATTTAATTATATTCAACTTAACTTATTATTCCTTTTATAGGAACGACTGGAATAATAACTGAAAATAAAAAAATGAATTTAAATGGCTTTATTGTGGATTAATACGTTACAAAAAAAAAGAAAAAAAGAAAAATTCCAGCTAGGCTATTTTTTAAACAAAGATGAAAAGTATTAAACCTCTGAAGCGCAACCGTGTTGTTAAAATTATATTTAGTACTTGTGACTTTTGTTAAGAAGTATCATTTTAATCTGTCCTTCTTTTCATTATAAGAAAAACTATCCTTACTAATCTTTGTGTAAAAAAGTTTAGCATAGCAAAAAGTAAAGAAAACATAAAAGAATTAAACAACCGCAGTCGCATTTAATATTTGCGAGTTTCATTTTGTTACGAATAATGTGCATTATAAAACACAGTAGGGATATAACGTACATTTAAAAGCTCACTAACAATAGGTATAATCCTCTTTAATCATAATAATTTTGACATATCTGAGTATCTTCAATTCGTCTATTTCTCTCTAGTACAGTAAAAAACATACACGAAGCGAGAGACAAAGAATGTTAAGACACGGGACCAAAGAATAATTGCAGTGTTGCTAATTTCGCGGTTTTTTTTTTTTTTTTTTTAATTCGAATAGCTACCCCTATTTCCGATTAGTAATGTTCGCCTTAATTAATCTGTTATTAAATGAAGTAAATATTACTATTCGGAAAGTGTTTTTTATTTGAACTAGGGGGCTCGGCCCCCTACGAGCTACGCTCGCCAACCCCCGTCCAGACACCGCAGGCTCTAAATGCACGCTAATTTGATCGGCTTTAAAAAGATTTCGAAAGATTGAATTATAATTTAAAAAACAGTGGCGATCTCCCTATAAACGAATTTCTATTCATTTCTCTTTGATTGGGGAATTTTAACGTCAAACCCGCTGCGGTACTACTTGATTATCCCTTCGACCAATTTCGCCAAATTATATAAATCGCCAAACCACTCGCCAAATTATACAAATTGACATAATTTTTATTTTAAATAACGAAAGAACAAATAAATTCGTACAACATTAATAAAAATACAAATAAAACGTCGAAATAAAAATAACTTGATGACGTAGACACGTGTAACAACATTTCAAAATAAGCTAATATAAAAGGAATTAAGTAAAGAGTCTTTGTCTCCTGGTATTTTTTAACAAAGCGAAAAGAAAGTTCTTTTACATGAGACATTTTAAATTAATCGTTTTTAATCTGACGTAATTTTTACCAAGCTGTTCTTTCTCTTTTAAATAATCGCGTGAAAGTACTTTTGTTAGCAATGAAATATTATTTGCGCTTTCCTAACAAAAAATAGTTGAGAATATCCTCTCAAAATATTAAATATCTAGCGCAATTTCTAAATTTAAACTTTTTTGCAATATTATTTTGGGTTCATTTTATGTAATAACTATAATGTGACGTAAATATGACGTAATTTCGCCTAAGACTTCTAACGCATGCTAAGGAATTTATTATTTTACAATATCCTTTCTCTTTTAAAATTCACGTGTATACTTTTTATGACGTAGTTTTTAATAAGTTCCCGCTTTTTATACTTAATTATTTAATTCTAATTTGAAAGTTTTTTTCCTGTTTATAATAGTCACGTGTAAATAAATTTTGAATTTGAAGCAAACATTATTGCTTGCGCTTTTTATGCAGTTGGCAACAGTTTAAATTAGTACAATTTTCTGAAATCTGTAAAAAATATCTCTAGAAATGCTGAAAATTTGAATTTAAAATAGAAATAAAACCTGAAAAAATGAGTCAAAATAAAAAAAATTAATGCAATCTGCACTCCGGCAAATTCTAACGCATAAAATGATCTAAAAATGATTACACTGCCATGTATAGTTTTTGCTGCTATAAAACTTTTTTAGTGGAACGATTTTGTCCAACTTTAGCATTAAATATCTCTTAAAATAATTCTTCGATTTGAAAACTGTCTGCATCAGCGTGTTTATCAAACATTTCTGTATAAAACCACTTATTTTCATATTTTTGTATGCATTATTTTTCTTAATATTAACGAAGAAAGACCTCCGGTCACAAAAAAATTCAAAACCGGCGGCGGTGACAGCGGTAGTTACTTTTTTTTAGAATAGAGAGATATAAAAAATCCGGTAAATGGGGAACACTAGAGTAGAGACAAGAAATTTGCATCTTGATCAATGAATTCCCGTATTAAGCGTGGTTTCTTTTTTGTCCTAAGGGATCGATCTTTGTCGCGTATTAAGCGGGATCGCGTAATAACCGTTTGCGTATTAAACGTAATATTTTTGCATTAGCCTTATGGGCGATGTTCAAGCGATCGGAAAAAAATCACATATTAAGAGGATCGCGTATTAACCGCGAGCTTCTTAGCCGGATTCCACTGTATTTTGAAAAATGGATAGAAGAAAAAAAAAAAAAAACAAGAAAAAGTTCTTTAACCTTTAACTCATGTCACAGAAATTTCCACATAACTAGTGTGAAGCGGTCTGTGAGACCGCTCCATCGGAAGATGAATAAAAGACGTGATTAACTCATAGGATGGTGTTTTTGTACTAAACTTTTTGTACAAGGGTGTTACGATTAAAATTCACCTATTCAAAAGTCTCTGGTGATAGTACTAAAGTTCCAAACGATACAAAATTTCGGTAGTATTTGTAGTTTAAACTGAAAATTGCAAGTTGAACTATAAAAATTGAAAAAAAAGTCGCGGTCTGAGAGACCGGTAACATCAGTTAAAGGTTAAATAGAGAACATACTTCGCTATTTGGAGATTTAACCAAGAAATTCATAAAATGTTCATGGTTCGAAGGAAAAGTCTAAAATAAAAAAATCCGCTAAATAGAGGTTCGTTAAATAGAGATCCGACTCTTAATAAACCGATAAGAAACAATGCTCGTTTACTTGTAAGTTAATTACACTTCGCCTTTATTTGCTGGACATAACAACACAGACTTCTTGCTTTTCGCTCGTGTTTAGATCTCAAAAAGCCTTATTTGACATATTAACATACCTTCCAGGTGGTCTCATTTTGTATTAAGAGAGAGCAGTCGGATCAACAAGGAAGCGCGCTAAAACTAGAAATCTCAATTGTGGTTCTGTCTTACATTCGTTGTAGGTTAATGCCCCACAGCGCCAGCTAGAAAATTATAGAACACCGGAATGGTTTACTTTAATTTTCTTTAAGAAAAGGGGATGTGATATATTAAATTTTTTTAATAATGCAAATGAAGCTAGAAACTTCAGAGTCCAATGAAATTAACTAATTTTTTAATCTAAGAAAATTTTATACATAGTGAATGAAAATCAAGTTTCACACACCATAAGAACCGAAAGAAATAAGATACCAAATTATTCAGGGTGTTTCCGGCACAGGCAAATTTTGTTGTAAAATGATAAAATCGACTAACACCGGAATTTACATACGACTTTTTTAGAAATTAAAAACTTGTTACTTTACCCTTTCATTGTTAATGCAAAATTTTATTAAAATATTTTTGGTGCCGTTTGGAATTAAAATTGGGTATCCCCGATCCGGGCACACTGCGCCGGAAAAGTTTAAACGACCATACTTTAAATTTGTCTACAGACGAAAACGAAACTATTGTTCCTAAAACTGTAAAATTTTGTGAAAGACGTAATAAAGGGATGGAAATTTGTTTGCAAAAAAATAGTTCAAATTTTCGCCGCTAGAGAGCGTTTAAAAAAAATAAATAAATTACACATTTAGCATACATTTACGGTAGTTTAGAAATTTTATTTAGTAGCTTTATCTGATCTTAAGGACAGCATTTCACGACATGTTCTTAGCATTTCCCAGAACACACTGCAATCAATTGTGAAACATGGTATTTTACGATTCCAGATGGTATCTGAAAATGATGAGTCATTTGGAAGATATTTGGTTGCAATGAAATTTATAAACTATCGTATATGCTAAATGTGTAATTCGCTAAAAAAACTGCCTCTGTCGGTAAAAGTTTGAACTCATTTTTTTCGCTCAAATTCCCATACCTTTATGGTGTCCTCCTCAACATTCTGAACAATAGTTTCGACTGTAGACAACTCTAAAATAGGGTCGTTTTAATTATAGACGTATAACAGTGTAGTATAACGTAGCAATAGTACGTATAACAGTGCAACATAGTTTTATTCGTAAGCAAAGTGGATATACTATATACATAATATGAATTTCCCGGGTAGACGTGAAGAGATGGATCCTTCAAAACATTTTATTAATCTAAGGAGAATAAGCAACAGCAAAAAAAATTACATTTTGATAAATTCAAATAAATTTTGACAAGTACAATTTTTGATAAATTTTGATATTTTAAAAGTAGTCTGGGCAGAAATCCCTCGCAGATTGTCAAAATGATTTTTTTAAGCAAACTGAGTGCCCCCTTCAAAATGCTTAGACAAAAGTCATTTATATTAAAAAAAAAAAAAAAAAAATGTGTGCGGTACATATATTTATTGTAACATACTTCATAGGATGGTTATTTTGATCATATTTTATGTTCATTTCACACAGTCACAAACACACGCACACTTATTAAAAATATGTAGTTCAATAACTTGGGAACAAATTATTTGCTCTTGAATGCTTTCTTTTCTTCGTACTTCTGTGCTGGTGAAGAACAATGGAAAACAGCAAATTCTGTCTGAGGCTGTGTATTCACTTTTATTCGTAAGTGCGTAAAAACACAGACATGGGAAAACTGCGTTGCGGAGGATGGCGATGGTTAATCAAAGCTATTGATGGAAATCTTTAGTTGGCGTATGGAAAAATTTGATGCAACAAGGCATTTACATTGGCGTGAAAAACGCAGAACGCGTCCCTTTTGAATGTGAAAATGAGGCTTTTCACAGAAATGGTATTCTCTAAAATGGAATGAATTTTGATATGAAAAACCTAAGATACTACACGTAGAAACAATTGAGTCTTGAGCAAGGGTAAATAACGAAAACGCATTTTAAGGTATGAATAAGTAAATTAAAAGGGAAACATGCAGAAATTTAATACACACATACATATACAGCCAGATCTCGCTATCCCGACACCCGGTTTTCACGTCACTCCGCTTTTCGCATCAGTTTTTCCAAGTCCCGATTTCTGTATATGATTTTAATGTAAATAAACTCCGGATTTTACGTCGTTGAATAATTTTCAACTCCGGATACCCCGACTGTTTAGGAAAGTTGTCCATTTTTTATAATCCATCTTATAAGCACGGAAATTAAGCAGTAAGAAATGTCTTGGCCAAACTTTTCACAAAAATGTTCAAAATACCCATTAAGATAAATGAGAAGTTATTTCAATCCTTTATCTGAATAAATAAACCCACACACTATTAATGACCCACTTAAGCTCCAGATAGACGTATCACTCTACTCACAATCTTTTTGATCTGGTCAATCGGCGCTTTCTTGTGGTTGCATTGCACGACGTTTTTCACCCGACTAAAGCCGTAGCATTGTATTGCATTGAAATGATCAGAAACTATCTAACATCCATTTCTGAAACAAGGAGTATTGATTACAATTCATTGTATAATATTGAAAAAAGAATTGTAGGAAGCGCATCTAGGGATAAGCAAACCTTAATTCATCAATATTTCATGTAAAATAAAAATAAAAAAAGTCATCATAAACCTGATTTTTATTCTTTTAAACTTTGTTTTTGTGCTTATTTTGTTTAATAATGTTTTATTGCTTAAAACTGCACGAACAGTTAGGAATTTAAAATTGTCTTAAATTAATAAAAAATACAGCTTTTTATAAACATATTTTTCTGCAACTCCGGTTACCGCGACACTCCGCTTATGACACTTTTTTCTGGTCATTAGAGTGTCGGGATAACGAGGTTCGACTGTATATTAATTTCAAAAATGTTCATTATGTACTATAACTATTAAATCACTAAGAATAGATATCTTTTTTTTTTTTTTTTTTTTTTTTTTTTTTAATTTGTTGACCATATTTCATGTTTTTGTTTTTCAAATGTCTGCAATCTAAACAAGGCACTAAGTTCTAAAGCTACATCAAGCCCTTCTCTACTGGCATACCTTTCTTACTACCATATCTTTCTTAATTTTATATAAATGTTAATATAGCAATCCATCGTAGCAATGAATTATTTTTACAGTGGCGTAAATTTTGTCATACTAATTTTTGCATCTTGCTGGCTGATAAAAGCAAATATTTGGCTAACAAGCGTTGACGAAACTTCCCTGTCCGTGTATGTATGTATATCTAATATCTGACTGGCCTGACGTTGCCCGGGCCTGTGATAATTTTAAATATGCCTGCAATCAATATTAAATAATTTTATATTGTTAAATGAAAATATTTCTTAACGAAACCTATTCAATGTTTCGGGGACCCACTACCTTCAGCAGCGTATACCTTCGAATATGTATGATTTGATATTTTCAAACAAAACTATCCAAACGAACCTAAAATTCGGACCTCCACTGCCCTCTATAGCGCACGCCGGGCGTGCTGCCTCAGTCTGTTTTAATTATACTATATCGTTTTGATAAAAACCTTTCCAAACGAACCTAATATTCTTTGTTCATTTAGATATGAAACTTTCAATTGTTTCCAAAAGTTTCCGGGGGAAAAACATAAACATTTAAAAGCACAACCGCCTCTCAATCTTTTAAAAAACAAAATATTATCTTCCATTATTGTCAATATGAGCTCAAAATATAGAAGTTTCTCCGACATGCGCAGAGGAGAAAATCTCTCCGAATATGTTCAAAAGCACAATATTGTTAAAACGAGAAAGTATCCCTAAAGGCACTGAGGGAAAAAAAAAAAAAAAAAAAAAATTGAACGAATCCGTAAAAAAAACAGTAATAATGGAGTACTAGATATATATTTTTAAAAAACCAAAGACACGTTAGAACATAAAATAAGTTATTTTTTCCGTCTGTGGAAAGGAGATGGTGTTTTAAAATTAGAGAAGAAACGGAAAAGATGTAAACGAACGCGAATCAATTTCTGGAAATAACTTGAATGTAGTATTATTTTTCGAAACCAAAGATGTCACCATTACCGGAAAAGTACTCTGAATAAGTGGGTATTTTTTTGTTTTTCGTATTTCTATCTGGGATGCGGCAAGTTCAAAATGTAGAAAAAACAGAAAAGTTGGAAAAGAATCTTAAAACACAAAAACAAACCTGAAATCAAAATTCGGAAAATATTGTTTTGAAATAGTAAATAATTGTTCTTAAGTCAGTTAGAAACGAAAAGGTAAGGTAGTCCGAAAAAGTGGGATTTTATTTGTATTTCAGTCCGAGAAGCCGATGCCCCACTTTCAAAAGGGGGGGGGGGGCGACGCATAATTGAGTTTAAGTAAAAATGTTATTTTAAATAATAAATATTAATTTTAATATATATATATATATATATATATATATAAAATCAAAGATACAGTTGAAATAGGTAAGTTACGGTGCTTTACTTTTTCTTTCTTTGGTTTATAACTCTACGTGGAAGATTGCGATCACGATTTCAAAATGAGGAACAATCGGTCATCAAGCATAGAGTATGAAATACTTTCTAATATTTCCAGAATACTTTAACAAAACTGCGTAAGTATATGGTGAAGATGAAATACGTAGAGGGTAATGGCAACATTGAAATAGTAAATATTAACGCTTTCAAAACCAAAGACACCACCAGAACCGGAAAAGTATGCTGAATAAATCCCAAATAAAGTCATGAAGACATCGTTAGAATATCTTCATTATTGTTAAATTTATGAAATTTGGAAAGTTTGCAGAAATTTGTGTTAGACTTAGTTAGGCATTGTGTATTTCTGACTGGATAATTTCATTGCAATCCTGGTTTTCTACACAAAATTTATCTTTACATGTATATCAACTCTTAAAATTATAACCATTTTTTGCTGCACCCGTATACATCTAATCAAATAACTATCAGACACCTGATGCAAATTAAAATCACCTAAAATGTACTTAGGATGTTAAATTTGAATTTTAAAAAACGTTTACAGTTCTTAGTGTCTTTAATTATTATTTTCTATGGCAGTTAAGATGGTTCCAAAGTAAAAAGTCTGATGGTGCTATAATAATGCAGGTGATGCTTTCACATTCAATGGTAGTGTTGATCACACTGAATGAGAATTATTTTGTCTTGAACTTAAGGGGATTTGGTACGCTTTGAATTAATTTTTTATTTGATTATTTTATAATATACCTTTACAATATCATTGAATTGTTTTAAAAAGGAGAATGATTTAATCAAGAAAAAATTCTTAAGGTAAAGCTTTATTTATTTTATTTATTTATTTATTTTTTGGCAAGCTTTTCTAACAAGCGTGTTCAGTAACAGTAAAGATCAATTTACAAAACGTTAATTAACTAATCTATTGAGCATAATCCATAACTAAACTAAAATGTTCTACTTTTGGACTTTAATTTTAGGATTAAATCCTGATCCCTATTTTTACTTTAATAACTTATCTTAAAACTTGCCTCCAGTAGAATTTTAATATTCAGTGTCATTAATCGCATAAAAAGGATATTTCCCCCCATTGAATGCCACGATGCCTTTTCCACCTGGAGAAACAAAAATCCATCTGAGGGTTTAAAAAAAATTCTTTTTAAGTAATACGTAAAAAACTAAAACCTCAAATTTTTATACAGACATACTGTCCTGCTTCTGGTCACTTTATCTTTCCTTGCACATTTTCGTTAAACAATAGAAGTATATTCACAATGAAAATCCATGAGAAATTCATTGAAACAGCCTTTATGATATGAAAGGTAATCCAACTGCAATTCAAAGCTGTTTCGTTTGTTCTCGTTCCACAAACCCAATTTCACATCTAGTAACTCGCGAAAGTTTCTTTACATCTGCATTTTTTTCTTATTCACTTTTTTTTTCCACGCATCAGTTTTCAGCAAGGTGTGAAACTAGCCTCGCGTTTTCACTCGCAAGCAAAACCGCTCATGTGTTTTGTTTTCGTACGCAAGATTTTACAGAATTTGTTACGCTGTTTGTTTACTTTGACGTCCGGCGGATACGGTAATAGGCACAGGAAAATAGTTGTTTCGTTTTTCAACTAAAATTGCGATAATATGCCACTGGAATATTTTGATAATTGGTAAGTTAAAGTTGCTGCATAATCATTTTAAGGCCTTTAAATCATCAATTTCGATTATAATTTCAATTAAAAATCAAATTTTGTAAATTTCTTTTCTATTATTTTATTGAGAAAAATAACATGGTATTCTGTTAGACTATTGTTAAAATGTGTAGTGCATATTCGATTATTTACCATGTTTCACGTTTTTCGTATGTTTATATGTTATACATTCAATTGTAATTTTTTTTTTTTTAAATATACTGTACTGCTTAATTTTAACAGAAGATAATTAAAAAAAAAATTAAATAAAAAGTTACATATTTTAGACTGTGTTACACACACACACACACACTCTTGTATATGAATTATATATGTGAGTAAAACAGTTTTATTTTAACGGAGCCCTCCCAATAATTTTGAAAATTTTACAAGTAATAAAGAGATTTAGTCATCACTGCCCAATATTCATAATATTAAATGTATACTTTTAATTTTAATGTTAAAGAAAATATAAGATAACGCAGATCCTGCTAATAAAAAAAATCCCAATAGAATGACATCTTAATTATCTTTATTTTAAAAAATACAGTTAAATTATATGTACAACTTAGATTACGTATTGATAATAAAAAATTTCATTTACCATTCCATATTATTTTCTTTAAATACGGGATTTAATTTCAATTATACACACATGCATATTAATTAAAACTAGTTTTTGTGTATAATCATGTTTTCCATAATTTGAATTGTATCTTAACTGTAGCAGTCTAATACCTTGAATGTTAGATTGAATTTTTTTCTGTCAATGTTTCAATTCGTATCTTTCCATCTTGTGAAATGTTGCTGCGAGTATAATCGTTTTGTTATTAATGGATTTTCGAATGAAATGTTTTTTTGCTGTCTTCATCTTTTTATTTTATAAATTATATTGTCATGTAACGGACTCTTTTAGTTATTTTGCTATTCTTTTATATGGCATAATGCATTTGCATATTCAGCGACACATAAATGTTCTTGCCAACTGATGAATAAACACTTGCGTGTCGCTTTACTTTTAATTTTTTTCAGCATATTTCTCTATTCCATTTTGTCCAAATATGATTAAACCTTCTTTTATTTCATTTTTTCTTTGGAATCCTCTATCGTTATGTTTGATCAGACATATTGTGATTTCTTGATAGGTTATATTTATTGAAATGTTTTCCATTTTAAGCTTCTGCTTACCAGATGGGTCCAATGGACCCGAGAAGTACATTCAAAACGATTTTTCTAATGAAAAATAAAAGACGGAAAATTCTGTAAATATGCGTCTTTTTTCACATATTTACAGAAAAAGTCATATTTACAAAAGTCGCATACTTGAAAAAGTCGCATTTACAGAATTTTGTCTTTTTTCACGAGAAAAATAATTTTGCATGAACCTGTCGGGTCCGACCTGTCTGGTAATCGGAGGGTTAAAAATCATTATACATATTTTAATTCATTTTTGAATTTATATTATTAATTTATGAATTTATTGTATTTTGTAATATCATTATTAATATTTTTTAAATCTTAATATACTAATTTGTGGATTTCTTGACAGTTAAAATTAAAAAAAAAATATTTAACTGTAAATTTTAGACAAATATTTACACTTTTATCAATTTTAATTGTTTTCTATATGTCTAATTTTAAATGCATATTAACTTAAAAGTAATTCTAAACCTTGTTCTTATTATTAAATAGCGAATACGAGTGACATATTTTATATCTTGTAAAATATATTTTGAAAAAGAATAAAAGTGGGAGTGTGTGCGAGAAAGAAAATAAGTGAATGAAAGAAAAATCTTTTAGTTAAATATCTATATCCCTTTAAGACCCTGACCTACACAATTGTGTATGTAATCCTAAAAAAAAAGAAAAAAAAACATTTTCCTCTTTTTGTGCGATTTTTTTTGTGCACCCACAGAATTCCGTAGATCCACCCTTGGCATCGTGGATCCTCCACATCGATTAAAAAATAGCATTAACCCTTTAGTGCGCAGCTTTGCATATATGCAAACAAGTGTCTTGATTTTAATAGATTTTTTTATTTTATTCGTATATACCTAAGTCGCACCAGAAAATTAAAATAGCAATATTTACTGTAATAACAGACAGAATTTATTTACTTTATACTTGCGCTTTACTTACTTACGCTTTATTTACTTTAAAAACGCTTTATATATTTTTAAAATAAACTTTGCGACGGAGCATTAATATAGATATGACGATTAATTTTTCTCCCTAGCGTAGGTATCATATAAATTTTGTAATACCTAAATTGCCTTAGTTCTTGGTTAGCCCCTTGAGGGGCAAGCAAAAATGTCTCTAAATATTGAATTCTCACCGGAATTATCGAAAAATTTTATTTTTAACGCTTTACCTGAAAGTAGTAAAGCGTATATAAAGCGTATTTAAATAAAGCGAAATTAACCATTGAAACTTTCTGGTGTAAAGTCAGATTTTCTGGACTACGTAATTTCTAGAAAGTATTCTATCATGGGAATTAAAGGGTTAAAGGTTAAGTTTTATAAAATAGATAATTATATAAAAAAGGTATTTGGACCCATACTTATTAAAATATTTATTATTTTGCAATATTTTAGCGTAAAACAGCCACACGACAGTAGTTTTTACTTATATTGCAGATGTGCAACAATAGAAAAGATTGACGTATTATATGAAAAATACATCTCTGATTTTTTTTTTTTCATTTTTTTCTGTGTAATAAACCTTTCAGAGAATCATATATAATTTTTCCGAAACAAAATAAAAAATCGCGCATTTAAGGGTTAAGACTTAATTTTAGAAAATTAATATCAGTCTCGAAAGATTTACATAAATAAGGAAAATTGTTTAAAAATGGTTTAACTGAATCTTTGAAAATATCAACCATTAAATTGGTGTATTACCATTTGAAAATTTTTATCTTTCTCTTTTGTCACTAAATAATATCCTTATAAAGAGGAAAATGGTTCTCGGTGTGGCAACAGCTGGATGTACTCAAAAATGAAGTCAAAAGAAGTTTCCGTTATTATGTTTCGTAATCCTACAGCTTTAACAAAGAGGTAAAATGAACAAATACCTCCCATGATGATAGAGCTTGCAACTGATTGCGAAAGTGATGCCTTTCAGTCATATGACTTGAAGGTGTACTTTCCCTTGCATCATCCTTTCATATGTGTTTAAACAGTCATAGTCTATGCTGCTCAGAGATTCCTTTAATTCTATTCAACACGTCTGAAAAGATACTAGAATCTAAAATCTTCATCCCATTGTCTATTCGTCTTTAATGCTTAAATCTAAACGAAATTTTTGTACGTTATTCAGGTTAAATCTGAAATATACACTTTAGAAATATTTACTGTTAAGGCTGCTAGTCATTCAGCTTTCGAATTCCCCTCACTAATGTTAAACCTATGGGCGTTGGATGCATTCGTATATTTAAAATATCTCCTCGTGAAATTAATATTTTTAACTCCTTTTTTTCTGTGTACTCTTCTTAAAGAATCTTTTTTTTCTTAGTTGTCAAAATATTTCTAAAATTTAATTTCAAACTTAATTTTATATGAAGTGTTAAAATCTTACTTTTCGTGAGCTTTTAACACACAAAATATTAAGAATAGATTTTAGAAATATTTTGAACTAAGAAAAAAAAAAAGATTCTTTAAGAAAAGTACCCAGAAAAAAAGAGTTACAAATATTAATTTTCCGAGGAGAGATTTTAAATATACGAATGCATTCTACGCCTATGGACTTAGCATTAGCGAGAGGAATTTGGACGCTGAGTGACTAGCAGCCTTATAGGAATTTTCTTATTTGAAATCACTTTGAAGAATTGAAGTGCAATACATGATTTTCTTCATTGCATCTAAAGATAATTTTAAATATTCCGATTACGATAATTTTAAATATCTCGAGCATAGAAAGGGAAACAAATTTAATCGAAATTACATTTTATATTTTCAAAAATTAATATATTGACGATAAAAATAGACCGATTTCTTTATCCTTTCTTTTAAATCTAATTTTGATTGAAGAATGCGGCTTTATTTGGGCATGATTTTATATATATATACTCGAAATAAATTTAAACACATTTATACTTATTGTAACACACCTGAAAAAGAAAATTTCTTTTAGGGGATAATGTACTTTATTTCTTTATAAGGAATTAAAAATACTAGCTGCCTATTTTTCCCATAAAGAAAAAGGGGGGGGGGGGTGGCGGGAGTACATTAGAGATTAAAGTACTGAAGTTTAGAAGGAAAATGTAGGAGAAATTAAGAAATTTAAACAATTAGAATATTAATTGATAAGTATGTTCATCAATTCTTGCCAGATGAACTGATAAACAAATCGAAGACAATGCTTTACAATTATGCCAAATAATTATTTCCTTTATGAGATGCAGATTTTTTCCCTTTGTAATCTTATTTTAATTGACGAATAACTATTTTATGTATACTGTCAAAGAATTTACGACAAAAAATTAGTTCTGATTATCTTCCAATTCACAAAGATACTCAAATTGTTTTTTTTTTTTTTTTTCTTTCATAAATGAAAAATTATTTATCTATTGCATCTAAGAAATATTGTATAATAACTTTAGTTTACAACTTTTAATTTTTTTTCAATTTTCATAAATATTTTCTTAAAATTACCTTCTGACCCAAATGTTTAAATTGAAAAACCTATGAACAATAGGTAATTTTTCTATTAAATTTAATGTATGAAGTATTACATTACTCCAGTTTTCAATTTTGAGTTCTTTTCAATTTTCAAAAATGTTTTCTAAAAGTTCCATTTTGATCTAAATATTTAAGATGAAAAATTTATGATCAGTAATTGTTTCATATAAAATTTAATCCAGAACATATTTAATAACTTGATTTTTCAAATTTGATTTCTTTTTCAATTTTCAGAAATGCTTTCTTAAAATTTCATTTTAAATTAAATGTTTAAGGCTAAAAAAATATGAAAAACAGTTAATTTATTTGTCTATAAAATTTAACGCAAGAAATATTGGATAATAACTTAAGATTATTTTCAATTTTCATGAAAGCTTTCTTAAAATTGCATTCTTATATTTATTTTTCTATTAACATTTAAGGGGACAGTTTAACCCAAAATTGATTTTAAAAAAATCTATTTTGTTTTTAAATATTAAATGAAAGCCTGTTTATTTTCTAATATTTTGACACGTCGTTTTTAATCATACGGCAATTATATCGCGAGATATTTTAAATTTTGTTAATACCCCCAGCGCACTACAATACCAACACAAATTAAAGCTTTAAATGACTTTTTCTCTATTTTTATATTTTCTTCACTTTCCTGTTTCAAAAATGCCAAGACTTTTTTTGTATTTAAGATACAGATTCTAACTTTTTTGTACATCAGTAAAAAAATTATATGAAATGTAATATTAGACGTATGTAAAAATCCATGCGCAGTCTTGTGTAATACACATTTGAAAATCTAAAAAAAAGGGGGCGGGGGGCAAAAATATCAATATTTAAAAAAGTAGTACGGATTTTTAAAAATTTAAATTTTTGTCAACTTTTTAAAAATGTTAATTAAATATGCAGTTATTTTTTTTTCAAAATGTACTTTTAGTTGAAGATTGAAACGTAGTGAACCATTTGAACAATATATTTTTTAAATAAACAAAATTGCTGAAAAGGTAAACGGTCCCCTTAACCCAAGATATTTTGGATAACGCCAATTTTCAGTTCCGAACTATTTTTAATTTTAGAAAATTTGTCTTTAAAATAATTTTGGTTTCCCTGCGGAGGCAGTTTAATTTCACTTTAAAGAATGTTTCAAGTATTTTAGTTTTACTTTAATAGTTTTATATAGACAAGGGTTATTTGAGAGCGTCATCTTTGAGTTGTGTTCGCTCCATACATCCTGATATTGAATCTTCGAAATTTTGAAAAGAAAACTAAGTTTAGAAATTTAAAAAGAATATGACGTATCAGAAAATGAAAAAGCCAATTTATTTTTAAAATTAGACAATTGAATTAAAGCTACTAGATTGTCGTAAAATTACAGTTATAAAGAGCAAGATTACAGTTCTTTATCTGCACGTTAATTGTTGTTATGGTTATTTTCAATTTAATTAGCCCATCAAATCATATCTTAAACTCCATTGTAAAATTATATTGATTGAAATTGCCTTCTAATATTATATTGTACTTAAATTACGTTTTAATATTGTAATTAAATTACACGTAATTAAATTACGTTTTAATATTGTAATTAAATTACACGTAATTAAATTACGTTTTAATATTGTAATTAAATTACACGTAATTAAATTACGTTTTAATATTGTAATTAAATTACGTTTTAATATATTGAAATCAAATTACGTTGTAATATTATATTGTAATTGCGCTGTAACATTACAATTTTTCAATGTAATTTAAATACAATAATTACACTGTAGTGTTATATTCTAATTACGTTGTGAAATTATATTATGATTACGTTGTAACATATTGTAATTAAATTACTCTGTAATATTACATTGTAATATTGTAATTAAAATTATAATAAAAATTACATATTTTAATTATAAGTTGTACACTAATTTTACATCGTATTAAAATTGCATTGTAAAATTATTTTATATTTAACCCATCAGACTTCAGTTCTTGATCTGCACGTTAATTAACTGATGTTAAGGTTGGGTTATTGTCAATTTTCAGAAAAGTTGTCTTAAAAATTACTTTCTGACCCCGAGTGTTTAAAATGAATGATTTTCAGTCGGACTAATGTTTCAGGTGT
This sequence comes from Maratus speciosus, assembly GCA_963932465.1. Taxonomy (NCBI): domain Eukaryota; kingdom Metazoa; phylum Arthropoda; class Arachnida; order Araneae; family Salticidae; genus Maratus; species Maratus speciosus. Next base: position 414,471,974 of record OZ010794.1, read on the forward strand.
TTGAGTTTCACTTTGGTGTTTTCATCTAGGCAAGGGTTATTAGAGTACATCAACCTTGGGTTGAGTGTGTCCTGATATTGCATTTTTTCTTTGAAACCTTGAGGATGAAAAATGAAGCTTAGAGGTTAAAAAAGATTATAGGATGTCAGTAGATACAAAAACACACATTTCTAGGATTAGACAACTAATCTAATGCTTTAGAAGAGGATGTTGCTGTGAAGGTATGTTGCAATGAGTTGTTCAGGTCAAGAATTGTAATCTTACAAACTCCTATTATTAATTTTTTAGTTACTTTAAAGTGTCATTAAATAAAGTCTTCATGTAATTAATTTAACACATAGATTGTCAGCAATAAAATTTAGAATGAGTTCAGGGCCGCAACGGTGGTGGTGGTGGTGGTGTGTGTGTGTGTGTGGGGGGGGGGGGGTATGCGCCCCGGGCGTCAAACGAAGATTTAGCTGGCCGTTCGATATATAATTGTAGTAGGGTGATGAGCGAAACTTTTAATTTGATGTATTTAAATAATTACGGAATTCTGAATTAATCCTAACTTGAATTTAATCCTTTGAAGACTTTTAATTTTACAATGAGCTATAACTAGCTTTTTAAAATACACCAGGATTAACACTTAAAATCAGCAGTTTATACGATATTTCTAGAACATTCCAATCGCAGGGCTGCCACTGGTGACTATTTTTAAATTCTATCTCGCACCACTTTTTAAAAACGAAAAAAAATTTACATCCACTTTGACAACAACAGCAAAAGAAATATAAAAGAAAATTTATTTTCTTAAAATAATGGTGCAATTTGAATATAAAAGTAGTCGCCAATGGCAGCCCTGCAATTGGGTCTAATACAGCCAATTGCTTTATTGACTGCTTCTGAGCCAATGCTTCATGAGTGATGGGAGGAAAAAATATTCTTTTCTGATTTTAAAGTCATTTTGTTCGTGATTCGTGAATTTTGCTTTGATATCTCCATGCGGTTAGATAATTTTTCAACAAATGTTTTAGTATAATATATACAACATTTGCTTAGTGTTGCAGGTTGCTTGGTTATAGAATTATGGCTTTAAGTTCTAGAATCAAGTGAACCCAATTAAGAAATATTAGCCTTTTCAATAGGTCCAATTAACGGATTCTGATGAGATTTCCATTGATAATTTTTCATGAACGCTTTTAGTATATTACATATTGCTTATCGTTCTTTACCGAATCCTACACTAAATAAACAACTAAAGAAATTTGTCCTTAACAGCTCAAATTTTGTCCGACGCAACAGAAGATATAATAGCGTAATGAACTTTCATATTGTTTTCAGCCATTCGGATCGACATTCCAGGTAAATATCCATATTCTTTTAAAAGCTTGAATAAATTGATATAATTCGTTTGATTGAAGGTTTCTTTAGAAAAACCGACCAGCATAGCGGGCAAAGGTTGCTAGTAAGATATAATATGAAATAAGCAGACGCATTATCAGTGTTGAATTCAGGGGGTAGCCTGGGGGGGTTTCCCCCCGGAGAATGAATGTCCCCCCCGGAAGATTTGAGATTTTGGGTTTTCAATGGTCTAAAAATGCAATTCCCCAGAGCCACAGAAATCCCTCCCGAAGAAAAGTGTCTGAATTCAACATTGCACATCATACATTCAGATGCAAATGTTTTATAAATGTTTTGCTTTAAATATGGCCTGACTGCTCTTTAAAGGCACCTATATGCTAGAAATTCTTTGATACCTTTTTTCTTGTAAAACATTGAAATAAGAATGTGCCACCATATATTCAGATGCAGATGTTTTGTAAATGCTTTACTTTAAACAAAGCCGGCCTCCTCAAATTTTAGCTTTTGGATCTCTTTAAGCTCTTTTAGTTATTAGAAAACTCCTTTAAAATCAAAAACAAGGTGCAGAACATTTTAAAGCTGTAATCTTTTATTCAAAGGGATTTCTTTATATAAAAAAAACTTTTCCAGCCTTTTTGGATTAGAATGGCCTATAAATGCGAGACCCGGATGCGTTACACCCGCCGTACCCCGATAATTTTAATCATTTTTTTTATTATTTTCTTGTATATGTACAAGAAGAAAGTATTGGATTCATGAAGAATTTAGTCGTCTTCTTTTCGACGGATTCGAACGTTTTAGAAGGTCCAGAACATGATTTGACTGTTTTCAGAAAATGTCTGCATGTGTCTCTGTGACACAAATTTTGTGGGCACTCTAACTCAACTGCTAGGTAGAATAGGATGAAATATGAAGTTTCATCCTTATGTGAACTGGTGCTGTTTAGTTTTTGGGCGAAATCTTTCGAGAGGGGGTGCCGTAAATCGATGATTAGTTTCCGTGGATGGTTATACAGTGAAACCTCCCTGTGCGACCACCTCAATGAACGACCATTTTTTCATGGAACGAAATTTATTACCATAAACTCAATAGTAATTTTACCTCTATTCACAGACCATCCCAGTTAAACTCCCTCCATGAACGACCGATTTCTTTTGAAGAAAATGAAACAAATTCCGTTTTTACCTGGTTGCTTGAAGGTTTTTTTAGTAAAATAATTCCGGAGAACGCATTATTCATCAAACTTCTAAACTAAGTTTAGAATTTTTTTTAATTCCGTAAATGTTTAAATCCCTTTATTTTTTCAGGCAATGATTTTAACTCTGATAACAAATTAAGAATGACGGTCAATAAACTTCCCTGCCCTATTCTGTCAGGAAACTCTCAAAGAAATAAATTAATGAAATCATTATTTGTTCTGGTCCAAAAAAAAAAAAAAAAAAAGAAAAGAAAAAATGCATTTATTTACTGAACTTCGAAAGGACTTGGAAATAAGTTATAAAAGATAAACCGTAAAATCAAAGCAAACATCAGTGTATTCCTTTTTTAAACTCTGCAGTAATCAACTTATGTAATTTACTTTTGATTTGATACTTAAATTTTCCTATTTTTTCCTAATGTGAAAAGCCCCACCAGTGGCTGAGAGGTTCTGCTCTCGAAGCTGGTAGACGGGAGGTGCTGGGTTCGAACCCAATCGCGCCCGTCGGCCTAACCGTTTCGGAGTTTTCGTGGTTTTCTTCGAAACCGTGGCTTCCCATGCGTAAATACGGGTTAGGTTACCTTAGAAAGACCCCCACGAACGGCATTCCCCCCCCCCCCCCCCATAGGGCCTATATCCCACGTGTTGATAATTGGCCGTCATAAGCACAAACCAATCCTAATGTGAAAAATAAATTTTAGTAACATTAATTGTACCTTTTTTCAGCAGTTAAAATCTGGATTTAAACATGACCTCCATTAAGAGACCGCTTCTCTGAACGACCAGTTTTTATTGGAAGGGAACGTGGTCGCTTTAGGGAGATTTTACTGTATCTCCAGTTTAGGAGAGCAGAATTCAGCGAAACATCAAATTTAGAATTCTCATGATAAGTATAGATTGACATTCGATGGTTGCAGTCATCTAAGATGAGGTTCCGAAATTCGAAGATTTGTTCGAAATACAGGGTCTATCAAAGAATGCCCCAGTTATAAAAGTATCAACTGCAAGTATTGTGGAGTATTGGTTCAAGGTCACAAATAAGGAGTAACTCATAGTTTTAGATAAGCGCATGCGCAAGAACTGCTTGTTATCGACTCGCATGCAGTGTCACATACGCAAAATGACGATTCATGAGCGTAAAATGTTATTACTGGGCTGAAAATTAAAAACCCGTTAGAGCCATGCGATTTTTTCCTTTGGGGCTTTATAAAAGATCGTGTCTACGTTCCGCCACTACCTAATGATTTGCCAGAGTTGAGACACAGAATTGAAGAGGCTATTGCTTCCGTTACTCCGGATTTTGTTAATCGAAGTGTGGGAAGAAATGGACTTTAGGTTGGATGTGTACCGTATAACTAAAGGTGCACAAAGTGATATAAGGAAAACTAGGTTAGTTTACCTTCAATTTGATGTATGTTTTGCTGTAAATAGTCTAAATTAAACTATCATATAAAGTGGGACATTCATTCTTTTACGGGCACTTGTATGGAAGAAACTTTTGTGATGGCTACAACATATTAGTTCTAATATGGATCTGCATTTGGAATTCAACTTATTTTGTGTTTTGACTTAAAATGAATTAAAACTGTTGCTAATAAAATACTTGTAACTCAACAAATTTAAACAAATTTACTTTCTTTTTTTATTTACAGTTGCCTGGATATGAGTCCAAAGAGTGGAAAATGCAATTCCATAGAACAAGAAGACAAACGAATAGCTTTAAAAGAGGTAAGAATTTATACAGACTAAAATTGCATGTTATAAAAACGGAATTTTGGTTTTTGCGTAGAAAAAGAAACTTTCTATTTTGATAATCACACAGGGTTAACTTAAATGATTCATTGGTTTTCAAAACACTGTGTATTGAGAGGTATACAACCTACAAAGACGGGTGATACATGACAAGTTACATATACTCAACAGGTTTAAAAGCCCGTCTCGTGGCTCGCGTGCAGGAACGCATCACTGCTGCTGTGACGGACATTAACAGAAACCTGCTGTTAAATGCATGGACGGAACTGGATTACCGTTGAGATGTGTGCCGAGTGACTAAGGCAGGTCTCACACTGAGACGACAGGAGGAAAATGAAATGCGGCATATGAGAAAAAACGGGGCGAAACGAAGGAGAAAGCTGTTTCAAACCTGTTTTTTCCCCGAAATCGTGCAACATGTTGCATTTGTCGTCTCAGTGTGCGACCTGCCTAAAGGCGCACACATTGAACATTTGTAGTATGTACCAGAAACTTGGTGGGTGTATCTTTCTATGTATCACCTGTCTTTGTACGTCGTATGCTTGTAAATTAAGTATTTTGAAACCCGATGAATCATTTAAGTTAACCCTGTATATTAAGAAAATTTTCAATGCATTTAGGAAGAGAAAATTATTTTATCTGTAAATTGATGTGTAAAGAGTTACCTTTTGGAAGGTTCCCAGTGGGAAAACAGTAGGAAAATAGAAGTAGTGGGGAAAATAGATTTCCCCCTATTAGGAAATCTTTACGCTTTTTCGTTACCACTTTTTCGAACAAAAATCTTCCTCTAATTTAATCGCAGAAATTCTGTGATTGGGTAGTAAAGATTTCAATTAGAAAAAAAAAGGTTAAAAAAAAAAAAGAGAAAGTTGGCATAAGGTCCCCATGTTCCAAAACTATAAACTGCTGCTATTTTACATTATATAATATAATTGTGCTTTAGGACAAACACAAATATGGTTACACTAGATTAATTTTAACACAATTATTCTAGTTGGTAAATAAATCGTATTCGATGTAAATTTCCAACTGGGCGAAAAAGGTCCGGACCAGGATTCGACTGTCTGAAGCCGCCAGTGCTCTACCATCTGAGCTATCCCGGACGAATCTGTTGGCACTTTTTCCCCCAGCTAACCTTAATGATCATTAAGGTAATTAATAATCATTAAAGTTAGCTGGGTGAAAAAGTTCCACCAGATTCAATGATCATTAAGGTTAGCTGGGTGAAAAAGTTCCAGATTCGTCCGTAGCTCAGATGTATAGCACTGGCGGCTTCATCCAGGAGATCCCTGGTTCGAATCCTGGTCCGGATATTTTTCGCCCAGCTGGAAATTTACATCTAATACAAATATGGTTGTTACTCTGAAAAATAATTTATGATACCGGAAAACCTTATGGTACAGCACTTGAGATTCACTTTCAAGTTTTTTTGATTTAACCAATCCTTTAGTGGTGAAAAATATTTTATATAAATGAGAATCGAACAATTCTTGAAGAATTGAAAAAATTCATTTAAACAACAAACACAAACATTCGATCAACAGATTCAAACTTCTTTAAAATATACTAAGTATGCATTATTATTGTCATTCATTAATGCTTCTAGCGAATATTCGTTTAGTTTTATCAGGAACATCTACAAGTTATCGTAATGGTCGATTCTATGGTATGTTTTTTAATGTACTCTCTAACTATGAATAATTCATTAACCATTATAAATTTAAAGATAAAAACGTGACATGTTTGTCAGCGGTAGTTCATACATTTTCAGTAATCTTTAAAAGAATAAAAAGTTTCAGAAACAGATGGCACTCAAAAGATATAAAAATGCTTAAATTTAATTCAAATAAGAAAAAAATCTTTTTTAAATAGTAAAATTAAAAAGAAAATGTGAGACCTTTTTTATGCAGTTTTACAAATTAGTTTAAACATTCTTACAGTTTGAGACATCGCAGTTTTGTCTTTGTGAAAACGTAAACTTTAAATAAAACTTTCGAACTTTTTTAATGCATTATGCATACGAGGGTGTATCAATAAGATTTTGCCCTCACACAGAAATAATTGAGTGAAATTTATGAAATTGCTGCATAGCTGAGTCCTTTTCTACATAGTCAGTGAGCACTAACACATTTGTGCAACCGGTATTTCAAAGAGAGGGAAGGATATATTCCAGGATAATAGACCCATAGGGAGGCATTTTTCTAACTTTTACAGACCCTTGCATGTGACAAAGACCTGTGACCACTTATCCATGCTATGCACCTCCCCCCAAATTTGTCTTCCGTGGGGTACTTTTCTAAATTTTGTGGACATCATTCATGCCTGCTGGGGGGGGGGGGAGGTGTATAGTATGAATAAGAGATCACAGGCCTTTCCAACAATGTTACATGTGGGGGTCGGCAAAAGTTATTATGAACTTTTGATTTTATTATGTATTGATTATGTATTTTTTAGTCAGAATTTTTCGCAAATCGTAAGTTTCAAAGTTAAAAAGTAAAAAATTTGCAAAATTCTGACGTGATGGTAAAAAATGAAGGTCATTTTCGTTCAGTGCTACAAAATACGTAAAAATCAATTATCAAAACCTAAGCAATATGACACAACCCACAAGGCTTGTGTTATGCTTTTATGTGTTTAAAAATAGTCAAAAAAAAGTTTTCGAGTTAAGTTTTGCATCGGTGAGAGGGAAAAAATGTGCTTTTTGGAAACTGTTTTAAACAACTATCTTAGTGATTTTAAGATACTAAAGTAGTTCCTTTTTAAGGTAGCTTTCCTGTCGCAAACCTGTTTGCACGAAAGCAAGAGTTCGTGCAACTTTCCCCTAAAAGCCCTTTTCTAATGGTACTCCTCGAGTAATGTAAACAAAAGTGGTCTATGTCTAATAACGTGTTCTTTTAACGGGGCACATGACCTTTGAGTTTGTTGAAACGATCAAAAAGATCGCCTTTTTCAAGGTACCAAAACACGAATATGCTCTTAAGGCTGCTAGTCACTCGGCTTCCAAATTCCTCTCCGTAATGTTAAGTCTGTGGGCGTTTGATGCCTTTTTATATTCAAAATATCTGCTCAGGAAATTAATATTTTTAACTCTTTTCTTCAGTGTTCTATTCTTAAAGGATGTCGCATTTTTTCTTAGTTCTCAAAATATTTCCAAAATTTATGCTTAATTTAATATTTTATGTTTTTAAAAACTGATGAACTGGGAGTAAAATTTTAACACTACATATAAAATTAGGAGTAGATTTTAGAAATATTTTGAAAACTAAGAAGAAAAGAGACATCCTTTAAGAAGAGTACACAGAAAAAAGAAGTTCAAAATATCTCCTCAGGAAAGTAATATTTTTAATATAAAAATGCGTCAAACGCCCATAGACTTAACATTATCGAGGGGAATTCGGAAGTTGAGTGACTAGCAGCCTTAAGATCTTTTTTCCCCATTCTGCCGAAAGTATATATTCTTAACTATGTTATCCAGAAAAATAAATATTTCATATACAAAATTAATATTTAAATTTTAAATTAAAAAATTCATTTCACTAACGCGTGAATTAAAATCATTAAGTTACAAAACTTTAAATTATGCATATAGAAAGCAATTTTTGAACAAAATAGAATCATAACACACCTACTTATAATTTACAACCAAAATATATACTAAGTTTTGTTCAAAATTTAATTTTAGCACAATACAAAATCAAAAAAAATTCAAAACTTAATTTTTCCAAGTGCAAAAGAAAATAACCAAAGTATGTGAAATTTTAGCATGAAGACCATAAAGAAACGCATATTTGGTTAATTTTTTAAAGCTTTAGATTATATAGTTTGAAAGTAACAGCGTGCGCAAGCTCCAGATTTACTAATTTAAGAAAACGCGTTTTAAAGTTTAAATATCTACTGATCTTCAATTGTACTCACCGTATGTAAATGATTATAACTCAAGAATTTATGCAGATTTTTTAATATTTTTTGTATATTGTCGAGAAATTTTAAGATTCGGAATAAAAGAAAAATCGGAAACTGATTTTTTAAAAATTTGAAGGTATATATTTTTCCACGCTCAACATCTCTATATTTTCTGACACATTTTCAGACTCATTTTTAAAAGTAAAAACACGAAACTTGCTGACGTGATTTTTGAAGATATTTATAAGCGACCTGTGTAATTTATTTTTCGTTCAATTAATTAGAACTTGATTTATAAGCAATTATTTTCTCAGTACGACCTTTTTTTTTTTTCCAGCGCACTATCTCTTCGGGAAATTCGGTTCAAAATACCTACTTTGACAGCATTTTTTGAAATATATTCTACCTTCCATCAAAACCTTTCATGATATTCATGATTCCTCATCATGATACCTTTCATCAAAAAATCTACCAATACGGCACATTATATAGTTTCTGAATAAGCAAACCCGCCAATTGGATGCGTTTGACAGGAAAAATTAATTTAAACAATGAGTTAGAAAATAAGCAGTTTGGATATGAGTACACCCTTAAAGCATAAGTTTGATGGAGCTACAACTAGAGATCTGCACGGGCCGGAATTTCCAGGCCCGGGCCCGGCCCGGTGTAAAAATTGAAAGTTCGGCCCGAGCCCGGCCGCTTTTTCAGGAAGGCTCACGTTTTCAGCACCAGCCTTGGCGAGTTGGCGAAAGCGAGAACGTTCAGCCAGCTCTAACGCCAATCGTCGTCTTGTGTTTTGTTTTGAACCGAAATGGCGGAAGAAGAACTAGCATATTTTAGAATAACAGTTCTACCTAAATTAAAGAAATATTTTCAATTGTGTGTTCTAGATGAAAAGAAATCTTCTTCGAAAGAAATTGTATGACGAACTCTTATACTCTGTTTTATCAAAGGCCTTTATTACTTTTGATGATATAGACTAAAATTTTGATTATTTGATCCCCTCAAAATTCTACATTTTCATTCAATTGAGTATTATTAATTCCATACCTTTATTAAAAAGGCCTTTATTATTTTTATATAATTCCATACCTGTTAAACAAAAATTCATTACCTTCATAAATCTAGATATTTGATTACATATAAAGATGGATTTATGGGGATGATGAATAAATGCAGTTTCAGTGCATTTTGATGTATATAAACACAGATTTAAAAAAATACCTGTGGCAGAAAATTACTATATTTTCTGCGATGAACTTATATAATTGATTTAATATCAAATCATTCTGCAGAAACAGTACCCAAAGTCGAATGAAAATAGGCTAAACCAGAAGAGGGGGAAAAAAAAAAAAAAAAAAAAAAAAAAACCTATCACACCCCCAACCAGGAGGTTTAGAAATTGCCTTTTAATGTGAGATGAAATTCTTAAGGCTGTTCTCAACTGCTCTGCTCAACAAGCGCAAAACGTTTTGACACATTTACAAATTCATTTTTTAACGGAAAGATATAAAATTGGAAATCCTGACCATGGAAGCGATTTGGAATCGAACTGTGTTTTCCATTTTTGGATCAATCAATTACCTATTGAGTTAGAAGCGATTTGGATCACGTGACACGGCATTTTTCTCCCCTTACTGACTGGATTTTCTTCTTTCGTTCGGAAGTTCGGTTCAAAATGCCAACTTTGACAGCATTTTCTAAAAGATCTATTTATTGCGTTTACAAGAAAACGGAAAAAACAGTTCGATAACATAGTTTCTGAATAACAACACCTTCTAGTTTCATGAGTTTCCGAACAAAAATGAATTAAAACTTACGTCAGAAAGTTGACCTTTTGGAGTTGAGAACAGCCTTAAGGGGAGGTGGGGGAGAAGGAATATTGAATGACTATTTTTTGTTACTTCAAAGTAACAAATAATATCACTAGAGAAATTTTTTAACTGTGTATGGTAGTGAGGGGCTGTATATTTAAATAGTTATATTTATCAATTAACAAATGGAAAAATAAACCAAAAAATTAAAAACTTGGAATATTTAACTTTTTTTTGAGGGGAGGTGGGGGTGAAAGAAAAACAAGCTTTTTTTTTGGGGGGGGGGGGGAGGCAGAATTAGAATAATGGGTCCTTTACTTATAGTTACTTCAAAGTAATAAATAGGACGGAGAATTATAAATAAATGTAAAGAATTAAAAAAAAAATGAAAGCGTGTGCACAAAAGGTTAATCCTGATTTCTTTTTCTTTTTTTTATGGTAAATTATTTATTTGCTATTTGAAAATCAACAGATAGAGCAAAACACAATTTTAACTAACCAACTTAACTTCAACTTAATAAATAGCGCAATATGTGTGATGAATGACGAAAAATTGAGTGTGTGTGTAGGGGGGGGGGGGGGGGTTCATCCGAGAGAATTTAGATGATTTATTCAAATATGACAAATTACTATTTTAAAATAACAAATAAAACAACTAGAACGAAATAATATTTAAAAATATGGCAAACATTTTAAAATAAAAAACTGAAGAATTTTAAAGATTTTTAATTTTGTGCACGAGGGTAGACCAATGTTTTTTTTTTTTTTTTTTTCATAAAAACTCAAATAATGATAAACATTTAACAGCATTAAAATGTGATATTGATTTAATTGCATGCATCAACTTGCAATTATTTTAACTGATTGATTTAATTGCAGGATACAGCTAAATAATTTATGATTTATCGTTCAAACAAATTATAATCGAAATGATTTTAGTTTCAACTTCCTATTAACGTCTAATCGCAATTAAATTAAGAAAATTAAATTTTAATGAATTATTTCAGTGAAAATATATTTTATTAATGCAATCAACACGTCGCACAATTATGCGTTTAATAATAATAATAATAATAATAATAATAATAATAAACTAAATTAATTCAGTAGTAATGCTAATAAAACTAAGTTCAACTGTGTCATAAAAAATGATCAATAGAATTATATTTATTACAAAAAAATTTTCACATCTGTTTTTATTTTTCCTAAAAAATAACATACGTTCTCAATTTCTTCGAATATAGTGAATCAATGAAATAAATGAATATTATTGAACTGAAAAACGTAACTTATATTTGAATTATATATATTGCGCAGTTAAAAGCATTTTAATGCGAAAAAGTTCTTTGTTTTATAAGCAAAAAGCTCTCAGCAAAGGAAGGGGGTTGCTGTTCATTACGCGTAAGACGTCAGGAAAGGGAGCGTAGCATTGAATTCATCCCCGCGCCAACCGTTACTCTGGCGATAAAGTGCTCAAAACGTGAGCCTTCTTGAAAAAGCAGCCCGGCCCGGCCCGGCCCGGCCCGTACAAAAATCAGTGAAAACAGGCCCGAGCCCGGCCCGGCCCGTACAAAAATCAATGAAAACAGGCCCGGCCCGGCCCGACTAAATTTCTACAAAAAATTCCGTTTCTTCTCGACATACAATTAAGATTCTTTTAATGAATACTACATGCATATTTATGGGAACATTTTACAGTATATTTTAAATTACTATGTGTTCGCAAAATAGAAAACACACAATAGTAAACGTTAACTATTACTTACAGTGTTTTAATCAACGTCTCTACAGACGTTTCAAAATTTAAATAAGGGTTCATTAAAAGATTATTGTAGTTTAGAATAAAGGGTTAAAAAACATGATAGCTTTTGAAGCTTATAATAAAAGGTAGATTCGTGAAAATATTTCTGTCATTTTTAAGGATTTCCTCAAATCCAAAGGAGCTACATTTTGATACATTTATGAATTCATTTCTTTTCGGAAACGCATGAGATTGGCAGGTATTCTTATTCAGAAACCATGTAAATGCCGTTTTTTTCTTAGATAAAAGTAATATATCTTTCAGAAAATACTGCCAAAGTTAGCGTTTTGAATCGAATTTCCGGAAGCGATAGCACAGGAAAGGAGAAAACGTACAGTCACGTGACAAGAGTCTCTGTTATCGCTGTACGTAATTTATGAAAAATGGAAACGCTATTCGATCCCAAATGCCTTCAATACTCAGGCCTGTCAATTTTATGCCTTTTATAGTTAAAAATGAGTCAGAAAATGTGTCTGAGAGTTTCGCATTGTTGAGCAGTAAATATGAGAACCACCTTAAGGTACATTTCCAAAGATACTGTTAACAGAAGTTCATTATCGCTATTAACTTTTACAAAACATAATGCCTGTCCTACACATTCTGAGAACGATTAAGACCAGTTCCGTCCCGGCACAAGTCTGCCGAAAAAATTAAACTCGGGATCAGGCATCATGTAACTGTACGATGCTGATCTCTACGATGGACATGTTACATTTCTGTATTGATGTTGTTAAACTCGCATCGGCTCGTAACGCACATTTATACTTCTCGAAAAAGTCATATTCATTGGAAATGACCTCGTATTTTATCTGCTCCACTCAAATTCTTATATCGGGCCGATAGGGCCGATTAATTTTTATTTTATCGGCCCGGCCCTACAGGCCCGTTCAATTTTTTCGCCGGCCCGGCCCGTTGAAAAAATTGTCCTAATTCTGCCGGACCGGCCCGGCCCGTTTGAAAATTCTCCTCCATTCCGCCGGCCCGCGGGCCGGGCCGGGTACGGGCCTCGGGCCAAGCCCGGGCTCGTGCAGACCTCTAGCTACAACCTGCCTCCTCCGAAATCAGTCGAAATCAATGTTTATTATCTGGCCATGGGCATAATTTAGCCTATCGCCAAGATCCCATGTAGTAAGATGATCTGAGCTCAACCCCCTTTCCCACTCCTTAGAATACTTTGAATACTTTAGTTCAAGAAAAAATCATGCGTCAAGCATAGATTATGAATTAGTTTCTAATACAAAATACTGTAACAAATCTTAGACATGTTATTTCTAACTGTGTTATGTCTATTCCCTTGTTAAGCAGTTAACTAAACAATTTGGGAAATTCGTAACACATTTGAAAACTCAGTTTTAACGATTACCATCAATAGTCTGAAAAAATCCGATTTTTCTTGTGCAGTCCTGTATATGATCTATAGATTTATATATAACATAGTATGCAAAAATTTAGGTCACTTTGGAAACATATAACACAGTTGATAATTCTCCTTCAACAATTTCCGTCAGTAACCGGAAATGTACTCGAATTTTTTTCTGTGAAGTCATGAATATAGTCTATACTATTTACACACACCAAGTAATATGCAAAAAATAAATTTAAAGATACCACTCATTAAAATGCACTTCCAGAAATTATATTGCTCACAGACTGAATTCTTTTGTGTGTCCCTGTAAATGAACGATAAATACTGTGCATACGATACTCTATAGTAAGTTCCTTGTAGTCCACCTCAGTGATGTATATCAACTTCAATAAGTATAACATCATTAAAATACACTGCAAACAATTTTTCTCGGTAGACTATAGTGTAATGAGGTTCTTTTGGGTGCCCCTGTAAACGAATTATAAATGCTATACACTTGATTTTTTAACACCGAACGTGGTAAACCTCAATAACATAGCAATTTCACGGCAATCCGAGTATATTTACGCGCGTTAGTGCGGCCAGACAAAAGGAATTAATAAACACTTTTCGACTATGTTGGAAAGTATTAATAATAAATGGAAATCTTATTTTATTACATTGATGTATTAACATAATGCTTTATTTAAAGAAACATCTCAGAAGAAAATTATAGGTAAAACAAAGATGACATGGTACAAAGAGTAACAAAAGCCTATATATACTCTTCCCATCTTTTTAATATTTTTTTATACCTCAAGGTCTTATAAACTTCCTCTATTGTATCAAAAAATTTGAAAGAAAAATCATGCTATCCGATCTTTTGTCTATTTAATTTGCATCGTTTGATAAAAGCGATTACTGCTATTGGGCAGTTATTTTTCCCTGACATCGTACATTAAAACTGAATAATATGATCATGTATGTTATTGTTCAATGCTTTCTTAGCATTGTCTTGTAGTTCGCCTCTGGATGTCTTGTTGGTTTTGTGAATCAATAGTGTGTAGATCAACTTATTACTCAAACAGTAATGTTTCCGTTTAAGCGAAGACATACTGATACAGCATTACAATTCCGGTATCAACAATTACAAAAGGTAATATTCTTTGCTCAATTTCATTTTAATTATTGGTCAATTAATCGACAGGTGCAACAAAACTGTGTTCGTAATAACAACTTGTTACTAATATCCGCATATCTTTAGTAATTTTTTCTGGGTGTTATTGCCTGACATGTATTAAGAATAAATTTTATAGCGAATACTTTACTTTTCAAACCTTTCGAATTTTGTGTTAGCATTGTCTTCTAGTTCGCCGTTGGATTGCTTGTTAGTTTTGTGAATTAAGGGTCTATCGACTTTAATCCTCTAACAGCAATGTTTAGGAGAAAGAATATAGATTCAATAATTCAGTTCCAGTATTTACAATAACAAAAGGTAATCTTTTTTGCGCAATTTCATTTTAATTATTGGTCAATTGACAGGTGCAACAAAACTGTGTTCGTGTAATAACTACTTATTACTAATATCCGCACAAATGTCTTTAGTAATTTTTTCTGGGAGTTATTGCCTGACATGTATTAAGAATAAATTTTATAGCGAATACCTTACTTTTCAAACCTTTCGAATTTTGTGTTAGCATTGTCTTCTAGTTCGCCGTTGAATTGCTCGTTAGTTTTATGAATTAAGGGTGTATCGATTATTTAAATCTCTAACAACAATGTTTAGGAGAAAGAATATCGATTCAATAGTTCAGTCCCAGTATCAGCAATTATAAAAGGTAATATAGGTAATGCTTAATTTCATTTTAAATATTGGACAATTACTTGACAGGTTCAACAAAGCTGCTTGTTACTAACGTCCGCAAAAATGTTTTTAGTGTTGTAATTTTTTTCTGTGAGTCTGACATCTTATATTAAGAATAAATTGCATAGCATATACGTTATTTCTCAATGCTTTTGAATTTTGTGTTAGTATTGTGTTCTAGTTTGCTTTTTGATGGTTCGTTAGTTTTGTGAATTAATGGTGTATCAACTTAATCCCTAACAATGTTTACACGAAGGAATTCTGATTCAATAATTAAATTCAGATCATGAACAACAAAAGCTAATATTCTTTACGGCAATTTCATTTTAATTATGTATTAGTAAATTATTTGACTAATGTGACGAAATTGTTAGTGTAAAACAATATTTACTAATATTCGTACAAATATTTCTTTAATGTAATATTTTATGGAAGATACTGCCTGACATCATATATTAAGAATAAATTTTTATAGTATATATATATATATATATATATTACTTTTTATTGTTTTTCAATTTTATCTTAATATTTTCTTCACTTTTGGATGAACTGTTAGTTTTGGGAATTAATGGTGTATAATACATCGACTTAATCCTCCAACAACAATGTTAAGACGGATGCATACATGCATAATTTCATTTTAATATTTTTCAATTATTTGACCAGTTTAACGAAGCTGTTCGTGTAAAAACTGTTACTAACGTCCGCCCAAATATTTCTTCAGTGTAGTGTCTTTTTCTGGGAGATCTTTGTCTAACATCGTATATTAAGAATAAATTTTATTTTATACATGACTTTACAATGATTTTGAATTTTGTCCTAGTATTGCTTTCTAGTTAGCCGTTGGATGACTTATTAGTTTTTGGAGTTAATGGTGTAAAGATCGACTTAATTACCCAACAGCAATGTTTAGGTGAAAGAATAGCGTTCCAACAATTAAATTCTCGTATCAACAATGTAATATTATTTGCGACAATTTCATTTTAATTACAAGTCAATTATTTTAGAAGTGTAATGAAACTGCTCATTTAACTTTTTCTTACAAGCGTCCACGCAAATATTTATAAGGCGGATTTTGCCCGATGCGCGTATTAAGAATAAATTTTATAGCATATATACATTACTTTTCAATACTAGTGAATTTAGAATTGCCTTCTAATTCGCTTTTGATGGCTATTTAGTTTTGTGAATTAATAGTGTATAGATGGGCTTAATCCTCTATACATAAGAAGAAATAATACCGATTCAACAATTCAATTTCAGTATCAACAATTACAAAAGATCATATTCTTTGCGGCAATTACATTTTAACTAATAAATTATTTGACATTGTAATGAAACGGTTTGTGCAAAAACCTTTTGTTATTAGCATCCATACAAATATTTCTATTGTATACTTTTCTCTTAAAGATTTTGGCTGACATCGTGTATTAAAAGTACAGGCATACACATTACTTTACAATGTTTTTGGATTTTGCCTTGCGCCCCCTAGTTTGTCTTCGGATAGCTTGTTTGCTTTGTTACGGATCGACTTAACTCTTAAACGCTGTCAGCGGTCTCGCAGGCCGATAAATTTTTCAATCTTCACAATTTAACTTGTAACTTTCAGTTTCACTACAGATACTAGTGAAAGTTTGTTTCGTTTGGAACTATAGTAAACTATCGCTAAAGACTTCTGAATAGTTGAATTTTAATTTATAATAGTCATGTACTTCATAAAATTTAGTTACAGATACAGTATTCTATGAATTAACCGAGCGTTTTATTTCAATCAAGCGGTTTCAGAGATCAGTCACAGTAGCTACGCAACGATTTTTGTGACAACATTTAAGGGTTAATTTTCTAACAGCAAATATTTAGGCGAACGAATTCTGGTTTAACAGTTCAATTCTGGTATCAACAAGTACAAAAGGATTTGCGGCAATTTTAATTTAATAATTGGATAATTATTTGAAAAATGTAATGAAGCTGTCCGTATGTTTAACTGTTTTTGTACAGCGTTTACTGAAAATTTCTATTGTATAGTGATTTTCTCCATGAGCTTTTACCTGAGATCGTACATGGAAAATAACTTGGAACAAATACATTGCTTTTTAAACGATTACGGATTTTATCTTAACATTTTCTTTTCATTTGCCTACGGATAGCTTGTTTTGTAACTTAATAGTGTAAAGCTCGACTAAATCTATTAACAGCAATTTTTAGACGAAGGAATACTATTTTTAACCCTTTGTGAATCAACTCCGATTTGTAAAATATTTACTCAGATGTTCAGAATACAACATTTTAAGCATCTAAAAAATAATGCAAATTTAGAACATAAAAAAATATTGACTAAAAGATACTTTTTTTGCAGTTACAATAAACAGAAAATTACATATTTTCTCATAAATAGTCAATTTTCTAATACAAAATTGTAAAGTATACGAACTTACCTTTTGTGTAAAAAAAAAAAAAAAAAAAAAAAAAAATCTGTTTTTGGACTTAACCAGCCTTTTTGATTTTCCAAAATGTACGAAGTTCGTTTTAGCAGTAACGAAGCAAAACTTCTCAAATTATAAATAAAACTTTGGCATGAAAAATTAGTATCGCCGGAGAATTCTACGAATAATTTATATTAACCCTTAAATGCCGGGTGTTGCTTTACGGCAACATACCCAATTTAGGCTTCTTAAATACTATTAGAATAATATTGAAACTAAGCCTAATGTTGCCAATACAATACATTCTGAAAATATTATTAAATGGATTTTCAACTTCTTGATGGCAACACTTGTGCTTTTTAAGAATAAAGATAGAGAATAAAGATAGATTTTTCAGTTGTTGCCACTTGTTCTTTTAGTTTTGTTTGGAAGCTTTCGAAATACCCTATTTTGTTCGGCAGTGAGTAAGTAATATTTATTTCTTATTGTAGTTCCTAAAATTCTTTTGTGTTTAATATTATAGTATTTTACCAAGGAAAATTATTTTTTCATTTAAAGACCAGTATTGCCGATTAATAACAAACTGTTTTTTAGCCGTAAACCATACTTAAAACAAAATATGATTTTTTTAAGCATTTTTCCCATGATTTATTTAAAAAATGAAAGCCGAAAAACATTATTACAATGATTTTTGAAAAATCAGGCATTTAAGGGTTAATTGCTGTGTTGGGAGATAGCAGCAATAAATAAAATAATCTTTTAAAGCTCGCTGTATAAGCAACATGGCTTTTTGTGTATGTTGCAGATATGCAACGCAGTGATACAAAGTGTGAATACAGTATAACTTCAAAAATCCGGCATCAATCAGGACCGAGGCTATACCGGATTTTTGAAAATTCCGGATTTTTGAAGGAATGTCAAAGTAGTAACTGGGAATATCAAAAGTAGTACTATATTCTTAATGGTGGTTTTAGCCGTAATTTAATTCATTATTAAGTGATAACTAAGCAAGAAAAACAGAAAATTAAATATAAAAATAAACTATGTTATTTTCTATGTTACAGGAAAAAAAAAGCTAATAAAGAGTGAAGTTATTTCTTCTCGTGTAATTTCGGAGATATCGATGTCAATTTTGTTTGCTTCAATTTCTTGGCCGTTGTTTAACAAGTTTCCTTGTATTGTATACAAATGAAGAATATCTATTTGGGAAATAGTCTTGTTTTCTAAAGCAGATATTAATTCTGCAGTCAAATTTATGCATTTTTCTACTAGTGACACCTTTTCTTTTCCTGTTGTTCTTCCTTGTCTTCGGAGCTGCCAGTAGCGTTATCGACGGTTCTATTTAGCACAGCGTCAGAAGAGACTCCAAAGAACTTGTCCTAAAGAACTTTTGTACCAATCTCCACGCCGTTGCCGAGGAATGGTGTCCCGGAAATTTTTTTTCAGAAAATAATCGCTTCTGACAAATGAAAAAAAAAGTCAAATATTTTTTTAATTTTGCATTTTTACTTTCGATCTTGAAGTTTTAAATTGATAAACAATTTCTATTTTTCGTCTACCATAAGTTGAAAGAGCAAAAAAAAAAAGAATGGAAAAGATGGTTTTGATGCCAGGCTTTTGAAGCTGCCGGATTTTTGAAGTCACACTGTAGTCAAATTTCGGTATCGCGTTCGGACGCAATTTCTGCTATTTTTACCTCAATTATTTATATGAGCGTAATCGTGCAACACTTTCTTCTTGACATATGTTATAAAACAAATCAAAATATATAAAATGTGTTAAAATAAAAGTGCTCATGGTAAAATATTAAAAGTAAAGTAAAAATTGAGGTAAAAATAGCAGAAATTGCGTATTTTTCATCAAAACTACGAATTATACGAACTTTAAGCTTGTGTAAGTGATGTAAATCCGAACCAAATACAAAAATTATTGTTAAAATCGCACAATACATACCTTCTAATATTAAAAAGTGAAATAATTAAGTCAGTACAACATAATCGAATTTTAGTCTATTTCATGGGCCAAAAACGCGGCTTATGGACCCTGATCCTTTCACTCTTTCTAATCTGTATCAAGTAATTCATAGAGCAGGGTTGGCGAACCTTTTCATTGCCGCGTGCCATATTCGATCAAAAAATATTTTACGTGACTATGACCTGCCAGTTAAACAAATTTAGTAGGTGGAAAGATAATGGTTTAAAATTACTTAAAATTTTCCATTAAGATTTTAAAAATATGAGGAACATACATGTAGATATCACACTATAATAATTATGAAAACAAATGTATTTTTTTTTTTTAAATAAGGCGATGTAATTTGATTTATGTTGTTGCATCTTAATATCGGGTTAATTTTAATGCAAACTGAACCGGACTTATCTGACAAGTGCTTTCAGTTTGAGCTTTGATAATTTGGGAAATCAGCGACTCGAACAGATAGGCAGAAAAACTGTTAAAATAACAAACGCCAGTTTCTTTCAATAACTCTGAAATAAATTCCAAGTTGCCATAACCTTACCATCGGAATTTAGTAATGTCTAATAACCAATTCTTATCGATGGTTTTCAAATATCGTATTTATTTGAATAATTTTTAAGACCATAATTAATTAGATTAGAATATGATATGTCGCAATTAAAATTTTTCAATTTCCATTTTAATCGAATTTAGAAAAGATCAGTCACGATTTTATGTAATCTCACTTTATTTTGATTTAGAGTCACAGCAATACCGTGCCAGAATTATTCTTTCGCGTGCCAAAAGTGGCGCGCATGCCATAGGTTCGCCGTCCCTGTCAGTCTTGTTTCAGTTGTGAGTTATGAGTAGTGTTGCCAGGAGTCCAGATTTTCAGGTGCTGCAAGATCCGTCCTGAGGAACCCAAATGTCCCGATATTCATGATATATAAATTCTTCTAATTTTTTTTAATACCATGCTATTCGCTAGTCTATATCGAGGGAAAACTTAATACAATAAAACTTGTGAAAACAAAACCTATTTATAAAGGAACATTTTTATGATTCCGCCGAAAGAAATAGCGTACAAATATATCTGCTAAAACGGAATATACTTCTGATTCATAACTATTTATTTTCTACAGTTATAAAACCTATATATTTTGATTAACAAAACTTGTGAAAATGGTACGTGTGTAAAACGGAATCCTACCTTTTTAAATGTAAAAATTTTATAGTCTCTGCCTAATCAATCCGTACAATAACTACTCAATCAAAAACCTCCTATAAAAGAAATTTTTTTCGACCCCTAGCGATTCCGTTTTCTACTTAATACAGTAAAACGGTCTATGGCGGTGTTTCCAGTTACCAGCAAAAAAAACTCCGTTTTAGACAGGTTCTCGTCTTATCGCTTATATTTGTATATTTCTTCCGTAAGGCACTTGAATACAGTCGGACCTCTATTTAACGAACCTCTATTTTGCGAATTTCTCTATTTTGCGAACTTTTCCTTGAAACCAAGAACATTTTGTGAATTTCTTCGTAAAATAACCTCCAAATAGCGAAGTGCATTCTCTATTTAACGAACTTTTTCTTGTGATCAAAATTTTTTTTTTCTCCCCATTTCTCAAAATATTTCTGGACATTTCAAACTTATTCTTTCTTTTAACACATTTTATGATGTTCAATGGCCATGAACTAGTTTTACCAGGCGCCTTCTTTGTCAGCAGTGAGAATTCGATAAGTACGGAGGACGAAGACGACAATCTCTTAGAGTAACTTAAAAAAAATGCGGATATAGTGAGAAAAAAAGAAGAAATTAACCATGATGTGCTGATTGATGATTGTATTTCTCTTAATTCTGAAACTCAGACCGCGGAAACACTATCCGAATTGGATATTTTCGACAGTGTGAAAAATAAAAACAATACAGCAATGAATTGCGATGAAGACGAATATGATGATGAGAGAAATGATCATTCTGCGGGAATTAACAAAACTTCGTATGATGAAATGCTAAAATCATTTAAAACAATCCGACGCGGATTATAGTTAGAAGAAAATACGCATGAAGGAGTTTTTGGTACATTGCAAAGATGCGAGACGTATTATGAGAGAAAGCATTTTTTTAAATAAAAAACTCAGGCAAAATTAACAGTTTTTCAGAAAGTAAATTTAAGGACGCATATGTTAATGTATGGTTAAAATTATTTGGTATAATAATAATAAATACAATAATGTCATTAAAATTCGTTAATTTTAATGTAAAACTATTTGCTTTAAACAGAAAATACAGTATATTCCCGGATAATGTTTTGCGGTCCTGCAGGTTTAGAAGATTTAAGCACGTAGAAAAAATGAATTGATGATGGATATTGGTAGGTTAAATAAATAAAACAAATCGATATATTTTATTTAAAAAAAAATAATTACTTTTAGTAAAAATATTTAGTGTTTATGAATTTAAAATCTGTTTTATGTAGTTTAAAGTATTTTAAAAGGTGAATCTCTATTTAACGAATTTTCCATATAACGAACTTTTTTCCAGTATTTAGCGACTTCGTTAAATAGAGGTTCGACTGTATTTTCCGTTATAGACAGGTACAGTTTTCATAGGATTTACTGCATTTTTATATCCCGTTATGAGTGTGTTAAATTTCAATAGACACCAACTTATTAGCCCCCGGTACCGTATGCTATTTCTTTCTCCCAGCTTATTTTGTGTATTCCAAAAAATAACGTTACCTTACAGAAGCCAGCCGTAAAACAAAGTAGTACGATTAAATACTCTATAGTAATTTTTTAAACTTCTAAGCATCGCACATTTTCGACTTTTATACCGTCGTATTGGAAAAAAAAAATTCTTTTAAATGCATTTTGTTTGAAAACTGTATCTCCATTTATTTTTGAAATATTAATTTTTTTGTAGTTTTTAGCACCATTTCTTTAATTTTGGCAACGGAAGAACTCCATTTCTGTAGAAAGCGAAAGAACAATAGCAATTATATCTTTTTGTTGCCATTTTCTCATAACAACCGAAAGAAAATGTAATTAAAATACGTGCTATTTTGAAAAAAATATATAAACGAATGATTTCTGTTAAAACAATGGAGCTATTATAAACTATATTTAATTTAAAGTATCTATTAATCATTAGATAGCCCTTTTTTTGTAGATTTTCCTGAATGACGGCATCTTTTTTGCTGCATTTGTGCATTATTTCGCAATAGTGATGTGCTATGCATGCTTTACTGTAGTTGTTTAAGAGTGGATCGTAAATGTGGAATTCTTAAGCGGATGCGATTGACGTCATTTTACATAAAATAAAACGTGTGCTTTAAGCCTTAAAATTGAAATATGTTTTGTACTGCAGGAGAGTCCCGTTTAACAGAATTATTTTCTTCTGATGGACTGGTGGCTTCTATTATTATGAAACAGCCATTATAAATGAAGTGTTAGGTGAAGATGAAAGAGCAGTCGTAAAAAGTTAGAATTCTGATTTTCTGGTCAGAATGGAAAAAAAAATGGCCATAATTTTTTTGAAAAAAAAAAAAATTGGCCTCTTTTTTTTTTTTCCCAATAGGGATTTCGCACATAGTTTTTATACCGGCCATAAAATTATGGCCATAGTTTTTTTTTTTCAAAAAAAATTATGGCCATTTTTTTCCATTCTGACCAGAAAATCAGAGTTCTAACTTTTTACGACTGCTATTTCATCTTCACCTAACGCTTCATTTATAATGGCTGTTTCATAATAATAGAAGCCACCAGTCCACCAGAAGAAAATGAAGTAATGGAAATGCCGGGGGCGACACTAAATTCTGAAAAAGCAGAATTCCTGTTCTCTAGTTGTCTCTTTTTTCCCCGATTTTTTGTGACACTGGACCTGGCAACACTAGTTATGAGTGTTAAATTTCAATAGACGCTAACTTATTTTCTATCTTAATTTATTCGCTATCTGGGAGAAATCATTTAATTATTTTGTGTTTATGGTTTTCTATGTTTGTGTTTATGGTATGTAATTCTTTTGTGTATATGGAGGAGATGGTTTGAAACTGTAAATATTAAAAAGAGAGGTAAATAGATTTTTGCACTAGATTAATTTTAACACAACTATTCTAATTGGTAAATTAGAATAGTTGTGTTAAAATTAATCTTTTTCTGGAGTTCCATTACCTGAGATTTATTCTGTTGAGCTGAACCAGGTTTCAGACCAGATGCTATAATCATTAAGGTTAGCTGGGTGAGAAAGTTCCACCAGATTCGTCCGGGATAGCTCAGATGGTAGAGCACTGGCGGCTTCAGTCAGGGGAGATCCCTGGTTCGAATCCTGGTCCGGACATTTTTCGCCCAGTTGGAAATTTACATCTAATAGATTTTTGGTTTTTAAAATACTAAAAAATGTATTTTTTTGCTTCAGATTTTACATTTATTACTATTTTTTTTTCCTCGTTTGCTTTCCATTCATGTACATGAAGAGATTTTATCATGCGAGACATATTTAATGTATTTTTATAGTCCTTTGTGTTCTTATTTTTTTCTTCTCGAGCGAACTGAACATCAAAATCTTCAATTAATTATAATAAGAGTCGTAGTAAGTTTCAAGGAAAATTATCGAGAAGGCAAGACGTTGATTTAAATTAACAAAAGAATCGCTGGCTGTGTTCTTAGCTTATCTATTGATAAATATTGAGATATTTATTATTAAGTATCTGTTGCAGTTCAATTTGAATGAATCTGTTACATTGGACAATTGGAAAATAAATTCTCCGTTAAGCAAATTTTTTTCCTCTCTAAATTCTCCCCTAAAAATATTGAAAGAATGAAACTTATAAGGAAAAATCGGAATACTCTAGCATTCATTAGTGAAATAATTGATTTTTGGCTTAAGTTTAAGATGAAAGATAAAGAGGTAGTTATGATTCCCTTTAAGTTGCATAATACAGAAATGGATGTCCAACCCTATATTTTAAAGCTATTTTGGTCAGTGAAATGTGCGTATTTCTTCAGTTCTATTCTTTCGAAACTATAGATTGAGGAAAAACTGCACTTTCCCTATTTTCAATTCAAATAAGCATTTAAAAAAAAATTAGCAATTTTAATCATTAGTTGTTTTACGAAGTTGCCACATGGCAAGAAATATTCTAGGGATAACAAATCGTAACTACTCTAAAATATTGTGAAAATAAAAGTCATGGAATAAGTTTTCTACCTTATTGTAATTATGTATGTTTTCAAACACTGCAATAACACGATATACAGAAGCAACAAGACCATTAAATTTCTTGGAGAAAAACAAAAACCAATCGATAAGAAAATAAGGGGGGGGGGGGAAGAAAAACCATGCGTCAAGCATAGATTATGAAACACTTTTAAACGCATTCTGAAATAAGTAACAGAATTTCACCGTTTAATAAGTTGAAATATGTCTAATTGAATCATTTGGAAACGCACATTAACACATTTGAAAACCCAATTTTAGCAATTCCAGTCGGAAAATTATTCTAATTCTTTGAGCAGCCCTTTATATGATATATAGGTTTGTATCGATAGACTACATGCTTTCAAAAATTTAGTTCAGTTATGAAATACATACCACAGTTGAAATTTCCCCTTCAGCAATTTCCGCTAATAAGGAGAATGGTACGTGAATTCTTTTGTGCATCACTGTATACGAGGTATAGAATTTATACATAAGTAACATGCAAAAAATTAAATCTTAAAGCGCATACCGAAATTGAAAACGCACTTCCGGCAATTACTGCTCAAAAACAGTATTTTAACAGACTTCTTTTGTGTATCCCTGTAAATGAACTATAAATGCTATAAATGCCCTATTCTAGAATAATCACTGTAGGGAAATTCAGCGATTCATATCAATTTCGATGCATTTGAAATAGCGCAATGTCATTAAAATACACTGCAAATGATCTTTCCCCATTGACCCGTAATGTAACGGAATTCTTTTGTGTGCCCCTGTAAATGTACTATTAATGCTACACACTTCATACTCAATACCGAACATGACATGGTAAACATCATTAACAAATATCAATTGCATGAAAATCCGAGTATATTTACGCGAGTTAGTGTGGACGAACAGACAAGCCGAATTCCTAAACACTTTTCAACTATGTTGGATAGTGTTAAAAAAGCATTAACCGAATTGAAGTAACGGGATCATTAAATACATTGTCAAGGGGATGTTTGTATAAAATAAGCCAATATACGAGATATTTCGAGTAGAGTTGGTCCCGGTTAAGACGCTCACATACTGTAAAAGCACTTATTTTCGCGTGGTTTTAATTTTCACGATTTTCGCGAGACCGTCATAATCGCGAAAATTTAAGCCTCGCAAAATATCTTTTTTTGCCTCAAACAACAATAGAAAATCAGAAATTTTTCACTTATCAAAAATTTAATGATTAGAGTTACTTAAATAAAAAATAAGTACAAAAATTTCTTGAATACTTACAACAATTTCTTGAATACTATACAACTATTTCTTGAGTAAAAACAATAATACAACTAATAAAATGCAGCTCATTTACTCACAATATTAATTAATACAAGCTTCTTTGAAGACATTCAAAATTATCTCATGTTTGGCAAAAGGAAGTTTCTTAAAACGCCTTATTCAAAAGGGGTTCGATTTAGCTAGCTTCGCGATTTTTCAACTTTTGGTTCTGTTCATATAAAATTCGCGAAATTTTCATCTCGCGAAATCACCGATATCTTCATTTTCGCGAAAATTACGGCTCGCGAAAATAAGTGCTTTTACAGTAGTTAATATGCGATCCCGCTTGATACGTGGATTTTTTTTCAGATTCCTTAAACATCGCCCATAAGTGTAATTCAAAAATATCGCATTTAATACGCGAATGTTTATTACGCGTTCCCTCTTAATACGCGATAATGTTTCGGTCCTTTTGAAGCAAAAAATATCCCTTAAAGGGGTCCGGGACGCATTTTCAAATAATTTTTATTTATTGACTTAAAATTTCGAAATTTTTTGTGATGGTTAACTATATTATTTGTAAATAAAATCGCATAAAACTTCTCATAATTTAAAAAAAAAAAAATAAATTTTATTAAAGTGGGGTATTTTAAAATCGTTAACTCGAAATATCATTTGTATAATTTAAATTTTTTTTGCGTTTAAATAAACAGAAATATGTTTTAATTTAGATCCAGACTTTAAAAAAATATTAATTTAAATAAAAATTAAATATTTAAAGTGAAAATTTGAAAAAAGACGTAGTTTAAAAATAAAAAATCATATTTTCAAAAGTAAATATTTTTTCCAAATTTGCTAAATCAAAATTAAAGTAAAACAATTCAAAAAGACATGTTCCAAATTTGAACCATTTATCTTTAACGGTTCTTGACTTATAACAATTTAATTACAAGAATTGGTCAAAAAAACCCATCTTGAATAAAAACTCATTTTCTCAAAAAGTCGTTTTCATGACAATCATTGCTTGAAAGCTGGATTTTGAAAACAAACCAAAACTTAAAAATGAATATTTCCTGTTCCAATTAAGATAGAAACATGATTTAATCTTCATTTTAAACAGAGAATGTTTAATGTAATAAAACATTTTAAGAACATTTTAAGATTTTTGTGTCCCGGACCCCCTTAATACGTTAATTCATACACCAAGATGCAAATTTCTTCTCTTTTCCAGTGTCGCCAATAAAGTGGGATTTTTATATTTTGATATCTACCACTATTTTAGAGTTGTAATATTCACCTTATTTAATTACAGATGCGACTACAGTTGTATATTTGTTTTGTTTACTTTTCGTCATGTCAGAAAGATTAAGAATTATTTTCTCATTGGATAAAAAAATTAAAGACTGGGTAAGATAAGGTTGCCTACCCGTACTAAGTATGATTTTAGGGATTTTTTGAGCACAAAACATCCGTTCGATAATTTCGCAATATAATTAGATCTGAGCAAATGAAATATAAAGAAATGGGATACCTTTCCATTCAAATAAATAAAAACTAAAGGTAATACCTGTATTACATTATACATTTACATATTTACCTATTTTCGTCAGGTATTATTGTACTAAAAAATGGGGCATTCATGCATGTATGTGTTTCCTGCTATTTGTTAAACGGTCATAATGTAGTTACTAAGAAATGCTTTAATTCAATATATAAAATACATTTACCATTGCTTTCTAAAAAAATTGACATTTTATTTTCCTTTTATCTGTAAAAGCAGTATTTTCGTGCTGACTAATAAAAATCTAGTAATATTTCTAAATACACAATTCTTTCTCATAAAAGCATCTGTGCCAAAAAGTTCATCAGCCCCGTGAGAAGGGGAGGGGCGAAGGGGGCGGTCGCCCCGGCCGCGGAAATTGAGGGGGCGCCAAATTTGTATTACCAACGTCTTTTTTTGCTATCGATCATTTTTGGAGGATTTTTTTTTTCTCTCTAGGGACCACTTGTTTCGAATATGGTTGTTAGCGATTTTTACCTTTCTAATTTTCCTATTTTCTCCAACTCAAATACTAACAACAGTGGAAAATGCGAAAATTGCTAGAAAAAAAAGAAGGGTTGAGAAAAATCTGTCCAAAACATCGCAATCTCTCTCACAACTAACTGCAATTTTCTCTTACGTTATTTAGTTGCTTGGAATTTACGAATTATTATAAAATTACACGTTTTAAAGTTCCAAAATAAACGCAAAATATTTATTCAATCGACTTTATTTCTGTTTCTGCACTATATCAATTTTGTGGCACCTGTCACAAAGAAAAAGTAAGGGGGGGGTGGGGGCAAATAGAAACTTTGCCCCGGGCGCTGTTTTTTCTTCGCACGGCCCTGAAGTTCATATTGATTACTCTCAAAGAAAACCCAAAGTTCATCTTAAAAATCGTCCGTGTCCTTTAAAATTACAAAAATATTCAAGAAAATCACATTCTGTCTTGGTTGTTAATAAAATACTTTTTTTAGTAGAAATAATCAAATATTTCATTACCTGATTTTGATTCAGTTAGGATTGGAAAACTTAGTCAAAGTTAACTTCGTATGTATTCGTATTAGATCAATCTTCAGCAATACCATGCACTTCAAACTTTTCAATTGAACTCTTTATAATCTGATGAATAAATACCATGTTTGCGGAAATACGTGCAATTTTTTCAACGTCAATATAAATGTCCAAATTTATAATTCCAAACATAGTTAACCAATAGATAACTTTCTTTCTTATCAATCTAACAAAAAAAAAAAAAAAAAAAACTTTTTTGAACATTTTTTAATAAACAATTCACCAGAACGAAATATTTTTTTAATGTTAACTGTTAAAAGCAGCCCAATGAACAACATTGCAGAACAAAATACTTTTTTAAAATATTAATTGTGAAAAAAAGCAGCACAATGGACATTAAAATACTAAATGAATGCCACGCCTGAGGCAATTAGGCAAACATTATTGATTTACATTATTAATTTCAGAGAATGTGTATATAATGCTTTCTTCAATGACAAAACTCTAATACTACAGCAGAAAAGGTAATTCGAAAATTTCATCTTTCATTAAATATTGAAAGTGGAATACTGAGTCAATTTGGATTTATATCAAATTTCAGTTATGGTAAAAAGTTCTAAAAAATTAAAATAAAATATCTCGCATCATGAGCAGTTATGCAGAAACAATCATTGTTCGGAATGTTTATATTCAGCTAATCAAATATCCGTTATTTAGTTGCGTGTTCTAATCACTGCGGAAGTGTAGTAAGATTTGTTATCTCGAAATGTGCGTGGTAAATTTTCACTTTCGTGCATTTCATATCTTGAATATAATAAAGGATAGAATGAAATTGTATTCCTCATTATTATTCATGAGTTATATACACTATATATTATTTTTTATCTTGTTTAATATTCCATACAATTCAGATATCTCGAAAATCATTGATTAAGGTAAACGCACCAGTAGTTTGCCACTTAAGGGGACCAGTTTAGCTTTTCAACAATTTTGTTTATTTTTTAAAAATATGATTCAAAGGATGAACTCGCTGCATTTCAATGTTCAACTAAAATATATTTAAAAAAAAAAAGAATTAACTGCTTATTTAATTAGAATTTTAAAGTTGATAAAAATTTTATTTTTTAAAATCCCTACTACATTTTAAAAAAATTGATATTTTTGTTAAATTTTTTTTAAAGATTTTCAAATTTGTGTTACACAAGACTGCGCATGAATTTTTAGATACATCTAATATTACTTTTAATATTTTTTTACTGATATTTAGTGTAATACGATGAAATATAACACATCTTCATATGCCTTTAATTTTTTTTAAATAACAAACCTGAAGGCTAATTCCATGCGCAGATTTATCACATATATAATAATAATAATAAAAAAAATGCAATTTAACAAATTACAACGACCATTTGGAAAATGATTTTTTCAAAGACTAAAATTTAAGACATAAAAAATAACACGGAGTTCATCCTACATTACGTACGCCATGAATTAAACATTAATAGTGTTATTACACATAAAAGTTGCAAGCGACAGAAATCGCCTGCGACTCGTACATATTATCCACCTGAAACTTAAGTGTTATCCAAGCATTTCATTGGCTGTTCGGGAAAAGGCTTTTCCATCGTCAGATTTCCAAGAAATCTGACGGCCAATTTTAAATGAAATTTATTTCTTATACTTCTAAACATCCCACAATATTACTTTGTATATCGTCGGATAGAGAAAAAAATGTACTTTTAAATGCAATTTGTTTGAAAGCTATATCTCAATTTCTTTCTGAGTTATTAATTTTTTTTGTATTTTTTATTACTTTTTTGTCATAGTGGCAACACTCTGATGTTCATCTCTGTTGAAAGTAAAGGGAAATACATATTACTGTATAGACCAATCAGAAAACGAATAAATTGCAGATTAAACCAATAAAAACCTTCAGATATGCTTTTGATTTCCTACCCTGACAAGGACAATAACCATTTTTCTAAATGGTTAAAAACATGCACAAAAAAGTTTAAATCTCTATCTCAAGTACAAAAAGAGTCTTAGCATTTTTTTAATGTGAAAGTAAAGAAAATATGAACATGGAGAAAAAGCCATTTAAAGTTTTAATTTGTGTGGGTAATAGCGCTGAGGGTATTAACCAAATGTACAATATCTCGCGATATAATTACCTTAAAAATCAGGAGCTTGGAAGAGAAAGGGCGAACTCTAAAAATCGATTTTTTAACCATTTGGGAAAATGGTTATTGTCCTCGGTCAGGGTAGGAAATCAAAAACATATCTGAAGCGTTTTATTAGTTGAATGCCGCATTTTATTCGTTTTCTGATTTGTCTACAGTAATCTGTATTTTCCCTTTACTTTCAACAGAGATGGATACTTCTGTTGCCACTATGACAAAAAAGTAATAAAAACTACAAAAAAAATGTTAATAACTCGGAAACAAATTAAGATGCAGCTTTCAAACAAATTGCATTTAAAAGTACATTTTTTTCTCTATACGGCGGTGTAAAAAGTAATATTGTGGGATGTTTAGAAGTTTATGAATGAAATTTCATTTAAAATGGGTCGAGGAATATTAATGTTTAATCCATGGCGTACGTAATGTATGACCAGCTCTGTAGAAGTTTAAAAATTGACAGTACCGAAAAATGTAATTTATGGCGTACGTAATGTATGATCAACTCCGTGCAATTTTTTGTCTTAAATTTTAGTCTTTGAAAAAATCATTTTCCAAATGGGCGTTGTAAGTTGTTAAATTGCACCCCCCCCCCCCCCACATCAGACAGATATTGGCAACACGTAGGTAAGTCGTTTTGCCCTGGTTCGCCCTTAGTGTCAAGCTAATGTGGGTAGTACCGTCTTCTATATAATAAACTCGTGGTCTAATTTTTCTAGAGGAGCAAGGCGAACCACGGGTCTGAAATCCCCTCTCTGTATGTTTTACGTTAGAAATCACTCGTATTCGCCCGTATTAAAATAAAGATTCCCTTGCTATCTTGAACTACTTGGAAAACTTTGAAAAAATATTTAGTTAATATAGCCCCAGCCAAATGTTTGGTTGGACTGACCAAATATTGGTAGCACTGATCAAATTATTTTGTTCGTTCAATAAAATTTTGTTGAACTAACAAAAGAATTACGTCAGTCCAACAAAAAATATTTGGAGGGGGCAAAACTTGATTGGCACAACTATTTTGTTTTAACAAAATCGTTCTTTCCGTGCGGTCTCGGGCCGCTGCTTTTTTCAATTTTTATAGTTTAACTTTCAGTTTAACTACAAACACTACCGAAATTTTGTTTCATTTAGAACTTTAGTACTATCACCAGAGACTTTTTGAAAAGGTGAATTTTAATTTTAACAGCCCTGTACAAAAAGTTTAGTGCAAAAACACCATCCTATGAGTTAATCGGACCTTTTTATTCCTCTTTCCATGGAGCGGTCTCGCAGATCGCTTCACAGTAGTTATGTGATAATTCCTGCCACACCTGTTAAAGGTTAACATATCCCCATAAAATTTTTGGACACATTTATAGTACATTTTATGTAGCAAAATATATAAATAACATTCAACATTTCATACTATAAAATTTTCGCATTTTTATTTTAACAATATTGAATGTGAAGAAGGAGCTGATTCATTATTAGTTTCTATATGATTCAAAGATGTTTCAGAAGTACCCATTTAGATTATGATCGCAACTTTCCAAAAAACAACAGATATAAGATAAAGTGTAGGAATTACCCTATTGTTAATTTTGGCTGAAATGTTTAACATCTTATATTGGATGAAATCAAAAGAGCTTTGTTTGCCTCATTTGATTTCATACAACTAACGTTACCATCCATGCATATGTATTTTGTAACATCAGATTAATGAACAAAAATCGCTCACTGCTTATATCCTGCTTATATCACTCCTTATAGCCAATTTTTTTAATCTGGCGAAAATCATAGATATTTCTACACTGCATCATTATATAAGATTTTGAATTCTCTATTTCGACATCGAAGCAAGACGCTGGTAACCATGTCAGTAGCATTTTCCTTATTGTTTATGGCATCTACCCTACTTCTCGATTCAGCACCATATCGAGACTGTTCAGAACCTAGACTTTTTACAGACCAAAGAATTCTTGAAATCATGCGTTTCTTGTTTATATATAAGATACATACAATCAACGACATAAAAATACCTAATTTGCATAAGTTTTGCAACACTTATGAACTCTTGAATTTTGTGCATCTGAAAAACAAAAGACTAGACGAGAAGTCAAACTGTTCGGATTTCCCACCATCGTTAATTCTCGTTATTTATCATTTCATATTAAATCAAATAAAAGAAGTTTTGTTGACGTGATTCGATTTCATAAAATTCGCATTACCCTCGCACGTGGAAATATTTTACCATGTCGCGAAATAAAAAGCATCCACTGAATATTTTCCTTATAGGCAATTTTTTAGATTCTCTGACTAAAATCGTAGGTGTTTCTACACTGTCATATTTATTATACGATTTTGAATTCTGGCGATAAATTTTCCGTCGAAGGAAGGTGTTTGTTAACCATTTTTCTTTCATCTATTTTCTTATTGTTTATCTGGATATCAATGCCATCTCGAGAATGCTAACTAGAAGATCATAAGTAATTGTCGGTAAAATTAATTATTCATTGCACATTATAATTCAAATGAAAAAAAAACTAGTTGGATGTGCCAATCCCAAAACTTTCTTCTATCTTATACATCTTAATATTTCAAAACCTAGTTACACATGTTAATACTTCAATATTATTAGTTCAATACTATACCAACTTTGATTTTCATCTTAAATTTCTGCTCAAGTCAATTAAACGGACTAAAAAAGAGTTAATCTATATCATGATATTTGTTAAAATTATTAATTTTTCCTTATTCTGTCGTTATCAGCTGTTTGCGAATAGCCGGCATAGCAGGAAGCGAGTTCCCGCCGCTGCATGAGCCGCCGATGCACAATAGAACTACGAAAAATCAAGAAAAGTATACAAAAATCGCTTGCACGGAGCCCCTTTACCGCGCAATATTTCCAAATTCAAGGAGAACCTGTTGGCCAAAGCCAAAAACAAGCACAAACATTTTGGTTCAATTGCATGCATAATTTTATACGCTGTTCGATGGTACAATAATGAAAATGGCACAGAGATCGGAATTATAGCGCCCCCTTCTTTCGGAATTTTTTCAAGTTCAGGGAGGACTTGTTTACCATAGCCAGAAACATGCACAAAAAATTTGGTTCAATTATATGGATAACCTCATACACTTTTCGATGGTACAATAATGAAAATGGTACAGACATCGCTATTATAGTGACCCTTCCGGCAGAATTTTTCCAAATTCAGGGAGGACCTTCGTGACATGACCAAAAATAAACACATAAAATTTGGTTCAATTCTATGCATAACTTCATACTTTTCGGCGGTACAATATTCAAAATGGCACAAAAATTGTACAAAAATCGCTATTACAGCGCCCTCTACGAGCGATTTTTTTACAAATTAAGGGAGGACCTCCTTGCCACAGCCAAGAACTTAAAAAATTTTTTTTGGTTCAATTCTATGCATAACTTCATACACTTTTCGATGGTGCAATATTCAAAATCGCACAAAAATCGCTATTACAGCGCCCCCTACCGGCGAATTTTTTCCAAATTCAGGGAGGACCTGCTTGCCATAGCCAAAAACTTAAAATAAAAATTTGGTTTAATTCTATGCATAACTTCATACACTTTTGGACGGTACAATATTCAAAATCGCACAAAAATCGCTATTACAGCGCCCCCTACCGGCGAATTTTTTCCAAATTCAGGGAGGACCTGCTTGTCATATCCAAAAACTTAAACTAAAAATTTGGTTCAATTCTATGCATAACTCCATACACTTTTGGATGGTACAATATTCAAAATCGCACAAAAAATGTGATATCAGCGCGCCCTACCGGCAAATTTTTTCCAAATTCCGGGAGGACCTGCTTGCCATAGCCAAAAACTTATAATAAAATTTTGGTTTAATTCTATATATAACTTCATACACTTTTTGATGGTACAATGGCGACGGACAGACGGACGGACGGACAGACGGACGGACGGACAGACGGACACACAGACAGACGGACATTTTCTATAAACATGTTTTTTGGAATCTCTGACCCCTAAAACATGCAAATCCGTCGAAAACCGGAAGTCGAAAAAAATTTCGATTACAATACTTTCTTCTATTGAAGATAGAAGAAAGTAAAAAAAAACTTATTTCATTTACCTAAACTCACGAAACTCTCACGTGCAGAAGTATTTTGTAATGTCAAATTTAATGATAGAAAAAAACGTTCGTTAAACATTTTCGTTATGACCAAATTTTATTCCTTGACGATAATTATATGGTTTCTACATTTAGTCATATTTACGGTGCAATTTTAAATTCTGTCGATACAGTTCGACATCGAAGAAAGTCGTTGGTAACCACGTGAGAAATATTTTTTCCATATTGTCTCCGACATTTACACTATTTTTTGATATGAAGGCCGGTATAGCAAAAATGTTTAGAAACATGCTTTTTGGAAACTAAAAATATTTGAAATGAAACGTTTACTGTTTTCTTATAAGTTATGGTAAGCAACGAGGGGGGGGGGGGGGGGGCATAGAAGTTATTGCTTTTATACTACTACTGGTCATTGCATTACAAATACGAGGGACATCAATAAGTTTTGCCCTCACATAGAAATAATTGAGTGAAATTGCTACATTGTATTAGACCTTTTTTATATAGTCACACTGCACAGTAACACATTTCTGCAAGCGGTATTTCAAAAAAAGGGGGGAGGATATATTCCAAGAGGCGCGATAATAGACCCAAAGGGGTAATTTTTTTTTACTTTTATCGACCACCACATGTGTCATATTGTTAGAAAGGCCTGCGACCACTTATTCATGTTATGCACGTCCTGAACCCCTCCACCCAATTTGCCCTCCGGGAAGGCACTTTTCTAAATTTTGCGGACATCATTCATACCCCTGGGGGCAATTTTGGGGTAGGGGCTAAGATAATTGGAATTACGAATTTGCCCAACTTTAAATGCTACTCATTCCCATTCTTAATAGGGAATGTCCTATGGTAAATCTCAATAACATATATCAAGTTCATGGTAATCCAAGTATATTTACGCGCGTTAGAACACGGCCAGACAAACAGAAGTCATAAACACTTTTAAACTATGTTGTAAAGTGTTAAAAAGTTCAAGAATTGATATCCTAATACAGTTTGTTCTGTAAAATAAATGGAAACATTTGCTATAAACGTCTTCCTCATCCCCCCACTCTCGCTTTAAATCAAAGTATAATAGAAAAAACAGCAAACATCATTCTTGATTTTAATTACATTTAGAGTTGGAGTTTTGCTTCTATAACATGGCCTCTCAAAATTTTTAGACACATTTATAGTACATTTTATGTAGCAAGGTATACAAATAACATTTAACATTACATACTGTAAAATTTGCGCATATTTTTATTTTCACAACATTGAATATGAAGAAGGATAAGTTTTTCAATATAATCATTCAAATAAGTTTCTATATGATTTATGGATGTTTCAGAAATAGTCGTTTAGATTATGATCGCGACTTTCCAAAAAACAAAAGATATAAGATAAAGTGTAGGAATTACCCTATTGTTAATTTTGGTTGAAATATTTAGCATCTTATATTGGATCAAATCAAAAGAGCTTTGTTTGCCTAATTTGATTTCATACAACTAACGTTACCATCACATGCATATGTGTTTTGTAACATCAGATTAATGAACAAAAATCGCTCACTAAATTTCCTTATAGCCAATTTTTTTAATCTCTGGCGAAAATCATAGATATTTCTACACTGCATCATTATATAAGATTTTGAATTATCTCTATATATTTCGACACCGAAGCAAGACGCTGGTAACCATGTCAGTAACATTTTCCTTATTGTTTCTGGCATCTACCCTACTTCTCGATTCAGCACCATATCGAGACTGTTCAGAATCTAGACTTTTTACAGACCAAAGAATTCTTGAAATCATGCGTTTCTTGTTTATATATAAGATACATACAATCAACGACATAAAAATACCTAATTTGCATAAGTTTTGCAACACTTATAAAAGCTTGAATTTTGTGCATCTGAAAAACAAAAGACCAGACGAGAAGACAAACTGTTCGGATTTCCCACCATCGTTAATTCTCGTTATTTATCATTTCATATTAAATCAAATAAAAGAAGTTTTGTTGACGTGATTAGATTTCATAAAATTCGCAATACCCTCGCACGTGGAAATATTTTATCATGTCGCGATATAAAAAGCATCCACTGAATATTTTTCTTCTAGGCAATTTTTTAGATTCTCTGACTAAAATCGTAGGTGTTTCTACACTGTCATATTTATTATACGATTTTGAATTCTGGCGATAAATTTTCTGTCGAAGGAAGGTGTTTGTTAACCATTTTTCTTTCATCTATTTTCTTATTGTTTATCTCTATATCAGTGCCATCTCGAGAATGCTAACTAGAAGATCATAAGTAATTGTCGGTAAAATTAATTATTCATTGCACATTATAATTCAAATGAAAAAAAAAAACTTATTTCATTTTCCTAAACTCACAAAACTCTCACGTGCAGAAGTATTTTGTAATGTCAAATTTAATGATAGAAAAAAACGTTCGTTAAACATTTTCGTTATGACCAAATTTTATTCCTTGACGATAATTATATGGTTTCTACACTTAGTCATATTTACGGTGCAATTTTAAATTCTGTCGATACATTTCGACATCGAAGAAAGTCGCTGGTAACCACGTGAGAAATATTTTTTCCATATTGTCTCCACATTTACACTGTTTTTACTTTCTTCTATCTTCAATAGAAGAAAGTATTGTAATCGAAATTTTTTTCGACTTCCGGTTTTCGACGGATTTGCATGTTTTAAGGGTCAGAGATTCTAAAAAACATGTTTATAGAAAATGTCTGTCTGTCTGTGTGTCCGTCTGTCCGTCCGTCCGTCTGTCCGTCTGTCTGTCGCCATTGTACCATCTAAAAGTGTATGAAGTCATGCATAGAATTGAACCAAATTTTTAGTTTAAGTTTTTGGCTATGGCAAGCAGGTCCTCCCTGAATTTGGAAAAAATTCGCCGGTAGGGGGCGCTGTAATAGCGATTTTTGTGCGATTTTGAATATTGTACCGTCCAAAAGTGTATGAAGTTATGCATAGAATTAAACAAAAATTTTATTTTAAGTTTTTGGATATGGCAAGCAGGTCCTCCATGAATTTGCAAAAAATTCGCCGTTAGGGGGCGCTGTAATAGCGATTTTTGTGCGATTTTGAATATTGCACCATCGAAAAGTGTATGAAGTTATGCATTGAATTGAACCAAAAAAAAATTTTAAGTTCTTGGTTATGGCAAGGAGGTCCTCCCTTAAATTGTAAAAAAATCGCTCGTAGAGGGCGCTGTAATAGCGATTTTTGTACAATTTTTGTGCCATTTTGAATATTGTACCGCCGAAAAGTGTATGAAGTTATGCATAGAATTGAACCAAATTTTGTGTTTATTTTTGGTCATGTCACGAAGGTCCTCCCTGAATTTGGAAAAATTCTGCCGGAAGGGGTCACTATAATTGCGATGTCTGTACCATTTTCATTATTGTACCATCGAAAAGTGTATGAAGTTATCCATATAATTGAACCAAATTTTTTGTGCATGTTTCTGGCTATGGCAAACAAGTCCTCCCTGAACTTGAAAAAATTCCGAAAGAAGGGGGCGCTATAATTCCGATCTCTGTGCCATTTTCATTATTGTACCATCGAACAGCGTATAAAATTATGCATACAATTGAACCAAAATGTTTGTGCTTGTTTTTGGCTTTGGCCAACAGGTTCTCCTTGAATTTGGAAATATTGCGCGGTAAAGGGGCTCCGTGCTAGCGATTTTTGTATACTTTTCTTGATTTTTCGTAGTTCTATTGTGCATCGGCGGCTCATGCAGTGGCGTGAACTCGCTTCCTGCTATGCCGGCTATTCGCAAACAGCTGATAACGACAGAATAAGGAAAAATTAATAATTTTAACAAATATCATGATATAGATTAACTCGTTTTTAGTCCCTTTAATTGACTTGAGCAGAAATTTAAGATGAAAACCAAAGTTGGTATAGTATTGAACTAATAATATTGAAGTATTAACATGTGTAACTAGGTTTTGAAATATTAAGATGTATAAGATAGAAGAAAGTTTTGGGATTGGCACATCCAACTAGTTTGATATGAAGGCATATCAAGAATGTTTAGAAACCTACTTTTTGGAAACTAAAAATATTTGAAATGAAACTTTTACTGTTTTCTTATAAGTTACGGTAAGCAACGAGGGGGGGGGGGGACATAGAAGATCAATTTACATTCAATGTAACCAGGGAATCCAGTCCTGGATTCTCGGGTTACAGAAGAGAACATATACATGAAAATCATTTTTAATTGAAAACTGGAATAGATTTTTTATATTTGATATATTTTTAAGATTTTATATTAGCAACACCAAGCAGCATTTTAATATGAAAAATATCAGAAAGTATTTAAAGTTTTGAAATTTATTGAAAGCGTTACTTTCATATTAGTCGCATGCAGAAATTAATAGACCAAGAAATCGTCAAAGGTTTCGCTACTTGCAGCAGCCTCTTTTATTCTGATTATTTCAGTGTTTAAGCGCATAGTTTGATTAGCTATCTGTTAAATTTGTGATTTACTTATTTATTGGTGCTTTATTTATTTGGGGAGGAGGATATTAGCCGGAGACAAGTGCTGAACAATATCGTATTTATATTGGTTTAAGTGTAAACTGTTACGCTTCCGTAATTGGGATACACGCGATAATTGATTTTAAAAAATCGTGCTTGAAAATTATTTTAAACCCCTAAAAATTCAGTAAATTGGGGTAGTTTTCAGATGAGGTACATATGAATGCGATTTTTTTCCTCATTCGAAAGTGTAAAAATTGAAATTACTCTACGGTTAGAAAAGAAAAAATTGCGAAACTGCGAAATATATAGCTCAAGTCGTTGCCAATATCGATATGACGTCAATGTTACTCTCGGGCTTGTTTTTACTTTAGATAATATAGATATAGACAATCTTGGTTATACATGTCTGTAAATCTTTTGGATATTAATAAATCTTTAAGTAAAACATAAAAACGCTAAGTAATTTAAATATTTTAATAGATAATTTTTCTATTGTTATGTGACACAATTACTTTTCTGTTTATTATTGTTATTCCACAGTTATTAAAGAAATGCCGTCTAAATAATTTTTTAGATGAAGTTTGGATTTTAAATTTGCTGTATTTGGAATTACTTGTTCATAAAAGCAGCAGCTCTGTAAAAATTAAATGTTAAAATTTAGAAGTTATTGACTATATATTTGCTTTTTAATATAACAGATTTGTACAATTCAACTTTCTTTTGCAGTTCCGGAAGGTATTACAAGATATATTACAGCCTCAACACGACGACGAATTCTTACTACGATGGTTGAAAGGTAAGAATTTACATTTTATTATAATTTCATTCTCATTTTAAGCTAAAGCAACCGAATAGTTTAATACCCAAATCAAGCTGTGTAACAGCCAATTATATATTTTTTAATTTATAATCTAACGGGTATTTTTTTAAAAAGACGTTCCGAATTATCATAATTATATTCAATCATATTTCTAAGAGTATGTGAAAAACTTTATTCCGTATCAGAAAAATTATAGTAAGATTATAATGTGAATAGTACCTTAGCACTTGGTATTTTACTTATGCAGTGACCTCTCACTTATACATGTTTCAAGGGACCTATTTAAAATAGCGCGTAACTGAGAGCTTTATGTTCTAGTTCTTTATACACGTTACACATTATGCGAAAAAATAAACCTTTTAAAATATTATTCATAATATTTTAAAAGTTTAAAAGAGTATAACATTCTTTATCTTCTCTATTCCTGTGAAAATTTTCATTCAATAAATTTAAAAAAAAAAACTATCTAGCAAAAGATTATATTACACCCATCAAACGTGAAATTGAAACACAGTGAAGGAATGCACGTAATCATGTGCAAATCACAAAACTGGTAGTGGTGAGGAAAATTTGCAAATGATTAAGTGTGTATGCGCATTAGGTCACATTGTACTCAGTTTATGGCTAAAAAAAGCCACTAGTTGATTCGTTCTGTGTATGCTATCAGGACTGATTGCAACAGCGGAACATTTAAACAAGGATATGAAATGCCTTTGGAGAAGGCAAAAAAGTGATTAACAGTAATTAACGGATAGTGAACGAGGCCTAATACTGGAAA
The DNA here is from genome assembly GCA_963932465.1 of Maratus speciosus. NCBI lineage: Eukaryota > Metazoa > Arthropoda > Arachnida > Araneae > Salticidae > Maratus > Maratus speciosus. Next base: position 414,512,775 of record OZ010794.1, read on the forward strand.
TGCGCAATCTCGATTTGTGGATACATGCAATTACCAAGCGTATTGGACGTGGCGTAGTACCATCCAGCTATTTGTGGCACGATGGACGCAGGACCATCTGCGGAGATTCCGGAGAGTAAGTGGATTGCACAGATGCACTAAAGAGGGTACTGACCGGCAAATTCGCTGAATGCTGTCACGTAACACGACATCTGAACCTACCAGCCACCATCAAAGGGTGCATCTGTATCACCCAAACCATCCACAACAGGTTCCATGATTTACTACTGCGCCAACACATTTGGCTTGAGGTCATCGCTGTTGTAAATAGAACAACAAATGGCATCAGATATTTGCTCGCAGACGAACCCTGCTTTTGTTTATGGACGAATGATGGGTGTGGCGGCTTCTGCGGCGACGCCACTTGGACAGCCTGTATTGTGGAGCATCAAGCAACCCCCTTATCGAGCATAATGGTTTGGAGATCTATAGCTTTTGGAGAGAGAACAGACCATGTGCACATTGCAGGTAGTTTGACAGTGCTTCAACACAACAGTGCACGGCATTACATTGCAAGCCGAACTCTCAAGAACATGGATGGAATCGACATGTTTCGTTGGCCGACAGCCTCGCCCGATCTCTTTCCGATGGAACACGCGTGAGAATTCATCGGGCATGAGTTGCACCGAACTCTATTGTAGCATCACCGTCACATACCGTTGAGGGGTCGCTTACTTCATTAGACGCGTCTAATGGGCAAAGAGTACATCAGATGAACATAATAGCCTTACATAATGACATAATAACAGCATATATTTCGACGTTTAGCGGCCCACATAGCTGCCGATTGGACCCACATTAATTATTAAATAAACTGTTTTCTGTTTGCACGTCTTTTTAATGATTTGCGTGTTTCTCACCACCTGTTGATCCAGTGATTTTTCACATGGCTATCCGCATTCCTTCATGGTATTGCATTTTCACTTGATGACTATATATTAATAGTACCTTAGCACTTTAAATGTTACTTATTATTGGCTTTATTGCTATTGTATAAAATTAAGTTCGGGGGATTGTGAAATATCAAACACTATTAACGCCTTGACTACGGCGGGAATACAAGTCCCATGGACCAATAGCAGTACTGCAATTTATAAATGCTTTTATATTCTATTCGTATCACTATTTACAAAAAACTTTATGGTAGATTTCTCTTGAAATTGTCCTAGAAGTGTGTGCAAAATATATTTTGTAAAGATTCTTTTTGAAAAAGTGGTAGGAATAGAATAATAATAAAAAAAAAAAAAAAATAGTCGCCAGTTACAGCAATTTCTAATTAATTTTGTAATCAAAAGTTTAAATCATAACATTTTACAAGAAACTAAAATGAATTAGTTTATAAAACCCCAAAATGGATTCTTCTCAAGATAAGTGGCATAAAAGGAAATCTGAAATCTTTCATAATACTTGAAGCTAAAATAATTCCGCTATGTATTTCTTCATTTTAAAAAGGAAAGAAAAATACTACCACACACGTGGGTTATGGCATACTGCTTAATATTACAAACATGCAAATTAAACGATTTTTTTCGCTGGTTTAAATTAACATTTTCTTCTAAATTTTGAGGATATTTTAAAATTTGAAGTAACATAGCTGCCAACCTCAAACTAATCTTCTGTAATACTTGTGTTAATTTGGCCCTGGTTTAATACGTTTCGTACCAGAAATTTTTTTAAGAAATGAAATTAAATATGTTCCACGTAGAAACCCAGAATTAAATAAATAAGCATTCGTGAAATAAATTTTCTGGTTCGAAATGTGGTTAACCTGTGTTAAATTAATCCAGACATTACGAAAGGTTAGTGGAAGGGTAGCAGCTATGAGTAAACCAAATTTCATTGTGATCTAAGCATGTGTAAGCGAATTGGACTACACAGACATTCACATTCTACTGACTACAAATTGACTACACATTCATGCATATAAATTACATACATAAACTATTTTAAAATAGCATATAAAATATACCGTCGAGTTTGAAAATGTATATTATTAAAAGGGTTTGAACAATTGCCTATGAAAAAGTAATACACTGAATTTATTTGTAAAAGAACAATTGTTATAAATAAGGCCATGTTATTGCATGGGACAACCGGGCATTTGCCCAGGATACTCCAGATAAGAGAAACTTCCGACTTATATAATAAACATATGTATAATAATGGGAGGGGGTGTCCTGAAATCTCGGTTTGCGTTGGTGCGGCCCCGGCTTGTCAGTTGTCGCTGACCTTACAGTATTTTGTTTCCTGAACGGAATGTGCTCTTGTAGTGTACTACTTCTATAGCTAATTTAAATTTCTTAGCAAAAGTAGTATTTCAATGATAGTTAGAACGCGGACACACATGTATGCTTAAAATAAATAAATAAATAATAAAAATAAATCAGTTAGGCGACAAAGGCGCGAGAAATGTAAATTTCTTTTAACTTGCTAAAGTTTTTCTCTAATTAAATCGGATTCCTTGTCTACTGCAGTCATTCTGATTGCCACTTTCTGTTCGCTGCAGAGGTTTTGCAAATATCTGAAAATGTAAATCATGATGCCGTACTGATGTCAAACATTTATTTCCACAGCCAGAGACTTCGATATTGCCAAGTCAGAAAGGATGATCAGAGAGGTAAGTTCCAGTTTCTATTTATTAATTATTTATATATGCTGTATAAAACTTGGTTTGCTGATCACGGTTATGTGAATGAAATGACGAGTGAGAATATTTTATGTGGAAAGCTGGGGGGAAATCTAGGGAACATGTTATTTAAATTACACATCTTATCAAATTTGGGTAACATGCAAGAAAAAGGATGCTAAATAATAAAAAACTTGAAAGATTTTTTTTTTACTAACTATTAATTCAAAAAGATTAAATAAATAATTAAATTTCAAAATTAATTAAATTAAATTTGGTTGAAAACGCTGCATGATATAAGCTAAAAACATGCGAGAATTTTTTTTAACTTATTCAAAAAAAAATCGCTATCTTCATGAATAAACGTGCCATTCTTACAAAAATCAGTAAACATGTTGTACTGTATCCTCATATTTGTATTCTGCCGCAATAAATCATTTCGTGCATTTTAATGTACAGGACAGAAACAGAAATCACCCACTCGTGGACAGCCAACCTTGCGGTATAGGAGCTAAATGTCCACGAGGGGAAAAACCCATATCCACCTTCCCACGAAACCCCCAGATACCAGACGGGTCCGGAGGCCTCAGCAGGTAGGAAGACCCCCCCCCCCCCCCATTGGGTGATCCCAATTATTATTTTTCTTTGATAATTTTGTTGGTCCCCTAATTGTATTTCTGATCAAATCGCCGTTGATAAATATGAAGCCAAACATATTCTTTATAATCCCGAAGTTTCAGAAGAATCTGACACAAGTACATTTTTAAATAGTCGAAAAAATGTCTAAAATTTAAAGTGTCCGGTGATTAATGGCCATATATCGTATATGTGATGTCCACAAGAATGGAGAGCAGATTTGAAAGGATTAATAGAAACTGAAACTTTCGCGTTTTTCATATGGGAAGATTTATTTTTAGATGTGCATTTCGTATAGAAGTTGGCAGTTGCGGGAAATGTAGTTTTTAGTCACTACCTACTTGCGAACCAACATTGCATTCCTCACTGATACGTGCATTGAAATGAAATACTGATATATCGGCTTTACATTTTACTTGGAATGGGTTTCCATTATAACAGAAATACTGGATTTACATTAGAAATGTTTTACATTATTAAGTTAGAAATAATTTAAATTGCATTAGAATTTTTGGCAATAAAGGGGCGAAATATTTGTTCCCAATGTTGGCAAATTGTATTCTAAATGTAATGAAAACTAATGTTAGAAATATGTCATGATAATATTCCCAATATGCACACAATAATGGTTCAATATAGTTTTGCTAGGGTAGGATATTGCACATTCTTTTATCTAGAAACTTATAATATCATATAAATAATTAAAATTATTTTTAATGAAAAAGATATTGAGTCTTTAAAGACGCTTCGTTGCAGTAAAAAAAAATTGTAATAAAATGAAAAGTGCCCAGCTAAACTGATGGCATTGAGCTCACAGACTATTCACGCTAATTGTATATTATACTCGTATTTCAAAGAATAATGACCCTCGAAAAATAAATTAAGGGGATTACCCCCCCCCCCCCCCGTTTCCCTCCTTTGTATTTAACCAATGAACCTCCAAATCTCACCAGGGAAGCGCTTATCAGAACAAACCTCTCTACCAAATTTGAAGCAAATAGCACAATTCTGCATGAAAAACCCATTTAGTTAAATTAAGGGGGATTAGATCCCCCATTTCCCTCCCTTTTATATTTAACTAATGAACCTCCAAATCTAATCAGGGAAGCGTCTTATCAGAATAAATCTGTATACCAAATTTGAAGCAAATCGGATAGAAATAACCATTTATCAATATAAGAGGGATTAGCCCCCGTTTCCCCCTTTTATACTTAACCAATGAACCTCCAAATCTAATCATGGAAGCGCCTTATCCGAATGAACCTAGAAGAAAAAAAATTGAAGCAAATCGCATATTTCTATCCAGAGTTATCGCGTTACGTACATGCATACATACGTACATACAGAACCGACGGGCACATTAGTTCTCAGGCTTTGATAGCCTGTGAGCTAAAAAAGCATACAGTTTCTATATTTTACTGCTGTACGGAATTTTAAAAGAATATTTATGATATAAATTAAACTTTGTCTTCCTTATTTTAGAGCTTCAAATTCCGCAAGAAAATGGGAGCTGATTCTATCCTGACGACATCCTCTTACGAATTACCAGAGGTCAGTATTTTCCCTTTCTTCAACACATTGAAAAATGTTAGTTTAAAAAGTGAATTTAATTGTATTAACTAAATATTCACCTGGGAAACGGTTGCCGGGGAAATACTAAACTATTTCTTTGGCCACCACTATTTTCATATATAAATAATCGCCTTATTTGAGTACAATAATTATGTAATTAAATCGGGCAAATAGTTCTATGTAAAAATAGTGGTGTTCAAAATAAAATTTAGTTACAGTAATAATGTGAAAATAAAATAAATCGCAAGTTTACTGAATGGTGTATACAGAATGTTGTAAAGTTAAAACTAAACAAACATTAAATTTAAATTATAATAATCGACGTTTCGATCACCACCTATGACCATCTTCAGGAAAGAGTGAGTTGTTATATTGCTTTTAAAATTTTAATTGTTTTGACTCTGTTCATTAAAACTTGCGATTTATTTTATTTTCACGATATTGTTGTAACTTTTCCATGGTGTACATGTCCAGCTTATTTATTAAAATTTTAGTACTTTATGTCAACCCTGACTAGAGGAATGAATTTCCAAGATTTTCATTTTATATCGTTATAAGTTTTAAGTCTTAGCGCTTTTTAGATATTTTTGCTTTCTAATTATCACTTTATCATTTTTGTAATTTCAGGTGTATAAAAAGTTCCCAATTACAACATGCCTGGGTTTCGATAAAGAACACAGCGTGATCAGATTATTTATGGCCGGACAGTGTGATTACAAAGGTAGTTATCTAATTTTATAATTTTAAAGAATTATAGGAGTTTTTCGATTTGAAAAATTAGTCTATTTGAAGTTTCTTTGACGTCTAGTAGCAAGATAGAAATGTGTGTAAAAAAAAAAAAAAAAACCTTGCATTATTTTTTTAATAAAAAAAGTACTTTGAACTTTTAAAAACCATACTTGCTATTAATTTTTATTCAAAAAGAGGAAATTTGGACTTTTTTCTCCTATGTTGCGTGGCGTGTAGTGTGCAGCATTACTTGAAATTTCTCCAAGTGATTTCATATGAAACCAATTTAGCGAAAAACGTGTTAAAATGTACATAATTGTCTAGTCCCAGACACAGTTTTTTGAATTTTTCAAATTTCAGCAATGCATCAGTTTTCAACAAAAATAATCGGATTTTGTTTTTGTTTGTTAAAAACGAAGGATTAAAATATTAAAAGCATCGGTCAAGGACTAAGAAAGTATATAAGCTTCCTTTTCACACATTTTACTATATTTTAATATAGCTATATTTTAATAAGCGTAGAAATCTACTATTCTTTAAAAAAAAATAAATTTTAATGTTTAGGTGTAGAATAATGGCAATTTAAAAATGTATGCATTTATTGCAAAATTTTTTGTCCAGGCCTAATTTAACTGTCCTTTGAATGGACCAGGCCATGCTGAAACAATGATTTTCATACGGGCTGGGTCAAAACTAGGTCTGAAAATTTTGGTCCGTGAAGACTAGGAATGAAACCAGTCCCGGCTTTGTACAGAAAAAATAAGTTAGGCCATTTTTTTTTTTCATTCTGACCAGAAAATCAGAGTTCTAACTCTTTACGACTGCTCTTTCATCTTCACTTAACACTTCATTTATAATGGCTGTTTCATAATAATTGAAGCCATCAGTCCATCAGAAGAAAATAACTCTGTTAAAGCGGAAACTCGGTTAAGTGGGACTCGGATAATCGGGGCTCTACTGTAATTCAGTTTTAAGACTTAAAACACGCAATTTTATTTTATATAAAGCGACGTCATCTGCATCCGCTGAAGAATTTCTCATTTACGATCCAGTCATAAACAACATCTACAATAAAGTATGCGTAGGACGTCACTATCTCTGAATAATATACAAATCCAGCAAAAAGATATCAGCAAGAAACTCGACAAAAAAATTGTCTATCTAATGATTCATATGCCTTTATTTGTTTGTAATATTAATATAGATACCTAAAATTAAATTTAGTTTATAATAGCTCCATGTTTTATCAGAAATCATTCATTTATATTTTTCTCAAAATAGCACGTATTTTAAATTACATTTTTTTCAGTTTTTATGGGAAAATGGCAACAGAAAGATATAATTGCTATTTTTAAACTATTTTTCCTTTCCTTTCTACAGAAATGGAGTACTTCCGTTGCCAATATTAAGCAAATGGCTCTTAAAAACTACAAAAATAAATGGAGGTACAGTTTTCAAACAAATTGCATTTAAAAGTACCTTTTTTTTCCCAATTCGGCGGAATAAAAATTGAAAATGTGCGATGCTTAGAAGTTTAAAAAATTGATATATATTATTTAATCGTACAATGATACATCTGCTTTGTTTTACGGCTGGCTTATTCAACGCAACGTTATTTTTTGGAGACGACACAAAATAAGCTGGGAGAAAGAAATAGCATACCGGGGCTAAAAAATATTATAGTATAAAAGCTATTTATTTTATTTTTCAGGCCAAGAGACATTGCTTCTAAAAAGTACTTAACATACACGGTTTTCAAAATATTCTTTCAGCAATAACTCGATAGTGATAATGAATCTGAAATGTATTGTCTGCCTGAAGACTGTATTTACCAGTTCTATTCCAAGAATAGTGTAAGCTTGTTGTACTCTGAAAATCGAATTATCAGCTGTTGACAGGACAGGGGATACTGAATAATGTTCCTCTTTTTAATCCTATTTTATCATTTATAATTTGATCATTTCCATGATTAATCGCCATCTTTGATATGCCATTCCCATATATGCAAATGAGATAGATAATCGTCTGCCATCGTAATTATCTTTTAACTACAGGTTATTTAGAAATCTTAATTGCTATTTTGCAGGTTACGTTTATTCATTACGAGTGGTGGACCTTATGAAACTCCTGATTTACTTCTTAGAGCATGATCTCAAAATGATACAAGATAAAAAGAAGGTGAGTGATCACTCAAGAAGGTGAAATTTTCAGTATTACTTTTTTTTTTCTCGGTATCAATACATAACTGCCATTCAGATATTTAAATTAAATATAAAAGTAAAGATAGTTTTTTTATATACTTTTTTATAAACTTTCAATGCTTGTCATTAAAGCCAGGCCTAATTTCATGACTGCAATTCATGATTTAAAAAAAAAAAATCCGTTACAATACATTAATTTGGCGTGACCACTGAACCCGATTATGGAATACTCAGTTTTCTCCACGCTTATTTGACATTACAAGCTAGTGAATTTGTTAAGAAATACATAATTTTTGTTTTTTAAAGATCGGCAACGGAAAAGAAAAGCAACATTAAAAACTTTCCGGGGCAAGTAATTGTTTCAGTTATGTATTAATTGTCTGAGGAACACTTGTTGAATTCACACCGTATTTTCGGAAAATTTTATTTGAAAATAAGGAAATCCAATTTTGCTTTTCTTTTTTTCTTCACTAAAGGTACAAAAGTAAAATTCAATTAAGATTTTGGTGCGAATGTTGATCAAAATTAAGTGGAATATAATATATTCTACCGCACCTCAAAGGGTTAAACTGCCCATTTCAGATTTGTAAATTGTTTTCTCGACGTATAATCGTAATTTAATTAATAATAAACTGTTAATTAATAACTGTTTTTTAATTAGTACTCCATTTTCAACTTTTTAGTGATTAAAATATTGTGGTGTTGCAGTTTCACAGATAATTGGCCTTTTTTTGAAAACGTGGTATGGCGTATAATTAAATCCATTGTTGTTGTAACTCATATACAATAGTAACCATAAGAAATATTTGACGATTTATCGTATGTGACGGGCTAACGGAAAAATGTCTTCAAATTAAGTTAATGACTTATAATTTAGTTAAATTAAATATTAAAATGTTGTATTGTCATCGGAAACAGTTTTTTATAATTCTAGCCTATCATGGAGTTAAAAATAGTTCAAAATTCAATCTTTACATTAAAAACCAAACTGAGCTAAATAAGTCTAAAAATACATTTATCTTAGGGTTATTATTATTATTGAATCAAACTGAAATTAAAATTTCACTCAATTTTTTTATATTGTATTTTATAGAAAGGTGCAAAGGCTGAAGAAAAAAGTACATTCATTCTCGATTTCACTGGCTTTAATCTCAAACAGTTTTACGACAAATCTGGTAAGTTATCCTTTAGTTATTTCATTCAAAAATATAAAAGCATTTTGTGGCTGCTTCAGTTTTTGCACATTTTCTTGTAACGAAAAAAAAATCCACTGTTTTTTAAACATTAAACTAAACATTGTTTTTCTTTTTTATTTCAGTTATTAATGCGGGCATTCAACTCATTACCATGTACCAAGATAATTATCCTGAGACTTTAAAAGCTGCCTATCTCATTAATGGTAAGTGATGAATATAATCTCTGCAATCTCTATAGGCCTCTTTAAGAATAAAGAGGCTACTTCAGCCACGCGAAAACCCCCCTTCGCTAATGTTAATCCAATGAAAGGATTTTTTAAAATCTCGTTTGCGTTTCAATATTTTTTAATGATTTATTTGCATTGGATAGCTGAGGTCGATCTCTACAAAGGCCGTTTTGAAGTTTTTCAGTTTTGTTTGCAGTTATGTTTAACTAGGACAACTTCAATTTCGGAACTTGTTTCGAAAGTGAAAGCATCCCCATTAAAAAAAGAAATCTCAAAGAGGAAATCGAAAAGATAAAAAACGGTCTTTGCAGAGATCGACCTCAGCTATGCAATGCAAAACACAAAAAAATCATTTAAAAATATTGAAATGTATACTACAATATATCTTTAAAAAATTCTCCCATAGGATTAACAATTAGCGAGCGGGTGTTTTCGCGGGACTGCAGAAATGCAAACTTAATTTGGGATTAGCAATAAGTATAAATTAAATCACAAAAGAAAATGCTAAGTCCACTTCAAAGGCACGTGTTTAACATCTTCCGAAATAGAAAAATATAGCAAAGCACGCTCCGGCGCATAACATGCACACTTTGAGGCAGTATTTTTCTATTTTTAGCGATATTCGCCATATTTTGCTTAGAAACCTTTAGGATTCATTTAGCATGAAAATGTAATAAAGGTCATTAAAAAGTATAATAACTAGTATGGATATAAAGAAAATATGAACAAATCCGGGCCGAAAACTTAAAGTATAGTATAATCTAACCCGAATCTCCACAAAGCAATTGGGATCGTTCATTGAAAAATTCATTTTATCATATTATTTTCTTGTTCATTTGTCTCGCATTCTAAATACTTATGCTTTTTTTTTTTTTTTTTTTTTTACCTGTTAATATTTTACTGTTATACTCGACGTATGTGTACCTGCAAATTTTAATCAATTTTCTTGTTTCGCCGGAATATATAGTAGTTTAGAACAAAAAAAAAAAAAAAAAAAAAAAAAAAAGTATACAGGAAAATCGCATGTTGTACAAAATTTTACTTTGAGTATGTATGGGGAGCTTAAAAATGGTACAATCTTTAAGAGATGGTTCAGCACCTAAGATTTATTTTTGTTGTTGTTCATGAAATTACGAGGTTGAGTCCGAAAATAAGTTTACCCTAGCGACTGCGGACAGAGGTGTGCATGAAAGAAAAAAAAACATAATGAGACATTAAAGATAAGACATAACTTTATTTTTCCACAGAAGTACCAAGTAAGTTGACATTTGTTATATCGCTTCATAAGCTTCAAAAAGCCCTCCAGGAAAAAAAATCGGGGCTCGGCATACGGAAGAAGCGTTTGAACGACTTGTGTGACTTCAGCATCAGCAGTGCTTCCAAAGCACCTTTCGCCGAGAATTTTCTGCAAAACCGGGAACAGATGGAAGTCACTGGGTGGGAGATCAAGACTGTATGGCGGATGATCAAGGCGCTCCCAACCAAGAGTTGCAATATGGTCTTGCGTTGCCGTCGCCGAGTGTTGTTTCGCAGTATCATCCAACAACAGAACGCCAGATGCGAGAAGGCTAAGGCCGCTTTTTCAGAATAGCCTCCTTCAATTTTGACAGGGTGTGACTGTACCGCGTACTCACACAAGCCGTTCAACGCTTCTTCTGTATGCAGAGCCCAAATTTTTTTTCTCGGGGGCGAGGGGGGGGAGGTAGGTCTTTTTACCCGACTGCCAAGAAGGGTTATGTGTTTTACGCGTATCTGGGTATGTGGATATCTTTATACCCTCAACATCCCAACGGCTGGATGGATTTTAAAGAATGAGGTCTCTATCGATTCGTCTTAATCGTCCGATGATTATAAGCTAGGTTTTGTTTTTATAAATCCAAAATGGCGCCCGTAAAATACAAAACGGCAGTAGACACGAAAAAAAAATTTACGCACCCTATTGAGTGGCATATCGTTGGATAGGACTTTCAAAATGAAGACTATGTTTCCCAGACTATTTTACAGTCAGAAGCTCCGTTTAAATATTACACAACCTGGAAGTTGTGTAGGTAGGATCTCTAGCTTTACTGCAACTCTAACCATCATAGACATGTATAGACCTCATCAAAACAGTGTTTATAGATAGGAACTAACAATTAAACACAACTTAAGTCATCAATACAAGAAAATAAAAAAATATGTAAGTAATATAAAAAATAGTTTCACATTGATGAGAAATAAATAATTAGTTCGCTTTTTACGCAGTCGGGTTTTTGATTTTTTTTTTTTAATTTAATTTTTACTTCTTGAAGCTTATAAAAGAGGTATGATAAATGTCTCAACTTACTTGGTACTTATGTGGAAAAATAAAGTTACATCTTATATTTAATGTCTCATTATATTTTTTGTCTTTCATACACACCTCTGTCCACAGTCGTCAGGGGATTTTCGGATTCACCCTCGTAAGTCGCAATCCGCTTATAAATCAAAAATACAAAGTGTCTTTCCGAATCCAACCTGCATTTTCTTTTTTCACAATAATGAAGATCAAAATGTTTAACAGACTGATTCTACTTCGTAATGAAATGTGACAATATCAGTGGACGGGTTTGAAGAGTACTGTAATATGCAGGGCCCGACTTCGACTATTTAGCGCACTTGGGCAAACATCATTCTTGGGGTTCCCCTCTATGAAAATGTTCGTGAATTATGCTGAAGTGACTAGTACTAAACTTCATATCTGTTGTATGTATACATAAATTTCGTACTAGAGTACTACTATTCACATCCGCATACAGGGTATCGCAAGAAAGAAGATAACAGCTTAAAAGAAAAAAAAAAGATAGTTTGGAGGTATTTATTTGCAAACTCTCCCTTTTGCTTATCTCTGTATGTCATAACATATGTAAAAAAAAAAAAAAAAAAAAAAATGCCCCCAACTGGTCATCATAAATGGTGTTAACTTGCCTCGTTATGAGGACAATGTCAGTAATGAATTTCTCAAAATCAAACATAAAAGGTTAGGAAAGTAATTATCTGTTTTCTGCAACAATGCAGTTACACACAAAACCGTGTCAAGGATAAGTAAAATAATGGTTTTAAAACCATTAACCCAGAAATATGTTTTGAGAACAAACTTTTACTCTGTTATACATTTTTAATATGAATAAATATAGTGAATGAATAAAATATACAACATTATTTTCATGAAAACATGCTGAGTGAGAAAAAGCTATTTATGAACTTGTTATTACCATGTTAATTTTTTTCTCGAAAAAATTATTTACGAAATACAGCCAGTACCATAATGATATTGAAATCAGATGCAAAGATTATTCATGATATCATGATTATTCTTGATGATACCATATATAATTAATCTTTATAAAATAATCAGGCAATCGAACTCTGCCTACATGGGTTAAAGAAGTCCGATATACAGAGCGTATACAGATAAAAATGTGTTTAACACAAAACTGCTGTATACATATATGTTTGATACTTTTGTATTAGTCGCAGTCAAGAAACATTTAGCTTATTCATAGCAACCTTTTGTTATTATCTTTGTTTGAATGTTTGAGCGGGTAGCTTGATTACATATCCGTTAAATTCATGTTTTATTTCTTTACTTGAGAAATTTTACTTTCGTGAACCAAGTTAATTATGGATGTTACACAGAAATAAGCAAAGGCTGAGTTATTTACATTATTTTAAGGGCAAACGGATTAATCTTCCGTAATTGGGTTGCACGCAGATTTAAAATATTAGTTTGAAATTTTTTTAAAAACCGTAAAAATTCCTTAAAAGTTAATTGCAGTTTTAAAAAAAATTGCATTTGACAGTACAATTTTTCCCTTATTCCACGGCGGGCGTAGAAAATGAGATTTCTGAGTTTAGAAGTTTAAAAAATTCGCATTAATAGCGAAAATTATGGTAGTCGTTGCCATCGTCAGTATATTAGCGTTACTCACGAACATGTTTTTAAATACATTCTTTTTTGTTGGTTTTAATAACTTTAAAATATATCTTAATGAAGAAAATATTACTTTTTTTCATTTATTAATATTCTTTAAAAATTTATTAAGAAAAACATCTTTATGAAAAAATATCAAGCTGTTAACATTTTTTCCACAGCTTGAATTCGAAACAATCTTGATTATCCTCATACTTTTTATAGCACACTGAACTATTTACGTATCTAGGTCAGTGGTTCATAATCGTTTATTATTGAACGTGTCTAAAAAATCTGAACGAAAATATTAGCTATTTTTAGATTTGTGTTCCCTTTTCAGATTTGAATTTCTCTCGCGTTCCTCCTTCTCAAAATCTTTCTAAAACCAAGCGCTGTAATAATCGCTATAAAATAGTAATATAGAGCTATAACAGTGGACCCTCGCAAAGCTTTCGCACAGCAATCTTTGAGATTATTTTACGATGTATTTTTCATTACGTTTTAATTGTAATTTTCAACCTAACAACGTGTTTTAATGAAATCTGAGTGTGCTATGTCAAAAATCTGTTAAAAACTTTTTGTACGATACCCCATTTAGCGTTTTGCCACCGCCGCCCGAATTCTAAGCCTAACGCGCTGGCCCAAAAATGGTGGCTGTCGTAGGATTTTTTAATCGTTTGTAAGGTCCCCTAAATTTGTACACCAGTATTTTCTAAAAGTTTCTTTTGAGTTATTTAATCTCAGAAAAATAAAGCGGAGAAAACTTTCAGACATTATTATTATTCAAATTCAAGGGGCCGTATAAGAGGCATTCTCACGATCTTTTGACTTTTAAGTACCTGAATAATAATTTTTATTTTAGTACATATTCTTGTTTTTTTTTCCCTTATACTGTAAAACATCCCATTGCATGACTGCATAACAATATTAACGAGATAAATAAGTTTTGGACGATATTGGGGATCTAGATATACCACGAAATTCCCATACCGTCCCGTGTCCCTGATGCTGATTTTTAAGTTTGGAGCTGTCTGTATAAAATTGCTGCAGTAAAAATAATTCGATGTAATTTTTTTCCGAAACTGGGACTGTTGTTTTATATAAATATGTAGCAAAAAATTAACCTGCATATATTTTTACGGTTATTTTTTTAACTCTGTCCCTGGGTTTTAGATTCCCCACCGTCCCTCTTGCTAAAATTATACAGAAAAACACTTCAGATGCAGCCACAGAATTTTTTCAACTTTTTTCTCATGCTAGAGAAAGAATGGCTAAAATTCTTTGACAGAAAATTTACTGCAGAATTTAAATCAGCATTTAAATATCAGTTTCAAGCATCGTGGCTTTATTGGTAGTATTACCGTCCCCAAGGTTTATTCCTGCACTTTTCGAGGTAAATTAAAAAAAAAAAAAAAAAAAATTTAATCCAATGTTAACAACTGTTTCTAAAAATGAATCAACATTGTGGCTATCACTTAGTCTTAGCATGATTTGCCTAAAAATAGGTGGTAATTTTCGTTAGCGTCCCATCCTTACCACCCCTCCCCCTTTTTTCCCCCTTAGCGCCCCAGTTTTTTTCTATAACGTCTGTTTGTTTTTTTTTTTTTCTTTACCGTCCCTTCTTTTAACACCCCTTTAAGACAATGTTATACCAAAATTTTGTACTAAAAATACTACATTGTTATTATTTCTTATTTGAATGTCCTGTGGGCACTACGCAAATTCATTATGAGTAAAAATTTAGAAGAAAATAAAAAAAATATAGTAGTTAAGGGGGTATCCAAACTGCTTATTTTCTGATTCATTTTAAAATTCATTTTTGCTCTCAAACGCATCAAACTGGGAAATTTTCTTATTTAGAAACTATGTAATGTGCCGTGCTTCTTAATTTTTTGATAAATGCAGAAAATACTGTAAAAAACGCTGTCAAATTTGGCGTTTTGAACAGAATTTTCCGAAGTGGGCGATCTGGGAATGAAAAAAATGGTCATACTCAGAAATTAATTGTTTAAAAATCAAATTCTAATTAATTGAGCTGAAAATGAAATCACACGGCATGTTAAACATGTCTTCAGAAATCACCCCAGCAAGTTTCATGTTTTTACTTTTAAAAATGAGTCTGAAAATGTCTCAGAAAATTTCGAGATGTTGGGTGAAAAAATATTTTTTCGAATACACCCTTAAATTGTAAAGAAAATTAAAAGCGCGTGTTTAACTTAAACCTCAGTTAAATAAAAACAAATTTCGCTGCTGACCATTTTTTCTTTATTTTGAATCATTAAGGCATTCGTCTATAAGTTTAAAATGTTATTTTAGTAAGTTTAATTTCACCAGATTTTTATTCCTGAAAGTTAAAAAATTGTGAGAATGCCTCATAAGCGCTGAAAAAAAAAAAAAAAAAAAAAAAAAAAAAAAAAGCCTAAGCCATTTTTGTGTTAGCGCGTAGGCCTAGAATTTAATTTTTTCAGGGGGCGGTGGTTTTGCGTTTTGTATGTGCATAGAAAAAGAAATGTTGACATCTCACCAGACATATGTATGAAAATTGTTATTTTTTGTAATAATTATTACAAATTATTAATTTGTAATTGTTATAATTTTGTAATTTAAAATATCGGATTAAAAAGGAAAATAAACTTAAAATATGGGATAATAAATTTTGTAATTTAAATTAGGCAAAATAATCATATTTAAAATGAAAGTTTTATTACTCAATATTTATAATGAAATATAATAACAGCAATACAACACGATATTTATTTATAAATTAATATATTTTAGCAATGCAACGGTTGGATATTTTTAAGAATTTTCACAGCTTTTATTCATTGCATCTGAAACAAAGAGTGAGAGAGAACTGTTCAGTTGGCGGAATTTAAATATGCATGTATGGGATTAAACTAATAGTAGTATATTTCCTCTTCTAATTAACTCCTTCATGACGAGCGTCTCGTATACGTGGCTTATAATCTACGTGAAATCCTTAATTTTTCACGAGTATTTTCAAATAGTAATTTTCGCCTTTTTTAATCACATATTTTTCGCGAATGAGTTAAGCAAAGATTTCTATTTAGAAATACTGGTGTATAAAAGATTAAAAATTGTGTACAGAACGTTTATTGCAAAGGGCACAAATTTATCAGCGTGTAAGTGTTTTGAATGCTTTCTCATAAGTTTTAAGATTGTACACATTACAGTTACATAGTCGCCAACCTTCCGTGTATTTTTTGCTTTTGTTTTATCACATATGCATACTTTGAACCAGGAATTTTTTTAAATAGTGTTAACTTCTGCATATAGAATAAGGATATCTTTTAATTACATAAAATTTCTGGTTAAAATGTGTCTGACTTGAAAATAAACAGAAGGTTTACAGCTAATCACTTGCTGCTAAGTTAGTTAAAATTGAATAAATGAAAATACTTATTTTGTGAGTTTTCCATTAAATATTTTTATTGTTTTACAAATACTTCATTTTAGTAGTTTTCAACTGATGCTAAATATTGTTTTCCAATACTGTTTTCAATTGTATAATTACGGTTACACAAAATATAATCTATTAATTAAATACAATATTTTTAGTAGTTTGCAACTAATGCCAAATATAATTTTTCAGTACTTCTCCAATTGTATCATTATGGTCACATAAAATATAATTAAATTATCGCAACATCCTAAAAGAGCCAAATTAAAATTATAACAGTTTTAATTATAAAAAATCATGCTGTGGTTTCTGTTCTCAATTCTGCTTTCAGAACCTATTGTAATGAATCAAGAGTTTTGAAATTTCTACGGAATCCTACATAATATATAAAATATGTAAGTGATGATTTCAGATTCAGGAGGTACCCAGAAAGGAAATTCCCGCACTGACCATTTCAATAGCCCAATGAAAGATTTTCTATTTATTAATACACCCCCCGCCCCAAAGAAAGGTCCTCGCAGAAAAAAAATGTCTAAATTCTATGTTTTAATCGCGCATTTCAAATGTATCTACTTCATTAAAACCGCTTCATTTGCAAGTTTTTATTTTTTCTTTCCCTTTAAGCAGATTATACCATTAAATAATTTTAATACCATTCTTAACTTATGTAATTTTGGTTTTTTTAAAAAAAAGTTTATTTTGTTAAATTTGTTATTTCTTTCTTTACAGTTCCATCTTATTTCAGTTGGATATTCAATCTTTTCAAGCCGTTCCTAAATTCTGTGACCTTAAGCAAAATAAGGATATATCGTGGTGGTAAGCGGATTTTTGTTTCTTAATGCACAGAATAAATACCTCGTATAACAAATATTTCGACTAACGAAGGTTTTTACTGTTTTTCGAATTTGGCTAAGAAATGTTTTTTTCGCGCGCTAGATTAACGCAGCCTGTATTGCATTTAATTGAACTTTAAAATTAAATTCTGGGTTAACGAATATGGTTTCATAACAAATTATCTTCGTTAGCCAAATATTTTAATTTTAATTTGCGAGTTGATATTTTTACTATGATCTATACCGGTTGTTCGTAAATTGTCGGGGTTACCTTACCTCATAATTTTTTATTTAAAAACATGTCGAAATATATTATTATATATTCGTACAGTAAAATGCAGAAAGTTTTAGTAATACGAAGTTATGTATGCGTAAAGTTGAAACTCAAAACGTTATTAATCAAATAACGATTATAATCAAATAATAAATAACATTCAAATTTATTAAAAGTTATTAATGAATTTTCTTTATCTTAATTCTGTGCTCATTACTGCTTCTATCTTCAATAGAAGAAGGTATTGTAATCGAAAGTTTTTTCGACGGGTTTACACGTTTAGGGGTTAGAAATCCCCAAAAACATGTTTATACAAAATGTCTGTCTGTCCGTGTGTCACCATTGAAAAGTGTATGAAATTATGCATAGAACTGAACCAAATTTTTTATGTATGTTTTTGACTGACCAGCAGGTCCTCCTTGAATTTCGACATATTCCGCTCGAAGGGGGCGCTGTAATAGCGATCCTTGTATAATTTTCTCGATTTTTTCTAGTTGTACTGCACATCGACGGCTTATGAAGCGACGGGAACTTTTCGCATCCTGCTAAGCCGGCTATTCGCAAACAGCTGACTTACAACAAAATAACGAAAAACTATTAATTTAAATAAATCATGATCGAGATTAACTCGTTTTTACTCCAATTAATTGACTGAAGCAGAAATTTAAGATGAAAATCAAAGTTGGTATAGTGTTGAACTAATAATATTGAAGTATTAACATTTGTAACTACTTTTTGAAATATTAAGATGTATGAGATAAAAGAAAGTTTTGGAACTGGCACATCCAACTTAGTTATTTGATTATAGTCGATATTTGATTAATAACGTTTTGAGTTGCAACTTTACGTATATGTAATTTTGTTCGCGTCATTAATAAAACTTTCTCAGCTCTACCTTACAAATATATAATAATATTTTTCGTCATATCCTTAAATAAAAAGGTATGAGGTAAGGAAACCACAACAATAATTTATGGACAATAAGTATTATGATGACTGGGTAAAATTTTAACTTTACCGTCATGAGCAAATATCCTTTTGAACATATTTTCTAAAATTGTATAACTAGTTTAATAAAGGTTCTTTCTTATTACGATTTACGGATATTAATAAAATTTCTACATAATTGAATAAATTTTTAATAATGAAAAAAATGTATGCAATAGATTTAAATACCTAATTGTAAATGCCGTTTTATTGTTTACTCTAAGGGTAAAAATTTTCATATTTCGAGGGCATAAATACTTTCCCAGATGCCAATGACTACATGACTTCCTCTCTCTGACATATAAAGATGTTAGACTAAGCTGCGACTTATGGAAAGTGCATAAAATTCAGATTTTCTTTACAATATATGAAAAAAAAATCTGAAGGAATGTTGAGAATCCTCTGATCTGTCCCTGTTGATCATATAAATATTTTTTATTAACTGACTTTCAGAAAAAAGTTCGTATTTAATGAATATCAATGAGTAGATTTGGCACAAATGCTACGATTTTGATACTTTTTATCATGGAATAGGTTCATTCTGCTGGTTATCCTAGAACTAAAGCATTAATAAAAAAATGAAAAAAAAATTGACAATTTGTGGAAAATCCCTTATTTAGCTGTTTTTAGAGAGCAACTAAAAATCAGCTCACTCTATCGCCGATATCTCTGAATTTTCACGATATTTGACTGGAATTTTTATGAGTTGCTCAATAGACTTAACTATTAAATTATGCTTAAAAAAATCTTTGTTGTCGTTCCCGCATGCGCAGATAAAAATTATTTCGTACAACTGCTCATATTTCATAAAATATTTAATATATATTTATGTTCCAATTGCTTTATATTGTTTCTACTACATTTTGACAATTTTTCTGAAACTGGCGTTAAGTTTGGTTGAAAACCCTGCATGACATAAGCTAAAAACATGCAAGAATTTTTTGAATTTTTTTTTTTTTTAATTGCTATATTTCCAAGAATATGCGTGCTATTCTTACAAAAATCAGAATACATGTTGTACAGTATTCACATACTTGTATTCTGCAGCGATAGATCATTTCGTGCATTTTAATGTACAGGGTGATCCCAAATATTTCTGTGATTTTTTGTCGGTCTCCTAATTCTCCTCATCAAATCGATGTTGATAAATTTGAGGCCAAACATATCTTTTATAATCCTGAAGTTCCAGAAGAATTCGACAAGTATATTAAATATTCGACAAAATGTCTAAAATTGAAAGTGCCCGGTGATTAACCCTTTGTAACTCAACAACCCCGATTTGAAAAATTCTTACACAGATATTAAAATGCATCATTTTAAGCAAGGAAAAAATAATAAAAAAAATTCAGAACAGAAAAATAAAATTTTATTTGGAAAAATGGGTTTGTTGCATATCTGCAACATCTTGCCAAATGACACAAAAACTGAAAATGTTCAAAATTTTAATTTGCACGAAAATTTTTGAAACGAATGTTAGTTTTGTTGTAGCAAAGTCCCACACCACATTTCTCGCAAACAGTTTGATTAAAGTTTTTACAATCAGGGTACTTACAACGTATTCTTTTTTCTGCCCAATATGGCCTGTGCCCAATTTCGTCTAGGCGTACTTGTTTTGGTACTTAAATAACCATTAGAAGATATTTTCGATGCTAATTCGATATTTTTAAAAAATCCATTACAAGGGAAGATATGGCGCGCTGTTGCAGATCTGCAACAAACAAAAGTTTACGTTTATCTTATACATATTATAAATTTCCTAGCTCGAAAATGGTCTTTAAATAAAGAATTTAAACTCACCTTTGAAAACAATATACTTGTAGACGTCTGGAGACTTTTTTAACTCCTGTATTTCAAACCTTAAATCAGCAAAAATCACGTGTAGCTAATCAAGCGATATATCAAACATTGGCGCGAAAAAAAAAAAAAAAAAAAAAAAAAAAATCAGTATCGATATTTGTTGCGGATTTAATGAAATAATTATGTTAATAGTAGTGTAATAGAATAACAACAATCAGCAAAATCGTCTTTTGAAATTTACTGTTGAAATAACAATGATGTTTTGGGTATGTTGCAGATCTGCAACACGGTGATACAAAGGGTTAATGGCTATATAGCGTATATTTATAATAAAGCAAATTGTTTGTTTTAAATTAGGTGATCTTCAATCAAAAGAAAGAGAAAGAAAAAGGCTTTTTTAGACTATTGTTTTATTAAGTTTTCATGTGAAGTGCAATATGCTTCAGTTTCTAATTTATATTATGCTTGAAAATATTTATTATTAGCAGTAAGTTGATTGCTTTGAAAATATCGGATATATATAGAAAATACCGGATATACCCTTATATCGAAAATAGTATGGTATTTACGAACCCTGATCAGTACCAACCATCTACAATTTGATGGTGAAAACCAAACTTCGAAATTGCATTAATTTTACTTTTAAATTTCCTTATAGATTAAAAGTAAATTTCATGATCTGTCAAGAAAAACATTTTTATAGCTAGATATTTCCTTTAATATAAAAATATAATAACGTTTGATTTCTGATTTTACAGATGAATGGAAGGAAGACTTCTTTAAAGTAGCTGATAAGAAACAAGTCCCAGCTTTCATGGGTGGTGAGCTTACAGATCCCGATGGAAATCCTAAATGTGAAACAATGGTAAGTATACGTTTTTTACTTATCAAAACGGATAAAACGTATACAGGGTGTCCACTCTCAACGGTGTCCAATGGCTAATTCCTAAACCGTTATGCATAGACATATAGCTCCAATTACAAAAATACTTTAAATGAGGTTAATAAGTATTTTAAAGCAATTTAGGTCAATTAAAACATTTCTTTAAAAAATTACGAAATTTAAATTTGTATACGGTCCCCCGGTCCTGTAAGTTATACTTAGTAAAAATATCCTATTACACTAAAAAGTAAGGCAAAAATGCCCCATTTTTTTGTACGATTAAAACTAAACGAGTAATAGTAGTTTAAAGTGGAAGCATCTTTTTTGCTGCGAAATAGGGATCATTCACAAATTTACTATAAATATTTACTATAAATATTTACTATAAATCGACAGATAGAAAAAAATATTTGAGAGAAAAATTAACATTACAATATAAATTTGAAATCTATTTTCATTCTGAGATATTAAAATATATTTATATACAACTTGTACTAAAAGTAAGTTAAAAAATAACAGAATTTTTGTTAAATGAAATGATGAAAAGCAACAGTCACAATTCTTTACAAAATTATGCATATTTTAAAACGCTTTTAGATTATCTAATCTAAAACTTGATTAATAAAAATTAAAGTTATCTTAAAACTTGCTCGAAGTGACTCCCTTTGGCTGCCTTGCAGAAATGCACACGCGAAATAAATCCTTCTAATAATGTAAGCACTTTGTGTACGATCCCTCGAAGCATGGCCCAAGTCGTCTGTATTCAGATGCAGACAATTGGTATAAGTCATGCAATTCGAAGTTTCATAGCTCAGTCAATTTTAGTGTTAGATGAATTGCCCTTTTTCTGTCCTTCTTGTTAGTGTAATAAGAAATTTTTACTAAATATCACTTATAGGACTGGGGGGGGGGGGGGGGTTACAAAAATTTAAATTTCGTAACTTTTTACCCGACTACCAAGAAGGGTTATGTGTTTCACGCGTATCTGGGTATGGGGATTTCTTTATACCCTCGAAACATCCCAACGACTGGATGGATTTTAATGAATGAGGTCTCTATCGATTCGTCTTAACCGTCCGATGATTATAGGCTACGTTTTGTTTTTATAAATTCAGAATGGCGGCCGTAAAATAGAGACTGGCGGTAGAGACGAAAAAAACTTTTTACGCACCATATTGAGTGGCATATCATTGGATAGGTCTTTCAAAATGAAGACTATATTTCATTGACTATTTTACAGTCAGAAGCTCCGTTTAAATATTACACAACCTGGAAGTTATGTAGATAGGATCTAGCTTTACTGCAACTCTAATCTTCATAAACATCTATAGGCCTCATCAAAACAATATTCATAGATAGGAACTAACAATTAAAAGTCATCAATACAAGTAAATAAAATAAATAGGTACGTAATATAAAAAATAGTTTCACATTGATGAGAAGTAATTAGTTCACTTTTTGCGCAGTCGGGTTTTTTGATTTTTTAAATTTAATTCATTTATTAAGAAATGTTTTTATTGATCCGAACGATTTTTAAAATATTTTTTTACCTCATTTTAAACATTTTTGTAATTTGAACTATGTTTGGCTAACGGTTTAGAAATTAGACATTGGGCATCGTTGAGTGTGGACATGGACACCCTGTATATTAAAGCCTGAGTGTCAGTACCTCTTTTTCACATGTACTTCTTCGAAAGTAGGATAAATTGTCAGCTGAAACGAACATTATTTTAAGGATACGAAAATCTTATATCTCAAAATCGACATTTAATTTTCAAGATATGACATTTTTTAAATGAAAGCATCGTTCACTTTAATTCCTTAAACTGGAACATGTTCCTAAAACTTGTTCCTAAAACAAAAAAAAAACATTTTTAGGGGCTTTAGATTCCCCCCAGTGTTGTATTCAGGCGCTCTTCCCGGAGCATAAAAATGCCACCCGCCGAAAGGCTTTGAATTTTCTATTTATTAATGGTCCAGAAATGTAATTCTCTCCCCAGAACTCCCTAGCGCCATCCCTTCCCCGTACGAAGATGCAAAAATCCTTTCCCGGAATAAAACGTCTGAATTCAAAACTGATTTAATCTATTCCGAAATTTAAAACCAAATCTTCAAAGAAATAAATGCTTTAAGGGGAGAGTTTACCTTTTCAACAATTTTGTTTATTTTTTAAAATATGGTTCAAATGGAATTCACTGCATTTTAAATGTTCAACTAAAAGCACATTTTGAAAAAAAAAATGTAACTGTATATTTAACTAAAATTTTAAAACGTTAAAAAAAATTGAATTTTTAAAAATCCCTGCTATTTTAAATATTGATATTTTTGCCCAATTTTTTTTTTTTAATTAAAGATTTTCATGTGTATATTGCACAAGAATGCGCATGGATTCTTAGATACATCTAATATTACATTTAATATCTCTCTATATATTTTTTGCTGATATAGAGTGCAATGATGAAATCCAACACATCTTCATATACTTTTGTTTTTAAAAAAAAAAAAAAAAAAAAAAAAAAACCCTGAAGGCTAATTTCATGCGCAGATTTATCACATATATAATAAAGAACATGCACAAAAAAGTTTAAATCTCTATCTCAAATGCCAAAAAAAAAAAAAAAAAAAAAAAAAAAAACTTTAGCATTTTTAAAATGCGAAAGTGAAGAGTATATGAACATGGAGAAAAAGCCTTTAAAGTTTTAATTTGTTCTGGTAATTGCTCTGTGTGTATTAACAAAATTTAGAATAACTTGCGATATAATTGCAGTATATGTGAAAATAAGGTGTCAAAATATTCACAATTAAGCAAGCTTTCATTTAATATTTTTAAAAAAATCACCTTTTTGACCAATTCTGAGGTAAACTGCCCCTTTAATCGGTGAAAATGACCTCAAAGAAAAGCGCTTTTACATTGAGAAAAATGCAATGCTGTAGCTTCGAAATCACGCCATTTTTATTTAGCCTGAATTATAAAATGAAGGATCAAGGAGGAAAACTATGACAGTCCACCTTTTGTGAGATTTGAAATGGCAATGACATCTGTTAGCTTGTGAGACTTACTATCGTTTGATAACTTTGAATCGTAGGGGGCGTAGGGATATCCCTTGAAAACACAGTTGAAGATTGTTATAAAGGGCGAAAAACGAAGAATGTTCTTAGAAAAATCGGAGTTGAAAATTAATAGAAAGTAGGAAGAACGATGAAAGTCGACGGTCTTAAGGCTCATGTCCCTGCCGGCGAAGACACTCACGAGCTAATGCTAATCCTATGGGGAGGGATTTTTCTAATATCTCGTTTGCATTTCGACATTTAAATTTTTTTTTTTTTTTTTTTGCATTGGATACCCGAGATCCACCTCTTCATCGCACCTTTTTTACTTTTTCGATTTTGGTTGCAGATATTTTTTAGAGTGGCACTTTCATTTTCAGAACCGGTTTTGAAAGTGAAAGTAATTTTATAAAAAACATCTGCGCCGCAAATCGAAAAAGTAAAAAAGATGCGATGTAGAGACGGACCTCGGCTATCCAATGCAACAAAAAATATTTAAAAATGTCGAAATGCAAACGAGATATTAGAAAAATCCCTCCCCATAGGATTAGCATTAGCTCGTGAGCGTCTTCGCCGGCAGGGCGGCAGGGACAGGAGCCTTAAAAGAACGAATGGGGGATAACTATCATATATGTGGCTATCATCGTTTCTCCTACCCTGACTCTTTAAATGATTTCAAACTTATATTTTATAGATGTAGGATAAAATTAGATTTATTTCCCTTTTTCTCTCCCAAAATCGAGAGATCTCATGCAATGTCAATGCAACACATCGTGTTGCCACTCAGCTAGTAACTAAGAAGATATTAACTGACGGTTGACGTTTTCTTACAGGTTAGTTGGAACTTTAAGATACCACAAACCTACTACCTGAAGCAAAACAAACAAAGGGGTGGAGAAGATGATCCAACCATGAAGCCTGTGACTGTTCATCAGAGGTGCACATTCGAAGTACCAGTAGAAGTTACAGAAGCTGGTTCCGTTCTACGATGGGTCTTTAGAACCAAGGACTACAATATCAAATTTGGACTGTTCTATCGTCATAAAAACAAGCAGCTAGAGGAGCTTATTCCAGTAGAAAGTGTCGATTGTCAAATGCTTCCAGAGGAAAATGAATTTATATGCGAACGTGCAGGAACATGTAAGTAAATGGTCGTTTTTATATGATCCTCATATTTAAAGTTAAAATTGATGATAATGTTTATGGAATATTAAGATAACAAATTACCGTCAGAGCCGTCCTTAGCGAAAGCGAGGCCGGTTGCAAAAATCTTTGCGAGACCCGACCCCTTCCGATCCGAACCATGTTAATTTCCTCTCATTCCCACTAATGTTGCCAATTTAGCTGATATTTTTTATTCTTCTACCAGATATTTCGATTAGTAATTTTTACTTTATTGAATGACAGGCATTCCGTGATTTAAATAAAGTGAGGGTAACTATTTGGAAATTCTGCTACCGTAATTTAGGGAAAGAAACGTACACCTAACGTAAACACCACACTCGCGAGAAGGTACAGTCGTGGAAAAAAAAAAAGTAAACACCCCCCTACTAACTCTTCAACAAATTATCGTAGACGGAAGTTACTGGTACCGAACGATTTGAAATAAAGTCTACTTTTAAATGACGTATATAAAATTTTCTTAGGGGGTCATCTACATATTAAAACGAACCTAAACCTCATTTTTTTCAATGGCAATACCCAATTTTAACGAGATGTTTCAAATCTTCGGTTCAAAATATGCCTAGCCACCAAATTTCAAGTCATTTGGAATGATAAGTTTTTGAATTATAAACATTCAAAATTTAGTGCTTCTAATGTTAAATTACATTTTCATATTTTTATTTATATCTTCTGAAATTATGCTCCTAATGTGCTAATTTTTTGTTTGGAAATAAAACTAATGTGCCCAAACATAAATACGCTGAATTTGCAATTTTTATAATTTTATGATATGAATTATGAAATTAATATTCGAAAAAATTATGAATTGCAACCTACAATTTTTTTGATGGATTTAGATTTATTAAGTCCTGCTTTATGAAAATCCAAATTTCACATTTTTCTTCCAAGTAGTTTTCAAATTATGCTTAAAAAACGGCAAAATGATGGTTTAAGGGGCCGTCTATGATTGAAGTGAGTAGATATTTTGAAATTTCTTCTGCTGCCTTGTTATCTAACAGACTTCATTGACTGCTTAAGGTGCCTTGATCAAGAAGGCGGCTCTCTCGGTTAGCAATCGAGAACCGAACTTCAATTTGGATACAGCCATTAAAATACGCTCGTTTTAAAATAATTAATTTCTCGGAAACTTATGGTACGAATTGCATAAAAATTTGTCCTTAGGCTATTTGAAGGGTGTAGAGTTCATTTATGCCGTCAGAATTGGGTATTGCCATTGAAAAAAATGAAGTTATGGTTCGTTTTAATATGTAGATGGCCCCCTAAGCAAATTTTATATACATCATTTAAAAGTAGACTTTATTTAAAATCGTTCGGTACCAGTAACTTTCTTCTACGATAATTTGTTGCGGAGTTAGTAGGGGGTGTTTACTTTTTTTTTCCACGACTGTACTTTTAACCCCTTTGTGACTCAACTCGGATTTGAAAAATATTTCCTCGGATGTTACAATACATCATTTTAAGCATGTAAATAATAATTTTAAAAAGTTTAGAACATAAAAGTAAATTTATTTATTAAAAGGTACTTTCTTTCATTTCTGCAATAAATAAAAAAATATATAATTCTCATAAACATTGTGAGTTTTCGAATACAAAATTGTAAAGTATACGAACTTACCTTTGTAATAAAAAAAAAAAAAAAAAAAAAAAATCTATTTTTGGACGTATCCAGTTTTTTTTAATTTGACAAAATTTAAGAAGTTCTTTTTAGTAATAACAATATGAAAGTGCACAAATGCTAAACAAAACTTCGGCCTCAAAATTTATCTCAGTGTCGACGTCTGCAGAGAATTCTATATGAATAATTTAGATTAACTGCTGTGTTGGAAGAAAGCAGCGTTAAATGAAAGTGTTTTTCAAGCCAATTGTGTATAAGTCAAACTGACTTTTGGGTACATTGCAGATATGCAACGTGGTGGTACAAAGGGTTTAAGGTTGTTCTCAAATCGAAAGGAGATAATTTTTAACACATTTCGGAATTTTAATTCGGAAACGCATGAAATCGACTCGTGATCTTATTCAGAAACTATGTAATCGAATGATGTTTTCCATTTTTTATTAAAAGCAAATCTTTTAGAAAATTCTGTCAAAATTGAGTTTTGAACTCAATTTCCGGACCAGAAAACGCGGGAAAGGAGAAAAACAGTCGTCACGTGACAACAGTCGCTTATAACAAGTGATTTATTTATCAAAAAATGGAAAACACCATTTGACTCCAAACCGCTTCCATAATAAAGTCTGCAGGTGTCATGTTTTTGCGTTTAAAATTAGTCTGTAAATGTTTCGCGTTATTAAGCGAGAATTTTTTCTTCTTTTTTGAGAGCCGCTTTTATAAGCGAAATAGTCACTCTGACACACTCTAATTCAGAGGTACTCACTAAATTTTCTGCAAGAGCCAAAATCTGGTTGAGAAGTGAGCTCGGGAGCCGGACTCTCATTTTTGCAGTGATGGGTTTACTTAGTATATATTGAACTACTAATATATACTAACTTATATGCAATTATTAATTTTAACCAGTGAAAAGAATTATCTATTAAATGCTTATTTATTAATGTTGTAATGTTTAATTTATTATAGTTTATCAAATGTAAAGTTAACAGCATTTAATGAGAATACAAAAATAGTTACAAAATTCAAATTGGTTTCTTTTCTGGGTTATTTATCTTTTAGGCGGATGGTCGAAATCTGTCGGCTTTCTGCATAATTTTATCCAGGGCCGAAACTAACCTTTTTTGCACCCGGGACAAATATGGACTTTGGCGCTTCCCCACCCCCCTCTCTTCCGCAAAGTATATTTGCAAAGAGAATTTTAACCGAGTTATTTTCTTCTGATGGACTGGCTTCCATTATTATAAAACAGCCATTATAAATGAAGTGTTAGGTGAAGATGAAAGAGCAGTCGAAAAAAGTTAGAACTCTGATTTTCTGGCCAGAATGGGTACTATTTCCTAAATAATAGCTCCAAGAGTAGTGGCCTGCAAATGTACAATAAATGCAAAATGGTTATCTTCACATTCTTAATATGGAATTTATTAGCTCGGGAGGCATAGCGATAATTTAAGTGATATCATACAAGCTGATTTTCATATATGGGAACGTCCATTAGGGCAATTTTTTTAAGAGTAAGTCCAATTATTTTATTACAAAATATACTCAAGATAAAAATTGATAGAACCAGCTTAAAATCATTGCGTTCCACTCACGTAACATACATTTAATTTGTAACAAAAAACGTTATTTTACTTGTCTATATCAAAATTTTGTTACTCTTGTGACCAGAGTGTCACAAGAATAACAAAATTTTAATTTATTGTTCTTTTTGTTACAAATTAGATTTTTATGTGAGTGGGACACAGTGGTATTTAACTGGTTATATCAATTTTTATCTTAAGTATATATCTTGTAATAAAATAATTAAATTATTTATGAAAATTTGCTCCAATGGTCACAAGGGTAACAGTAGATGTTCCCACATTTAATTGTTCTTGGTTAATCACTAAAACAGTCTCAGCTGCCGTGGATGCATCCTCTGGCCATGCAACACTATTTTAGAGTGAAAGCAGAATGAATAGTATCACGATTACGGATGTTACCGCGATTATACCGGTGTTGTCATCTGTAATCAAGATAACGTTCATTTCACTAATGCGTAATGCTACATTGTGTACAATTGTTTTGTAAGTTTATTAACTTTGTAATGAATTTTAAATAATATTAAAATTACATAACAGTATATTTAATATATATATATATTTTTTCTTATAGATGTATTACACTTTGACAACTCTTACAGTTGGTTAACAGCAAAGCATCTGTGGTATAAAGTAGACGTTGAAACACCTGAAAATGTTGAGTCAAATAATAACTGATATTTAAGTTAATTCCTTTGTTGTATGTATGTATGTTGTGTATAGTGCAATTGTAAATAAAAGTTTTTGTTCTTCTTTTAAATAAGAGACTGCCATTATTTATATCACTACTAATACAAAACTATGTAATGATGCTCGTACTTTAATAAACACGATAAAATACCGTAAAAAGTCTTAAAAATACGTAATTTTGTAATTTATAATTATACATAGAATGACACAAAATGTATAAAGCTTCCGGGGTTGAACTCCTCCGTTTCCTGATAATCCAAACGCGGCCACGTTAGGCTTAAGCATTCCAATGCCGTATTTGCCGACTGCCTTATTTAATCTGTCTATCTATTTGTTATGTAACATATTCTTCAAAATAACCAGATACCAACAACACGGTTCCGATGTATACAAGCGATTACCGTTGCCATTCATAAGCACAAATTACAAATCCAAAAACAAATGAATGACTCTTTCAGCTATTCATTAAATGCTCTTAAAATATTTTGCAAAAGCATATTAATATTTTGAAATACGTTTTTCATTTTTGTTTACATTTATTTACAGTTTGAATTCAGTATACACGGTTAAAAATATCGCGAAAAATTACCTCTGTTTTTCAAGGCTATCTATTTTCTGGCCAATGAGAACACTTTATGGTGTTCAGTGAATATAGCTATATTCGGTGATTCATTCCCGGGAATTATTTTGTACCGGATTAACGTTTCCTTTCTAAAAACAAACGTATTTCAAATTATTTAAAAGCTTTATTATGGTTTTACAAATATTTTTAGAGCAAAATCGGATGTCGACCGTATTTTTTAATGATTCGTTCAAAAAGTCATTCAATTGCTTCTGGATTTGGAATTTGTGTTGTACATGTGGCATCACGACACACGAGTGATTGTTGATTTGATTTTCAATCTTAAAACCTTGGGTAAAACGTGCTTTCTTTTCCACTATTCGCAAAAGTTACATTTTTAGACAGATTATTCAAAATAAATTAATATTTAAGAGATTACATTCAATTATCTAATATTCTGCTGCGATAACTTTAGTTTAAATTAGATTGGTAGCTTTATCTATCCCTATATGAAAGTAAACAAACAATTGATTCATTCGTCTTGAACTTTTAAAATATTAAAACAAACGTTTATATGCTCTGTTGCGCCATCTGTCGGTAGTTAAAAAAAAAGAAATTTTCTTTTTAAAATGTTTTTTGAATTCTGAAGACATTGGGGGGGGGAAAATGAATATTTCTTATAAAATGAAATTAGAATATCAGAAATATGTAATGTCGTGTATTACATATATATGTATATATATATATATATATGTATATAGTATATCAATGCATTGTTATAATAAATAAAATTTTGTATTTTGTAGGGAAAATAAATTTGTAATTTAATAACAGAATTTGGGAAAATAAATTATTAATGTAATTAATAGTTGCAATTTACTTATGTGATAAAAGATGATTTTTAATTATCAAAATTTATTACAGGTTTCTTTTATGCATGTTTAAAAAAATCAGGATTTTCTCTGTTCAACTTTTTAAAATTTAAGTTATATAATTATTATTTTGGCAATTAATAAAAACAAATAAATTTTCTGTTGGAATTGTCTTTTATTTTACCACATACCATCAGATAAAATAGTTAATTGACAATATGTTTTAAAATAACATTATTAGTACTAATTTGAATGTTTTTGTGAAATATTTCTTCAAATTTTGTGAGTGAAGTTCATTTGCATACTTTATATCAGTATTTTACCAATTCAATTAATAATTTTCTTGCCAATTAAATTTCAATGAAAAATGGGCTGTTTTTACTTTACCCCACCTGACCCTATTAATCAGACAAGACAAAATTTATTACTTCACAATTCTTTTTATAATGCAATGCTATATAATTTTTTAGAAAATGCAAACACGTCATTCTGACGGGCTATATTCTAGTTACAGTATAGAACCACTTATCCGGAATGGCTGGTGTTAGATGTATTACGGATAACTGGTTTTTCTGGATAACTGGTTGGGCATTAAAGCAACATCCATTTAATCAAATTGGTCAGAATATATGTGTCTGTGGCATTGATTCCGATTTCAAATTGCCTATTAGATTATACAAAGATTCAGTCCAAACAAGATCAAAAGTTCGTCGGAGTTTGAAAGAAGACAATTTATGGGAATATCTCGGAAACAAAAATTTTTGTTTCCTTTGCGTAAAAATCAAAATGTCAAACATCTAAATATCTATCTAAATATGTCTCTATTTCAAGTATGTTATGTCTCTATTTCAAGTATGTTGGCATCAAGTTATACTATGCGTATTGTATTGTATCAAGCAATGCACATGTCAAACTGGCATTGTATGGCACTTTTTTTCTGGAATCAATGAATTGGAAATATCATTCTAGATAACTGGTTTCATACTGTATTCAAGGAAGTAAAACTAGATTCCATGCTGGACAGAATGAAAGGCCACCATCTGAATTTCAAAAATACAAAAAATTTTCTTTTTTGTTTATGCCTTCAAAATTACTTTTTTCATGGCACCATGCTAAGGGGATAACAAATATTCTACTTTATATGACTTCGCTACAGGGTCGTAAGCCTAAGTGCAGTGGGCAACCTAGATCCAGGTACTAGGCATGTACCTAGGCATGTACCTAGCATGTACCTAGGCATGTACCTAGATCCAGGGATCCCTGATTTTTTTTTCTTTTTAAGGGGGGAGAGGGGGGCTAAAAAATTTGGGAGTTTAATCTAAAAGCTTACATTTTTCTATATATACCAGATATAATAACCAAAAATGCTTTAACACTTATTCTACCTATGCCAATTGAAACCTTAAAGTTTTGATTTGTGTTTATTTTACTTGTAATTTTCAAAGCTGATGAGTATAGAAATAAGTCTTAAATGTTTTCAAAATGATTTGCGATTGCTTTAATCTAAAAATTACAAATAAAATAATCATAACTCGAAATCTTTTACAATGTGACATTTGAACGGGCAGAAATAGTGTTATAAATAAATTTAAATAAATAAAATTGTCCAATCATTGTTTTTCAATTCGCTACGAAATGAGAAAGAAAAGTCATGCGTCAAAACATAGATTATGGGACACTTTCAAACACATTCATAATACTGCAAAAATTTTTCGCAGTTTAATATGGTGAGACGATATAACTATTGCACTCTAAGTAAAATAATTTGAAAAACTCATAACACATTCAAAAAACCAATTTCAGCATTTACCATCTACAGTTAGTAAAAATCTGAATTCTTTTGTGCAGCTCTCTATATGAACTATAGTTTTGTATATATGCTACATACTATGGCAAAGTTTTGTTCAGTTAGAAAACTCATAACAGTTGAAAATTCCACTTTAGCAATTTCCGTTAATAAGCGGAAATGTTCTCGAATTCTTTTGTATATGATCTATAAAATTAATTTTTTTTTAACCAAAATAAAGTAGACACAAAAGTTTGTGAAAAAAACTAGGCACATTTAAAAGCTGATACCACACTTGAAAACGCACTTTCATCAAATATTTCTCGGACAGTACTGGAATCGAATTCTTTTGTGTGTCCCTGCAAATGAAAGATAAATGGTATGCACACCCTATTCTAGAGTAAACATCTTGTAATGCATCTCAGTGATGTATATGAGTCAATATCACAAAATACGGAAATTGTAGTCCGCACAATAAAATTTCTATTTAATGTTATGTAGTGCAATTTTCTTCTTCTTTTTTTGACATTCTAATAAAAAATATTCTTAGAAGTATTTTGAAGACATATTATATTCATAACTAGGGGGCTCTGCCCCCTGCAAACTACGCTCGCCAACCCCCGTTCAGACACCGCAGAATCTAAAAACACGCTAATCTGATGGGTTTTAAAAATATTAGAGAAGATTGAATTATACTGAAAAAAGCTGTGCAGATCTCCCTGTAAACGGATTTCCATTCGATTCCCTTTGATTGCAAAAATTTAAGGGCGAATCAGTTGCTGTTAAGGCATCCAATGGTTGTTTTCGTTTTTGATTAAAGAGGATCAGTTAAACATTTGAAAAGAAGCTAAAATAAATTAAGTATACAGAGTTTTTGTCTCCCTGTATTTTAAAACAATCTCTATAACAATAGCCTGAGTCATGTGACTATCATCAATAGTTCCAGGTGGACCACTTCGCTTTTTATACTCTAGGTGCCATTTTGGTACTTTAATGTTAGCCGGGCACAGGTGATAAGTCGCCTAATATTATTCTATCGCCATCATTTCATCTATATTATAATAGTTCAAGTCATCAACTGCCATAAACAAATACGGTCCGATCCCTTCACCGTTCATATGAAAGTTTGGCACAGAGGGTGTACATCAATTGCGCCTACGGTAGGAGGAGATCATGAATTGCGCCTACAGCTTCCTTCCCTTCTGTATGAACTGCGCTGGAAGGGGGTGAGATAAGCAATCCATCATCGTATTGAGGGTTGCCTTAATTTTTTTTTTTTTTTTCCAAAAAGTCTTCTGGATGCAAATCCAGCCATGGTAAATCTTGGCGACAATAATCACAATACTTAGCACGTGGTCTGCATTCATCTAGTATTGCATTGCTTCTTATAAGATATCCAACGTAATAAATACAAATAAAATATTAAAAGGAACTAATTCCTCAAGTATAAGATACTTTGCTACAAAAGAAAGGGGACTTTCGATTTAAATGGGCCCGATGCAAACTGCCGCCCCAAATTTTGGTAGCTGTTTCAATGTATTCCAAGAAATATCCAATGTTAACTAAAAAAACACCATTGTTAAGAAAATTTTTATTTTGATTTTTAACATCTGGATAAAAAGCGTTTTTACTTTCTTCTATCTTCAATAGAAGAAAGTATTGTAATCGAAATTTTTTTCGACTTCCGGTTTTCGACGGATTTACGCGTTTTAGGGGTCAGAGATCACAAAAAAAAAACATGTGTATACAAAATGTCAGTCTGTCCGTGTATCCGTATGTCCGAGTGTCGCCATTGCACCATCAAAAATTGTATGAAGTTATGCATAGAATTGAATCAAAAATTTTTTTTAAGATTTTGGCTATGCAAGCAGGTCATCCCTGAAATTGGAAAAATTCCACTGGTAGGGGACGCCGTAATACCAATTTTTGTGCATTTTGAATATTGTACCATCGAAAAGTGTATGCAGTTATGCATAGGATTGAACCAATTTTTTTGTGTATGTTTCTGGCCATGGCAAAAAGGTCCTCTCTGAATTTGGTAAAAATCCGTCGGTAGGGGGCGTTCTAACAGCGATTTTTGTGCATTTTGAATATTGTACCATCGAAAAGTGTATGAAGTTATGCATAGAATTGAACCAAATTTTTTGTGTAATTTTTTTTGCCATGGCAAGAAGGTCCTCCCTGAATTTGGAAATAATCCGCCGGAATGGGGCGCTGTAATAGCGATTTTTGTGCAATTTTCAATATTGTTCCATCGAAAAGTGTATGAAGTTATGCATAATTCTAATAAAAATGCTAATAAAACTAACTAAAATGAAATATTGACATGAGGTAGAAGAAAGTTTTGGGATTGGCACATCCAACTAGTTCCGTTTTTAATGACAAAAAATGCTGAAAATTCATAAAATTCAAGTTATCATAACTCAGTAAGTTTTATTTGTACAAAAATGAAACTTTTATTGTTTTACTTATTATAGTACACGAAGAAAGTTTTACTAAATATAATACTTCAATCCCGTAAAAAAATTAAATTTCTGTAACTTTTAAAAATAACACTTTTTTTTATATAAATGGATTTAATAGGATGAAGAACAACCTTAAAACATGTTTGCTATTGAAACTATACTTCTAAAGCTAATGGCTTAGGAAATTAGTCATTGGGCAACAAATAGAGCTGACACTCTTATGTACTATTTGTCACGATTTTTTAATATTTTATATTCAAAAGTTCATTATTTTTCACAAATTTTTTCCGCAAATAATACCAAATCTGTCGGTAGTACGTTTAAATTAACAGGATTATTATTATAAGTTGTATTTTTTTTTTTTAAATGAAGCAGAATGGAGAAGTTTCTAATTTAGAATTATTTTAAAAATCATTAATATGTTAAAGTTTTCTATCACAACATAATTTTAATCCATTCATGCATTTATATTCTCTTTCAGATATCAAATAACTAATCCATCAGTTCTACTTAAAAAAACTGGCTTTCAAAAGTCAGCAAAAATTTAATTTAAAAATATTTTGAGGATCAAAATCATAAAGTCAACGATAGTCTATTATTTAAAATGTTTAATAGGAAGTCATCTGTTATTTAAAAGGATATTTTATCTTTATAGATAAGTAAATAAATAAATAAATAAATTTAAAGATTTAAGGGTGTTGTAAGAGTTTCCCTCAAAATTTTCTAACATACACACTTATTTTTAAACGTAAAAGCATGTCACTTGCAGACATGACAATTGAATTGATTTATAATCTAATAATCTTTCATTTTTGATAACTGAATTAAATGTTGAATTATAAGTGATTGTTGTTTGATGAAAATTTTAACGGACTGTCACATCTGGAAATTCAATTTAGAACAACACATTGTGGAAATTAAATTTTAATGCTTTTAACAGCATTTTGTGAAAGATTGCCTGTAATGAAAATTGGAAAAACCGTTCGATTTGATAATTTTTTAAATCAGCATCTGTCACTCTCAGTACAAACAAATATAAATTCAGGAAATAATGAGTTTAGACTCTTAAATTCAAAGAAGCTATTTTCTGACACATTTCTGAATTCGTTTTTGCTCGAAAACACTTTAAATTAGAAGGTGTTCTTATTTTGAAACTATGTAATCGAATGACTTTTCCATTTTATGATATAAACAGAGGATTTTACAGAAAATACTGTAAAAGTTGGCGATTTGAACCAAATTCACGGCGTAGCAGTGCGAGAAAGAAGAAAAACTTGTCGTCACGTAACAAGAATGGCTTATAACTCTCTAAGTAATTTATTTATCTGAAAATGGAAAACGCTATTCAATTAAAAATGTTAATTTTATTCCTTGAAGTATAAAAATGAATCGGACAATGTGTCATAAAATTTTGTGTTGCGGTACACTTAAGAAATTAAGTTTATCCACTTTTGGATGCATGTTTTTCAAATGATAACTCAATTCTCAGTTTTGAATTCATGAGAATTTAATGCTCTTCTTATTATTATTATTATTAATTTATAAGCATGTGCATAAGAGAATCGTGCGTGATTATAAGAATTATATATTCAGTAAAAATTAAATTTTATCAAGAAATACATATTTAGGTTTCAGTTATAAAAAATCGAACAACCGCTTTGGAATTTTAAAATTTACTTTAGAATTTGAAAAAAAAAGTTTTAAAAGAAAATAATAGATCAATATTTAAGTGCATAGTTCCAAACAAGTTTATAATAATAATAGTAAAAACAATAATACTAAGGGCAATAAAAGAAGTACTAATTAGCGTTCATAGGAATATTTCAGCAGCAAGTATATCCTTCTATTTAGAATATTGTTCTTTTTCCCACGAACACCTTTCTTTCAAATTAATACAGAGAATGATTTTAAGGTGAAAATTATTTCTAGAATATTAATTGAAATACGAAATATATGTACATAAATGTTAATATTTCATTTGTTTGAGATTTTTGAAGAATCTTAGAAATGAAACATCCAAAGGCACAGTCAAAGAGAAATTAGTTTAAACCTGACGACAATATTTGTTTCCATACATAATTATCCTATGTCAAATATTTTTAAAAATATATTTCTAAACAAAAAATAATGTTGTTTTTTTTTTTTTTTTTGGGGGGGGGGGGGATAGCATTATTAGGTAACAAGTGTTATTTCTTCATAAAATTTTCTCTTCTAAAGTAGTTTAAAAAGAAATTCTCCAATGGTTAAATTTCTCGTGTAAATATATATTTATATATGGATTTTTTTATCATCATACTTTTATTTCTTTTTTTTTTTTTCAATTTGTGTATTTTATATTAACGGATATACATGTTTATATTATATACATATATAATTATACAAAATTTTATATTTATATATATAAATTTTTTTATTATATACATATATAAAATATATGTGTATAAATTTTTTGTGAGTAAGAAAAAACATTATTGATAGCCTAAATTATCGATAAAGCGCCCAATTTAGCGAATTAACGCCAACAGAAAAGTGTCTTTCTAACAAAAAAAGTTCTCTCTTCGTGCCCATAAGTATAAGAGACGGGGGTGACAATGATATTCGTTCACGGTGACGCCGAGCGCAGTTCATACAGAGGGAGGCAAAGAAGGGTCGGCATAGGCGCAGTTAGCCGGTCTCCGGCACAGATGTCATATACGTCCTGTATTGGCACGATTTTTTAACGACGCCAATTTGGGGAACGCATCAACAGCATAAACAACAACATCCGGCTTACCATATCAAGCAAAATGACGATACTTTGGCGCCAGTTACATGCCCGTTCCGTATATTACGACAGTAATAAAAGATTGATTGATGATCGTTAAGTGATTTAAGTACATATTGCGAAGTTCTTTTAATTGATCGTTAAAAAAATAACAAAAATGGAGAATTCTTACTTTACAGAAACTCAGTGAAAAGGCAACTTGATGAAATAAATAAAATTCTTTATTTTCAGACGTTAGTAGTAATAGAAGGTTATGAAAATTCTTGCTTCTGGTCACCATTTCGAACTGAAAGAACGGAATCTCCCGTGGGATTCCTTTAGATGAGTGCAGCACATCTTTAAAAATTAAATTTTGGCATGACAAAAAGTATCCATAAAAATACGACCCATTATATGGAAGTTTTCATTCGGCAAACTTAGCGGCATTCGACGGCAGGCAAGGCCCGCGCCGCAGAAAAACACTACATTGAAAAACATACATCTTTTTAGCACAACATCAACCCAAATTCTGATTTAAAAATTAACGAATTTTAGTATTTAAATGATGAATACGGGGTTGACAAAAGTAATTAAAAGGCAGAATTTAAATCGATTAGCTAAAGTGAAATTTACGGGAAATTAATGAAAATCGAATTACAAGTTGCAGAATTCAAAATGTTTTCACTGATTGGAAAACGAAACCAAAATATCCTCCTGTCAGCCATCGGCGCAACGAATACGTCAAAAGAAGGCGGCGCATCATTTCAATGACGTCATCATAATGCAAGTTGACTCCGTCGATACGAGAGCTCCAGAGATGTGCTCCTAAAATAGCGGAGTGCGCACATGCGCAATACTGCCGACTCGTCTGAAAGCCAAGAGAAACAGATCGGTGGGCGAAAATCGCAGCCGATCGGATTTCGGATTGCAGCCGATAAGAAATAATTATTGCGGTTGATCATAACGATGGATTTAAATAGACATATATGCAAAAATATAGCTGAAAAAGAATAAAAATAAACCAAATTTAAATACTATGAGAAGTATTCTCACATTACCTCCATTCACCGAAAAATATTTGTAAGACCAGGAGATGTAAAAGGCAAAATCGATCAAAAACCTTTCACAGAAAATAGGATGACAAAATTTTGAACTGCCAAAGCAATAAAAAAAATCATTAAAGGCAAACAATAAAATTTAAAATTAAAACTGAAGTACTGAAAAAAAATTGGTGACCAAAAGAGAGAGAAAAAGAATATACATTGCATAAAGTACAATCATAATCCAAAAAGCATACAATATATCAAGTATACACAGGGGTGATTGCGACTCAGAGTGAAAACCCCCGAAAATTAATCGATATAAACTGAAAAACCCTGAAAATTATCGATGCAAAATATACCAATATCAATTTACATAACAACTGATGCTGCAACAGCATGTCAATCAAATGACATATTTCTGCTATTGTTTGAAATATACAATTGCAGAAAAACATAATTTGGTAAACTTGTGTTAATTTCACTAAAAGCTAAACGACTTCATCAAATGGAGAGTGCAATTTATCTTGTTACATGCAAAGTTCGAATTCTATAGTCAGTAAATGAATTTATTCTAAGTACTCATGAAAAAATTACAAATTATATGTTAAGAGTTATTCTCTTAGTAGATTTAATGCAAGTCATATCTAGTTATTTGAAAACAGTAAAAAAATGTCAAAACCAATCCAATTTTACTTCTAAGTGGCTAAGTATTAGAAAAAAAAATAAAAATCTATTTTTAAAGCTTTACTCTTACACAAGGTAAATTTCTTTTTCCTGCTTTCTTCTTGGGTATTACACATTACAGATATGCAATTCTGGACATTTTTTGTACTGAGATTGAGATGGATAACACAATACCAGGGGTGATTCTGAGTAAAATAAAATATATCTGAAATTCACAGCAACTTTTCTAAAAGGTTACAGAAGAGAGGGTATGAAGAGAATCACTCCTGGTTCTAATTATGTGTTTTTTCTGCGATCCTTTCACGAAATTTGCGTTTTTTCCGTGATTTTTCGGCGAAATTTGCGTTTTTTCACGATCCTTTAAGGAAATTCATGTTTTTTCCCTGTGACCCTTTAATAAAATTTGCGTTTTTTATGCGATCCTTTGACGATATTTCCGTTTCTCTAGCGATTCTTTGACGAAAATCGCGTTTTTTCCTGCGATCTTTTGAAGAAAATCGCGTTTTTTCCGCGATTCTCTGAAGAAATTGGTTTGTTTTTTCGTGATTCTTTAATGAAATTTCCGTTTTTCCCGCGATCTTTTGACGAAATTTGTGTTTATTTCGCGATCATTAGAAGAAATTTGTTTTATTTCGAGATCATTAGACGAAATTTGTTTTATTTCGAGATTCTTTGAGAAAATTCGCGTTTTTTCCGCGATCGTTTGGTGAAATTTGCGGGGGGTTTTTGCGATTATTTAAAAAAACTAGTTTTTTCCGCGATCCTTTAACGAAGTTCGCGTTTTTGCAGCGATTCTTTGGCGATATTTCCGTCTTTCCCGCGATCCTTTGACGAAAATCGCGTTTTTCCCCCACAAACTTTTGACGAAAATCGCGTTTTTCCCCGCAATCTTTTGACGAAAATCGCATTTTCCCCCGTGATTCCGGGATGGAGAAAATCTTTCCCGGTTCTAATTATGTGTTTTTTCAACGGTCTTTTGCCGAAATTCGCGTTTTTTCAACGGCCTTTTGCCGAAATTCGCGTTTTTTCCGCGATTCTTTAAATAAATTAATGTTTTTTACGTGATCTTTTAACGAAATTTGCGTTTTTTCAGCGATCCTTTTACAATATAGATTTTCCCGCGTTACTTTGACGATATATCCGTTTTTCCCGCGATCTTTTGACGAAAATCGCGTTTTTCCTCCGCGATGTTTTAACGAAAATCTTAGTTTTATCGCGATCCTTTGCAAAAATTCGCGCTTTCTTCGCGATCCTTTGCAAAAATTCGCGCATTCTTCGCGATCCTTTGACGAAATTTGTGTTTATTTCGAGATTCTTTGACGAAATTCACTATTTTTCCCGTAATCCTTTGAGGAAATTGTCGATTTTTTTCAGCGAACGATTGAGGAATTGATTTTTTTCGGCGACCATTTGTCGAAATTCGCGATACTTTTTAATGTCCGAATTTTCCGCTAAACGTAACGATCTCATAAACCCGGAAGGATAGATCGAAAAACCCGGAAATCCGGGCTACACCCAGAGCACAATCACCCCTGTATACAATAAAAATGCCAAAAAATACAGTAATACTGGTAAAACCTTCTATTTGATCTCATAAAATTATCATGATAAAAATGTTAACATTCTGAGTTAACAAACAAAATTGAGATCATTGACTAGTCATAATAAATTTTTCTATCTTGGTACCAAATAAAAACAGAATTAACTTCTGATAAAAGTTGCAAATACAAAAGCAACAAAAAAGTAAAAAAAAAAATAGTTTTGTAGTTTGACTTTTACAATATGCCAAGGACTTTTTAATTTTAGAATTATATCTAAAAAAAAATAGTTTTCTTTATTACTCTTGACATGAAAGGAAATGAAATGGCCATACATAAACTTTCATAAAACATAATGATATCCTTTTAGTGTATCAAACTTAGTAATTTCATTCAAAATGAAACAGACAACCAATTGTATGCGATACCAATTGTGTAATTGAGTCGTGCACTACTCAATCACCCAAACAAAGTATCCCATAGAAACAAGTTGCTATTTCAATTAAAAGGCATGTCATAATTAAATGTCATAAATACCCATCATAGACACAATTTCTTTGAACGTTATACTTTACTAAATAAAAATTTCAATACATTAGTCATAAGAATTCTTAATATATATGTATGAGACTCAAAAGAATTTTACTATATTATTAGATAAGTACACATATACCATGGTTTTTCTTTAAAATATGAGAGACTGGTGATCATGAAAAAAAAAAATTAAGTACTTCCATATAGAATCTCTCTATTCTAAAAAAAAGTAACTACCGCTGTCACCGCCGCCGCCGGTTTTGAATTTTTTGCGACCGGAGGTCTTTCTTCGTTAATATTAAGAAAAATAATGCATACAAAAATATGAAAATCGGTAGTATTATACAGAAATGTTTGATAAACACGCTGATGCAGACAGTTTTTAAATCGAAGAATTACTTTAAGAAATATTTAATGCTAAAGTTCGACAAAATCGTTCCACTAAAAAAGTTTTATAGGAGCAAAAACTATTCATGGGAATTTAATCATTTTTAGATCATTTTATACGTTTGAAGTTCCCGGTGTGCAGATTGTATTTCTTTTTTTAATTTGGCTAATTTTTTGAGGTTTTATTTCTATTTTAAATTCAAATTTTCAGCATTTCTAGAGATATTTTTTACAGATTTTAGAAAGTGATATTAATTTAAACTGTTGCCAATTCTATAAACAGCGGAAACAATAATGTTTGCTTCAAAAAAAAAAAAAAAAAAAAAAAAAAAAAAAAAATTATACGTGTAATAAATTAAAAATTTATTTACACGTGACTATTATAAACAGAAAAAAACATTGGAATTAGAATTAAATAATTATGTACGAAAAGCAGGAACTTATTAAAAATTATGTCATAAAACTATAATTACACGTAAATTTTAAGAGAGAAAGGAATTTGTAAAATAATAAATTTATTAACATGCGTTAGAAGTCTTAAATAGGAGAAATTACGTCATATTTACGTCACATTACAGTTATTACATAAAACGAACACAAAATAATATTGCAAAACGGTTTAAATTTTGAAATTGCTCTAGACATTTTATTTGATATTTTGAGCGGATACTTTTCAACTATTTATCTTAGGAAAGCGCAAATAATATTTCATTTCTAACACAAGTATTTTCACGTGAATATTAAAAAGAGAAAGAATAGTTTGGTCAAAAATACGTCAGATTAAAAACGATTAATTTAAAATGTCTCATTTAAAAGAACTTTTTTTTCGCTTTGTTAAAAAATACCGGGAGACAAAGATTCTGTTTACTTAATTCCTTTTATATTAGCTTATTTTGAAATGTTGTTAAACGTGTCTACGTCATCAAGTTATTTTTATTTCGACGTTTTATTTGTATTTTTATTAATGTTGTACTAATTTATTTGTTCTTTCGTTATTTAAAATAAAAATTATGGCAATTTGTATAATTTGGCGAGTGGTTTGGCGATTTATATAATTTGGCGAAATTAGTCGACGGGATAATCAAGTAGTACAGCAGCGGATTTGGCGTTAAAATTTCCCCAATCAAAGAGAAATGAATAGAAATCCGTTTATAGGGAGATCGCCACTGTTTTTTAAATTATAATTCAATCTTTCGAAATCTTTTTAAAGCCGATCACATTAGCGTGCACTTAGAGTCTGCGGTGTCTGGACGGGGGTTGGCGAGCGTACCTCGTAAGGGGCCGAGCCCCCTAGTGAAAGAAAAAAAAAATTGACAAAATCATGAGTTTATAAAACTAAAATACCATGTACCAGGAATATAATTTTAAATAATCATCTCTCTATTCTAAAAAAAAGTAACTACCGCTGTCACCGCCGCCGCCGGTTTTGATTTTTTTGTGACCGGAGGCCTTTCTTCGTTAATATTAACAAAAATAATGCATACAAAAATATGAAAATCGGTGGTTTTATACAGAAATGTTTGATAAAGACGCTGATGCAGACAGTTTTCAAATCGAAGAATTATTTTAAGAGTTATTTAATGCTAAAGTTGGACAAAATCGTTCCACAAAAAAGTTTTATAGCAGCAGAAACTATACATGGCAGTGTAATCATTTTTAGATCATTTTATGCGTTAGAATTTGCCGGAGTGCAGATTGCATTAATTTTTTTTATTTTGACTCATTTTTTCAGGTTTTATTTCTATTTTAAATTCAAATTTTCAGCATTTCTAGAGATATTTTTTACAGATTTCAGAAAATTGTACTAATTTAAACTGTTGCCAACTGTATAAAAAGCGCAAGCAATAATGTTTGCTTCAAATTAAAAATTTATTTACACGTGACTATTATAAACAGGAAAATCTTTCAAATTAGAATTAAATAATTACGTATAAAAAGCAGGAACTTATTAAAAATTACGTCATAAAAAGTATACACGTGAATTTTAAAAGAGAAAGGATATTGTAAAATAATAAATTCATTAACATGCATTAGAAGTCTTAGGAGAAATTACGTCATATTTACGTCACATTATAGTTATTACATAAAATGAACACAAAATAATATTGCAAAAAAGTTTAAATTTAGAAATTGCGCTAGACATTTAT
The DNA here is from genome assembly GCA_963932465.1 of Maratus speciosus. Classification (NCBI taxonomy): domain Eukaryota; kingdom Metazoa; phylum Arthropoda; class Arachnida; order Araneae; family Salticidae; genus Maratus; species Maratus speciosus. Next base: position 414,557,000 of record OZ010794.1, read on the forward strand.
TTGATATTTTGAGAATTAATTTAAAATGTCTCATTTAAAAGAACTTTCTTTTCGCTTTGTTAAAAAATACCAGGAGACAAAGACTCTCTTTACTTAATTCCTTTTATATTAGCTTATTTTGAAATGTTGTTACACGTGTATACGTCATCAAGTTATTTTTATTTCGGCGTTTTATTTGTGTTTTTATTAATGTTGTACGAATTTATTTGTTCTTTCGTTATTTAAAATAAAAATTATATCAATTTGTATAATTTGGCGAGTGGTTTGGCGATTTATATAATTTGGCGAAATGGGTCGACAGGATAATCAAGTAGTACCGCAGCGGATTTGGCGTTAAAATTCCCCAATCAAAGAGAAATGAATAGAAATTCGTTTATAGGGAGATCGCCACTGTTTTTTAAATTATAATTCAATCTTTCGAAATCTTTTTAAAGCCGATCAAATTAGCGTGCATTTAGAGTCTGCGGTGTCTGGACGGGGGTTGGCGAGCGTAGCTCGTAGGGGGCCGAGCCCCCTAGTTTAAATATAATATAGAAACAAATTATTAAAATTCAATGTTAGGCCTACAATAATGATAATGACGAAGATGAAATCATCAGCAACACTGCAAACAAACAAAAAATTATATATATATGTAAATATTAAGTCCACAACCATGTCGATGACCACAGTGGCCTACATAGCCACCAGCATGTCCATGAAAAAAATAAATACATATAAGAACTCCTACGTAAAATTTTAGGTGGCTGGGATCTCCCAACAAGGCTCCTAACATCTTGGGTAAAAGAAAATTTAATTATAAATATACATAAGAATGTAATAATATTGTGTAACTGCAGGGGGTAAAGGCAATGTTCTTGGATTCAAAATAATGTTCACGGAGTCCAGAGCCATGTGGAACAAAGCTATTAAAGATACATTGATGTCACCAGGGGGACGCCGACCCAGTGTGCAAAGTGTGCACCGCACACAGGCGCCAGAATAGTAAAGGCGCCAAATAGTTTAGGCGAAGCTGAAAAATTTGAAAAACTTTTATCCAATTTAAATTTATTAAAGCGGTATTTAAAATCGAAGTCTGTCATTTCTGATGACACATTTACGAGTTCATTTTTACTTTTAAGATATATGAAATTTGCAGATGTTCGTCAGCGACGTAGCTTTAGGGTAGGGGGGAGTCTCAAACCGAAAGGTGCCATGGTGTCGAAAGGTCACGGTCGTAAGGCGCCACGGAAGACTTAAGGGTGCCGTCATGTGCCTAAAATAAATTTTAAAAAAGTGCTAGAAGCATAAAAAAAATCGGAAGGGCGACCGCGAATGCCCTTTTGACATCCCTGCTCTAGATCAGACCTGTCCAACTTTTCAGAAAACAGGGCGCACTACAGTTGGAGGCAAACATGGAAAGCTCCATTATTCAAATGATTGAAAATATATAACACTTCTATCTTACTGTAGTATTGGTGGTGATACACATACTGACGACATAAAAACGAGTAGTATATTAAATGGCACAATGGTAAAGCAGCATAAGCCACCAAGTTATGCACGGTTCCCATGTAAAAGTAAATTGCCGAAAAAAGCACAAATCAATCACAGCAATGGCCTACATTATAACAAAAACAATAAATAAATAAAACAGGATGGAGCTCAAAATGCAATGCATTTAAAAAAAAGAAATGAAAAACGCCATTCGAATGCAATCCAATTTAATAGCCATGCCTAACATTGTATGCTTTTGCGCATAAAAACGAGCCCATGAGCATGTAAGGAAGTTTCATGTCATTTACAGTAGGGAAACATGTTTTTGAGAACAACCTCAAAAGGAATTACGTTTTATTGAAATTTTTATAGATTTGCTTCGAACAAATTATAATAGATCAAGCGCTAGTTTCACGCGCGCACAGAGTTCATACAAGAAATTTATTAATTTCTAACTACAATATTACAAAATATAGTTGTTAAACGGATAATAAGACTTTTCAAATAACTCGGAATTATTTTATTAAATATTTTTTAATAATTGCCTTCAATAATTGAATTCAATTGGAATGAAAAACGCTGACTATTTATCACTGTGATCCGCCTTACCTAAAACAAAGGCCTTGTACAGAGTTTAATATTGCCATTGTGCCAAGTACGCTTTGAAAGGAGGTTACAAAGTTGCATGGCCACTTTGGTCTGTGCCGCGTCTTTTTAGGTAGGTTTTTAATTAATATCTCAGCTAATCACCGACAATGCTTTTGGAAAATCATTATCGACAGTCCTTGGATGATTTCGCGTCGATAGGTACCTCGAACTCTCCTCAACTCCCCCGCTGAGCGCCAGCAAGAGAAAGTTTATGTATAAAGGAAAACTGCGATTTTCGGAAAAATTGTATGACCTAGGATAATCTCTATAGTTTTCCTGAAAGGTTTAAATAAATTCCTACTACTTCTAATTTTTTCGTAATTTTATTTTTAGTAGATTTGGAAAAAGTAGGGGAGACATAATTTTGCCATACATTTTCGACGAATTTCTGAAAGCATAATTGTATCTATTATTGTATACATTTTTGAGTTCTGCGTTACGAGGTTTCTCGAACGATCCCCCCCCCCCCCCATTTTGTCTTAAATACGTACCCGCTCATGTAAATGTTTTTCTTAATTTTTGGAAAACTGTATGGGGTAGTAATGAACAAATAAAAACTTTAAAATAACTTCTACTGATAAAAAAAAATGAGTTAAGAGGGGGGGGGGGGGGAGAGTGAGTGCTTAGAAATATCTAGGCCAAAATCTTTAAAACAATATGTCGCATGAAAAAATTAATTTTCTCCCCCACGATGGGAAATGCCACCTAATAGTCTGGGGTAAAGTCCTGCATCGGGTCGATTCACCCGAACCCGACCCGACCCGCACTCGGCGATATATTTTCGCGTTGCGGGTCGAGTTTAACTATTTTTGTTTGCGGGTCGGGTTGGCTTTTTGACTCTTGCGGGTCGGGATGGAGTTGATCCGATTTTTTAAAAGAATGTGGGAAATATTTTTTCACGTTAAAAGCCTTTATAAAAACGCAGATCAAAGTTTCACAAAAGAGAAATGCGTGCCTGTCTGTTTTGTCTTTAGTCGCCCTTTCACGAGTCTTCGAAATAACAAATTGGATTCTATTTTTATCGTATTTTAAAAATACAGTACGCAACAAAACGCTAAATGGTCCTTCTTGTAGAGGTCTGCACGGGCCCGGGCTTGGCCCGACGCCCGTACCCGGCCCGGCGGAATGAAGGCGAATTTTCCAACGGACCGGGCCGGGCCGATAAAAAAAATTAATCGGGGCTATCGGCCCGATATAAGAATTCAAGCGAAGCAGATAAAATACGAGCCATTTTCAATGAATATGATTTTGTCGAGAAGTATAAATGTGCGTCACGAGCTGATGCGAGTTTAACAACATCAATACAGATATGTAACATGTCCATCGTAGAGATCGGCATCGTACAGTTACAAGATGTCTGATTACGGGTTTAATTTTTTTTCAGCAGACTCGTGCCGAGACGGAACTGGTCTAAATCGATCTCAGGATGTGTAGGACAGGCATTATGTTTTGTAAAAGTATTAATGGTGATAATGAACTTCTGTTAACAGTATCTTTGGAAATAAACCTTAAGGGGTTCTCATATTCACTGCTTAACAATGCGAAACTTTCAAACACATTTTCTGACTCATTTTTAACTATAAAGGCATAAAATTCACAGGCCTGACTATTGAAGGCATTTGAAAACGAATAGCTTTTTCCATATTTGATAAATTACTTACAGAGATAACAGAGATCCTTGTCATGTGACTGTACGTTTTTCTCCTTTCCTGTGCTATCGCTTCCGGAAATTTGATTTATAACGCTAACTTTGGCAGTATTTTCAGAGAAAGATATATTGCTTTTATCTATGAAAAAGACGGCATTTACATAGTTTCTGAATAAGAATACCTGCCAATCTTACGCGTTTCCGAAAAGAAATGAATTCTCAAATGTGTCGAAATGTAACTTCTTTAGATTTGAGAAAAGCATTAAAAATGAGAGAAATATTTTCGCAAATTTACTTTTTATCATACAGCTTCAAAAGGTATCATGTTTTTAATCCTTTATTCTGAACTACATTAACTTTTTAATGAATCCTTATTGGAATTTCGAAATGTCTGTAGAGACGATGACTAAAACACTGTGTAATCGTTAATGTTTACTAGTGTGTGTTTTCTGCTTTGCGAACACATAGTAATCTAAAATATACTGTAAAATTTTCCCATAAATATGTACGTAGTATTCATTAAAAGAATCTTAATCGTATGTCGAGAAAAAACGGATTTTTTTGTAGAAATTGAATCGGGCCGGGCCGATCTTTCAATTTTTACACCGGGCCGGGCCCAGAAATTCCGGCCCGTGCAGACCTCTACCTTCTTGTCTATCACACAGTAGTTGTCAAAGTTAGAAGTATCAAGATTTATAGAACATTAGCAATCGCAATCTGTTTTGCAATGATTAAAAATGAATTTAACATTTGGAGATTCAAATTTTAAACCTCCACAGTTCCTAAACTACTTGACTAAATGCCTTTCTGTTTAGTTTTCTCAAGTAAAATTTAATGACAAAGCCAAATATGATGTAAAAATTATTGCGTTTGTATTGAAAATTTCAGAGTTCGGTACAATTTTAGAAGTATGAAGATGAGCCTTAAGATTTCTTTTTATATAACTTGAAAGAATACATAATTTTCTATAGAAGGTTTATTTAATTGTTTTCAGGAAATTTTTGGTGAGTAAAATGCATGGGGTCATTATTTCATTTGACCGACTGCACCTTAAAACCGTCAGATACAAATGATATTTATTCATGAAATTGGCCATCCTATGAAATTAGAGAGCACTCATCTTAGACTGATGTAGTTATTTGCAGAGAAAAAGAGTATCAGGGAAAGAAAAGTTTTCTGAGGAAAAATTAGAGAATGTGTCCCATTTAAGGGAGAACTAACATCGTAATATAGTATTACCGTGGTAGTGCTTGAAGTGACCTATGTAGTACTAATATACATTAGCTGAATCAGTATTGCACATATATTAAGTGCACCTGTTACACAAATTTAATTAAAATTGTTTTTTTTTTTTATAAAATTCTTCTGAATTAATACATTATTTTTTTACACTCTTCATTATAATAAAAAAAAAGACATTAAATTCAATATTTCAATGTAAAATGTTGAGGTTCTTTAAAATTTAAGAGTTGTAGGAAGTCTAAAGTTCTAAATTTTCATTCTTTTTCAGCAATCCATTATAAATTTTTTCACAGCTATATTTAACTGAAAAATAAATACTCAGAAAAATACCTAAAGTGATTATTTTACATCACTGGGTGCACCAGGACAGGCTTTCGACTATCCTCACAAAAATTTTGAGCCTCGTTTTAATTTAGAACTTGGATTCATTGCACGAAAATTGGGAATTCGAAAAATAAAAAAATCTGACAGAGAAGGAAGGGTTAAGAGTGTGACAAGGTAAAGATACGCTTAGCTTCTTAGCAATGTAAACGTCAAAATGAATATGCCTTTTTCATAACAATTGTTATACAGGGTGTCCGGTCTCAACGGCTAATTCCTAAACCGTTAGTCATAGACATATAGTTCAAATTACAAAAATGTTTTAAATCAGGTAAAGAAATATTTTAAAAGCGATTTGGGTCAATAAAAACATCTCTTAAAAAATTACGAAATTTAAATTTTTATACGGTCCCCCGGTCCTATAAAATTTATTTAGTAAAATTTTCCTATCACACTGACAAGTAAGACAAAAAAAAGTCCCATTCCTATAACACTAAAATTGAGCGAGTTGTGAAATTTTAAAAACGCATGACTTATGCCACGTTTCTGCTCTGAAAACAAATGAGTTTGGCTTGGCTTTGAGGGGTCACATACCAAGTTTTTAAAGTATTCGAAGATCTTATTTCATGTGTATCTGCGCTTTGAAAAAAATCGTACAAGTATTACGATTAAGTTAACATTTATTAAGTTTCAAATTGGCTAAAATAACATATGTTTTATTTTGTCAGGATTTGAGACTGTTTCTTTTATGATTTATTTTAACAAAAATTGTGTTATTTTTATAAGTTTTTATGTTATTTCAACAATCGTATGTATGTTTTTCCAGTTCAAAATTCGTACTCGAACTTTAACTCACTTTTAAATATCCGATCGAGATTACATTTTACATACTGGCGCAAATCCAATAACAATCTAATATTATTATGATTTTCGGTGGTTACCATTTATACTTATTTTACAAGATAACACAAAAAATTTCGGATAGATTACCGCCAAGATGTTTAAGAAAAAGTTTTAGATTAGATAATACAAGACTGCGATTGTTGTTGTTGTTTTTTTTACTTTTATGTATTTTTTAGCACTGAATCCGAAAATTACCTTAATTTTTAACTATCATGTCAGGATATTTCGGAAATCATAAATTGTCAAATTTAAAGAATAACAAAAATAGAACACTATAAAGTAGAGGAGATGGTTGTGTTTTTTAACTGTTGATAATTGATTTTTACGTACTTTTTAGCACTGAATCTAAAAATGACCTTCATTTTTAACCATCACGTTAGAATTTTTTTGCAAATCGTAAATGTGTAAGTTAAAATATAGCGAAAATCTCATACTATAAATCATATGTAAAACTTTTTTGTTTTATTTTATTTTATTCAATAATTTATTCGATATTTTTGCTTATCCTGGGATTCTTACAGCTAAATAGCTGAGTGGTCCGATGAGATGAGGGAGGAGATTCAATTTTAACTTTGAAATTTGCGAAAAATCCTGATGTGATGGTTAAAAATGAAGGTCAATTTCAGATTCAGCGGTACAGAATACATAAGAATCAATTATCAAAAGCTAAAAAACATGACATAACCCAACTTTCGCAGGCTAGTGTAATTTAATAATATTTTAAAATACGGATCATTTTGTAAAGAATTGAGGCTGTTAATTTAGCATCATTTTATTTAACAAAAATTTTGTTTTCCTTTCTTCTTAAATGTTTATTACAAATTGTATATTTTGCATTAATATGTCAGAATGATTAAAGATTTCAAATTTAGCAATGTTAATTTTATTCTCAACCATTTTTTAATATGTCTGACGAAATTATATTTCGACTAAATTTGTGAATGACCCCAATTTGCAGCAAAAAATATGCTCCAACTTTAAACAGCTATTACTCGGTCAATTTTAACCATAGAATAACGGAACTTTTTGTGTATTACTTGTCAGTGTAAAAGAAAATTTTTACTAAATATAACTTATCCTCCTCAGGCCCCTTGTATCACATGTGATACAAAAGTTTCAGAATTTTTTACAAAAGCTGGACGGCAAAAACAACTTTGAGACCGATTGTATCACATGTGATACAAAAGTTTCAGAATTTTTTACAAAAGCTGGACGGCAAAAACAACTTTGAGACCGATTGTATCGCATGTGATACAAGGTGAAAAACCTCTGTTAATTTTTTCTTTAGCCAATAGATAGCAGTACCTCCCCACGATTTCAATTTTTAGAAGCGTTTTGGAGAAAAAAAGAGATGTCGGCACGCCGTTGAAGTAAGTTTTATTTTATTATTTAAATATACGTATTAAACTATTTTTAAGATATAGATTTCCTTTGCAAGTGTACATTTTATCAATTAATACAAATAAAATAGCTTTATAGTGAAATGTTAAAAAATTATTATCCTTGAAATTTGTTTGTATCACATGTGATACAATGGGACCCGACCACGTAGGGTTCGTGCTTTTTGAGTCAGTGTTGTTTTGGTTTTTGAGGTTTGTTTTTATGTACATTTAAAGGTTATTAGAAGTATTTTTTGATATAAACTTAATTTGAAGTTTTGGTTTTCAGTTTTAATTGTTAACTTTTGGCTTAGTTTTTTTTTTTTTTTTCCAGTACAATATAGATTTCACAAGACGAAATCTTAGAGCTAATGAATCAAGATGATTCCGATTTAAGTTCTTTGTCGGATGAAGAGAATTATCAGAGCCATGATGAAAGTTTGATTGATGACGGTGATGATGATGATCAAGGTGAAACAATTGACTTTTCTGGTATAACCCAGTGGGGTATGCATACAAGTCAATATGATTCAGTATCGTTTGATTTTCAGGAGGTAGAATGAGCTGACTATCAAAGTACTACACCTATTGAGTACTTCATAGAATATTTAGATGAGGGTTTTTTTTTATGATTTAGCAACTTTCACAAATATTCGATCCGTATTTCGAACTTGCAAGAATATTACTGCTTCGAAAGAGGAAATGGTGACGTTCATAGGTTGCAGTTCTCTTTTGTCATGCTATGGCTACCCTAGGATTAGAATGGTATGGAAGAGGTCAACACGAGTACCCGTCATAGCTGACAACATTACTAGGAATCGATATTTCCAAATTCGGAACAATCTGAAAATTTTGAATGATGCTGATGTATCTAATGAAGATAAAAAAAATGGATAAATTCTGGAAAGTCAGGCCAATGTTGAATGAAATTCGTGAACGTTGCTTGAAACAGAAAAGACCCAAAATAGTGTCAATTGACGAACAGATTATCCCTTTTCAGAGGAAAGTGTCCATACGACAATACGTAAGAGGAAAGCCAAACCCAGTAGGGCTAAAAGTTTTTGTTATGTCCACATCTTACGGTTTACCATTAGATTTTATTTTTTGAAGGGAAAGGGACTGATGTAACATCTCCTGAGGACACAAGTTTCCTAGATTTGGGAGGAAAAGTCGTCCTGAAGTTGTCTGATTCGTTATATCCAGGCTCTTCGATATATGTGGATAGGTACTTCACCTCAGAATTGCTGTTAGATCTTCTATTGAACCGAGAATTGCATGTGACTGGAACTTTAATGAAAAACAAAGTTCCTAAACACATCCAGCTGAAGTCAGATGCAGAAATGAGACGAGAAGGCCGAGGATCCATAGACCAAGTTGTGAGAGGCGATAAAAAAATTTCCCTTGTAAAATCATCCCTTGTTTATTATCAAGCGAGCATGAGAAAAATCCATTATCGAAATGCAAAAGGTGGTCCAAAAAGGACAAAACTTACTTGGAAGTTGATTGTCCGAACATTGTAAAAAATTACAATGAATACATGGGTGGCGTTGATTACCTCGATCGTTCCATTAGCAACTATAGAATGAAGCATCGCACAAAAAAATGGACTGTGCGAGTTATACTCCATATGATAGATTTTGTAATTTCAAGTGCCTGGCTTGCGTACAGGAATAACATGAGGGAAAGAGGTGATCGTAAGAAGGACATTCTTGATTATTTTTATTTCAGACTGGATATAGCAAAAAACCTGATTCATGGTTTTTCGACGAAGTCTGCTAGAATGTCTTCTCCTACCTTAACCGATGAAGAATACGAGCCCACCCCAGAACGTAGGGCTGTAACATGCATTCCACATGAAACAGCACGTAGCAAAGAGGCTAGGCATATGCCTGAAATGATTGGGGACAGAAACAGTAGAAGCAGATGTAGAAATTTCAAATGCTCAGCTTTAACTACTGTACATTGCACAGATTGCAATGTTTTTTTGTGTTTTACATCAGCAAGAAATTGTTTCAAGAAATTCCATGAAAACAAAAAATGAATGTAATGTTGCCACAGAACACCAATAAAATTTATTTTTCATTCAGAATTTATGTGTTGGATATATAGTCTGATTTAAACTCAGAATAAGATGATTAAATTAATTATACTTAAAACTTAAAAAAATTTCTTGTATAGCTTTTCAGTCCTGATGTATCACATGTGATACATGCCCCCTAGCCCCTGCAAATTTTTACAAAAAAATTTAATTGCAATTTTATGCTTCATGAAGACCCAAGCAACTATTTAAACAACTTCGGGTAAGTACCAATCTTTTATTTTTATCTCGGGTCTGAGGAGGTTAAAGAACCGGGGGACCATATAAAAATTTAAATTTCGTAATTTTTTAAGATATGTTTTTATTGACCCAAATCGCTTTTAAAATATTTCTTTACCTGATTTTAAACATTTTTGTAATTGGAACTATATGTCTATGACGGTTTATGTCTATAACGGTTTAAGCATTAGCCATTGGACACCGTTGAGACCGGACACCCTGTATAGCCAGCATAGGGGTTCTGTATTTGCTAATATAAAATCAAATGTTCCGGGACTGGAAGATTTTCGAATGCACCCCTGATTATAATCTACATGTGGTAATTGTTTAAGGCGCATCTTAATTGATGTTACATTATTTTAAAAGAAATAAAAGTACTATAACAAGTTCCGATGAAATACAGACACCATTAAATTGAGAAAATATTTTTCTACTTTTATGTGTATTTACCGTATTACGAGTACTCCTTTCTTTGTGTCATAGTCAGGGGCGTCGCCATGGGGGGGTATGGGGGGGGAGCCTCCCCCCCAATATTTGTGAAGTTGGGAAATTCTGGATTTTTAAGACATTATGAAATTTTTATTGTTTTGGTGATTATGTTTCTGACTGAATACTGTAACAGTAAGCAAGTTAAATTATCAAAAGAAATACAAAAAGAAATCAGCCACACTCAATCTATCATTGTATTTTTCAGTTCTACAAAAATATTATACATCTACCAGACCTAAATTTCTCTACTCCTATCCACCAATAGCTGACTATCCAGTTCCTTTATTTCCTTCAAAACTTTGTTCCTTTCTCAAAAATTTCACCCTTCCTCCCTTTTCCCTCCCAAAAGAGAATCCAGTTATTTTAATCCAAAGGGATTGCAGCTTCTTTTGAAAATTGGAGATCACTTGTAGCACAACAGAAAGGAATGTAGTCACCTACTTGAAACACACAGGGCCTGTTTACGGAATAGGCCCGTGAAGCCCGTGCTTACCCACTGAAATACAAAAGAGCCCCCAATTTTATTTTTCAAAACTAATTTTTAGAAAAAAGAAACTCAATCAGGGTAAAAAATGCATTTTTTTTTTCTAATGAAACTCTTTTCATCTTACTATATGACAATTTGTAAATCACAAAAGATATTTTGAAGTTAAAATATTTTCAACTGTAGTTCCATATTTCTCATTTACAAAATAAATTGGTTATTTAAAATAAAACGTATAATAATATTAAATGTGTTGTTTACTCTAAATTTTGATGGTAAAATTTCAAATTATTTAAGCATACGAAAAAAGGATTTAGTAAATAAAAAAGCAATTTGTAGAGTAACAGGGGGCCCCCTGTGGGAGGTCGGGCTTCCCTTACTTCCAAGTGTTAAGCGGGCCCTGGAAACACAGCTGGGCAAGAAAATTTGATGAGTTTTCACAAATTGCATTAATTTTGCGATTTTTGGACAGTATTTTACTCATTCTCGTAATTTTTTTGCTCCGGAAATTAGTTAACCCTTCGTTGTCAAGACAAAAGCATTATATGAGCAAATGTGAATATAAGAAGTTGTTAGTTTAGATAAATTTGCCACATTTTACCTTTATTTGTGTGCGGAAATGTATATATGTCCTGTTCATTTATATTTATAGGTATTTATGAAATTTTAAGCCAAAAGTCCAGTGTTGTGTGTTTAAAGCTGTTCTAAAAAATGACTATAAATCTTAGCACGAAAGAACCCTTCATAATAGGAAAAGAGCTTTCGTACAAGATTTTGGAGCATCTAAAAATCCATTCGAGGATGAAAAAGGTAAAAATTTGAATTTGGAACAGAAATATGACCATGAAAGCAGTCCATCAACTGAAGAAAAAAATCGACATACAGGTGGACATAAACACTGACAGGTACTTGAATAAAATTTTGAAGAAATAAAGATTTCCTTATAGACAAGTTCATAAACAATTATGAATATTAGGATGTGATTGAAGAAGCTGATTTCTGAAAGCACCGTGAGAAAACGGTTTCACCAAATGGAATAGATAAAAATAATAGCACAGCAATGGACATTGATGCACATAAGTTTTACAGGGAAGAGTTATGAGAAATACAAGAAAATTTCGGCAATTTAGTAATGGGCTTAAATGACAATGTTCCCTATATCAGGAGAATATTGCACCAATACATGCCATATTTAAATTACAATTGTGCAAGGTAAATTTGAGTATCACTAACTTAGAAAAGTTAATAATGTTTCCACCTGGATATGAGAAACCGGATGTGCATGACTTGCAGAGTCAAATAGAAATAAACCAAATCCTAACTCACTTAACAAACCTTTTACTCATGCCATGAAATTCAAAGACTATTTGGGATCAACACTGTCAAACTATATACTCGTATCTTAACATTCACAGCAGCTTATCTTTTTGGCGTTGCATCTAATGAAGGAATCTTTAGTCAAATAAAAATTTAAAATATATATATTGCAAGCTACAATGAGGCCTGACAGACTTGACAGCCTAATGCTTTTAAAATGTGAAAGTGAAATAGTGGATTTTATTAAACTGGACGATGTTAGGTTAGCTTCATCAGGGTTAGCTTCTTTGAAGATAAAAAGAATTGATGTTAAATGAAAACTATTTGGATGTGCCAATCCCAAAACCTTATTCTATCCATACATGTTAATACTTCAAAATTTGCAATCACAATGTTAAAATTAAATAACAATTCTATGCCCATAATAATGAATTCTAAAGGTTTAATTGTGTGCATTTAATTTATAATTCGTTTAATTGTGTGCATTTAAAAAGGAGATAGAAGCATCGCATTTTTCAAACAAATCATTGAATCTCGACATCCATGCTCTTAGATGTCTGCAACCAAAATTCCAAACCCAAAGAGCTCAAAAGCGATACCTTTGGACAGTAAGGACCCAAGCCCAATAAGGAAGTGTAACCGAATATGAAGTTTGACTAAATTTCCGTGCATTAGTTTTTCAGATATAACTAACGCGAAAATCGTGAAAAATGCTGCACAGCAGTGCCACAGATATATACAAAAACCTAATAAGCACTAAATTATGTCAAGGTTTAACATAATATGAAATTTAATCAAATTCTGTGCAACAGTTTTTGAGATATAACTATCGCTAAAATCATGTAAATCGTGAAAAATACGGCATAGCAGCGCCACCTTTTGGGTAATTTACATCCAAAACTAATCAGCATTAATTTTTATCGAGGTATAACTGAATCTAAAGTTTTATAAAATTCCGCGAATTAGTTCTTGAGATAGAGCACCCACAAAATTTGTGCCACATTCACACAGACAGACATTTTCTAAAAACAGTCAAATCATGTTCAGGACCTTCTAAAACGTATCAAACCGTCGAAAACCAGTTGTAGATTTTTTTTACGAAATCAATACTTTCGTCTTGTAAAGACAGAAGAAAGAAAAATGAGTGTTTGTTTTTTTATTAAACAAACCAATAAATAGAATTTTTATTTTTCTAGTTTCAAAATTTTTCTTTGGACAGAAATTTTTTATGCATAAGCTTCATTATCATTATTACACACTTTGTGCATATCACTTTAGTTGAATGTTGGAGGAATTTGTTTCAAGTTGGGAAATTTTCGAACTCTCCCCCCCCCCCCCCGAAAAAATATCTGTAGCTACGCCCCTGGTCATAGTGCTACCATTGATTAATTCAACTTTCCAAATTAAAGTTTATTTGAACTGTTTTAAGTATAAATATAAATAAAGATCAGATCTTAAAATTTCCGGGAGTAATGGGGGTAAAAGAAGCTGATTTATGTAGGAGGTATGCCATTTGTGGGGAGGGGGAGCAAACAGCTGAAGCACCCATTTTTTAGGGATGTCCGTTATTTGTATAGCTGCCAACATTCCTTATTTTTAAAGTCAAACAACAATATTTTAAACCAGAAATTTAATTTAATAAATGAAATAAAAAAGAACCCTGTAGAAACAAGACACATTTCATTAAATTTTCTGGTTCAAATTCTTTTATTTGATCTGGAGAAAACCATCGGAAGGTTGGCTTGGCAGCTATGCATTTATACTCATTGAAAAAAAATTATGTTTTTTTTTTTGGGTGTGGGAAGGGGGGGTACTTAGGAATATGGGGCGCCAATTGAAGTTCTGCACACAGGCGCCGGATACTTCTGGCGCGCCCCTGGATGTCACTGAAAGTTTAGTAACACAACATGAGGTGGTACACTGGTACTAGTATTGCATCGTATGGTTATACACAAGCAATAAGAATAGACACTTGTTTACACCAAAAAAAAAAAATTTGTAGATGTGAACAGATGCTGTCGAAAAACTGAACACTGGAGCATTCACTTAATCATCAAAATATAGATGATTTTTGCATGATGACATCAGAACATTTTAAATATGACAACATACTTTGTAGAATATGAGAATGCATTGCATTCTTTTTTTGAACCACTAGCTGACGACATCCCTCATCAATGCAGAGCAATCATAACTCCTGCGACACATACATGAATCACTTTTGCAGAACATTAACACGGACGAGAAGTGGTGCACTTAATGATAAAATGTAGTATGATCACACATACTTCTTAGGACATAATCAGGTAATTGAGGTCAAGAAGCACTTTTTTGTAAAAAAAATTTCACTAGATGATTTATAGAAAAAAATTCTATATATATATATATATATAAATGTGCTGGTAAAAAATTCCATCTAGAATTGTGCTTTTCTGTAATATTCTTGTATTATTTGTAGGTATGAAGATAAGACATTAATTTTTAAATTTCACTTTCTTCATAAAACATTAAAAACTTCAAAATGAAAGAATCATTTTTACTATTCAATTTCTTCAAACATTGAAAACTTCAAAATGAATGAATCATTTTTACTATTCAATTTCTTCATAAAACAAAAATCTTTAAAATAAATACAATCATTTTTTTTTTTTTTTTTTTTTTTTTTTTTTTTTTTTAACTAAAGTAATGAGGCAAATGACAAAATAAAAACTTAGAGGCTTTGGGTATGAAATAAAATTAAAGTAAAAGGCACTATGCACATAATAAATAAATAAATTTGGGGAACTTTTTAAAATAACTTGATCTTGCATAAACACTGTAACAAATATCCACAAACTTCTTATATTAATTGAGAATTTGTACTTGATTATCAATGAGCAAAAATTTTGCAATGTGAGGATGAAATTACTACACACAAGCAAAAATCAACTCTGAATAATTTTAATTGTACCTGCTAGAATATTTGGAGAAAATGCAGCATAATGAAATAAAGTTATTGAAGGTAAAATGCATCAGTAATTTTCAGGTAATATAAATTTAAACTTCCTTTGAAAAGACTTAGAATAATGATATGGTGTGAGTAACTGGAGTTCTAGTAGCAGACAAGTCAACAATTTCACTTGATGAGGATATTTACTCTCGCATGAGAAACGTTAACTGACACGCTATCATAATCAGTAATGAAAATTCGTTTATTTATTTTTTGAAGAGAACTAAATAGTAAACACTATTTGTAGCTTCACAAACCGAAGAACACTAATGAAGTGGTTTCATAAATGGATTTTTTGCCTATAAATGAACATCTTCACCAGGCATCTCATGGCTGAATACGAAACATACACACAAAAAAATTAAACTATTATAGGTGTAGGAAACTTTTGAAAAAGTAGGTAGGTAATTTTATAATTTTTAGCGTCCATGATAACACATGCAATAACAGAGAAGAGACCAGAAGAAATGGATATCGCAGAAAATCTCTGACCACCTTCATCAGGAAAGCAACAGATGAATGAAAGAAAAGTCTAAAGAATGTCATTACAGGTAATTAAAAAGAAAAAAAAACATTCTAGCAGCATATACAAGAACAGTCATATTTAAATATGGCAAAAAGCACATAACTTAAGAACTATTGATAGTAATTAATAAATATATAAAAGTAATCTTCACTATTGGCAAAACTTTGAAAAAAAAATATTTTTCTTATGGTTAATGGAATTTTTAAGTAGAACTGTTACAGGATCGAAGAAGCCCCATTTCATTTTAAACGAAAAAAAAAAAAAAATAATGTTGCTCTTTTTATTTTTATAAATTAACATGAGAATAAGGTATGATGATGTCAATGTGGATATGTCATGCATAGACTTATAAATTTGTGAGAGAATTGAATTTGCCAAAGAGAATTGAAGCAATGGAAATTTTGAATATTTTCAATTTGTTAGCTGAGAGTTCTATAACAACATCAATAGGTAAATTTAAAAAATAGGAACAGTTCTTTAAACTTTTGAAGCAGTTCTTTAAATATTAGTGATGTATACAGCAAATCATCTGAGGAATAATTTTTAAAGGGGATAACTGTCTATAAATTTTCACATTATATTTTTGTTATTTAGAGAAGCGGGCAATACTTCAAAATAATCATACAGGATAATTACTACTATAAATTACCTGAATTACCCAAACTTCAGCTGGATAAAATGGACCTAATTGATGAGAACAACTTTAAGTGAAGAACAAAATTTCTCAGCAACAAGAATTAAAAATAATGCTTCAATAAAAATTTCAATCCTTATTTTTTTTTTTTAAATATATATATTGAAATTCAAATTTATAAATGATTTAAAGTGCCATTAATAAGTAGAAAATTAAAAAAAATAACCCAAAAGCCATGTCTCCTAAAATATTACATTATGTCCTTGAGAACAATTTTTGCCAATCTTCAAATTCATTGAAATTATTTGAGAACATAAATCCATATACAAAAACATTTCAAATTCAATAATTATTCTTCAAAAATATTTTCAATTCCAAAATTTTCAATCAATTAAAAAAATAATATGTAACTGCCTCAGAATTTTATTCTTAAAAATAGAATATTGCTATTATTTGCAAGATAAAATTCATTTTCAATATTGTAATTATATAAATTCATTTCTTGATTTGAATAATAATACATTCTTCAAAATATGGTAAAATTTAAATATGAATTCTTTAGAATATTGTAAAAATAAAAAGTGCAAAGATGTAACATAAAAATGGCATAATTCAAGAATATATAAGAACAAGAACTTCAAATATTCTAAAATATTTTCATAAATTATATCCAACAAATCTTAAACTACATAAACCATTTTCTCTTTAACTAATAAGAATAATTCTTTAAAAAAAATTTACTTGACTTTCTTGAATAACGATCTTTATTTTCTTCAAAAATTAGAACAAGTTTTATGAAAATGTAACTTCTATTTAAATATTTCAAACAAAACTTTCATACCTCTTAAAAAAAGAACAAAAAAGTTCTAAAAATTGTCTTCAAGAATTACAATTAGCATTTTCAGAATTGCAATAAACCCAAAGCAATAACATTGCAATTCGAAAGATTTCACGGCGCCAAAATGTGACGGTAATAAAAGATTGATTGATGATCGTTAAGTAGTTTAAGTACATATTGCGAAGTTCTTTTAATAAAACTATTGATCGTTAAAGAAATAACAAAATGGAGAATTCTTACTTTACAGAAACTCAGTGAAAAGGCAACTTGATGAAATAAAATTCTTTATTTTCAGACGTTAGTAGTAATAGAAGGTTATGAAAATTCTTGCTTCTGGTCACCATTTTGAACTGAAAGAACGGAATCTCCCGTGGGATTCCTTTAGATGAGTGCAGCACATCTTTAAAAATTAAATTGTGGCATGACAAAAAGTATACACAAAAATACGACCCATTATATGGACGTTTTCATTCGGCAAACTTAGCGGCATTCGACGGCAGGCAAGGCCCGCGCCGCAGAAAAACACTACATTGAAAAACTACATCTTTTTAGCACAACATCAACCCAAATTATGATTTAAAAGTTAACGAGTTTTAGTATTTAAATGATGAATACAGGGTTGACAAAAGTAATTAAAAGGCAGAATTTAAATCGATTAGCTAAAGTGAAATTTACGGGAAATTAATGAAAATCAAATTACAAGCTGCAGAATTCAAAATGTTTTCACTGATTGGAAAACAAAACCAAAATATCCTCCTGTCAGCCATCGGCGCAACAAATACGTCAAAAGAGGGCGGCACATCATTTCAATGACGTCATCATAATGCAAGTTGACTTCGTCGATACGAGAGCTCCAGAGATGTGCTCCTAAAATAGCAGAGTGCGCACATGCGCAATCCGACTCGTCTGAAAGCCAAGAGAAACAGATCAGTGGGCGAAAATCGCAGCCGATCGGATTTCGGATTGCAGCTGATAAGAAATAATTATTGCGGTCGATCATAACAATGGATTTAAATAGACATCGATGCAAAAAAATAGCTGAAAGAGAATAAACCAAATTTAAATACTGTGAGAAGTATTCTCACATATATGACACTGGCGACAGAAAAAATTTGCACCAATATGGGACCTTAAGTTTTCCATTTTGATTAAAAAATCAAAATTTTTTTTTCGAATAAAACTACATAAAATTTCCATGTTTGCAACAAATTCTTGGTACTGTTACGCTAGCCGGATGCAAATCTCGCCAATAGCTTTTTTTCAACTCGCCAGTTAGCATTTTTTTTTTTTTCGAGTGGTAATATTTGGCCAGATGTCAAACGCACAGCAGGTTTGACGTGATTTTTTTTTTTACGAAAATTTCGCGAAAACCTCGTTTTCAAGTACCAGTTACATATGCATTTTTGGTATTACTTAGTTATCCCGACGACCAAAAATCTATCGCCAAACTATAAGATTAAATGCCAATAATGGTTGATCGTAAATGTCACATGCATTTGACTTTAAGCAAGTTACACGTGTTTACGTCATCAAGTGATTTTTATTTCGACTTTTTATTTGTATATTTATTAATGTTATACTGATTTATTTGTTCTTTCGTTATTTAAAATAAAAATTATGTCAATTTGTTTAATTTGACGAGTGTTTTGGCGATTTATATAATTTGGCGAAATTGGTCGACAGAATAACTAAGTAGTACTGTATTTTTTAATTATTTTCTATTATTTTCGAAAGGAAATATAAAAAAAAATAATAGTTATAGAACAAAATAATTTATATAATTTATAAAAATAAATAAAAGTAAATAAACATTTATTATCAAATAAACAACAACAGCCGGGTTACCATGTCAACCTTTCCTGAAATATGAAAAAAAAAAAAAATATCTGTGATTAAAATTTGAGTTGCCATCATTAGAAAAATGTATATAAGATTAGAAAAAAATTAATATCTTGAAAACTAATTCCAATTTAAAAATTCTAATAACAGTTTTGAGATCTGCGGATCAATGCTGATTTTTGGTGTTAATTTCATCGCAAAGTATTCCATATTTTAGGAGAAGTCGCTTGAAACATAATCAGTTGTTTAATCAGTCGATTCATATATCCGTTTCATAAATTCATGTCATTAGGATTTTATATATATAGGGTAGATAACACAAAAATAAAGCTATTAAAAGACTTAAAATTTCAGATTGTCATTTTCCTAGCATGTCACAGTGTGATGTGTGCAAAGTAAAAGGCTTTCTGCTATCATGTACAAATATCTTTCTAGTTTTTTAAATTTCTAATTAATAATTATACCTTATATAACACATGTATGCGGAAGGTAACAAATTCTGTATTTTACAAATAATTTTCCATAATTAAAATGATTGTTCTGGCCTGCTCATTTTAGTTCTTTATGAGGTATAAAGATGGCGCTGCAGAGTAAGTTCTTAACATAGTTCAAGTCAGAAGTAGTAAAATCATTGTTATCAGCAAGATCTTTTAGATATTTCTTTGAAAATATTGTATTTAAAGGCTTTGTAAAAATTGAATAGACTTTTATTACGTCATTTTCCTGGCTTCTATAAATTGCAGATAAAACTCAACATTACACTGAATTTGAGGTACCATAGAGGAAACATGTTGGTTTAAATAAAATTAAAATGTTAGATGTAAAAATAAAAAAACAATGAAAAATGTTTTACAATGAAATTGTCATTATCCTGGCATACATATGCAAAGAAAATGACACATAACTACAACGACATAAAAATGAACTTTAGCTCTTTAAACTTTAACAATTTTACATATAAATTCCTTTATTCAGCTGTTCAACCAACATCTTTTTAAAAATCAGCTTTCAAATGATTTAAATTTTCAATACATAATGATTCAATTCTTCATACACTTTTCGATGGTTGCAATATTGAAAATGGTACAAAAATCGTTATTACAGCACCCCCTTCCGACGGATTTTTTCAAAGTTAAGGGAGGACCTTCTTGCCATGACCAAAAACATACACAAAAAATTTGGTTCAATTCTATGCATAACTTCATACACTTTTCGATGGTACAATATTCAAAATGGCACAAAAATTGCTAATACAGTGCCTTCCGGTGGATTTTTTCCAATTGAAGGAAGGACTAGCTTGCCATAGCCAAAAACTCCCCAAAAAACAAAAGCAATTTAACAAATTACAACGACCATTTGGAAAATGATTTTTTCAAAGACTAAAATTTAAGATATAAAAAATAACACGGAGTTGATCCTACATTATGTACGCCATGAATTAAACATTAATAGTGTTATTACACGTAAAAGTTGCAAGCGACAGAAATCGCCTGCGACTCGTACATATTATCCACCTGAAACTTAAGTATTATCCAAGCATTTCATTGGCTGTTCGGGAAGAAGGCTTTTCATCGTCAGATTTCCAAGAAATCTGACGGCCAATTTTAAATGAAATTTCATTCTTAAACTTCTAAACATCCCACAATATTACTTTTTATATCGTCGTATAGAGAAAAAAATGTACTTTTAAATGCAATTTGTTTTAAAGCTGTATCTCAATTTGTTTCTGAGTTACTAATTCTTTTTTGTAGTTTTTATTACTTTTTTGTCATAGTGGCAACACTCTGTTGTCCATCTCTGTTGAAAGTAAAGGGAAATACATATTACTGTATTGGCCAATCAGAAAACGAATAAATTGCAGATTAAACCAATAAAAACCTTCTGATATGCTTTTGATTTCCTACCCTGACGAGGACAATAACCATTTTTCCAAATGGTTAATAAATTGCAGATTAAACCAATAAAAACCTTCAGATATGCTTTTGATTTCCTACCCTGACGAGGACAATAACCATTTTTCCAAATGGTTAAAAAAAAAAAGGGGGGGGGGGTTCAATTCTACGCATAACTTCATACATTTTTTTATGGTACAAAGGCGACACAAACATTTTCTATAAATATGTTTTTTGGGGTATCTGACACCTGAAACATGTAAATCCGTCAAAAAAAATTTAGATTACAATACTTTTTTCTATTGAAGAAAGTAAAAATGAAGAACATTTTAACATTCGCGAATGCTTAACTTAGTTATTCACAAATTAATTTTCCTAAATTATCTAAGTTTTTATTGCAGATAAAATATTTTCTGCAAAAATTGTCGAGGAAATTATTAAATTCAAAAACCACTTGTTGAGAAAGCAATAGAATGCAATTGTTCACTGGCAGTGTTGCCACATCTGGTGGATTTTTTATTCAGAAATATTGAATTCACACCAGAAAATTTTGAATTGCAATTTCATTTTATTTATTGAATATGTATAGTGTTATAAAGGAAAAATAACTATTAAAACATACTGGTGACAATTCAGAATGCCTAAATGAAAAACAGCAAGATGTAGCAACACTGTTCATTGGTGAGGAGTCTTATATTTGAAAGAGAAATCGATGCCAAAACCTTTCGTTATATGGAAATTCATAAACAAAAAATCTGTTCTGCCAAAAAATAGCATATCAGTAAATATTTTCAGCCTTCAACTAGGAAATAAACTTTGTACAATAAGTTTAAAATTATTCAAATTAATTTACTGCATGCATTTTTTAATGCTTAATAAATATAATTTTTTTGTTTCAATTGATTTTTACTTTCTTCTATCTTTACAAGAAAAAAGTATTGGATTCGTAAAAATTTTCGACTTTCGGTTTTCAACGGATTTACCCGTTTTAGGGGTCACAGATTCCGGAAAACATGTTTTTACAAAATGTATGTCTGTCTGTATGTGACACAAATTTTGTGGGCGCTCTAACTCAAGAACTAATGCACGGAATTTAATAAAAATTTATATTCAGTTAGTCCCTGATATAAATTGGTGCTGATTAGTTTTTGGTGTAAATCGCTCAACAGGTGGTGCTGCTATGCAGCCTTTTTCATGATTTTCGCAATAGCTCAATTTCCAGAACTAATGCACAGATTTTCATCAAACTTCAGATTCAGTTAGTCCTTGACATGAATTGAAGTTTTTTACATTTTGGCCTATTCTGTGCATGTATTAGAGTCTTAAAAGTAGCAGCTGTGACAAATTTTAAGTTTCTATCTTTAACAATTCCATCGAAATCTTAATTTAGAACACTTATGCATTTCTCCCTTTAAAATTGTTTTTTTTTTTTTATGCGAGCATTTAAGCCTTAAAAGTAACAGTTGTGTCAAATTTTGAGTTTCTATTAGGAGGTCTGCAAGGGCCCGGACTTGGCGGACTGAAGGTGAATTTTCAAACGGGCTGGCAAAAAGATTGAACAGGCCTGCAGGGCCGGGCTGGGCCGATAAAAAAATTAATCGGGCCTAGCAAAGCAGATAAAATAAGAGCCATTTTCAATGAATATGATTTTCACGAGACGTATAATCGTGAGTCACAAGCCAATGCGAGTTAAACAGCATCAATACAGAAATGTAACATGTCCGTCGAAGAGATCGGCATCGTACAGTTACAAAATGTCTGATTCAGAGTTTAATTTTTTTTCAGCAGACTCGTGCCGGGACGGAACTGGTCTTAATCGATCTCAGGATGTGTAGGACAGGCATTATGTTTTGTAGTATTAGTAGTGATAATGAAGTTCTCTTAACAATGTCTTTGGAAATATACCTTAAGGTGGTTCTCGTATTCACAGCTCAACAATGCGAAACTTTCAGACACATTTTCCGACTCATTTTTAACTATAAAGGCATAAAATTGACAGGCCTGATTATTGTAGGCATTTGGAAACTAATAGCTTTTCCATATTTGATAAATTACTTACGGATAACAGAGATTCTTGTCATGTGACTGTACGTTCTTCTCCTTTCAACTGCTATCGCTTCCGGAAATTCGATTTAAGGCCCTACTTCAGTCACGCGAAAAGACCCGTTCGCTAATGCTATTCCTATGGAAGAAATTTATAAAGATCTCAGTCGCATTTCACTATTTTTTTTTTTTGCAGTGGCTAGCTGAGGTCGATCTGTACGCAGGACATTTTCTACTTTTTCAATTTCGTTTACAGGTATTTTTAATCAGGACACTTTCATTTTCAGAACCGGTTCCTAAAATGAAAGCATCTTCTTGAAAAAAATCCCCAATGAAAATCGAAAAAATAAAAAACAACCTGCATACAGATCGACCTCAGCTAACCACTGCAAAATAAAATCATCTAAAAACATTGAAATGCGACAGGGATACCTTTATAAATTTCTTCCATAGGAATAGCATTAGCGAACGGGTCTTTTCGCGTGACTGAAGTAGGCCGTTAAAATGCGAACTTTGGCAGTATTTTCAAAAAGATATATTGCTTTTAACTACGAAAAAAAAAAACCCCGACATTTACATAGCTTCTGAATAAGATTACCTGCCAATCTTACGCATTTCCGAAAAGAAATGAATTCATAAATGTGTTGAAATACAGCTCCTTTGGATTTGAGAAAAGCCTTAAAAATGAGAAAAATATTTTCACAAATCTACTTTTTATCATACAGTTTCAAAAGATATCATGTTTTTAATCTTTTATTCTGAACTACATTAATCTTTTAATGAATCGTTATTTGAATTTTGAAATGTTTGTAGACACGATGACTAAAACACTAAGTAATCGTTAATGTTTACTATTGTGTGTTTTCTGTTTTGCGAACATCATAGTAATCTAAAATATACTGTAAAATGTTCCCATAAATATGTATGTAGTGTTCATTAAAAGAATCTGAATTGTATGTTGAGAAAAAACGATTTTTTTTTTTTTGTAGAAATTACGTCGGGCCGGGCCTGTTTTCAGTGATTTTTGGAAGGGGCGGGTTCGAGAACTGTAAAAATGCAAACGGGCCAGGCTGGGCTCGGACCGAACTTTCAATTTTTACACCGGGCCAGGCCAAGATAGCTTTCGTTCGGGCCGGGCCTGGAAATTACGGCCCGTGCAGACCTCTAGTTTCTATCCGTAAATCCCAATTTAGAGCCTTTTTAGAACAAATTTTTGCTAATTTCGCCATTTAAAATTTAGAACTTTTTATAAAACACTGTTTTGCATGCATTTGAGTCTCAAAAGTAGCAGCCATAGCCATGTCAAATTTCTATCCTTAACAATTCTATGCAAATAGCAATTTAGAATGTTTTTAATGCATTTCACCCTGCAAAATTTCAAATGTTTTAGAAGCTGTTCTAAGAAAGCATTTACAACTTATAAATAACTACCATGCCAAAACTTCATTTTCTAGCTCCCTCAATAATAAAATGCAATTATAGAACATTTTCCGTTTCTGTACGGTTTTAAATTAAAAAAAAAAGTTCTGTCCATGTATTTGAGTCTTAAGAGGCTACTTCACTCAGGCCCCAATTCACCCACTCGCTAATGTTAATACTATGGAAGAAATTTTTTGAAATATCTTGTTCGCATTTCAATATTTTTAAATGACTTACTCCATTGGATAGCTGCGGTTAATTTCTACAAAGACCTTTTTTTACCTTTTCGATTTTATTTAGAGATTCTTTTTTACTAGGATACTTTTCACTTTTGAAACCAGTTCATAAAATCAAATTATCTTTAAAAAAAGAGGTCTTTGTAGAGATTGCTCTCAACTATAGAATGCAAAGGACATTTAAAAATACTGAAATGCGAACAAGATGTTAAAATTTCTGCAATAGAATTAACATTAGTGAGTGGGTGTTTTCGCGTCAGTGAAGTAAGCCATGTCAAATTCCAAGTTTCTATACTTAACAATTCCATAGAAATCTTAATTAAGAATGTTTTGTTTTCTCGCTCATTTCATTTAAATTTTGAATATTTTCAGGAACCATTTGCATCTTAAAAGTAACTGGCATGCCAAATTTCTAGCTCCTAGTCCCTTCAGTATCACAAAAATCATAGTTTAGAATTTTTTTTTTCTTGCACCCTTTAAAAAACCTCTTCTGTACATGCATTTGAGTCTCAAAAGTAACAGCCATGTTCAATTTAAAGTTTCTTTCCAAACCAATTCCATAGAATCTTAATTTAGAATGATTTTAAAACTGCATTTCATCCTTTCAAATTTCAAATTTTTTTAGAAGCCATTCTTGGATCACATTTATATCATAAGTAACTGCCATGCGAAATTTAAAGATCCTTTAGCACTACAAATATAGCAATTTTAGAATATTTTTCGTTCCTGTATCCTGTTGGGGGTAGTAGGACAGATATAAAATATAGCCTACGTTGGAGCAGGGACTACCGGTATCAATTTACCACCATTACTTTTGAAAGTGGTTCTGTAGTTCCAAAAATTACTCCCTACAAACATACATTTGTAAGCTGTCTGATTTAACATTTAGTTATTTTCTATCTAGAAAAATAATATTTGATAGTTTATTACACAAAGTAAGAAGCTACCTGCCATCCAGAGGAAGGCAATTCCAGAAAATTTTGGTATATTTTCACATATCATGACACTCCAGACCCCAAAAACCAAACCCCGTTTAAATGAGATTTATACATGATTTTAGTCATGTGACAGCACTTGTATTTATAAAGACTTGGATGAGACTCAGCATATATAGGATATATCAGAGATTGAAGAAGAGTTCATAAAAAATTAAGGAGTTTTGCGAGGCTATAAGGAAAGAATACCGAAATCACCATTAATTAAAAAATTAAATGTGTTCTTAGAACGAAATTGCAACAGAAATTGAAAGAGTACAAAACTCAAGTTAGCCTTCGACCTCAGATATCCTACACAAAAAGGCATTTAAAAATATTGAAATACAAAAGAAATTTGTAGGGAATGCTTCCATTGATTTAACATTATCTTGTAAATGTCTTATGTTGGTGAGTGTAAGCTCTTAAATGCCTTTCACAATGTTACAATATGGAATAGATTTCATATAAAGAAAGACTACAATCAGATTTAATTTTTTATTCACAGCTTAAAAATAGCAAATGCTCTTCTTCATGAAGCCAATACATGCCATCAACACTTCATTCACAGTCAATATTGTTTCAATATGTTTGATGAAAAAAAAATTACAATGATGTGAGGTCATATGTAGGGGAACAAAATGAATGATATAAAAGTCA
Organism: Maratus speciosus; assembly: GCA_963932465.1. NCBI lineage: Eukaryota > Metazoa > Arthropoda > Arachnida > Araneae > Salticidae > Maratus > Maratus speciosus. The sequence continues at coordinate 414,583,271 of OZ010794.1, forward strand.
AATTAATACCAAGAGGGACTAATTTCCCCAAAGTATCTAAAATACAAAAATTTCTTGAACACAATCTTGTAAAAAGGGGGAAATAAATGAGAACTTGATGAAATATCACAAACTTGACTACATGAAAAGTTCATAATTTAAATTTCTACAATGTACATTGTCTTAATACAAATATGCATCTTTACAGAATTTTAGTAAATGACATTTATACAATTTAGTACATTAAACAAGTATAAAAAGATGCAAGTCATTGATTTTTTTTTTTTTAAATAGATTTTTACTTTGAAATAGATACAACTTAAAAACTTTCCAACTACTAGCTTCCCACCCCCCATAATTTAACTATATAAAAACTGACAATCACTACATAAACTAATAATTGCCCGTGATTTAAACAGCAAGTGAACCCGAGTGTTTAAAAAAAGTGCTCTTTTCCATTGGAATTTTCATAAACACAAGACAAATGTGTTGATAATTTTTGGGTGGGTAAATCTACAGTAGAGATAATTTCATAGGTCACTAAACTAAATAATTTAGCAACTTAAAACAATGCATTGAAGACAAGAGAGAGGAGAGAAAAAAAAATTATATAACCACACACTTTACCTGCATCAACAAATAAAATGTTTTATGAAACATTTATCTTGAAGTTGACTTGAAACAATTAAGCAAATCAAATCCATACAACATAATGAGATAAATTGAAAAAAGATTATTAATTTATCTTGCAAAATTTTAAACTACAGAATTAAAATTGCAACACTAACAAAATGTTTAAGAAACAGTAACTGCAAAACAAAATTGCATACATTTTTGTAACAGGATAACATTTTGAAAGAGCACATACAAACTTTAATATTGAATCTTGTATAAATCTTACAAAAATCAGAAATATTTCAAAATGTATATATTCTTTATATCTACCATGTTGTTCGTATCTAATTTAAGGCTTAGATTCATTTCTTTGCAAGATCTGAAATTCATTTTATAATTACTTCATACAGATAAATTGTAAAATACATTGTCTTTCCTTTTGCAATATATAATAAAATTGAATGGAAAATTTTTTTGGGGTCGATTCACCCACCCTATGTTTCTCCTGTGAGTTGAAAAGTCTTAGATGGAGAACAAGAATTTTTTTTCACACATTTGCAGAAGAATGCCAGTTGTCCTGCAGTTAAGGCACCAGAGTGTGTACAGTCAACCTTGAATGCAGAAATCTGGCAACTCCACTGTGGTTCACCTACAGAGTAATTGGCAAAGTCAAAATTTTCGCTAAGGTTTACATCAAAAAACAAGATTTTTTGGTATTTCCCAGGGAAATTCTTCACGTCCAAAATGACCATATGCACTTGTTTGATGATAAATTGGTTTCTTTAGTCCCAACTCTCTGAAATAAGAAAATTTATAGCTCCATAAGTAACAAGAAATTGAAACACCATCTATTCAAAATACAATGCAAGATTAAACATTTTGTACAGTGGATTTTTGATAGTCTCTCTTACAGTAATAAAACAAACATTTCAGGCAGGTTTTGCAAAAGGGACATTATTCTTTCAGTCAATGAGAATAGTAGATATAAACATCATTTAGGGAGGGCAGGATAAGCAACTACCCCCTTCTGAATTTCAGACTATATTTTTTATGATTCGCTTCTTTAATTCCTTATCAGTTACTTTTTTAAAAATCAATTTAATAATTGCATGTAAATAAATAACTAAAATATCCTTTTGGAAATATACATGGAAAACAAATACAACATTAGCAGAAAATCTGGATTTATTATATTAGAAAGAATTTTGCCCATGGTAGTAAAAATCAGATCTTACAAAAATTTAACAAACTGAATTTAAATATTTTATAATAGCTAGACTTTTTTAGTCATGAATAGTTAGTAAATAAGTGCAGCACAGCATAAGTGTTGTGGACTATTCCTTAAATAACATAGGTGTGTTATGCCCTCTAACAACCTTATTACATCAGCATATCCCAAAACTAAATTTCAGAGATATGAAGACAAGTGAGTAAATGTGACCACAGATCGCACAGACGGTTTCATTTAATATTCCTTTCAAAGCACTTTATTCTTTAATTAATAAAGCCAAATTTATGATTTATAATTATCAAATCCTTAAAAACCACACATAAAAATGGTAAAAAACAAAGGTTAAATTTTTTTTTTTTTTTGTCCTGTATAAAAATTCTGAAGACTGCTTGAGCAAATGAAGGAAAATAAGATTTTTTTTTTCTCGATTTTTAACGAATTTTCAAGTTTATAGTATGGTTGAGATAACTCTTAGAATTTCTGAAAGCTGATTTTTCTCTCAGTCTTGTGGCACTAATTTCGAATTTCTGAGATATGTAGAAGAAAAGTAATCGCCAGTCCTTTTCTGCTGTTAAAATGACATCCGTTTGTCCTTTAATTGGGACTTTTTTTTCAAAATTTTATGATTTGTTTGATGTGAGGTATTCAGCTTTAAGTATGCAAAATTTCAAGTTTCCAACATATAGTTTCTGAAAACAGGCTCTGTGACATACAGACAGAGGAGCGAGAAGAATAGGGTTTCGTCAGATGAACGAAACCCTAAAAAAGGAATTTATAACTGATCTGTAAACAGTTATTTGAATATAAATGTATAATATATGCAATAATTCATAAAAACCATTTACTTTTCGCATAAAAATATATCAAAAAAAGGTAAGGAAAAAAAAAACAAAAACAATGCAAAATTAATGCAGATTAAAATATAGTTTTATATTTATACAAATAAAAATAAGCTACTTTTAAATCTGTAATAAAAGACTGATTTTGGAAAACGAAACAAAATACAAGAAATGCAGTTAAAAAGAAAATTATAATTAAATTTGTAATATTATAAATTATGGTGCAAAAACACCAATTGGGACTAAGAATAGAAAACGCTGAAAGCGCAAAAGAGAAAATTTTTAAAAGAGCGAAAAAAAGAAGGCGAAAGTACATTATTTGCCACATTTGATGTACAATTTCAGACTTGTTTTCGTGTGATTTTCGATTTTTGTACTTTCAGCATTTTCAATTCTTAGTCCTCAATTGTTCTACATTTTCAGGAGATAGAACATTCCTTTTATTCTCTTAAATATGGCCTGCCTCAGGAGAGAAAAAAAAATGTTTGCTTCATGTATACCTCAAAATAACACCTACATATGGGGGGAAAAAAAAAAGGAAGTTTTTTTTTTTTTTTTTTTTTTTTTTAAATCTAAAGAAAATAAGGTACAGTTAGAAGATTAAATATTTTGAATTATTCAAAGAATTTTTACTGATACAATAAGAATTTGATAGACCGATTTCAGGTACCACAATGAGTAACGATAGGTTAAAGAATCTGTTTTAATTTCATATTGTTTGATAGTACTTTGTGTGTCAATTTTTTTCCCCTACTTTAAAATAGCGCTACTGTTTTAAAATTTAATTTACAAAAATTGTGCTTAAATAATTTTTGAATTGAAGTTAATTTTTTAAAATGTATGCTCAAGTCGTATGCATATAAAAACACAAATGCACACACAGGGGTGATTAAGGCATTTCACGTGTGCATCAGTGATCTTTTTTTACACACAATCACTCAATATCTGTACTCAGCCAAAGTACTATTTGGTATACCACTAAAGCTAATGCATAATTGCTAACTTTTATTTCTAAAAGACCAGAAAATTTAAGGGAAAAAAAAAAACTTAAAGAATTGATTAAAAATGCAATTCCTAAAAACTTTATATCCTTTAAGTATAAAATAAATTGATGGATTCTTTTCCCTCCTTTAAATCACTACTAAAAAATGAAAAAGCCCAGTAACAGAAAGTTCGGGACGGGAATCTCAGATTTTCTTTTCTCTTTTGCAGATTCTTTTCCTTCGAACCTTTATTTTGCTTTATATTATGTTTAATACTTTGTTAATACAAAAACTTAACATTATTATTAATAAAAAATTATAAATGCAACGCTACAGGTAAGCGATTGTTTGATTAATTAACTCTTCAAATTGTAAAAATATTTTATGTGCAGATTATTTCTGGTCCCTCAAATATCTGTCGCAGACACTTTGAGAATTTTCTGCTACTGGGCATAAACTTTCACCCATAAAAGGGCCAATATTTCACTTGCGTATATTTTATATCATTTATTATATATTTATTATATACGCCCATACTAAAACTAAAAAGATTTTTTTAAATGCAGAATAAATATACAGAATACATTTCATATAATTACAGTCAATTACTGTTCAGCTCAGCTAATATTTGCAGCTTGAATGACAGCATAAATAAACAACAGTTAATTGAACAGTTTTGTTAGGAGACGGCAATTTTAAAATATCTTACCACTTTTTTTTTTAAACCACTATTTAATTATTAATCAATCAACCTAGTTAATAATTATTCATATTTTATTATTTTAAACTATTTAAATCAACTATAAAAACAATCTCCTTTCAGAGACAAAATAATAAAAATTTAATCTTAATTTATTCCATAAAAAATTTACTTGTTTCCTTTCTTACAATTTTAATAAAATTCTATTACTTTCATGATAAATTTTGATAATTTTAGTGCAAAAAAAGTACAGTAACAATTATCCGGGCTGATTGGGACCAAGGACGATCTGGTTAACGAAAAACCTGTATAACTGGACAATTTAAAAAAAGAGATATGGCAGACTTAGGTAACTTCCCTTTACACTTTTTCCAGACTTAGAACTGGCAATTGTAGTACAGCACATTTTAGCATATTACAAATGATGTGTTTAGAAGTTTTTTTTTTTTTTTTTTTTTTTTTTTATAAATATATATAATATTAATTTCTAATAGTATACTATCTTAAATGAGAATAAAATGCATAATGAGTATTTGTTGCACCTAATGCTATAACAGTATGGATTTTAATTTGGTAATTTTTTTTTTCGCTATCCTTTTTAAGCTTGTCGCATTTTGAACTTAATTGGTGTTCAATGTTTTATTTCTCGGTTTTATGTGTGTGGTAGCTCCAAATTCATATTCTTTAGCTAATTTATGGCTAATATGAAGATAAAACCACACATTTTATTTGTGGAACTTAAGGCATTTGGGACCAGATGATTCTGTCTAAGTTCTACAAATTTCCATCATTTAACTTGTTATTCAATTTCTGCTGTTATTTAGCATGTTTTTGGAATCTATGTTAAGTGTGTTGGGAGGGAACTGTATTTGTTAATGTCATTTTATTCATAATTTCACAGTTTCAGTTTTTGTTGGTGGTCGGTAATGTTTATTTAATTAATATATATATGCTTGGCACTCATGCACAGATTAGAAATGAAATTTCTTGGGTTCAAGATAGTTGATTTTATGCATTGCTCTATTTACATTCATCAGCAATTATTTCTTAATTCATTTCAGGATTAGCAAATAGTTATTTAATGGTTAACTTTTGTAACATCCAGTCGAATTTACAATACTTCACCTAAAGAAGTTTCACTTCAAAAATTTTGGAGAAGATGGGAAAAAATGTATGCTCCTTGATCGATCCGGTTAATTGGATAATCCAGATAATCGGCACTCTACTGTATTTAAAAGAAAAAACATAATTTCCCTTTATTTTGTTCAATTTAGAAAACCTGCCATATCCTCTAAGAATTTTACATTATTTTAAATTTGAACACATGAATGTTATCTACGATGTTTACAATGTCATTTAATAGCAATTAGCTCCTTAATTCAGGTGAGTGAAACACTTTTTTTTTTTCTTACCACGAAGATTGTTTATTTAATAAAAAATGTCACAAGCAATGTACCTCTTATACTACTTGATCACTGGCCTTTCTCCAATTTATTTCATCGTCTAGTTTTTGTTTTTAAAGTATTTTATTTATTATGCAAAGATTCACTATCTCTCCAGTTTAAGTTAAATTACCCCCTATCTATCTTTTTTTCTTTTCATTATAAGTTTCAATATTTTCATATTGAATCTGCACATTATTTTAAAACTAAAACAATTTCATGTTTACATTCGAAGATAAATCACAGAAATCAGCAGAACGTACAAGGAGAGTTCCAGCAAACAAAGCAAAAATGCTCAAGTGATTTATAAGTTTCCCCATGTATTATTATTTTATAAAATACTGTAATCTTACATTTATAATTACTAGATTGCAAAATGCTCTTCATTAATCAACTGCTAGAATCCGATATGACCAAACAGATGTTGCACGAGTAGTCCAAGTGTGTGATAACAGGGAAAAGAATTTATACTTCAGGTAAATATAGTACATTGTGTCTAGTGTTCACAATTTTTTTTTTTTTAAAAGGCTGAAAGGATCTGCTGAAAAGGACATTTTTGTTTAGTTAATAGTCATGTATATCGATTAAAGGGGCAAATTTTGTTGGAGTGAAAGGACACTCGTACTAGGCTGAGCAAAAAGTTCTGGGAAATTAGTGAAAGTTGCGTTATGTGCAAATTAACAACAAAAACAATTAGGACTATTCTTCAAAGTAGAGGCCATCATAGTCCACGACTTTCTGCCAGATTCTGGATTTGCTGGAAGCACGAAGTTTGTCGCCGTACCATCACCCTCATTAATCTTATCGACGTCTTTCAGAATCGCTAGACCTTTTCTCCAACACATGCAAATCCTACTGTTCAATAAGCATTTTTGAGCAGATTCCTGAACACCTATTGATATATCCTATATATGATACAAATTCTGGTAACTATTAGATTTAAAATTTCCCAGAACTTTTTGCTCAACCTAATTAATACTATCATTCGTCAGTTCTGAAGAGTAGGAATTTCAACTCTAAACCTTTAATTAGTATTAAGTCAAATTTCCTGAGGGCATTTTGAGGAGGAGGAGGGGAGGAGGCACACTCTGGATTCAATGAAGTTGTGCTGTATTTTTAAGAATATCAAAATAATCCGATTAAAATAACTGCATTTTTTGAAAATTCCACTATGGAAACATGTGCCATTCTGGGACAATTTTGAAACGGAAAATGCATTATGATTTGAAAACACAATACAATATGCAGTTGCTGCATGTTTTTTTACATTGATTTAGAACTTACAACACGTGGGTCAATCAGAGCAGAACTTCTGTTTACAAAAGTCAGAGGGGAAATGGCAGAGGAGAGGAAAAAGCCAAATATTTTGGAGAAGAAAAAAGAAATGAGGACACAAAGAAGCTACTGGGAAATGAGGCAGGGCACAATGCCCTTTGAAAAATATCAAAATGGGAACACTAATTATGTCAATATTTTCTTGAATTTAAGATAATGATTTTAGAAAATTTTTATAAAAATATTCTTTAAAACATTACAGTAAGACCTTGTTAAACTGTCATTTACTTAAAAAATCACTGCATATAATGGTAGTTTCACAAAGTCCTGCACAAAGCGAATAATTATGAAAAAAAAAAAATCATTAAAAAGGTGTCAGTAAAAAAAAATATGAGACACCAGTAAAACATCACTTTGGCTTGAAATTTTCTTTCCATAACTTATAGCTGAGAAGCATTGTGAAATTTCGCAAACCCCTTCCTCTCTCGAGCAATCAGCCAGACCTGCTTAGGCACCAGTGATCCCAGATCCCGTGGTCCGACTAGAGAATTAATATTAAAAAACATTTTTTCTTTCTTGTTCCTTTTTTAGTTTAGTTTTATTGTGAATGTGAATCTTGAACGCAGCAGGTAGTCTGCGTATGTTTTTTGTCATTATCTTCAAATCGAAGAAATGTTTTGATTTTAAAAAGGGAAATTTATTTTCAAATATAAAATCATGCTATTTTCTTGGCTTCATTATAGAAGAAAATAATTGAAATTTTTAATATGATTATCTTGGATTCCCAGCGAGGAATAACAAACATCCAAATGTTTTCATTGTAAATATTTAGAAAGCGTAAATAGAAATTTCAAGTTTTTTTTATCATCATGTGCTCTTTTATTGAACAACACCTGCGCCACTTTCAACGGGAAATAAGCTTGATTATTTTAATGTGATTTTACATGAATCGTGAAGTTTTCGTCTAAGCCCTCCCAACTTTATTTAAATTAAGCAAAACATGAAACACGTGATTATCATGAAGATTATTCTTTAAACATAAAATGAGAGCAGCAATGAACTCATTTAACATAATCGCTACCGAGGATATATGTCGCTTAGTCTCTCATTTAACATTCCACTGACACTACCTATGCATCCTTCGAGCATAACACATTCCTGAGCAAAATTACAGGCTCTACTGGCATTCCTATCAAATGCCGTTACATTTTGTACAGTAGGATGACTGGCCCTGGCCGCCAATGGTCTATCATATATAAACATTCCAGCGACACCATATATCCATCCTTGGAACGAACATCTTAAAAGTGAGAATCTGATGGAACATAGTTTGAGAGCGTTAATTTTAACTCTGATAGTGAATGTGTTAAGAAATTTCTATAATTATAAAAATTGTTTAATATAATTTTTTTTAAATAAATTAAAAATTTTATTTTTTTAAGTTATGAATTGTAATGCACAAATTACAAGAAAAAAAAAAAAAAAAAAAAAAAAATGGAGTTTTGGGTTAGAAGATACCGTCTTCTTTTAAACGTTTCTTGATCTCCTTGATAAGATACATCTAAATCAAGTTTTTTTTCCCATCAGTTTTCGGTATATAATTGCTTTGACATGTTACAATAATGCCTTACAACTCACATATTTAAATGAGTTATTGCAGGCTATGCAAAAACAAAATCCTTGCTTATCAGTTTTATACCAAACATTTAATTTTTTGTTAAGGCAATTTGTTCTATTTAGCAACTTATTTCAAGACACATCGTGAAAGAGACCAAATATCAACAAAATGGGAAAAAAATTGGAAAAATGATGACACATTTTTCACATTCAATTTCATCTCCCCCCCCCCCCCCCCCTGAAGATAAATACAAACATGCTTTGCTCCAGAAACCTTCACTTTGCTTTGCTTTTCTTCCTTCACCTTCACATTGAAAAGCCGAAGAAATTATGTTGACGCAAGAATTTTCCAGACTGATTCAGATTTAAAAAAGTGAAGAGAAATAAATGTATAAAGTCGTTCCTCGAACACAGCTAAAAACACCATACCAATCTTAACTATTAAAATAATCAAAGAGAATATAATGCTTCATGACTTAATAAATAAAACTATGCATAAAAAGTAACTATAAAAAAAAAAAAAACGATTACAGTAAAAAAGCATTTTTTTTTTAAATTTTTGTAATTTTTTCTTAAGGGGAAGATTGAAAATTTTTTGTTAATTTTAGAGATATGCAAATATTTGAGGAATTTTAAGGGAAAAGCAATGCCTGGCTAAGTGATAAGTAAAAAATTTGCAAGATTAACCAAGAATCTAAAAACACAAGATTACAATGCAGAATAAAAACAGAAATACATGCATCAAGCAGTATAAGGGATCTTGGCAAAATTAAACTGTTTAAATGGCTTAACCCTGCCTCCAAAAACAGAAGATACTGCAAATTTTTTAACTAAAAACAAAATAAATACAATTAATGTGCACAAAGTAAGCTTACTTTATTATTATTCCAGGTCGGAGATCAAAATTTTTCATGACAATGTCCAATAATTCTTTTTGAGTTTTTTCTGAAGTACCATAAGACAGTACTGTTATAGATAAAGGTTCAGCAATACCAATAGCATATGAAAGCTAGATTATCAAGAAAATAAGTTACCAAACTTACAATGAATATATGTATATACAAAAAATTTAATAAAAACTATTTCAATAAAAATGCTTTAAAAATAAACTACACATAAATATGACAAGCAAATAAAATACTGCCCCCCCCCCTTTTTTAAGAACCCTATTTTATCAACTTAACATGAATGAAATAAATTACACATTGATGATAAAGTATTCATGAGAAAACATTATGTATAATGGGTAACTTTAAAGTGTTAATCGCACATACTATTGTACAATCTCTTTTGCACAGCAAGTAATGTTATTTTGAAAACCAAAGGTAATCTGGAAATTCGGAACATAGGGTGCAATTTGTTTGAAAACTATCTCAATATACTGAATTCATGATTTTTAAAATAATTTTTAATCAGCATTTTTTTTTCTTTAATCTATCCGTTTGCAGAAGATTAGCATACTTGCACTTGAAACAATGTGAATAGTTTAACATTTGTTTCCAACTAATATTCCACAACAAAATTAAAACATTACTAAATAAATAAAACACATTCAACAGACGTGTAATCTAACTACATGCTTAGATATTGAAATAATCGGATTTAAAACAGTTGAAATAAATAGTGAAAAATTTGGACATTTCTTTAGCTTTTTACCGCTGACATAGCAGCTTATGCAAAAGTAATAAATATTTTAGTAATTTTAAAAACTTATTTGAATGCATAATTGATATTTTTTATATAATTTCTTTTTGGTTTAATTGGTGGGCAGTCTAAACATGGAGGGTTATTCGGAAAATAAGTTCCGGACTGCAATAATTTCTACACCCAACAGATGGCAATTATGTGCCTATGCAGATAGCATTCCTAATGGCTGAAGAAAGCATCATAACAAAAAAGTTTATATGATGAAAAACAGACGTGTAAAATCTTGCACTGAAAGATGTTAAAGACTTATAGAAGGTCTTGTCTTACCAAATGTGAAATTAGTTTTGTAATTTTATCTTGAATGGGCGAAAGCACACTGTCACAGCAAAAGTTTAAATGGACTATTTCCATAAACAAAATCATGTGCACTGTTTACTGGGTCACAAAGTGTTAATATTAGTGGAACTTCACACCCAGAAACAAAATAGTCAATGCTGCTGCTTATGGAACAACCTTAAAATAGCAGAGATATTCTTTTCAAAGAAAGAAGCAAGGTTTGCTTAGTGATGATGTCATTTTGTTGTGCAACAACACCAGGCCACTTGTTGCTTGTGTGTCTCAAGATCTCATTGAGCTATTCTGTAATCTTAAACATTTTAAGTGCAAAATTTATATATGGTCAGTGTTTTACAATTCAAACTTTTTAAAAAATGGTTTCTTCTTTCTTCACTCATTGAGGACACGATATCGGCGGCATCTGTTGAGTGCAAGAATTATGTTTCAGAGCTTACTTCTGGAATAAGCCTTGTATATTAAACATAAAAAAATCCATTAAAATCTTCAATTAAAAATTATTTTCATCTTTGTTTTGTCTATACATTGGGTAATATATTGCAACACAGGAATCCAGGGTTGAATTCACTAGTTTTCAAACAATCCAAATATATAGTACTGCATGTAAGGAATAATTCAATGAGGATTTTTTTTTATAGTGGGGATTGTGATTATTTAAATAATATTTGAAATCTATCAATCTTATGAGTTGTTGGAAAAGGTATTTAAAGCTAGAAAATCATAAATGGGCATCTACCAGGAAATGGGAAGGAAAAGAAAAACCATTTACAAATGTTGGCACATACATACAAAAAATAAAAGTACTGAAATTAAACATACAGTAAGTCACAGAACTTAAAATAAAGAGACAAAAGAAATACAGGAATTTTATTTTAGAAAAAAATGTCAATGTCATTAAATTTACACTAATTGCATACAAATGAAGCATACTAGGGATGCAATTCAGCCAACAGGTAAACCGAATATTCGTCTGACCGAATACTTTTATATTTCAGAGTTTGAAAGTATTAAAAAGTTTTTAAAAGTAAAAAAATAAATAAAAATAAAATTTAACACATACTTCCATATTGATAAACAAGATCTTTTTACAAGTAAATTTCACACCAAAAAAACTATGCTTTGAATTGTTATTTAAGAGGATAGTTTAAGCTTCTTTAATTGACAAAGTTTTAAATTTCATGGATTCTTCTCCAAATTAAAACAAATTAATAACATTTTCTTATATTCTAAAACAAATATCAAAGTGAAATTTTGAAGGAATTGGAAGAAAAATTTTACAGTCATACTATTTGTCAGGAAGGGACTAAAATAGTCATTAGTAAAATTTTCTTATGTGAACATGTTCAAATAGCAAATGAAAAATGTAAAAGCATTCTCTTATTTAAATACAATTCTATTTCTAATTATTCTAAATATCTTCAATAACTGACAGTTAAGAAGTTCCTTTAAGGTTTAAGTTCTCGGTCTAGCCGAATATTCGGCATACCGAATAGTTTTATATTCAGCTTACAGCAGAGTCAGATAATATAGAAAAACACACGGACGCTGTTCGCAGAAAATTTTCAAAGTTTGCAGACAGTTTTGATGTTTTGTTGTTTTTTTTTTTCCCTCCTTTATTAAAAAAAAAAAAAAAAAAACCAAGACCCCTGGCAGAGAATTGGTGTGATGCACGTTGCAGACCCTTGAGAAGGTCTGCAGACTATTTTTCAACTGGAGGAAAAAAAAATTTTTTTTTTTTAATTTTTAAGAAAGAGTCACAATATTAAGGAATGGTTTGTTTCAAAAACAGTAGATAAACTGATGAGCAAGAGTTCATATCTTGCATTCATGGACTAATAACTTTTTATTTTAACATTCATTTATTCATATCTCAGTTATTTTATAGATTAATAAAATAACAGCTTTGTTGAGCAATCATTAATTGATATCTTTGTATAAGTTTGATTAAAATATTTCACATTTTAATAAATAATTTTTTTAATTTTTCATTAGTTTTTCTTTCATTCATTAGTTGCCTGTATTAAGCATGCCATTCAATACTACATTTCTTGACTGAGTTTTAATAATGCTTGTAAATTAATATTCTTTTAGTGGTGTTGCTTAGTGGCACTCCACTCGACTTTTCATTTCTGCTGTTAGCGGCGATATAAGACTTGGAAGAGCCGCGGCTTTTTTTGCAGAAAATTTTAAAGAAATTATTAGAGTTCGCAGACAGTTTTATATTTTATCTAAGTCTGGCCGCCTAATACCAAATATTCAGTGCATCCCTAAAGCATTTTTTTTTTTAAAGATGGTTCTTAAATTCCCTGCTCAACAAACATGAAACTTTGATACATTTTTAAACATAAAGGCAGATAATTAACAGGCCTGACTAAGGAAGCAATTTGGAATCTGTTTTTTTCTTATATATATATATATATAAAACTTGTCGAGTTACAGCAATTTTTTGTCACATGACTTGCCGTCCAGAAATTCTGTTCAAAATGCCAATTTTGAGAGCATTTTCTGAAAGTTCATTTGAGTTTACCAAAAAATGGAAAACTACTTTCAATTACATATATTATTGAACAAAAATTAAAAAATGTGTCCCTTTGGATTTGAGAACAGTCTTAATGACAAAGTATGAAAAGTTTATTGCTTAGTTCATGCATTTTAAATTATTCTAATCATCAAAATAATTTATTTCAATTCTTTCTAATTTGCTGCAAATGAAAAAGCTTTATGTATAATTCTGCTAATGTAAACATTTTTTGAAGACTTCCAATAATGTACAACAGGCAAATTTTCAGAAGTGATTACAAAAATATCACAGAGCCAATGCATTCCTAAATTAATGTTAAATTAACAGAAGCATCCTTTACAAAATTACTCGTTTGCATTTCAATATATTTAACACTCAACCTACTAGATTGGATTAGTCCATTGGATTCAAAATGGACTTCACACACACACAAAAAAAGACGACAAAATTCTGTAAATATGACTTACTAGAATGTTCTACTCTTATTTTTTCAGAACATTCCAGAAAAAGGTCATATTTACAGAATTTAGTATTTTTTTTTCCCATGAGAAAAAAACCTCTTGAATGGACCTGTTGGGTCCTGTTGGGTGCAGAGAAACAATTCTTTTTACATAGGATATCAGAAGTCAAAAGGCAATGTAATAGTTCTGTGTTTTTCAATTTGTTACAATTCCTTTTTAGCCTCTAAAATTGAAAGTGTGCTTTAATTAAACTGCAACAGAAACTGAAAATGTACAAAACTATCACATTAGAGATTAACTTCAGGTATCCTTTGCAATAAGAACAACTTAAAATATTGAAATACAAACAAGAATTTTATAGAGAATGCTTCTATTGGTATAACATTTATTAGAGAATGCTGTCTGCTGATGTATGTAGTTCTTAACTTTTTCATCTCCAAATAGAAAGATTTCCTGTATCTACATACAAAACAGAAAAAGCTCACATTAAGAATAAACAAATACCTGAACAAGGCAACGCTTGCACAATCCAGCCTTCACAAGCGACTTAGCAACCCATCGAGCAGCATAAGCTGCAGATCTATCAACCTTGCTAGGATCTTTCCCAGAAAATGCTCCACCACCATGAGCACCCCAGCCACCATAAGTATCAACAATAATTTTACGACCAGTAAGACCAGCATCACCCTATAAAACACAACCTTGGTTATTAAGAATATGAGTTGACTACTCATGTATATATATTTAAAGTAACATTCTGGATAAAGATAGTATAGCCAAAAGCCAACATTCTTTTCACTTGAAAGCTCTGCAATTTAAACCAAAAATTTTACTTAGAATTACACCAAATAATTAACACATCAAAATAAAATATTGTCAATTTTTTTGGTCCAAAAGATATGATGAGTGATTCAGTGATACAAAGAATGTTAGCAGCTATGAAATAAAATAAACATACAAAAAACACTTCTATTTTCTACAAAATATTAAAAAATGTGATAATTAAGATGAAAAACTATATTCTTACTTATAAAATACAACAGGGTGGTCCAAATCAGTCCACCTTACAAGTTAATTTTTGCCGTTTTCCATCCAGATTTAGAACCAGGATACTTTGGGAGTTTTATCTTACTTAGTTAAACAATTTTTTTTTTTTTTTTTAATCAATGCTTAATTATTGTGCACTCAAAATTATGTGATGTAAAGAATGCAGTCCAACTGTGTGAGAACACAGAGAGAAGTAAAATGATGAATTGTCTTAAAATGAAATTACTGGAGAATGTATTGCATCATTTCATCTGCAATTTTTTAAAAATCTTAAATAACTTTTCTGTGCACCCCTACATAAAACTCTACAACTCGAATGATCAGAACCAAAACCTAAAAAAGGGGGAAAAAAAAGTTACTGACATTTAAAAAAATAAGCTTTAAAGATTTACTGAGCTTCACACATGTTGCTGCTGTCCATTGCTAAATCTCAAACAGTCGAAAAAAATTCATAGAAACAAATCGTGTGCACACCTATAAATCAGGTAGCGAAATGAGTAGAGGGTTTGGGAAATATGACTATGACCTACTTTCACAGAGACAGTCGCAGTAATAGCAGTTCAAGCAGGGGTTGATCCAGGCAAAATTTAATTTCCTGCACAATCAATTTAATAAAACAGGCCCCTTCACAAAATTATTTTTAATAAGCCCTTCACAAAATTCCATTTCATAAAAATTCATTATTTTGATTTTGTTAAAATTTTAAAATGTGCATTTTGTAAACAAAACAAGTTCCCCAGAAAGCAAAACTTTAGCAGAAGGACTTCTTATTTTTAGAAAAAAAGTTGTAATTAATTAATACTTTGTTCAAATTTGAGTAACTGGATTTTCATCTTTCGCTATAAAATGCATTTTCACAAAAATAAACTTTCACTTTTGACAAAATGAGCCACAAGAAAAAAATCCTGCATCAAACCTTGTCAAGGAACTTTCCGACAGCACCTCATATGTATCATATTTTATCTATGGTGCTACATATGAAAAGTTAGGGACAAATGGGTTAAATTATAACATTTAAATGAGGTAGGTAGGCAAGCCATATTGGCAGATTTTAACTATGAACTAGAATGAGGGTGACTACTGACTAAGATAAAAATATTTTTTAAACTACCTCTATACTTTAGAAACCAACATGAGCCTAAACTTTCTGGCTTGGGTCATAAGCGAAAAAGTTCAGACTGGGCACAGCCTGGCCTTCCAACCTAACTCAATTTAAAAAATCTTTTTTGAAAACTGAACATTATATTAATATTAAAATTGTGCAAATGTTAAGCATACAACTTTCTAAAGAATCCATTAAAGAAATGTACAAGCACAATTTTTTTATTACAACTGGGAGGTGGGAGATGAGAAGGAAAAGTCTCGGCTTAGGCGAGCCTGTGTATGCATACTGAAAAAAAGTAAATCTGAGCTTGTGCAGATCACCTACCATACTTATTTACAAACAGGGTGATTATAATTAAAGTTGCACTTTCAAAAGGCTGTAAAAAAATAACTACAGGTCAGAATGGCCTGATATTTTATGTGAGTATACATGTAGCAATGGGAATTTGTTTTGCAAAAGAAAAAAAAGTACAAAAGTTGACCAACAGATGGCGCTGTACTCGTAAGATGCTAATAAAAAAGATGTGACATGCACACGGTACATTACACTTGTCACAAAAAAGTTGGGGAACACTCAGTTCCTCTTATCTGTGCCTGAAGGGAGCAGAATTGTTACTTTTCAACATACTAAAAAAATTACCAAAATGTCAAATGAAACATTTCTATGCTCACTTGGAGAAAGAAAAAAAAAAAAGTTTTATAGAAAATTTTTAATTTTCTTCCCCACACCAAATTGGGACTTAAAAGTAAAAGAAAACCTGAAATGAAATACACTTAAAGACCATGGAAATTCTTTTTGATATAAAAACACATTATCAATAAATACATTCTGTTCTGTTAAAAGCAAAGATTTTAAATAAGTCAAAAATTTACCATTGGTCCACCTGTGATGAATTCACCACAAGGGTTGATGTGATAAACTGTTCTTTCATCAAGATACTTAGGTGGAATAGTGTACTTGATCACATGCTCCATTACTTCATGTCGTACTAAATCCAAGGGCACATCCGCCATGTGCTGGGTTGAAACCACTACAGTATGAACTCTGATGGGAACAGCAGCTCCACGTTTGAAAGAATATTCACAAGTAACCTGTACATGAGGTCGATAAAATAAAAATATATAAAAAAGGCCACACATACATTATGAAATGCATTCCAACACTGCTAGTGTTATGAAAACTCATATTTGACATATTGTTTTCCTTTCATTTTATAAAGTGAACAATGTCCAAAACAATTTTGTAAATGCATAACACAGTTAATACCTGCAGCTGGTTAATGTATTCAAAGCTTTTGTGAAGCCTGTATTGATCAACAGATTTTTATATAAACCATATAATAAAAAAAATTTTCTGTAAGGAACTAGCAACTGAAAATGCACATCTGGCAATAACTATCCATTGATGGTAAAATGTATCTATTCTCTTACATGGTCTTGCATTTGATGAACTCATGCACACACTATAGTGTACTAAAAAAGTGTAGATAAGGGCCTTTTTCTGCCAATTGGCCAAGCCATACTCTCAAAAATAAAAATACATTCTTTATTAAAAAAATTCATAATTTGAATTTATATTAATAGAAATTAACTTTTGGTTAAGGCTAAGTATTTACACAAGTTTCATCTAATGGAATAGTCACTAGACCACCCTGATGCAGTGTTTTTCACATACTTCTCCTGGCACACCTCTGAAACTCAGAATTTTAAGTTTCTAATAATTAGCAGAGTTATTAATTAAAAATTACAAAGAACTCTCCTTAAAAACTCATCTCTGTCCTTCCAAGAGGGAAAAAGCACTTGTGCATGCCCAAATGTCCTATTTATACATTGGGAGGAAATGAAAATCGGGAAAAAAAAGAATTTTGGGGATACTTTGTCATTATTTATTAACTTCCATCGGCAAAAACTACTTAGTATTAGTAAAGTTAAAAGTGGAAAACATTGTGAAAGATCATATTCTTATGTCTCAAAATGCCACAATCAAACACATATCACAGTTGAGTTAACCCTTTGAAAGAAAAAAAAAATAATTCAAAAAATGGACAGTTCCCCTCCTTATGACTATGCCCCTCCAGGGAGCAATTTTAAAAAAGGTACAGTCCGAATCCATTTTTAAAGGTTTTTGTTTTTTTTAACTATCTTATTCCAGGTGTGCAAGCAGACCTTTCTGAACCACATGTACTTGTACAGATAAATATTTCAGATTCCCTTTCTTAGAATTTCTTTGAATTTAACCTGAGCTCCCGTACAAGATTTTTACTAGAATTTTTTTTTCTTTTTTTACACTATAAAAATAACATTAACCCCCCCCCCCCCCCCACACACACACACATTACTTTAAGTATTGAAGAAAAATTCAAATCAAATCACGTAGAATAGAGTGATAGTATGACAAAATAAGCTCAAGAATACGACATTGGTATTGCAGCGGTTAGTGTTATGAAGAGAGAGCTAAACTGAAAAAGTTATGCAGAAAGCAGTAGAATATGATTGTGATACTGGTGAACCAATAATATTAAAAACTTCAGGATAGAGCTGCAACGCAAAGACAATCGAAACTGCAACAAAAAAAAAAAAATTGTTTCGAATCCTTGTGAAATATGTAAAAGGTACTTAATTTCAAAATTAAAATTCAGGTAGTTTATTCTTGTTTCCATTTTGCTATTGATTTACTTTTATTAAGCACTTGTTACTATAATAATAAATAGCACACATATTTGCCCCTAATCTTAAAATTGAAGCATTCTCAATTACCCGAAAATTTAATTTTTCCGAAAGGTGGTCGGTCCCAATTACTTCGGATAATCGAGGTTCTACTATACTGACATACAAAAAATATGCTCTTAAAGCAGAAACCTAATCGATGGAGAAATTGGTTATAAAAAAATATCAAAATGGCAAATTTCTCTTTTTTCACAAGGCCAATTGACAAATTTAAGGATAGCTTCTTCCACGCAATCAATGGACATATTTCGCAAGTTTTTTCTCATGCAACCAGAAAAAGAAATTAATAATGAGTGCGTAAAATAATTAAAAAAGAGCCGCTGGTTAGTGTGCTCTGTCAAATTGGTCAGAAGTCAACAGTATAGTGTCTTAAACTTATGCAAATAAAGAATATGAATTCAATTATATAAAAGAAGCAACTTATTTTAAGACTATTTTCATTTAAATCAATGAACCAAAGACTAGATTATATAGTCTTGCCCTTTAATTTGAAAAATGGGTAACAGTTGAAAACAGATTTTCCCATAGGGCCTGCACATAAATGGTAAAATACTAATATTTTATGCAGCCATGTATACGATTTACAGAATTTATACACACACAATATAGAATACTAAAGTTTAGTTTTTTGAAAACCCATTGCAGCAATTGTTGCTCATAGATAATGTATTTTGTGCAGCCTGGCAAAAGAACATCAATAATACATGAATCATTTTCTGCAATGTAGATCTTCAAGGAGGATGCCATTGTGCACCCCAATAATAATTATTTTACTATGTTAGTACACCAATGTTAAAACTAGGGATGCATCGAATATTCAGTTGGGCTGAATATTAAAACATTTGGTCTGTTGAATATCCAGGGTTGAATATCAGAATATTCGGCCTGTTGAATATTCGGTTTGGCCGAATACTGAAGTATTCACCCAAACCACACATTAAAAAAAATTCAATTTAAAAATGGATATTCAAAATAAGAAGAAATGGATAATATTCAAATAAAAGATAATGCTTTTAGATTATTTGCTGTTTGAAAGTGTGGAAAATAATGATGATCTTCATGGGAATTAATGATGTACAAATGCAAGTTTCTAAATATTGTCTGGTAAGCAATCAGTGTCTTTTTTGCAAACAAGGTATTTCAAAACAAAATTGGAAAACTTTCAGAGGTGATTATAGACATTAAGACAATTTTTGTCTAGGAAATCAGGATCGCAATACACTTTTCAATCAAAAACGCACTGTATCTCACTCCAGATCAAACTTTGATTTTGTGTGTTACTTTAACAATAATGAAGATATTGTACCTGTCATTGCAACAGAGTTACTTTAATTTCTATGAAATCTGATAACATGATGAGTAGTCCTGGAAATTGCCATTTATTCAGAATGCAGCTGACAGTACTTATATACTGTGTCACTGGCCAAAATTCAGTCACTTCCAATAATATATTTCCCATGCAAACTTAATAGTGCAAATCTTGGTAAAATATCTTCATAAGCAGGGGTGGGGAAATGCATCATTTTACTTGCCACTGGCGAGTGAATTTTAGGTAGTCTGAAAACTGCAAACTATAGAGATATGCGAAAACTTTTTTTTTTTTTTAATTAGCTATATTTTTCAACTGTCCTAATTACTGTGATGTAAACATGGTACTAAGTTCTATTTAATATTAAACTTTCATCTCGTTTATAATTCTTAATTTTACAAAGAAAAAAATACATGAAAATGCATTACAGTAATAGTAACCAACTATTTTTGAGTTGTGTATATTGTCATAAAAATTTTCAACTGTACATTGCATTTTACTGGCTGGTGAAATAAATCCTTGGCTGGTAAGATTTTCTAAAAATTCCCCACCCCTGTTCATAAGGCAATTTCAAATCCTCTGCTCAACAATACAAAACTGACTAAGCCTGACAACTGAAGAAATTTGGAATCTAAATGTTTTGTTTTTTTTTTCCTCTACAAATAAATTGAGTTAGTAATTGTGGCTATGTGATGAACAATTTTTCTCCTACCTTCACCAAAAAATGGAAAACATCTTTCGATTACATAGTTTGAGTAAGAACATCTGACAATTTAAAATTTGTGTCAGAAAGTAGCTCCTTTGAATTAAAGAACATCATTAAAGTTATGAAAATTCAGTTTCATCTTGTAATGACACACCCTGTATTTTTGATGGAATTAAGAGATATGTTTCTTCAAAAACTGTTTTGACAACATTATCTTCCTTGAAAGTTTGTTCTAAGATTTTAGGAACAACCTGGTATGTTTACAAACTCTGAAAAGAATCACCCACTACAGACACTGCTCTTTGGTGCATTTAAAAAACTTCCTTGCTAAACCAAAAGACATTTTCTACTAATTGAATAGATTGTATTATTTAATTTTTTCTTTAGTTCTTTCCTGACAAAGAGTATAGGATTGTAAAATTTTTCTTCCAACTCTCAAAATTTTTCGGATTTTAAAATATTTGTTTCAGAATAAGAAAATTTGTTTTAATTCACAGAAGAAGCCATGAAATTTAAAATTTTGTGGATTAAAAGAGTTTTAAAAATAACTTCTTAAATGATAATTCAAAGTAGATTTTTTTTTTTTTTTTAGTTTAAGATTTACTTGTAAAAAGGTCTTATCAAAATAGAAGTATCTTAGACTCTCAATTAACCGGGATGGTCGGGAAATGCCTCATCCCGGATAAGCAAATATACCAGATAATCTAATTTCTGCAAATTTTGATCAATTTTTTTTTTAAAAAAAAGGATAGAAAATGTCAAATTATTATGCAATAGGACATTAATAATTTAATTAATACAAAAGAAAGTGAATGAACAAAAATTATGTTATTTAGATTTACAATTCGTACAATATAAACAAAAAAAAAAATTTACCTCACTGTTTTGTGAAGAATGATACGATAGAAGTCTTTTTGTTTTTCACTTATTTGTTGATGAATTTTACTATGTAAATTTCTCAACATCATTTTTTCAGCAAGTGTGCTGCCATCTTCTTGCTTCAAGTAATTAAGTAATGCCACAGTGTGTACTAATACATCACTGACTTAATTTTGGATGAGATACAAGATTTTAATCATCACTTTCAGAACGTTCTTCAAAATTCCTTGTTTCTTCTGAACCACAAGCAACACGCGAGCAATATCATCTTCACTTAAAACTTCGAAACATTCCAATTTCGAATCTTCATTAATCCATTGTTGCACTGCTTCATCTACATTTTCAGAACAGTTCAACTTTCTCAAATCTAAGATTTTTCTCTGTAAATCAGTACTATTGTCGTCTTCTGGAGGAATTTCATTTTCTTCATCCGATAAAATTGCCCTCCATGATTTCTTAACTCTGGTGCTTTTTACCAATGTTGAATAATAAATCGCATCCAAAACAGATTTTTCCAAAAAGAAAGCAAATCATCGTATCCTTCCTCTTCCAACTTAAGAAGCAAATTTCTATGGCATGTTGTCTTAAGGTTTCAAATAACGCCTTGATCCATAGGTTGGTTTGCAGCTGCCACATCTGGGAGCAGATATCTCACAAAAATATTCCCATCTTCAGATTTTGCAATTTCTTCTGCTGGATGACTAGATTGCATTGTTCAGCAGAACAGCTTTTTGAGGAAGACTAACATGTTCCAAATGTTTTTGTACCGCAGAAACAAACTTTCTTTAGAACCCAATCAGAAAAGATTCTGATCGGTCTGTTTCACTGTCTCAGAAAAGACGACTTGAAAATGTCACAATGTGATTTACCGGAATCCATGGCTTGGCGTGTTATCCGGACAGTTGAATCTGTGGAAACACAACGAAGTGTAGAAGATGCTGTTGGAGTCTCAAGAAGTGTCAATGCAAGGCTGTGGAATAGATTCCAAGACACATGGAATGGTAGACCTCGACAAGGGCAAGGTCGGCCATGTGCTACCACAGAAACAGATATATCCTGTTAACAGCTCGTCGAGACTGAATGGGCAATAATATTTGGCAACAAGACAAAGGGTGCCCAGCCAAGCACTACACAATAGGCTTCATCAAGATGGTCTATGCACGTAAGCCAATTGTCTGTATTCTGTTGACATCAAGCAACTGTGCGGCCCAATGAAGGTAGGCAACTGAACATCAACTTTGAAGGCAATGTTGTTGGAGTCAAACTCTGTTTACAGACGAGACCAGATTCAGTCAGAATGTGACATCTGATGTGTCTTAGCATGTAGAGAAAGGGGCACTCAAAATAATCCTACATTCGTTCATGAAAGATCACATTACAGACAAGGTGGGTTCATGGGCTATGGGCTGTAATCAACATAAGTGGACATACGGGCCTGCATATTATTCAGAAGGCACTTTGACGGTCCGAAGTTATTGAGACAAGATACTGAGACCTCATGTCTTATTTTATGTTGCAACAATTGGAGATTTCCATGATAATGCCAGACCGCATACAGCTCGTCTTGTGGAGAATATTCTTAAAGTTGAAACAATACAGCATATGGAATAGCAAACATGCTCTCCTGATCTGAATCCGATCGAACATGTGTGGGACAGTCGGATGACGCATTGCAGCGAGACAGAGGCCTCTTTTTATTGTCCGGGATTTTGAGATTGCACTTCTTGAGGAATGGAACAGTACTCCCCAAAAACCTATCGATAATGTCATTAAATCCATAGAAAACAGGTATGCAACAGTTTTATCTATTCAAACGGACCACAAGCCATATTAAATACTTTGCATCATTCCTAAACAGCACTTTTTTTGTCCTTTACATGTAACCAAGTTGTTGCCTTAAACCATCTTTTCACGTTCTACCCATCGTTTCAAAGAATTAAAGCTCTCTTGCAATTTGTTTTGATTCTTTTTTTTCTTTATTGTGCATTGATATGCATGTTACTCTCAATTTTATGCCCATGCATGGCTGTCTCACACTGTTCTTTTCACTTTTTTGTTTATCCCCCTAATTTGTTTGAGCAGTGTAGTTATGTTTCAGCACTGAAATCAAAGAATTTTCCATTTTACAATAAAAACTAAAAGGATATTTAAAAAAATATTATCAAAGTGGGCATTTTTAAATTTTAGGACGCCACAGTCCAAGAAAGGTCTTTATGCCTCAAAAATCACTTAACTCAAAATGTGACATTTATCGAAAAATGTTATTCCATTCCAAAGTACTTCATCAGTCATGCTTTACTAACTCTTACTTACAGTCAACTGCTTTACACATGTTTTTACATCTAAAAAAAAAAGTTTGTGGATATGTCAGTTCGTAACTGTTGAGCAGTTAAAAATATTTGTTTGAGAACAACTTTAATGCTGAATATCTTTTCAATAATGCTTATTTTTCTTAGATGGTACATCACCTGTGTTTTGGAGTAATCATCCTCTTTAGATTACAATATGCAGTATTATAAAAACAAATTTAAGACGATGAGTAGCATAATCCATTATTCAGTTAGAGAAATTTTGAACTTTCATGATGCTGCATATGTTAACTACATGCATTATAATAGCAGTATGTTGCCAAGCCTATACAAGATTCATATGAACTTAATTTTTTAGATTACAAAATTTCCTCGTTTGGAACAAAATGTAATAGTTTAACAGTTATTTGATAAAATGAAAAATAGCTGTTTGTGTGATTGTTATTTTCTTTTCGTAACTTAGAAAGCACTAAAAACAAAAACAAATTTAAACAATAAATGAATAGGTTCATTGAAACAAAAGAAACTTAAGGCAGTTTTCTAAAGGTGTAAATCCAAATATATCTAATAAACAGTGTTGTAGTAAAAAGCGCACAGAGTATGTGCTATAGGCAGAGGGTAAGCCTTATGGAAAGTTTCTTTCCTTAAAAACTCATCTGGAAAGACACTTTTTGGATGGTTATAATAAAAGCTCATCTTTGATTAGATGGCCTTTTTGCACAGCAATTCAGATACAAACTTAAAAGATTTGAGTAGGCAAAATGTCGGATTATTAAATTTTCTGGAGCCCCTCACTACTCTTATATGCTTCCAAAAGTTTCTTCGCATTTGTGCATTTCACAGAATGACCAAAATCGCTTTAAAAGAAAAAAAAAAAAAGGAATTCCTCCTTTCGGAGGAACTCTTATGACTGAATTTAAGAGCAATTTTCAAACACATGAATCTTAAATACCTGTGTTTTTGAGTCTGGTCCTGCCCAAGGAAATGTGCCATCTTTTCGAAGGGCGGCAAGTCTGGCATTTAATCTATGAGCAAGAGCAACTGTTAAGGGCATGCATTCTTCGGTTTCATCAGTAGCATATCCAAACATCAAACCCTAAAACATTAAAGAAAAAAAAAGACATGCATTAAAAATTGGATAAAAATTAAATTTTATCAATTAAAATCAGCAAAAATAGTTTAAAAATAAATCAAAATTTAATAAGTTTAAAAAGAAAACAAGGTGCCTGTTGCACAATGGTTTAGTTTCAATATATTTAGAGCGAGTGAAAATTTGAATTAATACCTTTTTACTTCATATTTATGTTTTTCATTAAACATGAAACTTGTTCTCAAAACAATAAGATATAAAACTTTGTCTAATAGTAGCAGAAGTGGCGTTCTATTAGTAATTTACTATTCATTATGTTGCTTTTTCTACAAACATTAAAGTATTTTGTTCTGATGAATTGTTTAGTAAAATCTAGTTCATACACCTTTTCTAGAAGAAAATTAAGCACCGTTTAATAAGTTTGGAAAATTAAAATTTTAATAGCACAAAATGCTATGTGATGGGAGTGGTACAACACAAAACTATCAAACTTTAAATTTTCACCGGTTTTCAGATGAGTGCTGTAACAAAGTTTTGAATGCGAAATGTTATGAAAAAGACCCAGAAATTAAAAAAAAAAAATAAAATAAATCCTTTTGCACTCTACTTTGAAAGATGTTTTGGTCTAACACTTGACAAAAGCAGTTATTTAATGATTTTGCATTGAATTATACCATATATAATATTCAGCTGATAGACAAGTACTATAAAATCTTTATGTCCTTTTACTTCTTTTTTGGCAACAATCCAAAAGGAAATGGAGGGGACAAGTGTGCAAAGTAGTCTGACCTTACAGGAGGCTATAATGCAGAAATGATGTCACATGAAAACAAATATCTATGTCGATTATTTAAGATAAGCAAAGTAGAAGAAAAAAATTATTTTTAACGTCTGAATATAAAAAAATTACACTTATTAACAGGGGGGGGGGGTAACTTTCCTCTCATGTATATATTCCTTAAATTTATAGAAGAAAAAAAAAATGAAAATGCATTGCAGTAATAGTAAACAACTATTTTAACAGTTGTGTAAATTTTGTTGCAACAATTTTCAATGGTACACTGCATTTTGCTGGCTTGTAAAATAAATCCTTGGCTGGTAAGATTTTCTGGAAATTCCCCACCCCTGCTTACAAAATAAAAGCAAGCACCTTTAAAAAGATTTAAACAAATTCTAACATTTTTTAAGTCGTCTTTAATCCAATGATGTGCTATAGTAAATCTTTTAAGCAAAAAATTTGAGAAGGGCTGTATTTAAGGAAAAAAAAAAAAAAAATAGATGGGTCTTTTTAGGATGAATCATTTTCACCTTGAAAAATTGCAAATTAGTGATGGGTGATTCTCGAGAATTCGACAATCGAGAAAAATAGTCATTGTAAAAAATCACAATCGATACAGCCATCGATTAATTTCTAGAATCTACAATAGAGATGTGTTACAATCGATTATAACGAGAGAAGCCAAAAACAGTTGTTGGAAAACTTAGCTATTATTCTGGCCGACAATTTCATAGTAGTGATAGGGCTTAGTGATGGGAGATTCTCGAAAATTTACCAATCGAAAAAAATAGTCATCGTAAAATACACAATCTATGCAGTCATCGATTACTTTCGAGAATCTACAAAAGAGATGTTCTACAATCGATTATTGAAATAATTTTTTTTACATATATATAAGGCAGATTTTATTAAATAAAGGGTAACTGAAAACAGATGGAATAAAAAAACAACAAACCAAAGTGAGGCTATAATGGAGCCACAAGACTGGAAAAGTCATATGAGGGCGCTCCCTGGTTGAAAAAAGTTGAAAAAACGAGAGTAGCTATGAAGCAGTAAGGAGAGTTCAAGTATCAAAAATCAGAATTTTTCGGAAATTAGCACCAAAATGGCCAAAGAAATAAGAATCAAAAGCACCCCTTGTGGCAAAAACATGAACTAAAGGATGGTAAAAGGGATCATTATTTTTTATTGATTTTCCTACGACATTTGAGATTGGATCGTTAATTTCCCCGTTTTTAGAAAGCCTTCAACTGGAATACATTAAATGAGTCCCCGCGGGGAGCAAAGTACAGGGGAGGGGCAAGGCAAGTGCATAATATAAATAAGTGATCACAGGACTTTCCAACGGTATGTAACATGAGGGGTGTCGGCTAAATTTAGAAAAGGGCCCCCCATGCGGGGCCAAAGTAATGGGAGGGGCGCGGACGATATATAAAATGAAATAGTAGTTACACAGCTTTCTAATGATATATCACATGAGGGGTATCAGCAAAAGATGGAAAAGAGTCCCAACTCCCAGGATTCCAATTATACTGCCCCCCCGAAATACACCCTCCCATCCCTCTCTTTGAAATTTTCATATATTATAAATTATTTATCGGAGGGCTCCATAGAAAAATCCGATCTAAAATGTTTAAAAACACTAAGATTTCAAAAAAGTTCGAAAAGTGCCTCTCTCGGGGCACCAAACTAGGGAGGGAAGAAGAAAGGTTCATAATATGAAAGAGTGGATAATTAAGATGGGTCCTAAAACTTTCCAATGATATATCACATGATGGGTCAAAAAAGTGAAATCTACCCCAACCCCCCCATGTGGGTTCACTCTTTCTTCCCAGAATATACCCGGAAATCACGCAGCCCCACTTTTAAAATTTTATATTTAACAAATAATATTTATCGGAGGGCTCCATCAAAAAACCTCATTTAATGATATTTATTGTAGAAATAGCTACAATTTAAAAAAATTCACCCCCTCACCACTCCCTCCTCCGCCCCCCTCCCGGAATTCAACTCTGGGAGGAGAAAGGTTCATAATATGAAAGAGTGGTCAAAGGACTTTCCGATGATATGTCAGAGGAGAGGTTGGGTAAAAGTTTGAAAACTAACCCCAGCCCCCCGTTCCACTCTCGCGCCCCCCGGAATTCACTCATCTTCCTCTTTGAACATTTTATATTTTATAAATAATATTTATCTGAGAGCTCCAGGTAGGGGGCAGCTTGGCAGAGCTAAAATAAGAGAAACATTGAAAATTCGGGGCAAAATGACACTAAATTCAACAGTAAAGTTTGAAACTAGGACAATACAGAACTGAATACATAAACCACTATGCCTCCTAACCCACATCGGTTAATAGCAATAAAAGGATAAGTGCCAGTTAAACTGATGTTATTGAGCTCACAGGTTATTCACACTAATTGTATATTATACATTTCAATGAATAATGCCCCTCAAAAAATAAATGAAGGGGAAATATCCTACGTTTCCCCCTCTTTATACTTAACCAATACCCCCCAAATCTAATCAGGGAAGCTCCTTAACATAATAAACCAGTATAACAAATTTGAAGCAAATCAGATAATTCTGCATGAAAAAAAAACATATCGTTATATTAAGGGGGTCTAACCCCCTTTATACTTAACTAATAAACCACCAAATCTAATCAGGAAAGCTCCTTATGAATGAACATAGAAAAAAAAATAATAATAATTCTGCATGAAAATCCATTTATCTAAATTAAGGGGAGGGGATTTGCCCCCTTTTCGTCCTTTTATACTTAACCAATGAACCTGCAAATCTAATGAAGGAAGCGTCATATCTGAATAAACCGGTATATTAAATTTGAAGCAAATCTAATAATTCTGCATGAAAAACCCTTCTATCTAAATTAAGAGGGAGAGTAGCCCCTCCCCTCTAAACCTAACTCAAACCTCCAAATCTAATCAAGGCAGCTTCTTAACAAAATAAACCGGTATACCAAATCTGGAGCAAATCCAATAATTCTGCATGAAAAACCCATTTATCTAAATTAAGGAGGGGTTCTACCTCCCCTTTCCCCCCTTTATACTTAACTAATGAACCTCCAAATTTAATTAGGGAAGCTCCTTAACATACTAAACCGGTATACCAAATTTGGAGGTGTTCTTATTAATAAACTATGTAATTGAATGGCGTTTTCAATTTTTTGGTAAAAGCAGAATATCTTTTAGAAAATACTGTCAAAGTTGGCATTTTGAACCGAATTTTTTGGATGTGACAGCGCGGGAAAGGAAGAAAACCTGTCCTCACATGACAACAATCGCTTACAGCTCTATAAGTCATTTATTTATGAAAAAAATGGAAAGCACTGTTCGATTCTTAAATATGTGACAGAAAATTTCACGGCTGTTCTGAAATGCCTTTCTAAATTCATTTTTGTTCGGAAACACATGAAATTGACAGGTGTTCGTCCTTATTAATAAACTATGTAATCGAATGGAGTTTTCAATTTTTTGGTAAAAGCAGAATATCTTTTGGAAATTACTGTCGAAGTTGCCGTTTTGAACAGAACTTTTGGATGCGACAGAGCCGGAAAGGAGAAAAACCTGTTGTCACGTGAAAACAATTGCTTACAATTCTATAAGTCATTTACTTATGAACTTATTTTCTATAATTTAAATATCATTTTAGATGTGGGTTTTTTTTTTATACAGTCTTCCGGTAAATATTTTTTGAACATAAAAATTTTAAAATGGGGGCTGTGTGAATTCTGGGGTGGCGAAAGAGTAGGCCCACGGGGGGAGGGAGGGGGAGCAATTTTCAAACTTTTTTTGGACCCGTCATGTGATGTCATCGGAAAGCTCTCGGATCACTTTTATATTTTGAGACTCTTCCTCCCCTCCTCAATTTGGCCCCCACAGCAGGGGTAGTTTTTTCCGTTTTTATCATTTTAGATCCGATTTTTTTTTTTTAATGGAGCCCTCCGATAAATATTATTTATAATATGAAATTTCAGGACGCTTTTCTGAGTTTAGCCAAGACCCCTCATGTGACATATCGTTGGAAAGGTTTGTGACTACTTATTGATGTTATGCACTTCCGGTGGCCGTCCCCCCACTTTGCCCACCCGGGAGACACTTTTCCAAATTTAACCAAGACTCCTCATGTGAGATATCATCGGAAAGGTCTGTGACTACTTATTGAAGTTATGCACCTCTGATGACAGTCCTCTCCTCACTTTGCCCCCTCGGTGGACATTTTTCCAAATTTAGCCAAGACCTTTCATGAGAGATATCGTTGGAAAGGTCTGTGATTACTTATTGATGTTATGCTCTTCCAGCATCCGTCCCTCTACTTTGCCTCCCCCGGGGGACACTTTTCTAAATTTAGCCAAGATTCCACATGTGCAGGCATGGAAGTGCAATAATGCTTCCAAAAAATTGAGAAAAGTGACAAAAAGATTAAAAAAAAGGGACTAAAGCACGTCAAAAAAGCAACTACAGCGTGTCAAAAAAGTTACAAAAGTGTAACAAAAAAAAGGGAGGGGGGAGGGGCTAAAGCACAAAAAAAAAAAGTGGCATGAATGGTACATGACTGATATTTTTTCAAACAATTTGTAAGTTAAATTATGCAAATAAAACACATTTTTGCTTTTAATATGACAATCCTCTACCAAAATGACGGAAAAGATAAAACCTCAGTTTTATTTAATCATATAAGGAAAAAAGTACAATGTTACCATAATAAACTTTTAAAATTGAATTTATAAATAGTAAGGTTGTTTGTCACAAAAAAATAGGAGTCCCTACCTATCACCTTTAAATTACCACTATTTCTAAAGAACAAATCTTCATTTTATTTCTACAATATTTGCAATAGAAATCCGCTGTCAGCAAATAGTGATATTAAAATAGGTCACTGATAGGATGCTTGCAATATTTTCTGCGACAAGCTCCATTTTATAACTGCAACCAACTATACAAAAAGAAACTAGATGTTTAAGGAAAAATGATAGAAATAAAGAAAAATTAAAATTCTATTGCTAAATTCACACAGAGTAAACAATTAAAACTCTTAGAAAATGAGCAAATAAAATGAACCAAATTGTTTACAGTGCACACATCTATCTATCTATCTATCTAATTTTTGAAAATTACCCCCTTAAGGGGGTTAAAAGGAGGGGGGTCAAAAATTTTAGAACTTCTGGCCATATCTCAGCAGCCGTTTTAGGCAGGAACATGAAATTCCAGAAAATAAATCTACTAAAAAATAATTAAACACATATTTCAAGAATTAATAGAAATTCTACCCCCCCCCCCTCTCCCAAGAGGGGTTAAAGAAGAGTCGAAAATTTTAAAACATTTGGCCATATCTCAGCAGCCGTATTAGATAGAAGCATTAAAGCCCAGAAAATAAATCTAAAAAAGTAATTAAACATGTATTTTAACCTTGTCCTCATATTAGCCAGTTTCATATTAACAGAGATCGACTGTATTTACACATGGCTTTTTGTGCAAGAATACCAACAATTATTGATGCTGAGGATATCGACAAATATGAAAGATAAAAATGTTGATTTTAGTTACACTTTTTTACTAAAAGTGAGCGAACCAGTTTCCGCAGCTTGCTCACTTTTAGAGATTTCATCTCTTTTAGAAAAAAAAAAAAGCGACTAAAAGTGGCTTTTTTTAAAAAATAGTGACAAGTTTTAAAAAAAGTGACTAAAAGTGAGAAAAGTGACTAACTTGCATCCCTGCACATGTGAGATATCGTTGGAAAGGTCTGTGACTACTTATTGATGTTATACACCTCCGGTGACCGCACCACCAATTTTCCCCCACGGGGGTGTTTTTCTAAATTTAGCTGAGACCCTTCATGTGGCATATTGTTGGAAAGGCCTATGACCACTTACTCATGTTATCTACCTCCCGCACCCTTCTCACCACTTTGCCCCCACGGGGAGGGCATTTTTTTAAAATTCAGATCCAGACCCCTCATATGACATATGGTTGGAAAGGCCTAAAGACCTGTGACGACTTATTCATATTATGCAGCTGCTGTGCCCTGCCGCTCACTTTGACCCTTTCTCCAAGAGATCTGGTCCGAGGTTCGTTCGTTTCACGATTATATTTTTTTACAAGATTTTGTAGTACTTGCACACCATGGCTGCTATACGGTGCTGTATATAACAGGTAACCTGTTCGTGATTTCATATTACAAGATTACGTATAAATTAGAGGCCCTGATTAAAGGAGGGGCCCCGCTAGCGGGCGAAGTCATGTAGTCTTTATTAACATCGACTCATTCCAGTTCACCCGCAGACGATTCTTGATAGATGTATGACGTATATAATATATAATGCATAAAAGCAATTTGCAAACTGGAGTCATCGAGAAAAAATTTACACAATCGAAAAATATCGAGATGGCCATACAATCGAGAAAAACATCGTTATCGCCCATCACTATTGCAAATTACTCATTTTGCATTTAATCTGTCTTATTTCTAAAAGAAAGACCCACTTTTGTGAAAAAGATCCAGTTTTTTTTTTGGAAGTGTATGGATCATACAAAGCCAAGATTTCTAAAGCTTAGCTTTTACTTTTAAAAGCAAGGATCTTTAAACACTTTCAATGACTGCAACAATGATGAAGCCAACAAAGGAAAATTATTAAATTACAAGTAAATTCATTATAGTGTCTTTGGGTTTTCGAAAACTGAAATTTTACATTTGTATGTATGTCTATGCTGATGTACAAATAAATGCACATATTGATATGAATATGTATTATTCTTTAGAGCAGAGGTTCCCAAAGTGTGCTCTGCGGAGCCCTTGGGGCTCCGCCCATACTTTTCAGGGGCTCCGCGGCATTCCAGGAAAATAAACGAAACATGAAAGAAATTAGTATATTGCAAGGGAAATTTTTCCGAAAGTATGTAGCAATTTATGTGTGTGTGTAAAAAAGAAATACATCACTGGGTTGAAAAATACTATATTTTTAAAATCTAGTAATTATTTTGCATTATACATGTATCCATTTTCTATATAATATTTTTGGTTTTTACTTTATTTTATGTTTCTACATTTAGTGTGTTCTAAAAATTAGATTCAAAATAAGCTACAAGAAATAGTATTCTGAATCGAATGCACAATGTGAAGTGAAAGAGCAAAGACGCTCCAGTGCTGTTATCTTTGCTTGCCGAATAAAAGGGAGAACAGTTTTGTTCGTTGGAGCTCCACCTATTTATATTATATTCTGTGTGAATTTCATTTGTGTATAAATATTTCTTTTTTTTTTTTTATCTAACTTTAATTTCTTTAATCTGTTTATGTTATTTGTATATACTGTTTTTCATAGTACTGCAATGTTTGTTGATTAAAACCTTTTTTGTAACATCTTGTATCATTTAATAAACTCTCATTAGATTAATTTAATATTTGTATACGTTGTGCAAGTAGCTTTCTTTTGCCTTTTTGAAACTTTAATTCCTTTAATCTGTTTATTTTATTTTTATTAATTATTATTTAAATTTTCTATGCCGTTTTACATAATTGTACTTAATTTTTAAAGCCATGTATGATGCTGAAAACGCATTGTTTTTAACATCTTGTATCATTTAACAACCCCTCTTTTAAATTTTGCTTTAATTGGTCTCGGCATTGGCTAAGATTCTTATGTTATGATGCCACATTCCCTATCAGAAATAAGACTGTAGCGATTTTTAAAATACATATTGGTTCTTTACATTTGTCATCACACTAACAATCTAAACTTTTGCTCAGCTCCACCCCTTGCTTAGACTTTTCGTCAGTGTGTACCCGCCCAGATATAAATTTAATCCCACCCATATATCCCGTTTTGTTAGTAAAGTTTTTCTACTAGTTGCTGTTCTTTTAACATGTTTAGTTTTTAACCGTACGTCTATTTTTTTGAGGCAAAAACAATGGTGAAAGATTCTTTCAAAACTATAATTAATAGCAAAATACTTCAAATAAAACATCCAAAATAAGTGAACGATGCTACACCTAACAATACAGGTTATAGATTTTGCCCCGCCCACTTAAACACTAAAACGATGATCTCCTTCTAAATGTATTTTTAAAAAATGTTTCTAAAGAAGAAGCTCAGAGGCGATTCATATTATATTATTACTCTTGGGCGACTGGGCCTCCGCATTTTCTTTCCTTTCGCTAGTATCCTACTGCAGGGATCGTACGCTTAAGGTTTTTTTTTTAAGGAGAAATATCACTATTTGTTTATAGAAAAATAAATTAGGTTAAACGCTCGAAATTTCACCTTATTTAAGAAGAGATTTTTCCATAAGAAAATACTGGTACCGAAGAATTCCTGGTCGTGAAATTTCAGGACAAGTACGGTCCCTGCTACTGGGTCACGGGAATATCGGATGCACTTAAATTGACAAATCGGAAGTAGCTTGTCATGTGATCGCCACCGCACCGTCGAAATTAGATTTGGCGAACAATTTTGCTAACAGATTTAGCAAAGTACTGCTAGTTTGGCGAAGTAAAAAAATACTAGCATACCTAAAACAATTTATTGAATTTTGGTCGTGTTTTAATAATGTTAATTCTATCACTTATTTATTTTATAGGGGTACAGTTACAGTAAACAATTTTCAAAATTTATCATGAGAAGCTGGTTGTGATGGAAATATTTTGTAATATATTAATCCAATATATGGGCCGTTAATTTGAAAGGTATATTTAAATTTGAAGTTCTTTTTAGTTACAATGCGTTGTGTAATATTGCAATAAGACCCTTCGTTCTTTGAGGTCAGCAATTGTAAAAAAATAGAAATAAATGAAACTTCTTACTTGGATCGTGTCGTCTGTAAAATAAATGAAGAGGAGACTTGATAACAATATAAATTACATGTTTATTCCATCTTTTTAGAAGAGAAGAAAAAGCTTCCCGTTGATCACCGTTCATAAATTAATTCTTGCCAGTAAAAGCATCTACTCCACTTGAAGATGGATATTTCTTTTAAAAATTAAAGTGCAGCATGAATCAAGAAATTAAGAAATAATTTAACCGGAGTTGTTAAAATCGTAGACATCGTTTTCGAAAAACTCTTTACCGGATTCCACATCCATCGGCAGACACAGATCGGAGCCGAAGCCCGCGATCTTTTTTAAAACCAAAACCAAGTCATGACAGCTCTCCAACAAAACAGATTCCGATTTAAAATTAACGGAATTTTTAATTTATAGTAAGAATACGGGGACTTCAAAAGTTACTGAAAGAAAAGATTTAAATCTATTAGAGAATTTAAAATATTAGCTAATGTCTTAATAAACAAATCCGAAAGAAAACATTTAAAATGCTTATTTTTCATTTGCTCCATGCACGGCAAATAGACACACCTCCAAAAGATAGCCACCCATTCAATGCATATGCCGTGAGAGGCTTGCTCCGATGACGTCATCACAATCGTACAAAGTTCAAAGGAGAAGCATCCTATGCCAGGGGCAGCCGAACGTCAGTGAACTTGCCGATGTGCAGTGAAGCGAAATCGCCCGCGCAAAAATAAATATGGATTTAAGCTTAAAGAACATCGATGTATAAGGCCAATAGAAATAAAACAGTAACATAATTTAAACACTGTGAGATTTCATCTCACACTGGTCTAAACCCCAACAAAAAAAATTAACATTTTTGTAAAATATGTAATGTGAACTTTAAAAAGTCCACAGTTTTACTTAAAAGGTGACTAAAGTAATGAAAAAGATGTTACAAGTTTAAATTATACATTTTTGTAAAACTTCTTTTAAATTATACATTTTTGTAAAACTTCTTTTAAATTATACATTTTTGTAAAACTTCTTTTAAATTATACATTTTTGTAAAACTTCTTTTAAATTATACATTTTTGTAAAACTTCTTTTAAATTATACATTTTTGTAAAACTTCTTTTAAATTATACATTTTTGTAAAACTTCTTTTAAATTATACATTTTTGTAAAACTTCTTTTAAATTATACATTTTTGTAAAACTTCTTTTAAATTATACATTTTTGTAAAACTTCTTTTAAATTATACATTTTTGTAAAACTTCTTTTAAATTATACATTTTTGTAAAACTTCTTTTAAATTATACATTTTTGTAAAACTTCTTTAAACTTGTATCATCTTTTTCATTACTTTAGTCCCCTTTTAAGTAAAACTGTGGACTTTTTAAAGCTCACATTATATATTTTATGTTGAATCAAGGTGAAAAAATTGCGTTTCGTCTTATGATTTTATTTTTTAACATTTTTCTTTCAGCCTTCATATAGTCAGACACTAGAAATTTTGAACACAGGTAGAACCTAAGTAGTAATTATGCTTAAATATTCCAGTTTCAGAAATTTCAACTTGTGGGTGTCCCCCTCCCCCTACAAAAAATAACATTTTGTGATAATGTGCCTTCAAATTGTCATAGATACTTGAATTTTGTACAGAGGTACATTCTGAATACAATCATACTTAAGTACTCCTTTATTTAAAAATTCAAAATAGTCTAGAGCCCCCCCCCCCTCCCCACGCACACATATATATACATCTTTTAGCATTCAAATAGTCATAGATGCAAGAAATTTTGAATGAACATATAGCCTGAATAGTGTTGATACTTAAATATTTCAATTAAAGTTTTAATGGACTGGGGTCCAAAGA